>PUFA01000014.1:17728959-19130418 GCA_003508835.1 Eonycteris spelaea | reverse complement strand
GTCAAAGAAAAAAATACAGAAACAATATAGCTGACTATTTTAAACACTCTTTAAAGTCTCTGGAGAATTTAACCAGTAAGAAAACATTTCTTGAAATTTGTATTTATGAATCTACGAAAAACCGCTAGGCGCTCCAGGAAAAAAGACTTACTGTGGTCTTGTTGGCTTGAGAATGTGTACTTTCTTAATTGTAGCATTTCTTAAAAACTTTAGTTAATTAATACGTGTTGTTGTAAGTCTTCAAAAGATGGGGGTAGTATCAAGAATTTCCAAGGTTATTTGACCACAAAATTCTCCCTAATCCCAAAGAAAATATTTAGGAATATCTCCAGGAACAGTAGCGTTCTTCAGAGCGTAGTTTGAGGAATACACCACTTAACATACAAGCAATCAAAATCTTATAAGTATAGACAATTTATATCATGTGCCTAATCTAGTGGAAAGGGCTCTCTACATTTGCTAATTATCAGTCACATAACTGAAATTTTCCATGCCCAGATAATTAGCTTTAAATGTGCTTTCCTTGCAAAAAAAAAAAAAAAAAAAAAAAAAGTAGCTGATTCTCCTTAGTCCCTCTCCATTTTTCCAGGTTCCAGGTGTACAGTTCCTCCTTACCTGTGGTTTCGCTTTCCATGGTTTCAGTTACCTGCAATCAACCACAGCCTGAAATATTAATGGAAAATTCCAGAAATTAACAAATTATAAGTTTTAAGTTGCACACTGTTCTGAGTAGCGTGATGAAACGTTGTGCCATCCAGCTCTGTCTAGCCCAGGACATGAATCATCCCTCTGTCTGGCATGTTTATGCTGTGTACTCTACCTGCCCCGTAGTCACTGGGTAGCTGTCTGGGTTATCAGATCTACCACGTCTACTGTTCTGCTATCGCAGTGCTTATGTTCACGTAATGTTATTTTACTTAATAATGTTCCTAAAGCCTAAGAGTAGTGATGCTGGCAATTTGGGTACGCCAAAGAGAAGCTGTGAAGTGCTTCCTGTACATGAAAAGGTATGTATCATAGAAAAAACATAGTATGCATAGAGTTTGGTACTATTCGTCGTTTCAGGCACCTCGGATAAAGAGGGACTGCTCTATTCAGTAACAATGCAATGAGCACACTTTGAGTAAATATTTGACCACCCCCCTAATGACAGTGTCGTAGTCATGACATTATATTGACATATTGGCAGGGCAAAGGGATGAATAGCACAGCAGAATTAAAGAATTATAGAAATTATAGAAATTATCGAATTATAGAAATCGCCTTAAATACTTTCTAGTCAAACTCTGATTTTACAAATGAATAAACTGAGTACACGTGGTAAAATGACTTTTCCAGGGTCTCACAGTCAATTAGTGGAAATCAGTTCTCCCAGTCTAGCCTGGACCATGCCTTCCAAAGCAGAGAAAATTAAAACAATTCTATATCTGTTTTGACTTTATTTAAACATGATCTTTAATAAGCATAAAGAGGAAATAGGAATAGATTGTGATCAACTCTATTTTTTTCTCACCTGTTCCCGCCACAAACCATCCCCACATCTAGCAAATTCCTTTATACCATGAGAGTTCTCATTAAGTGTCTCTTAATTTAAATGGCTGTAAACATCTGAATTCGGAGACTACAGAATGGATAAAGTGGTTGTTTACTTTATACAATGCTTCTTCCCATGACAGACAGCTCACACCCTGCATCCCTTGCATTATCACCTCACCTGCTGTGCAGCAAAAGCTGAAGCCCTGTGCTAAGAAGCCAGCCAAGGGCCATAGCCAGACCAGGTCAGCCTTTCCTCTGGCCACCACATTAAAACCTCTGTGCTGGACTCCCCATGAGTTTCCACCACCCACCAATGGGTGTGTAACAGACACTCTGACTTGAGCCTGAAAACCAGAATGCAATTGATGTGAAACTTTTTACTGATCCTAAGCAATTTCTGGATTGCAGGAAACTCTCTTTAAAAAAAAATTATATATATATATATTTGTATATATATTATATATATCTGTATATATTTATATATAATATATATATAATATATATACAGATATATATAATATATATACAAATATATATATATAAAGAAGGTACTAGATTTACAAGGTATACAATGAGTACATAGCTTGGCAGATAAATTTTTTTAATCTGTTAAATTTAGTGTTATAAAACTGTCTTTAACGTTTAAAAGCTGAGGACTGGATATGTGTCATTTAACATTGCCCGACACTTACAACTTTTTGAGTTAAAACTGAAAATGCTTTTTTTCCACTTTGATACATTTGTTTAAATGGATTTTCTTTCTGTTCAAATGTCCTAGAAATATGCATCCACATATTGATATATCTGCCATAACTTTACATCTAGAAGACAAAAAGCCTAAGTAAATGTCAGGACAATGAAAATGGAAATCTGCTTGTTAATTTGAAATAAGCGTGTTTCGAGTATGTGATTACATCAATTTTCGATGCTCTAGTTATCAGAAATTGGCCTCAACAAAGCTAGAAACTCCTTGGAATTCAACAAACATTTATTGAACAACTTTTCTGTGTATGTTCTGTACATATTATTCTGCTGGAATCTACGGTATAATACAAGCATGGGATGTGTTTCTTCCCCCTATGAACGATTATTATATAGCACCTATATGTGATTATGTAGTGTGAAATGATATAAAAGTGATACACACATGAATGAGATAAAATAGGAATCTCAAAAGAAATTACATAAATAATACAAATTGTTATGGAATAAAGATTCTTGAAAGAGGCTGAATTAAAGACATGCCTGGAAACGTGGATAGAATTTCAACCAACAAAGTAGCAGAAACTAGAATTAAGAATATTTCAGTCAGAATAGGAAAACAATAAAAATTATAATGTTAAAGACAAAATTCATCAAGTAAATTTGAAGCTCTAACTGGCTTTATCAGGTGATTCATGAATCCGGTAGCATCCTGTCTAGCAAGTAGAAAGAAACTCAGAAGGGCTGGATAAAATAGAAAAAAAAAAAAAAAGTCTGTAACAGGGAGTTATTAGCAGAAGAAATGACAGGACAGTTTTAGACCTGGAGATCTTTTGGTGGGAAGGGAACAGTCTCTTCTTCCGATGGGAAATGGTGTTGACAAGAAAATTCCAAAGGGGTTGATTGAGATTACATTTCTGGTGAAGGTCATAACTGCAATTAAGTTAAGTACTAAGTCTGGATTAGGTATCATGGGCTTTAGCATAAGCGATATCATTTTGGACCTGTGGTTTCTCCTTTGACAGAAATCAATTATTGTAAAACACAATAGTCATAAAAAGACAAAAAATGCATTATCATTTCAGTAGATACAGAAAAAAAAACATTTGAAAAATCTAAAACCTTTTCATGACAAAAACACTCAACAAAATAAAGGCAGCTTCCTCAACCTGAGAAAATGCATCTACAAAAACCTATATCCAGCATCATACTTAATGGTGAAATATTGAATACTTTCCCTGTAGAGACAGAAAAAAATTTTCTCTCTACTCTTCTAGGTTCTTGACTAAGATATCCCTGTAATAAAAAAGACAGATTAACAGGAGAAAACCAAACAGAAGCTTAATAACATGTATACCTACTGTATACATGGGAGACACTCAGGAAAACTCAGTAAATCTTCAAAATGCCCCAAGCTATCATCTTATATGAAAACTCCAGCTAAAGACAAAAGATGTTAGCGGTGGCAGGGAGTCAGTTATGCAAGGCCACCAGGAACAGAGCAGTAAACAAGGGGAAGGATTATGCAGATTTCAATTCTAGCTTTCTCCATAGATAAGAGTTTATCATAGAGATTTAGAACCATTCTTCTCTTCCTGGTACAAGGGGGAAGACACCCTTACAAATGAAGATTTTTCTTATAAACATAAACGTCTTTTACAAAAGGTAATTTCTCAGTTTTCAGAGCTTTCTGAGCTTTCCTATGTCTGCTGTTTCTTAAAAATTATCAGCCTAAAATAATCTCAATGCGAAAGAGGCATATTTGGGGTGGTATGTTCTGCTCCCCTTCTGCATTTCTTCAGCATTACTCATCTGCTGAAGTGATGCAGGCTAAGGAAAGGGGTGTACTTTGGTATATTATAAGATGGAAGGGTTGAAAATATCGTGTAAGAAGGGCATTTAGATTTCTAAGAGAGATATGAAAACGATGAGCCATAGATTTGAAATTGCAAGGTGAGAACAATGAAGATAAGAAGAGGAATATACAGAGAAAGAACTAGAGTTATCAGTGGTCATGATGGAGAGGAGTTATCTTAGTAGCTGGACAGTAAGCTATAGGAGTAGCAGATGGTGATTCAAGTAAGGGACAGCCACCCATAATGACAAAAAAACTAGTGCCATGGCTTTGCAGTCGTAAGACACCCCTCCCCCATTTTTAAACCATACGTTTTCTCTCTATATAATTTTCGTTCTTTCTTCTGGCTTCTGAACATCAGCTCTGCCATTCAGTTACGTCCATTGCTAGTGGATAAAAACAGATTTCTGAGGCCTAAGGCAGGAACTAGAACTGCAACTGAGTCAGAGAGAAGCCTTGTCGGTAGCAACCTGGAAGCAGGTGCGCCGATATAACTTCATTTGTGTCTTTGTATTCCTTAGCTTGCTGTAAGTGCTGCAAATTAATAACATGGGTCTTAAAGGCTGAATCTGAGCAGGCTGAGTCTTAGAGGCTGAACGAGAAGGAGAAAATCAAATCATTTTCACTGAAGATTGCCAATAAAATCAATAGCAAATGATGGCAACTACTGCTTACTGAAATTCTTGTATTCAATCATTTTCACAACTTTATATTATCCATATAGTTTAACATAATATTTTTAAAGGAAGATGTTATTCTTCCAATTTTACTCTAAGGATATCAAAGGGCAAAAATGCAAATAATTTGTCCAGGCTACTCAACTACTAGATTTTAAACGCTGTTCTGTTAGATTCCAAAGCTTGTCTTCTTTTCACTATTCCAAACTATCAGTCACACGAAAACTCATAACTTAGCCATCTTTCTACTTATCTGTGTGTATATGTTTGTGTGATTCATCTCTATACAGTAAACCTAAGAGCTAAAAAAAAACAATTAATTATTTATTTTTTGACTTATGAAGAGACAGAGACACGAGAATTTGAAGCAGTATTAATTAATATTTTAACATAACTCGCAACATGAACGAGTTGGATTTGAGCCTTTTATCACATATATGGAATGACATTTTTCTTAAAATTATATGAGTAAAATCTTCATACACTAATATACTTATCGGATTTAAGGAAGAGAAGTAAACTGAATGCAAAGATTTGGCCAGAGATGTGCAGGCTAAGAATACAAGCTATCTGAAAAACCCACTGAATAAATTTCACTTGTAAGAAAATGAGTGTCTGAATAGCCTTTGCTATAAATTTGTAATTATACCAAGCCATACATTTTCTTAAACCCCCTTCAGATTTGTTTAATATTTAAAATGTGCTCTTCTGAGAATTGCTTCAGGGAGAAATAGCTAATAAAGACATTAAAAAGAGATTCCTCATGACATTGCAATCTATACAGCATGTTTTACAAAGCTGGCTATCAAAATTTAAGATGCCACCCTAAAATCTGAAAACTACACACCTCACACAAGTTACCCAGAGACCAACTATTGTTTTTCCAAAAAGCAATAGACAAGATCTTTCTTAGATAAGGTCACAGCAATAAATGCCTGAGCCCTGGCTCCCCAGAGGTAGATTTCAGGCAATATCAGTGGGAGTACATTTGGCTAATCTCCCTTATTTTGAAACTGTAGTTGAGAGCAATGATTTCTAATATAGTGAGAACTGTAAGCATTTAGAGGTTTTCAAAGCAATGCCAGAACCTTAAATTACACTTAGGAACAAGGTAGTGGCCAATGCAATCTGATTTGCTTTGTATTGTGTGAGGCAATTATTCTGTAAACCTTATATCACACACTGGAGAACCGAAAATCACATAAATAATTCTTCTAAAGAAGTGGAAGGGAAGTGCAATGGGACAACTGAGCTCAATATGCCTCAAACACTTAGAGAAATTTAACTTTTAAAAATTATTAGTTGATAGACATTACTCACAAAATAGTGGAATTATTTAATGTTTCAAGCTATAATACATACACATATTTTTTCTCTAGCAAATTCAAATATTTTTAGAACAATGTAAGACATATATCACAAATGAACTAGTTATAGGAAATTTCTGTTCTCCATTTACCTGGTCATCCATTTCTTATATAAGATAAAGACAAAACCCTGATAAAGCAAGTTATGAAATGAACTATGTTCATGGAATAATATTTCTGATGGCTGTCCAATCTGAAGACATTGTCCAACACATTTCACAGGGTAGTTCTTATACCTGGTTCCCCTAGTTTGGAATACAAAATAATGACGTCCAGTATTGACACCTTTAAGACCACAATTCTCATCTTCTACTACACAGTTTAGCAATAAATCCAGCTATTTCCTTACACTCCTGATACGTCTTCTTTCTTGAGTATGTAGCCCAGGCTATAACTATCCTTATCAGTACAAGAGGAAGTCAAGAATGCCTTTTCCTGAAAGAAACTCCCAGGAAACTAGGATAAGAAGGGAACTTCCTTTATTTGATAAAGTGTTACTAAAGAAAAGACAAGTTTAACCCACATATTTAATAATAAAATACTACATATATTTTTTTTCGAAAAATTGAGGGAAAAAAGAAGGCTATCCATTCTCACCATTCCAATTCAACATTGTGCTGGAGGTACTAGCCAGTGCCATAAAGAAAAAAAAGAAATTAAAAAGTATACGGATTAGAAATCTTGAAATGAAACTTTCCCTCTTCACAAATGTCATAATTGCCTATGTGAAAAACCCCCAGGAATCTTGAAAAAAGCTCCTAGAACTATTAAGTGAGTTTACCATGTTTGCTGAATACAAACTATGTATGGATAGATAGATATGTTTATATTTGTATTTATAGACCTGTGTATAATAGCACCCCAAAAAAGAATACAAGAGGTACAATTCTAACAAAAAGTGTAGAATTTTGGTCATGTGTAGAAATTTAGTCAATTTGGTTCTAAAACTTATATGGAAAGCAACGGAAATAAAGTACTAAAATAATTTCGAAAAGAATAAAATTGGAAGACTCATACTACCTGGTTTTAACATTTATTATAAAGCTTCAGTAGACAAGATGCTGGAAGAGAGGCACATAGATAATGGAGAGACTAGAGAGTCCAGAAAGAGGCCCACACAAATAGGACAGAGTGATGTCTGACAAAGATTCAAAGGTAATTCAATATAAGAAAGGTTATGTATGATTTTCTCCAACAAATATTGTTATAACAATTGGACTTCTTTCTATATTCAAAAAATAAAAATAAAAAAATAAACCTCAACCTAAACTTCTCACTTCACAGAAAACACCAAAGAGATCATAGCTCTCTACGCAAAAGGTAAAACTTTAGAGAAAAATCATAGGACAGAATCTGTGTGACCTAAGTTTTAGCAAAAAGTTCTTACTAGGATACAAAAAATCATGATCTATAAGAGGAACGGTTGATAAATTAGACTTCATCAACATTTAAAGAAACAAATGTTGCTACACGAAAATTTTAAGAGAATTAAAAGGCAAGCTACAAAGTGAAAAAATTTCACGAATTACATATTGACAAAGGACTTTTCTTTAGGGTATATAACAGATTCTCATAACTCAACAGAAAAGAAACCACCAAATTGAAAATGAACATAAAAGTTGAACAGATACTTAATCAAAAAAAAAAAAAAAAGACACAGATGGCAAATGAGCACCTTATAAGGTGCTCAGCAACAGTAGCCATTAGTAGTAAGTGTGCAAATTAAAACTCAACAATTCCAAGTGCTGACACCAATGCAAGACAAGTGGAACTCGCTCTCATATACTACTGACAGAAATGTAAAACTGTGCATTTCCCGTAAATATACATATCACATAATTTTTATAAGAAATTTGCACATATTATATGTAAAATATAACAATATATGTAAAATATATATGTAATAATGGCATGCATAATTATCATGTATTATTATATATAATTTATAAATAAATGCTATATAAATTTAAAGACGATATATGACCCAGAAATTTTACTCCTAAATACTTGTTCTAGAAAATGAAAACTTATGTTTACATAAAACCTCTGTATGAATATTTATAGCAGCATTATTCATAATAGCCCTAAACCTCATATAACCCAATTGACCTTTAACGGGTGAATGAATAAACAAAATGTGGTTTACTCATACACCGAATAATACCAGCAATACAAAGGACAGAACATTGACACAGGACAATGTGTATGCATCTCAAAAGCCTCAAGCTGAATGAAAAAAGCCAGTCTCAAAAGATTTCATTTATCCAGCTTTCTGGAAAGGCAAAAGAGTAGGAAAGAACAGATCAGTGGAAATCAAAGGTTAGGGTGGGGGAAGAATTGGACTACAAAGGAGAACCTGGAAGGGGTTTTGGGGGAGATGAAACTGTTCAAAATCCTGACTGTGGTAACCATTTAACCTAAGTCTATTTGGGTGTTGAACTCACAGTACTATAAATAAAAAAAAATATATATTGCTGATAATAATAAAGAACTTACATTTAAAAAATGAGAGAGAGAGCTACTGTACCAACACAGGCTTGCTTCTTAAAGAACCAAGAAAGGGTTTCTTTGTTTCAGCCTTCTGTGTTCCCCAAATGGTTTTTTTTAAGACCATTAAAAAAAAAAATGATTTCGAGTAAAGAAAAGAAGAATGAATAATGCCCTTTCAGTGCTTCGTGGCAGATGCCCAGGATTCTGGTGACAAAGAAATGAAGAAACTTTGACTCTAAATGGGGTTGCCCTGTAGTGAGACAGCCCTTGCTCTGGCCATTATGGTTTAATGCCCGCTAAGTCCTCTATGACGTGCTCCGACAGCACTGCCATTAGAGTTGAGATTCTGTGTGCTGGAATCCTAGCAATGCCAGGTTTAGAGAGCATTGTCAGCAGCTCCTGGTTGAGTTACTCCCTCTAGTCACTGACACCTCTGTCACTATTACTATAGTCACTGCTCAGAATAAAGTGGTTCTCCAAAGTCAAGTATAAAGGCTCCTCAGAGACAAGTTTACTCAAGGCTAGTACACATTAAATAAGCCATACTCCCAGTGGTTCAACTCCTGGATTCACTTAGACAAGCCAATTGTAACATGAAGGCTAGGGAGGGACAGTCACTAATCTCAGACATATCAGAGAATTAAAACAAATGTTCTCTCTTCTCTGCCAGCCTTGATGCAAAGACCAAGCTCTATGATATATTCTCTCTCCAAAATTCCCTCCTTTTTTGGACATCTAGCCATGGCCAAAGTTATGTGCACACGTGTAATACACATTCCCATTTCTTCCTTCTTATGATAAAGTTTTCATCAAATCCATACAGGAGATTCCTTTTTTTACCCCCAATTGTTTAACTATTGTCTCTTACTTCCAAAGAGGTACCATTAGTAAATTAGTAACAGATTATTTTCTTTCTCCAGGAAAACACAATCAAGTAGAAACTCGCATTGAAACCCACTGGGCATTTAGGAATGATAAATGCAATGGTTATTTTTCAGAGGCCACAAAACTTTCAGGTATTAAGTCACTTTTCCTGCATCATGGCCATTAAAAATGTCAAAACGCTTATCATTGCTCCTTTAAATGGAGAAAAACTACAGAGCAAGTGAATAGAAAAATAATTGATTAATTTATGTAAATGATAAGATGTTTAAAATGTTGCATTTCTAATTGTGTCTTTCTTTTTTTTAACTTAAGGATGTTCATTTATTCTGATCCTTTGAAATTACTTCCAAAAGAGGCCAATTAAAGTGACTTTGAATATAGTGCACATATACTGGCTGTAGGGTCAGACAGCCTAGATTCAAATCCCAAGCTCTATCATCTACTTGCAGTGTAACCTTGGGTTTAGTTTCTCCTCTGCAAAATAAAAATAATAATTTACTAAATACTGTCAATTCGTTGTGAGAATTAAGTTAGTTATATGTAAAGTACTTGCTGACTGCTTCCCAGAACAGCAAAACTGTTTATAAGCTTTTGATAAAATGAAGTTGATCTTATGACTTACCCCGGAGAACAAAACCTCTATGGTGTCTGACAGTGTGTTAGAACGGGAAAGGACAGGGTTGGATTTATTGAAATTTTGAAGTCTGGTTGAAGGCAAGTTTTTTAGTGCAAGTCTTGATGAGGATTGGGTAAGAATCATGATAGGTTGGGATGGGCAGAAACAGCAAGAAGAGTATTTCGAGGAGTGAGAGTCAAAGAGTCTGAGCCAGTAGACTGTTGATCCTTCCTCCTGAGTGATCTGAGGAATTCCTTTAATAAGCATTGCAGTTATTTGCAACTTTCATCTTCCTAGGCAAGAGTCTTCTGGAATAGGAAAGTTATGCTAATGGAGACTATGCAATAGTAAAATCATATCAAGATCACTTTGGTTCTGTGTCCAAGTGGTGTGAAGGTACCTTAAAAAAGAACCTGGCACAAACTAAACACTATATATGTATTTGTTTTCATGTTTATTGATAGCATTATTAGAATCAAGTATGTCGAATTTTGTGTAAGACTTTTCAAACTACTAACATGGCCCATTTTTTTCTCTGCTCTGATGGGTATTTTCTTGGTTCTGATGGGTATTTGATTTAGGCTTAAGAAAGATAAACCCCCACTTCCACAGTAATTCTCCCCCATCCAGTTTACCCATGATGAGAAATTGTCACCTGTACCAAAGATGGTGTAAGGTGACAAGATAACACATTCTACTGAAAGAGAGAGACACGTTCATCAAAAATTAGTGTACAATAAATTAAGTGCTTTAAAAGAGGTGTGAATAAAGAATTTAAGCACAAAGGACAATGAGTTCCACAGTACATGAGGGAGAGAGCATCACAAAATGCTAAGAGAGCTGCTAAGAGGAGCTCTGGAGTGAACCTAAACAAAAATTATGCGTGACTCCTACTAAGTCTGATTTCGCGGAGAGCACTCAAGGTATTCTTACAAACCTTTGCACCAGGCTTTGTCTTGGAATACACTGTACATCAGTTTTTAATTTGACTGTTACAATGCACTTCTTAGAGAGATATCTTTTTCTTAAATCACAACTACATTCATCACATACTGGAAAGTAAGCACGTTTAACTGTAATGTTCAAAATTCAACTTAAAAGAAATATGGTGGTAATCTCTCAGACCCTTCTTATTTATACTTTATGCCCTGTTGTGCCAGAAAAGTCCTGGTTTATGCCTGTTATCCAGTGTATTTATGAATAGTGCCTCATTTCTCCTTTTAAATGACCCAAATTTTAACAATTGATTATACAGTCACCGTATTTGTACTACCTTTTGCTGCTATTCTAGTGAAAAAAAAAAATGTATCAGGGCTAGAAACAAGTGCCCCTTACCTTGGACAAATAACATAATCCATCTAAGTTATGATGATGATTAAATATGATAATGAAGTGAAAATGTAGAGTACATAAAAGGTGATCTACAAATGTCTAGGTAATTTGAATAACGTCATATACAATTAGCATTATGAGGGTTGGACATAGGAAATGTTTTAAGACAAATGCAAATATACTCTTAAAAACGTCATCTTTCTAATTCAAACAATTACACCTGCTGGAGTTACCAATGTTTATGTTCAGTCTCAGCTATAGTTGTCCTCCTACCAACAGGAAGTAAAGCATATAGGAACTAGAGCATCTGGGTCCACAACGAACTCACTAGGTCATTCTGGATAAGTCTTAGCTTAGAGTTTCAGTTTCTTCTTCATTAAAATAATATGATGAGCTAAGTGTTCTTAACTGAGGTGTGGAAACCTTGCAGCTGAGTGAGGAAGACGTTGAATCAGAGCTTTAGGGTGCGTGGTGAGATTTACACACAGCTTGAACTCCGTTTCATCCATGCATCAATCTGTGCTGACCTGCTCTAGATCTTCTGGGTGCTAGAAGGTGCCCAGAAGCTGTATGCTGGCTCTTTGTGATCTAGCAGCCCTGAGTGTTGTCAACATTGGGCTGGTTAATCTCTATGCAATAAACACATAAAATATCATAGATGGAGAGGTTGTATAAATGAGAATAGTTATATATATTTTTAAATAACAGTTCAAGAAGGCATCAAAATCTGTGTTCATTGCCTAGGGTTTAAAACAACAGAAATTTATTCTCTTGCATTGCTGGAGCCCAGAAATCCAATGTCAAAGTGTCAAGGTGTCATCAGGGCCAAACTCCCTCTGAAAGTGCTAGGTGGGAATACTTCCTTGTCTCTTGCAATTCCTAGAGTCCCCAGGCATTATTTGGTTTGTAAAATTATACTGAGCTTCTGGCTCATAAATGATAACTCATAGTTGCATGATCATTTTGCCTAAAATTGAATAATTTATATAATGGGTGGTATCTCATGCCTTTGGAAGTTCAGTGTGTCTTTAATGATTAGTGACAAAAGAAGTTTATTTTCCCATTATATTTTTGCATTCAAAGGAATGAAACAAATAATAATGAGGAATAACACATCTAGAATTCAACTTTCAAGTTGCAACTTAAATAGAAGTCAGGCAATGTTTGAGATGAAATTTAAAGGTTGACATCAACTGACTCGTGATGAAGAGTATAAAAAGTAAATGAGTAATTGCAAGCTATGTTTTGAAAACTCTATTACATTTCTTAAACAGTATCATTCATAATGATGAACTAATTATACTTTAGCATATAATGAACAAAACCAAATGAACTATATTCAAAGGCCACGGAATTCTTGTTTCAACATATATATTTGATCTTATAATAATGTCTTCTTCTACAAGTAAGAAGAAATCTTTGTTTCCAGGCATAAAGGGAATATTAAGCTTGTTAGTTCTCTTTGCAATTAAGCATTGGTAAGTTTTTTGGAAATAAACATTTTGTGTAATAATATTTGCCATTCTCTTTGTCCAGAATTCTGTATGACAAGTTTTCTCTTCTCATAAGTGCACAGTGACACACTGTCAACATTATGGAAAAGATATTTTTTATTAATGAGAAAAAATAAACATTGCCTGTGGAAAGCTTTGTGAAGTTTAATCACATTCTTTTAGGGGAATCAGCCCCTCTTTAAAGACTGAAGTAATCAGTCCTCTAGCTGATGAAGTATGAGTTATCCACAGCTCTCACCAGAGTTCCTGTCTGGGTATTGCCCTGGGCCTTACCTCACATCACACCCCTTCCTGGGACAACCTACATTTAGTGACTTGCCTAAATATTGATGTATAAAGACCCAGCCCTCTTGCCTAAGTTCAGGACAACTCTGAAGGGTCGTGCTGGCTCTGAGGTCCCCATAAAATTGGCTGGGGCCTTTGTTGTTACTGCATCATAGTTCAACTTCTCTCTCCAGACAATTCTGCATCCTTTTCACACTCCTACTTTCACATATATTGATTTAAGACCATTCCCAATGAACTGCCTGCATGCAAATCTCTGTCTTAGACTCTGTTTCTTGGGAAAACTAACCTGTTATATTTAGCCAGAGAGGTCAAGGAAGTCTTTTTACATGTATTATAATTCGAGATTTCTCTCAGTATTAATAAGAGTTTGTTTAATGGAGAAAAAGAAAAAAGTGGATTCCATGCGAAGGGACAATGAAAGAAAAAGCAGAGATATGAAAGAATATGCCTTTTTCAGGTAAGTTGTATAGTTTTTTTTAGAATACTAGAAAGGCAATTTATGGCATAGCAGGGAGAGGTAAGGCCCAGATTATAAAAGCTATTGGTTGTCTAAGAATTTGGATTTTTCTTCATAGATAGTAAGGCATCATTTGTGGATCATATGTACAGGATGACATAATGAGAGTTGTTTCCAAAAGAATCCCAGAAGCAATATAGAAGGAAAATAAGAAGGGAGCCAAGAGACAAAAGCAGAAGGAAACTAAATGGAAACTAGCTATAATTTTAGAAGCAAAAGATTTCAAGGGTTAGACCGAAGCAGAGCTGATGAGTAGTGAAGGGATACGGGCAATGTGTTGGAGGTAGAAACAACTTTAACAGCTACTTAGATGTCAGAAATAAATGAAGGAGAGACAGTGTTTCTTTGCATGGGTCCACGAAAGTGGCTGTGGTTATAAATGATAAGCAGAGCAACAGAGGCAGGGGGTATGGTTGAGACTGTGGTTTTTGAGAGGGAAGGAGACGAAGAAGAGCCTGCCCGGGGGCCCTGCCGAAGACCTCCTATTCAGTGATTGATATTTTGCATGCCACAAAAAAATGGTATTTCCCCCTAGTGATTTAGAAGCTGCTAGTATATCTAGAGTAGCATTACATTTTGCAGAAGGAGAAAAAAGCTTATCTCCCAACAATAACTTCAATGTGGAAATCAATAAGACATGACCTAAGATAAGGTCAAAAGTTAGCCAGACTACTTGCCAGACAGAAACAACACGTAGAAGCAAGCGAAGCAGCAATAGGCAGCATTGAACACGCTCCATAGCAGAACCGTGGAGAACTTATAACTTGCTTATTTTCTCTGACAGCGGGGATCCTGGAAGTCGTTATCTGCTACAATACTTCTTCTTTGTGGGACGCGAAAGCAGACTACATGCTATAATTGTGTAGGCATGCTCCTTGACAATGGAACCGACAAGCCTGTCAGACTTGACTAGACGGTGAGGGTGTTAACCCTGGCTTGCTTCCTGCCAGGAATCAAGTCACGCTGATGCTCCACAAAGCTCATTTTAAGTATTAAATATCAATAAGAAATCATGCATATTGGTGCGAAATCCTTGGCATTTTAATTGAATGTTCTGTATAGCTAATAATATTTTCATGTGGCTGAACCACAAATAAAATAATTATTGAAAGGAAAAGTTGGCATTTGGAGAGTCCCTGAATCATCTGTATCAGATCATTAAGAGTACATGTTGAAAACACAAAATCCAAGATCCCAGTTCACCTACTGCATTAGGAAGTAAAGCAGGATTTCTCAATCTTGGCCCTATTTATATTCGAGGCCAGACAACTGCTTGTTGTAGGGACTGTCCTGTGTTTTATCAGATGGTCAGCAGCATCCCTAGCCTGCACCCACTACACATGAGCAGCAGCACGTGTGTGCGTGCACACGCATGCGCGCGCGCACGCACACACATACACACATACACACACACACATACACACCCCTTGCTGTGACTATCAAAATACCTTTAGACATTGACAAATGTTCCCTCTGGAGTAAAATCACTCCCATTGAGAACCACTGGTCTAGAGGGATGGCCCCAGGAATCTGCTTTCTCCACAGTTGATGAAGTGCGAAATACGGCAGGACCTACATCACTAGCAGGGGCACAGCCCAAGCACCCCTGCGTGACCACGCCTCTACTCTTTTGCTGCTTCTTCTCTAATGTATGTGTGTGGGGGGAGGGCTGTTCTCTCCCCTCCCCCTGCTATATGTTTATCTATTTGCATAAACCCTGAATGTGACCCAATGACAGCTGCATGATTTGGTACAGGAGCCTTCCACTCATTGTGTGGATAAGGAGAGGACAAAACACCATCCTCTTGTGCACTGAGAGAAATAACAAATGAATACATTTTGCATTGAAATGATGTACACAAAACTACTAGGCACTGAGAATTCAGAAATGAATAAAGCACTTCTCCAGGCCTCCACGCTTTTACAGGGAGACACGATCATTAACATACAACGATGTGCTGCTCCTGACAGTAAATTAACGTACAATGTCCAACCTTACTTATAAAACCAATCTAATTAAAAGATATTGGATCCAGGATATACATAACGTAACTGCTCTCTAACTAGGACATTGTCCAACCAGGCCACGGCTGCTCAACTCTCTTATTAGGTAAGCTCTTTTTTTCCCCTCCATATTTTGACCCTCCCTGGACATAATCAAGTGGGAGAATCCTTGCTAGGTAGAAGGAAAGGAAGGTATGATGCAGCCTAGAGAAGGCTATGGCTGGGATTAAAGGACAGACACTGGAACAGTGTTTGTTTGTTTGTCCCTTAGCTATTTGGGGCTTTGATCAACTGTCAAACTCACTGAAGCTGATTAAGGAATTTTTATTTGTTTTTAGTGAATTGTCTAAAACAGTTATAAGCCATTGATGAGAAATTATCACCCTGCATATTCTCGTTAATGATCTTTAAAAGTGTGTATGTATAGTTTATCGATATAAATAATTTTCATTAAGAATTTATTTTCTTCATATGCAACCAATCAACTATTTATTGAGTGCCTAAAGTGGGATGGAGTAGTTATTGTGGCACCTGCAAGAAGAGATAAGACATAATTTCTGAAAATAATCACTTTATAAATTAGTTGGGAAGATAGGAGATAGATGCATATGAAGGCCAAATGATCTACTATAGAAAAACAAAGGCAAGAAAGATTTTGATGGCCAGTGATGACTTACCCAGATTATGGGATAAAGGGAGCTGTAAAGGATTCATGGAGTTCCTGTAGTGTGGTAGGAAGGAGATGAGAAATCATCCACTGGGGAAATAGCATGGGTAAAACCATAAAACCAGATTGTATAAAATGTCTACCTAGGACCCAATAGAATACTTGAGCTGGGATATAAGTTGAAGTAAGTGGCAGAAAGGGACATTGCAGATAGACTTGCCTGTCAGGCTTTTGACTTATTAGGAGATATTGACAATTTTTGATCATGGTCACAGACTGATGATAACCATGTTTTAGAAAATAAATCTGACAGCAGCAAAAGGGAAGACCTGATGGTGACAATGTAAGTAAAAACAAACAAAAGGAATTGTAATTTGAAAATCAAATTGGAAGGTCTTAGAAACTGATGAAATTGATTTTGAAGGTGGGAGGCGATGAATACAGGTTGAAACTTGAGTTTCAAGACTGGGAGATTAAGGACATTGCCAACAGAAAGGGAGACCATCATGCTTAGTGAAATAAATTTGAGAGCAAAATGAGATATTTGGTCTTTAAAATACTGAATTATCAGTTGTAGTATATAAGATGATATCTGATATTTTGGTGCATTGAGCTTAAGGGAGATTTTGACAGTAAATATATAATTTAGGGACTCATTCATATTAGATGACTTATAAAAGCATGAATATAGATATATAAAATGAGATTCATCAGAAAAGCGCTAAGTGTAGAACTTCAAAGTATTGCTACCTGAAAGCATGAGAAAAAAAAAATTAAAGCAGTTAAAGAATTAGAAGTCGAAAAAGAGACAATACAGGTTTATAGATCTGAAGGGACTAGAGAATTTCAAGAGACAGGAAGTGCTCAAGAGTGTCAAATGTTGCCCAGAGGTTAGGAAAATACTTTAGAAAGCTCCAGCACCTCTTTCTCCTAAAAAGTACTGTGGATTTTTTTATGTACATATTTGATGATCTACTCCAAGACCAGAGGAGAAAGAAAGGTTATGAATTATATGTGAATAAATTTATTAGCTAAAATAGTCATGTGTCAATTTTTCAGAAGGAAGTGGAAAGGTAATACTTGCTATTAATGATAAAGAGGTGTTCTGACTTTCCTCTGCCTTTG
Source organism: Eonycteris spelaea (assembly GCA_003508835.1). NCBI lineage: Eukaryota > Metazoa > Chordata > Mammalia > Chiroptera > Pteropodidae > Eonycteris > Eonycteris spelaea. The sequence continues at coordinate 19,112,843 of PUFA01000014.1, read as the reverse complement.
TACTAAGCATAAGAGAGCCAGACAGGATTGTAGGAGCCAAAAAAAAAAAAAAAAAAAGATTGCTGTTTCCTTTATGAAATGGTTTTTATTCTACTGGTGTCTCTTTAAAAAATAAAAAAAATCAACGAATACATGTCTATTTAAATTGATCTTCTTTGGACTATACTACTGGTCTGACATATAAATTAGTGTTTCTTAGATTTAACTGTCCCTTTGGGATAAGACTGAGAAACAACAATAATATTTTATGGAGAGTGTCAAATAGCTTGCCTTTATAAAAATTCTTTTCTGGGTTATTTATTTATTTATTTATTTATTTATTTATTTATTTATTTATTTATTTGGTAGGATGGACAGTGGCCACTGCATTAATCAGAAAGATACAAATACTAACCTAGGGCTGTTGATAAAGCAAATATCTTCAGTCACATGTTGTTATTGGAATTTAAGGACTACTGTCTTTTGTAGAACAATTTTAAAGAAAAATTCTTTTCTTCTCACTGCCCTAAGTCTGCCCCTTATTCGTCATTATATTGAGAAACTCACTACACCAATTGAAGCCATTTTCCTCCCTTGTGAAATGGGAATGTTAATACCCACCCTTGTCACTCTTAGTCCTATGAGGATCAAATGAGATGATGACAATCAGTGTTTGGTTAACTATATGAAATGCCACATGCATGTCGTTATTGCAAATTTTTCTAGGCTGTAGTAGGGAAGCAGAGAGTGGACGTTTTGTCCTAAGTACTTACCATGGTGCCTGACGCAAAATAAGTAATTGATAACTATTTTTTGAATTTACTCCCTGAGAAGTATAGTCATTGAAATGGTTGTGTATAACAGTATCAATAAAATATATATACAGAACCACCAAATAGGAAATTATGAAAACGAAGGCAGGTTCAGCACTCCCGTTCCTATAACTACGGCACTGTGTGAAGCAGCCAGTGTCTGTCCTGCGTGCTGAAAGCTTTCCGAGGAAAGAGAGGACACAGTTTCCACTGTGCTTTTCATTTTGAGCCTAACAGCCTTTCTAGCCATGTCCCAAACTAGAGATTGTTTATTATTAAACTGGAAAGTATAGCCAACGGATTCAGTAACACCCACAGAATAGTCATAAAAATTCAATGAAAGGCAGGGAATGAGGGACAGAAAACAGACTAAATGTGAAAATGGGAAGGCGATACTAAACAATGTGGGAGCAAAGAATTGTAAAATAACGTGTTTCATGGAAATGTCTGTTTTCACTGGAGTTCATGGATGCACGTTATTAAGATACCTGAAGCATGTCCAAATAAATGTGACCTCAATAAAAGTAATACTCTTTAGTATTTAAATGATTTCACTAGGACTCTGAACACACTAACATTTATGAATGGGGTGGGCTGGTGAGTGGCCAGCTGTGAAAAATGAAAAGGGACAGTCTAGCTAATAAAACAGAAATGTAAAGCACAGCAACGTGATGGAAGCCCTGCTTCTCCCGACTCCCAGCTCCAAACTTCCTCTGACTGACCTCTTAGTGATGCCATTTTCAGTGGCTTAAATCTCAAGATTGCTCCCAGCTGACTCTCAAATAATTGCTGCTTTAACATTAACTAATAATTTATTACCTGATAATAGATTTTTATTAAATGTATAGGGGTGACATTGGTTAATAAAATTATACAGGTTTCAAGTGTATAATTCAAAAATATGTTATATGTATATTACATTGTGTGTTCACCACCCAAAGTTAAATTTCCTTCCATCATTGTATATTTGATGCCTCTAACTCTTATCAACCTCCCCCCTCCCCTTTCCCCTCTGGTAAACACTAAACTGTTGTCTGTGTCTCTGAGTTTTTGTTTGTCTCATTTGTTTGTTGCCTTCAGTCTTATATCCCACATATGAGTGAAGTCATATGGTTCTCGACTTTTTCTATCTTACTTCACTTAGCATGATAATCTCAAGATCCATCCATGTTGTCCCAAACAATAATAGATTTTTATTTGGCCTTCACTCCCATAAGGAATGGCATTATCGTGCATATTAAAAACAGACATGGCACAATGGGCAGTTTATCTAATTGGGAAGAGGGCACAGCTAAAGAACTGGTGGGTAGGATGCTCCTTTCCAACAAAAATCTTAGCCAGGCCTGATTCTCACCTCTCGTATCAGCCAGTGTTCTCTTAGAAAGATACGGAAGAATGCTCTAAGGTATCATTCACGTCCTCCAGTTACAGGGGTCCGCTGGTGTAATGAATCCCTAAACTGGGCATGAGTCAATCACAAAGTAAGTCAGGTCGCAAAAGCCAAGTCTAAAGTATGCTGAGACAAGCAACAAGTCAACAGGGAAATTTTTATTTTATAAAGTCAGAGTATGCATGTGGGATGCCCACACATATTCATTTCAGGGGCCTGCTGAAGACCTTCCCTCCAGGGCATCATTCCCTGTGCATGATGAGAGCCAGTCATATTTACAGCTTAGCATGTTATCTAAGACATCTTCAGGGAGATGTGGCATTAGGCACAAAAGATTAGAAGAGCTGACCTCCATGGTTGGTGAAACTCTGCAAGCCCCCTGGGCCAGTGGTACTCAGGTATTTCAGTCCTGTCACTGAGAAGAGAGGGGCCTAAAACACTTCTGTCTGCAAGGACTCAGCCTCGAAGGAAAGGGACAGTGGGCCTGTAGGGAAGATTACTTCCATTTTAAGTCCTAAAGAGGGCAATTTATTTCATTCTCCCAGAAGGCTAAGAGAATCGAATTGAGAGATCTCTGGAATCACATCCATGGTTCTTTCCTTAGGCCAAGCAACTGACTGTACTCAGGAACCAGGTAGACAAATCAAAGGTAAATCACTGTCCACAGCTGTATTATAAGCATCATTAGTTTCTATCCTTTCAGTCAAACTACAGAGATGAAACAGAGAAGCTTATTTCTTTTTTCCCTAATAGCCTTCTAGACTATGAATGATACCATAAAAACATCATGTTTTATTGCTCCCCCAATTTCATATGGGTTTGAAGCAAATGGCTTTTATTTTAGTGGTGGGGCCAGGAAAATAGTGAGTTGAAGTGATGGTTCCTGGAAGCTTTATAAAATATTTTATCAAGTAATAGTACAATGATGTTACATGTACCAGAGACTATTTCAGCAATAAACGCACATTTTAAATCAGGGTTGGGGTGAGTAGGGAAGTCAGTGTACTTCCCTAAAGAAACTCATAGGTCAGAGATCCGAAAATGTGGTGCAAAAATCTCAGTCATGTGCATCCAGCATTAACACCCAGTCCTGGAGCACATGGAGCAGACGCTTTTTCTAGTTCATGGGAGATTCCAAAACCTCTAGCTTTTTACTCTTGGTTTCATCGTGAGCATTGTTGGTAACTACACATTTATAATATATATTCGCCCCAGGAGTTTGTTTTCTCACAGATTTATCTCTGTTTTATTGATTTGTTGCATTTTAAATTATCTTTCAATCTTAGGAAAATTACTCCCCCCAACAAATTTCCCTTTTCCTCTTTGATATTCATAAGCCTCCCCCTGGAGCCTGCTTCGGAGAAATTGAATTTTATAATGAGAAGTGTTGCAAGACTGCCTTTCTTCTCATAACATAAGAAAATTAAGAAAAAATAATATTTTTGTTTACTTCTGAGATTGGGCAGGGGGGAGGAGGGAGAAGAGAGGGACACAGGAGAACATTCCCGAGCCAGCATCCCCACCCACTTATTTTGTTGTCCTGTCGTGAGTTGCACATCAAACACGGGCGAAGTTTGGCAGGCAACCTCTAAGGAAGATATAGATTCTTCTGGAAACATGTACTAATGATTCATTGCCTGACGCTTTTGACTTTTCTCACAGAAATGGGTTTGAATCATTGACCTGGGATGGAGCTGCAGGGCAACATATTGTCTTTTAGAAAGGTAGTACAATAATGATGCCAAATACATGGCAGTTTGAAAGAGTTGTAGTAAGCTCAAAAGGCAGAAAGTGCTGCCTTTATCCAAATGCCATGCCACGATGAAAACAAAAATGCCAATATCCTTCACATTATTCGGTTTATCCTTTTACAAAGTCTTTGGATCTGCACTGCCTCTAAGAACCATGGGTTATTCTTGAATTAGTATTAAAAAACTATGAATATGAGGGATGGGGGATGTGTTGGTGGGACAGAAGAGGGAATACGGGTGAGAGAAAAAGTACTGACTGTAATCAGTAGGTTTATACATATTTAATATTAATTTCTCCCGCCAGTACTTGTTAAGCAATTGAACTAGCATGCCTTCAGAAGTGAATAGCTAGGAATCTGCCTCTAGGTTTAGTAATTTAAAATTAATTATAAATTTATGGGGGATTATGATGAGAACTAAGGGTAGAATCTAAGTCTGGAGTTTAAAAATCTTACATTTTCTATAATAATGCTAATTGAATTCAAAGTATACTTATTGATTTTGTTCATGTACTTGATGTGATGAGTACTAAAAGGAGGATTAAATCAGATTTCCCTCCCTCCAAAACTAGTCAACGTGCATATAATTCAGGTGGGATTAGGTAAAAGTCTTAAGTAAAGCCCAATAAAGTGTTAGGTAATCCCAAGGAATGAGATGTTACATCAAATCAATAAATCAAAAGTTTCCCAGGGCAAATGGTGATTGACATAAAATTTGTAAATGGATAAAATTTCTATAAGTTTAAGAGAGTGATGGAGCAGTATCTCTGGCACTGTGCTGAGACCAAAATAAATGGTCACAATATGCATGCCAAATGAATTAATCCATTTCAAACAGACATGAGTTATAGAGCTGGTAAAAGGGTACAAACTTTCAGTTATAAGATGAATAAGGTCTGAGGATCTAATGAAAAATATGGTGACTAGACTTGAGAACACTGTATTATATAATTGAAATTTGCTAAAAGAATAGATATTAAATGTTCTCCAACAAAACAAAACAAAACGAAACAAAAATTAGCTGAAATGTCTAAAATCCTTGAAAGACAAAAATTACCAAAACTGAAACAGAAAAGCTGAATTAGCCTAGATCAAAGAAATTGAAATTGTGATTTAAAACCTTCCTACCAAAAAAAAAAAAAAAATCAGTCCCAAATAGGTCATTGGAAAATTCAATTAAAATTTTAAGAAAATAATTAAAGTAAATCATGTGAAAACTACAAAAAGAGAGAATGGAATAAGGTCAGCATTGTTGATTAATTTGTATGGTTCACAAAGCAATGCAATATTGAGGAAAATAAAGGACTAGAAATGGTTAAGTAGAATTATAGATTGTGAAGTTAGGAAAAAACAAATCAACTCTAAGCAAATGGAGAGACAGATACAGAGGTCATGGTAAGGACAACGGAGAGGAAAGTGATGGAGTTTGAGATGAAATCCTAGTGGTCAGAAAGAGTAATCTCAAATTTAAAGATCTTAGAACAGCTATCAGTGATAATACAGTCCAAATCTTGATTACTAACATGATTTATATAAATGTCAGGGTAATTTTGAAGTTATTTAAAATAATGATGGAACAAAGTAAAAAGAAATTAGGGAGCCAGTGCTAAAGTTGGTACAGAATAGAGAAGGCTGTCCTTGGATCTGTTCAGACAACAAAGACGGGAAGAACATGCTGTTTCTAGGCCCTGTCTGTCATTTGCCAAGTCATTACCATGTGCCAGCCATTATTTTGGTCACATAACTTCATTATGACATTTTATCTTCACTATGGAGTTGGTAAGTCAGCATCTATAACTTTAGTTTACGAGATGCCAAGATTAACATATTATCCAAGATCTCCCACCTACGCGATGACAGAGGCAGAACATAATGCCTGTCTGTGTCTTAAAAGCCCATAGTCTTTCTAAATCATCAGCCTCACCACACAAAAACATCTGAAAACGTAGTAAGATGATTAGAGAGGTATGGTAACGTTCAACTATAAACCATAGGCAGTGCTAATTATTTTACATATATTATTTAATTTAATTTAACGTTCGTGAGAACCCAAAGAAGCCAATATTATGCATTTTTGTTTCAGAGAAGAAAAGAATTTTTATTTAAAGAAGTTTTCCAAATTTTCAAGGTCTCAGTTAGTGAGCTGTCTGATTTCAAAAGCCACTATGTAATACTCCTTTGATTGTACCTGAGTTTCAATAAACAAGGTGTTATTGAACAAAGGTGACAACCTACTCATCTGGAGATATAAGCAGAAATTAATAATGCTTGCCCTTTTGAAATGATGTTATGAAAAGAATTGGGGTGTTAAGGAAAAAAACATGAAGGTGGAGACAAGGGAAAAGGCTGGTGAGAGAAATAAGGGGTCAAGTTGAACACGGAAATATTGTTTCAGAGTCGTGGAATGGATGGAGAAATGTGGCATTGAAGGGCTGTTCGGAAAGCCTTGAGAGAATTGCGTTTGGTAGAAACTGAGTACTTCCTTACGAGTGTGATAAGACTTTGGGAAAAAGAAACACCATTCAAAATTGCCAGATGTCTTGAATGTGTTGGAACAATTAGGAATGTGTCACAATTCCCGAGGTACATACAGCCTTTCTATTGAAACTCAAGTAATTTTTTTTTGCAATTTCCTTCCATTTCTCACAGACAGGAGGGCACATATGTACAGAAGCTGGAGCAAGGTAACCTAGAAGCAGTTGATCCACTGACTTTGGTGATGTGACTCAACGGAACATTTCTAATAAAGACAAAAGGAATAAAAGGAGGAAGGAAGGAAGACAGGAAGAAATGAAGAAAGGGAAGGAAGGAAGAAGAGGGAGGGAAGGAAGGAAGGGCTGCCCAGTAAAGGAATCTCTTTGCCTTGCAGCCACAGGATGTGTCAAACTGAACTTCTTTTTGTTATGGAGACAGATCTATTTGTTTTATTTCTATCCAGGAAGAAGATCAAAAAATAATCTGTGGGATCAAACTGAAAATTTATTTCTGCTGCTTTAGGTTAAGTATAATTAGCTGTCAACCCATAAACTCACTATGTATAGCTCTTTAGTCCATCCAGTTATATTTCTTGATTGTCACTACAGAAAATCAAATATTAAGGTATTGTAAAAATCATTACCATTGACTATTCAAACTAAACTGATAAAAGAAGGTGATTCATGAAAAAAATATTTAAATTATCTAATTTTAGTTTAAAAGTTAATTTCTGTAAACATAATACACAAATTATAATTTTTATAATATTTTGTAATTTTTAATATATTCAAAATGTGTGCAAATAAAGCACTCCTAAGAGGATCAGTAGCAACTGAAGATATGGTGTTGATACATGTGATAATAATATTATATTAGTGAACATGAATTTTTACTACTCCAGTAATGAGTAGCACCAATTTATTAGATTATTTTACTTTAGTCACTATAGAATGCTGAAAGGAAAAATAATAATGTGAGATAGAATTTTGAGTAATTTTAATAAAAGAGTATTTTACTAAACACTATTTTATTTGGGCCAAAGAAGTCATATTCCTTTAAGGTGAAAAGAGCTGTACTTCGTTGATAATGTTCTGCCAGTTTGCCATTAACAAAGAAATAACAGGATGAAGCTAAAAGACATTTTCCCAGGTTTATGGGCTCAAGGCCAACATGTAAGAGGCTCTGGATCTCACCACCCAGCATCACTTAGTTCAGGAAGGGTCACCAAATAGAATTTACAGGCAGAGTCGGCAAATACCTGAATCTTCCCTCCCTTGACATTCTTTAAAGAGACCTGCTACAGCTGGGGCATACCTGGATACCCTGAGGGCCTAAACTCCAGGAAGGTGACCCAGGCCCTGCTATTCTCCATTTTTATAAGCAAAAAGTGAGAGCAGGCTTTTAAACCAAAGATGAATAATCTGAATTAGAGATTCCTAAAAGGCTCCTTCTATTAAGGAAGTGCTGGAAATGCTACCTGCCCAGAGGCTGCAGGGGGGGAAAAAAAATCAGCCTAGCATTTAAAGATCTTTCCCTCACTGGCCTCCTTATAACTTTCGCACTTTAGGTTTGTTTCTTTTGTGTTTGTTTGTTTGTTTGTTTTTTCCCTTCAAGAAAACTTCAAGCCAGCTCTCTCCTTAATCCCATCCACACACCTAGGCATACCAGCTGCTACTTTCTCTTCTGCAATCTCCTTCTCAGCTCCTGACCTTACCTCTTCTCAAAAACCTTCATTAAAACTTCAGATCAAATTAACCACTGTTCCTCTTACTTGTAAAGGGTGGACCTTGAAAGGGTCTTTCAAGTGTAAATGTCATCCAGTTAGTTCTTGGCCTTAAAGAGTCATTTGTGTGACCCTCTGGGGAAAGCAAGGAAGTCCTTTCTGGATGGCCAGAGAAGGAACTTGAAAGAGATGCACATTCACGGTTATACTTTGTAAAGTCTACAGAACTCGGAATCTAAAATTATTAATAGAGAACAACAAAGTCCAAATGTTGCATTTTCTCAGCATTATATCGAGCTAAAAATTATTGTGAGGAATGCTGTCAGCAATATGATGGTGTCAGTCCTATTTCTCAAAGATGATAGCTCTATAACTCACATTTTTCTGAAGCGGATTAATTCATTCGGTGTGCATTTTGTGAACATTTATTCTGTTCTCAGCACAGCAGAATCACAGAATGTGAGAGCTGGAAGGGACCTCGGAAATCGTCTCACACCCCCGGCCCCTATTATTTTTCTGTAAAAATCACTGTGGGAGTGTGACAAGTAAAACAGCTTCTCATTTACTGCCATGGAATAGGTGAAAAAATAAACATGTTGATACTTATACTGGGCCTACCCCACAGCCCACAGGCATTTTAAAAGCGTAGGGCCAGTTGGAGTATAGGATTTTTAAAAAGTCAATAACTTCTTAACCCTGTTCATCCTCCTCAGAAGAAACAACACTGGATTATGAGGCAGAAGGCCTCACCACACCTGGTCACATCCTGGCTGTGTGTGTGGAAACTCAGCAGTTCATTACACAGTCATGGCTTAGCTCAGGTTTTTCAGTTGTAAAACAGAGAAAATAGTACTTGTCCCTACAAGTTAAATTATATCTTATTGTAAACAATGTCAAATGAAAAGGATGAACTGAGAAAACACCAGAATACCTCTTAGCCTTTGCAAATGTTAATTGATTGCTATAGTGAAATTTGTGTCACTATTAGTAAAGGACAATTTAAATCGGCTTCTGAGAGAATCTTTTCTTTTCTCTATATAGTGAAGTTTGATTTTGGCAATAGACTGAGAAGACTTTGGGTATGTGAAAAATAAGATTAATTTTTTTTCCATTTTAAATCACTGTAATTTTTATATTTCTCTGTTTGGAAAATTAAATAAAATTTCTTTTATTCCCGGGAATGCAGCTAATTGACCAGAAATATTAAAGAGCCCTTCCTGAAACTGATGGTTATGCCTTTAGAGAACTCAAAATATCTGAGGCAAAAGAAGATGCAATTAGTTAAATTAGGAGGGAAAATGTTCAAGAAAGGATTTTAAAGAAAACGGCAATAAACAATCTTTTACAGGGGAAGAAACTTAACAAGAAGGGAAGTTTGGTACTTTTTGTTATTAATAAGAGAACTACAGTTTTTATTTGTTTTTTCTTTTAGCTAACCAAAAGATGCAGTGATTAACCGTGGTTTCTGAATCCATCTGACTATAATTTGCTAATGACATTATGAGAAGGACTTTGGAACCAGCATACACAATCACTGGTTTCAATCTTTACCTCCCTAATTAATACTTATAATGCTTAGAAATTAAAAAAAAAAAATTCCCCTCAACTTTTTGTCTGACTCCTAACCATGTAATATCTTCAGATATTTGTCAGGCATTGAACACTAAAAACTGACTCCCAAGTATGGGCTTGAGTCAGACATACCTAGTTGCCAGAACATAGAACCTGACCTTAAACAATGGAACTACAGATCTTTCCTGGGGCTATTTTATTCAAACACACAAATCAGAATTATTGAGTCTCTTTAAAAACATCTGGGAAATGTCATGTTTTATCAAAAAGTCAGATTATGTTCTGAGATACATAGGGAGTAATGGCTTGGTTCTGTCTAGTTATTGACCTTAAAGAAGTCATTGTTCTCTGAGTTTAGTTTTCTATTCTGTAAAAGAGGTATGATGAATATCATCCCATAGCTTACAGAATAGACAAGGAAAGGCACTGAAAGGTGGGAAAGGAAAGTGGAAGGGTATTCAGGATACTACCAGGGTTGGTCTCTTGAACTTGCAGGCTCAGACACCGAAGGTGCCATCACGCCATGAGTACCATCTTTCTAAGGACGTACATGGACCAGGCTCCTAAGACCCACTCACTTGGAGCCACCTTTGAACTTCTATGAGCTATATGTCCTTGTTTGTAAAATGGAGATTGAAACAGTGACATCCTCACAGATTGGTATGATGATTAAATGAATTAACACATGCAAAGTGCTTAGAAAAAAAAGCCCAGTAAGCACTCCATGAAGTTTAGCTTTCTTTTTTAAAATTCAATCAGAAGAGTAATCCGTTAATTTGTAATGACAAATCGAAGTGTCCCAAGGAAGTTACGCACATAGAATCTAGGTAGCCTTGTCTCTGCGTGGTAAACATGAACCAAGACCAAGCAGCTTCTGTCTAGACACCCGATTCTGCTGGAGTCTCAAATGCAAGCTCTTTCATTGTATCTCCAACTCTCTAACACACCTGATTCCTCTCTAAATGCAGAAAAAGTGCAAATATGGTAGTCTTTTTTTTTTAATCTGCTTTTAGGCTGCTCTTCAAATATAAGGATTAAGTTTTAAAATGAAGTCTAAGCAGTAACCCCATTTAATTCTTGGGACCAGTAAAAAGTTGCAAAGAAATGGGAATTTTCCGTGCCCCTGTAGGACATGAATTCCTAGAGGAGACATAGTTTCTCTGCTGAGTCAAGGTCAGGGCCTATGCTATGTGGTTCTGGACTTACCTTTATCACAGCAATAATCACACTGGAGATACTGTATTCATCTCTTTGTAGAGCTCCTGCATCATGAAAGCCCCGAGTAGGGTGTGAAATATGATTAAATAGAGATTCTCAGATCAATTGATCACTACAGCTTGGCTCATGGCTTTTCTACAGAGGTAAAATGTTTGCCTAGTTGCCTTATGTGCCCTTTCAAGTCTTCCCATAAAAGTTTCCATTCTCCCCAATACATACTTCCTTCACTTCCCATATATCTATCTCTCTATTGCTCTGAAGACTCAGTAAGGATATAGCTAATTCCCACAAGAGTTGGTGACCCCTAACTTTAACCATGACCTCATAGGTGGAAAAAAGGTATCTCCTTTTCTAGTATATCACGATTCTCTAAAAGTATGATTACAGTCAAAATGATGTTCTGAGCACTTAATTATTTAATTAAATGTCTGCATGATAATTTGAGAACTTTCACGCTGTAACTAAATACAATCTGTAGAATAACACAGCATCATGGTAAAAACAATCCTTATATTAAAAATGTATTTTGACCTTTACTCTCCACCCCTTTAAAATATTTTAAAATATAGTTTGCTTGTGTGGCTCTTTTTGTAATTGTCCATTACCTAAAGAGTCAAAAATGAAAGATTGCAGTCTTGGGAATGTATAAAGAAAGGATTAAATGTGTATAATTAGAAAGCATATTGTAGTTTTCCCATCAGAGTATATCAAAACTCTCATTTTACTGTCATTTTTGCCAAGCCAGCACAGTTACTATGCCTACCAATTGTTATAGACTAAGGCGTGGGCTATTATCTACATCATCAAGGAAAATTCAACTGCTGCTGCTGATGAAGCATGCCATTCCTTGCTCTTTTATGCTGCATGCCACGGTGACTTATTAAACTAGTGATAGTGTTAGGGTAGGAGAGATGAACAGGAAAACTAAGTGAACTCTTGAGTACGTTTACCTAAAAAAAGTCAATCTTAAGGTAGATGGAATGAATATAGCACAGTCACACATGTGATAGAATAAATAGATACTAACACTCGGTGACAACATATGGATCAGTATTAAGGTACTTCAGAGTTCTATGAAAGTTGTTATGTTAAAACTAAAGTCCATATTGTAGTATCTCTCTAGTGAAGAAATGATAACTGCCAAGTGTTAGAAATATTTCTTTTTCATGTAACCATTGTATTAAACAATGAAGGGTAGCTCAAAATGGTTCAAACTTGGAGAGAAGCCCTGCAAAAAGTTAGCTGTCAAAGTGTCTTGGTTTTCCTGCAGATATTGAATATAGCATGTATGTTAAGAAAACCAATCAAAAAATAAGTTATAACTCACCAGTGGGGGGAGAAAAGGAAGTGGGGAAAGGACTTAGTTGAAAAAAACAAAACAAAACAAACAAAAACAGAGATTGGATAGAAAAAGACAAAGTGTAAAAGGAATGCAAAATGCTGCCTCCTCTGCCTTTTGCCCTCATAAATGGAGCCATCTCTATAACACCAATATCAATACTTCCCACCAACGTGCCTTTCTAGTTTACACCTTTGTTGTCTGCTTTTTTTCCTTGAGATGGTCAACCTTGCACAGCGGGCACCAGGTCTTTCTCTTTTTCAGACAAAGCCTGACTAACTTATTAAACTGTCTGAGCCTACATCAAAATGTTCAGCTAGGTGACCTCCTTCATCTCTGTAGATTCCAACATGAGACTATCTTGATCTTTGGTCTGAATTGCTTATGAGAAGTAAAATGCTATTGAGAAAAAGACAGTACCTTTTAAAACTTTCTCTTCCTTATAGATTAAGGCATGCACATTTCAAATTAATGGACTTTTGAAAAAAAAAAGTTTCCTTTGATGTCTAATTCACAGGAAAAGCCATGTGCCTCCACGCGTATTATGTACATGAGAGGTTTTCTCTAGAGTTTATCAGTGCAGAACCAGCTTGCTATGGCTAGCTAACTCATATCCTTATATAAGAAGTGTCTGGGAATAATAATAAAAATCATCACAGTTATGATTGACCAAATACCTCCAGGTTCCAGGTATTGTGCTCTGTAATCACTTTCGCCTGAATGACATTACTCTACTCTTCTTCCCATATTAGTCAGCCATTAATTATACCCAATTTCTCACTAACCCATCTCTTACTGGTTTGGGGCTTTTATTCTCACACAATTGAACTGCTTTCCCTTCCTCTTTCTTATAATTCTATCTTGTGAATGAATGGCAAAGGTCATTTATTCCAGGGGAAGATTTTACTAACGGTTCCTTTTTTTTCCCCCTGCACAGCCCTCTAGTCCCTTCTCTTAACTCTGTAGCCAATGTTTTCTGATTAACAGAAATGGTTAGACCTGGGGAGAAAATGGCTATCAGGTAATTATTGTTTGTCATGGGCTAGAGCCCTGAAGCTTGTGTCACAAAGATGGGCTTCATCTCTGGATGAAATGGGAAGTAGGTAGTGCATTTGGCTGAGTTTTTTGTGGAAGAGACTGTGTCTCAAATTCTAGACAGAAAACTGCTAGGGAAGAGAAGTCCTCTAAACTTCTGCTGGAATTCTGCCTCTAAACTTCTGCTGGAATTCCCTCTCTTGTTTCCTGCACTTTTTCACCCCTCCCAGTTGTCCCCAGAAATATTGCTTGTTGCAATGCAAATGTTTTACTAATTCCAGGAGGCAACATGGCAGGTGGGAAAACAGGAATTATAGGACACAGACTTAGGTTTAAATCCTGAATCAATCCCTACCAGTTTTGTGATGTTGACAATTTATTAAGCTCTCTAAGCACCTGGTTTCTCAGCTATAAAATGGAGATTTTAATACACACCTTGCAAAGTGATTATGGAAATAGAATGAAATGACATAACTGAAGTACATAACATAGTTTTCAGAACATAAAAGATGCTCGAAATATGTTTAGTTCCCTATTCTCACTCTGTCATTTTATAAGCGATGCTTACATTTTTTATGCTTCATTGTCATGCGACACAAGAATATCACAGAACACTGACATTGCTTTCACTGAGCTAGGTTAAATTAATTTTGTTGATGATACACCTGGAATGCTTCCTATACTATGACCATACTTTAGACTTTGCTGCTGACATGCTGTTAATGCTAGGTCATAACTTTAAACTACTAAAAGAGAGTTCATGGACATGAAAGGTGAGATCTTGGCAGGTAAGTGGCAGAAGCTATTTGGGGGCTCAAAGCCTATGGCAGCCTCCTGGGCAGCAGGTGAAGGCCAAATTCATCCATGCTTAGGGGCAGCTCTGGCAGTGAAAATCAATGGAAAAGGACAAATACCATTGAGAAAAACTATCTACTAAATGCTAGCCTTGTGCTTTAGAACACAAGCTGTCTTTAAGGTTTGGTAGGCAGAGGTGAGGGAAGATGCTTCCTTAAGTTTATGAGACCTTGTGAGAATCTGCTTGCTTCTCAGCCTAGTAAGAGTGTGCAAGATTTCTCTTTCTTAAACAACTCCTGAAAATTTGCTGTTCTACCCTGCAGGTATGAGAATTAGTGGCAAGCTGAGTAATTTAGATTTTAACATAAAAAAATTCAAGATTCAGTTGTCCATTGGAGTATTTGTTTAAAAGCCAGCTGATGCCAAATGAAACTGTATATAGTAGTCTAGGTGTCTCTGAGATGGCAAATGTATATCCTATGTTATCTAACGTTATTTCTACCCTTATTCCTCCCTCCCCATTTCTCTTCACTCCCTCTCCTTTACCCTCTTTCCCCAAAACATGAGGGAAAATCATTGGTGGATGTTTGTAGCTAGGCAGCGGTACACACACACACACACACACACACACACACACACACACACCACACACACATCACCACCACCGCCACCACCACTACCTTAGCAGCCTGAGTGGATTCTCAGTTCTCCCACGTCCTCTTTCATGCCTTCATTTTTCTCTGATGTGGAGGGAGCATCAAAATAAGAGTTTGTTTGGGCCAAGAGGGAAACGTCCTGACCCCTACCCTCTAGGGAAAGTCCCAAAGAGACAGGAAGAGAATAGCTGCTTGATCCATCTAGACAGACAAGGCCATAGATAATTTCACATATTTCAGAGTGTGAGGATGAGAATTCAGCAAGGTCCCTATGATCCCTACCTCCTGTCGTTCATGCCATTTGTCCTCTCTGCGTGAGGACAGGAACTATGACTTGCTCCTAACCAATTGAATATAGCAAAGATGACGGAATGCCGCTTCCAAGATGACATAAGATTGAAACACATCTTGCTAAGCCACTCTTTTCCTTGCTGCCTTTGAGAAAGCAAGGGGCCATGCTGGTGTGGTAAGGAGCTGAGACTGGCTTCCAGATGACAGCAAAACTGTTCAACGTCCACAAGGAGGAAATAAATGCCATCTACAAACACAGCTCCTTCTACAGCTTAGCCTCAGATGAGGTTGCAACCCTGGCTGAGACCTTGATTTCAGCCTTGTGAGACTTACAATCAGAGGACCCAACTAAGCTGTACAAGACTCCTCACCTATAAAACATGTGACAAATAAATAAAAATTGTGGCAACATTGTAATGCAGCACTAGATAACTAACGTAGAGAGAATAATGGAAGGTGAGAAGCAAACTTGAAACAGGTAAAAGAGGAAGGCAAAAGGAACACTTCAGCTGCAACTGGTTATTGAGAAGTAGAGAGGTTCAAAGATTTTTTTTTTTTTTTTTTTTTGCCTATTGCCATCCCTGTGAAGCAGGTTCTGAAATGGAGCTGAGGGCGCAGGAAGTTTATTAGATGGAAGAATTGGTCAGAACAGAGGAAGAAGAGGAATTGTGACGCAAGTACAGTCAATGCATCAGCCAACCCCATAGACACTGGAACTGGAAAGCAAAGCTACCATGCACTGGGCCAGAATGGCCGAGCCTTTCTATCGACACAGTGAATTGTCAGTGAATGTGTGAGCCCCAGCAAAGTCAGAATTTTAGGTTGTGTGGCATTGGCCAAAGGCTGTCTTCTGACAGTACTCTGGGCCACTGAGGCAATCTGGCCTTCTTTGAAGAGGGATCTGGGCCTGGCATCACCATGTGCAGTGCAGATGTGCACCAAATGGACTGATGACTGAAGTGCAAGTTGTTCTGCCACTAACCTGGGCTACAGAGGCTCCCCCTAAGCCAGACACTGCTTTGAGAATAGAGTGGTCTCAAATTGATGAATAAGTTCTTGTCACTGAGTTGGAAGAGAAAAATCAAAATCAAAACTAAGTTGTTATAGAAAAATTATTAAACACCCTGCATGCTGAACTCATGGACTGAGGCTCTACAGCTCTGTAGTAGCTATTATAACTACACCAGGAGCACAAAGGAGGGAAGTATCAGTTCCCAGTAGAGAAACTGAGAAAGAATTCATATGTGAGAAAGAACTAGCAGCACTCTCATAAAGAGAGATTGAAGAAAATATAATGAAGAGACTAGTACAAATGTGCGGGCAGGGTTAAGGGTAAAGGGACACATGAGGGATATATACAGCCTCCTGTGGCCAATAAGAATGTGATGTCACTACCTTTCTTAGGCTGGAAAATTCAGGGTGAGAGTCATAACTGTAACTCAAAGAAAAGATTACTACAGTAAGAGAATTGTGGCTTTGGGTGGAACATAGACACTGCCAAACACACACACACACACACACACACACACACACACACACACACACACCTTTCTCCTCTCACTCTCAGTTTCCTGCCAACACCTCCTATTGGCCAAACCCAATAAGAAGCCAGTGGCTAGTCTCCCAGGTCACTGAGCATTGTGGAAAGCAGGCGTGAAGAGGCAAATTGGAGAACGACCACCATGAGGTGGAAATTGAAGGAGAGCATCTTGAACTGAGGAAATAAGATGAATAAAGGCAGAAAAAATAGATATCTCTAGACCCTGTTTAAATAATAGTCAGTAGTCTGACATGTTTGGAGTATAAGCACCTTGAATGGTAGATTGAGATAAAGCAGACTTGGTTCAGGAAGGAAGGAAAAGTTAGAAGTTAAAAGGATCCTGGTCCACAGGCTCACATCAGGAAATCCAGCTGATTCTGGAAAAATAGGACAGGACTGGTTTCTATGTTATAATCCAAAAGTCTATTTTCCCAGCATTTACTTCAGAGAACCAGGATTGGAGACTGTGACTGGTCTGGTGATGTTCTGACTATGTAATAATGAGTCAGGTTATAACAAGTTTGCAGTGGATTGCACTTAGCCATCCCCATCAAGTTGTACACATTCTGTTACTTATTATTATTATTTATTTTTCATCAGAGAACAGCCTACAAAGACCCTTAATCATTGGTCTTGATCACTCCGATTTTCCTTCGGTGTTGAGGGACTGAAAAGGCACTGGTAAATGTGGCATACCAGGTGCATTCACATCATTGTCATGTGGAAAAACTCCTTGGTTGTGGTGTAAAACTCGCACAAGCATGTGCTGCAGCTAATTAATTGGATGACAATCAGTCCCTCAAGTCTTTGCCAACATTATTGCTTTCCTGGCTTTTCGCATCTATGATGTCAACACGTTTCCCCAGTCTGTTAGCTCATCTCATTCTTTTGCTAGCAATCAAACATTAATTGACCAACAGACTGTTTGTTTAACCTTTCTCGATTTTTTTGTTGTTTTGCCTTCTTTGATATTTGTAATATCTCCCAGGGCAATATTTCTTTAGAATTCTATTGACATACAACTTCCTCCAGCTTCTAGAATAATTTACCAGTGCACAGCAAATCATTTATATGGTTACATTTTTCTCCAGAAACACGCCATTTCATTTTTTATACTTCTCTCTTCAAAAGGGAAATTATTTATATTGGGCAACTATTTGGTAAGAAGCACTCTATTAGGTATAATGCTATGTACATTTCATTTACTAACTTGCTCCTCACAAAAACCTCATGAAGAAAGTGTTTTGTCACTCTTCTTCATACAACCTTACAATTTAGAGTGATCATGTCATTTGTCCAAAATCACAGACCAAATTGGTTCAGAGCCAGGATTTGAACTCGGGTCTCTCTGACACCAGAAGCCACAGTCTTGCTCCCTATGCCACACTATGTAGAGCCCTTCACCATTCTCCTTTGCTCTCCACAAGTAGCCAGTATGGTTATTCTTATAAAAGTATGGAAATATGAGCTACTAATGTTTTAGTGTAAAAGTATTATTAACTGTCCCAAGAGTATTTACACTTTATGTAAATACTTAAGAAAGGAACTCTAAGAAATGAATTTAAACCTACTTCTCAGACATTGCAATAGGCTGTAGCAGTTACTTTTGGATAAAGAAGTCTTCTGGGCATTCAAAATTTAGTGGGCAGCTCTCAATTTTCCCTTTAGAACTAATTTAATTGTTTCATCAGTAAGAGTTTCCAGAGACTGAACATTTCGTTTTGCACTGTAAGGTAGTATTTTTACTTTCCTGAACAGGATACAACTGAGTTTTTCACCGTGGTATTGATTCAATGCTGAGATGTGAGTGCTGTGAACTACCACCACCAACAGCAACCAAGGTCCCATCCCCTTATGCACACAGTGACACACATGAATTGAGAATTCTGTATTATAGAAATACTAGGTTGTCTTCCAGGAACCTTAAGAAGGTCAAGACGAAAACAATGATTGTTAGTAATTTGGGGTTGGAAGAAACTCTCACTGACTGTAAAGATTTCTTTTTCACCTCAGGCTTTTTCTAAATTGGATAATGTGCCTTGCAGAACCTCTAGGTAATACTGTCCATCTCTGGGTGGCCTTGGAGGGGACATATTTACTGGGAATCCTTTGGGAACTTCTTACTTTTTATTTTGAGCTTCAGGATTTCAGTGATGCACCATGGGAGTAAAAAAGGCCTCTTCATAGTGGACTCAGGAAAGAATAGCTATCCATAGGCAATCCATGAGAACAGCAGCCTGTTTTGTCACGACCATTGATCTTGATATCGAGAATAGTAGATGGTGCACAGTACATAGGAGGTTCTCAATAAATATGTGTTAGAGAAATGAATGAAGTCATAACATTTCTGGACTATGTTAAGGTACGTCAGATACTTTGCAAGATTAAAGATGCAAATATTAAGTAAAACATCTTAGCTGCTGAAGGGGAGCACACAGTTCAAAAGAGGAATGCACAACTGAGTTGAAGTACAAGGTTCATATCCATAAAGCATTCTCAATGACTGACTCCATATTCTAAACACAACATGCCTGTTATGAAGCAGACAGGGTCACCCTATATCCATTAACTAGCAACTGTTACATGAAATTATAGGCTTCATTTTCTATGGGGAAAAAGAAAAGAAAAGAAAAGAAAATGATGAGGGAGAGAGGATGGAAAACATCAAGTATACTCTACTTGTGGATTAATAATTCTGAAAAATCTGTCTTCCCTTAGGTCTGTTTTTTAAATAAACTTTTTAGGGAAGTGTAACATAAAAATATGACAAGGAAAAATTTACACTTGTACAGCTATATCAGTTATCATAAACAGAACAAGCCTATGTAGCCATCACCTAGGTTAAGAAGTAGAATATTACAAGCACTTCAGAAGCTCCCCTTGTCCATCCTCCCATCACTATTTACTCCATTTCTCAAAGGTAACCATTATTCTTACTGCTAATACCATGGATTCATTTTGCCTCCTTTGCATCTTTATGTAAACAATTTAGCATTATACCCCCCTCTCCTTTTTTTAAAATCTGGCTTCTTCTTTCCAACATTTTCTTTGGTATATTAATTCACATTGTTGTGTTTGTGGCTTTTGTTGTTTTTTTCTATACTATTCCAATGTAAAAATATCCTATAATTTAGTTTTATTCTACCAGTTGATTAAGTATTTAATTGTTTCCACTATTTTGGTTTAATGCTGTTATGAACATTCTTATATGGATATTTTGGTTCACAATGTATTGTGTGTGTGTGGCATCTACTTAAAAGTAGAAATGCTGGATAGTATGTTTTGCTATTTATCTTCCTATCTACCTACCTAGCTACCTAGATAACAGCAAAGTACATAATGGCAAAGTAATAACGGCAATTGCACTTTAAATAGCAGTATGTTAGTCTTTAATTTGCACTCATCTGTGGTTTATGTCATGGCATTACATTATATTGTTAATCTCCTCATGACTAAGGATGTCAAGCACTTATGTGTTTTTTAGCCATTTTAATATTTTTGTGTGTGTGAAATGCCTGTCCAATTTTCTCACCATTTTTTTTTAGTTTAATTTTCTTTTTGATTGTAGGGTTTATATAACCGATAAAAACTCTTTGCAAGTTATATGTATGCCAAATATACTCCATTTTGTTATATATATATATATACACACACATACACACACACATAGATGTTCTCTGATGAACAAAAGCTCCTAATGTCAGTATAGTTCAACTGATCAATCTTTTCCTCTATTGTTAATGACATTATTTATCATTTTACTTTTTTCATCCTTATGTTTTTATATTTAAAATGTGTATTATAAAAAGCACATAACTGTTCTTCTTTATTAAAACTAATAATTCTTATTATCGTGTCATTTAAATGGAATACTTAGCCCATTTATACTTAATGCAATTACCAATATAGCTATACAGATATATAGAACTTTCATATTATTATTTACTTTTTTGTTGCATGAATTCTGTGTTTTTTCTATTTATTTGTTTCTTTGTTTTTAAAAGTAATTTTGTTAAACTATTTTCCCTTCTATTAGCTCATTACACTTTTAATTTAGTGTTTTTTCTAGAGATCACTGACCACTTGTACCTATGATTTATTAACTTCTCATGAAATAGTACTATTGACATTCTGTATTTGACCTTTGAATCCATTAACCATCCTCTTGAGTTGTATGTTCTTGTTGTCGAGTGATTTGTTTCATTTTTTAATTCTAAAATAATTTAATATTGTTTTATAAAATCAATATACTTATATACTTCTCTAAGTTGCTCTTTATTATCTCATAAATCTCTGAGCATCCATCTAAGACTGCTTTCATTCTGTCTGAAGGACACCATCTCTTTTCCTTAGTGCAGGTCCTCTATCTACAAAATCAATCTATCTCCTCTCCTCTCCTCTCCTCTTCTCTCCTCTCCTCTCCTCTCCTCCCTCCCCTCCCCTCCCCTCCCCTCCCCTCCCCTCCCTTGCCCTCCCCTCCCCTCCCCTCTCTCTTTTTTATCTCTCTCTGCCAAAAAATGTCTTTATTCTAACCTACATTTTGGGAAGGATTTTTCTTGATACAGAATTTTTCTTTTGCAACTATTATGTTGCCAACCTTTCAAAGTATCATTTTATTTTTCCTCTACCATCCCTTGCTTCTGTTGAGACGTCACCTGTCAGCTTTATTGTTGCTCCTTTAGTCTTTTTTTTTCTTCTGACTGTATTTGAGATATTCTCGTTCTTTCCAGCAATTTTACTACAGTTATATCTAGGATTTTTGTTGCTGTTTTACAATCTTGCTGTTTGGGAATTTGTTGGTCAGTATCTCTTCAATATTCCTTCAACTCCACTCTCTCACTTTTTCATCATATACTAGATATTTCCACTCTATTCTAAATATCACATTTTTTCATACCTGTTTATTCTTTTTTTTTTCTAGTCATTTTTTTGACATTTAAATTTCTAGCTCATCTTCTGGTCTACTAATTACCATGTCAGAAGTGTCCAATATAATGTTAATCCAATCCATAAGCTTCTTTTAGTTATTGTATTAGTCAATTCTTGATTTTTACTCGATTTTTTCCCCAGCTTTATTGAGATATAATATGATGACATATAAGTTTAAGTTATACAATGTGACTTTTGATATTTTTAAATAGTTTTCAGTTCTGTGATGAAATTCTAATTCTCAATCTTATTTTTGTAATTACTTGAGTATGTTACTCATGTAACATCTTAAAGATAATATAAATAATTCCATTATCTAGCTTCCTATGAGTCAATTTTCTATTGTCTTTCTAAAAACTTTCTAGTTTAAATCGAGTCTGGTCTTCAAGTGTATACCTGATTGTTTTTGACTAAGTGTTAATGAAGCATCCTTAGAGAAGTGGAAGCTCTCTACAGTATTATCTTCTACAGAGAGAGTTTACTTTTATCCCTGATATACAGCAACACTAGGGAAAATCATCTCAAGCTGGGGACTGATAAGATTCAAATCTTAGATTCAGTCCTTGTGAAGGATAATCTATATCTGTACTTCCCTTAACAGTGTCTTTCCTCAGTTGTTCCTGAACTTCAATTTTTATTCTCCTCTTCCTGTGACTCTATAGAAAGTTCTGTTTGGTTCTTCAGGTTTAATCATCCATACAGTCACCTCAGAAAAAGTGGTACAAGACGTATGGTTTAGCTGTCTGGGCATCTTTCTCCTCCAGGTATTATCCAAACACATTCTTGCTACCATGGTAGCATTATGATAATGTCAAACAACTTGTCTACACTGAATCTCACTTTTCAAGTTGTTCTCAGTGGATGATTAGGTCCCAAACCTCCTTTTTCATCATTGCCAGAAACAGAGTTCTCTGTTTTCTTTTGTTTTAAATTAATGAGAGGTTTAGGTAAAATCATCGCTTTTAATTGTTTTAAATATGTAACTCACCTGTGTGCATAGATGGGGTGACCAAATTCTTAGAAACAGAAAATTTCAATGCTTAGTGACCAGAGTCCATATTTATGGAGCATCGCATGCAATGGGTAACTTCTATCAGAGAAGTTTCTAAGTGAGAAACTTCTTACTGTAATAAAATATCTGACTAGCATACAGCCTAAAAGTTATACTTTGTTTGACTTATGCCAAAATAATTTACAAACTTTCTACAATTGCAAATGTTTTCTTGGGCAATCATAGGCATTTTTTTTTAGCAACAAATCCTTTTTATAAGGTGTTTTCAGAGCATATGTGCCCTGGAGGAATGCCATGCCTTCAATATGCTTGTGCATCTGTAAACCAGCAAACAGAAACAGAAATAGCCAAAGCAAAAAGTTAAATAGATTGAACATTTGCCAGGAGGGCTTATCTTTGAGCAGCTAACAAAAAGAATAACACCTTCTGTACTACTACAAATAAATAATAGCCACACAAAAAGTACAATGATATGCACATTTATTGAGTGCTTTTTGCAAGCCAGAAATCCTAAGAGTTTATGAACAATACCTCACTTAATCCTCACAATAGGTTATGAAATAGCTGTTTTTTCCCCCTCATTTACAAATAATAACAATGAAGTTCAAACATACCAAGTCACTTGCCCAAAATCACACAACTCATGAATTGCACAAGTCCATCAGACCCTGGAAATATACTCCTAACTCCTGTGCTCTAAAGCCTATTTTAATGATATACTCAAGCCACCATAAAATTACACGGTAAATCATGATAACTTAGAAAATGGAGACACAGAACAGAAGAGCATTTGGGTCAAATCCAGATTCTCACTGCCATCGTTCATCATAGCTAAGGGCCAGAATTATCAGCAGATGCCTCTTATAGTTATAAGCATATACCCCTCTCTCCACATATATACCTATTGTGTGTGTGTATGTCTGTGTGTGTATCATTGATAAAATGTTCAAAGTCCATTTGCTTGTATAAATTCAGTCAATTTTCAAATAATAATTTTAAAGTTAAATCTCATGGTGTTGTATGAGGCAGACATTTTTTTTTTTCTGGTTCCAGCATTTATTAATAGGCGATCTCAGCTGAGTTATTTAAACTTTTCACCTAAAAGTCAGTTTCCTCAATTAAAAATATGGAGATAAATAATACTACTCACTCATGGAAGTAATTATATTAATTAAGATAAAGTTTTCTGTATGTGTGGTACATTGCAGGTACTCAGTATTCTAGGTGTTGTTTTACATTTGGAAAGCATCGTTAAATGAATACCCCATGTGTAAATTAAGAAGGACATCTGGACTTTATGGACACCACTTGTGTGGTTCCCATTGTTAGAAACAAAGAAAGTACCCAAGCTGGGCTCTTATGTGACTGGCATTGGTGGGGTGGGTGGGGTGGGGTTGTGGGCAGGCTGGCTGCCCATCTGAAACAGCATAGCCATGGGAGGAAGCACTTAAATTGTGGTCTGTGTGGCAAAACCAAGGTTTTAGCTGAGAAAAGAATGTTGAGCGTGTGGACCAAAGGCCCCATATTGACTTCTAAAATATGAAAAGTAATAGATCAGAAGCTAAAGAATCTATATTAGAATGTACTGTCATCAATCATGGCTGTTCAGAAGAAAAAGCCTGATCAAAAAGATAGTGCGTATATTTCTGTTTATTCAGCTCCAAGGAAGTAGAATGAGGACAAGGAACGACAGAGGCTGGAAATCTCTAAAGAACAAGGGAAAGACCTTTGTGCCCAGGTTGGTTAAGCAGTGTTAAGCATCACCCTTTACTGAGTGCTGTGGAATAGTGTCTGTTCTTTAAAAAAAAAAAAAAAAATATATATATATATATTATAATATATATATAATCAGCATTATTCTATATATGTATATGTCATCAGCATTACTCTACTTTTATAAGGCCAATAGTGCTTTCCCTGGTGAGATAACAACCCATATCTTCTCCTGAATATCAGAAATGCTCTGAATACTTCTCAGCTTGGCATAAGTAATCTCAATTGTGGATATCTTACATTTAAAATGAGTTAGAAACTTAAATGTTCTCTTTATAAAATTCCTAGGATATAGGCTGAAATATTTTTAGTATGTCCCTATGACCTTCTCCCCGTAATGTAACATCAGGATCAATTCCCTATGACCTCTACAACAGGGTTCCAGCACAGGAGAGAGCTGAGTATTTCAGCAACTGGATTCATGTTACTTGGAACTTTATTTTTCAGAAGTGTGTGTTGGCCAGGAATGCAAACCCCACTGTTATGGTTTTAACCCATCTAGAATTGTTTATAAAACATGTGGTTTAATAACTAGTCAGTAATAAAAGGAATCTAAAATAAGTAGTATTTCCAATAGCAACAACAAAACTCAAACTCACCTGTCTAAACAGTCTATACGAGAGTATTTTCTCAAACCTTTATTACCAAAATATAGCTTTCTGCAGGACAGACCTTTCAGTTTGCCCCTTTGTTGGGCATCTCTGCTCTGCTCACTAATACTGTTATGAGCTCCACTGTCTTCAGGAGTCTTAGTTAACATTTTCTTTTCAGCTGCTCTTTCTATTGGACTGCTCTAAGGCAATCTGGAGAAGCCAACATAGGATGTTCATGGCTTTCTGAAACCTTCTCAGTTCCTCTGAAAACATTTATTATCTGTATAAGCAATGGTTATGGCTCTTATTCGTCTGTTTGAATTTTTGTTCCAATTAAGAGAATTTTGAAGTAGTTGCATTCATAGTTCTAACCTTAATAAACCTTCATGGTCTAGGCCAAGTGTAGGCAATTCCATTCATAAAATGTCACTTCTTTGGATGCTTTAGCTTTTCTGGAATCTGACAGGAAAATTAATGGTTCTCGAGCAAGAATTTTTTCTTATAACCAATACATATAATAAAAAAGGCATAAATTAAACAGATATAATGTAATATATCTTCTTTTTATTTATATTTCTCATTGTTGTAAACCTTTTATAATGAATGCCTGAACATGTTATATGTGTTATTTCCATTATAATATATTGGCACCATATTATAGGTGACATTTTTAAAAAATAGTTTCTCTATTTTTTAGTTTGTGTTCAGTTGAAATAGTAAAGAGTTATTCCTTGAAGTTTACTGCCATAGAGAATTAAAGCAAGTGAAACATGTCATAAAAATTGTATACAATATAGGCACAGTAGTATATCATCATTGTGTCATTTGGTTTTCATGTTTAAGCCATTTATATGCATTACTAGGAACACATTTTAAAATGATGGAAGCATTGAGAATATGGTACATGATTCACAATATATTTTTTTTGTGGCCTAAACAAAATTTTTCTAATAGAAAAGTTGACATGATATTAAGAAATAGTTTATGCTTTTATTTCTAAAGTAAACTATTTTGTACTTTAACATATATTGACTTACTCTTCTGTGAATGTCAAAGTTGGGGTTCTATTTTTAATTTGCCAGGCCCTAGGCTTATGTTTTGAGATGCTATATGTATTTAATATATTTCAGTTCATATAATTTATCCTTTGTTATTAACAACCTTGAAATAACCCCAAGAATGCAGTTTCTATAATACACCACATTACATAACGAAGAGGAGATGTGATGTTTATTATTCTCTCATCTGGTCTTTAATCCTTTTCAACACAAAAACAACTGTGGTTAGCAAGGTTCATTTCTGGCAATTTCTCAAAAGATCTCTCCCTATACCTCTGATTTCCAATTATAGACTTGTGTTCTGGGGTGTCTTCCTAACTCTCACTTTCTCTGACTTCTGGTTCTTCTATCAGCCCCCTAATTTGAGGTTTACGATCTTCCTTATCTTTGATACCATCATATTCTTGTCTCTGTATCCTCCCCAGCATATGGTATTTTCTAAATGTTTTATGTGACCCCTAATGTCAGCCATGTGTTTCCAGGGTCTTGCTTCCTAGGCTAACCTCTGGCTAGAAAGTTATTTAGATATCTGACACTTAAAATCCATACTCGGCTATGTGTAGACCCAGAGGGAAGATAGAATAATCAGGGAGATTGTTTCATAAACTATATAAATGTCTAACCAATGTACTGTATACTTGAAACTAATAATAAACAAACAAACAAACAAATAAATAAAGTTTGTGAGCTCAAATCAACAAGCTATTCTTGAGCAATGTTTTCATGCCTATTACGTAGAGTACGCTGGTTGGCCATGTCTACCTGTAGGGTAAGAATATGCCCATCCAGGCTACCTCTGAGAAGAGAAAAAGGCACGAAGGGAATGAAGAGATCATTACCAACAAATTCATGCCTGGAATTAATGTTCTATGTGGATATAACTAAGATTTAGAAATAAGGAGAACTTATCAGGACATATTCAAATGGGCTTCAAAACTGGAAGCCTAGAAACTTAGAATGGAGAACACAGCAAGTGGGTAAGTGTTAGCCATTAAGGGGGTGAACTGAGTGTGAAAGGAGGTATGCAGTGAGGAAACCAGATTCGACAATACGTTTTGTAAATGTGGAAGCCAATGTGGGAAATTTACATATGAGGCCCTGAAGGGCATGGGTGGACTGTACTCTTCAAGACACAGATAGTCCAGACCCTGGTTGAGCCATTTCACTGGCTGTAAGTCAGAACACCTGGCACAAGTCTCCAGTCAGCTTATCAGTGAGCACATGCATAAGCACCAGTGACTTAACTTCTTTAAGCATCAGTCCTCCTGGGTAAATGTGGACAATGACATTGTCTCTATGCTCATTAGGGCATCATTGTGAGGATCAAATAAGACAATGTAAGTGTAGGTTCTTTGGGGGCAGGGATGGGGGAAGGGTGTGGATAAGCCATTATCATTACTTAGATAAAATTTCCTTTTTCAATTCGTCCTCCTTTTGGGGGATTTTGAGAAGCTAATACCTGAGCTTTGGCAGAATATGGCAATATCTTCTGAGGAACACAAAGACTAAGATCAGGAAACACGATAATTAACATTCCATTTACCTATGCTGGTGTAGACAGAAAATCAATGGCTATGTATATAAAAGCCAAATTTCTTGCTAAAATTCCAGAACAATGAGGAAATTGTATTGAACCAATGATTATGCATTTCTTCATCACAGTCCAGTAATTTTTACTTTTCTATTATGTAATATGGACTATATTATAATACATATGGTTTGTGTTCTCTGATAAAGCATAAATATCTTTGAAAGACAATACAGTTTTACCAACATTTATATAGATCTTTAAGGTTTATCGATTTTTTTTCAAATCCCTTGTTACTATTTTCAAGTGCATTTTAGATCCAATTATCAGTTATGGTATAGATGCATAATGTATGTCCATCTGACAGCATTGTGTGGAGATACGTATACATATAGAGAAGCTTTAAGAGTGAATCAGTGCTTCGCCTCTAGAGAGAATACAAATTGGAGTAACTGACTGCAATATGAAATCATGAAATAATTGATGAAATCATGAAATGTCAAGAAAAGGGGCTCGATTCCTCAGTGTCTACCATAAACAAGGTACTTCAGCCCCTTTTCCTTTCATTTCCTCATCTAATAAACAGAAATAATAATGGTACTACTTTTAAATTTTTCTGTGAATTAATTAGGTGCATCAATCTATGTAAACAGAGTGTGGTAAAGCCATTATTTGAGAAGTTTAAGGCTTTCTGAGATCATAACGCAAGATTGTTGGGAGGACTATAGCTAGAAGATTGATCAAATGCAGTGTTTAAAAAACGTATTATTTTACATGCATGCTTTATGCACAGGTATGAGCAAGATGGGACAGTGGGTTTAGCAAATGTTGTGACCTTAAGATATACCAGCAGGAAGTAGGAAAAGTAATGAAATAAAACTACTCAAGGTCTAGGATTTAGGAGAAGCACCATGAACTTCAGTGAAACTGAGGGTTAGAATAAATAGTACCTTAAAAAACCTGAAACAGTTGTGATCTTGCCTTACTCGATCTACTCCTCTTAAGGAAGTTCCTGATCAATGTGAGGGAGGTTTCATTCTCATCTGCTCAAGAGGCCTCATTGTCAGTGGGGAAGGACAGCACTTAAGTCATATTTGAAATGTAGTTGGGAAAAGTAGGATCCTGATGACACTCTGGTGAAGTCAGTCAGTTTTCGACAGCAGATGTGATCTGGAGCCTAGTTTGAGCTGGACAGCAGATGAACCAGACTGAGTCAGCAGGCGAGGCCAAGTGATGGATACGGATAATGAAATGAAGCAGATAAATGACATGATCTTAGGTGAGATTTAGAAAAATCCCTCTTGAGCCATGTGGAGAACACAATGGTAAGAAGTCAACGGGAGACAGGGGACTAGATAGGGATCTATTGTAAGACACATTGACATCCAGGACTAGGACAGCAGCGGTGGGTTCTCTAGATCAGAGATCAGCAAACTATGGCTCATGAGCCAAATCCAGCCCATCACTGGTTTTTGAAAATAAAGTTTTATTGGAGTGCACTTTCACCTATCTATTTATACATGGTCTCTGAATGTTGTCATGCTGCAATGGCAGAGTCAGGTAGTTAGAAACAAGACCATATATCATCCATAAATCTGAAAATATTTACTATCTGGCTCTTTACAGCAGTTTGCTGATCCAGGTTCTACATGAATGCTCCAGAAGGTAGGCCTCCTGCCTCTTTTACTCAGATTCTTTCTGGTCCTGTCCTCACAACTTAATTCCTTAGTAAAATATTCAGTTCCCTAAACTCCTCTGGTATTCTGGCTGACAATTACCACAGAATTCTCCTCATGAAATCTTTTAAGTCAGAGAAAGACACTGCTGCAGAGCACCGAAAGCAACCAAAAGCAACATAACACATGAAGAGTGTCCGGGCGCCTCTGCTGTTGTTCAGAGCCGAAGGGCTAGGAGTACAGTTTTGTTTCTTGCCCATGACTTGCTTCTACCTGCCCTAAAGTCGATTATCATATCTCTCATGTTATTCAAAACTGTTTCTGTACAGTAAAAGTTTCCCCTTAGGTAAACATGTGACCATGTGTACTTTCCCCAAAGAAATAACAGAGCAGGCAGGACGTGAAGTAGTCTGTAGGCTAAAACGCTCCCAATCAAGGCTTTCTGGTGCTAGGAAATAGTGACAGTCCTGTCCCCATGGAAAATGGGGGGAGGAGGAGACAGGGGGCATTCACATTCTTTTTCATCAGCTCATTAACCATTTTCAATTCTAAATCCGGCATTATACTTGACATTTTTATTTTGTATTTATGTATGTACATATGCCTGTGTGAATTTGGTTGGTACTTGAAAGCATTTAGGCAGGAGCAAGGTCTCTCCAGGTTACCAAAGGTTCCGCCCGGACTTCTTGGCTTCTCAATGTATCTTGAATCTGCGTTTAACAGCCTCCGTGCCCAGTAAGAGTAAGTGCCCTTAGGTACCTTCCTCCCCGTTCTCACTGTCCCTGTCTTGTCTGTCTGTCTGCCTGTGTATATCTCCCTTTCTCTCTCCCCTCAATCACCATTCTTAAAATAGCAAACTTCACCTACACCAATCAGGGTCCTTGCCAGCACCCCCCATCATCCCTCGCTGCATTTACGACCTAACGTATTTATTTGTTTATTTATTCTCTGTATTTCCTCAGTACTACACATACTTCATGAAGACAGAGGTTATTTCACATTGTATCCCAGTACATTTCCAGGTGCCTCCCACAATAAAAGGGTGTAATAAATATTTGTTGACTGGCTGAATGAGTGAAATATAAGAGCATGCATCTGTCACTCTCATGAGATGTCCATCACCTTTGACTTTGTTTTTAATAATTTATGTATACATCTTCTCTGCTATCAGAAAGCAAGCTTCCTTAGGATAGAAATAAGATGATTTTCAACTTTATGATCCCAATCTCTAGAAAACCGCATGCAAATATGAGTAACTTAGTTAATGTTTTAATAAATAAATCAACAAGATTTTCAAAGTTAACCTCTAGCACATGTATGGTGTGAAATAAATCCAAACCTGTTTTTACTTGTTTCTTCATAGAAAAATGGGTTGTAGTAGAATAAACTTATTTAGACA
The DNA here is from genome assembly GCA_003508835.1 of Eonycteris spelaea. Classification (NCBI taxonomy): domain Eukaryota; kingdom Metazoa; phylum Chordata; class Mammalia; order Chiroptera; family Pteropodidae; genus Eonycteris; species Eonycteris spelaea. The sequence continues at coordinate 19,082,300 of PUFA01000014.1, read as the reverse complement.
TTATAATTCACAGCTTTAAAACACAATATTCTAGTCTTCAGATTACACACACACACACACACACACACACACACACACACACACACACACTTTTTTTTCCCAACTGGAATTTTGCATTCTGATTCTCTTAGGCCGAGATCCTACTGAGTTAATAGGCTGGAATGATGCCTTTCAAACCCCATCTCTGAAAGGGAAAGCTGCTCAGAGCTACTCACGCCTTGCTACATTAGCTTGCCCTAAGTCTGTAGGATGACATGGGACTGTCTCTTGTGAAAGTAAGTTCACCATGTTCGCATCTTCCTTTGATGTTTATGTTAGGTAGATCGGAGTTCCAGTAATATTCAGATACTACTATAGCTAAATAGTTCCTCTCAACTTTCTTTTAGCCTTTAATTTTAATGCAGTTTATATTAGATTACCTTTTACTCACTTGCTAATTTTCCAGTTCTGTATTACCAAAACTTTCCTATTAACTATGAATTGTTGAAAGGTTATCCTTCCAGGAAATTCTGTGTTAGTCAAGAAAGTACATTCCCTGTGTCCAACTATGTTTGTGAACACTAGGTGGTAAGTGTCACTGGAATTGATGAATAAATTTATTGACTTTTCTTTAAACCACTGCTCTTTTAGCAGTATCTTTGAGATTTTGCCATAAATGTCTTAAACCATTTTGCCACTTTCTTGACAACAAAATGTGCTTAATAGTAACTATTCGATAGCTGACTCTTATTATACCAAAGTGAAGAATTAGCCCTCTAAACATGTCACAAGTTGCACTTCATTAGCTTTTATTGATTTTTAATTATTTTTTATTTTTCATATTTTTCAAAAATTAGCTCACAGTAGCTGGCAGGAAAAGGAGGAAAGTAAGCATTTTAACTTACTGAAAATACATATTTTTGTTTGGGTTTTTTTTTTTTTTTTACATTAAAGCTTGAGCAACTGACAGATTAAAGTGTGTGTGTGTGTGTGTGTGTGTGTGTGTGTGAGAGAGAGAGAGAGAGAAGAGAGAGAGAGAGAGAGAGAGAGAGAGAGAGAGAGAGAGAAAGAGAGAGATTGAGAGAGAGAGAGAGAGAATGAATCCTGGATTGTGATCTAATTGGATTATAAAAATAATAAGAAATTAAAGGACGAACTCTTAGTATCACGTTTTTGTTGCAAGTAGCTCTTTTCCAAGATAGGCTTTTTCCCCAAGCAATTTTGCTAGAGACATAGTCTTATCTGTTAAGTGCCCTTTGAGATGAGTAAAAACTGTCAGATAATCAAAATTAGTTGCATCTCATTAAGCTTCTGGGATATATACCCATATAATGACATATAATTAAAATATTTCCACATCAGAAGTCCAAGGGTCCATGAAAAAATCACAGCAAACGTGTCCCCTCTCTTGCTCTCAGGTTAGCCTTGGATCTGCTACTTCCCTTTGTCATTCTCACCTCATCCTTAACTCCAACTCTCATTTCCCTTTTCCCCCTACTTCCTGGCAAAAAGTGTCTTTAAGGATCATTTTGAAATTAGAACCAATAGACTTCATGCTTAAGACAAAAGAAATTGTTAACAATAGCATTTTCCCCCCATGAAGCCTAATAAACCACCACCTAATCTCTAGTTTCTATTCATTTCTATGGCAAAACTTCTGTCATTTTTGTCAAGATCAGTTCCTCTTGCCACTCCCAAACTATCTTATTTTAAGCAAGTCATTTACCTCTCTGGGTTTATTGTCCTCAAAATGAGACACTGGAGGGCTAGATAACCTCTAATAACTCCTCCAGCTCTAAAATTTTGCATTGCTCTTGTTGTTTATTTACCATTCTTTTATATGTTATGTATGTGTGTCATGGATACCCACACGGCACACACATACATGTGCGCATACACACACTGACAGTGAGAAGGGGTGGTGAACTTGTAAAGACTCAGTACAATGAGGTAGGTCAATGAGATTCACTTCCCACTCAGCTTCTATAAGCTTCTAATTATTTTAATCTTTTGTTGAACTTGTTTTCCTTTTTATTTATCTTTCTTCAGTGACTCTGTAAACTGGTCTATAATTATAAAGCCTTCAGTTTCATCATTCTTTATACTTTGTTAAAACAGGAAATATGAATAAAGTGTGTTTAAAAGATCCTCATTTAGATCAGTATTTACTTTTTTCTCAAATTTCTGACATATAAAATAGTAATAGAATTTGTTACCATCCAAATTGTTATTCTAAAGGAACCATTTCTGTGATCTTGTTGGGCAAGATAAAAAAAAATCAATTATGATTTTTGAACACTGTTATGTTAAACAGGATCTTGAGCTGAAGTCCAGGACAAAGGTAAAAAAAAAAAAAAAAGAAGAAAGTATTGTACATCTACCCTTGCTGTCAGCACTAGATTTTTAGAAACAAATGCGAGAACGCAGAGCAGAGAGGTAGAACCTTGAAGGTAATAATCTGTCATTTATAGGCTGAAAGGTGACTCATATTGTTGTATTTGTTACCTTAAGTGACAGAGGCCATAGAAACAAGCCTGGTTCTGGTGACAGATTAAGCTAACGAATGGTCCACCTGGCTCCTTGTCCCTTGCTCCTTTTAAACCGGGCAGAAGTGACCACTAAACTCCTCTTTTAATATTCAATCTCTACCTCATCTATTTAAAATTTATAGTGGAGAAGCAGGGACTAGTAACACATTACTGACGTGTTTACCTATGCAGTGTTAAGTCAGACTTTTCACGTTCTTGATCACCCAGTTGTTATGTTCCTACTTTCTTGCCTTAGCATCCCATTCATCCCTCTTTGGATTCACCTCCTGCTGTCCTACCATCAAAGGTTCTTACATATGGCCAAGTCTCCTTGATAAGACCTCTGATGCCCACTTTTTTTCTGTATGTGTCCTTTCTGTTTAGATTGATGTTCATGTGCCTCCACAAATTCTGTCTCTTCTGTGCACATGTTAAACCAGTCAATTTAGAACTTATTACTCTTTAGCCCTTGTGAAGATTGACAAGCCTGCATTGGCCTAGGCTTATGGTTTTCATTCATCAATCTCCACCCCCACCCCTACCAAGTCTCCAGAGGGCTTTGCCTATATTTATATGCTAAGATTCCTAGGGATAAACACCTCTGATGGAACACCCTGGTTCTTATCAAGTAATTAATTAATTAATTAATTTAGATTTGACTGATTCTGCCAATATCAGGAAGTCATGTTACCAATGAGCACATATGCTTGGACATTTATCCTTGATTAAAATTGGGTAAGGAGACAGCAATCTCTCTTTTCCATGGGGAGTTTCCAAGGGCTGGTATTTTGAGGATATATCTGTTTTTTTCCTCTAGTGTCTCTCTCTTCCTTTATCATCTCTATGAACAGTCATATTCCAGCTGCTTTTCTCCTCTGATTTCTTAGATTTCAGCTCTTTTGTTTACTGAACTATATGAATTCGCATATTACTACTTAAGCTCTCTATGCCTTAGCTCTTGACCTATAAAATGTGATAAAACTCATACCTGCCTCGTGAGGTTTCTGTGAAGGTTCGATGAATGAATTCAAATAAGATACTTAAAAGGTGCCTGGCCTCATGAGCACCTGGTAAGTGTTCACTATTATTCATATTATAGTAGAGAGGCACACTTGCCTTTGACATACTAAACTGTCTGGGTGTCAAACTCGTAGAATCTTAGACACCTACGCTATGTCTAGTCATTGTTTAATTAGATAAAGCCCCCATTCAAATCTATTATAATGTATAAGCTCATGAAGACTAATCCGTGTCAGAGTGGTGCTGCAATTAAAGAAAGAAATGAGTGATTAACCTATCATGGAGGTGGACAAGCCAATAGAAAACACACAAATAATGTGTCAAGTGCACATTTAAAATATCTGATGTTGATATCTGGACTGGAAAAACAAATGGGAAAAACTTCTGGACTCTAGAAATAAACAGAAAGCTTAAACCCAGAGAAGGAGGCCTTGACTCCTACATTTCCCAGTTGCGCGTAGTAGCATGTGCTGATTCTTACTGTCTCAAAGCTTGGATTCTGAGAGGAGTCACAGGAGATAGGTGTTAAGGCTAGTACCCTGAAAGATGGAAGTCCGAAGAAGGAATATAAATGTGTGAAGTAGGAAAAAAACAGTTTTCTACTGGCAGTCCACCCCTGCTACTAATTTTCATGAAAAATGTAAATTATCGACACTAATGCTATCTAATACTGTAATTCTATTTATTTAAAGTGACTAAACTTAATATATTTGTAGTGATGCATAAATATATAGTAAAACAATAAAAAATCCAAGGGAGTGATTACTCGTTTAGGGTAGTGGTTTTCTGCATGGTGTATGAATATAGAAGATGATATAGAAGATGATATAAACAGGACAGGGCATACAATGAGCCTCAAATATATCAGTTGAGTGTTCTAGTTCTTAAGCTGAGTAGTGAGTACACAGTATTTTCAAATCACTGTTTAAAATTTCTCTCTTAACATGTTACAGTTGTTCTTTTTATAAAATAAAATTTAAAAAGAAAAACAGAAAAATAAAGAGCTAGTAGCATAGGTAATTTCAAAATAGTGCAATTCCTTTTTCATCTTTTTCAAAAATCTAACAGTGATAGTCCATAATCACACTAACCCTATCTGCCTGCTTCCATGAAACACTATCAATAGTGGAGAAGATGCTGAAAGATGGTCAAAGAAGATGCAGGGAGCTGCTTAAAAGCCAATCCACGCCCCACAGCCATATGGTACTGTTCACTCTCTCACCTCTAATATGCCTGCAACACCCAGATTCTCCATGAATTGCTCTCCCTCACCCACCATCTCCTTTTTAAGTAGATCATTTAAACAGATTTCCGTAAGAAATAAAATCTTCCCCTTTTCAAGGTGAGAGTAGAGGAGAATTGTCCTTGAATATAGCATTCGCTTTGTTAGCTTGTGGTAGTTGTGATTAGACTGTGAACATTCTTATATGAATGATTACTTCTTTCATATCAATTTGTGCATTTAATAAATATTTATTAACCATCTACCACATGTCAGACACTGTCATATGTGCTAGAGATAGATTGGTAAACAAAATACGGTCCTGCCTAGGTGTATTTTACAATCTAGTGGCTAAGATGGGCCAAAAATGACAGGGGAAAATAAAACTCCAGGAATACATATGCATTTTGGGTTAAAAAGAGCCAGAGGAAGGTGGTACAGACCAATGAGGGCACCTATTTTAGACATATTGATTTTCTTTTCTTTAGGAAGAGACTTTTAGAATGAAGGCTGAATGAAACGAGGGAACAATTAATGTGTTCTAGATGAAATGAATACAAGGAGCAAACACCCTGGGATAGGAACTTCCTTAGCTTCTTCAAGAAGTAGCAAGAAAACCAGTATCACTGAAGGCATGTGAGCAAAGGGTGGAGAGCCAGTAGATGAAGCCATTGTGCTGTCAGGTGTCAGACCCTTTGGGGCAATTTAACATAGGGAAAGGACCTTGAAGCTTATGACATGTATGATCAGAAGCCACTGAATAATTTTGAGCAAAGAAGTTACACACTGTTTTATATTTCAAAGGCTGAAGTATGGGGAAGTGGAGTCATCACTGCATAAGCCTAAAGTTCAGTACCTGATATTTTGCACAGAGGAGAAAATTTAGGGAATCTTGAGAACTGAATTGTACTTGTAGCGAGACACAGATCTGTATGAATTCATTTAATGAGGGCTTGCAGGTAAATCAGGGTGCTGCAACATGTATTGATCAGGAGAATTAGGGCAATACCAAAAAAGAGACCGAAAACCAGTAGAAGTGAAGTAAGAAGAAAATTGAGAAGGAGTGGGATCCTGAAGCCAAGTGAAGAAGTTTCTAGATGGTTTAATTACGTCCAAAACATCTTTAAGCCTAAGGCAAGTGAAGGCTGATAACTGACCATCAATTGTGACAGTGATAAAATCATTGGTGACCTTGACAAATGGATTTTAGTTTTGTGCATTGACAAGTACCTGAGTGGAGTGGGTTCATGAAAAAATGATTGGAGCAAGTGAAGGCAATGAGTCCAGATGACTCCGTCAATGAGATCTGAAGATTGTCCACTATTGCTGTTGCTCATCTTGTCAGGAAGGGAAAGATAATGCTGCAGCAAAGAAAAGGAATAATTGCAGGAGCAACAGCTTTGAGTAAGAAAAGTGAGCTGGGCACCAGGACACAGTGGAGGAATTGGCTTTAGACAGAGGTAGAAGAGTTCATCCATTGGGAAAGGAAGATAGAGTATGTGAGTACAGACGTGCAGACAGGTGGAGGGAGTTGTGCAGAGACGGAGTAATTTCCAATTGCTGCTGTCTTATCAATGAAAGATAAAGTCATCAGCTGGAAGGGAGACCAGGTGAGTGGGATGATGAAAATTTAAAGAGAGAGAATAAGGTGTAAAATGAATGGAGAGAGAAACATTAAATAATGTAGTAGTAGTAGTAGGATTGCTGGAAAGTGTAAGAGGCTCATGTAAGTATCATGTTGTTCTCTGACAATCTGTTAAGGAGCCTAATGTAGAAGAGTTGAAAACCAGACTCACCTACAGTTACTATTTACCAGCAAGCATGACAAAGAAAGGCAGAAGAGTTGAATGTGGGAGTAATTGTAATGAGGGAAAATGGGACTTTATCTGGGAAAGGAAAGAAGTAAAGATGCTACAGGAGTTACAGATGCTGAGAACAAAAGAGGGTCATAAATTAGATACTGATACAAACTTTGTGCAAAACTCATGTTTGTAATTTTGGTTTTGCATTTGAGTAGTTTGTATCTTCTGGAAATTTTTAATTCAGGTAAGTGCCTTTCCTCTTCTATAAAAAAGAAATAATCATCCAATTACTTTACTTCATGTTTCCATATTGGTTATATCTGCTTACCCCCAAACTGGAAAGTAGCATAGACATAAGCCTCTCAAGGAGTCTGGTGAAATTGGCAATGGTATTTGGAATAACTCAAAGATTAATACTGAATATTCTTTGTAAAGTTAAGTAAGATTCTGACAGCCCTGAATATGCTGATGGTTAGTTTATGGTCACCCAAAAGTAATTTGCATGAAGCTTGAAGAAAATGTTTTTCCTGAGGGAAGAAGAAGCCAGGCAATGACAGCCTGACTTAACCATGGAGTGGGTAAAAAATAAACTCAGTATAGCATGGCATCTATATTCATTTACTTTGATTTGTCACTCAACTCAGTCCTTTTAAACTCTTACCTCAGTCTAATAGTGAGCCAGTGTATACACATATAAAAACAAGAAATAAACGAATGGGGAAAATATCTGACAGAGAAGAACTACTTAGAATGCTTCCAGTAATGTATCACCACCAAACCCCATTGAATACCACGGAATAAAAAGCACCTAGAAAAATGAGCACAGTAAGAAATCCCTACAGGACCTCTAGAAATAAAAAATGTGAGTGTTGACTCCACAGAGAACCTGAGGCTGAAGCATGAACTGGTACAACTGAGTCTTTGAGAAATTAAGGTTATATTAGAACTATAAGTGAAATTTTGATTAAATCATGATTATGGTAAGTCATCAGAAGAGGTTAAGTTTAAACAAACAGAAACATTACGAGTGTTCTATTTTAAGGTCAAATGTGCTGGGTTGGTAGAGAATAATGTAGGAAAGATGTTCAAGGACATATACTACACAGGAGTTATTGACCTGTGTTTAAGATACTAGCTGGGTAGGCTATGTTTAAGAGGTAAGTTATGTAAATTATATATCCAGAAAAGATTCAGGTTATGTCAGAAGGAGATTGGTTTGAGGCAGGATAAATGGGCTATTTGAGTGGAAATTACCAAACTGGACTTGAATAGAGAAGTATTTCCTGTTGACCTATTGGGAGTAATATGTGGATTTCTGGTGTTGACCATAAACGGTTCCTGAATAAATAAGCTCACAAGGTGAATATTCAGATCTATCTCTCTATTTATATTTTTTCCTAAGATACTCAGATAGCCAAAGATATTGTTGTGGTCTTGATTATATATGATATACGTATCATATATATATATATATATTTGATATATGATATATATATTTGATAAAGTTTTACTTATATATACAATTAAAAATGAATTTTTGATCCCCATGCCAACTGCAAAATAATAGCAATTACATTGTTTATGACTATTTTATAGACAGTTTAGATAAGCTGAATCAGGTTCAAGCAATTGATTCAAGCATTATGCCTGTCAAATTAATCTGCTTAGTTTTCTATTGCTAGCTCCGAAGTGATAGCCAGATATTTAAGCCTACATGCTCTAAAATTCCAAGCATATTATAAGCTTAGGGGGCCTCAGCAGTGTTAACCCTAATAATAGAGAAAAGTGTTATAAAATTAAATCAGAGTTCAAAAAATTCCTCTCTTCACTTTGTCCTAAAAGAAATGTGTGATATTCATCAAAAGACAGGCAAAATAATTTTCATAGCATTATTATCCAAATGCCCATCAACTGTGGAATATATAAATAAATCGTGATATATTCACAAAATGCAATATTGTACAGTAATGAAAAGAAATAAACTATAATTGACACAACAATGTGGATTAATTTCATAAATATAATGTTGAGCAAAAGACATTAGATAAAAAGAGTACATCCATTTATATACACTTCAAAATTAAACAAAACTGTTTAAAGTAAGAACAGTAGCTACCCTTGGGGGATAGTGACTTGAATGGAGTGTGGGAGTAGGAAACTTCTAAGGTGCTGGCAATGCTTATTTTGTGAAAATTTATCTTTGTGAAAGGAAAACTGTACTGTTACAGCTGAATGCTTTTTTGTGTGCATATTAGACTTCAGTAAAGAGTTCAAACAATAAAGAGTTCTGATTAAAATGATAACCAGCAGCCTGTCCCAGCAGAAGATCTAGGATCCATGCTGATGCAGCCACACAAACTTCTGAGAAACCCCCACGACACAGAGGGCAGGGAAACTAGATCCTTTGAGCCAAACAAGAGGTGAGATCCTGCCAACAGTTTGGTTGGGGGGGTGGGGGAGGGGGAAGCTTGGTAAAATCAAATATTTTTAAAATGTGCTGAATCAAAATTGGAGTAAACAATTCTTCAGAACTGAAAACACTGGAACTAACTTATACGATTAACAATCTGGTGGTGATGTTATCCAAATGAAAAAAATCTGCCAGGAAATGCCTGACCAAAAAGCAATGAGCACACAATGGAGGAGTATGGGTTTACTGAAGAGCAGACGACACATCCATCAGTTTATAGGACAGGCACTTTCTGATCTACCTGACAAAATGTCTCATTTATACAGGAATAATCTGAAGAGAGTGGGACCCAACGAGGCTAGTAAGAGACTGCTGATCTGTGAGATGGGCACCGATCCAGGCATCCTCAGTAAATGCTTCTGGTTTACTGATTGCCTTTTAGAAAATGCCTGGTGAACTAAAGAACCTTTAATAAAAGACTAAAATGAACTATGGGATTGGAGTAAACTTCTCATTGCCCACACTATTGATGCCATTTGTAATCAATCGAGGCCAGCAAATACTCTTTGAAGAATCACTGTGGTGAAATTTTCTTTATTACAAGGCAGTCAGATTAGAGCAAAACAAAACCACCAAGATGAGAAGAAGACTCCTTATGGGAGAAAGCACTGTTTTTTTTTTTTTTCGTTGTTGTTTGTTTGTTTTTTCCAGTTTCCTTGGACTGTAAAGTGTGCATATAAGCAAAACAAACCACCCAGAGTTCAATGTCATTACACTGATACATTCTCTCTCCTCTCTCTGCCCGCCCCCCCCCCCACACACACACACGAGGCAAAGCACACTGATATAAATAGGGGAACATAAATTTCACAATGTAATACCCTATAAATGATGATGCAAAAATAGTGTTAATTCTTTTATCATGTTCACCCTAAACATCTACATGACTTCTCACAACTGAGTAATTGCTCAGAGACCATACCCCCTTCAAGGCCAATGAAACTATGTCTCCATATGCCTGCATACGATCCTCCTCATGTTACATAAGATCCCACAACATGTATGACCTTCCTCAACATGATGGAACCAGGCAAAGGCTCTCAGCTTGGCTGTGCTGAGAAGGAGCATTGCTGGAGACATACAGGATGCCCACTTAAATATGAAGTGCAGATAAATAATTTTTAGCATAAGTGCAATATTTGGAACATAATTATATTTAAAAATATTTAATTTGACTGTGACTGCTCATTCTGTATTTTTACTTTCTGAGTCTGTCAACTCTATTGAAAAGAGTTCAGCCAAACTCTACCTAAAAGCTGAACCCACCAAACAGATTAGGGAAGTAAGGGAGGGCAACACAGGAACTAGCCCCATTCTCTACCAGCTACAAGTAGAAGTGGAATTTAAAGCTAAGTTCTTGCTAGGTACATGCGATCTAGTGATTTGATAAAACACTTTTCTCATGTGCATTCATTATTTTTGGAAAACTGAAGAGGGAGAAGAGCTGAAGTGTCAATAGAGGCTTCAACTTTCCTTAGGCATAAATTGTCAAAACATATCAAGCAATATATTGTGAAAAAAAAAATGAAGAGATTTTCCAATACTGCTAAAAATGAAGGAGGTTTGACAGAATTTGTATTTGGGTTTTCAGAATTAAACCAAATTGCCAGGAGGCTCTAAGAAATACCTAAAATAATGTACACATATTAACATCAATATTTCTTAAGTTTTTAAACTTTTAAATTCATGCTCTATTTTTAATATTTGCTGTTGTTTCTAGCATCATTTATGAGGTGAACAAAAAAACTAGCTAAAAAAAAAAAACATTTTCCCCCTAGGAGTTCTTGATTTTTGTAACATTTGTATTATGGTAAGACTATAAAAAAACGTGATTTTAACAAACCAACCCAGTAAAATACAAATGAGTATCATTTCCTTCAAATAATGGAGAATATGATATATTATAAAAGTGTTCCCATTATTCAAAGCATTTTAGAATTCTTCTTGTAGAATTTCCATAGGACTCCACCTGAAGTTCTTTTGATTAGTCTTAGCATTTTCTCCATTTGAGTATATTTTATTTAAGGAATGACTATGCCATTTAGAATTATGCCTGAAAAATAAAGTGTTTAATCTACCTGGGTAATAATGTGTTTTGGTTAAAATATTTGGATAAAAAGAAATGATATTGGCTAGGAATCTGATTGTAAACAATTTTAAGATATAGTTGTATGATGTCATTATTTTAAATGTGATAATGATCAATAATCAATTTTGAAGAAATGATTTTCAAAGTATCATATACATGTGTGTGTATATATATTTATGTGTGTATATATGTATGTGTGTGTGTGTGTGTGTGTGTGTGTGTGTGTGTGTGTGTGTGTATAATCAGTCTATAACTCTACAAAGAGATTTATTTTGGTATCACCGAAGCTAACACTTTTCAGAAATTACTTGGGAATGTTGAAAATCTTCAGTGGAGGGCCACAGTGAGAGGCGATCGATAAGGTAGTTCACATGATACCTGTGTAGAAGTAGTTCTTTATAAAGGAAATGTCACCTTCCCCATGGGCTGACTTCCCTGGTCTTCAGAGTTGAATGGTACTGGATACCAGGGTAATATCTAGAAGTGCATACTGCACATGATGGAAGTAGCAAATGTTTGCAGGATTTGATAATAGAACTGCAGGGTCTGAAGAGGAGAGGTTTCAATATAGTTTTGTTGCAAGTCAGAAAAAAAAAATCCCAGTGTTAGGTAGTAATTTATCAGTCAAACTCTCTACAGAATATTGTTCTCGATCTGATGAACAGTATTAGATTACCAATATTAAGCTCAGGGAAGTTTCTGTTCCTTATTAAGGAAAAAATGAAAAAGTAAAGTTAGAATATCTTCTGTTGAAGCATGGTTTGTATGTCAGGGAGCCTGTGACCAGAAGTTCCTGTCTTGAATAAAAATATCATTATGAATTAATGTTACTCTGATTGATGTATTTGGAGAGGCTTTTTTCTAATTAACATTATTTTTAGAGCAGTTTTAGGTTTACAGAAAAATTGCACAGGAAGTACAGAGTTTTCTTATGCCCACCTCAACCCCCTGCAACACACACACACACACACACACACACACACACACACACACACACACATTTCCCCTGTCATTAACATCTTATACTGGTGCACTGCATTTGTTACAACTGGTGAGTCAATAGTAATGCATTACTATTAATTAAAGTCCATAGTTTATATTAAGGTTCATTCTTTATGTTGTGCAGTTCTATGGTTTCGTAAGGGCATAATGCCACATATTCACCATTATAGTATCAAACGGAATAGTTCTACTGCCTTCAAAATATCTTGTGCTCCATCTGTTCATCTCACTCCCTCTCCCTCTGAACCCAGGCAACCACAGATCTTTTTATTGTCTCTATAGTTTTCTTTTTTACTGAATGTCCCACAGTGGAATACGTTATATAGCCTTTTAAGACTGGCTTCTTTCAGGTAGCCATATACACTTAAGGTTCCACCATGTTTTTTTATGGCTTGCTAGCTCAAATCTTTTCATTTCTGAGGAATATTCCATTCCTGCTCCATTGCCGAATGTACCACAATTTGCCTATCAATTTACCTACTGAGGAACATCTTGGTTGCTTGACAGATTTTTTAAGTACAAAATGATGGTGACTTCTTTTAAAACCTTATCTCCAGAAATCACTTCATGTTCTGGAACTTTTTGTGCTTTTTTTCTTGGATATCATCTTGAGCTGCCTGCCAGAAGGAACTTTAATGGTCCAGAATGCAAGTCTGAAACTTACAGTCATGAGAAATGTTGTTACATTCTGTTTCTGCCACACTCCCAGCCTCTACGAAACTCTCATACAATAATGTTCTCCCTCTCACTTATCTCTTACTGTCTGGCACTTACTACCAACACAGATGTCTTTCCCAGGAAGCATCCTTGGGACCATTACAGTGTTTTATACTGTATTGTAAAACTTTATTTATCTTTAGCCTTATTAGACCTAATTCCTTGAGAATAAAGAACCTGTGTAAATTTTAAATTCCTAGTGCCTACCAATAAATTTCACCCCCATGTAAAACCTTTTAAACAAAATTAATTTTCATGCTCCTGAAATTCTGTGTGGGAGCTTAATAGTTCAATAAAATAACAACAATTAAAAATTAATAATTAACAATGACAGAAAAAAAACAATAATTAGATTCCTAATCAATGTGAACTACTTTTATGATGTTTGGGGATAGTTCATGTTTATACTTTTATTCAGTTCTCATAGTATCACCTATATATAATAAAGTATGCATAGGCTGCCTGTCTCACAAACTAACCTAGAGCATCTGAAGCAAATAAGTTTATTTTTTTGTTATGTAACAAGAAGTCCAGATGCAGGCCATCCACTGGGAGAGCAGTGCTCCAGGCTATTTTGTCTTTCTGTTCTGCCTTCCACAGCTCATGGTTTATCTCCATATGGTCACAAAATGGCTACTCCACATACATGTTCCATCTCTTCTTCCAGCACAAGAAAAGGTGATGAGGTGGGTAGACAGAATCCATAAAGGGAAAGTAAGCGTTCTCATAAATTCCCAGTGATTTTTTTTATTATTATTATTTTACTGGCCAGAACTGGCGTAAATAATTTCCCTAGCTTCAAGGAAGTTAGGAAATGTATTGTAACTGTGCGTGTGTGATGACAGTCTAAGAAAAGTCAGCTCTCTGTTGTTAATTTTTGAAAGAGGAACATGAATAAGCAATTAACAGTGTCTGGCACAGAGATTAAGCAACATTCTTACCCAAGAGTAACCATGAGAAGTTATTTGTCCTGTCAGTCCAAATGATAGGTAGATAACAAGAACCTAGGTATCTAGACAGAACTCTAATATATTTAATGAATAAAAAGTGGTATCCATTGTTATATAGATGCTAACTCATTATACACCTGACAGTGCTTTCTTCTTCTGGGAGAATGCTTAAGAGGATAATAGATTAAGGCATCAATTGATAGTTTCAGTGGTATCTTTTTTCGGAGTGAGAAAAGCTCAATTTTAAAACTAAAATTCCCACCTTAATCTTCCACATGGTAGAAGAGTCCTTTGTCATGTATCCTAGCAGCTGTCTGAGCATTGACAGCTAGGCACAAAACCCGCAAATGTAAATCGTCACGTCCTGTTTTCTCCCTTTGCTGTACCAAAATGCTCATTACACAATTAGGGGAAACAAACAGTAAAACAAATGCATGTGAAACAAAGTGAATGGTGTTAGAACTATATTGTATGTGCAGCAAACCAAAACTTACAAATGAAGATAATGAAGCCATTTTAAAAGAATGCTGAAGGTAATTTCCAGTAATGGAATGACCTGCCAAAGAAAAACACATAAAATATAGCAAAACTAGTTTTACATTAAAGAATAAGAGAGTAGGTAATGACTTCTCATTAGATTTTTTTTTTTGTATAAACAACTAGAGTTAGTAAAGAGATAATCTAATGATGTTTCAGGTCATAAGAAACTCTTTATGAAACTTTGTAAGACTTTCTGAAAATTTTCCGAGCTTTCAAGATTAGGTAAAGCCAGAGAAAATGCCCTTGGTTCATTTCCTCAGTGCATATAAATTATGATGAAATAAGTTCATCCTAATTTCTTTAAAAGAAACTGCATTATATAAATGAATATAAATTATATAAATGAATATACCCAAAATGTGTTTTGTGATTTTTTTCCCCCTAGATTATGGGAGTCTAGAAGGGCTTTTTTCTCTTTATGCTATTTGGGATTTGAATTTTATAAAATTCTGATGTACCTTTTTATTATAAAAATGTGTTATGTGAAGGAAGGAATTACACAATTTAAGTGGCTCTTCATTCCACCATCAGAGATAGTTGTACAGCTTGACCATATCATCATCTGCCCCTTTGAATAGCATGGCATACATGGATTAGAAGAGATAATGCCAGACACGTAATTACAAACTATAAACACTGCTTGGTGTTTTTACTTTTTAAAAACTGGCTTGTAGTGGACAGTTGTTTTACAATACCACAGCAATTTAAGTGCTTAACAATACCATTGCTAAAATTTTTGGAAGACTAGAATTTATTCTAAAATAAATTTAACATCTCCTTTCTACTCAGGGAAGTCTCTCTCAACTTGTTTTCAATTTAATACACTGGTATCAAAATCTTATAATTAAAAGTGCTGAGATGCCCGGAAGTTAATGAAGACTGCTGTAAGCACACTGCAGAATGAACATTTTTATGGCTCTTGTGCACAGAGCACTTGAAGCTAATTATTTTCAGACCAGCCAGTGACTGAAAGGTTTTCCTGATAGACTATTCACTTTTATGACCCATGGTGATCTCTTCTTCTCAAAATCCGTGGAGCTGCCTCAGAGCTAGTTCTCAGCTTTTCAACTTTTGTGGCTTGGAGAGGCATATAATGAATTAATTTTAAGTTTTCACTGAACCATATCCTTTCTCAACCCGATCTTACTGTATCCAAGGCCAGGACAGGGATGATATGAAACTTAATTTTCCAGACTGCCCAACATGGATATTCACAAAAACAGAGCAGTCCTAGGCCTGCACCTTTGAGACCAGCCAGAGAAAGCTAAAGGATTTCAAGCTTTCTTACAGTCCCAGATCTCTGCTGTGGGGCCATCAGAAGACAAGGAAGCTGGATGATTGACTTATTACCTTCTTCAAGGGATGCCTAACTTCCTGCGACACCTTTCATGTACAGAATTTTGTCAAAAATTGATATAAACTGGCTGGCATTTTCTGAAAAGATAATTTACAGGGCTAGCCATTTTTTTTTAACCATTTAAGCACATTAATTTTAACTTTCCAAGGAAAATAAATAAATGCAAGTTTGAGTTTATAGCCATATGTAATGATGGTACAAGCATATTTGTGTCTTAATTTAGTAGGACATTGGGACTTAAAAACACCCAGCATATTTCCTACAAAGTAAATAAATCAAACTAAATAAGCTAAAATTAATCAAGTATTGTTATCTACATGTTGCAATAATCTGAACTGAACATTCTGTTGTTGAGTAACTTTGATCAAATTATTCTCTTTATATCTTGAAGTCTCATCCCGTACCTTGAATTAGTTTCATTCTTGTAAGTTTATTAAAATTAGTCCTAGTAAGCTCTGCACTCTTTGAATGTGAAACGAATTTTTATCTTAATTTGTCGTTAAATTTTAAATATAAACAGCAATAATTTGTCCCTCTTCCTTTGACTCTTTCAGATGCAACAGAATTTATACCCCCTTTCAAATAGTGCATCCGGAGAGATTGCTAATATAATTTAGTGTACTGGGATGGCTAACTCCTTCAGTTTCTATGGTGGCCGGAGAAGTGCTTGTCACTCTTATCCCTGCTAGTTTGTTGGTTAACTAGCCAGTTATGCGTTGGGCTATGGTCAGTAGGAAGCATGGCTAATGAGGGATTAGGTACCTCTGCAATATGCTTGGGAAGTGAAAGCAGAGAGGTCCTACCGTAGAGCTTAGAGAAAATGGCCTAAATGTTCTCACTACTGTATGGTATTGTATTGCATAAATCGACAGCCATTAATTTGATTGTTTGGAGATGCTTTTACTTTATCAATAAACCCTTTCAGCAATAAAGAATTATTTTACAAAATACATACTCGGTAAAAATTTAGGTACTAAATTCCATTTCTCATGAAAACTAATGACCATGTGATGTGCATTAAAATGTTTCTACCATTTACTTTTCCACTGTAGATCCCTAAGGAGGCTGTAGCAATATTACTGACCACTTGAAAGTCAGAAAACAATCTGTTTGAGAAATATTGGCAACTCTTTCAAGACTTAGGAGATATTTTTCGGAGGATTGTACCCCAAGTTGACAGCTGAACATGTATGGCTGCATAAGGTGCGTTGCATAAATTAGTGAAGTATGAGTTCTCATTTCTATTAAATGACTATTCTTTCAAATTAAGGTTGACCATTGCAACTTCAAGTTATTCTGTAGATGTACATAAAATAAAGTGATGGTTTTTAATACGTTTACTCTAAAACCAGCATTAAAAAAAAATGTTTGCTCCATTAGCAAAGACCAATTTCACAGATAAGTTATGTCAATTTTATCTTGGTGTCAACAGATACGTTAGATAAAAATGAATTAATAAGACATTAATAAAACATTGATGAAATAAGACTTTTTATAAGTTTGTTTTCTTAAAGGTGAAACATCTATAATTATTGTGGGTTCTCTAATTCAGTTTAAATTTTCAATGTTAAGGATAAATTAATTTTGTAATAATAGCACAAATAAATGCTCTGGGGAATCAGATTGTCATGGTAAAACAAGTTTTTACCACATTAAGAAATCCTTAATGCAGAAATTTACTGGTTATAGTGCACACGTAGTCATAATCATGCCCACACAATTTGTGCCATTCGACAAGTCAAAAAATAATCTGAGGCTATAAAGATACACATCCACTGTTACAATGATAGAACTGCATATTTTTTTGGACAAAACAGATGTTGAATAGAAATTTTACAGAAGATAAGTATTCATGTTCTTCCTTTGCTTCCTGTCATCCATAGAATCTTAAAATATAGGAATTTTTGAGCCTTTGAAGAACTATTCTGTAAATGAACACAACTATCTTGCAATGTCATAGAAAGTGTTTCATAAAGTGTTCTGTATCATTGAAAATTAGTGAAATGTTTAATAAAAGTACTCATGAATGGAACACCCAAATCTTCAGTGTTTGAAGTTTTAGGTAATTGAAATTATTGAATTTTGAAAAGCTTATACACAGAGCAACATTAAGATCTATTCTTATGAAATCAAGGAGGAACAAGCTCAAATAATGTATAAATATGGTCTTTAAATCCTATCATTTTCCATTGTAATATTTTGATCTGTAGAAGACTCTTGGACATCTGTTTAAAATTGAATAAAACTTAATTTCTGTGGTTAAGATGAATAAAATTAACTCGCCTATGATTTAGCGGCATCTAATTTTGGCATTCAAAAGAATTATAAAGATAGATAATTTAGTTGACAAGTTTTGTTTTGTTGAAAATTATAAAATAAAGGAACAATGAAAATAGGTAATTGAGGGTAAACTATGAAAATATTTATGCTGAAATATTTATACGTTTTGATATAAAAATTACAATTGAGACTGTCTTCCATTTAGCAGAATTTGCTCTGCAGTTAATGGGAGTCTTAGTATCTCTAATAAATGCATTCTCAACTAAAAATCATGGAATATAAAAAATTAATTAAAATTATAAACAACTTAAATGTGTTGTGTTAAGTTGCAAATACAACTTTGCAGAAGAAAAATGTAACTTTCCAGAAGACTGCAGCAATTTTATGAAAAATAACATCGTATTGCAAAAAAATTTCTTCTTCAGAGAAATATAAGCAACATAGTATTAAAGACATATAAAGCTAAGCAACTAAAAGTATATCAATGTACATCAAGAATAACTTCTGTTTTCATAAAATTTTTAAATTTTACTTTAATGTTTGGAGACACAGATATTATATTTTAGAATCAATATTAATTTTGAAAGTTATTTTTGAACAGGTCCACTTATATATAACATAATTGGTCTACAATTTAAGATTTCAACAATTTTATACTTTAAATTATTTTATTTCCCCTATTCTCAAAAGTATCCCAATTTAGTTGCTATGACCATGTTACAATCACAGATAATATTAACTGCTCTATACCTTATTCATATCATTGACTCATTATCTCTCTAAGGAGCATATTATCATCCCTGTTTTATAATGAGAATACTGAGGAGCAGGGAGGTTATGACCTGAGATCACATAACTAGTTAGTGGCTCAATCTAACTGATTTTATAACCCAGGATTTTTGACATTTGTTAGGAATAGAATTCTTTTACCATTTCACTAAGATTGTCTTTCAAAGACCCTCTGATACCACAGTAATTAATTGACATTCAAAATTAAATTCTTTTAACAATTTCAATTTAAATATTTTGTGATTCATATAAAAATGTTCTAAAAACTTCTATAAATTTGTAATTTACCTAACAAATCTCATACTTTTTATATAAATATTTGGAACAGTTAAACACAACAAAGCTTCTTGAGCACTGAAGAGGATCAGTAGTATGGAAAGTACTAGGCATATTCAGATTTTAAAATTAAATATATATTTTGGTAACAAAATAATCAACAAGTCATAAATTGTAATAATTATATAGGAGCTATAATATAAACAACTGCTGGCAAATAAAATTAAAAAATTATAGCTGCAAAGTTTTATAAAAGAACAAACTCCAGAATGTGTAAGACTTCCCAAAATGCTATTTTGCTTTCTTCTTTTTTAATCCATACTTTCTATTTTGTTTAGCCATTTTGCTGTTTTAATTAAAAGTTAAAATACTGTGGACAAATGTTTAACATTTGACAGACAATGTTCAAGTAATTACACTGACAAAGTTTGGTATTTTCCCTGAGAAAGTTAAAGCAATGTAGGAGTTTAATACTATCCATGGAGAAATATGTACTTAACTGAAATGTCTGAATTTATGGGTTTGAGTCTCAGGTCAAAATGGTAAAATAAAAATGACCAGGAACTCACATTTTCCAATTCAATATGCATAAAACTTCTTTAAAATGAGGATAGTATGATTAGATAACTCTAAATAGTATGGTTTAAAACAGTAATAAATAATAATAAATAGTATGTTTCAAAAAAGTTGAACACAAGATGTAGTACTATAGTAAGTGACCTTGTGTTTTATTTTTTTTTATGTTATATGCATTTCTCTATTTTTAAGATATCCTCCTTTTTTCTTCTAGAAATAGGAGTATAAAACTACACCTCAATTTTAGTTCCATCACTTATTAGCAATACACAAATGGGCATTATACTCATCATGTAGTTTCCTAATCTACATGAATAGAATAACAATACCAACTTTACAGGATTATTATAAAGAATTACACTAAGTATTGTACATCTGCCCATCAATCATGAAAAGATAGTTGTTATTTTCATGATTGTATTTGCAGGTTTCCATTATGACACTTGCTTCGTAGAATAATGGAATTGTAGAGATCACCCAGACCAATCTTTACACCAATGCGGGAATTTCTTCCACAGCATGCTTCGAAGGAAATCAATATTTTAAGGGAAGTTGTCATGTGGAAAGAGAATGTTTATTCTGTTTTGCTTGAGAGAGCAGAACTAGGAAGAGTTAGGTAAAGTTTCACAGAGTATGATTCTGCTCAACCAAATGAAGAATACTCTTGACAATCAGAGCTGGCTAATAATGAATTGAGTTGTTCTGAGAAATTGTGAGTTCCGTAGCATGGCATGTGTCCAAGTAGAAGCTGTCTGGTACTCGGTCAGACTATAGAAGGGGGTGTAAATTTCTATGATCAAAAGTGCTATAAGATGACACAGACATGCTTGCATTTAATTTTGGTTTCCTTTTCCTTCCTGAAATACATGGGCAAGACCAAACTCATTGATTTAAGATTATGACTGATTCTCCAAATTTATTTCTTGTAAAAATCCAACCAGCTTCATATCATAAAATAATAATTGACCTCCTGCTTTTTATTCTCCACACTTTCATCCTTATATCACTCTTTGAACCTTCCACTTCAGTCACAATAAACTGCTTAAAATTTCCCAAATTAATCAGACTATTTGACGCCTCTGTGTATTTACTGAGGTTTCACTCCCTAAATCTGTTTTGCTTTTCTTTCCATGTTTGCCTAGTAATAACCACCCATTGCAACTCTACTGAAAGTCCTTCTTAAACATATGAAGCTTATCCTGACTCCTGACTGAGTGGTAACTGAGAGAAATGGATAGAAATTGAAGAAAACCACAAATAAAGTGTGTTTGGAAAGGAAGTCAGAGGCAGGATCTAGAGAAATGTCCTGAGTTGGATAAAATGTAGGAATAGCAACTTGTCTCAGGGAGTCTGAAGACTTGGGGTGACCTATTTATTTTATACTCACAGTATCTAGCACAGTGCTTACACATTAATTAAAGAACAACAAATCACTTTCAAGTTCTCTCATCTTTCCAAGAGAGGTGGGAAACTTCACAAGGTTTTTTAAAAATTTGTTTGGAGATTAATTGCAATTAGTTTGACTAAAGGAGAGAACTGAAGAAACATAGTATTAATAGATGAAATGCTTTTTGTCCCAGAAATGTTTTGTTCTTTCTCACAGATGTGAATTTGCCTATAATGGAGGCATCTTTCCTAAGAGAGAGATATATATATATACACACCTGATACCTCCTGTATACATAGGAGAGACCCAGGAAAAATGAGTAACTCTCCAAAAGGGCAAAAGCCACCACTAAATACCACCTCCAGCTAAAGATGGGGTGGGGACAGTTCTGGGAGGTTACCAGGGGTAAAAAAAAAACAAAAACAAAAACAAAAAAACAGTAAATGAGGGTAACAGGCACATTTGCGTCCTTGCCTTCCCCAGTAACAAGTTTCAAGTGATTTAATCACCTTCTTCTCCATAGACAGGAAGGTTCCCTTACAAATGGAGAGCTCCCTTATAAATGTAAATTTCTCTTAGGAAAGGGTAACTTCTACTCAGTTTAAAAGCTTCTCCAGAGTCTGCTGTTTCTTAAAAGTAATCAGCCTAAAATTATCCTTATGGCAAAGAAACATTTGGGGACGAATTCTGCTCCCCTTCAGGATGCTTTACTGACCATTTCTGATTTTAGGTTACATGTTGCCATACTGGAGAAGTATTTGTTTTTAAAATTAATGTATACTTTTATTTCCTGTTTAACATTAATTCGATTTGAAAGGGGAAAAAAATAAGCCTTTATTTTGGGGAAGAGCAGAGTTATTAGCGTTTTATCCATTTCCTCATTTATCTGCACAAATATGAAGTGCCTTTCCATAAACCAGGCACCATGCAAGTCACTGGAAACACAGTGGAGAACAAAATGGGGCCCTTCCTTCTGGGCGCACAGCATAGGAAGAGAGTCCCCCATTAATCAAATGATTGTACTTTATTCTTACATTTATTTACATTTACTGAGTAGCCATGAATATTTTCTTCATATAAATTCTATGTCCTACTATTACTATTCTTGGGTTATGCTGGTGGAAAATTGAGGTGAGGGGAATAGCTTCCTCTCATTTATTTAAAGTTCTGTAACTGGAACATGTTTTTCAGTATTACTCAGGCCTGGATTTTAATTCTACTGCTGCTGCTTCGGGCCTGCCCCTTACCCGACCCTTCTTCCTCTATTAATCCCTTTCATGCCATTCTGCTCCTCCCTCACTATGCTTCAGACACACAGCACTAACCATTTTTGAGTTCCTCGTGAAGCCCTTAAAATACTCAGGAAGCTTGTGATTCTGTCCCTATGCAGTGTGCCATTCAAATAAGTATCATCCCACTAACGAAAGTAACTTCAAAATCATTTGCATTTATTGAATTTATGAGAATACCAGAGGATTGATCAGCTGATAATTCATGGCAAAAATTAGAAATAATTTTCTCCATCTCTGCATATACACATGGACATATGTACCCACAAGCCCCAAGGAGATATTTGCCTGCAAATTTCTCTTTTCCATTAACTCACAACCCCATTCCAAGTCGCCCTCAGCCAGACTACTCATGATCTGCCTCACTGCTTCTTTTCCTACCCATTGGTCCTTGAATTGTTGCTTTTTTACCAGTGACTTGGCTTTTACAGTGAAAAGCAAACCTGGAATCTCAAGGCTTCTTACCTCTTCCATTCACTGTTGCTGCCTGGTAGTAGCTGTGAAACTCAGCTTGCACAACCTATTTCCCTTTGAGTCCTGTCTAATGTTAAGAGGAAAGAATTGTGATTTTTCATCTTTTATCCTTGCCACACTTCTGTGGTCAAAGCTAAGCTATTTGATAGTTGTACTTTGTTCTTTCCACCTGGAAGTCTTACACGTTGTCCCTACCTCACCATTCTGTTTAACTCCAAGTCCGACTTCAAATGGAATCTAAATGTAATTTTTTTCCCCAAAAACTATTCCTAGAAGCTTCAGCTGGAGCTAACTATTAGAAGAAAACGATTATCTCAGGGCACTTTGTAATTTTCTTATATAGCACTTATAATAATTGTAGCTATATAGTTACAAAGTCACATATTAATGTCCCCCCTTCCCCATTCTAAGATGTAGCCTGACAAGAGCCACACATTGGGCC
The DNA here is from genome assembly GCA_003508835.1 of Eonycteris spelaea. Lineage (NCBI taxonomy): Eukaryota > Metazoa > Chordata > Mammalia > Chiroptera > Pteropodidae > Eonycteris > Eonycteris spelaea. The sequence continues at coordinate 19,059,111 of PUFA01000014.1, read as the reverse complement.
CCCTCTAGGGGTTTGCCAGCCATTCACACTATATTCTTTGTGAATGGATGTGTAAAAGAAAAACTGCACCCCACCAGTTAAACAGGCAAAGAAGACTTTTTATTTAAAACAACTTCAGTAGGGGAAAGAAGTGAAAATCAATTCTTATTGAAGCAAAAGGCAAGAGAGATTTTAACCACTAGGGCTATCTAGGGAAAAAGTACTGGAGGTACACAGGAGAGGAGGCAGGTTTATTAACATAATTAGGCCCTCTGTGTTTGCTACTTGGCACTTATGCAAGTTAGGCTCCTACCCTGACACAGAGACTAGGAGACAGGGGCTGTATCTTCCTTGATGACTAGATTTCAAAAGGATGGCTCCAGTGTAACACAACATCTGACACACAATAGACAATCAATAAATGTTGAATTCATGAGTGAATCCATTAATATTAGGGATGGTAATAATACTACCACCTACTATTGCTATGAAACCCACTTTGGATATTGCATCTAAAGAACTCAGAATAAAGACTAAAATGTAGAAAGCACTCAATATTTGTATTTTTTCCTTTTTTCTTTTCTCAGCAAAACCACCTTAAAAGAATGAGGCTGAAAGACTTTGAAATTTCCTACTGCAGACTCTACCCACTTTTCTATCTCCATCCTTTCAATGAAGGGATTTAATTATAATATGAATCACATTTTAAATTGTTTTGAAAAGATCATTCAGCATATTTTATTCACTGAAAAAAATCATAGATAAAATAAAAATGCATTATTATAGCAAGTGTATATTAAGGTGGGCGCTGGATGATGGAAATCTAGATATTTCCAGAGGAAAAACACAACGTTGTTTTTTAATCAAACAAAGGTCAAAGAGTTTCTTTTTAATTCAATTACAGACTTTGAAGCCGAGACTGAGCTACAGACATGATTTGTCTTCCAGTTAGCAAAATGTTTGATTCATTAGCTCATGAAATGTTAATTACTCATTTATTTTAAATTAGTTTAAATATGAGTTCCCCATGGGCTGACAATTGTCTAAATTCTACAGCAAGTATTAAAATATGCCATGCATACCCTGTACCATTTCTACCATGCTGCTTAGTGAAGACATCTAAATATTCCTTTTACTAATTAGTGTGGGTCCTGAAGGAATTTCCCTGATGTAACAGGAAGTTAGGAATGTCATTTGTATAAATATTATTAAATGTACACTCTAAGGTATGAAAGCTGTTTCCACATCCGGTTTAATAGCTATTCTGCCACTGACTTGTACTGTGACACCACCAACGAGGCGGTCAGCATCGTGCTTATGAGCCCAGTTCCGAGCCCAGTTCACCCTTCACTAGCAATGTGACCCTCAGCAAGTAACAGCCTACCTGTGACTCAGTTTCCTCACCTCTGAATATAGATAATAGTGTACTAACTTCACAGGAGTAATCGGAGGGGTTATAAAAGGGTTACTAACAGCCAGGCCTGGAGCACAGTGATTATCCAGAAAGTATTCGCTATTATTCTGCTCAAAGAATTCCAGCATGGAATAGGCCTGTTCTCCCGCCTCAGTAATTGGATATGGGGTTGTTTAGCAAAGAGTCATTCTTAATGCTCTGACTTTTTATCAGATGAAGGGATGCTGTGTTATTATTTGCGGTGTTTCTTCATTCCTTTCTAGGGAGTGTTTGATTTCTTTTTCAGAAGACGTGCGTATATAGAATGTATTTTACCCTCCTACAGCCTGACTGCAAATTTCAGAAAACGAGTCCTTGTCTTAACAGCCTCACTGAGTTCTCTCCTGATTACTCCAACCCAGGGCAAATTCTCCCTCCTATGAACACTAGTATTTGACCTACTATTTAGACTTCATGTGTGTCTCAACTATGCCTTAGTTTATGTCAGTGTTTGCATTGGTTTACCTAAAGGCACGGTATTTTAAGTGTACAAACCTTGTCTCTCCAACTGCACTGTGAGTTCCCTCAGAAGTAGGATTGAGTGATACAGTTCTCTGAACTTCCTCAACACCTGACATAGAGCTGTCTTTTGTTATAGAACTCAGCAGAGAACCTAGAAGGATTTTTTTTTTAAAGATATTTTCTCCCCTGTAGACTCAACCATGGACTTCTTACTATGTCTGCCTTGTGCCTGCAGATGAGACATCTGTTTCTCCTAAGGCTCTTTGCCTGGACCATTTTCTAAACTTCTAACTCAAACGGGAGACTTACCTGTGCCTGCATTGAAGCTACTTTGTATGTGATTTCTGGTTAAAATTTAAGACAGTTCAAACTACAATGCCATCCTTAGCCAACCTCCATATTGTACTTTAATTCTGTTGCTGTACTACTTGGCCTCTCCAATCTGATTGTGCCAATTCTCATCTATTTTCTATTTTCTAGAAACAAACTGTTCGCAGAATACTTCCTCCCCCTGGCTCTTGTTTGAGGATACTATTCCCCCAGAAGCTCTATTATGTTATGTCCTGTGATTTCCAAAATCTCTGGTTTGCCAGATGATAACACACACACACACACACACACACACACACACACACACACACACCAAACAAACAAACAAACAAACAAACAAACACTTTCTTGTTCCCCAGTGCTTTTCTAGTTCATTATGCCTCCACCCTCCTGTATCATCCCACAGTGTTCTGCCCTGAGACATCTGGCTACACCACCCATATCTCCAACCTGGTTCCTTTTGCTTTCTAACCTCCTGGTTACCCTCACCTATTAACTGAAAACCTTAGCATCTGGCTCACATTCTTCTCAAACTTCTAAATATTTAAATCTAAATGATTATTTCTGTGAAAACATTTTATTATATGCCTATAATATTTTTAAGGTTTTTCAAAAGACATGCGACTATTTTCAATTGATCAGCATTCCATACAAACAACAGGGAGAACAAATGAACTACACAGAATCAATACCTTAAACATGATTCGGAGACAGGGAAATGCAACTGTACAATCACCATAAATATAGAAACGACAAACGAAAACATTCCAATGGCCTCCTCACTGCCAGCTCTATGCTGCAAGTCTGTGTACTGAGGAGAGAAGACTAACAATTCCCCATAAGTAAGAGCAGAGCAGAGTAAAGATGCAGTATATACAAAATTATACTCAGAAAGAAAATGCCCAACAATAAATGATAAAATAGTGAACATACATCAGAACTTCGTAGTTCATAGAATCGACCATTAAAAATGGAACTTAAAAGTGTATAAGACCAGAAGTGGCAGCTTCAAAAATGTATTGCTTCCAGAAGAGTATCAGATCTATTAAGAAGGATGCAATCTTTGGAGATGAAAACAGTAAAAAGAAAGTAGAAAATAAGAGGGCAAAAATAAGGAGCTTGCAGAAATGAAAGAGAAGCATGAAATGAAAGAAATAATCTACTTGAGGATGAGATTCATCCAACCCAAGATGACTGGAAAAATGCTGACAAAGCAACTACTGATAATTATTTCATGAACATTTCATACTTTCATGAATGTGTTTCATTATTCATTCATGAGTGGTTCATATCTTCTAGCTAAGAGTAAAGCAAGGATAAGGTTACGGGGAGCATACATATGTATATATGTCTATGGGTATGTGTATTTATTTTCATGTATGTGTATGTGTATTTATACACATGCACAGATTCCTAGTCTATTAGGTCTGCTGAAAGGTATGAGAACAATGACACCACAGTAGGAATGAGCATACTTCTTACTCAGATCTTGGTCTCTGATATCGATTTCCACTAAAAGGAACCAGGGCTCCTAAAGGAGGGTGTTTCAAGGGCTGAGGAAGGTTAAGTACAAGATAAGTATAAGTTTGAAACATTGTGTTATTACAGAAAGTAAAGAAATAGTCAAATTATAAAAATATATATATACACACAATATAAATATTATTATATATATGGAGAGTGAGAGAAAGTTCATTATAAAGTAAATGGTAAAATGTTAACAATAGATAAATCTGGACAAGAGGTATACAGGTGTTCTTTGTACTAGCCTTATTCACGTACCTCTTTTGTAAGTCTGAAATTATTTTCAAATAAAAGTTTATAAATTTAAAAAGAAACAGGCCTCAGCTTCCTATTCGGAGGAGGAGTTAATATATTTTTTTAAAGCCTCGGTAAGACATGCCAGCTCCCATTTGACCTCTGATACCTAAGTTGTAAAATGTTTGCAGTTCAACCATGGAGAAGATGGAGAAAAATAACATTAGACATTATATGTTATTGAAGGACTTGGCTGACTGTAAAGACTGTATAATGATTGTAAGGAACACTAATAATTAAGCATTTCCAAGGTAGTTTCTTCGTTGATGTTTCTTTTGCTATCCACTGTGTTAAATGTCAACAGCGAGAGCTCTTGAGTCTGTGAATTAGATGACGGGAAGGCAGTCAGAAGACACCAGTAACTTCTCTGACACTAGAACTTAGATTCAACCAATAAAAAAAAAGTTTTGTTTAATATCTTAATCTAAGAGATGCATAAGAAATGTCCTTGTAGGTCTGAAATCCAATTAAAAAAAATCAGTTCAGTGACATCAGAACCCAGTTCATTCATAGTTGTGTTATTTCTATCAACTCTTTTAAATGGCAAACAGTATTTTCTTTTCTTCTGAAATATTAAATCCTTCAAAGATTCTTTATGACATATTTGAAAACTACTCTGCACAGCACACAGTCTCGGTGTGGCTTTTTCTGAGTGTTTTATATACAAAAAGGCATTCATTCTCAAATCTGGATCCCAAAGTGTTTCTCACCCTCAGAGGTGCAAGTATGCTCTGTCATGTGAATGGCTAGAATCATGCATTGGCTGGACAGGAGTTTTCCCTTGACAGCAATTTTATTTTATGATTAATCAACTTTTGTATATTATAGTGATTATAATTAGAATGGACAGGCATAGTGTGGTGTATACACATGGATCAAATCTAAGGACTCCTTTTGTAATTCTCGAGTCATTTTTTACCACTGCTTTGATGTTATTTAGTGGTTCCTCTTATCTGATGTGTTTGAACTTCAAGATAACATTGACTTATGGTTCATACATCTAATAATAGATCACTTTGGAGACACCATAATTCTAAAGAATCTTAAAGCAGTGAAAGGTTTCTAAGGGTAGTTTTAGGTTACTTTTTCTTTCTATTAAAGAGATATTCATGTCGTTTATTCCCAACAATTTAAAAGACAAATCTTGAAGAGCACGGAAACTGCTTCCCTGTCCAACTCCCTCTTGAACTGTCCCCGTTCCTAGGATTTAAACTGGTTGTTGCTGAGAAGCCGGTTGCTAGTTCAGCTATTAATACAGCTATCTAATTGGCCCTGAACAATGCAGGGCTTAGGTGCACAGTCTAATATCCATGTATAAGTTTGACTGTCTCAAAACTTATCTATGGAAGATTGGTTCCAGGACCCCCTGGACACCAAAATCCATATATGCTCACATCCCCTATATGAAATGGCATAGATCAATGAATACAGTCAGCACCCTGCATCTGCAGACTCTCAACCGCAGACAGAAAACAGTATAGGTATTTATTGAAAAAATTTGCATACAAATGGACCTGCACATTTCAAACCCATACTTTTCAAGGGTCAACTGTAACTGAACAACCAGTTGCAGTTTATAAATAATTAGAAAAAAAAAGAAAAATAACTTTTCTTGAGATGATGCAAATATTAGGAACTAGGACATAGCATGTTCCTCGTAACTTACAAAGCCTTCTGAGCTGTTTAAATTGCTGATCATCTTAGAAGGAAAAAAAAAAAGCAATTAGAAAACTTGCCAGATGTCATTTTAAAAAGTGACATTTGACAGCAGAGCATGTTTTCAGGCTAAGATATGCTCATTGACTATCAATAATAAAATGTGTCCTTTGGACATGTATTAAGAGAATTCTTTAAAATCAGCTTGTAAGATCATAAAGACAGAAGCATGGTGCTGCTAATCTCATACCTTGCCTTTAAACATGCATTTCTAAGAATTTCTAACTGTAAGAAGGTAATTTTCTATCCCAGCATTTCTTAAAGTAAGTTTATTAACATACCTATTATATTGAACAAAAGCTCAATATAAACTTCAGCATAGGTACTATTACATCATTGTAATGCTGACCAATACTATACACGCAATTACCTTATACTAGACTCCCAATTCGCATAATATCCTTTTGAATATTAAAGACTAAGAGAATTCCTGAAGTTAAAGAGCAACCTGTTCAACTCTGTTTAAGTAAGGATAAACTTACGTGCTTATGTGAAGGCATTCCTGGTACGAGTGCCATACCACATAACCCCCTCTACTTCTACTTCAACGCCATATTTGGTTAAATTAACTTCCTACATAGAGAGGTTCAGGCTTAATGATGCCAACGTTTCCAATGAATGTCTATTCCAGTGTGGAATCATTGAGGACCAAATCCTTTTCTTACAGTGAATTTCCTCATAATAAAAGAGCACCCCCTCTTCTTTCGGTTTCCGTAAGTGTGGCCATCAGAACAGCGCCAATCTTACAGATATCTTGTCAGTTGGAGGGGCCATGAGAATGGAAGTCACAAACCTCAAATAAGAAGGACTGAAATTGCCCAGATTCTGTGCTCTGAAACCCATTACCACATTGAGGAATGGTCTGCACAGCATCCCAGGAGCTGCTTCCAGCCAATGACTGATCTCAGCATGGAACCTAACACAGGTCCTATGTTGGAAGACATGGTCCTCTGACTCCAGGACTCTCTGATGACCTCGGCAAAACTACAGTAGACTACACAGCTGACTAGGGCACTTCTTCTCCCTTTCCTTCCTTCCTTCCTTCTCTCGTACACTTGGTCATATTTGCATTGTGGTCTGAAGGCCTTCTCTGGCACCTTCCCATTTTCTCACGCAAAGTTTCTCCCTAAAAAAATCCTTGCACATTTAATCTCATCTTGGCATCTGCTTCTCAGAGAATCTGGATGAATGCAAGCGGTACCAGGAGTGCTTCCAGAAAAGGCAGGAAAATGGGGATTTAGCACCAGCTCGCCCACTAACTGGCAGATGAAGAAGAAGACCCAATCTCAGTTGGTCAGAGGTGCAGACAGGCCACATTTGTTAAAGATCTTACTGATGGTGTTCTAAGAAAATGTATTGTTGAAGGGGGGAGTTCTGTGTCAGGTGCAACGATGCAGGCATCATTTGAAAATTATGGGAACAGCAACTACAAAGAGAGCCAAGTTTGCTGATTACTTTAAAACATGTACTGACGGCATGCAGAAAGATCATGAGAGCCTGAGCATCTATCAGCAAGCACCTAATGGCTACGCGTGGGAGCCAGCGAGCCTCCATGGTAACTTACAAAGAGGCTCTTCTGTTCTACAGTAGAAGGACAGGCAGTTACATGGCAAATTGAAGACCTAATTGTGTTTCAGAGCCCCAGATGCTTGAATGCTCAGTCAAGGCAGGTCTACATGCAAAGGTCAGGGACCTGATGGGGGAAATCTTGAGATGCAAGATATGGGATTGGGACTCTAGGCGAGAACTTTCGAAGACGTTTGCTCTGCAGTACTCTGGGCTCTGGGCTTTGAGGGGGCCTAAACTTCTTTAGGAGAAGCTAGTGATTCTGCCATCCTGGCAAATGCTAAAGAAGCCTCTCCTGACAATGCAACAGGTGATTCCCAAGGAACTGCTCCCACCTCTATTCCAGCACACCAGGACGATAATCAGGATTAAATTCCAAGCAGAACCTTGCTGGGGACCTGCTGGGCCATATACTTTAAAAATGCAAAAACTAGCTACACGTACTAGCAGGAGCCAGAGGTGTGCTCCTGGGATTGGACTTTGGATGTGCAGGAGTAAGAGGTGGGAACGTAAGACTGGATAGCAGGAATTCATCAACTCGAGGGCCCTTTTCAGGATGCAGGACCTAAGAGAATGGGGGAAATCTTGCTGCTAGAGTGGTTCTCAAAAACATGGAGGGAAAAAAGTGAAACAGAAATGCCTCGCATCCCCTGGCATACATAGAGGAAGGAATAAAGATGCTGAGGAACATGGGCACACTACAGTGGAGATGCTAAATAAGGCCAGGCGACCCACCAGAGGATTATGTTCTAGAGGAGGACCCAAAGGACCATGTATTCACCAAGGCTAACCAGAATGTGTACAGGAGAAGACACCAGCATCACTGATTGCTGCAAGCCCAGGCCCCGAGACCTAGGATGAGAGGTCATCAAGTTGGGCTCATTAACATTCATGAGGATCATGGTGCCTGAAATAATTTAGGCCAGGTGGTGGGGTCGACTCCCAGAATTCCTGAGGCCATAAGTACCTTTAGCATCAGCAAGGTCAGAGGTATAGCCAAGGAGGATAAACTGCAAGAGATGTGGGGCTAATGGCAAAATAACGAGGTGCTTAAAGTGAGTGAAGGCAACCTCCCAACAAAAAAGTCAGGATCTTTTTATTGTTCCCGGATAAGGACAAAGACTCGAGTTCCTAGAAGGATGCTGCACCACAAGGACAAACTTGTATCGTGGCAGTTGCTTAGTCTCTCCACAGAAATGACGTACTTATTGCATGACTGTATAATGGGGAAAGGTGGAGCAATCAAACATTTTGAGGACCAATGGACACATGGATACAGGGTCTGAATTTGAGCTCAGAGACCCGAAGCATCACTATGGCTCATTAATAGAATTAAGATAGGGGAGTGATGACCTAAGTCCAATTCTGTTCTCTCTATGTATTTGGGACCTGAGGAAAGGACAAATGAGTGAGTCCATGAAAAAAGAAGTGACCCAAGGTGGGAAGAGAGGTTCCTGGGCAGTGGTCAATGTCCTGAACAATCGGTTGGGTCGCAGAAGGAAAAGAGCTGAAGAATCGGACTGAGAGACCTAGGGGAGAGAACATGTAAGTGGACCTAAGTGAGAGAGCATCAAAGGTGAAGGTTTTATGTCACATGTTAATGTCCATCAGAAAATATCCACCATAAAGGACACCCTGAACGATCAACTGATAGTGGCTAGGGATCCCAAGGCAAGTTCAATGCCAGGAGGCCTAGGAGACACAGGACCTCTGACATCTGACTCTGGCTTAAGGTCTAGTGATGACCTTGCCAAACAATCCTTAGACTGCCAGCAGTCAACAATGTTTGCGCCCGGCCTTCCTTCCCTCTCCTTCCCTTGGGGTGAGACTCGCATTGCGATCTGAAATCTTTAGCCTTCTCAAGCTCTCTTCATATTTTCTCCAGCAGTTGCTTCACCTAATGAAATGTTTGCATGTTTAATCCTGTCTTGGCATCAACTCTTGGAGGATGCAATCTAACACAGTTACCCTTTTCTTTCATGCTTCTAGCCTCAGTAACAAAATCTCTTTAATCTTTCCTCCTATTAAATACTTTTCTTTAATTATGCATGTTGATTTTCTCTGGTCCCTCTGCAATTTTAACAAACCAACTCAATTTTGCCAGGTTTGGTTAGGCTCACTCCCAGCTTCCTGGGAAAAGAAAAGAACTCTAGTGAGAATTCCACACCACAGCTGGATATCACTTTTACATCTCCTGAAAAGAAATGCCATGAATCTTTTAACAAGATTTCTATTAATTCATGAGATCTTCAAATGTTCTCGTATTGTTCTTGCTCTTCTCCTCCCCACCCCCACCCCCGTGCTTCTTTTTTCTTCATCATATTTTCAACTCATGAGTTCCTGCTGGCATCTTTAAGCTTTGCCTCCCTAGTGAAAACAATTGTATCTGAAACATTTAAATCAGAATTTTTGAGCAGCACACTAGTCTTGCTAACTGTCGAAAAAACAAATCAGCAAGACGGAAAAAACGTGAAATAGTAGGAAAAACAATTGTTTTCACCCCGTTCTATTCCCTTCATTATCAGTCTATCAGTCTTGCCCATTGCTTTTTTTTTTTTTTTTTTGAAACAATGTGATGTTTGTTGATGTTAAAAACAGGATGCGTATCAAGGTAGAAGGCAAAAGTTCTAAAGAGATTACAGTCACTACATTTAAGTCCAATTTTTAAGTAATTCTGCTGCTATTTTTGAACTTTCAAATGATCCTTTGTGAAAAAAAGACAATCCTCAAGTAAGTGTACTTAGAGCAAAGGAAGGAAATTCCATTGAAGCTGCTGAAAGCACCGTAGTCTCCTGTTCTCTTCAAAGTTAGCGACTAGAAGGGTGTGGGAGACCGATGGTGGTCAGGTAGAATACGCACATGACTGACGAGCTCTTTCAGCAGTCAGGGAACCCTTTGAAATATTTTATACTGGAGCGAGGGCGGAAAGAAAACTCAGTTCGCCCAGCTTCTCTGTAAAATGCACTGAGCTGATTTACTCGGTGTTGAGAATGTGCTCATTTTCATCAATGGTGACAATTAATTATGGGTAACAGATGTTAACTATGAATCTGAAAGGCCATACAACATGTAATGTATTAAAAAGAAGCTATTTTCCTAGAAGCTAAATTCTCTACAATGTTGACTGGAAATGAAAAAAATAGTTCAGGAGAACAAAAATGTATTGTGATACTAGCAGAAGCTCAGGTCAAATACAACTATCTTGGAGAAAGGAGTTATATACTTAAGCAAGTATCCTACTTTTAGGAGTCTTATATTACTTTGACATCAAATTTTAGAGGCATGTTTAACCTATGATGCAGCCAAATTTATCAAATTATAACTTTTATTATGATCAGCTCCACTTTAGAAATACCACATTTCTAAAACAGCAAATAATGTGGTCTACTTGCTCTTTTCTTAGGATACTAAAAGTATGTCTTTGAAATTGGGTAAATTCTTTTTTTCAGTACATATTTAGATGCGTATGAGTGGCTCCGGTCGAGAAGAGAGATACAAAGCTTCCTACTTCTCAAGGAAGCTTTCAGGAGTGGCACTGGATTGTTTATTATAACAGATCAGTACAGTGGGTCAACTCCTATTTCACTAGAAGGGGACAAGAAAGACTGACCTCTTATGTTTAATTACATTAAATGAACTTACCCAGTTTCTGGGTTTGCTGCCACTTTGCTGATGCAAAGGGCAAATGTGTTTCCTTCCTATGTGCCTCCGACATGGAAAGATTATCACCTACTATCTCTAGAAGGAAAAGCAGGTTTTGTGACAGATCATGACTCTAGATTTTTTCTTTTCCATGCCAGGCACTTTGGACTTCTCTGAAATCCCTGCCAGCTGAAAATAAACCCAAAGAGAAAAGATGAAAATGTAACAAAAAGTCTGCAAAGGAATATTATCTGCAGCACCCCAGGCACTATGCTAGAATTCTGCCTTTAATTAATAATAAGTAACATTGTAAGTAACATAACAAGTAACAAATCTGTAAAGAGTTTTCAAACATAAGCTGGAGAAGGCAGGATATATTTCAATTTATTTTACTCTCTGGAGTCCAAAATTCTTTGTGAGAACTTTTAAATATTTAAAACAACCATCATGTAAATGTAATTAAAAAACATGAGATGGAGAATATAAAAATCCCCCCTTTAATTTGTGAGATGGTTGCTATTTCTCTGGTGTATTGGCAGAGGCAACTTAGAAAAGGTTTTCTATTTGTTCTAGGATTGTTAGTGGCTGGCAAGGAGTTGAGTTTTCATTTTTATTTATTTTGTTTTATTTTATTACTTGTTAATGAAAGGTGGTATTTTATTATTTGTTAATAAAAGGTGGGTTGTTTGGTATTTAGCTTGAGGGAGATCATAGAAATCTGGCTAAAAATCTATCTTGATCTGCAGTTCTTTCCCCACACATATTTTCTGGATTGTCAGGATAAACCTCATCTCACTCAGTCTGTTCCAGTCTTGCGAAAACCTTTCCTCACGGGTCAACCTTCCTTTCCTTCGGAAGACACCCTACTTGGTAGCCACAGCCACCAGCCAGCCCTCCCACGTCCTGCTACCCGCTCCACCCAACATTCTTCGGATGATTACCATTAATCTTTACTAACCAGAACAGATCTGGTGAACTTTATTTATCCTCGCTAGATTTGGAATGATATGACTTGAACTTGCTAGAGGTTCATTCCATATTTGAAGCAAAAAGGATGCTTTAACAACACTTTTGAACGTTGTACATTTTGGCAACTGATATATTTTTAGATGCTTTTATAGCCAAAGTTAATGTCTGGATTTTGCCACTTTGTTTTTTTATCTAGGATTATTATTATTTTGTAATTTCACTAGTTGGCTTTCAGGGAAATTGGCATTCTTGGGGAAAGAAAATATGGTTAACAGGGACACAGTATCTGTGAAAGTAAGGGCCACATGATTTTAGAATTTTTAAATTACAAAGTAACTTGCTGAGCTATTCCTGTTTTTTTTGAAAGAAAAAATTTTAAAAACCCTGAAAGGCCAGAATTCATGGCAATACTTATAAGAACTGAATGATATGTAGTACTAGGATATTTTTTAATGCTATATATAAAATGGTAATAATATTGATAAAAATAACTCTGCTTATTACTAAATAGCTTAAGTTACAATGATTTTATTCCCTTGGGTGGCAGGGAAGTTTGCTCCATCTGCCTGTTGGTCTAACCCATGCTACTTGCCAGTCTCATCCTCTTCCAAGACCCACCCCATCCTATCTCCCTTCACCCTACACTATTGACCCCAGAGCATATATTGTCCCAGTATGGGCCTTTGTACATTTGTACATTTACCCTATAGGTATAAGATTTGTTTGATTGTTTTCTGTTTAATGACAAACCACCCCCTACATTTACCTGGCCAAATCAATCTCTCTCTCTCTCTCTCTCTCTCTCTCTCTCTCTCTCTCTCTCTCTCTCTCTCTCTCTCTCTCTCTCTCTCTCTCTCTCCCTCCCTCCCTCCCTCTTTCTCTTTCTCTCTCTTACACTCTTTTTTCCAGTCTACTTCAAATTTCCTACCTGAAATATTTTCCTAGCATGCCAGCTGAAACTTTTTCCTCATGCACTTTACCACAGTTTCTCTATTTCAACTAGTGTAACATGCTTTGACAAGTAGACTAATCACATATATGTGCTTCACTGACAGGTATACTTCTTGAGGCAAAAACTTATTCCTTTTACAGATGTCCTATTTGTTTATGAGTTTTATCTATCACTATTTGCAATTTTTTATATTCAATATTGAGAAAAGTTTAAAGTATTCATTAGTTTTAAAATAATAATACTAAAGCCATTATAGAACATATTTTTATAAAAATATATATATTTCCAAAACAGAAGACAATTTGTGAATATAGTGGTAATATAGTGGTGTTTTTTATTATTTTGTAAACCTTACTGATGTGTGACTTAATGGAAGAGAACTGGATTCTCACGTCTGCTTGTGCATTCATTCAATCTATTGCAATATACTGGTTTGGTGGAAGCATATAAAGAAAAAGGGGCTTCACAAAGATGTATCACTGGAAAAATGAAAAGCTAATATCCTTTCCATAGAATTGTGAATATTCTTTTTTAATATTATGCTAAAACTTAAAATATGGCAATAGTTTCTTAGAAGTTAGTTGAACGTGGAATCTACAACTGTATTAATAAACTTTTTTTGTACTCTATAACATTAAAATCCATTGGTCTAGCTTGCATTTTACACATCTTTTATCCATGTATGAGATTGTTACATCGTGCATTGGTCGTTCACAGAGTTATGATGTTCTTCCAAAGTTGACACATTTCATTATAATTGTGTTGGGGGCTCCTAAGCCCATACTCAGGCTCAATTCACTAGAAGGAGTCACACAGGAATGTGCTTAATTCTATCAGCAACAACATGTGACAGCACATACAAAGTACTGCCCACCAGAGAAGCTCACCTGAATCTTGATGGCCAGAGTTTTTACTGGGGGGTCAGACATGAAGACATGCAATGCTCTTATAGCTGACTCCAGCTACTCAGTCTTCAGCTTCCAAGAGGTCAGATTGATTCAGCATAATCCAGGAACTCAGGCATACAAAACACTCTTTTCGGGCAAGATATTATAAGGTTCATATGTATGTTATCTACCACAGCCAGTCAAAGGCCAGTTCTTTCTTTGGAATGTGCAGAAATGAATAACCTGCCATCTGAGTCAAATCTTTACTGCACAATAATATAGCAAAATATTACATTTGTTAACATCATCATCATCACCAACCTCATCAACAGAAATCTTCAAGAATTATAAAGTTGCTACGCTCTTAATAATAGATATAAGCTTTTCAAAATCTCTTGTGTTCCTTTGAAAGCTCAAACATTATCATTGCTAACAAATATTGTTAATTGTTTTCTTGAAATGACAGGCTCAGTTCCTTCATCACTTTTGAGAGAACATACATCAAATGCCCAAGTCCAAATAACCAAAATTTCTCTAACAGTTATTCTTCAAGAAAAAAAAAAAAGGCATTCAATGAAAAAAAGTGGCTAATTTAGCCCATAAACCAAAGAATGCTACAATCACTTTTTGTCTTCATAATATCATATTTTGGTTTGCATTAGTAGTGCTTTATGTGTATTTCCCATCTTAGTACATAAAATTTTAATAAGATGTATTCTAGGGTTGAGATTTAGTAAAATTAATTAGTTTTATTGTCTCATATTCTTAAGTGGAACCAGTTTTTTTTCCCTGTAAGTTCATGGCAGTGAAGAACACAATAATTACTAGTGTAGTTTACTGCCATTGTCTTTTCTCTAATGTTAAGGCATGAGCAGTTTTACCCGCCATTGATTTTCCACAATTAGTGCAATGTTAACATGGTAATAAGGAAAAATATTATGATATTATTAGAATAATTTTGACCTCATGGGTCTCCTAAAATTGTCTCAAGGACTCCCCAGGCTTACGTGAATCATGTATCGAGGACTACTGTTTAGACTTAAAACATATGTCCCCTCTGATAAAATGTGTTGTATATATAGTCGTAGAAACTCCTAGGGGTGAAGACATGCTTTCAATAGAATTTTGTTTAAACCCATAGAAGAATGATGTTTCTTTTTGATTCCACTTGAGGAAGTTTAGGTGTTTCAAAGTGTTGAATTGATTGGAATAAAAGGTCCCTGAAAGTCAAACCATAGAATATAAAACAATGAAAAAAAATCTTTTGGGCCCCCCAAACTTATTGCATGTGTTGCACATGTGGTAGAAAACTCAAAACAAAAAACAAAAAACAAAAACATGAGCACTGTAGTAAACTGGAAAAATGACCACCATTCCAGCATTATCAAATGTCATATATTCTGAAATTAATTTATAATACAAAACTAGTATAACCGTAAGTCACATAAGAATTCTAAAACTATGACTGAGACTGATTTTCACTCCTCTTTTTCCATACTTGTTAAACTTTCATTTTTTGATTCCTAAGAGTTAAAAATATTCCTAATATTTTTCTTGCTTTTCTCTTCTGCTGTCTTTTTAGTGAGACATAATTTGGACAGGAGCCATTTTCCTAACACACACTGACTCCCTTCGCCAGAAAATGGGATTGTGTAAAGTTGATTGCATAATGCTGTTGTTTTCATGTGCTGTAGAAAATCTGATTGTTTTCACATGCTGTAGAAAAGCTGATTAATCTACTCACGCCCATTATGTCTATATTGTCAAGAAATATAAAGTAAATTATATAGGGTCATTAATCTAAAGCTAAGGAAAAGATTTATCTTTTTAAATTTTCTTATACTATTCTTTTTTTTTAGCTTCTATAATTGAAATCTGGAAGATTTTGCTCCAAAAGTGGTTAGTTATATTATTCATATTCACATTTAAAAACAGTCTGTTTATAATAAGCACTGTTGATTATTAAGGGTTAAAATATTTGTAGAGACTACTCTTATGCTTGAGCATGATCTTTGTTAAGTAGAAAGAAAGCTATCTTTTTTCATAGGAAGCATATCATCTGTAAATATTATATCTCACAATTAATACACTATGTAAATGGTCAGCAGTTACATATAAAAACTATCATAATTTCTTTGTCTTAAAGAAGATGGATATGAAGTAATGGATAAAGTTTTCCTTGTTAGCTTATACATGTCCCATACTAAAATTAAAATATAAAAAAGGAAACCTTACATTTTCTCATTTGACAGGCACTAGAAATGAAAGTGATGTTACTTTTTGTGATATATATAACATGCCGAGAATGGGGACTTAGTTCAAAGAACTTTAAAATTTGTAAGATAAAATAACCTAAACAATTGATGTAAAATAGAAAATCTGTTATAAGAGAGGACCAAAAAAGAGTGTAAAAGTCATAATAATCAGATACGGGTCATTAAGAAAGATTCCTCAATGAGAGTAACGTTTGAGTTGGAACCTAAAGCAAGCAGAAAATTGGGGCAAGCAGCTATGTATTTGAAAGGCAAAGCAAATGAGAAGAATGACCTAATATTAGAAGCAGAAGGAGAAGCTTAGTTTTAACGAGGAATGAACAGTAAAATGTATATAGAGTATGGAAAGAATATATGTACAAGAAAGCAGGAGAGAGAAAAGAAAAAGGAGAAGCACCCAAGATGCCTTTTACAACAAATCAATAATTTGGACACTCACTCACACACACACACACACACACACACACACACACACACACGGAAATAAGCAAAACAAAGGAATTTAGACTTAAAGTTGTCAAGGTCAAGAAAAAAATGAGTTCATACTTGGATACATATTTTCATCAATGTTTATCAACAGTATGCCTACCTATGTAAATCCTGTCTTCAGATTCAAATAGTTGATTACGTGAAATTAATATTAAAAGATAACCACATTGCTTACTGAATGAGAACAGGCTTTGGAATTAAAGACAGACTGACTCCTGAATCTGCTTCTCTTTCTAGTATACTTGACTCCTCACCTTTCTCTCGATCTCTCTTTGGGATATGTCATCATCGCTCATGAACTTCAGACCCAAAGTCTGCAGGGTGCCATCATTCTATAGTGCAGGAGACTCTCAGGTGCCTTGGGATGGGTTAGCTTAGATGTAAATGGGGCATTTGAAATTCCATAGTGTGTTTTTTCACTTGACTTTGTGTACTTGAGTTAAAGCTGCTCAGGAGATTACAAGCAACATGAGCCAATGACAAGTAACCCAGTAAAGACCCTTGTTTGGTTTTAAGAGTGAATTCCAACCACACAGTCAGAGGTAGGGAGGAGGAGTGACAGCCAATGACAACACCAGAAAAGTGCCTATGAATCTTAGACAGACCATGCACTATTTAGTGGGGTATGTGTATAAAACCTAAAGTGTAAAAGGGAATTAAGAGAATTCTGTGCAGGCTACCTGCTCAGGTCATATGGCTGATTCCTATTGTAATACATTTTCTAAGATAAATTACATTTTGATAAAGGGGTCTTATGTTTCTCTTTGTTAATGTTCTTTGACTTTGTTCTGAACTAACTGTGTCTTATTTATTATAGATATAGGTTTCCAACATATTATATTTCCATTAAACCTTTAATAAGTACTTATTTACCCAATGCCATCATCTCCTAGAGCTAAAAACAATATCGCCAATATTATTAGAACAAGTTCTAGATTTGCTTTTAGAATTGGGTCCTGGAAAAGAATATATATCAATCGTTTAATTTGATAATTCATGTAATTGATTTTTAAGTTGGAACAACGTCAGCTCATCTAGAGTTGAACAACTGATTTACTGAAAAACTGATTAACAAGAGTTAGAGAAATATACATCATTTAAATAGAGTTTGTTTGGTAATGATAGCAAACCAAACTTTAAAACTCTAAACATGTTTAATTAAAATAGTAATTTTTGCAGAGCTATATTTGAACAGGCAATACAGTACCAGCAATTATCTATAGTTATGCAGCTCCAATCACAGAATAATAGAGGTTTCAATGTCACTAAGCATAATAAGGATAATTACTCTTCCATTATTCTGATGGGCATGTAATTAGCAACTTAAAAAAAAAACTTGCATAGGAATATAACAGGCATGGTTCCAATAAAGGCAGCGTAAGCAGCTGGATTAATTGCATTGTAGTTAAAACTAACCTTCTCCATTGCAGTTTTAAATTCCACACTAGCAGTTTTTCAGCTAAGGCTTATTTTTGCCTTTGTAAGCACTGGGAAAATTCCCATTACCACAATATCTACAGTATGCCACTGGACCTCATGTTTTGCCTTAGAATTCTCTTGATTCATAGGAGACATCTATTTTCCTTTCTTTTAGATGTTAAAAGATAAAGTGAGGTACGCTGAAATTTTTAGGAGCCCATTTGCGCAAATATCAACTTGAATCAGGCAGCACCAAGTTGTTAGGCAAGAGAGCTCCATAAAGGCAAAGTTTTTATAGACAAGACCCAGAAGTAAAACAGGGATGTTATTTGATTGGCTATTTCTTAAACCGCTGCATTATATGGGAAAGTCTAGCTGGCTGTTTGTGATTGGTTGCTCATTTTCATGAACTTGGAACAAGTTCAATTTAATTGTCAAGTTCTTAATATTTTTCTTAGAGATTTTTCTGAGATATTTATATGAGAAAGATAGTAACTGTCATATATAGTGTAATATATATAGTAATATATATATATATATAATCAATTGATTGCTTTATAACATAGTTTATTTTGTCTTTAGTATGTAGTTTTTAAATTATACTGTTAAATCCAGTCATTTTAACTTAGAAATGTTTATTTTACTTCCTTTTTTTCTGTGTGTGTTCTTTTCTTTAGATTTTATTTTTGTACTTTTCCCTCTCCCCTCTTCCTCATCCCTCTGGTAACCACTAGTCCATTCTCCACGTCCATGAGTCTGTTTGTCCTGTTTATTTGTTGCTTTTAGGTTTACATCTCACATAGAAGTGATATCATGTGATTTTCAACCTTTTCTGTCTGGTTTATTTGGCTTACTATATTTATTGTACTTCCAAAGTTAGAAATAAATGCCTTTCATAAAAATATAACTGTTATTCTAGTATATAACAACATATTTGAATATATTATAAATTATGTATTTTTGCTTCCAGTCTAAGTTAAAGATCTAAATTGCTTTTTCAAGTTGCTGACTTGTTTGTCCCAATACCACATATTGAAAGAAATGTAAATTTTAAATAAAAACTAATGCTTTGGTTGAAAGCATCTCTAAACATCTCTAAACTGCCTTAAGGAAAACCAGCCAACAATAATTGAATGAAAGTAGTGGTTTTATGGGAAGAATAAGGAATGAGTGAGTATCTTTTGGAACTCGGATCAGTGAATATAGCCAGACATCATAGATAATGGAAACAAAAATGAAAATGCTGTCATAAACCAAGACAACTATGCTCTCCATTCTCTTTGCTCTGGGTGCCCAAATCTGTCCAACTGTACATGTCTGCCTGACTCATCTGCAGCATCTTTATCTGGCCCAAATATGGCTACACCTACCCTAGGTATAAACACTTCTAAGTGTTTTAAACACTTCTAAGTTTAAATAATCCAACCTCCCTCACCCCTGATTCCAAGCTTACTGGAACAATAGGCCTCTGAAAAGGTCCCCACTTAATCAGGTATCTATTAGATGTTCTAATTAGATATGATTGGGGCCAGGGTCATGAGGTATACATATATGTGGTGGCTCGTAGAGACAGTTGTCAGAGCAAAATGTAGGGGTGAGGCAGGCACCAGACAGTCAGTCTATTATCAACACTGAGGAGGTGAGTAAAGTGTAATTGAAAGGCTGCTTCAATAACCGTGGTTTACACTCCGTTAATTATTATTATATCTCAATTTATTAAACAGATGTTTGCTTTATTTTTACATGAATGTTAACATATATAATCATTTATAAAATGTTAGAGAAAGAGCCTCATTTTACTGATTTAGCATTTTAATCTCACATTATTGATTTTCTTTAGTTTTTATTTCAAGTCAGATATCAACTAACTATTAATAATGTTATATATTCTATTCCTCATCCTTTCTTCCTTAATGTCCTGTTTTTCTCCCTAAAATGCCTCTTAGTCCTATTACCTCTCAATGTACTTTTAATATAGGGTTAAAGGGGAGAAAATAATTGGAAATTTAACTCTAATTTATCATTCTTTGCTATTTAAAAGCTAAAGTCTGATTGACATAGAGGCACATGAATATTTAATAAAGGATCTTTAAGATATCTTTTGCTAAAAGAAATTTTATCCTAGATCAACATTCTGTCATCTTGCTACATGTTAAATTACTTCTTAGGTAAACGTGTCAGGACAATATATTTTTTCTTTATGGTTGATTAGCCAAATATGTCATATTAATTTTTATTTAAATATGAAAATTAATGTTTGCTATTTATACATTTTCTTTCTTCTTTTTTGACTTTAACCAATGAGAGATTAGGAAAAAGCTGTTCTTTCTTCTTTTTCTGGATGGAGACAGATCACAAGTGATATTTTCAAATACGTTTCAGAGAATATGTACATGTTTTGTCGACGAATTCCACAGGAATTGTTTAAGATTTATTTTAAGATGTGTAATATCAAACTTCCGAAAACTTCCATTAGAAAGATATAAGACAATTAATTTATATTTATAGGCTTAATTTTGTTGAAATAAAAATATTTAAGTCTATAATCCCATTCCATAGTTACTCTCTAATGTAACATATAGGATTTAAAATGTTTCTATTTGTCTTTAAAAGTTAATAAGATTTACTGTGGAGTATGTCACCCTTCAAACATTCAGCTATCTTTCTCATAATATGCAGGTGCATTTTATCATAGTGTGCCAAAATCAGATTTTAAAAATGTTATTTTTACAAACTTACAATATGTTAGTGACTATTAAAAGAAAATGCTTTAAAATGCAGGTCTGGTCCTTTTATTAACCATTTTGTTTACTGACAACTTGAGTGTTCTTGGAACATATTTCTATGAAAAGCCGCCAATGCAAGTGGAAAGAAACACCAATCGCCAGTAATGAACCCTTCCTGTGCCACATCAAGATGGGTTAAAGCCCACACACAGTGCAAAGACACTAGCATTACAGAATTTTTTGCTACCTTCATTTAATTTTGTTACTATATTTATGTCAAAATATTACTCTAGCCCACAATCAAGACAGTTTTGGACTACTTGGTCTGTTTAGTTTTTTTAACCCATTTCCCATTTGCCCCAAGAATACTCGCCAGCAGCTCTTGCAGCTGCAGTGTTTATGCCGAGATAACTCGCAGATTACAGTCCTAACCTTACGCCAGTGGTCAGATGTACTGAACTCTTACTGCAACATACAAACATACATCCAAAGAACCTGTGATGAGATTAAGAAGTCATTAAAAATTTGGTAAATTTGACTACATCAAAACCAATATTTGAAATTAAAATAACATCATGAACAAAACTGAGAATCAGAGACAAACTAAATAAAATACTTGCAACACATCTGTCAAAGTACCCTCGTCCTAAATTTGCTGTGCAAATCAATAAGAAAAAGATGAATGTCGTGGGTAGTAGAACAGTTAAAGGCATGGAGAGAATTCATCCATAATGCGGGAAGGATAAATCTACACGGCAAATCAATATATGGAAATCTTCAGCTTCAGTAATCAAAGCTTTCATGTCTAGAAGATAATTACACAGTCTCTAGAATTGGACAACAGATATTGCCCTCCCCTCACACACTTTTAATGTCAGTCACATTTGATAAGAACCTTGTACTCATTTGCATAGAACCATTAAATGCTAGAAGAGGAGGAATCTTAGAAACACTTTAGTCTCAACCTGCGTTCTGCAGGATATTATTTTGAATTACCAGGATAAATTGTCAAGCTTTCAAATTTCAAGGTGAGCAGGTTAACAACATACTCTAATTTCAAGTTATTCGAGGGACTGATATTTGTTTCTGAAACCATGCTCTTCCTCGCAAAAATAATAACCACTCATAATAACCCATGGCTTTTAGTTGGACAGTTCCATGTAAGGAGTTTCAAGAAATCACAGATTTTATTTTGGTCTCACACATTTCCAAACCATGCAAACCTTAGAAATTATAGCACTACTCCACTACGAATCATTGTTATTATTCTACAAATTAATAATAGGTTTGAATATGTTACCTTAATACTGAAAATGCTTTTGACATGTAACAGTTCCAAGTAACGGCTAACATCTATGTTGACTATATCTAGTGACTAAAGTAAAACTATTAAAAGAAGGAGTTGGCAAAGTACTACCTGCCAGCCAAATCTGACCCACCATCTGTTTTTAGAGATAAGGTTTTACCAGAAAACAGTCATATGTATTCACTTATGAGTTGTCTCTGGCTAATCTTACAATAAAATGAGAGAGCTGAGTAGTTAACAGAGACCATAGAGCCCGCAAGCCTAACGTATAGTTAAGCTCTTTATAGACAAAAGTTTGCTAAACTCTAGTTTGAAACATGACTCAGCAAACTTCCAACATCACACATGATTCTCCTAATAACCATGCTAATAAATAGATATAGAGAAATTCTTGTTGAGTTGCATAAATATGAGGATAATAACCACTGATCAATGTTCACAATGATAACTCTATTAATATATTTTGTGGGAAGTTTTTAGACTTTCTTTTACTAACCAAACTAGGTACCACCAGCAAGTTAGCAACAATGATTATCTTAGAAAAAATATTCCTAGTTCTCCATAATTTTCACTGTAGCATTGGTGATGGGTTTGTAAGTTATGTCTAAGAAAAAATATGTAGGGTCCATATATCCCAGAATTCTCAATCTGGAGCCCAGTGTTGCCATAAGTATTATTTCGGGGGGGGGGGGGTGAGGGAGAGAGAGAGAGAGGAAAATGAGAATACTTCTCAAGGATACTGTTTACTTCCAGATGGGCAAAAGAACTTGATATCTGGAATAAAATTAAAACCAATCTCTTTAACCCCTTATTTCTAAGTACAACCTTAAACACTATGCTTTGCTCACTATGGTCCTCCTTAAACATCAAAGAGGGATATTAAGGAAGTTCAAATGTAACTCGGGATGTACTTGTTACAGATTTGTTTACTCAAAGAAATGAATGAAATTCAGTGATCACAAAATTTATGATGCACAGTTTTCAAATTTTTACCTTAAACTATATAGGTAGTTTAAGATTTTAATACTGTCATAGTGATTGCAAGGAATATGACCAGGCCATGATGGCATTGACACTATGAAGGGTATGATTTTATTATAGCAGAAAACTGAATATTTGGATTTTGGTATTTCTTAAGAGGGCCTATTATAAGCATCCATCAAGGTGGATATGTGTTGCAGAGGAAAACAAGACTTCCTCTACAGATAAAGTACCAGTAAAATCTTGTGAATTAGAATAAGATTCATAAAAGCAAGACGAACAGGATCTTATTAAAAAGGGGGTTTTTTTTCTAAATTTTAAAGGTGAGCGAGCTACAATATTTTGCAACATGTTAACAGAAACCTTCAAAGCTAATTTCATATAGGAGCTATTTAGTCAATGAGTCAATTAACATTGAGGCTGCAGTCAGTCATCTGTGTTTGTGTGGTAGATAAAGCAACCACACGGTTCTTGCCATATAAGACACTGGAGCTAACCAGGAAAGCAACCGATGTATTAAATGTCATTCTAGACTTATTCTGAAAGCGTATGTGCATTGATCAGAGTGATGGTGTAACTCCCACTCTATGAAATCTTTTCTGAAGAAAGGGATGTCTCAAAAACTATATGTTTTTCCATCCTTCACTTTTGGTAAATCCCTTAAATACTAAGTTAAAGGTTCTTCTTACTATTGCAATCACTGGTAAACTACCTGACAGGACACACTCTGCATATTACTATTTCAGTGCTTTTTATAAAGAAAAATTGGGAGACAGCCAACTTAATGTTTCACAACAAAATGAAGTGGATTTTCCAGGTGTCCAGAGACCTACTCTTACTTTTGAAATGTGTTATAAAAATAAGTTCTCCTCCTCCTCCTCTCCCCCTCCCTCTCTTCTTTTTCCTTTATTTATTTGTTTGTTTGTTTGTTTGTTTGTTTTGGCAAGCAAGATAGTATTGTTGCTGATACACGTAAAAAGACAAAGTTTATCTATTGCCTGGCTTACATGACAGATATATGAAGGAACTTGTGACTATGGTAATAAACATAGGTAGCTTATATGCTTTTATATAGAAAACTTTAATTTGAATAAAGCATATTAAAATTTTTTTGATTTTATTTTTGGAAAACATCTTTTGTTAAACAAATATGCTTTCTTTATACTAGAGATACTGTTATGACAATAAATGCATGCTGGATTTATTTCTTTTTAATTTATATCTTATCACTAATAGTGATTTGATAAGAAACTCTCCCTTAGTAGATGAAAATGAGACAATGGCCAAGTCAAAACAGAATTAGAGAAAATGAAATTTTCGAATTTATCCTGTGCTCAGCTAGAACAGTTTCAAAAGTGCTATAAACAGTGCTGGAGATCCTTGTTCATTAAAAAATACATATTTATGTGAGATACCATTTACTATTGCACATTTTTTAAAAAGTACAGAGAGTTAGATTTGAGTTATAGCCTGCTGAGGGCTACCTTAAAAAAAGTAATTAGCCTCATTAACGAAATCTACTGTAGAAGTTTACTGAGCAGGTAGATACTTTAGAAGTATAAAGCTTATCTGTATAATATTAAGAAATAAAATTTTTTCTTACATTCTGTAATTATGTTACATATGAATTATACAAGAATTTATGCCAATGATTTTTGAAAATTGAAGAACTGTACTTTGCCATACCACTGAAAATCATTATTTTGGAAATGAAACAAACTCAAACTGAGCTTAATCTTACAAAGCTGCCTCTACACGGCAGAGGTGCGAAGCATATCCTCTGCATCTGGAAGTGAAACTTTGCTTGGGGTAGGTTGGTGGCTATTATGTTGCATGTATTTACTTTTGTGGGTTTTGACTATCAGCATATCACTATTTATTTTGCCATTTCCCACAATCAACAAAACATTCAACCACCACTTTCTAACGACTATCTGGATTACTAGACATCATACAACGAATCAGTTAATTTTACTACTAAGCAAAATAACAAAATGACAAGTAGCAAAATTTCTGAATTTTTAAAAACAAAAAGTAAGAATATTTCATGAGAGTGAGGGTCTGGAAAGCTAAGGTGTGTCACATGAATGAACCTCGGTGATGCTGTTGATTTGATATGTATCTACTTTCAATTGCTGCTCAATGTGCCAAGTTGCTGAGAATACTAGAAAATAGAGAGTAAATTCTTTCAATATTCTGAAATTTTCATTTTAGCCATTTGTGTAAAACTTTTCTTCCATTAAACCATTCACCCTCATAGCTGTGAATTGATTGACTGGATTTACGCCTCCCCTTCCATTCCTTCCCACCTTTTTGGTGACAATGCTAATGGGCTGTCAGATGGCTATATGTGAACAGTCCAATCCTGGCAGCAGGACTATGAAGAATTGAAAGGCACATAGTTAAGCTTATTCAGTTATATAAATTTTTAAAAATTAATTGAGAAGTTAAGGTAATGAGCTTTTGCTTACTTTGGGACATCTTCAATTTTTTATCATTGAGATGGCATGCCTCATATATCCGGCACACAAAAATATATCAGCATAACAGAAGCAATTCTGCTGACACTTTAAATGTCTAAACATAACTCATTAATATTAGCATTTACTTGAAGAGGATGTGTTGCAGGGAAAAGTCATACATTGGTTTCAGAGATCTTCATTAAAGAACTATCAACAAACTCAGTTCTGATGTCAAAAGTAGAATTTCTTTAAGCATTAACTACATTCTTTGGCAGAGCTTGGTAGCCAGATGACAAATCTACATTTGATTCCTGTAACAGGAAAGACAATGTGAAAAAAAATACTGCTTTCATTTGTAAACTATCACTGATTTTTGACAAAAAAAAAGTATAATCTTATTCAAAAGGGAAATTAAATTTATTTAAAATTAAATTAGAGTTTAATTTTAAATTAAAAAGAGCTTTAACAACTGGGTGCACTGATAAAAAGTATTTAAAAGAACACTCCAAAAGCCATCAAGAGGTGTATGCAATAATTTGATCAGTTCAGGTAAGTTTTGCTAGTGCAAGCACAGATGAACTCACTCACAGAATATTGGGTTTGGGGTTGCGGAAAGTTAAGTGGCATAGTGACTCATTTTATAACAGATGAGAGTTGAAGAATGTTTAGCCTAAAGAATTTAAGAATAACATCAATTTAATTATATGAATTCTATATGGTGTAGGGCTGACCATGTGATTATTAACACAATAAAAACAAGCCATATTATTTTTTGAGCAAACACTTTCCCAGACTTGTTCAGACCCTGAAATGATGCTGAACAATGTAGGTATTACTGCTTCCATATCTAGTTTTTGTTTTTCTTTTTGGTGGGGGTCACTTCTTGTCTCGACTTTTCCATTCTCCATTTAACAGAGATTACTGCTTATCCCCATTGACACCTTAATCTTTGTGATCTGATTTATTCAGTTCTTTTCTTGTCTGGTACCAATATCCACGACTGACATTATCCTGCCCAGTGTGAGCTTCTTCACAGTTGTTTCCAACATTCCCCAAGCAGTCCCACTCCACTGCCTGGTGTGGATATTAATAATTAATGGCTATATGGTTTTTGACTAGTCTAGCTAATTATAGGTAGTCTTTTGGATTTAAAGTTCAGTTGTCAATAGCCACTGCTTCTTAAAAGTAAGGGTAGTAAACATCTTTCTGTCCTGTTCTGTTTGTCTTCCTGCTCATATCAATGTGCTGCACAGTGGGGCAGAGTCACTGCACCAATCACATGGGAAGATGAACATTAGAGATGCTACGAGGTTCTCAATGACAAAATCTATCTAAGATTGGTGGTGGTCAGGGTGGAGACAAACAGTTGAATGGCAGCTTCAGTTCAGCAAGGGTAAGTACAGGAAAGATAAGCAATTCGAAATGGCCCCTGGCTATTATATCTGACTAGACAAAAAGAACTTATTCATTATCGCCTCAAATAACCAGGCAGATGAGTCACGGAAACACATCTGGGTTAAGCAAAACTTAACTCCTCGATAAACTAGGATCTCAAGTTTCAGAGCCACTAGAAATATTCAAAAAGTGATATTGATACATCTAAGATAGTTGCACTGAAAATTCTTTTGCCTAGTTGGAGAAAATTTTACTCTCATCATCCCCAAAGGTATATATGTAAAAGAGAGTTTTCATGTGGGTTTAGCTTGGTGTTCAGAGGGCTCCATTGTCCCATGGGTATGCTGGGTCATAAATTATATATTCCATCCTTATTTAATAAAAAAATATTCCCCAAAGTATAAGGGACTCACATTCAGTGGTCTAGTAAGGTCCTGAGTTGAGACTACAGAACCAATTACAGGTAATTTTTCTAATGCTTTTTCTAGAGTACTCAAGCAAGCTTTAAATTACAATATTATTCCCATGAGCATGACAACATCAGGAAAAATGCGGTACAGCTTATTTAATAATCATGATTGCTAACTCTAAAAACATAGTGGCAAATGTTTTGCTACACTTTTTAAAAATATATATCCAGCAGAACTACATTTATGGAGAGAGGAAAATGTGCTCTCCTTCATCTGGGACTTACGGGGACAAAAACATTACTGGGAGTCAAACTTTAACATATGCATAAAACAATTATTCCTGTATAGATTTCCTTTTCATGGTTCATCCAGTTTTACCAGTTTAGAACAATTGGCTTTGAATTAATTTTAAATAAAATTATCTTTGAGAATATATTTCAATAATGTAAAAAGGGCCCTTTATGGCACTGTGACCAAACAATGCTACAGGCAGAATCACAAGATTTATAACGGAATATTCAGGTATTTGCTTCACACTAAGGCCCACTCTGGAGATTCTTGACAGTAGCACTGACTTCAAGCAACATTATTATCAGAAATATGCCTTCCGATCTCTCTTTAAGTAGGAGGGATTTAAATATTCTACATACAATGAATAATTTCAAAACAGCAAGATCAGAAATAGCAGATTTTAAGATATACCACTAATTATTGTCTTAAGGTAGAGGATGATTACTGGTTAGACATTTTACCACATGCCCACTCGTTAACTGAAATACCATAAGCTTGGTTTTACCAATCCTACTCCATAGCTGGAAGTGAGCGTTAATGTATTACACCTCATTGAGTATAAAGAACATCTACTTGTTATTTTAAATTTTATTTTTAAAGTGTACACTCTTACCTCTATCAAGCAATGTCATAGCCAAATGTTAAGAAAGCAGCCTGTAACAATGGACATTTCCTTTCTGTTCCAATTCATGTTTTCAAAGGTTAACAGCTTAGTTAAATTTACCATCCCATGAAAGTCCTTACTAGGTCTGAAGAATTGCTTGGTACTCAGATGCTTAGTTATGAGAATAAAAATCTCTATAGAACAGAAATTGAATGTCAAGAGTTCCTTTCCAACATAAGACTTTCAGAAAAAAAAAAAAACTTATAACTAAAAATGGGGGATTTATGTGGAAATAATTGAGACACTTTGAACTCAGTATTATGAATTTTCAGAGATTTGTTCTTATAAATGCCTAGCACAATGTACTTTGATACATGAATTCAAATGTAAAAAAAAAATTAACTAATTTCTAAAATTGGGAATTTACAGATCATCAAACTCAATTTCTCTCTTGATTCAAAATTGCCTGCTGCCTTTGTGAATGAGAGGCATTTGACCTCTTCTTGGCCACAGCTAGAGTTTTCTACTATGGAACATGTCAGGTGGATTTAAAGTTGTTTCTCACAGTTCCAAAACCCGCCCTGTCTCCTCCTGCCCATGGGAGTAATATAGCACAGGTATTTTCTCTCTTCCATATGATGACAACTTAAATATTTAAGACAGCTCTCTTATTGTTCATAAGGTAATTTTACATATCCCATAAATTATAGAGTTTCTTCATCACTATGCTGGGGACACGCACTTTTCGGTCAGTACCTTTCTTTACATGTTCTATGTCACATTGTTAACCCAATGTAATCTTACTATTTAGAAAACCACTATTATTTGAACTGTTATGAGGGTAAGTCTTCATTACTTTTTGTTTTAGAAGTTATTATTTGAATATGAACATTTATATATGTTAAATTTCATTATCATTGCCTCCTCTATCCGTGGTTTCTGCTGAGCTGACTCCAGGTCATGTGATCCTAATCTCTGCCCATAATTGATTGGACTGAGTGTGGTTCCACACTTACCTACCAAGAGCAGTTTTGTGATTGACTGTTCAGGGACATATCTCTTTGGTGACTTGTTCCAAAAAGATAAGAAGAACTGACTGGGCCAGTCATCTCAGGAACTAAGACAAAGGTGGTGTATCTCAGAGTGTGATAGGTATACCAATGACCATACAAAATTACTTTAGATGGTATATGTGTGATTGAAACAAAAGTGTTAAACATTTTTACTTTTTTTATATGTTAGTAATAACCGGCACATCAGACCCACTATTTTACAGACTGTGATTATTTGGAGCAGTTTAAGAAAAAAAAAAAAAAAGAATGAATTTAAAGGCAGTTTTAAAAAATACTAAGCAAATAAAAGCCCTAACAAAAACTAGTGACTGGAATATATTTTGAGGCTAGTTTCTTTGAAATTTGTTTTTACTACAAAATATATGTAACCATCCTTTCTAATAATGTACATATAGAAATTTTATAATCATATGTTGCATATCTCCTTTAAGTCACTGATAAATTGGGGGATGTGATCTATAGGGGGAAAAAAGGAAGCTATCTATTATTGGTTCATATTTACCCATCAGGTAAAGTTCCACTCTTCACAGATCAGCTATGGTGAAGCCTCCCCAATCCCCCAGAGCAGACTTCCTAATTCTATCTCTGTGTCTGCTTAGCTGTTTGTTTTCATTTCCCTTTTTGAAGTTTTAGAATCATGTCTATTTTGCTGACATTCTAGAAATATATGAATATATGTACATAACATCTGAGATGTAGTGTTATTTTTTAATTAAACAAAAGATTGCAGCTGAAACCCTGTAATCACTACACAACTGATTTCTTCATACAAAGGGTGATAGGTAAAGGTGAAGAAAGAACTATTGAAAGATCTAGAAAGGTAATCTGACTATGATGAAAAAATATGGGACAAAGTAAAAAGAGAAGGTTTAAGGCAAGGCAGAGATAAATTTGAATTACAGCTGTTACATTCACTAGCTAAGCGAACTAAAGCAAATCATTTGTCATTTCCGAGTCTCAAATTTCTTGTCTGTAAAATAAGGACTTGCATGTATAGTGTCAGGGATAAAGTAAATCCACTCAGTAACTATAATCAACGACATTGTTATATTATTCTTACTTCTTAATTCAGAAAACAAATTGATGCCAGGTTTTGAGAATAAGCTTTCATATGAATCATAAAAAGTAATGTTGTATTTACCAGTCTTTCCTCTTAAGTAAAGAATCAAATACACGGTATCAGTAGAACTCACTTTATAATGAAGCTTATGAATGGTCCAAAAGTTACAAATAATTAAAGAGAACACAATTGAGTTATTTTATCATGTCCCATGTTATAAACAATTATAATTTGGATTCTTATCAGTTTATTGATATTGGGGTTCTTTTTATTTTTATCTTAAAAGCATTATTTTTTAATCAGAAAAAGACCTTTCTGATTAAAAAGTCTTATCCTGGTAAAAATGTCTTTCAATTAAAATGAGATTAATTAATTAGAACTGCTTTAATTCTGATAGGAATTCATAGTTACAGAGTCTTTATAGAGACTTTAAGGTACAAGATACCTAAGGCAATCTTTCTGAGTGTAATATTAAATCAGACGAGTTTTATTTTTCCCAAATTAAATCCAGATCTCCTCAGGGCATTTTCTAATATGTCTGAATAGAAATTGGTTGGCTTTTTATTTTAATAATTTCACCACTAGTGTTTACCTACATGCAATTTCAGAAATTTAAAGTCAATGAAATCATTTGTACTCAAATGCATTTAGAAAAGGAAAATATGCAGCAATGAAATTTTAATTTGTGTTTCTTATAAGCTAATGCATAGGAAGATTTAAAAAGAAAATGATGTGGAGTAAAATATGATAGCTTTCTTAATATACAAGATTAGAACTGGAATTCTTTTTAGTTTTTCCTTCTAATTAATACATTGCAGCTATGGCAGACAAGTTAAGTTTAGAGTGTGCCCCTCTGCAGGGTAAGAATGTGAAATGTATGAGCATTTTCAGGGGCAATGTAAATATAATTAGAAAATTCTGTGGTGAATCATTGACATCAGAAAAGACATTAAAAACCCAGTCATGGCCCTTTTAAAAAATCAAATAATATTAAATGGAAACCCTGAGAAAACCAGTGAACTTAGTCACAAAGGTAAAATAAGGAGGTTAAAGTGTCAATATTTCACAGCCCTATGTTCTCAGCTATCTATGAGTTGTCCTACAAACAGTGACCCTGGTACCAGGTAATTGAAAGCAAGATACTCCTGCATATATTGTTCTTTACTGTGTGTTATTCAACAAGGAATAATAGTTGTACAACCAGAAGCCATGCTTTAGGATGGATTACTACTTAGGTGATGCAGATGACTTATACTGCTGCTGAATATAAAGAAGTCAACCATGGGAACACGAACTATTAAGCCTAGTCAGACTATACTGCTCCTCTACTTACAATCCTTCGATGGTTTCCCATCTCACTCAAAATAAAAGCCCACATCCTTTCAATGATCTACAAGGCCATTGCCTCTCTGACCTCATATCCTTCTACTCTTCTTGCTCATTCTGTTCCGTTCACACTGGCTTTATCCTGAAAACCTACCAGACAAGCTCATGCATTAGAACCTTTGCATGCGTTTTCACTCCCTTTTGCCCAAGAGCTATAAGCACCACCCTCACCCTCCCCACCAGCACCACACATACACACATGCAGTCAGATAGTGCCATGAATTTCTTGGGCTCTACTGCATGCCCGCACCATCCTATCCTAACCTTACATGAGACAAGCACATTTTTCTATCCTGAGGTGTCTGATATAGATAGCCACCTCACATTTTAGCAAACTATGTCAAAATCATGCCACTTGCTAGGAAAGGATATGAAGGGTAAAGTCATATCAGAGAAAAGACCTTTAGTTGTCTTACTCCAATGATAGTCCCCACGGCGTTGTCACTCCCAACGGATATCCAAGGAAGGAGGGTTGCTCGTCTAGATCTCTTACAAGAAGTTTAAGCTAGCCGGGTTTTATTATGTTCTCTCCCTCTTTTTGTCTTCACTATTAGGACCACGAAAATTCCCTTTAAATTAAAAACAAAAAACAAAAAACAAAAACAAAAACAAAAACAAAAAAACTAAGTTGTAATCAAATGTGTCCATTTCTGTGTGGTTTCTTTGCTTTTACGCACATTGATACTACTGTGTAACAGACCAGCCCAGGGGTTATAATGTGAGGAGAGCTGACCAACTCAGTGAGCCTAATGCACAGTTAAGGCCATTTTT
This sequence comes from Eonycteris spelaea, assembly GCA_003508835.1. NCBI lineage: Eukaryota > Metazoa > Chordata > Mammalia > Chiroptera > Pteropodidae > Eonycteris > Eonycteris spelaea. The sequence continues at coordinate 19,026,691 of PUFA01000014.1, read as the reverse complement.
GGCTTCCTGGGAGAGTACAGGAAAAATTACTCTAGGAGACTTGATTCCTTAAAGTGCTATCACAAAACTTTAGATGGAAGTCACTTTGACAACTTTTATAATTGAATTTATTGGGGTGACATTGGTTAATAAAATTATATAGGTTTCAAGTATATAATTCTACGATATATCACCATCCAAACTTAAATTTCCTTCTATCACCACATATTTGACCCCTTTGACCCTTATCTCTCTCCCCTTATCCCCCCTTTCCCTAAACTATGTGTAATTTGTCAGTGTAATGTTTTAAATTTTATTTAATTTTGACCTGATGGATTCTGTCTCTTTTCTCTAGTTGGGAGGCTTGAGTGGAGTTTCCCAAATTATTGTACTTTTCCCTCAGTTTCAAGATGTAATATTGCCTTTTCAATTTCTCTAAGAATTTGATCTACTTGATGCCGTCACTCACTGTTCTATTCTTATTCCTCCTTTAGCGTCTTTACTAGTAAGTCTCACTCCAGCACAGACACATTGGCCCAGAGGGCCTTCACATATACATAGGACCTGGATAGAAATGCCCTAACTTTGTTTGGAACTGGGCAGGCCACAATATGGCAATAAGCTCTTATATAGTTGAAAAGCCATTTAGTGGACTAAGATGGCAGCTCTAGAGATCTGTAGATGGGAAAGATTTTGACCCGCAATGACAAAGACTTTCCCTCTGGAACACTGCAGAGAGCATACTTAAAAGTAAGGCCCCTTATATTCTCATATCCCTGAGGGGCCCTTTTTGTTGTTGTTTTGTTTTGTTTTGTTTTGTTTTGTTTTACCATTGGCAGGTCTCTAAGGAAACTCACTTTGAATAGCTTTAGGACAACTGAGAGAGATTTCACATTAGCTCCCCAGGCCTATAAACTTTAAGATCAAATAATTGGAAGGAGTATCAGAAATTCACAGACTAGACCCTGAGTCTTCTAAAAGACAGAATAAGGCATTTTTTTTTCCTTCAAAACGTTTATGCTATGAGTGATCATATATCAATTCAAAAGTTAGCTTTTAGAAAGAGAAATAGAGATAGAAGAATAGGGAGGAAAAAGAAAGAAGGAAGAAAGGAAGGAAAAAAGGAAGGAAGAAGGGCCTAAAACTTTTGAGTGTATTTTATTATGGAAGATGTTTTATTTCTTTTTAAAATTTTTCCCTCACTTTAATTTTCTTTATTATAAATTGTATAAGAAGTATATAAAATATCAGGTACAAATATGGTACTTAATGGTGACTTTTCCTTTGTGTTTAGTTTGTTTTTATCTGTTTTGTCCTCACATTTTTATTCCAGTTATTTTCTCCTTTCTCTGTTCTCATTTCCTTTCAATCCTCATTTCCCTTTTTCAGGAAGCATGTATGTATCTTCATCCTTGCTTGTGACAGAAATAAAATGAGCATCTCTCAAAGACGTTGTTAAAAAACAGAATAGTTTGTAACATCCATTTCCTACATATTGCACCTCAAAATTCTCTCCTTAGCACACGACAAAGGGGAAATGGTTTGATCACAGTCACTGACGGATGGAGTGTCATTGTCAGGCTTTAATAAGATCCGCCAGCTCCTGATTCTCTTCTGCCTGAATACTCCCCAGACTGTCTCACAGGCAGTGCAGACCCGCTGCGAAGACTCACTCAGTTCCATTTCCAGTTCTCTCTGAAGCCCAATATGGGCCTTTGCCAGGCAGGAGGTTATTTCATGAAAACCAGCCAAGATTTCTTTTATTTCTTTTCATCACTTGACTCTTGGTTAAGCCTCTGGTGGGAAATTTTCGAGGTTGCCATCGGTATATATAGCTTGAAGAGGACAATTACACTCTGTAATTAGAAGCTTCACTGCAGCTTTAGACTGGAAATGTAACACGGAAAGTGTCTCAAAGTCAGAAGCAGAAAATTGGGATATGGGGAATCTTTGTCATTTACATACTCTTTCCCAACATATGGCAGTATCTGTAAAAGCCAACTCCAGTCACTTTTAATTAAAAAATTAGATGGTAGATATACAGAAATCTGAGACCTTTTCTCTAAGCTTCTTACCTTATTCAACCTGGCCATATGTCCACCAAAGAAAATAATAGTAAAAAAAAAAGAAAAGAAAAAGGGAAAAAAAGGTGGGGGACAAAAAGCCCAGTGATTGTAGAGTTCTGTTTTCCCTGATTTAATATTATAACTCTACATGAGCAGATTTGTATCAAACTTGCAATCTGATAGGACCATGGTGATTTTACCTCACTACACTAAAGTCAATATATATAAATTTAGAACATAGTAATTTTCGACCTGTGATTATTTGCATATTGCTGGATTATTTTTCTTTCACTATTTGTTAAAACAAATTGGCTTCACAAAGAAAATGCATCATATAAAGAGAATGTATAACCAATTTATAAAACAAACCACTTTCAATTGTTTTTAGATATAGTTTTAAACAACTGTATGTCAATTATAAATCTACATGATGTCTTACAAAAATTTTAGAAAATTATCATCTTTAAATATTTTTCTATCTTATGTCTATTTCCCTCTTTTCTGGGATTCCAAGTAAATGTATATTAAACCTCACTGTATCCTTTGGGTTTCCTACCTTCTATTTTGTACTTTCCATATTTTGCTTCTTCGCTTCATTCTGAATGATTTCTTTTGACATTTTGTGATTCATTAATTCTCTCTTTACCTGTGTCTAATCTGTCCTTGAATCTATCTCCTGCATTCTTAATTTCGGTTACTACATTTTTCAGTTTTAGAATTTCTAGTCAATTATTTTCTTTAAAAATCACAATGTCATGTTACATAGTTTCCAAATCATTGATAATAATTTTAAGTTCAGGTTTTCTTTCCATTAGAATAGTTGAACACTTAATTTTTCCCCAATCGGAGCATAATATTCCACTACACTATATGACACATATATTGGTCTTTGTCTGTTATCTGCTGTTTGTAGTGTTTCTCTTTCATATTGCCTTCTCTCCCTGTGCCCCTTATTATCTTTTTTTTTTTTTTTTTGCCAGACATAGCATTTGAAAAATTTAGAAATAATTTGAGGCCTAAGATACTGTTATTATCTTCCAGAGAGATTTTTCATTCACCTAGAAGGACCACCTTCATCCAATTTTTTGGGACCATCTAAAATTACTTGACACTGGGCTATACAATCTATTCCAAGACTGTTTTACTTCTGGCTTGATTTCCTTCCTAGATTTGGTTCTCAAATTTAAGTCAGGGAAGTTCATCCAAGGGGAATCACTTATGACAAGCCCAGGTCTCCAACTTTTGTCTTGAAGTCCTGAAACTCTATCAGAGACATGCTTAGCTCCTTCTCTGGGTTTGCAAATGCTCTGGGGCCAAAAAGTTCCAAATTCTAGGCTCATGTCTCCAAGTTGTTTCTTCTGTTACATATTGGTCTTGTTATTCCTTACTGTCTTGTTAACTATTTGATGCTTGAAAGCTTTTTTTTTTCTTTTTAAGTTCATCTATGTTTTTCAATTATAATCAGTAAGAGGGTTGGTTCAAATTACTCAGTATGGTGTTCCCATAAACCAATGTGCTTTCCTAGTACTTGTAATTTGGGAGGTTTCAGAACATACATGACGATACTGATACACATGCAACTGTGTTATTATTTCACCAGGAATGAAGGCAAGGTAGATCCAATTGGAAAGTTTGCTATTAATCTCAAATATGTCCCATCTCTTCCAACTGGCAAATGATCCAATAGCTTTGTGCATTAATTTCCCTATATTCCAAAAAAGGATGTATAGAATATTTTATCTCGAAGAGAGAGAATGAGTAAAAATAAAGTAAAATTGCCAGATTGTGCATTAGGAACAGAAGTGTACCACACAGAGAAATTTAACAAGAAAACCTTGTAAAAATTGAGGACAAGAGCAATGTTCCAATAGAATCTGTATATCAAGGTAAACTATAGTTCAAAATGTTTATGGATATGACAAAAAAAAAAAAAACTGCTCTGATCTAGTCCAGGTATCATGCCCCGATCCTGAAATGGAGATTTTTAACAAATTGGCAATTAGAAACCCACATTATAAATGTAAGTTTTAGATTTGATGATCAATAGCTTTTCATACAGATTACAGAGTAGATGACCTCAAACTGGGGGTACAGAGACCCGTGTTTAAAATCTGCTGAACTAACCCATTGTACTCCTTGTCACTCATTTATTACTACTTTCTGTCTTTTGTCTTCCCATGTGTATTGCATGGACTTAATAAGCTCCACTTGCAGCCACATGTTCTCTAATTTAATTTCCATTCATGCTGCCCTCTTTGACAATCCTATGAATGTTACATTCTTATGTATGTCAATACATTATTTCTCAAAGAGTAGCCTCCCAGTAATTTTTCAGAGCCTGTAGTAAAGAGAGGAGAAGCAGACTGAAGATAAAGACACATTCTCTCTTCTGTCATATGCTACGTGATCTTGTGTGGTTCTTGTAACCTCACTTTTTCTTCATCCAAGACAGGATAACAATTCCTACCTTAGAAGGCTTTTGTGAGAATTACATAATCTGGAGCATTATTGTAAGCATTTCATGATGTAATTAATGCAAGTATTTAACCAAAGTACTTAAGACATACAAATCTTCGATTGGTAATTATTGGTATTTATTGTTCAAACTGTTAATATTATTAATATCTATCTTCTCCTCTTTTCACCAGAAGGAAAGCTCATCAAAGATAGATATTTTCATCTATTTTATTCTCTGATACATTCCTACTGCCTAAACAATGACTGGTACATGACAGGTACTCAATCAAGAGTGTTGTATAAATAAATAACAGATAAACCACTTTTATTTATTTCAGTTGCATTTATACAATGTATGTTACAAGTTTTATCATCACCTTGCTATACCAATATTATAACTTTTTTTGCTAGTATGTAAAATTCATAACTTATTATTTAATTTTTTGGTGACTGGTAAGGTTAAATATTTATTTTTAAAAAACATTCTTGAGGGCTTAACATGTATTAAAGCAGGTTAAGTCATGAAGAAGTTGATAAGAAATATGATTACATTTTAAGTGGGAGCAATATCTTACATGTGAAATAAAAGTTATAAAATATTTGTCATCTTCTCTTTAGACTGAAATTTTCTGCCATTCTCTCTTCTTTTCTCAATTTCAGGCAATGACCTTGTTTCGTGTCTCATGGAGAATGCAAATGAAATCCAAAGACCCAACAGCCAAGCCAACATCTTCACTTAACATCTATTAAGCATTTTCAAATTTATTAAGCATCTTGACATCTACCACCTCAAATCCCTTTCATCGATTACCTTAAGAAGCAACATACGATTTGAACAACTGCAGCAGTAAAAACCCAGAGTGGACATTGTGCTTTTCCCCTCATACCCTATATCCAATCCATCAGTAAATGCATTGGCTCTACTTTTCCAAATCTGTGAATTATTACCATTTCTAAGACCAATATCTTCTCCCAGTCATCATTAGTTCACACCCAAACTAACCCAGTAAGCACTGACAGCTACAGAGACTTTCCAACATTTTCTTTTTTAAATTATTTATTTAAAGAACATAATATGTCTATGGAAATGTTTGTTTGGTATCAATAAATAAAATGTCTATTGTAGAAGGCAATTTGATTATCTTTCTCTAATGTAGGAGGCCTACTAGGGAGTGACCATATGAAATTTAACTAGTATGTGAGGTTTGCATTTCCCCAAAAGCAAATATATGCGTAGAAAATCAGACTCACACAAAAAGTGGATTATTTTTTTGAGTACAAAAAAAGTGAGATAATTCCAGGCAAAAAGGTATTGTCTAGAAGAGGTATATAGATTGAAAAGGGAGACACATAACAGAATGAGAAAAAAGAAAATGACAAAGTATGCCATAAGCACAGTGAATGTTCAACAACTATTTGTTGTTGTTTATGATGAAAAGGCTTTCCAATGGGATCAATGCAGTGCCTGGTACTTGCATTTTTTCTCGTTTTTCCAGAGCTGACAGAAATAAAGGAGACATCGAAAGAAAAGTTTGCATGGATTCTGTTGAGCTTATAAGGGTAGATGGACATCTCTTTAGAAAAATGACAACAGCCCCAGTCATCCATCTCACAAATGTGTGTCATTAATCCAACAGAGACAGTGAGAAAGAGCATGAATCAAACCAAATCTGAGGTAAAGTAGAAATGGTGCTGGGCTGGGAGTTACAGAATCTGAGTACTAGAGACAAATCTCTTATTAATGGCCAGTGTGACCTTGAATAAGTCTTTGAGCCTCTAGCTGCTTATAAGGCAACTGAACTAGATCAACTTCAGAGTCCTTCTAGTTCATATTATGTAGAATTTATAATTCTAATCTCACATTTGGAAAACCAGCAGATGCTATTCTGATTGTAGTAGATTAGTAGAATTATGTTCACATACAAAGAAGGCACAATATCTTTAGGTATGCGGGGGAGCTATCCAATGGAGTTCTCCCCGCAGAGAATATTTTGAATCCCTGTCTGGTTACACGTCTAAAGTTCCCATTTAGTAACACGAATGTATGTTTTCAGAACTTACCAGGGGTCCTTAGCTTGGGGACAAAGAAAGTTAAATTCTTCATTGTAGAGCAGTCTGAATTAAGATATTAAAAACATTATGAGCCATAAAATGGCTTAGGTATGCGTGTTTATATATGACATCTCAGAGTACAGAATTGTCAAATTGTATATATTTAAAGAAGTGTGAAATGGAATAAATAAAGATTGGCAACTTAAAAAGAACATGAGGTTCTAAGATAGATTCGTTATGGTTTAAAATAAGGTTTTAAAAACCCAAGAGATGCACTACATTCAGAAAAAGGAATAAATAACACCCGAGGCAATGCATTTGGCCCACAAGTTGGAAAACAGGTCAAACCAAGCCTTGCTGGAAGCTGGAGATCCCTGAACTGAAATAAACGTAGGCTCTGGAAGAGTAAGTCTTTCATGGGACACTTTGGAAGAAAGAACCATGAGCTAAAGAAGTACCCCCAGGTAAAGAAACAGTGCAGTGGTTGGGCACACCACAGCAAAAAGTGAAGTCCTCTAGAAGAAACTACCCTCATCAAAGTGAAGCCCTTGGATAACATAGTAGATAACAAAAATGAAGATATTTCATCATTGACTTAGCGCCTCCTACATTACAGGCCCTGTACTGGGTGCTTTCCATTTCCCAGTTCACTCTCTATTCGCAACGGCTCTAGGAGTTGACATTTCCCCTATTTTGCAGTTGAGGAAACTGAAGCTTAGAAAGATGAGGTAATTTTCAATGGTGACAAAGGTCGGGATCAAGCAGAACAGAGAATAAAACTCGGGTCCATCAAATCCAGAACTAATGCTGTTTCTGGCTGAACCACCATTATTCTGAGAAGTTATATAGGGGAATCAAATGAAGAATAGTTATGCCACAAAACACAAGTATTTATAAAGAAATACTTGAAGCCAGAGTGATTTACGATGACTTATTGCTTCTGTGGTATCGGAGCACAAGATTTCAATCTTTTTATTTGAATGAAAGAAAGCACTCATGTGTATACTCCAAATTACCAAGTAATCAAAGGAAATGGTTTGAGATAGATTTTTGTATTTAATGAAGGCTTGGATATATTTTATTTGAAATTTTAAATGCTATCCACCTTAGAAAAACACAGCTTTATCCACTCCATAAAAATGCCAAGTACTACTTAAAACAGACTTCTATTTTTTTTCTAAACCAGAAATGTATTGAACTCATACTTAACCTCAAAAACAATGTGTTTGACTGGTGTGCACAAATTCTAATTTGTTAATGAAAAAGAAGACTTTAGTCATTTAACACGAAATGATAAAATGATACCAAAATTACCTGTTGGTAGGGTAAATAGAGTTTATTGCTTATCATGGTAAGGGAGATCACATTTTGAAAGAATTTTGGCAGCATTTCAGAAGAGGGACAGTGATATTAAGATATTTATGAGGTTTGGGGTGCCTGGTTTAAGGCAACATATTTTATTAGGTTTGAGTAAGAATCATAATATAATAGTTTACAATTGATGAGCACAGCAAGCTAAAGTTTTAAGAAGGGAGTCTCAACGAGAGTCTTTGGGAGCATGGAAAATTGAAAAGTCTAATGTTTATTTAAATGGACTTCTGGGGAGTTCTTGGAACAAACAGTGAAGTCATTTTACAACTTTTTCTGTTCCTGGGCAAAAGTTCACTGGAGTAGTAACATACTAATGCAGAAAGAAAACTGTGTGATTGAAGATGGTTTTTGTTCCAGAATCACAAAAATAGAAAATGATTTTAGTTGGGTATTTAATTTGGCCTAAGAAAATCAATTCTTTATTATATTTAGTTTTTTTTTCAATCTCTATAGTTTTGGGAAAAAATTGAAGAGTATTTTTTCATGATGTGTGACTGAAAAATTTTATGTTCAGGGAGGTTTCTATTAAATTCTACTCATTATTAATAATAATTTTTTATTAACAATTATTAACAACTTTTTTTTTAATATTTAAGTAAATGTAGTTCTCACTGCCGTTCTCATCTAAAAACAGTCTCATGACTCAGAAAAAAGGCTCTTCTATGGGCAAATACTTAATTCACATTTTTTTATCCTATCAATAAGGCCAATAAAATCATTTCTTCTACTACTAAACTGGTAAAAGGAGAAAAGGCATAATTTTTAAAATCACAGCAGATAGACTGAATAGACTTGCCTTCGTTAATTTCCAACCTTAGTTGAAAAATAAGGTTAAAGGTTAATATGGTAATAACTATAAAACTGTAGAGGTAAAAAAAAAAAAAGGAAATATTAGTTTTACAATGGTTGAGTTGTAAGTTGGCGCCCATGCACAGATGGCAAGGAGACTGAAGAAAGAGGCAGGCCAGTCCAGATTGGTAGGTGGCAAGTTTCGCTAGCCAGGGAACTTAAATACAAGGCTTGTCTTGGGCAGCTGCAAGATTACTGGATCTCCACATCTGCGTGACAGAATCTTAAATGTTTATATAGAGGCCTTAACTTGGTCAGTAACATATACAGTCCAAATGGTCTCAACAACCCATTGCTCTCTCAAGGCTGCGCCCTTGAAAATAACTCCCAATGTGGGAACAGTGGGCAGAATGTACGTTACAAGGACGGGGAGGGGGCCCTTCATTGCCTGGGTCTAGCTTTCCGGTCAACTGGTGGTCACGTCCTCTCGATGACACCCTCCAACAACTGCTGATCCCAATGAGTGTAAAACAGGAGGTGGTATTTAAGCTTATCTTGAAGGTAATGAAAGGTACTCCTATAGTAGAGAATAAAAAGCCCAGCAACTAAAGAATGTAGGCTAGGATTGGGGCATGATAGAAAAGGTGAATGGAATGCGAATCTCACCTGACAAGAAGTTGCCCTCATTTCTTTCTCTTCTCAGACTTAGTTCCTTTTCTTGGCTAGAACAGGAAATTTTTTAAATAACAATTTCTTTCATGCTATTAGCTGCTGAGTTGGTTGTAAAAGCATGGAAAATCCAAGTAAAACTGTAAATCTTTTCTCGATAGCTTTTAACACAATTATAATTAAATAATCATATGTGAGTGACACCTGTCTTCTCAGATGAGGATCATCTTTGCATCACTAGTGCCTCGTATAGTGCCAGGCTCATGGGTGGATGAATTAGTAAGTGGCTACATAAAATGTATGCGTTAATTTGGTATGGCCTGCAATGGAGGTTTTTTATGTCCTAAGAAAAATATCCATTTTAGAAGCTAGCCTCTTTATTATATATATGGTAAAACCATCCCCAGTTATGCCAGTCAATAAAGGCATCCCTAGGTCTTGTGAAACTGCAGTTTTTATACATTTGTTTTAGCATAGTGTATACTTTGAGTTGCTTTTCTGATTTTACTTCTTAGACCTTTTCCTTTGTTGTTACTCTTATGAAATTTGCTTTTTCTTTGTTGTTATTCTTCCTCTGAAGCTAAGTGATGGAAACCCTGGCCTTTGCTTTAAAAGCCCAAGCTCTCCACAGGAAATATACTTATTCCAGAAAAGACACAGGAGTTATTTAGGAGGGACTGAGAATTTTCCTAGTAAATGCTGAGTGTCTACTCTTCTTTAGTATGGATGTCCTCTTGTTGGCCCCACCTACCAGTTACCCATCTGTGACCTTTCTACTGGTGAAAGGACTTAACCGAAAATTTTATATATCTTCAAATGCTACATGACCAATTATCTTCGATGTGTTGCTTCACTTCTGACTCCTTACTACTCTAATCAGGCAAGAATCATCTCTGTGATGCTAGATACAAGGCACAGAGGCTTTCCTTCCTTCCATTGTATTCAGATGCTCCTCATCTTTAGGTGAGCATGGACACAGCTTCAGAAACATCAACACACACAGCAGCTTCTAGTGGCATTGGCTGTTGAAACAAAAGGCCTTTGCCACTCTTACATTTTCCTTAGTGTTTTTGCCTTTTCTGGAATAGGAAGGCAGGTTGTGGGTTATGAGGGAGCAACAAACAATAGGCTCTGATAGGATGGCAAGCTCACCTCTGAGAACCATATGTGAGGGCATTTATCTAGTAGTGCTTGGTTAAGAGGACCCTTCATTACTTAGTCCAGGGCCTTGCTCATCTCTCTTGGTTATGCCTCTAAAGGTAATAATAAACTGCTGTTTGAGTTCCCCAACTGCCAAAAAATAATAATAATAATGATTAAATATAAAATAGGGAACATTGGAAACTACTATTATAATAAGCTATGCAGATACAAAATGTACATGAAGCCATATTGTCTGGCATTTGCATTGTTTAATCAGGTGAGTAACAAAAACACATTTGGAAGTTTGTACTATTCTACCTTTTATAATATTAGTGGAGAGTGACATTTGTGCATTTGGGAAAATGTCTTTTTCTTCACTTTTATGTATCTTGTTCATTCAGACTAAGGGTAGATATTATGTTCATGGCCTGTAGGTACACCCATTGAATAATGTGTTTCTTTTACTTCAAGACGTTAATAAGGACCAAACAAATCTGGCTGGACAACCTGGCTAACTCTGCCAGAGTCACATGACCAATCACGACTTCTCATCAGCCAGATGCAACCATGCTGCTTCAGAAACAGCATTTGTTTAGAGGCAGAATACGGCGATTTGTTTCAGTCCACATTAAATTGAAAGGGGAAAAAATAACTTCTGCTGCTTCGGAGAGTTATTGTTTTCGGGTATCCTACTGCTAAGTCCGTATTCTTACACAGGTAGATCACGAACAGGGAGAATGAAGCAGACGGGTCAGCTTACACAAAGAGGCTCTCAGGGATTGACGTCAATGACGCACAGCGTAGGACACTGCAGGAGGTCGTTGACAAGGTTTGTGTGCCTCCCTCTGCAAGAGGCACGTGCAAGCCTTTAGATTCTTAATTGGGTATTTCTTGTATGTCAGTGATACACACTTAGAACAGCATAAAAGAAAAGAATAATCGGGAATGTGTCAGTTAGGTCTCTTACAATGAGAGTTTTAACACTGAAGGGAAAGACGAAAGCCATAGCACTGCATATGCCCTAATTATGTCGGATCTCAAAGGAAGATATGATTTCATTCCAGATGGAATTCTAAAGCCAATTCCAACTATATTATTTACATCCAGGCTTCCTAAAATTGATTAAATTAAGTTTCAAGTGTCATTATATAAATGATATAGTCAAAGCTTGCTGATTGAATTCAATTACATTCATTTTTTGAGAGTGTAATTGGTATCAAACATCATTCTAATGATCTGCTAAAGCTATGGTTTCTTTTGTCTTTTTAATTATGATGGAGTTATTTATCAGGGCAAGGCTATTGTCATCTTCTCTGTTACTCATAAACAAAAAAAAGTATTCAGTTTCAATTTATTCATACCGGAGACTAGAATACCGACTAATAATTATTCATCGTGTTGAAAAAATCCTATTAGGTGGTTCACACGAAACATGAGAGAGAGAAAAAAAAAACAACCCTGCTAACCATTTATTTTCTAGAGATTCACCCCTTGCTAATAAGTGACCTTAACCAAAGAAATGCTTCTTTATAAAAGGGTCATAACTTGCCATATCATCTCTTAACTGGATTATACATGTTTCTTTCTGTTGTAGCTACTAAAATTTCTCTGCTATGAGCTTTTTTTTCATGCTGAATGGGGACATTGTTTTGACACTGATTTTAAGTCGGAATAAAATTCCTGGTGGAATCTTTTCAGTGTTCCTGCTCCACAGAAAGTTCAAAGCAAATCTGTTTTCCTGAGGGCAGTCCCCTTCCTGTATGCTCTGCTCCAATGGCTTTGTGTTTCCAGAGCTATTTTTATTTCTGGGGAATAGTCTTGCAAAAACGAGCTGCCTTTCAAAATCGGTTTGGGGAGCATGAAGGATATTCTGTCCATGTCAATGACGGACCATCAGAAGAGCCTGTGTTTTCAAACTTATTCCTACGGTAGGAATAAGCTGCTCTTTAGCTACCTAGTTTCTTAGGCTCTTTCTACCTCGCCCTGGCTGATCAGAATCCCCACCCAGAGCTATAGGACACTAAGGGGCTTTAAGGCCAGAATATATTTCTTCAGAATTTATTTCTTCGATCCATTAAATATTTTCATTTCTTTGTCACAATCCACATTAATTCCTCTGTCTCTCTAGCTTTTAATTCTTGCTGTTACCTACTATACTACTTATGCTACTGAGGTCACAGCACTGCTCTTAGAACACAGTGATCATTATGAAAATAACACGAGACACACTCTACTGCATCATAGTCTCTTAAAATTTGCCACCCAGAAAAAGAAATGAAATATGCCAAAACAGATGTCAGTCAGCCAAGTCATAGTATTATGCAATGATAAGATTTTTATTAACAAAATTTTGTCACGTGTTTCTTCCAAAAACTGCTGCCAAACCAAATTCTTTCCAATTTGTACATAATGAGATATGCAGGACTTAACTTTTCTCTTATAGATTTCAGCTTGAAACCTATAAAAGACTATCAGATAAATTTGCGTTTTGAGTTTGCATTAAACACATTAGTTGCCCATGCAAGTTTTTTGTCACTTCAATTATTATATCTCTAATATATGAAAAGATTCTGAAAACAAAATAGGGGCTACCTAAAAACCTTGTACAAAACTGAGTCAATAAACGCAGAAAAAGCATTTGGCAAAATCTAACACCCATTCATGATAAAATGTTCTCGCAAACTAGGAATAGAAGGCGACTTCCTCAACTTGATAAAAAGCATCTACCAAAAAACTACAGCTAACATTTTACTTCATGGTGAAAAACTAGATGCTTTCTGCCTAAGATTAAAAACAGAGCAAGAACGTGTTTTCTCTCTCACAGCTCCTATTCCGGATCACACTGGAAGGCCTGGCGAATGCAGTTAAAGAAGGAAACAATAGGTATTCAGACTGGGAAAGAAGAAACAAAATTATCTTTGTTCACAGATGACATGACAACTATGTAGAAAAATCCTCAAGAAACAACAATGACAAAACCTCTGGAACTAATAAACAATTACAGCAAGATTGCCAGATACAGATGACATACAAAAGTCAATTGCTTTCCTATTTACTAGCAATGAAGATTTGGAATTTGAAAATAAAACCACAATACTGCTTATATTAGCACTCCCCAAAATGAAATATTTAGGTATAAATCTAACAAAATAGATACAAAATTTATATGAAGAAAACTGCAAAGAAGTTGGTTAAAGATATCAAAGATCGAAATAAACAGATATTTAATGTTCAGGGCTAGGGAAAAACAATGTCGTTAACGGGAAAGAATGGACAAATAGGTCAATGGAATAGAACAGAGAGCCCAGAAATAGACCCACACACATATGGTCTCTGTATGGAGCTCTGACAAAGGAGCAGAAGCAATTCAGTGGTGAACGAATAAGTCTCCTCAACAAACAGCTCTGAAACAATTAGACATCCACATGCCAAAAAGTTCATCTGCACACTCACCTTCCACCTTTTACCAATAACACCGCAGAATGGGTCACAGACCTAAATGTAAAATGCAAAACTATAAACATTTTAGAAAGTAACAGGAAAAAATCTAGGTGACCTTGGATTTGACAATGACTTTTTAGATTCGACACCAAGAATATAATCCATAAGAGAAAAAAACTAATAAGTCAAACTTTATTAATTTTTTTAAAAATCACTGTGAAAGATACTGCTAAGATAATAAAAAAGTAATCCACAGACTGGGAGAAAATATTTGCAAAATACATATTTGAAAAAAAAATGTGAACATTCCTCAAAATCAATAAAACTATTGATCCACAGAGTGGATCTTAATGTAAATTATAGACTTAAGTTATAATTATGTATCAATCAATACTGGTTCACTAGTTGTAACACATGTACAACATCAATGCAAGATGTTAATAATAGAGGAAGTCATGTGTGAGGAGAAAGATTATATGGGAGCTCTCTACACATGCTGCTTAATTTTTCTGTAAACCTAAGACTACTCTAACAAAGTCTATCAAGAAAAAATAAAATAAAAATTTTGAACTAGAACCATGAAAACAGAGTATGTTATAAGTACAAAATAACTCTGAAAGATGCCGGGAAATGCCTGCATTACACTGAAACTACTAAATATAGGGAGAAATTAGATATTTATTCTGCTATTTTATATAAGCTATACTAAAATGAAAAGGAGAAGCTTCTCTTTTGGGAAATATTTTCAGCTGATAACAATAAAGAATAACAGAATTAATATATTACCATTTCTAACTCCCTAATGGATTAAACAATGATTATTAGTGGCTGGTAACATTAGAAAGAGAGAAAACCAGACATGTGAATTTTTTTATGAAAGCACATAACCCTGTCCATTAAGTAGTTTATGGAATACTAATCAAATAAGTAAATTGAACCTGAATTAATCAAACCTTTAGATCTAATACCAATTTCTGATACATTCAAGGTACAAAAAAAATACATTTAAAATAGCAAAAGTATAGAATTCCAATTTACATTGGGAAAGTTTTACAAGAAAAATCCTCATATAAAAATATGTCAAAAAGGAAAAAAAGATAGAGTTTAAAACAGACTTAAACCTAAATATAATGTGAAATCCTGGAATATATTCTGGATTAGGGGAAAAACTAGTGAAATTCAAATAAAGTCTATAGTTTAGTTATAGTATTATACCAATGTTAATTTCTTAGTTTTGATGTATTATGGTTATGTAAGATGCTAACATTCATCTTACAGCTTTTCCGTAAATTTAGAATTTTTCTTAAAAGGTTTTTTTAAAGATACTTACAAGATATATTGACCAATATACAGACATTATTTTGATCCCAATGCAAACAAGCAGACTGTAAAAACTAATAATGATAATAATTACAAGGCAACTGGGAAATATGAACATTAGTTGAATATTTGATGGTATGAACAACAATTAAAACTACTAATTACCATTAATAATTTAAGTGTCATAATTTTTACAAAGGTTGTGTTATTGAAGAATTTCTTTGGTGTTAAAGATACAGATTGAAATACTTCAAGATACAATGACAAATGTAATATCTGTAAAGTAATCAGGTTAGAGATGTAGGTGAGGTAATAAGTAAAAAAAGACTGATCATGAATCAGTGTTTTTATTATGAAATGTATTAGGGTGACATTGGTTAACAGAATTAGATAGATTTCAAGTGTACAATCTATAATACATCATCTATATATTGTATCGTGTGTTCACCACCCAAGTCAAATCTCTTCCTGTCACCATGTACTTGACCCTTTTTAAAGCTTTTCTACCTCCCCGCTTTCCCTCTGCTAACCACTAAACTGTTGTCTGTATCTATGAGGTTGTGTTTGTTTGTCTTATTCATTTGTTGCTTTCTGTTTTATATCCCACATATGAGTAAAATCATGTGGTTCTCGGCTTTTTCCATCTGATTTATTTCACATAGCATGATATTCTCAAGACCCATTCATGTTGTCCCAAATGGCAGTATTTCACCTTTTCTTACAGCTAATATGAATCAATTATTTTTTACACAAGTATTATGTGCAGATATTGTTAGGACTTTTACATATATTACTGGTTACCCCTGCTATCTGAAATTAGAGCATTCTAATGACACCTTTCATAAGCCAAATTGGTGTAAAGTGAAGAAGCAATTATCATTAATTTATATGGAATTTTTTTAAAGTTATCAGACTCACAATATAACCTACTAAATCATAACATATGACACATGAAACCTAAAATAATGCTGTTCTTTCATTCAGTGCAAACAGATACTAATGCAGGTCTTTTGTAAAAGTGAAGTGGTGTAAAGGAAACTTTGGTTTAAAAGAAGGGAGTGAACAACATTTTCCAAAGTGGAAAGACTCATTTGTTATAGTTAAAACTTAATCTTAGGCATTTGTGATTAATACTTAAGGTTAATCATTTTTGGGGGGGGGGAAGGTGGCAAGGGATTATTTTTATAGTTTTGTACAAGGTAGTAATTTTTCAGAAGATTAAAGAATCTATGATGGGCAATTTTCTGTATATTAAATTAGTAATGTAGTAGGGATAACATCTCTCCTGTAGAAAAACAGATTATTTGCTTGCAGAGGACCTTGAGACAGAAGAGAAACCTCAATTCCTGTGATAATTATGATACAGAAGCGAGGATAACGAGTATTTCAAAGATATAAAATTGTTCTCAAGGTGGCAAAAAAATAAATAAATGAATAAATAAATGCAGTACCCAGGAACATACAGATTTTTCAGATTCTTGGGTATTTAACAAAGAACTGATTTAAGCCCACTTTGGTTAATGGCAGTGCACTAAATACATAGTTTACTTTTGCTTTCCTTCAACAACTGCATTAAAACAGTAAAATGTTTCCAAACATCATAAACCCATAACAAGAGGCAACAAAATAGGAACGGGAGACAAGTGCCATTCAAATTCTGGATCCTGTAAAGCAGAACCTGAAACTGACTTGGCAGTCAGAAAAGCAAGGACGTACTCTGATCGACATTTTTAATTCCCCTGAAGAATCAGAGACACCAGATACGCTTGCAACAGGGAATGGAAAATAGACTCGTCACGATGTAGTTAATTAGTTCTTCTCTTCTTCTTAATACCTTCTCCCCTACCTTGTTATTAGTTGAGAGGTTTATCCCTTGCAAAGGGATAAAGGATTTAGGGACTGGGGGCAAGTGAAGGTAGGCACACCACACCAACAACGGGTAAGAGAACATATACAGACTGAACCTGAGGACCTAATCTAGCTCCAGTCTCCTCCAGCTTTCAGATAAGATAGCTGGATCTATTCCCTCCAGGCAAGAAATCAGGAGGTCTTTCTCCAGGAAATCCGACCAGTTCTAGAGGACAAATCAAACAAAAGAAATTAGCAACTTGAACTAAAAGAGAATATGCAGAGAGAAGATGATAAAAAGAAGAAAGTTATATTAATATCCTCAGGAAAGAGAAGAAATTGCATTTATGAAACAAGAATGGGAATTATTTTTAAGAAATAAAGCAAAGGAATTCTCTTCAGATGGGATTAAGAAAGAGGTGTGGTAGGACAGAGAGGACTGTGGATGATGTATTAACAAACAGGGGAATGAAGAATCCCAGAAACTCTAGGTTACGGTGGATATTGTCAAACCCTACTGTCCTGCTCCATCCCTTCCACCCCTCCCCCACAGTAGGGCAATGAAGAAACAGCAGTGGTGTGGAAGGAGCAGCAGGAAATAAAATAAAATCAAAGAAGGAACCCAAAATAGGCAACATATCCCTACAAAAGGAGAGGACACTACCATGCATGGAAACTGAGTCTTATAACAATTAGCTGAAAGGGAAGATGGCCTTACAGCCTCTAAGTTGTGGGTGAGTGCAAAAAATACCAAGGGAGTCGCTAAGGGATTAAAGGGGTTGTGTTCTTCTAAGTAAGTACTTGAGAATCTCAGAAATAATAGCACACATCTCATAAAAACCCTTCCAGGACAGAGCTAAGGGAAAAGAGGAGGAAGCAATTGCTAGGAAGGGAAAGCAAACTGATGAGACTATGGCAGAAATGTCCAGGATATGAGGAGGTTTTGATGTAGGAAGGATTCAGAGAGCAGCAGATATCTAAAATCTACTGTAACAACAAAATATTGCTACAACTTCTCGAGGTGAGTGCACCGTCTCCAAAGGCAAAGCCTGATGTACTCTGGGAAACCCCAGACGAGGGACAGGGAACTGCCACACAGAAGGAAGCCTGAAGATTTATCAATAAGCATGTAAAGGATTCCCTGTTCACTCAAGACTGAATCAATCTCTTGATTCAAAAGACATATTCCTCAAGAGATTGCACTCCATTGGGTAAAGACAATATTCATGCATGACATTAACAAATGATTCCTGACTGGTCATTAGGTCAGAAGTTATGCAAATACACATCAATGTCACAATGCATCCTTCACACCAGGTCCGCCACTTACAAGTTATACTTGTTTGACCTTGGGCCCTCCCTGTTTCTTTATCTGTAAAATGGAGACAATAATAGAACATTTTTATGTGTATTTTATGAAGATTAACTAATAAAAAACAGAGTAAGTCTGGCATGCAGTAAGCATTTCATAAATATTATGATGACTATCATCTCGTCGCACAATCATGGAATGATTAGGCCCTGGTCAGCCTCTGACACAGTGCTTAAAGGATCAGAGTCATGGGATGAAAGGGTAGGAACAGACTTGCAAACCCAAGACACCAGGCATAGATCACAAACTCAGAAGAGACTGTGAGTTTCACCCCTGGAATCTCGGGCCTGCAATAGCATCTGATATTCGATACTCAGTGGATGCATACGAAGTGAGAAGTGAAGAACTCTTAGCAGTGCTAGAGAAATAATTCAAAGCTCATGTCCGATAATTAACATTTTAATGCTGCCAGCTTCCTTGCAATTGTTACGTATGTTTTTTTTTCCTGCAAAAATAAACCACAAATACATTTCTATCGCATATGATTTCGTATGATTTTTGTTTCATAAAACTTTTAAATGAAAGATTTTATATAATTATAGTTTTAAAATTAACATATTGTTCTTAATATTAGTGTACGTGATGGTGCATTTACTCTAAGGCTAAGGAAAATGCTTATTGTCTGAGTAATTTAAAATACTAAGAATGAAAATATTACAATTATATTCATATTCTTATTAAACACTCAGAAATAAATGTGTTCACACTTTTTTTCTTTAAGAAAAGGAGATAGAGCTCCCAGCAGAAACTTTTCTTTTTCTATCGGAAGTAAACAAAACACCATGTGAAGTTAGAATGTGCTGTTTCCTCTGATTTGTGACCGACACATGTTGCAGTCATTCATATTATATCAAATAAAGAAGGCATAAGTCCACAAGATACCCAACTTCAGGGTAAGCTTCTAAATATTTGATTCTGTCTGGGCGCTGAGCAATGAGAACGGATGGTGCCTATCACTCACGGCGGCGCTGTGCCGGGCTTCCAGCTGCGTATCAGCCAGTTCGACCAGCGTTCTTTTTAAAGTTTAAACCTTAGAGAAAAAGCGCCTTTCTAAAACCTGCAAAGTGTAGTTGATGTTCTTTTCTTGCAGCATGCAAGAAGCACAGTCTCCAAGCCTTTTACAGTTTTGTGGAGAGCTGCCGTTGTCGCTGTATATCACCATCTCGTGAAGAACTGAATGGACTACATTCGGTCCTTAATCACGTGGAATAAGAAAAACACTGTGTTAGAACTATAACAGCATAAGACATATGTCGTGTATAAATGCAACATGTTCATTCTTTTTTTGATTTTATTTCCCCCGCAGAATGCATAAACACCTTCCACTGTTCTTTGTCAGCTAGATTGTTAATTTTTATTTTAAATCCCCATGTAGTTTCTCTAGTCTTAATAAGGCTTATCTTTGCTTCGGCATATTCCCCTGGGAGGAGGTAATATGAATTTTTTTTTTTTCCAGGAGAGCTTCCTTGACATTATACTTAGAGAAGTGATTTTTCCTATTGATTTCTTTGATGTTCGTGCCTCACTTGTTTTCTTCGCTACTCTTTTGTGTCTGCATTTTTCCTTTTCAGTTGCGTGGAGCACTGTGGTATCACAGAGCCACAGGAAATCTTTCCATTACTCCTTGTTTTCAATTATTTTGATTTAATCTCAGAGTCAGAATGTAGTTTTTCTATTGCATAAATTTCTCCTAATTTTATCATTAGTGTGCGAGAACTGTTCCAGACTGGTGAACGCATTCGAATGTAGTTAATGCTGAGGGTGATACCATTGCATTTTCCATTTTTCTTCCAATAGCAATACCTCTTAGGATTTCTTAGGTCTCATCTGTTTATGGTGCCACAGAACATTTCAGGCTTGTTCTGTAGGCTGTTCACTGACAACAGATTAACAGTGAAGAATGCAGCAACAGGGGGCCTGCAGGCGAGGCCTCACTTACACTGGAGTTAATATGAAATGCATGCCCCTTCTCTCTCCTCAGAGAGGGGCTGTCACCCACTTGCTACAATAACACTGATTTCTGGTATGAGAAATGCCAAATGGCTTGACCTTGAATTCCTCCCATGCTCTACATGGCAGAGCTATGTGGCTGGGTTGTCCAGGTACAAAGGCTGGGTAAAGAGCAGCGGGAGGCTCCAAATGACTTCCAAGGGTCCTGAGTGCTAAAAATGATACCAAGTCTATGACAAGCTACAAGTCCAATAGGTAACCTCATTTAGTTCTAAAAGGAGGCCGTTACCCATAAACGAAGAACAGGACAATTTAAGAAACCAGGATTTTCTCTGTGCTGTTTTTCTGCCTTTTCAATGAAATGAAATTATTTATTGAATGATTAACTTGAACTAGACTTAAGCAAAAAGAAATCAGACTTAAATTTAGATGCTTTCATTAGCAGTGGGTTTCCAGTTCTCGTATCTAGTAGTCAGGGCTATTAACATTCTTTCATCCTGTTTGATGTGACAGTTGGTGGTTTTAAATTTATTAAATAATCTTAAAACTCAAAACTAGTTAAAGTTGGAAATGTAACCCGAGGATTATTCCAGGAATAGCTAACTGGGAAATATAAACTTCTCTGGATAATGAAAATGATTATAAGTAAAGAAATATTTTGATTAAACATGTAATTTTATTTAAAGCTGTAATGTATTTTAAGTTGCAATAGCCAGCATGCACAAACACAAAACGAGGGGACCAGATCTTACTCGTCATCTTTCCAAAAGCCAAGAGGGCTGCAAGAGCGCCGACATTGGAGACACTTAGTAGGAATTAAATATGCCATTAGATTTAGTTATAAGAACTGATTTAATTGCTAGTTCTGTCATTTAGCATCTCCTGAGTCTCAATTTTTTCTTTCCAATAAAGTGGAAATAATTGACATACCCGGCCTCTTATTAATGAGTTTTTTTTGAAGATAATTTAAAAGCAATTTAAAAGTATTCTGGAAAGTGTACAAATATGCAGAGCTGGGATTATCATAGTGCTGCTCATTGATGGGATGAATGAGAAAAAAGCATAAACCTTTATTTATCCATAACAATCACTTGTAGCCTGACAGCAGACATATCTATCTACCTGTAATAATTACTGGTATCCTGACGACAATCGCATTTATAAGAGCACTAAATTATGAACTATCTCATATCTGTTTCTAGTTTAATTTCATGCGTGTCATGAGTATCCTTAAGGAAAAAAATGTATAAGCTTCTAGATCATTGCTCTTTTTTTTTGTCCTCTCTACCCACATAATGTGACAAAGAAGTGCAGGTTAGTGGAAAGAGTGAGAATGCAAAGCCAGAATTTCTTGAAGTTAAACTCCAGCTCTGCCACCCTGTATTTGTAAGAGGTCAAGCAGACCAAATGACCCTGTGAAGCAGCAATTTTTCATCTATAAAATAAAAAATCTACCTCATAAAAATCTACCACCTGTAAAACCTACCTCATAAAGTTGCTGAGAAGATCTAACTTACAGCTTACGTAAGGCACCTGGAAGAGTATTTGGAACAGCAATTATCTCTATTTTTAAAATAATTTCCAGATCCTCTTACCTGATCTTACACAGAGGACAGTGTGAACAGTTTGAGGTGGAGTGAATTCTACCTTGAGAGTATCCTCAAGCAAACCCTCAGAGCCAACTCATTCCCTCTAAAATTGCCTTCCAAGGTATTATTACCTTCTTAAACGCCATATCTGCTTACCTAACCTGTGACAGAAGAAATTATCGGCCTGTCTCTCACAATCCAGAGGAGCCAGAAAGTAAAATCCTTTCAAACGTCATTGCTTAACTACTGTCCATTCCCCAAAGCAGAAGCTGACTCCCTACATTATTGACTCCACAGCTGGATTCATGCCATCTATCAAGAGCTGGTGTTGATCACCTTGCCCCCTCAGAACAGACTCTTCATTCCAACCTCTTCGTAGTTACACCGTCAGTGCTTCTTGCTACCATTTTGCTTTTCCACATTTATCAAAAAGTCCACTTGTTGTTCAAGGTTGAGGTCAAGTTCTAGCTATTCCCATGAAGCTTTTCTGTCCACTTGTCACACGCTGATTTTCCTGACTCTGAATTCTTACAGTACTTATTTTCTGCATCAATAACTCTGCACTTCCCTTGCATAATAATTTAACTATTACTATTCAGGGCAGAGTTCTATGTCTTATACAATGTAACTTCCAAGATGGTCTAAAATTGTGCCGTGGTTAGGATCCTGTATTTTCTGAGTTATATAAATGCATCAGACACAAATACAAATTTTATTGAAAATATCCCAAAGCACTATAAGTCTGATACTGATAATTTGGGTGTCTCTGCCCAATGTTCTGATTCCATTATCCCAGAGAGAAGAATTAATTACACCTCCTTTTCCTATTTGCATTTTTCACCTTTAGCCACAAGGTGGTCCTCAGTTGCTTTCCTGGCTGCCCTTATTGTTACCAAAAATGTCAACAAATGCTGGCAGGAAGCTCCTGCTAAGGAACCCACAGGAGCATATACAAGTCCTTGCTTGAGTTGCACAAATGTTCTCACTATTCAAAAATACTTATTGTTTTTTGAAAGGATCACCTTCCATTCCCACAAATGCCACTAAACAAGAAGAAGGAAAAAAAAAAAGAATTACAGTATTATTGCAGCAAAGTGACAAACACATGAAAATTTCAGCATTAGCTAGCTCAGGAAGTGGACAATTCTAGAAGTGACAAAAAGCAGAATCGGTACATAATGGGGAAAAAAATATAGGCTTATGCTGGAAAATTACTGTCTTTCAAACTTTTTTTTGAAAATAGCAGGCTCTTCCCAAACATAAAACTACAAGGAAGGTAGTTCGTTGAACTAGATTACTTCCCTTAAGAGGCAAAACCCCAGTCACCCTGCGCCATCAGATTTCCTGGACTTCTTTACCTGCCTGCCGAAGGCACCTCCTATGCAGAGCCCTGCCAAAAGCCCCATGCCCGAGCTGGCATGACTAGAAATGCAAGCGGCTGCGGCCAGTGCTGTATGTAGAGGTGATTCCTTAAAGGCTCTCACAATCTGAGTCGGCACCCAGCATGCACTCTTCCAGTATGGAAAACAGTTTCTCTAACGTAGCTATTTTAATATTTCTTGATCTTTCTCATGAGTTTTTTTCAGTCTCCAGTCACAGGAGGAATTACTCAAGCAGGTTTCAAAATAAAAGTAATATTGTTGCTAAATGCATCCTAATAATTAAGAAAACAACTACATATTAGAGAATCTTAAAACAGTAGGGAAATCCTAAGACATTTGGTGGGCATTATATGGCAAGGTGGGATGGATCGTCTCCAAAAACTTTCTACCTGATGGGACACGAATGTTCATCACTGCCACATTTACACCTTATTGGGGGGAGGGGTCTCCTGGCATTTGTCTAGTACCTGAAGATCTGTCACCCACTGAACAGTCTTCTAGTTAAACATTCTCAGAAGAATCTTTCCACAAAAACAATGTCTTCAGCCTCAAGTTGTGGATAACTTTTTAGTGTTAGTTGCCTTGTTAATATATTTTAACTACAGATAAAATATACAGTTGCAAGATTATTCCAGGACTTCGGACTTTTTCTTCTGTCAGTTCTTACAGCCAATTTTGCACTTTCACTTCCCAGTCCTAATCAAGAGTGATGAGTTACTATGAAAGGCAACTTAGTTAGAGGAAATGATGGCCAACTGTCCTTAAGTGCATAAAATAACATACAATTAAAAAGTTGTTCATTTGAAATTTAAAATGACCAAATCACTGGATTTAGGGTCAGAGAAGGCCTTAGTTCAGGCTCCCAAGATTTATTTCTAGTAAGTCTAAAATTCTGAAGAAAAGATGAACACATAAGATAGAAAAGACATTTAGTATTTTGCTTAAAATATGTGAAATGTAATAGATGAAATTATTATGGATTATAGGAATGAAAAGCTCTTATATATCCCCCAAAAAGCATGTGAACAAGTGATCTAAAAATTAACTTTTTTTGCCTGGGCAAAATTGGAAATGTCATTCAGCCAAGGATGTTAAAGGTTCTGAACTTCCTTTCTCCTAACACACACTAAGAAACTGAATTTTTGAAAATTGGGTCAGGCAGGAAGGTATTGTCATCACAATATATGTGATTATGATGACTGAGTAGCAAAGGAACTCTGGGAAATGCTTAGATGATGTGTAAGACGAGAAATAAAGAAGACATAAAATGGATAAGAAGAGTTGGAGAGAAAAGAAGCTTAGTAATGATTTAGAATCAGAAGTGACAGAGGGTCACATGGAAAGTTCTCAGTGAGACCTGAGAAATGAATCTATGACAATCATCGGCCTCTGCTCCAATAGATTAAAATAGTTAATGTATGGGCCGTAATTACTATTAAATTGTCATCACCCTGTTACCACTACTTTTGAGGCTGGAATTTATTGTTTAGTTCCCCTGGAAACAGGAAAATAGTAATTGTATCTGAAATATGGCTTAGGTGACAACTTTGGCACCAGTTTGTAGAGTGAGCTGGCCTATGTTCGGCATCTAATTGTCAGAATAGTACACTGGGAAGGAGAGGCATCCTGAGTCCTGGAAGAACTCATTAACTAGACTAAGGGAGTCCTTTCAAATTTTGATTTTTACTATCATTGGAATTTTCACTCAAGAATTGAAAGGAAGAGAATATTAAACAGAAGAAACAAAATAGTAAAACAATTTATTTGATGATGGTTCTATCAACCTGATTCCCTATTTAGGGTATCAATTAGTCACATGATTAAATAAGCCCATTTTTAATGTCAATACGTTTTTGTGTAGTCAAATATGTAAAGGTTGAATGTAACAAACCTAGGCTAAACCTAGAGTTAAAGTCAGCTGAAACTTCCTTGTTTTATTCGCTACGACCCACCATTTATACCCAGAGCTCATGGGACTCAGAAAGACAGATATTTAGAGATAAACAAATAAGACTAGATGACTTGATACTCCTAAAATTTTCAGTTCCATTTGCTCACAGACAGATAGGCACAACCATAAAGTTAGAGTTTGTAAGAAGCTAAATGGCATTGACAAAAGTAGAAAGAAAAAGCACATACAGATGTTTACTCAAAAATGTGAACAGCAGAAGAAATAATGCAGGTCTCCAACTAAGTGATCATCAAGAACAAAGTGCCGCCTCATTGAAATTTTACAAAAGGTAGCACGGAATGTGTTGCCAGATAATAGAAAGTAAGCTATAAAAAGCAAAGGTATTTTTCAGAATAAAGGGAAAGTAATGTTCTCCAATCGTCTTCAGAAACATTTCAAAAAAAGCCCTATGATTTGAGAAGAGAAAAAGTAGAAAGAAAATAACTAAGAGACCTCAATTCTCTCACAGTCCCTCTTTCATATTTGGACAATACAGTTTGTATAGTGGACCATTAGAGTATCTACCCCTGTAGATATATGAGTGCTGGTAATTTTAAAAGAAATACATCATTCTCATTTCTTTCACTTGCTAAGTTCTTTAAAATTATGTTGATTATAGTCAACTTTATTAATTTCACTTTCTCATTTAAAGAAGAATTTAATATCAAATATATTTGTATTTTAATGATGATGATCCCATTTTGAATTTGCAGAATTTATTCAAGCAGAATTTTAACTCCCAGACGCAGTTTTTATTTGTATAAAATGAGGACTTTACAAAACTGTTGAGAGGGTCAGAGATAGTATATAGTGCCAGACATGTTATATGTATTATATGGTTAGTTCCCCTAAATTACTAATATTGACAAATATTTTTATGAGTTTTAAAGGTACTGTCCCCAATATCCACCAGTTTCTTTCAAAGTTCTGAACCAAAACACCATCAAAATAATTTTCAAAATGCTAAGTTGCCTATATTGCTACTCAGATACTCCTTAAAAAAGTTAATAGCTTATTTTTGAGCATCGTTATGTGCAGATTTATGTTGTAGGGAGCTCAGAATATTGCTCACTCCAACCATATCATTTAAGATTGAAAGCACTGAAGTGGACAAATTAATGCTTTTCAGGTAAATGTATAAACTAGGAGCAATTTTCCAGGAAAATGCAGTGTTTATAGTAGGAGTGAGCACAAGTTAAAGTAATTTTGTAGAGCAAAAAAAAAAAAAAAAAAGTCAACTCATTTCAACAAATATTTACTAGATGTCTCCTATACAAAAGTCAGCTAAAAGTTGGGCGTGCAGGGCAGTGCTGTGGCATCTTTCCAGAGAACTGACCCTGCCCTGTCTACTCGCGGGCCTGTGCTAATCAGCATTCGGTCAGCAGATAAGCAGGTAGCAGACGTTATCATGTTTGCAGATGTCACAGAATGGAAAACCTCTAGGAGAGTATAGGAAACTTATAGTAGGATAGATGAAAATAGAAATTGCCCTTGGATGCTGAAGATGTGCCCAAAAGCTAGAAGAAAGAATTCAATAAAGCAAAAGCAAACTGCGAAAGGAGAACCAGACTAAGAATCTGAGGCAAGAACTATGGTCAGATACGTTCTACCTTAATTGCCATAATTGATTTTCTTCCCTAAAGACCTGATAAGGCAACACAATCTTCATACCCACACACATAAAATTAATATTAATTGGACAGGTTGGCAAACTAAGTATTCTCCATGATACAGAGCTAATGGAACTTTCTTACATTGCTGGTAGGCATGTAAATTAATAAAACTATCGTGGAAAAATATTTTATAGTATATACCTTATGATCCTGTTATGCTATTCCTAGGTGTATTCCTAAAAGAAATGAGTGTTCATGGACATGTCCGTGAATGTTTATAACAGCTTTATTTATAATAGTGGGAAACCGAAAATAGCTCAATATCCATCAACAGCATGAATAAATCTAACAGACAAATGCTGAGTAAAAGAAGCCAAAAATCAAGAGTATTCTGAATGACTGTATTTATATGAGATTAAAACAGACAAAAGTGATCTGCTCTTGGAAGGGGTCTTTTGACTAGTAGAAAGGGTAGGGAAGGGTTTTTTTCTAGTGAAGAAAATATTCTACACTGATTAATCCAGATGGAGTTTGCAAAGATTAATACATATGTTAAAACCTATCAAGCTGTTCAATTACAATTGTACTTTACTTTTATTTATTGATAGATGATAGGTCAATAGGTAGGTAGTAGTAGGTAGTAGGTAGGTAGGTAGGTAGGTAGGTAGGTAGGTAGAGAGAGAGAGAGAGAAAGGGAGGGAGGAAGGGAGAAGAAGAAGAAGAAGAAGAGGAGGGGAGAGAGAGAGAGAGGGGGGGGAGGGAGGGAGAGAGAGAGGAGAGAGAGAGAGAGAGAGAGAGAGAGGAGAGAGAGAGGAGAGAGAGAGAGAGAGAGAGAGAGGTATCAGGAAAGCAGTTTCCATATGGCCTCAGGATTTTGGACGGGGATCATTCTGCTTATAAGCTATAAGGAACCACCTTGTTGCAGAAAGTTTTGTGTGTGTGACTGGGGTAAGAAGAAAAGACTACTAGAAAAATTGGCTAATAAATATGATCAAATGTACATGAAGACTATCTAAATTTCTATTATGCCAATCAGCAAATTTTAGCCTAACATTTTAGCCCTTATCTATTGTCTTTATCTCTTATATCTGTGTGTCTGTTCCTCCCCCAGATTCTAAGAGAGCCATCTTAGGACATGTGGCGAAATGTGCTGTTACACCTCACAGAGCTTAGCACAAACCTGGATAGGCATATGTAGATGTTCAGACATGCTCATAATAATCATAATAATGCCATTTGTAAATGGGCATTCTATTCTTAACAAAATAATTAAGCCCCCTATTAACCCTACGAAGTAGGTATTTTTATTCTCAGTCAACAGATGAGGAAACTGAGGCTCAGAGACCTCTCATGAATAAGTAGAAGAGCAGGACCTCGAATGCTGTACACAAAATCTCATGTTCTCTGTCACAGACACTTCTAGTAGTTATAGTAGCTGATTATAAAACATCTGCTTAGACTGTCATTCTATTTGAGATTTTTATCACCACAGCTCTTACACCCTGAGTAATCTGTGTGGTGCCCCTGCCAATATGAGAGGCCAGGTTTACCAAACATGGCCTAAGAACCCAAAATGCCCACGATCTGGAGTAAACATGGCTCAAGGTTTCACAAAGACCAATGTCACATAGTTTATGTGACTGGTTTGTGTTTTACAGCCTTCTCAATGGTCTGTGATCACTTCTCAGGATATGCCCATGTTAAGTGAGTCAAAGAAATCTGCTCATGGGTCTTAACATAACTTGTCAGCCATTCTCCAATTATTTACTAAATTTTTTAATTATATTAAATTCCTAACATAATAGGAGATTATTTTTGATATATACTTAATGGTCCCTTTATTCTGAATATTTCTTAATCTATTTTAAATCACTAATTTGAATTTTGTTCTTTATTGATCATATCTAGAAAGAAACTCAAACTTTCTCAAATAGCCAATGATTTTCTGTCCTGTGACCAAAGCAGACTGGCACTTTTGTGACAGTGTGCTGCCCATCCATGTCCGCAGAGAGAAAGACAGACTTTCTGGAAAGAAATCATTATCTTATTTTACAATCTGCACTGAATAACACTGCCAGCCTACAAGTTTCTGACAGTTCTGCATCTTTTCTTCATCTAATTCTACTTGACAGCAAAAAGTACATCACATTTATAGAACATCAGCACATTTACAGGTGGTGGGCATTCTTTCATATGATAATCTGTCAGATTTAATTCACCGAAAGGTAGAATGTCCTTTAGTGTTGGCAAATTCACATCCATCATTTACTTTCTGGGGACAGTTAAACAATGCAGAATCTTGTAGAAGCCTTACTTTCCCATTATATATCCTGGATTAAACTCTTCCTAGAAGACTGAGTCTAGTTGTGGGTGCCTTTAACTTGAGGAAAAGGTATTTAAAGACATAAATCATCAACAGATGTAGAGTGGAAAAAGCACTGAGTAATGGAATAAAAGTTTTGGAGGGATGTGAGTGTCACTGCTGATGTGTAAGAAATCCTCCTGGGTTTAAAGTTGATCCACAATTTATTGTGTCATCGTAAAGCTATAGCTTCAGTTTATTCATCTGTAAATTTATTGTAAGAATTAGGTGAGGCAGTGTTTAAACTGGGTGGTACTAAGTCCAAAAAGTAGTCACACAAAAAATAGGTATCTACACTTGAGAGAACTTTCCTCCACTTAGACCCAACATGTCTTAAATCTTTATATTCCTGGCCTAATTCTGAGGACAGAGACACAGAGAGAATAAGTGATGCTGATGCTGATGGCAGTAATTTGTGAGATAAACTATGCAAACTTCTTAGAAGAAGCTGTTAGGACTGAAATGCCATCTAGACCTCCGCTTTGTGCCATTTATTTTTCTAATATCAGGGCTAGACTTGAACCAGTCTCTCTATGTGTCACAAAGCAATTCATGCTTTTCTCCTAATTATGGAATTTACATCCTTATTTTGTTTCTCAAATAGATGTTACAGAGCCATCTTCTTGTTAAACATTCTCTTTCAAGTTCTCACTAAAATATCAGTAGGAGACTTCATTATCTTTATCAGCAAGACTGATTTCAGTTCCAAATTCTCTGGTTTTGCTTCTCTTAGATTTCCAGGGAGATGGTTTCTTATCTTCTATTGTTACTGTCTGTGCCTCAATGAAAAAGGATGAAAGACTCTCCAGCAGATATTTGTAATAATTTTGGAGTTTGTTTTCATAACATTTCATATATAGCCGTAGAGTATTGCACTGCCACTTAGATGCTATGAAATATCATAAGGCTCTGTGTGCCTCATTTCTCTCATCTATAAATGCACAAAACATTACTCTATAGGATTGTTGTAAGAAATAAATGGACACCCATGAAAAACAAAGTATAGTGTCTGCCATAGAGTAGGCATTTAATAAGTGCTAACAACACGTGTTCTTAACAGAGCACACATTTAAAACACTTAGCAACTATTTTTATTCATTTTGAATGCTTAGTATAGAAAATATTATGTAGTTTTGTTTTTCTTTGCTTTGGTTCCAACACTTCTATGCTTTTAGCTTCTGACCTCAGGTGTTGGAAACTCTGGCAGATAACAGACACCAAATAAATGCTTAAGTTTGAAAGGTTGATGCAATAAAGTGTAAGAAAATTTATTTTGTTGTTCAAATATAAAGGCTATATGATGTCATCAATGATTTAAAAGTATTCTTACTTAATAGTGAAGCATGCAAATAGAATAAAATCTGCAGGGTAACAAAAGGGACAGTACCCTCTGCATATTTATTCAGAAAGAGCCAGCCAAACAAGAAAACTCATGGTTCCCAGCATTTTGTGAGATGGTGTTTAGAATGTCTCCACTCTAGTAACTACAAAGCCTAGGTATTTTAAACAAAATAGGATGAAGAATATTTATATTGATGAATTCTAAATTCTATTAAAAAAAACAACTATGAATTGATGAATAGCTGAATTACAGAACGTATTAAAGGCATCTATTCTTAAACACATTAACTAACCCTATTGCCAACAAAGTGTTGTAGGTAGCATTTTAATTAAGAATAACCAAAGGTATAATAATCTTATTATCTGATTAATTATTTATAAAATTATTTGGTAAATGTACTTACAGTTTCCTCACTTTAAATGATAGATTACTGCAACAAATCTCCTTAAGAGTAACAAACTTGTATTTTATTGCAAACTTCAATGTCATTTTTTAAAAATAATATATAAAGATATTTTTAGCATGACTTCAGATAAGGTCTTAATTAAATTATTCTATTCGATGGCCATTCTGGAGTTGAGCAAAAATGGAAAGGATTATTGTATGAAATATAAACTTTCCTGACTTAGATTTATAAAATGAATAACTTTTTCTTAAGAATATTGTAGAGACAATTAAAAAGTCTGATTTAGGGGGAGTTTGAACTCATTATACTCTGAAGTTGCTTTCATCTCAACAGTTCTAATTTAGAATTTTTAACTTTACTGGATATTAAGCTCTAGCACTTT
This sequence comes from Eonycteris spelaea, assembly GCA_003508835.1. Classification (NCBI taxonomy): domain Eukaryota; kingdom Metazoa; phylum Chordata; class Mammalia; order Chiroptera; family Pteropodidae; genus Eonycteris; species Eonycteris spelaea. The sequence continues at coordinate 18,995,207 of PUFA01000014.1, read as the reverse complement.
TATTTTTTACTTTTTAAAATTTTTTCTTTTATTTATTATTTTTGTTATGGTGACATTGGTTAAGAAAATCCAGTAAGTTTCAGCTGTGCACTTTAACAGTAAGTCATATATATGTTTACACCATGTGTTCACCTCCCATAGTTAGATTCTTTCTGTCACCACATATTTGACCTGCTTTACCCCATCTACCTCCCCGCTTCCCCGTACCCCCTACTCCCTGGTAACCACTAGTCTATAGTTCATGTCCATGAGTTTCTGTTTGTTTGTCCTGTTCATTTGTTGCTTTTAGGTTTATATCCCACATATAAGTGATATCATATGATTTTCGACTTTTTCTGTCTGGCTTATTTTGTTTAGCATGATTATCTCGAGGTCCATCCATGTTGTTGTAAATGGCAGTATTTCACCTTTTCTTATGGATGAGTAATATTCCATCGTATATATGTACCACAACTTCTTAGCCAATCATCTATCATAGGACACTTCGGTTGCTTCCATGTCCTGGCCACTATGATAATAATGCTGCTATGAACATCGGCATGCAAATATCTTTTCTCATATGAGTTTTCAAGTCTTTGGGGTAAATATCCAGTAGAAGGGTTGCTGGATCATATGGTAGATCAATTCTTAGTTTTCTGAGGAACTCTATACTGTTTTCCATAGTGGCTGTACCAATTTGCAGTCCCACCAATAGTGTATGAGGGTTCTTTATTCTCTACATCCTCTCCAACATTTGCTATTACTTAGCCTATTCATTATAGCTATTCTAACAGGTGTGAGATGGTATCTCACTGTGGTTTTGATTTGCATTTCCCTGCTAGCAATGTTGGCATCTTTTTAAATATTTATTGACCATTTGTATGTCCTCTAGGGAGAAGTCTGTTCAGGTCCTCTGACCATTTTTTGATGGATCGCTTTTTTTTGTTGTTTTTTGAGCTGTATGAGTTCTTTGTATATTTTGGGTGTTAGGCCCTTATCGGAGGCGTTGCTTGCAATATATTTTTCCTATTTGGATGGTTGTCTCTTTACCTTATTGACAATTTCTTTGAAGCTCTACCACTTTTATATAATTAAATCTTCACTTACTGTTTTATATTTTTTATTTTTTTCTTATACCTATAGCACCTGGTCTTCCCAGGTGGTCTCCCAACCAAGTACTAACCAGGCCCAACCCTGCTTAGCTTCCAAGATCAGACGGGATTGGGCTTGTTCAGGGTGGCATAGCGTAGACTAAATCTTCACTTATTGATAGAAGAATAGAAGTAAATAATTTATAATTTGAGTTGTTTTCCTGAAAACTATATTACATGGGAAAAAAGACAATGTTATTCTGTCACTGATGATGCCCACCACTTTAACCACTTGACATTCACCCAAGTCCAACATCTATTTTAAAATAGATTTGGTATTTATTTGTTATCATATATATTATCAATTGCTATGACAACAGCTCTGTAATCCTATAGTCACATTAGAACTCACTAGTGTACTTACCAAATGCTTCCATGAGAATATTCGTAATCTATAATAATAAAGCCTTAGTGATTATTGCTTCTTTGTTACCCTTTTATTATAATTTTTCCCTCTGAAGGGGTTTGCATATACTTTTTCCTCCGAAGATTCAATTAGTTCAGCTTTTCCTACTTGAGCTATTAAGATTTCTACTGAAAGCAGTATTTCCTTTCCCAAATAATATAGGTCAACCTGATATGGCAACGTTCAAAGTGTGCACATTTATTTCAATGACTTCGCATGAATTGTGCATGTGACTCCACTGACATTTGGTCACTCAATGTGCACCTTGAAGCAGGGCCTACTAGTTGTCCTATTATTGCGTAACTTCTGTTTCCTTTGCTATGTGGCAAAAGTAATATCCATTTCTGCAAAAGAACTTCTGTAATAGTATTTAGTGTGTTTATTAAAGCATCTCATAGTATTGTCTTTTTTTTTTTTTTGGCTAAACTAACTTGTTTTTATCTTCTCACCTGTCCTCTGAGTATAAATAAACCTCAAAGCAAGCTACCACCATGGAACTACATTATCAGCAAAGAAAATAGCTTAAATCTTAATTCAACTCAGTTTCCAAGCATTTATTGATCACCCATTTCATTCCAGGTGCTGAGCCAGGAATTTGGGAAACAAAATAGAATTTGCTTTTATCATTAAAGAGTTTAGCAGGGAAGGTGGGTAGATAAAAATAAGAATATTATAATGTCATAAGCACTAAATATATATCTATAATGCAATGTAAAACAGCCTGTGTCATTTTATCATGGTGGTTAAAAAACGTGAACTCTTGAGGGATTCAGACCATATTGCCTGGGTTTGAATTCCAGCTCTAGCACTTATTACCTGTGTAACTTTAAGCAAGTTGCTGAACTTCTCTTTGCCTCGGGCTTTTTAACCTGTAAAATAGGGATAAGACTAGTATCTATTTCACAGTGTCATTGTAAGTTAATATTTATACTAAATATAAATCAGTAGTAAGCATTTATTAAGAGCTTAATATAGTGAATAAAAGAAGGAAGGTTAATTACTTAGGGGGTAAGAGAAGACCTGATCCCAATGGGATATTTAGGAAAAATACTTCAGAGAATTGGTATTAATTAATAAAAGTCCTTAAAGATGAATCAAATTCTCCAAAAAGACCAAGAAGAAGAAAGTATAAATAATGACACATGGGTCAACCTCCAGAATATTTAGTAAAGACTAGTATGGTCCTACAAATGGAAGAAAATCTTCATTAAAAAGAGTGACTTAAGAATAGGATGGAAACAAGTTGTAAAGAGGCAAATAACAAATTTTAGATTTCAACAACAAGGCAATGGAGAACTTTTAAACTTAGAAAGTGGTGAGATTAGATCTGTATTTTAGAAAGATAATTTCTAAATAGTATAGAAGATGAACTGGGGCAAAAGAGACTGAAGATACAATTTGGTAACAGACCACAATCTGGGAGGAGACATCTTGGACCAGAAGAAAAACATGATGCCATTAATGGAGAATGAGGTAAAGAAACACGGCTTCATCCTAGCAAAACCTTTCTCATGATCAAGTGCCCAACTTCCTCCTAGAGAGAAATTAACATACTTTATAAAATGCGCAGGCAATTTTCTGATAAATGATACTGGCTTAAGATTTTTTTAGGAAACTTGTTACCATCAATCTAGCTAATTGTCAGTCAAAAGTAATGACATTTAATCAGCTATTCTCTTTTTCTTATATCTAGTCTAACTAGGGTTATCTGGTTACTCTTTTTTCCTTTTTTTTTTTTAATAAAATGTCCCAACTAAGAGGAGATTTTTGAATTAAACTTATGTTTCCTTTTTTTAGAGGAAGCTTGAAATAAAATAACATGTGCCTGTCATGAAATTAGCAAGAAAAAAAAATTACACAAAGAAAACAGAAATTTGGAGGGGGAAAAAAAATGCCCTTGGTTGGGAAATTTTAAGGTGAAAAAACTTGTAGGATATCTAGAAAGAAAGCAGGAAGGTGATGAGTGCCCCGGATAGAAGGACTTATGACAGGCATTTACTTATCTTTAACCTTACACCAGTGTTCTCATTTTATAGATACAAACAATGAAACACAGGAAAGTTTTATAAAATGTGCCCATGGTCACTTAACTAGTAGGTGGCTGGAATGGAATGAGATTCAGATCCTAGTCTCCTGGTATCAGGTCTGTACAGGCTCCACTATGCCAAACTTACTCTGGTGTCTAGTAGTTAGGAATGATTATATATTATCTTAAATGGTTAGTGATTTATAAAAATTATTTATGTCTCTATTATATGTCTGACATTGTGATGCCACTTAGGATCCAAAGGTGAAAGATACACTCTGCCTTAGAGTCTAATGGTGAAGAGAGAGGGCTAAACAAATACACTCAGTGGTAATGTGATGAGGCAATTATTGGATTAATATCAGGTCACTCTATCCAGAGTAATCCAAGTAATCCAGACTATTCAGGTTAGTTATAGGGTAGGTTGGTCTGGAAATTCACTTTAAAGAAGGATTAAATTGAAACCCAAACTACAGAAGATCTGAATCTCAGAATGTCCTTCAAAGGACCCAACATTCTGACCTTCCATTGAGTAGACTGGGTATCCCCTGATCTAATCCAGGGTCAGGTCAGATTTCTCTGGACATGGAACAGTTGCTCTGGACATGAGTGTTAAGTTCAGAGCCTTTGGGTTAGGGTCCAAGAAACAGAACTACCTGACGGTGGGTAATATGAGTTGGCAGACCAAACATTAAAAGGCCAGGAGGAAGTTTGTTCTGAGTCACATCATTATACGTCTCTACATCTCTTAAGCATTTGTTCTGTTCACAGCCCTATGCTAGCAACAGTTAGATGGAAAAGGGGAGCAAACCATTAACACCCACTCTCCAGTGACTTGTAATCTAGTTCAGAAGAGAACTAATATATATAAAACTATGAAATAATGTTTCAATCATAATAAATTCGGTACTTATTATGGCCCAGACATCGTACATATATTATCTCCTACAACCATAATACAAGTCTTGTAAGGTAGATGAAACCAACTCCATTTTATAGATGAGAAAAGATGTCTAGAGAGGTTAAGAATTGAGTTTAAATTCAAACCAATAAGTTTAAAGAGGAAAAAGAAGTAGATGCTGGATCTGTGAAGTACTGAGATATACATGCTGCCTGCTACCTTTGTGCTTCTCTCTTGACACCTGTGGAACTCAGTTTCTTGTCAGAAAAATAAGGATGCTGGCCTAGAATTAGTCAATGGCTGTGCCTGAGAATCTGAGGTTTTCCTGAAGAAAACAGGTGCTTGAGCCTTTGCTCTGGAGATTCTGCTTTGTCAGATATGAATATGTGAAACACTGAATCGGCATTTTACATGTGGCTCCAGGTGATGCCCACATAGCTGTTCTCCAAAATAGGCCCTTAGGAATCAGTGAACTAGTACTGTGCACCTTATAGAATGTTCCAGAAACCAGCAGAATTGCCTTCACTTGGGAGTTGGTCAAGAAGGCAAAGCTAGGGCCCCACCTTTGAGGTACTGGGTGAGTCTGTGTTTTAATGATGATTCTTTTACAATTAAATTCTACGATCCGACACTAAAAGCTACACAGATCCTAAAAAAAGAGAGAAGGTAAAGTGTGCTAACCTAACTGATAAAATTCTAACAGAGGAAGCAGGACTAAGGTTGGGTAGGGTTTGGATTAATAGCTGAGAAGGGGAAGAATATTGGGAATTCAGGAAAACAACAGCACTAAAACACAGGATGGACCTGAACCTAGAGACTCATGGGGCTGTGATGACTTTAAAGAGAAGTTTTTATATTCCACCTTCAGGACCCGAAATACTTTGGGCAAGTCTCCTTCCATCCCATCTGTAAAATAACAACATAGGATGAAAGTCCTGAATCTATTTCCCACACTGGAGGCATGATCAGACACTCCCACAGGTGAGGCACTTTCCAGGGAAAGTGGTTCTTTTGAGACCACTTCCTACTATGCCCTGGCAATCTGATTTGCTACAAACCTGAGGTGACTGTGGTAAGGCTATTCACAACGTTGTTGTTGTTGTTGTTGCTGTGCTGCTGTTATTATTGCCTATATTATTATTATTATTATTATTATTATTATTATTATTATATTATTAATTATTTTGCTTTTTAATAGTCTTTGTCAACACTGCTGACCAGCTATGAAGTGGCAGCTAGTGTCAGCTCTGCTGAGGGTGAAGGAGGAGAACAGAACAGACAGTATCATCAGAAGGCACTATCCTCTGCTCCACTGTGGCTTGGAAGCTGCAGGGCAGACACAGGATGCCCTTGAAACACTCCCAGCGTGAGCAGAAACACAAGCCGAAGGGATGCAGCATCCGGATAAAGAGCTGGGACACCTGCACTCAACGATGCCCAGGCTGCCGCTCTCGGAAAGGGGTGACAGAGCTCAAGAGCCACAGGACCTAAGGCCAGAGCACAGACATGCAAATCGAAGGCCACCTTCTGAAAGGGCAGTAAGTTCCCAGGGAGGGCTCATCCTTAAACATGATCCCCACCGGTGGGGGAGAGGGGTCTGCACCAAGGGGTAGCCAGCCGCAGCTTGGTCTCTGGGAATGACACGAAGGCACCGGGCGGCAGGCAGCCCCAGGCACAGCAGCTGAGGCTGGAACTCCAGTGCCATCTTCAGCTGTAACTTCTCACCAAACACCTAAAATGTCGTCTGCCTTTTTATGTTATTCAGTTTGGGTCCCCAAGTTCTTCTTCTTCTTCTTTTTTTTTTTTTTGGTATGACAAATAAATGGTTTTGTATGTTTTTCTAAGCCTCAGGCATAAGTTGGCTCATGTTACTCTAGCAAATATATCATCTGAACTTGAATGTAAAGAGTTTCATTTGCCACATCCCAAGTTTTCAATGATTAAAACTTGTGGGATCTCTTGGTTAAAATCTAGACGTGCTAATGAGATGCTCTTCTAAAGGTGGAGACAGGTATTTTGAACAAAGCAAATTACCACTGATAATTTTCTTTTAACTGATGCAAACTAAAGCACTAAAAATTTAACAGTTGTAAAGATTGAACTGAGAGAAATAAAAGGGGGCGACAACTAAGGAAGTTTCAATTCTGTAAGTAGCTGTGCATAAAATAATCAGCTCCCAGATTTGCATAAATTAGTTTTGTTATTCCCTTTCAGATTCCCCAGAGTTGGCAGCATCCCATCGGCCCTCAGTTTGCTCTTAAATGTCACTAGAACCTCTGCTCAGAATTATAACCTAATTACAACATACACATTTGGGGATACTTTTATGTTAAGAATTTGTGCAAATTTAACAAATGAAACCAGATGACATGAAGCAAGGAGAACCACTTGAGAAACATAATGTAGATGCGGAGATAAAAAACATTAGAGGATATTCCTCACATTTTCTCCTTTAGCATTAAGTGTTTATCAAGGCTGCACACTGCAATAATGGTGAGTAATGTTGCATGGTATAATGGAAAATGATTGAGTGATATATTAGAGCAGCAGCTACACATCTGAGTGTGTACTTAACAGCTTGGCTGGTTTTAATACGCACCATAATTACAGATACTAAGCTGGCAGGTTTAGCTAAGAATGGTTAAGAAAGTAATCACTGAAATAAAATGCAGCATGTTTCAATCTTTTTAATCTTAATACTACTTGTCCCTAGTAACAAACAAAGTGACTTTGCTGCTCTTCGGCAAAATAATTTTCATGTCCAATATCACTTAGACCACACAACAGTTCCATAGGTATCTTCTAATTAAAGGACAAAGTACGATGTCATTATACTGGCATAGCAAACAGCACTCACTCTGGCTTTCCACGTTGTCCTATCCCTGGGAGATTTGATATGACCCTCACTGAAAACTGTCTGGGAGGCAATATGAAATGAGATTACATGGAAATTTCATTTCCAGGTCTTAGAGTAATTTTGGTCCCTCACTGTTAAAGGTAAAAGAAAGCCTTCTTCCTCCTTGTAGGGTGGTTCCACATTCATTTTAAATCAATCCCCAGTCCCTCTAATCTGTGACAGAGGTGGTCACCAGCTTCTTAATTTCTATTCCTTCCAACAATATAATTTAGTGAAAAAAATGCATTCTGGAAAGTAGACCTTACAGGAAATGTCTACTAGCCTAATTACATTTACCTAATTACATTTTCATTCCAAAGCTGGACATGCAGTCCTTGGCAAATGTTTAAAACCTAAAAACAGTTTTAAAATGTCTCAAAAACACAATTCTTTGCTATATATTATATATTTTTCATTTGAAAATTTTAAAATAAAAATACAGTAATAGTATGTAAATGTGTAAAAGAGTACTGTGTTCCCTAAAAGTTAGAAACGTAAATACCAGGAATGCGTATAGAAAATAGTTCCAGTCTGAGGCTGTATGATCCACCTTCCCCTCCCTACCCATTGTTTACCCAAGATTGTAGCAATTCCCTAAAACTTCAGTGACTTGCTATGGTTTTTTACATACTTTCAAGCTGCTTTGACAGCACCTATTCTACTTTTAAAATATATTTTCTTTTGTCTTTATTTAGTGCCTCTCTTTAGTTGACCACATTTCTAGATAACTACATCTGGCACTAATAATTGAAATTCATAATTTCCTAGTTGAAAGGAATGATCAAATCTATGATGTATTCCAGCAAAATATTTGTACAATTAATGACGCTGATATTTTAATGAATAGACAGATTTTAATAATACTACCTCATGATTATGTTAAAATCACAACTGCTCAAAATGCACAGTGCTAGTTACAATGCATTTTTTTTACTTTTAACATTTAAAAAACATACAGATGGATGGATGGATAGATGGTAGACAGACAGATGATTGATGATTGATAGATAGGTAGGTAGATAGATAGATAGATAGATAGATGATTCTATATATCTAAAGTCCAACATATCCAATTCTTACTAAGTGCCTAGGAAGAATCTACTTGAATATTTAATTGTCTACTATCCTGCTAATGCCTAATAAAGACAAGAAGAAAGCAAATATGTCAGTAATCTAAATTCATCATATGATTTTTAATCTAATGTTTTTTATGAACAGTTGGCAAAACAAAGTTATCTCTCTTAAATGCAGAAATCATTTTATTATTTTTGGACTTTGCTGATAATTACTCTAACTTATCTATCACAAGAAAAGGAGAGATGCATCCAGGACCACAATTAAGAAGCAGAAATAAGATCAAGATAGAGGCACACTACCTCTGAGTGCTGGAAGGAGATGCTACTCCTTAGGATTAAACTGGTAACAGTTGGTAAGCCATATAAGATTAAAACTCTTTTATTTATTAGTGTATAGAAAAAAATATTATTCAATGTTAAAGAAGTTACTCGTGTATTTGAAACTGGTCTCTAGCAGGAGAAATTACTCTCTTCAATTATGTTATTCTAATCTTATAAACTGATCAAAATGATTCCCAGTAGAGGACATGCTGAATGATTGCTAGCTTACTGATAACAAGAACTGCAGCCCAGACCTCACAGACTATTGTTTAACATTATCTTCTTTTAAGCTTTAATGAGTTTATCAGTATGCTTGTATAAGATACACAGAGAGAACATGAATAAGTAGGAGAGAGGGAATTTAGATATTATGTATTTTATAGAATCTATTTCTAAAAGTGAGTCAGTTATAATAAGTACTGAATTACTTCATAAGGATTTGATGAGAACCTACTGGTTAGACCAGCAAAATGCATTAAAAATTTTTCCAATAATGTACGTTTAGCAGAGAAAAATGAATCTCCTAGGGTCTGCAGTTAAAGTGTAGGATACTAGTTCAAACTGCCCTTAAAGTTTTGTGTTTGGTCTTAAAAACCCATTAGTACTCTATAATTCATCTTTTTATTTTAATATATGTAGATATGTTAGTCCAGCTCCTCTGAGAGGCCTATGTCAAAACAAGATTAAACATGTAAGAGATTTATTAGGGGGAAAAAATGTCTGTAAAGAGAAATGAGAAGAGACCTGAGGTTGGCCAGGAAGGCTGTCAGACCACCTGCTGGTCTGCCTCTTGTGAAGGAGAGAGGGAAGGCAGCGGGCTGGTGAATGAGTCTTGGAAGGTAGTGTATTTCATTTAATAAAGCCAAGGGAGTTCTTGATCCAAAGTCACCCTTCAGAGCAGTACTCTACTTCCCAGGATGAGCGTGCCTTATCTCTGCCCTAATTAGTCATTGGTCAGGAGCAGCCCACTGAAGCGTGAGATATAGGCTCACTAAAAGATTGAGATCTAGTCATAAGATTACAGCATGCAACCCCTTCCCTAATACCTTCGGATGACAGCAACAGGGCTTCTGCATAACAGAGGATTCAGCTGAAAGAACCAAAAGGTTCAGTCTCTATTTAAGAAGGAGTTTTCAGGGAAACCCAAAGATAACAAGGGAGAAAAAACAAACAAACAACAAGAATACGAAAGGAAATTTAAACCACAAATATCTACAGTTACAGCGAACATTAAAGATACCCAAACTCCTAGCCAGATTAACATAAACCCTCTCACTAAAAGCCTATTTAGGTCAATTACTATTACTGGGTATATCATGTCTGGCTTTAATAAAAAGTTGAAAGTCATGTAAAAAGTTAAGAAAAGAACATTAACAGAGAAACAAAGAAGCAACAAACGAGATTCAATATGGCAGAGGTAATGGAATTTAAAATAACCATAATTAATATACTAAGGGCTCTACTGGAAAAACTGGAGAACAGGCAGGAATAAGTGAGAAATATAAGCAGAGATTGAAAAAACAGGAAAGAATCAAAAGGACGTTAAAAAATACTATAAGAGAAAGAAAGAATTCCTTTTATGGGCTCACCAGTACACCGGACATAGGCTGAGGAAAAAACAGAGAGCTTGAATATATGGCAAATGAAACTTCCCAAACTGGTTTTAATACTAATTTCCAAAGTGCCTCCAAAATGTCAAAGCAATTCCCATTTCCATCAGCAGAGTGTGTGTGTGCAATTCCTTATACTTTCACTCACAATGGGTTATGCTATTTAAAAAATTAAATTATTAACCACTAATATGCATTCTATTCTCAACAGCTTGGTGCCTACAACAAATATAATAAAAATCATGTAGTTTCATTCAGATTGATGATAAAAATTGAGTAGAACTGAAATTATTACAGTGTCTTAAGACAGAGTAGTTCAAATATTTTACTGTGATTTACAGTAAGAAATACATTTTACTGTGCAACAGAAAACATAGACATGCACAATGAAAACAAAAGTCACATAAAATAATAATTAGACTTATTATGTGTGGAGCACTCTGGTATTCTCTAGTCTAGTTTCATCTTCTCCAATATATTTCATTAAAAAATTCTGGTTGAGACCCACTCAATTAATTTTATCACCTATTAATTGAGAAAAAAAATAAGTGACCACGCTGTAGATTATTTTTAACATTTTTGGGCTATAATGTACATCCAATAAAACAGAAAAAAATTAAGTGTACTGTTTAATGAGTAAATTTTGATAAATGTTTTTGTTGAATAGCCACCTTCCCAATCAAGACAGAGACCATCTGTCACCTCTGTAATTGATTCTCAAATTCACCTCTTGTACTGACCAACCACTGATATTATTTCTATCACCATAAATTAGGTTCCACGGCTTTAAACTTTCATAGAGATGGAATTACAGTCTGAACAGTTTTGTATCTAACTTTTTTCACTCAATATAATCTCTGTAAAATTTATCTGTGAGTATCAGCAGTCCATTTTCTTTACTGAATATTATTTCAGAGTAAAAAAAGAACAGAACTGTTTATTTATTTACCTCTTGAGGGACCTTCCCCCTTTCTCGGTTTTTGTTTTTATGAATAAAGATGTGTTATAAAAATTTATGTATCTTTTTGTGAGTGTATATTTTTTTTCTCTTTGGTAAATACTTAGGAATGAAATTGTTGGATCAGAAGGTAATGCATGCAAAACACAAAAACAGCTTAAAAACTGCCAAAGTGATTGTATCACTTTATATTTCCAAAAGCAATATATTAAAGTTCCAGTGGCTCTATGTTTTTCTCAGCACTTGCTAATTAGTTTTAAATTTTTAATCTAACCATTTCAGTATGTATGAAGTAGTACTTTACTTTGGTTTTAACTTGCATGTCCCTGATGACTAATGATATTTAGCATCTTTTTTGTTTTTTATTGCCCATGAGTACATACACTACCAGTGTTTTGATGTTTTAAATTTTGTTTTCTAAGAAATCTTTGCTTACTCCAAATATATGAAGATTTTCTCTTATATTTTCTTCTGCAACTTTATCCTTTCAGCTTTTACATATGTGTCTATGATCAATTTCAGATTAATTTTTGTCTGTGGTGTTGGATAAGAGTTCAGTTTAAATTTTTTTTACCCATATGGATATTTATTTGCTGAATAGTCTACCTTTTCCACATTTAGTGCCTTTGCATCTTTATCCAAAATCAAATGACCATATAAATATGGGTCTATTTCTATACCGGCTGTTCTGTTTCCTCGACCTTTTAAAAAAAATTTTTATTCCAATACCACATTCGAATACTGTAGTTTTTTAGTAAGTGGTCCTTTAACTTTGTTTTCTTTTTCTATAACTGTTTGGCTCTTCTAGCTTCTTTGTATTTTCACATAAAATTTAAAATAGGCTTGTCAATTTCTACTAAAAAGTCTCCTGCGATTTTAAATGAGATTGCATTGAAATGTTAAAAAGATAATGAGACTACCACTCAATATCTGAGACAGAAAGACGGTGGAACAGTCATTTAAAAAGGAAGAAAAGGAAATTATATTTTTCTAATTTTCTCAAGTTTGTAAAATATTAAAACCAGGTGTATTAGTTAACTAAGGCTATTGTAAAAAAAATCGTTATCTAGGATGGCTTAAAACAACAGAAATTTATTCTCACACAGTTCTGAATGCTAAAAGCTAAATTCAAGGGGTCAGCAAATACATGCTCTCTCTGAGACTATGATAGAATTCTCTCTTGCCTCTTCCTAGCTTCTGGGGGTGGTGACCAGCAGTCCTTGGTGTCCCTTGGCTTGCAGCTGCATAACCCCAGTCTCTGCCTCCATCATCATGTGTCTGTCTTTATGTCTTTTTCTCTTATAAGGACACCAGCATATTGGATTAGGACACACCCTAATTGAGTATGACCTTGTCTTAACTTGATTATATCTGCAAAGACACTCTTTCCAAAAAAGGCCTCAGTCACTGATCCACTGAACAGGTTTAAGCTAGTTCTGGTGGCCACTTGTCATCATGGCTAAAGAACAATCAATCTTTATCTAACTATAGAAATTCTTCTCAGAATTTATAAATTGGGGGAAAATGACTCAATCATATTGAATATTTATCCATGAACACAGTATGAATTTATTTAGGTCTTCTTTAATTTCTCTCAGTAATGTTTTATACTCTCTCTACATTTTATTTCAAGAGATCATTTATCAAGGCCAATTTCTGTCCAATAATCCTAAAGTCATTTAACAAATCCTAAATCCATTTACATGTGAATTTATCATTCCATATATTTCTATTGTATCCAGAATAATTTCTCGAGAAGCTAAAAAAAGAAATCTGAGCTCTTATTTGACATAGAAATTTGAGGGACTCAAAGGGTAGGTATCACTTACATAGTAAACAGTCAACTATAAGTGTTAATAGGGAGAAGGAAAGGCAAGCACAGACATTTCAAATGTATCGCATACTTTCAAGCCTATTCCATATTTATATTTTGTTACTTAGATAATAGCAGAGTATAATTTATTAATTTGAGATTCATATATGTCCATCCCCAATTGTTTCTGGAAGTAATCATAAATAAAACAATAAAAAGTAATTTAACTGGAAGGAATAATGGAAGCATGGGTTTTATATAATATTCTCAGAATAATGCAAAACAAAATGAATGCTGATTTCTCTTCAATACGCCAATTCTGCTCTTATTTTTAATTTGAATAATTCTAATATTAGCATAGGAGTATAGAATTTTCTACTCAAATATATCTTCAATCAATAGAATGTAGCAGAATAAAAGCCATTCATTTCAATTGGGGGGAAAGCCCAGACATTGATCATTCTTAATTCTGTACTTACGTGAAAAGCTCTTCAGCTCTAATTGTGATAATTGTGACTACTTGCAGTGCAAGAATGCCTATAATATAAATGCATAACGACATAACTGGAATATAATCATTACCAAAAACAATCGAGCTAAGTAATTTTACTATAATCTAGTTCTTTTTTTTTTACTTTTTGATCATTTGATGCTCAGGTTATTAATCATAATTATTTATATTCTTTAGAACGATGCGGTCCAAACTTTTTTAAACTCACATCTTGGTTTACAAAAAAAATTACATCCACTATAAAACATAGTCAATTATTTAAACATTGTATATATGATGTATATATGTAAGCATACCTATACATATATGTTTATGTGTGTATACGCACATATATTTTGGACATTGTAATATATACATGGAATTATAAAATAAAATAGGATAAAATAAATATGTAAATAACAGTTGCAGTATTTTCTTCTCATATTCCAATGCATTGTCTTGTATACCTCCTTTTGGATACTGCTCAAGAAGATGACTGTTCTGATTGGATAACAGTCAACGCATATCAAAGATACTGTTAAACTAAGGAAATTTAGTCCAGTGGCTTCAGCAAGCATCAGACTTACACAGAGAACTTATCAAAACACAGATAGTTGAGATCCACCCTGAGTATTTCAGATGTAGTAGCTCTGAGACTTTGCATTTGTAGTAAACTGTTAGGTAATGCTGCTTTTCTGTTGCTGCTCAAGACTCTACTCATTTGGACCAAGAAGGTTTATACTAAGTATGGGTAAGTGGTAACCAACAGACTAAAGCACATGATTTCCTACTCTATTTTTAATACAAAAATGTAATTCTATATTAAAGTACATAATTTCTTCAAATCATCTAAAATATATTTTCTCCTCATGGAATAATCCTTTAAAATAGGGTAATTTCTAAACCAAACTAATATGCAAGGCAAATCAGGAATCATGTTTGATGATTTTATAATTTATTATAAAGGGAGAAAAAAATAGCAGGTAGATAAGCTGTCCCTTCCTTCAATATTTCTTCAGTCTTTTACAAAATTTACAGCGACACTTAACCTGAGTGCACACTGAGCTAACAACCCTTTCCCATAGCTCATTCAATTTTTAGACAGTTTCTTAAAGGTAAAAACAATAGCTAATATTTATTTAATTTAAAAGGTCACGTAGCTAATAAGTGGCTGCACTAGAACTTGAATCCAGGTAATGTGGTGATAGAATTTGTGCACTTATCCACCATCCCATATTGTTTCCCAGGTTTTAGTGAAAAGGATTTCTAGGTTTGGCCTATTGAAACATTTTTATGTACCATACTGTCCCATGCCTTAACGCCTTGTGTTCCTGTCACCTCTGTTGTTCTTCACATCTCCCAGCTTTATTTGATGCTTTCACTCTGGTGCTAGAGTTGCATTTGGTCTTCTAAAGAAATAATATGTGTAGGGGCCTGTCAACAGGACTACTCCACGTAATCACCCTCTAGGTTGACCTACATGCTAGCTGCAATACCCTGAGGTGCTGTGCCCAGAAAACTCAGGTGAGCTGACCCATGTAAGTGTCTTTCGAACTCAATACTGGTTGAGAGCCATGGTGAGTCCAACACAAATGACCTGGGCTTTGAGTTTTGTCATTATATTAATAAACCCCCCCATTATTCATTATTCATAATTCGATTTGAATAAGTGCAGTCTGAGAAGCTAATTAGTTCCTGTAGCTCCAGAAAAGCATCAGGCATACAGCTGACTCTTCAGCAGGTCAGGACCTGACCAGTAATCCTCGAAAGTGCTAATTACTCTTTGCTCTGCTCCAACAAAGGCCAGTGTCCCAATCTGTATGGACTTAATGTCATCCTCACACTTTCTTGCTGATACCAGTTTCATAGAAGACTGGAAAAGAGCCACACATGCACACCCATACTTTGGCCAGTTCACTTGTTAAACAGTAAAATTATCAAATATTCTCCCATGATATCACAGAATTTCCAGAAGTTTCTAAAGTTCTAAATTAACTGTCATCAAAATTTTGCATATCATTGATAGACCAGTGATTGTGTCCCTTATTTACAAAAAAAAAAAAATAACGAACACAATGTAAATTCAGCAAATAAATTGCTAATAACACATTAAGAATCTGCCCACCTAGCACAATTTGAGAAAAGATAAAAGTTACTTTTATTATTCTAATTTTTGACCATAGAAAGTTTCACCCTCTACCTACCTGAGTGTCTAGCAGTTAGAGCCTCAAGGTCAAGGCATTTCTGTAAAATAAAAGGTGATCATAATTGTAGCTACTCTGCCTAATATGACTTTAATTCATTAGTAAACTGGGTGAAGGGAACCAAAAAAAAAAAAAAGCTTCAGAGTTATAAAGTCCTGAGTGCAAATCCTGCTTTTGCTACTTTGTAGCTGTATGACTAGGTAAACTACTTAATCATATTAAATCATTTAAAGTGGAAATAACAGTGCCAACCTTGCAAGTTTTCTGTGAGGATTAAAAAGGTGAAGTGCCTGCGACAGTGAGTTGGTCATGAGATGTTATATAACCTTGGAAACTTCTTACTTGGCTAAAGGCTACTCGAAGGCAGGCAACACCACTGGCGTAACCAAGTCTGAAAGCTAAGACTGAAACTCAGAATTTCTTATTATACCTATACTTCCCATTCTGTTACAGCTCACAACCTAACAATGTGATTTACTTTGGCTCTAGCTAGGCTTTCTAATTCAAGAAAATTTTTGATTAGTACAAATCTCTGCTTCCCATTTTACTGGACTTATGTCTCAATGGTAATTTTTAGGGTCCAAAAAATATTATTTAGTGGTTTACTGCTAATATTCAAAACTCTATTTTTGCCCTTAAGCTTTAGATCCAACATACAAGTCTTTTTATTCTATTTACATTTCCAGCAAATTTTAACCATGGTTTCATTTATAAACTTATATCAATGTTTTAAATTGCATTCATAAATTTAATGTATTTCATTTCCTGTTTAAGTACTTTGGCTAACATAAAATTTTCCCTAATGTTTTTTTATGAAACCAGCAGAATTAAAACTATAAATATGTTGATTTAAATTATTTTCCTTCTCAGAAAAATATATAATCTTAGTAAATTAAAAGTCTAAAGTAATTACTCAATGACATAGTTTAAATTAGAGTCACAAGGTTATTTTTTTACTTGAAAAAGTTAATTTTAAAAAATATTACTAGCTAAAATGCTAAATTTGGAAAAACTGATAGCATAAAATATTAATGCTATAGGTATGTATGTTTAATCCTAAGTATTCCTGTGGCTAAGGATGTTAAAGAAATAATTACATCGCCCTATATATCTTATATGACCAGAGGGCCATGGTCATATAAGTACCAGAAATATAAGCTAGGAATATGAGGTCTAGAACCAAAGATATCCAGGGTGACTTTGTTCGCACAATCCCAACTCTCAGGCTGACTTCAATTTTTAGGTACTTTTGTCCTTAAATCAAAGTAGGAGGATGGTAACCTACTTTCTTCCTATTGTGTCACATCTTTGCCTGATTCTGCCATTTTTTAAAGATAATTTCACAACCTTCCACCTAGGCTGCTGCATCACTCACTGTTTCTCTGGATTTAATATTCTAGGTCTAATAACTTCATAAGTATTAGTCATTCTTTTCAAATCTACTCTATTTCTTAGGGTGGAGATTTTGATATTTTAAAATGGTATCTATAGGGATTCTGTACACCTTTTATGGCCCTGTCTGTCTGTACAATACCAAACTCATTATCCTGGTAAAACATAATGGGAGAAACAATTCAGCTGGAGTACAAACCCAAAAAGCACAGGCAAAACATTATACCAGATTAACTAAAAGACAGACTCAGAGAAGCCATATCAAAAAGCTCTAGGGGGCACCATTCACACCAGAGCCTGGAGTTGTGAGTGTGCCATGTACTGCTCTGGGCCACGAAGACACACTAGTAACAAGAAAGACAAGGTCCCTGCTCTCCTGGGACTTATATTTAAGTGGGAGCAGAAAGGCAATACATGAATGATCAAATAGCAATAGTTTTTGATAAGTGCCATAACGGAAATAAAGCAGGGGGGCATAATCGAGAGTTATAGTAGATGGCGATGAAAGGACTAATTTTTAAAATGGGAACTGGTAAAGTCTGTCTAAGGAGGTAATGTTTGAGCTGGAGGACGAGAAAGGTGGTTCTGTGAAAGCTGACGACGAACGACACTGAAGGCAGTAGGTACATAAAGCGTCAAGACCCAAAGTGTCACTTACTGCATTATTGGCATCTGCCAGGGAAGGAAGAAGACCAGTATGGCTGAGGAGGAGTGAGCAAAAGAACATGCGCTGGGAGCCGAGGATGAGCAAAGAGGCTGGAACAGATTATGCAGGACTAAGAGGCCCTGGCAGAGCCATGGCAAGGAGTTTAGATTGTATTGGAAGGTTTTTAAGAGTATGAATCAAGGGGGTAATATGATTTGATTTATATTTTTAAGAGATTTCTCTGGCTGTAATGTAAAGCTCAAATATTATGGAAACGAGAGCACCCATGCACAATACATTGGTGGCTTTGTCTAGAGTTATGTATGATAGAGAAGATGAAGGAAATGGACAGTTTTGAGATGTTCTTTGGAAGCAAAATCTTCAGAATGGTTTGGATGCTGGGAGATCATTCAAAGCAATGAATCAAGAATGACTCCTGGCTTTGGGACTGGTTAGGTAAGTAGATGTTGGTGCCACTTGCCAAGTTGGAGAAGATTAAAGGAAAAACAGGTAGGTGAGGTAAGGAGAGGCAACCCGTGATGCAGAAGACAGAGAGTGACCAAAGGAACATGGTCTTTATGAGAGGGGATGGAGGCCAGAATAAAAGAAAGGCAGGGTCCGGGAAGAAACTAGCTTCAGATAAAAGGAGAAATTTTGTTTTATAATCAAAGGAAAGGCAAAGAAAATTTGCACAGAAGTTAGTTTTAGATTTGGGGCTGAAAAAAAAAATAGAGCCACTTGGGTCAATTCTTATTAGTGTTGATAAAAACTTTAAAAAGGAATAATATACTTTATTATTGTTACTCTTTTATTAATATTTCATTTGCTAACAAAGTTCCTCACGGAAGGAAAATGTAGATAAAAGGAAGTTTAAGCCCATTTCCTACAGTGTGTTTTCTAGGTGCGGGAACACAGGCAAGCCCCAGCACTTAAGAGTAATCAGACTTGTCTGTCGACAGTTTTCCTCTGGTGTCAAAAGGATTTTGTTTTCCCTTCTCACTATATTTTATGATGAATTTACTGTAAGTAGCAGAGCATACAATGAGAAGATTAATTTGCTGTGGGGCTGTGAAGCTTACAGTAAAAAGACAAACACAGTATTTTTGTATAATATGTAATTATTTACTAGTTTAAGGCTATCCATCGGCACATTGGAGAGAACGCTTGCAAACTAAAATCAATACAAATAATAATTGCCTCTCCCGGGAGAAGTCCCAAAAACTAGAACAGGGAAGCTGGGATGTTTGTTTGTTATTATTATCTTTCCAACCATAAAGATTTAAGTTGCTCTCATGATTCCCTGTTTCCCCATGTTTTTTCTGTCTTTCACTGATGTAGTAAGATTTTACTGTTTCCTACAACAGATTTTTATTTCCTGGACAATGACTCCACGTCACAGAAAACAAACGAACTCCAACACATGCTCATTCGTGCCAGCAGCAGGCAGCCCTCACTCAGTCTCTGTTTTCTGACCACAGTTACCTGGCAATAAACACCAGTCCAGAGTCGCCCATTTTATATAGAATTGCCACAGTGAAGTATAATGGCATCTTTATAAGCACTGACTCGGAAAGCCATCATTTCCACTACTACCAAGAGAAGGTAACTTCAAGCCAGTTATACTTTCTATGATTATTATTTCTTTCTTTTATAGGAATTTCCCTATAGAAGTTCAACTAAAAATTGTAGAATAAGATTTGACTTAGAAAAAGCTATATAGGGCAATGCTATAATTGAATTTCTAGTATCCATGTCTCTCATTCTTTCTGTGATAAGGAAAATTTTAGTAGTGTTCAAATGTGAAAAATATTTTGTACTTAATAGGATAATATTCAGTGAATTAGGATGAGAAGAAAATTGTGGAAATTAAATACAGTAAGAGTAATGCACAGTTACAAGAAAGGATAATGTAGGAAGTAAGGTACATAATTATTGGAAAGGATTACAAAAAGTTAGAGCTTATAAACAAAAAATTAAATTTAGTTCAAGGTACTATAACCCAAATTAAGACACTTTAGTTGGCTTAGATTTTGAATGTGTAGATTTTGTATCAAGATGAATATCAATTAATCAACAAGTCAACTACTAAGAACTCACTGAATCTGACCAGAGTTAAAATATAAGAAATATTTCCTGTATTCAAAAAGTTTCAGAAAAGAGACAGCAAAGTTATTTAAAGAAGAGACTCTTTCATTTTAGAACCATGGCTTTGAGTTGTAATATGCTGCACATAAGGGATTTGAAGTATTAAATAATCTGCTCATAGCTAATAAGTGTCAGAGACAGTATTCAAATCCAAGAATCTCTGGCACAAGGCTCATCATCTACAATAAGCTGCCTGACTCACTAAACATTTATGGCAGTTTAGAGAGGAGGAACTAATTTGTCATAAAGTTTTCAAGTGTGTTTCTAAAGACAGAGCTACTTGAGTTGGTTCTTGAGAAATGAATGAAAGTTTTAAAAGTCAAGAAAATCATTTGGAGGTGGAGGAGGGGAGGGCTGCAAGTTCCCCAAACTAGGCTGAGGTTCCTCAGAAGACCAGGAGTTAATATAATGCATCTGAAAAACCCATACTTTAAATAAAACTAAATTGAGAAAAAGAACATCTTACACTTATGTGAATTTTTCTGTATTTTGTAAGCCATATTGATTAGTTATTGTAAATATATAGAGAAACAGATACACTCAAGCAATATTCAGAAGGTGAAGTCAGAGGAAGGAGGTAAAGATATGGGGTGAGAGAGTAAAAGGAGCCAAAGGTTACTTTCAAGTTTCCTGCTTGGGTGACCAGATGGATGGTGGGACTGGTTAAACAGTGTAGAGAATAGGAGGAGAGAAGGTTTGAAACAAAGTTAACTAGTTTACTTCTATGTTCCATACTAAGTTTAAGGTACCTGTATAGGATGACCATTCATCATGATATGTCTGAACCATGCTGATTTATGCCTGTTTTCCTAGCTTAGTAATAGTATCCTCTTTCCTTTAAAAAGTGTCTTGCTTTAGGCAATAAATTATATGGTCATTCCTAACCTATAAGACTTGCAAACAGAGATGTCCTTCAGATGACAGAGTCAAAACAGAGGTCTGAACAGGACACATGATTTAGAAGTGATCTGAATATGTGTAATATCTGAAACTGTGAGTGTGAATAAAATTACCGAGGGAGAGTAGATTTTTGGCATTAAAAATAAAGATGGAATTCTTGTTGACAGCAATACTTTAGTGACAGGTACTTAAGAGAAGTACAAGGAAGTACAGGAAAACAACCTCAAAGTTCTCCTTGAATTTGACAATTGCTAAAAGTGAGAATGATCATCTAGGTAGAGGGTTCAAAGTGGAAGCCAGATTGCACAGGGTTGAAAAGTAAAGGAGAGCTGAGGAAATATAGTTTTGAAATATTTCTATAGAGAGGAAAATGCATGGTAGTTAAAGTAATATGCAGAGCCAAGAGAATTAGAGGTTGTTGTTGTTGTTGTTGTGTTGTTGTTGTTGTTGTTATTTTGAAAATTAGAGAAACTTGACAAACTTATAGACCGAAGAAAAGAATTCAGGAGACAGAAGAGAGTCTTAGAGAGGGAGGGGAACAGGAGGAGAAGGAGAAGGAAGGGAAAGAAGAAGGATGGGATGAGAATGAAATAAAAATATAGACAAAAGATACAGGAAAGGGAAATGGACCAGCAATAATGCAAATGCCTAGAGAATAAGGAAGTAAAAGAAACTGGAGGTGGAAGAATTGGGTTTGAACTGGATGATGTATATCTCATGCTCTATGCCTGTGATTGTCAGCTTACACTTAATCCATCATAAACAGAAGGTGATTCTCCAGGCCAGAATTAGGTTGGGGTTGAAGGAAAGAAGATCTGTTTTTCAGGGGGGCATTTTTGGAAGATATTGGAGAAACTCTTAAAGGAGCAGGCTATCACAGATTCCTTGTAGGCATTGATTCAATATTA
This sequence comes from Eonycteris spelaea, assembly GCA_003508835.1. NCBI lineage: Eukaryota > Metazoa > Chordata > Mammalia > Chiroptera > Pteropodidae > Eonycteris > Eonycteris spelaea. Next base: position 18,973,385 of record PUFA01000014.1, on the reverse strand, counting down.
CCAGGATTTTCCCCCAAACCTCCAGAAGAAAGAAGTTTCAACTACAGATGGAAAAAAAATTTTGTGGATTCATATGGATGTAGAAGGGGTGCAGTGAGCTAAGCACATCATACTTTGGGAGCAGAGGGACTAACTGCACATCCTATAAACTGCAGTGGGCCCTGGGTTCTGGAATTTCTAAAGCAAGTTCTCATACTGTGCTCCTGAAACTGTCAGATACAGACATCCAGAAGTTATTGCTCCTGGTCAAATTTTGGGACCCTGCCTGAAGCTTAACACTAACCTTCATTCCCAGGAAGTAAGTCAGGAAAATCTAGAAACATAACACAGAATTTTAGGAGGAAATTAAGGCAATCAAGTGAATTTTGGCCCCTGACAAACAGAAATAGTAGCGAGGCCTAAGACACAGATGAACATTTTAGGAACAGAAGAATCCTGTGATGTGTAGAGAAAGTAGATCCTCAGCTATACTTCCACCTCACTTTGTAAAACTGTATAAATTTATTAACTCTTTAGACCTCAGAATCTTTCTTTTATCTCAAAAAAGAGGTGTAGTGTATTTGTGGAGGCAAGATATTTTTAAGGTCTTTCCTGCTATAAAGCTTTTTGATGAATGTGGGCATAGGATGGATTCTGTTATTAAACAAACAAAGGAACAGTATCCTTAGAGGAACAAATTAATAAATCCATTTTGATTATAAGTACACTATAAGTTGAAGATATCTTTGGGGAATGAATGGATATAGAGCTTCAAATCCAAATATTTGGTCAGGGAGGTAAAGACTCAGAGCCCAGATGAATAGCAATGGGTCAATAGAGGCACAACTCAAATACTGAAGGCCGAAGGATAACTGAGTTTCAGAGGTCAGTGTCCAGGGAAACAGATGAAAAACCAGCAAGAAGAACTGAAGGTGCCTTGGCGATGTGCCTAACCCAATGTAGGACAGGTAACTAACAAAGGTAACTGCTCCTTATACGTTTCTTGTCAAGTTGAAACTAAAGACTAGTGTTGGATTTTACAAATTCTTAGCAAATATCAAGCTCTATGCTAAGCTGTGCTGGACATTGGAATCAAGAAATAAATATAATATTATTCCTACTGTCAAGGAGCTCGTAATCTGGATGGTACTGAGCATGAGGTAAGGACATTTAAGCAGAGCTTAATCTCAATAGCCAAGAAACTAGCCTGTTCTGAACAACACAGAAAACAGCTCTGCAGACCATCAGTCCTCCTTAGGTTCGTCAGATCCCACCATTCCTTAGTACTGATGAGCCAGGGCAATCAATAAGAATATTGAGTTGTTGAAACCTTAATTTAAACTATCTAATATAAACCTATCTGACACTTGTGGCTTGAGAGGTCCAAGTGTCACAATGTGCAAAAAAGCTAGGGTCTCATAGGTCTGCTGAGTTTTCAGTAAAAAAGGACAATAGTGCCCCTTAAAAACACAAATAACCAAGTCCACATTAAACTGACTTGCACTACTCAAGTCAAGGATAACTTAGGGGATGGCTATAAATATTATCTTGAATTCAGGTATTCAGATAGTGAAACAAAGAAGCAATAGGGGAAAAGAGCAATTATTGATGTAATCGTATTTCTCATTAGATTCTTGCAAATCTGAGTTTGTCAATGAGTGGTATGTGAAAAATACACACATAATCTTATCTATCTACTTAATTCTCTAGCAATTCTATTATTTACACTAATTTGGATCTACCATATATTCCATATTCTTATAAAAACTGGTGATTTCATGAAACAATTATTGCAAATTAACTATAGTTAGCACCTGAGATATCAAAAATATGACAGGCATCTATCACTTTACTTCTCAATGATGCTGTAGATTATTTTTGTGTCCCACTAGTTAACGTGGGGTGAGCAGAGAAGAGCTTATTTTGTCTCACTGATGTGCATTGATCATCCTTGAAATTCCTAAACTCATTCCAGTAGGTTTTAACAATGACAGAGGACAGAAAGCTAACATGTCTAAAAGGATGTAGAAATTGCCTGCCATAACAAGGCACTCAATAAATATGGATACGTGAATTAAACATTGATGACTGTTGATATTTAAAGAACTAGATTTGTGCAAGATCAAAACAAGCAGGTGAAAGATGAAAATTTTAAATTTTCATGTATTTCTAAAAAAAAAAAAATTCAGTCAGCTTTTCCAGAAATTTGCATGTGACATCAGGAAAAATCTTTTCACATCTGTGTTTAGTTGTACAACAAAGTTTGACATGTGAAATGTTTCATTAAATGCACACTCTTCATCCAGGCACTTTGGTCTGGCACAAAATGGATTACGTTTATACTTTATAGAAAGAAAAGGAATGCCTCTCCTTTTTACTCTGAAGCTGACTACGGTATGAGTCCAGCATCTATTTATCCCTAAACCTTTTCTGTCCAGTGGTCAGCTGTGGACAGGAAGAGAGATGAGCACTGCTGAAGCTAGAGGGATAATGCTCTTTATATTGTCCGTATCTCAGCACATTTAGCATCCTAAATTATAAGTTCAATTAAAAGGATAAACACCGCACCAGAAGAGATGGTCCAGTCAGTGACTTTTTCTCTAACAGAAGCACCACAGTATGAGCTCTGGGTAGGAGACTAACACAATCTTTGAATCAATAGAATAAGTTTAGGGTTATCTTCCAAATAGCATACATTTCATAATAAATTTCATTATGCATTTCATTATGTGTTATATTTTTTAAAAATTTATCTAAACCCATTTATAACTTTTATTTTAAAATTCATGGTGTCCCACATCATAAATTAGTACTGCTATAAATGAATTTATTTTGAACTTCTGGAGAATTATTCTTAATATGAGATCATCATCAAAGATTTGATTAACTTTATTATGTGTGTGTATGTATGTATGTATTTAAGAGACTCTTTATTCCTCACATAATTATCCATCTTAACTTTTATTTTTCTAAAATGAGAAGTTCTAATCATTAAGTTTTGACTTTGATAGCAGCTCTTTTATATAAATCTTCATCTTCTCCTAATCATCTTGTGCCCCAATCTTTGAACAGCTCCCACTTGAGTTATTTTGATTCTAGAGTAAGGTAATAAAATCTGCATGCATTCCTTAAATATTCCAGGGGAGAAGACATCACAGTTTTATATAAGTAAAAGATAAGTTATGCTTCTTTGCCATACCTCAACAAACTCTTGAACATTCATTCAGAATGTCATTTTGCAATTTAAAAGAGTGACTTCTTTGTGTTTCATGAGCCCAACATGAATATGATCCTGACCTCTCTTTCAGGACTCTAGGCTGAATTTTGGTGTTAATTTTATTATGAAGCTGGATGCCAGGGTTTCTGTTGAAACGATTTTTTATGTAAAACAAAAGCTATTATTTTCTCAGTCTTTCATGAGGTGCCTGTGGCTATTTTATGTGTGTTCAACGGTTATTATAATTGTGCCTTACTTATGAGCACAGCAGAAGTGTGGTGGGCTCAGCACTTTTTTCTTTCTAACTCATCATAATGGCAGCCGATGTGAAGATCAGGGGAAGTTTATCTATAAACCCTGGACAGAATTAAGAGGCTCAGTGTAAAAAGAAACCAAAAGTCGTATTATTTTTAAATTTATTTCTTAAGTTTATAGGTCACAAAAAGTTTTTCTAATTATTTACATTCACCCTTTTGATTTCTTCCTGCCATGATTACTCGAAATATTTGCCAATTCCATTTCCTGAGAGAAAACTTAAGAAATAGGCAAGCTCTCTTGCGGTGCACATATTTCAAAACTTCCAAATCCTATGTACTCAAATCTATCTTTTTCCTTTTCTGTCCTGTTCGTTCACTGAGCCTTTCAGTCTGCCAGATTTTCTATTATCCAAATCCTATGTACTTTAGTATCAATGTGGATTTTTAGACACTAAAGGTACATTTGTTTGGTCTTCTCTTTGTAACTAGCTGTGTCCCAAGCTGCCAAGATCATACCTCCCCTCTTCTCAGCCACATGGTACAGAGAGTTCAAGAAATAAACCTTTTTCTAAGCAGTAAACTCTTCTCTGTGTTCTGGAGACAGATAAGAAAGGTAGGCTAACACCCCTGATTCACGTCCCCTTCTAATCAAAAAACAAGCAGGGTGTCTCTCTGACTTCTGCTGTGTCACTGGGGAGTGGAGAGAAAGGAGCAAATAATAGAAACTCTGTGAATCCATATGAAGCTTAATCTATGTTTTGTTATGGAAGATAGACACCAAAAATCAGCTTTGAAAGTAATGTAACAGTCTGCGGCAGAGCTGGATTGTGTGAGAGCTGGATTGTGTGAGAGCTGGAAGGCTTGAAGAATCTGATAGAAGTGTCAAGAGAGTAGTGGAGCCTTCTCCAGAACACTAGATAGCTGCGTCTTGACAGGGCAGACTGAAAGGCTCAGTGAAAGAGCAGGACAGAAAGGGAAAAAGATAGATTTCAGAAAAAGAGTGAACCATCAGAGAGAGAATAACTCTTCTGTCAGGATTATTCTAATATATATCTATAGATCAATGGAATACAGTTCACCTATCAATCAAACTCCCACTCATTTGTCTAATAAGCCTTTAATGTCTTTTTGTATCAGAAACTGTTCCAGGTTCTGGAAATTTAAAAAAAAAAAAAAAAAAAAAAAGGAAACATGGCCCTTACTTTTCAAGGACTTCCATACAAGAAAGATGAATTTGTTAGATGGGCATATCACAAATTCAAAGATTTACCATTTAATGTCATTACAAAGCAAATGTAGGTATTTAGAGTAGCCTTGCAAAACAAAAAACAAAGGTACCTTGAAAATATGCTTTCCATGAAGCAAAAAGGAAAAGGGAGCCAATCTGATTACTTGCTGCAAAGCATGTATTTATCTTGCTTAGTTCTAGTCACAGATAATTTGACATTTGCATTACTGACGTCCATTTCCAAGTGGCTTTAAACAGCACTGAAACGTTCTTGGAAACTGGCCAGAGCCACTTTGGCTTTTTTAGCCACACTTGCATAAAAGGACCAGTGCATGAACTATATATAGCACCTATGACAAGTAAGATCCCAGGATATCTCATTGCATCAGTTTTTCAATGGCAGAGTAGAGCACTGCTTTCAAATTGCAGACACTCTAAAGGTGATTTTAGGCCAGCCTCTGTGAAGGTTTTTCACTTGATGCCAAATGTGCCCTGGACTTGAAAACACAATTGGGCTGATCGATTGTTATTACCGAGCTACTATTTATTAAGAATTGACTATTTTCAATGAATTTGCCCATTCTAGGCAATGAGTACATGAAATAAATTGAAAATATTACAAGTGAAATTGAAGCAAGGGTCTTCAGATAAAGAGAGGTACTCAGCCTCACAATTATAATTGCTCCTCTTTCTTATTTCAATAAGAAACAGAATCCCATGGATCAAAAACATTTTGCTATTTACAACCTAATAATTTTCTCTTGTGCCAATTCCTAGTCTGTTACGATTTCCTATTCTTAGTCCCCTCCTTGGTTCCAAAAAAGACATAGGAATTCCACAGGGCCTCCAGAGTGGAAGGCAGATAATACCAATAAGATTATGGTTCATCACTTTTGCTGCTGTCCATGATAAAAATGTGCACAATTTAAAGAGGTAAGCTAACGATATATTAAATTGGGAAACATCATTAGGCCAGCAGTAGCCTAGTGTTCCACTAGTCAGGACCTATATTCTATCAAATGAAAAAAATAAAAGAAACAGAAGGGCCTCAATAGCCTGTGTTGTTAAGCTTGTTAATATTAATGTGATGTAGTGATGCAGTGAGGGATGCAGTCGTTGAGAGTGGAGGGTGCAGTTGCTGATAAAATTCTATCTATATTCATCTATATAATTTTTTTTCTGAGAATTATTTCTTTCCACTCTCAAAATAATGTTTTCCCAGTATGCATTTAATTGCAGTTCCCAATTCATCAGTAAGGAATTTCAAATACAATGCATTTTGAAATAAGACTATAAACAGAAGTATGATTCGCTCAAAGGAAAGAGGAGATATTTAAATTACATTTTCGTAGTACAGTGGTACAGACAATGCATGTTTTTATTTTTATTTTTTTTTATTTTCAGAGGAAACGATGCGTGAATCAGATTTTTGAGGTAGAAGATTTTCTAGTTTTGCTTTTCAAGTATTTTTTAATCTGCAAAAGCTTTTATTCAAAAGCAAATTTAAAAAGAAATTCAGTAAAATGAAGCTGTTTTAGCCGATGTGCGATCTTCCATGCGATGGCTCTATCTTCACTCTCTCTCTCCCCCTATCCCTTAGACCCTGTCTCTATTTCACAAGCTCCTCTTCCCACTTCTAACAGAAGACATTTCCCCAAGTGTAGAACTTGATCCCTCTGTTCTTTACCTTTTCAACTCAACCTCTCAAAAGAATGGACTCACTCTTCCCCCGCCCCCCAAATCTTCACCACACTCTTTAGTCTCAGGTCCTCAAAAATGCCTAGGAACCTTTTTATCATTCTGTTGTTTCTGTTTCTAACTCTTCTGCTCATAAGCAGTATAACTGGAGGTTTCTCAGAGTGGAATTTGAATTAAAGGAAAGATAGAAGCAGTAGATTATTTATCTGAGAACTGTTTCAAGGAAAAGAAGAGAAACCGAGCCTTTCCTAAAAGAGCAGAGGAAGAGGTGAATTAACAAAAGGCAAACTGTATAAATAAAATGTTAATATACCCAATATCACATAATTTTCTGTGTATATTGGTCTGTTCCTGTGGTTCTGTTTTGACTGTTCCTTGTTTTTCTCCCCAAATAATAAAAAACAATTTGGATTTGCCTGTCTATGGCCAGACTGTTTACACAGCTGGCATATCACTAAACAAATATGGACAAGGGATCTTTTAAAGTTCAGGTCAGGTGTGTCCCATTAACATGTTATATAGAAAAGACATCTATACGCCATAAGAGAAAGGACCTTGTCTCCGTGTTTGGGAGGTGACAGTACCGGCCTCCCAGGTACGTACGCACAGCTTGTTTTAATTCTCAATGAGGCACGCCATATTCCAAACAAGTGTTTTTGCTCCTTTCTGTACAGCTTTCTTTATCAATAGTAAGAGGAATAATTCTCTAATTTATATATGTTTATAGTTAAAAGCACTTTTTTATCATGTCAGTTATTTTACTTGATCTACGAAGAAATTTGCCCAAAGTCAGGCCACGTATTTGTTAGATAAGGACACTGAGAACCAGTTAATAATTGACAAAAGCAAGTCTAAAAGTTACATCTATCATCTCCCTCACTCTGGTCTTAATAACTACATTCCATTATGTCTTGTGGAACACGTTGTAAGGGAGATTCTGCTCAAGAGAGAGAAAACATAAGCACCCGTGAATGACCCTGAAACACGAAGTATAATGAAAATATAAAACACATACCAGTGAAAGTTTGACTGATATCCTGGACAGTTCCATGTTCAGCCTGAGAATCCTGCAACTCACACGACTCATGACTTCTGCAATAGATTAAGGATGCCATAATTAATATTAACACTTGCAATAATTTTGAAAAAAAATTAGTAATAGTAGAGCTGTAATTTACCAAGACCAGCAATGGCATGCATCAATACAAAGGCAAAGAAACTTCATACACTGACAACCAGAAAATGTAGTCAAAAGTGAAAATGGGTATAAAAAATATTTTATAGTTTACTCACTATTCTTCATTTTATTACTTTAAAAAAGCCAGTGCTATACAAAAAATCCCTAGGAGATACAGAGTTGGGTTGGAGACCAACCATAAATCACATTTCCCACTGCATAAAATTCTGATAAAATGATTTTTCAGGTAAAATTCTGATAAAATGAATATCGAGAGGAAAACAATTAAAAATATGTGGACCCTGAGGGGAAAGATTCATTTGATGTGAACCCCAGTAAAGAATTTATCTGCTGAGATGGATTCCTCAGGCTCAATCAAAGGCCAGGATTTTATAAGTAATAACAGTCCAGCAGCCATTTGCTGACAAGGGCTCCTCACGGTCTCTGTGCAGCAGGAAAAGTCTCAGACTGAACCCTGGGCTTCCTGCATGACGCCCTGCTTGTTACACAGTCTGAGCCAACTGCTGCAGAAAAACCTTGGTTTTGACGTTCTACTTATGGACTGAGACCACTGGCCAAACAGAATCTCACAATTTGGATCCCTCATTTACAGAAAATGGACTTAATTGAGAACCTGGGTGGGAACTTTCTCTATAAAAAGGCACCTCCCCTTTGTCTTGATGGAACACAATTTAGTTGCTACTGAATCTGTGTCTCCCAGGCTACCACATCTTTTGCTCAAAAAAAAAGCTTTTTAATCTTTATTACCATCTAAAATTAATTTTGGCTTACAAATGGGAAGGCCTATATTGTGGTATAATGAATGTAAATGTTTAATATTTATAGTTTTACAGAAAAATTGCAAATAGAGTACAGAGTTCCATATACTCTATACCCAGTTTGCCCAATTACTAAGATCTTAGATTAGATACTGGTAATTTGTCACTTTTAATGAAACTATTATCAATACATTATTTTAAACTAAAGTTCATACTTTATTCAGCATTCCATTAGATTTTTGTTTTGTTTTTGTTTTTGTTTTTTTTTACTCAGGTATTTTGTAGAATGACCCTGGTATAGATCTGATGTTTTCCTCATAATCAGACTACCAGTTTGGACCATGTTGCGTAAGATTACAGAAGTGAAGTTTCATTCTAATCACATCACATTGGGGCACAAATTATCAACATGACTTATCACTGTTGATGTTAACTTGTTTATCTTGCCGATGTACTGTTGTTTATTAGATTTCTCCACTATGAAGTTTTTCTCCCATTCAATATTGTACTCTTTGGAAAGAAGTTGCCATATACAGGGCACACTTATGCTCCATCTCCTTGAGGAAGGAGTCTTTATATAAATTGCTTGAAATTCTCCTGCATGAGAAATTGTCTATTCTCTCCCATGTATGTATTTATTTATTAAATCATTTATGTAAGTATGGACTCAGGACATTTACTTAATGCTTTGAGATATAAACTAATACTATTTTATTTTATTGCTCAAACTGTTCAAGCTTTAGCTCTTGGGAGGTCTTTCAATTGGTTGCTGTTTGTCCTTTTGGCAAACACCAGTGTGTGTGTGTGTGTGTGTGTGTGTGTGTGTGTGTGTGTTGATGTTTTAAACGTTCTTACTTTCTGACACTACAAGATACTCCAGGGTCATTTTGAACATTTCCTACATCAGCCATTTTTCAAAGGACTACAATGAGTTTTAGGACAAAAATATATGGACTCAAATCCTGGCTCCACTCTCACTAACTGTGACCTTGGGCAAGAAGACCCCTACCATTATGAGACTCAGTTTCATCACTTAAAATGAGAATACTACTAACTTCAAAAGATTCGTTATTATTAGGTTTAAATGAGAAAACAAATGTAAAAGTCAAGTTCTTAACACTTTAAATAATAAATGCTAATTCTATTCCATTCGCCCCTCTATCCCAGTTAGCAGAGCAATCTACTTCTTCCCCTCTAGCTGCGTCCCTGAATCACTGCCCATGTTCTATCAACCAAGGACATTTCCAAAACCACTAGTCTGGGTCATTCTATTTACTTACAATGTAGAGATACCTTTCTTCATGCATAAACTAATGTTTAAATATACCCACAAAGAAAAAAAAATACACAGATGCATGCAGATTATATGTTGTGTTACTTCACATAAATGTAAGGTATTTCCAAGTAACATGTCTGTCCTTATTAGGAAAAATATTTTATGTAAAATGCATCATAGCAACAACTTTGTAAAGCTAGTAGTTTAGATGAGAGGTGCTTAAACCCTGGGCCACGGACCAGGACCAGTCTGTGGCCTGTTAGGAATCAGACAAGACAGCAGGAGGTGAGCAGTGGGCAAGCCGCAAAGCTTCATTTATATTTGCAGCCACTCCCCAGAGCTAGCATCATCGCCTCAGCTCCACCTCAGATCATCAGACATTAGATTTCTCATGGGCACACCAGTCCTGGTGCCAAAAAAGTTGGGGACCACTGTTTTATATGGGTAATTTGGAGAAAAAATATTTGTCACAATGAGTAGTTACCATAACAACTACATGAAAATGTTGCTGGGTTTGGGGTTTTTTTTGTTTTATTTTTATTTTTTTGGCAATCACTTCATCATCGTTTTAACATTTCAGTTTCATGAACAACCAAATGCAGTTAGCATTATCTCTAAATACACTCTCAGGTATTCTTTTTTTTCCCTTCAGTGAATCAAGGTCTTTTATTTTCTACTAAAAAGATCAAGGCCATCTATATAAAAATGTAAAATCTAACAAAGACAACCCTTTATCATGAAAACATAATCAATATCAAATAGAGTAACATCATGGATATCATCTATTTTTTTCTCATCATGTTTATCAAGAAGTTTTAAGAAATGATCAATAGAAATGTGTCTAAATTTCTAGCACAGGTTAAAGCCACAAAGAGATAAGTATTTAGCTCAAAGAGTCAGACCTCATCCTCTACTGATATTAGTTTGTGTTTTTAAGCACAGCTAATCTTTTGGTCACTTAGGGATTAAAGCACACAACTTTGGTCCCAGTGTAGCTCACTGATCTGCACAGCTTTTCATGTAAGTGAACCTATTTCTGTTGAAGCTGAAGTTATACCTTTATTTTTTTCCCCTCAAACAGTGCCGTTACAGCTACTCTACCTTTTTTCACTTATTCTCCCTTCATTTTCTCTGCTATTATTCTATCTTCTTTTCTTCCACCTTCTCCTTTTCTCTCTTGACCTATCATTCCCATGTTATAGTAAGTAGTAACAATAGTGGTGTCAGTAGTAAAACAGGTCCAGGATGAAGTGTTTAATAAAGACCTTCTTGGGGTCAAAATGTTACTTGGGAAAAACTGCAATAAAAATTCTCAGACATTAAAACATAAAAATACTTTATAGAAAGAAAAACTCTAAGGTGTGGGCCTTTTTCTGCTTAGCTTTTAGAATTAATATTAAGGGTTTATTATCATGAGGAACTGATTCTACACTAGGTAATTTTTAAAAATCATATGGCTCTACTTCAGCGATTGCAAGAGACAGACAATTATTGTTCTGTATCCATTTTTGTTCATGTATTTCCTCAACAGGTATTCTAAAAAGTTATAGATAAAAATAGACCTGTCCCATCCCATCTGATCTTGGAAGCTAACCAGGGTCGGGCCTGGTTAGTACGTGGATTGGAGACCACCTAAGAAAATCAGGTGCTGTAGGTGTAAAAAATAAAAAAAATAAGGGATTGCAAGCTGACAAGGTCTTTGCAATTCCTGAGGCCAACCAAGGGTTGCCTTACCTTAAAAATAAAAATAAAATAAAATAAAATAAAGGACCTGAATGAGATCTTTTTAAAGATTTTGTAGCTATTAATTTGCCTGGGATCAATTTAATGCTAATTAACACAGTAATACCACATGATGCTATCATTTTTCTGAGCCTTTTACATACCCACACCCTATAATATCAAGCACAAAACCAGGAGTCAAAGCAATCACTATCCTATTCCATAGTGTATTTATTTTTACTGATGTCAGCTTTATGTTTTCAGCAAGGTCCTCAGTAATTTACACTTGTATTTCCCTTCAGTAGTCCTCTAAACTTTTACATCAATTTTACATACAACAGATTTCACTTACTTGTATTCACTTTTCCTTTAAGAACATAGGGAGGGGGAAGATTTCATTATCATAGAAAATACAGAAACTTAGATCGGCTCCCTAATTACAGCTAGTGCTCTACACAAAACACCAGTTTGCTTTGTCTCATTTGGTCATTTTTTATTTTACCTACTCACTGCCACAGAGAGCAGTATTTTCTAGTTCTTTATGGGTTTCACAGAAGGGGGATATTTATTTCCTATCCTAGAGGCATTAACTGTGGTTATCATGATCCACTCACTTCCTTACTGGCATTTTCCATTTAATTATTTCCTTTTCTCTTACAATCTTTCTCTCTTCCACTCTCTCTTCCCCCTTCTCCCCTCCCTTTCCCTCCCACACACACCTCTAGTCCTGAATGTAAGTAGTTGCAAATTTCACTTTTATGTTATCAAATGACCCTGGGTGGAACAGGAGAGAAAGAGGATGAATGAGCAGAAGCCCATTAGCTATCTGCAATTCAACACACCTGGCTTGAGTCCTAGACCTGCCCACAAGTGAAACGTTTAGTGATGAGAGGTCAAACAATTTTCTCCATTCCCATCCCTCATGTGCATTCTCAGTCACCTTAATCATTCTTTTAGCCCATTTACTGTACAATGAGGAGGTATGAGAGCAATAGCTTGAAATATGTCCATGTTTATAAATTCCTTAATCTTAAATAAATATGGGTCTATGAATTAAAGAAATCATCCAGCAAAACGCCATAGAAAAACATCAAGGCTTAACCACAGCTCTAATTTATATATAGCAAAGTCAGAAGGAAGAACTCCAAGCACTTGAACCTTTAGGAAGAACCTATCACAATTAAGAAACCTTGATTCAGTATCTGAAATTGTGTAGTAAGATCCATCTTTGTAATGTCCCATGGAAAAGTTGGTGTCTTTTACATGTTATTCAGAGATACCAAGCAGAAACTACAAAAATACAGATGGCTTTTCAAAATCAAAATCAGTTTTTAGGCTTCTAAACATAGCTTCTAGATAGTGATTTCATTTCAACAAATATCTACTTGGAATATTTTTAGTATGTCCAAGAAAATGTGATAGCAACTTCTGAAAAAAAGTTACATTTCTGTTAAGAGATATAATTTATATAGTTCACATTTCCAACTTATGAAATGCTTCAATTATATCAAGTCACCATATCTACTACAGAAAGCCTGACACAAGCTAATAAGATAATTCACATAGTGTTGAAGATTGGGCTTCCTAGAGGCAGAACTTTAGTCAGGGATCCAAGAACATACGACTTAGTGAGGAAATGCATTTTGGGAACATCCTTCAAAGAAATGAGGCAAGCAGGCACAAAGAATGTGATCTCAAGTAAAGCCTAGCTTTAACCTGATCCATAAAGAATTCCGGACACTAATAGTTATTACTCTATAATTCGAAGAACAATGTGAAGGTTTTTACTAATGCTAAGTAAATTTCAATTGTTCATTTAGGCAACCAAGGAAAGGACCACTGGATGGGTCCACACGCCAGATGAGATGGACTAGGTCTTAAGTCTATTACTTGACTATCTGTTCTTGCTCTATCAGAGGAGCCTTGATGATGGTGCTTTGGGTCCCTAAGTATCAGAGTCAATTTAGATTCCATGTCCAACAACCCATGCAAGGTCTAATTATTTCTCTTTTCTCAGTGTATGTTTTCTAAGGTAAATAGCTTGTAGGTCTTCTAGGGAAGGACTGGGTGAATCATTACTGTATATACACTTGCCTTGTTGTTGAAAGGCCCTTCTCCACATGTTTTAGCCTTTCTTTCCATTGATGGTTTCTAGGTTTGAAATCAGAATCAGTTTTTAAAACTAGTCGAGAGTTAGTGACTTCCCTCTGGGGCAGCAGAACTCAGCCTCTGTCCTTCAGTGATCCATTCCTGAATTCTTATATATTAAGCAATATCCTTATTGGCTGCTCATCTAAATTTTCCCTAGAACACAGTTCTTTACTGTCTATCACCACAGATACTGATGAATGTTTTCCAACCTTTCTTCCCATAATGGTAACTATGCCCTCCTTACTTTAGAATTTAAGAACTGTCAACTGGCCTCTGCTATTATAGGGTCCTAACATGTACGACCATCAACTCTGGCCTCCAGAGAACAAGCACTACTGTGGTTCTCACTGATGCCAGTGATCCTCGCCAGAACAGTTACTTTAGTAAATGAGGTGTTCTCTGGGGCCCTGCCTAGGACCACAGTCAGCTGCTAGCTTTTCTACTCTTACGTAGCTGACAGTCAGATCATGCAAGCTTCTCTGAGTCTTTTGATTCCATTCTTCACTGTCTGCCATGGCAGTTCTACAATTTCTTCTCCAAGTTTCTATAAGTTCTCACAGCAGTGTATTAAAATTATCCCTAAAAATTGGCCTTGTCAGGGTGTTATCCTGTGTCACAGGAGAATTCTCCCATTTTGACAAACTCCCTTTTACTAGCTTTATATTCACGCAGCACCTACAAGTTTAGTATCCACAAGTTTAATTGCTGTTGGTGCTCAATTACCCATGACATTTTCACTCTATCGCATTCAATGAGAGCCTAGAAGTGTGAAGATTATGCTGAACATGACTCTAAATAAGTTAGTAAAGAAGTATCAGGTCAAATTGACGTCATTGTGAAGGTTTTATGTGCCCTCAAAAGACTATTTATTGGTTTGCTTTGTATTCAAAGTTAATATAGTTAGAAATTCAAACCCCTTTTCTATGTTAAATATTTAAGTTTAGCATATAAATCTTATTTTTCTATTTATAAAATACCAAATTTAAATAATTACTTTTAAAGAAATTCAAATAATGTTTGACTTTCATATTGCATACTCAAATATTTCAATTTATACATTTAAGTGAATCTCCATTTTAAATACATTAATTGTCTGATTTAGCAAACAAAAACTTTTCATTTTATAGTTAAATGACCTACATAAATTACATAAAATTAATAAATACTGTGAATATAAATTTTCTTAGATAGTCCAAAGGGTGCAAAACCTTAGTAAGACTTAAACTTAAAATCCTAAATCTACAGTTATAGTTTTTAATTCAATTACTCAATTTTATATTTTAGATTAGATTTATAAGATTATCACACTAATACACCAAATTCTCTTAAAATTTGTAAGTACATAAATGACAAGTATCTATTACATATCTTCCTAAACTTAAAAAAATAATGCTAATAATTTATTTTCTTAATCATTTTTACTTAATTCTAAATATCCCAGAATTGAAATATATATACCCCTAAAGAAGAAAATTATCTTAGTTATGAGGTTATAGAACATCTTGAACATGAGACATAGAGCTATCTACCTCCAGAGAGATTTGTCTCAAAGCCTGGACTATCAGGTTGAGCCCTTTTCAATAGTTCAAACTTCCAGCACTTCAAAATAATTTAACTTTGTAGCTTAGACAGCCTACTTTTTATTTCAACTCTCACCCAGGTTGATCATTTGGTTGAATTTTCCTACCTAACTCTAAAGCCCTTTGAATTTAATGGAATCCTAGGTTACATATGTTTGTTATTTTTCTTTGAACTTAAAGACCTTTACTGAGTCTTAAAAGCCTGCACTCTTGTGTCCTACAAATTTGTCCATCTATCCATGCATTCATTCATCCAAATAACATTTATCAAAGTCCTCATTGCCACGGAATGCCTTTTCTGAGGAGGAAATCAATAACAGAATTTATTGCCTGTTGTGAGAACTATATAAAGAAGCTATCCAAGTTTCCTCATCTAAATAACAAAAACAATGAAAGTAAAACTCTTTGCACAAGGCTAAGCAATATAGTGAACCTTGAATAAATAGCAGTACAGGTACACCAGAGCGCTAATGGTAGAACTAAACTCTGTGTTTGGAGGTATGTTGCCTGGGAAAAGTGCACAAGGATTGCCCTATCTCTTAGTGAACTCAGGAATGCACTGAGGTTGTGTTACCTGTTTGGTGTTTGGGGTGAGTATAAGGCATTGTAGATTCACTATCAGCAGTTTTTAAAATGACAGTGGAGCTTGAACATCATGGTATTCAGCTGTGGTCGGAGACAAAACTATTCATTAACAAATATCCATTGAGCATCCACTAGTCATCCATTATTTAGCACTGTTTGCATGCTGGGGATTCAGGAGTGAATAAAATAGCCCAAATCCCTACTTTCATGGAGCTTACATTCTGGTGGCAACAGTCTCCAGACAAGTAGCATAGTAGAGGGAGCCAGGAAGAGAAAAAAAAAATCCCTATGAAAAGTAGAAAGGGAGTTTCTCAATGCCTGACACAATCATGAGGAACCATGTGTCCCACGGTGAACTCTGAGCACCTGGGAGCATCCTGTAGTTTTTCGTGTTGCTTGAGCAATCCCAATTAATTTCTATATATTTTTCAATTGGAGAAAATTTATGAGTTCTTTTTGGCACCTTCCCTTTAATGCATCATGACAACCACAGAGCTAACATAACATGAAAAAAATTAATCTCATTATTTAACACAAATTATTACTATACTATAATTTGTGTTGAACTGTACATTAAAAGAAATTTCTACCTCAAAACTCACTGCACACTGAGGTATCTTCAACTTATTTGAGTTTTATATAATTTCTTTAACACTTTTATGTAAATGATTAAAGACATCTGATGAAAAGTGACTTGAACTGGAATTTAATTATTTAAACATTCTTTGGGATTTATTCTAATGAATCATGAGTGTCATAATCTAGCATTAGACTCTTTTCATATCATCTTCATTCCATGTTGTTGGTAAACAAAGTGTCCTTATAATCTTACCAGAATGACAGCTGACTTAGGTGACTGACCTCTAGCTATGCTAGAGTTTGCATCTGTCTTTTCCTGTAGAATTCATACAGCTTGTATATTATGGGTGTCATGCATATTAGATGCTCATTTTTAATTTCTGTAATGGATAGTGATTCAGCCTCATTGCCCATTGCCTTTTCTTAGATGATTTCATTTTAAATGTTTTGGTGAGAACATTTAAGTTCTTCTCTCTTTTTAGATGATTTCAAATGTCAAATTTTACTCAGTGAAAACCTCTACTGTGAAGCTTTATCATGAACTCCACATGCCAGGTTTCTTCCCGACACACAGAGCTGAGAAGTTTCCAGACTTGTAATGTTAACAGAACTATATAGCTCTGCAGTATATGCAGGTAGTGTTGTGAATTTTAAAGCCTACAAATGAATCAAACTGATTTAATTTTGAGTGAAACTATTCATGAATGTTCATGGCAGCCTTACTGAAATCACCAAAAACTGGAAATAACACAAATGTCCATCAACAGGTGAACAGAAAAAATATTGCATATGCATAGTGAAAAGGAATGAACAACTGATATCATGGATGACATGTGAAAACATTATGCTGAGTGAAAGAAGCAGGTGAAAAACAATACATATCGATTCAATTTATACAAGATGAAAATTAATCTATAATGACACAAAGCAGTCAGTGGTTACCTGAGGCAAGGAATGAAAGGAGGGACCCACTGCAAAAGAACATGAGGGACCTTTTGGCAGAGTAGAGATGTTCTGTTCTGTGATGGGGTGACTATTTCATGGGTGTTAGATTTGACAAGACTCACCAAACTGTACGTTTCAAAGGAATACATTCATTGCATGTAAATTATTCCTCAATGAAATTGATAAAAAAATAATAATTCTTGAGAAAGTGGGAAAGAGAGATCCATATAAAGCAAAGATAGTTTAACGTTAGAATTATCTTCAATATTAATTCATTAGTACTTCTTCAAATCATGAAGAGAGGAATTTAGCTTATTATTGTAGAAGTCCTATTCAAACGTCTGTCTCTCTTTCATGTTACACACACACACACACATAATATTTTTAAATTTAATATGCAAAGGAAAGCAATTCATAGTACTAACTCAGGTTCTAAAAATAAGATAACAAAATAAGTCAAGTTATGAGCCAAATGAAAATATGTGAAGGTACTGAAGAATAGAAAATTTTGTTCTCCTAAATTTTCGATTCTTGAGTGATACATGCAGTCTCAATTCCTGGCTTCTATCATGCTTATGACACTAATCATGCTGTTGAAGGGAGCAAACAATCCTAAATTTCCCCACAGCCTACCGTACAGCCAACAGCAACCCCACCCCTCTGGCCAAAGTTTGAAATAGTCACTGCAGAATTTGCCCCAGTAACCATATTTGATAGTGCAAGTCAAGTTAACATTTTGAGTGGCAGCTTTTTCATTTCTTAGAAAATACAAAAATGAGGCACATGAAGAAATCAGGGGTTACTGTCAGGGCCTAGAAATGAATACGGTCACTTCATCAGAGCTCCAGGACACATTTAGATTGTCCCTTGATTGCTTCTTTAAGGGCCAATACTGCACCTGAAAAAATTTTTGCAGCAATGAAGGGAAGGGAATGTTCAGTGAGGCAGAATCACTTACACTGTGGCTAGAACTTTCCTTCTGCTGACATGGATGTATTTCTTGTAACAAATGTCCTCCTGGTTAAAATTAAAATAATTAAAACATCTTCTCTTAAAAGATGGGTTGTCTGAATTGCCAGCATGCTTTTACAAACCTCTAAAGCAGGGGTCCTCAACTCTGGCCACAGGCCTGTGAGGAACTGGGCACACAGCAGGAGGTAAGCTGGGAGTCAGGGAGCAAAGCTTCATCTGTATTTGCAGCCACTCCCAGTGCTAGCATCACAGCCTCAGCTCTACCTCAGATTATCAGGCATCAGATTCTCATAGGAGCACGGTCCTTGGTGACAAAAAGGTTGAGGACCGCTGCTCTAGAGGGAAAAGTTAACTCAGTGTTGTTCCTGCCTGGGGTTCTTCACAACAGTATTCCATGGCTTTGTTCTCTCACCTCCTTTCAGCAAAACATTTCTGTCCACTGATTTAAAATTGAACCTCGCCAAAATGTGGTGACAGAAAGAAATCTAAGTATGGGCAGTGAATACTCAATGATTATATATATATATATATAATATATATATATATATATATATATTATATATATAATATATACTTAACTGTTGAATTGTACACCTGAAACTTACTGGATTCCATTCATCAATGTCACCATGATAAAAATAAATTAAAAAATTAAAAATTAAAAAATTTTTTAAAAAAGCAAAACCCAGTGCATAGTAAGAGCAAATAAAATTATATTAGCATTTAATAAACCAAAATTTTAATTGAGTATAAGAATTTCAAGTGCGAGAACTAAAATTGCTTTCTGAGAGCTATCACATATCTGATAATGTTTTCCATGAGCACGTGCAGAAAAAGATGTCTTAAAAAAAAATTCTTGAAAACCCATATCCGAAAAGATATTTATACCAATGTTCACAGCAGCGTTATTCACAGTGGCCAGGTCATGGAAGCAACTGAAGTGTTCTATGATAGATGACTGGCTAAAGAAGCTGTGGTACATATATACAATGGAATATTACTCAGCCATAAGAGGAGATGAAATACTGCCATTTGCTATAACATGGATGGACCTCGAGATAATCATGCTAAGCAAAATAAGCCAGACAGAAAAGTTGAAAATCACATGAATCACTTATATGTGGGATATAAACCTAAAAGCAACAAATGAACAGGACAAACAGAGACTCATGGACATGGACTATAACCTAGTGATTGGTTACCAGAGGGTAGGGAGTGGCAGAGGAGGGGTAAGGTAGATGGGGTAAAGGGGGTCAAATATGTGGTGACAGAAAGAAATCTAACTATGGGAATGAACACACATTGTAAACATAATGTGTGCCTTACTGTTAAAGTGTACAGCTGAAACTTATTGGATTTCATTAACCGATGTCACCATAAAAATTAATTAATTAAAAATGTATATAAAATAAATAAATATAATAAATAATTGAACCTTGCCAAAATTCACACCTCAACCCTCACCCATACACACACCACTATGACCCTTTTCTATTTTATATGGTATCCACCATTCCATCCTATAACAAACTTTGTATTTTACTCCCTTGTTTATTTGTCTTCTCTCCAATCCTTATCAACTTCCACAAATTTTTTATTTCTGGTTTGTACACTTCTGAGGTCTAGAAGGGTACCTGGAACACAGTGAGCACTAATTAAATATTGATGATGAATGAATGACTATGATACAGAAAGGAGAGGACAGATCCAATACACAGATTAGAGCCCAGTTTGTTACAGACAGACTGGCAAGAGTAAGCAGGGAATTTTCCTTATATTTTGATACAACTCGTCATGAGCCTCCACGAACAGGGCAGCTAGAATTCCAAACTCTAGTACTGTCCAGAGTATTCTAATTATAATTCCATGAGACCTTGATATGTGTTTGTTGTCAGTGTCTATGAATTATTATATTTTAGAAACATACATTATATTATTTCTCAAGAAGCATAAAGCTATTCATTAAGAGCACTGAGAAATTCTGCAGTATTGTCAAATAAGAAAATATAGCAGCAAACTAGTCTTAATTTTCAAACTCACTTTCCCAAATTTATTGACAATAATGTCCCCTTCCCCTTTGAGATATATATATCAGTGAAGTATTTTAGTGATGCACAATTTAGGATTCTGGCATATTCAAACTATTGTTCATCTCTGAGGGAAAACAAAAACTCTACCAGGCAGGTATTTAAAGACTCAGAAGGTATAATATCAATATAGCATGCTGAAAAAAAAAAAAAACTGTTTAAGAATTAAATTTAACCAAATGAGAAGTAGTCATAATAATGAATCAAGAAAGAAGGACAAATATTTTATAGAAACAGTGTGAACTATAGATTTATATTTAAGGTTTAGCAATGAAATTATACAGACTTAGGGATAAGTCTCTGTAATTGCTGGTTAAGGTTATTGAGGTTTAGGGTAGTTGAAGAAAGGACTTTGAAATAGAATATATAATACAAAAATGAAATTGATGATACATAAGGTTGAGAATTTAGAAAATAACACAAGTTACACTCACAAATAGTGAATAGATAATTCATTAAAGTTGAGAAAATTTACACTCCATTGGAGGAATGCCTACCATATACACAAAAATTAATTACTGATTATTATAGATCAAAATTTAACATTGAAAATAAAATCACAACAAGATGAATAAGAAAGAATATCTCAATAATTCCAGGCAGGGCTGGAATACCATTCTACTTAGAATGCTATTGCCAAAGTAATAGTCACAGGTATGTCTCCATTGTATTTAATATTGTACGTAACTTTTGAAAAAGATTTGAATTATTTTAATTTCATCTATCAATCTGCCAGATTTAGTAAAATTAATTTCTTAGAATCAGCAAGCGTTTAGGGAAATAAGCACTCTCAAATACGTCATTGATAGGTGTGCCTCTGTCTCCCAATAAATATCAGAATTAAAACATTCTTTCACCTCACAACTCTATCCTAGAATTTATCCAAAGGAAGGAACAGGAAAAATGCTAAACAACATGTTTATATTCGATGGAGTTTTTCTTTTTTAATCGAGAAATTAACTATTAACAATTAAAATGTGGGAGAATTTTTAGCATAATTGGAAAAACAGGGGCTCTGGGATCAGGACCCAGCTATAATGAATACCCAGATCTTAATCATCTTAAGTCTTAGTTTCTCTTTACACACACACACACACACACACACACATCTTGAGATACTGATTCAATGGCAATTTCACCTCTCCAAACAAATAACATTATTATAATCTAGTATGGAAAATATTCATAATATATTATAAAGTCAAAACAACCTGGTCCAGTATACACATATTTACGTCATAGTCCAACTACATATCACATGTCATATCATGAAAAAAATACATAATAAGCCATTAGCAATGATCATCTCAGAGAGTAGGAAAGTAGTAGGTCAGGGAAAGGAACTAAGTATAAGAGGAGACTTTGGTTTTCTAATTTTATATATTCTATAATTTTTAAAGATATTTAAATGAACAGGTATTACTTTTGTAAATCAGCAACCACAAAAATACCTCAAAAAAAATTAAACCAACAAGTCTGTTTGATATATCTTCATAACACTCCCTGAAGCTATCCCCATAAAGCCAGGGCAAGTTATCAATGTTAAATGTCTTCTCGATTTAAAATTAAAGAAAAAAGTCTACCCCTGTACTCAAAGTTAGGCATATCTGACATTCATTTAAAATAAACTTTTAATAATTTATTTTTTGAATTCTAAAAAGGAAATTCTTCATCAGTTAATTAATCCTATTACAGGATTAGAATAAGATTTAATAATGAACTCAGGGGACGCCATTTAAAAAATCACTTTTTAAACACTTCTGTTTGGTTTGAAAGTGAAGTAAGACACTGTGTCGAGACACAAAAAGCAAGCTAATCTCAAAATTAGAGGTTAATCCTAGGATTATGAATTTCAGTAGTTCTGTAATTCCATCATCTGAATGAAAAGACTGAACTGCTGTTTTTTACATTGGTTTGAATAATCTCTCACGGCAGCTATTTGCTGAAATTTAATTACAGCCCAGAGGTGATTCCTCTGACAGACCTAGGACACTAGCGTGGACTCGTCCAATATTCTCTAAGAGTGTCTGGAGCTGTGCTGTGAGAGAGGAAGAACACAGATTGCACGAAAGAGACACTTGGTGATCTTATTTCTTTAGAAAGAGCAGCTCTGTGAAAACGTCTTTTGAGGATAATTTTCTAGCTAAAAAGAAAGAGTTCACCATCCGCTTAGTAACATGAATTTATTCCAGACTAGACCAATATTTCTGGAGTTCATACAATCAGAAACCCATTATCTTCAGAACACCATTTAAAAATTTTTTTTTTGAGAAAAATCTCTGTAATGCTGTGAAACTTCTCATATTGACTGATTCAGATAGATGATAATTAAAAGCAAATGACATATTGGAAATGTACCATGAAAATATATTTTGAATTTTTATTTTTTAAAAAAATGCTGTTTCATACTGAAGAAGAGGTGATCTATTGTGCTTTATTACACAAAACAAATAATCTGGAGCCACTAAATTAAGATCCATTTTTAGAGCTCCTATAATTCACTTTAATGAGAATTTAATTTTTATTTACTATAATTTTATTAAAGTTGCCTCCAAGCTTAAATTCAACTTATATTTTCTAAATATCTTTCAGGAGAGACACCAACATTTAATCAAATACTCTATATATTAGCCTTTTGTAGACAATGGAAATATATGCCGAATCACCATGGACACCATCACCTCTACAGTGCAAACCACCAGCATCTAGCACACAGACTTCTGCAGTCTCCCACAGCACCTCGAGTCCTTATTCAGTGCTTCCGGTGGTCTGTTCTCCTAACAGCCAAAGGGGTTCTTTTAAAATTTAAACTCTCATCAAAAAATAAAAATAAAAATCTTCCAATGATCCCATGTTTCCCTGTCATCCAAACACAGAAAAAATCCAAAGATCACAGAAGCCTGTTAAGATCTGGCTGATTTGGCATTCTCTTCTCTTGCACTGCTTCAGAGACACTGCCTTGCATCATGGTCCTCAAATACACGATTATACTCTTTCCTACATGGGTTTTGCCATGGGTTTTGCCACTGCTTACTTTAGGTTTCTGTTTAAAAGCCACTTCAACTGAGAGACATCTTCTAAGAACCCACTACTACTCTTTACACATTGTTATGTCTGATAATTATATATTCTTTTATTTTCATTAATTAATTAATTAATTAATTAATTTTTGCTTATTAATTAATTAATTAATTAATTAATTTTTGCTTTTATTGTTTTCTCTCATCATAAGAAATATAAGAGGATATTTCTGGGAAACATGGCAGAGTGAGAGATGTCCTCAGATCTCTCTCCTTGAACAACAATAAGCTGAACATCTAAAACTCACAAAAACCAGCCGAACTATACACTGGTACATTTAAGTGGGATCTGCGCATAAGAGCTACCGCAGGTCAGAACCCAGGTGTAAGGAGGTGGACTGGGAGAAATAAAGAAGCTGCCCTCACAGCCCTTGAAGCTCCTGCAGGAGGAGGCAGAGGGGAGAGAGAGGTACCACGACTGGCTCCCCAGTACAGCTCTGCCTGGAAATGCTGCGAGTTACATACAGCCAGTGACCAGGTCTAGTCATCAGGGCAGAAAACAGAGAAGCGAGATGGGACCACAGAGAAACAACAGTTGATTTTTACAGGTCGTGGTTGTAAAACCTAGGCTGAGCAGCAGTCCCTAACCCCCAAACCAGAGGGCCCTCCCTGCACACTCTCCCACCCAAATACCCGCGGAGCCCCAATGCCCAGCAAATGCTGCCCAGGCTGTCGCTGACACCGACGGGGACTGAAACTAAGGGTAGTGAGCATGATTAAATATCTACAAGAATTTAAAAAAGCGTTATTAAGACTTTATATAAAGCAGGGATCTAAGTATGTGACACTACCTACTGGAAACCAAAAGAAAAGCATCTTCTTTGCAGCAGGCTAAAGAGAGATCTTTATATAATAAATCTTCTTTCTGGAAAAACAACAGAATGCACTTCCATTAATACCCAGGCAGAAAAATAGTCCATTAAACACCAGGAAACCACCATGTGGCAAGGGCATCTCAGAAAGAAAGAGAAAAATCTCCAGAAATAAGCTTAGAGACCTAGAAATATGCGACTTAAATGACAGAGAAATTCAGGATGGTACTTTGAAAAAACTCAGTGAGTTCTGAAACGAGTCATATCAACAATTTCAGGAATTGAAAAAACAACTGGATGAGCAGAGCAAGGAGAATGAAACCTCAAAAAGAACAAATAGAACTTCTGAAGATAAAAACACACTGCAAGAGTTGAAAAATGAAATAGCAAGCTTGGGAAATAGAGTCGACCAAATGGAGGAAAGGATCAGTGATATTGAAGACAGAAATCTAGAAATAAATCAGAAGGAAGAAGAGAGAAACCAAAGAATGAAAAATAATGAAAGAGAAATACAAGAACTAGCTATACCATCAGGAGAGGAAACATAAGAATAATGGGCATTATCAAGGCAAGGAAAAGGAGCAGAGGACTAGAAAGCATTTTCAGACAAATAGTGACAAGAATTTCCCAAATCTAAGGAATGAGCTGGAGCTTGGAATTCAAGAAGTCAACAGAACACCCAATTATCTCAACCCAAAAAGGCCTTCACCAAGACACATTGTATTAAAATTATCAAAAATCAAGACAAAGATAGAATTCTCAGGGCAGCCAGGGAGAAGAAAATGCTAACTTATAAAGGAAAACCATTAGATTATCATCAGACTTCTCAGCACAAAAAGCCAGAAAGGAATGGAATCAAATATTTAAACTATTAAGTGAAAGGAACTACCAGCCTAGAATAATGTATCCAGCTAAGCTCTCCTTTAGATATGAAGCAGAAATCAAGACCTTTCCAGACATACAAAAATTGAGGGAATTCTCCACTACGAAGCCTCTACTACAGGAAATACTGAAAGGGGGTCAGCTCACCTAAAACAAAACGACAACAACAACAAAAAATACATAATTAGAAGTAAAATGACTATCAGGCAAATAGAAGCAGAGGAGTCCAACCCTTACTAAGAACATGGCATTATAACGTAAATAATAAAAGAAAATTGCTATAGCAAGATAATAATGAACATTCAGCACACATAGAAACAAGCTGAGATAACAATGACTAAAAGGGGAGGATTCAAAGATCCAAATTCACAAAGGGGAATGGAAAGAAGGCACACACAGAAGAAAATGGACGACTATATATATATAACTATCCTTTACATATTCGTAATGGTAACCACAAGCCAAAGATTCAGAATTGAAGTATATAAGCATAAACAAGAAGAACCAGAGGCAAAACCCACAAAAGACAACCAAAATAAAGAAACAGAAACATAAGACAAGGAAGCAATGGAAACACTGAGCTACAAGAAAACAAAGATAAAATGGCTGCAGGAAAACCTCACATTTCAGTAATCGCCCTCAATGTGAATGGACCGAACTCACCAACAAAAGGCACAGAGCTGCAGAATGGATCCAAAAACAAAACCCACCATATGCTGCCTCCAGGAGACGCATCTCAGCTCCAAAGACAAATATAGACTCAAAGCGAAAGGGTGGAAAATGATATTTCAAGCAAATGGCATTCAGGGAGCCCCAAAATGTGTAAAGCAATTCTAACATAACTAAAGAGAGAAAACAGACCAAAACACTATCATAGTACGGGACCTAAAAACTCCACTGTTGGATATGGACAGATCATCCAAACAGAAAAATCAATATGGAAATAACATCCTTAAATGACACATTAGACCAACTGGACATAATTGACATATTCAG
Source organism: Eonycteris spelaea (assembly GCA_003508835.1). Taxonomy (NCBI): domain Eukaryota; kingdom Metazoa; phylum Chordata; class Mammalia; order Chiroptera; family Pteropodidae; genus Eonycteris; species Eonycteris spelaea. Next base: position 18,947,383 of record PUFA01000014.1, on the reverse strand, counting down.
AGCATTTCATCCCAAAACAGATGCTTACATTCTTCTCTAGAGCACATGAAACATTCTCAAGAATTTACCACGTACTGGGCACAGAGATAGCCCTCAACAAATGTAAGAGGGATGAAATCATACCAACCATATTCTCTGATCATAATGCTTTGAAACTAGAGATCAACTGCAAAAAGAAATCAGGAAGAACCACAAATACATAAAGATTAAACAACATGCTACTGAAGAATAACTGGGTCAGAGAAGAAATAAAAAGAGATCAAGACATACATAGAAATGAATGATAAGATAGTACAACATGTCAAAACTTTTGGGACATGGCAAAACTGTCAAAATAGGAAAGTTCACATATTACAGGCTATCTCCAAAAACAAGAATGAGCTCAAATAAGCAACCTAACACTTCATCTTAAAAAAACTAGAAAAGGAAGAAAAAATGAAGCCTTAAGTCAGCAGAAGGAAAAAAATAATCAAAATTAGAGCAGAAATAAATGAAATTGAAACAAAACAAATAAAACAAAAATAAGAAAAAATAAATGCAATGAAGAGCTGGTTTCTTTGAGAAGGTTAATAAATTTGAACAATCTCTGGCTAGACTCACTAAAGAAAAAAGAAAGGACACACTAAAAAAATCATGGATAAAAGAGGGAAATTATGACTGACACTGCAGAAATACAAAAATCATATAAGAATACTATGAAAAAGAATATAACATCAAATTTAATAACTAGAAGAAATGGACACTACTTAGAAAAATATGACCTTCCTAGACTGAATCAAGAAGAACTGGAAAATCTAAATAGAATGATCAGCAGTATGGAAATAGAAATGATCATCAAAAACCTACGAAAAGGAAAAGCCCGGGACAGATGGCTTCACCAGTGAATTCTACCAAACATTCGAAGATTTAATACCTATTCTCCTCAAACTCTTCCAAAAAATCAAAGAGGAGGCAATACCTCCAACTCATTTTATGAGGCCAATATTATCCTGATACCAAAACCTGGTAAAGATAACACAAAAAAAGAAAACTACAGACCAACATCTCTCATGAGCACAGATGCAAAAAATCCTAAAAGATACTAGCAAACAGAATACAGCAATATATTAAAAAGATTATACATCACAATCAAGGGGCACAGGGATGGTTCAACATATGCAAATTGATTAATGTGATACACTACATAACAAATTAAAAAATAAGAATATGATCATATCAACAGATGCAGAAAAGCCTTTGAGAAGTTACAGCATCCATTTATGATCAAAACACTTAATGAAATCGGTATAGAAGGAAAGTAACTTAACATAATAAAGGCCATATATATATATATATATATATATATATATATATATATATATAAAAAAGCCTCAGCTAACATAATACTTAATGGTAAAAACTAAAAAGCTTCCCTCTAAGATCAGGAACAAGGCAAGGCTGTTGACTATCACCACTGTTATTCAACATAACATTGGAGGTCCTAGTGAGTGAAATCAGCAGGAGAAAGATATAAAAGGCCTCCAAATGGGAAACGAAGAAGTCCAACTGTCAGAATTTGTGGATGACACGATTCTCTATATAGAAAACCCTAAAGACTCATAAGAATACTACTAGAAACAATAAGCAAATACAGTAAAGTTTCTGGATACAAAATCAATGTTCAAAATCCATACCGTTCCTATACTCTAATAATGAAGTGTCAAAAAAAAGAAGAAAATAATTTCTTTTGCAATTGCACCAAAAAGAGTAAAATATCTAGGAATAAATTTAACGAAAATGTGAAAACTACAAGACCCTATTAAAAGAAATCAAAAAGAATACAAAGAAATGAAAGATATTCTTGTTCTGGATTGGAAGAATCAACATAGTTAAAATGACCATATTACCTAAAGCATTATACAGATTTAATGCAATCCCCATCAAAATCCCATCAGCATTTTTTAAAGAAAAGAACAAAAAAGTCATCAGATTTTGTATGTGAAGCACAAAAGACCCCAAATTGCCAAAGCCATCCTGAGAAAAAAGAACGAGGTGGAGGCATCACTCTGCCAACTTCAAATTATACTACAAAGTGACAGTAATCAAAATAGCATGGTATTGGCAGCAAAACAGAACACAGACCAGTGGAACAGAATCAAGAGTCCAGAAGTAAACCCATATTTATATGGGCAAATAATTTTTGACAAAAAAGCCAAAAACATACAGAGAAAGGAAAGCCTCTTCAATAAATGGTGCTGGGAAAACTGGAAAGCCACTGCAAAAGAATGAAACTAGACTGTTGTCTATCATCACACACCAAAATTAACTCAAAATGGATTAAGGACCTGAATATAAGACCTGAAACAATAAAATGCATAGAAGAAAACATAGGAACTAAACTCAAGGACCTTGGACTTAAAGAGGATTTTATGAATTTGACCTCAAAGCAAGGGAAGTAAAAGCAAAAATAAATGAATGGGACTACATCAAACTAAAAAGCTTCTGCTCAGCAAAAGAAACCTCAACAAGGAGACAACCATCCAAATGGGAAAATATATTTGCAAGCAACGCTCTGATAAGGCCTAATATCCAAAATATACAAAGAACTCAATGACTCAATAAAACAAAAAACAATCCAATCAAAAAATGGGCAGAGGACCTGAACAGACACTTCTCCCTAGAGGACATACAAATGGCCAACAAATATTTGAAAAGATGCTCAACATCGCTAGCTATTAGGGAAATGCAAATCAAAACCACAATGAGATACCATCTCACACCTGTTAGAATAGCTATAATCAACAGGACAAGTAATAACAAATGTTGGAGAGGATGCAGAGAAAAAGGAACCCTCATACACTGCTGGTGGGACTGCAAATTGGCACAGCCACTATGAAAACAATATGGAGTTCCTTCAAAAAACTAAGAATTGATCTACCATATGATCCAGCAACCCTCTACTGCATATTTACCCCAAAGACTTGAAAACTCATATGAGAAAAGATATTTACACACCAATGTTTATAGCAGCATTATTCACAGTGGCCAGGACATGGAAGGAACCAAAGTGTCCTACGATAGATGTATACAGTGGAATATTACTCATCCATAAGAAGAGATGAAATACTGCCCATTACAACAACATGGATGGACCTCGAGATAATCATGCCAAGTGAAATAAGCCAGACAGAAAGAGTTGAAAATCACATGATATAACTTATACGTGGGATATAAACCTAAAAGCAACAAATGAACAGGACAAACAGAGACTCATGGACATGGACTATAGACTAGTGGTTACCAAAGGGTAGACGCTGGGGTAAGAGAGGGGAGGTAGACAGGGTAAAGGGGGTCAAATATAGAGGGTATGAGGAGGATGAAGTGGGTAAAGGGGATCAAATATATAGTAGCTGAAGGAAAATGGACTTTGGGTGGTAAATGCACAATAGAATATACAGATGTCAAATTATAATGCACACATGAAAATGATATAATTTTATTAACCAATGTTACCTCAATAAATGAAAAAATATATATATAGGCTTCATAAAAGTGTGTATTTTAACTGTTTTTAATACCACACACATACTAGGTACCCAATAAATACAAATTAATGAGGATTTAAAGAAATAACTCAATGTTACCTTATTTACCAGACTCTATGACTATCTTTCACATTGTCCACAAGCCTTGATATGCGAGATGACTGACCAATCTATTATTTTTTTGGCTTTTCCATATTTCTAAATTATAAAGCTCAATACCAGCCTTTTTTTGTCTTTTTAAAAATAATTTTTATTTTTCAATTACAATTGGCATACAATATTATTTTAGTTTCAGGTGTACAACATGGTGATTGGACACATAATTTATTAAGTGATCACCCTGATAAATCTAGTATCCATCTGACACCATGCATAGTGATTATAATATTATTGATTCAATACCAGCCCTTTGAAAGTTATGAGTATTATTATACATAAGTTTCAGTACTTTTTTCTGAGTATAAAACCTAGATTGAATTTTACTTCAGAAATTTAAAGATAATATTTTATTCTTTTTGTTTTTTATTACTTGTTTCTATTAAGAAGTCAAGAATCAGGCTACTTTTTCATTTTAATGTAATCTCTCTATTCTCTCACAGAATTTGTATTTTCTTTGTTTTTGATTTTCTACAATTTAGGCCTGAAAAGTAGATTTCTTTTCTATGTATTTTGTTTGGATTCTAAAAGTAGATTTCTTTTCTATGTATTTTGTTTGGATTCAGAATCTCTGGCATAATGTATTATTGTCATTGGAATGGGGAGGGGTGTGTAAAAGCAATTATCTATTTATATATCCTTTCTATTTCATTCTCTCATTTTTTTCCCTTACAGATCTTAATTACATTAAGTTAAAATTTGTCACTGTACCTTTTTTGTCTCCAATCTTTTCATCTATATTTTTTATTTTTTGTGTTTTTCAGTCTGAGTTGTTTTTCTTAACTCTATTTCACTAATTATATCTTCAGTTGTCTTTACCCTACTTTTAAATATATCCTTTGAGATCTTAATTTTAATTTATTTTTTCAATTCTAAAATATTTGTTTTTTTAGTTCTGCTATCTCCCTTTGTAAAATAGTTTTCCAGCTATCTACTGAAATCCCCTCTCTTGTTCTTTCTCTCCTTAAACAGATAAGCATAATTATTTTAAACTCCTAAACGCAATCACCTAAAAGTATGTTTCTATTTTCTGTTGTTATACCTGGTTCTCATCCATATGTGTCACAGCATTGCATATCAGTTACATTTTTACTGAATGCCAACATTCGATATGAAAAATTGCTTTTGGAAATAGTCCGAGACCTAGAATGATGGTGTGTATCTATCTCGAGACAGAATTTTTGTTAGCGTTTTCCAGGTTCCTGGGAACACCAGCAATCTGAAATAAGCATAACCAGTTTCTGCTATTGGGTGATTTGGTGCTAGGTTTCATTCCCTATGAGGGCTGTTCTTTTTTTAATTCATCCTATTTCCGAGGAATCAGAGCTTTGATGCCCACATGAAATAGTAAAGAATCTATCAGACACTTTCCTATCTTCAAGAGGCCAGAGACTTCAACTCTTGTTCTAGGAAGCACACAAAACTGTCAAACATTGTTTAGCATTTTGATTACTCATTTTGAAATTGCAAATGCCCCTAGGGGAAAGGTATCCCCAGAGTCCAGACTTGCCACTATTTGAGATTTGCTTATTGTCTTTGACTTTGGTCCTTGGACTTTACGATCAGGTTTCTAATCCTCCAAGCCAAAGGTATGCTTCTTAATATACTTACCTATTTGTACTAGGTATCCCAAATTACTCAGGCAGCCACTGCAAATAAATGGTGCTGGTTTTAAACAAGAAGGTGAATATAAAAGTGGACTGCCAGAGTTCCAGAATAGAAGATGGTGACACCACAGACCCCAGATGAGGTATATGTCAGCTGATATCAGTTTCACCTAATGATTAGTCAAAACAAGTCCCTCAATATCCCCCCAAAACATCTTAATACTATATAAATGCTCAAGAGAAAAGAAGTTAGGAAAGAATATCTTAATTAACTGAAAAAAGAAAACCTCTATTGTCTATTTTTACCTGAATTAATATTATTAGGAAGAAATCAATATAGAAATTAAATATATTTAAAGAGAAAATAAAGTTAGTTATCTAGGGCACCCTGGGCCATAGCTTGACCTTAATCTATTCCTACTTAAAGCCAAGTATAGCTAACCTCAAGTGTGGCCTCAGAATTGACCCATGGTGTTCAGCAAATGTTTAATTTCTCTCTGGGTGATTTTTAAATCAGGTTTAAACTTAGTATAAAATTAGAAACATATTTTATACGTCCTTGATTTAATAAAGTTAGCAGCCATTACAATTCCTAGTTATTGAAAGTTCTATATGTCAAGAATTATGCTAAGCTCTTTTAGATACATTAGAGAAATAGTATAGACGACCTGCCTGGGTTCAAAACCTAGCTCTGCCTCTTACAAGTTGTGTGACCTTGTGAATGTCACTTAATCTTTGGGTGTCTCCGTTCCTTGCCTATGAAATTGGAATAATGATAAAAACTACCTCAAGAGTTTGATTTAACAACGAAATGAATTCATTTACGTAAAGTTTTTAAAATGAGGCCTGGTAGATAGAAAGTGCTCAATAAACGTTAGCTACTATTATCTCTAAATTTAAAAGGACTCTGCAAGATTGGTGTTATCATTCCATTTTTCAAGGGGGTAGAGTGAGTGATGGTAAGCAACTTTTCGAAAGTTACAAAATAAGTGGCAGAGCCTACAAATGAAACTGAGTTTATCAGTTTCCAGGAGTTATAGCATAATCATGTCATGGCAATGGTCCTATTTTATTTCAGCATCTGGCCTCATTTCCTATTTGACTGAGGCCACAACCATACATCAAATACATCAAGTTCCTTCCTCTGACACCCAAATCTCTCTGTATAACTCCATCCTTTCCCTTGTCTCTGTATTTCCTCGACTAAATCGTATGTCTTAGTTTTTACTACTGTTCTTCTCTGTAGGATTCCCTCCACCCATACATATACTTGTTCTCTACATTCTAAAACAATTAAACAATGAAACACACATAGAAATAAACTCTTTTACTCCTTCATGAAACTCTCTTATTTCTCTCCTTTTTATAACCAGCTTTAAAAAAAATTAATCTTGTTCACTATCTCAAAGCACCCACTGACTAGTAAATCCTTATAATTTAGCTTTCATACCTATCATTCAAAGGTAACTTTTTCTCTTAAGCCTGAATTTCCAAATCAGCTGTTGTTGCTCCATTATCTACCTTTGACCTTCCTACAAGAGCTGATGATTAATATTCCCTTCTAGACCATTCCATTGGTTTTTGTGGCTCTGGACTATCCAAAATTCCTACCTATTTCAATTATTTTTTTATTGGTTAACTTTTTCAAAAATTTTAAATATTCCCTCACCCTCTAAATGATGAAATTTCTTCCAGCTCTTAGAACTTGCTCTTCTTTCACTCCGAATTTACGGTCACAACTACTCCTAAACCTTAACTAAAATTAAGCACATGTTTCTAAAGCCTTATCTTTGGACCTTCATTTCTACCCAAATTCAGACACATTTAAAATTGATTAGAGAGTTCTTCGATTATGTTCTCCAATCCTCGACCTCAACATAAATCCTTTAGTATACAAACTGTTAATAAATGGAAGTAGAATCTAAGCTTTCTTTTTCCAACAACATTGATTCTTAGTTGTTCAAACGTTCCTTTCCGCTGTGTCTGATGGAACTGAGACACATACTATCAGACTTGAGGTAAAGTACATGATCTATATGAGAATGCTTTAAAGATTATAAGAATATCTTGTTGCTCTTTATGTCTTTAAATTTGCCAATGTTTAAGACTTACTTCTTCTTTTTCTTTAGATATCAGTATAGAAGAAGTCATTATATTATTTTATGTTATGATTTCCCATGACTTATCAAGTCACCTTCTATTTTCTTCTCTACTCCAACAAGCGATATACTGTTAATATTTAACAACTCTCTAGAGGTGGGAGATCTTGTATTTATCATATGATAGAAAAACTAAGAGTGCTGGGAATACATTTCAAGAAGACAGATAAGGTTTTGCTCCAAAGAGCTTACATTCTTATTGGGGCAGACAGCCACCAAACAAACATAATAACAAAAACTAACAAAATATTTTCTCATAATAATATTGGCTAAGTGGGAAATAAAGAGAGTTGTGAAACTGGAGTCCTAGAGGTTCATATTGAAAAGAATGAATCTTCTATTATCTTAGTCCTAAAGATCGTATTTAGTGAAGACCCAATGCCCTAACTTACTTGTATGATTATGGAAACATCTCACTTTTACTTGTTCTGTGAAGTTTGATGCCATTTACAGAACTTTCGATATCAACTGACCATAATACAAAATGGTGGAATTTAGTGTCATTCATAAAGTAAATAGTATATTCTTCTCCCCGCCATTTGTGCGGCACCAGAATGGAGGGACATTGTCAAAGGCATGTGATCACTGACCTTTGATACTGAAAGGAAATGAAAAGTGGTCAAGTAGGGAGAAAGTAATTTATTTTATGGTTTGAGGGTGCCTTAGGTTTTTTTTATTTGTGTGCCTTTTAAAAGAATTATTTCTAAAAATCTTTGCAGAAATATTCATTATGCCATTGACAAGACTTGAATTAGTAATAGAACCATAATTTGTTATTTAGAAACATTTAGCAATTATGTTGAAACAACCACCAATTAGCGTCCACATAATATCATCCCAAAGAAATGATTATAGTCTTTAGTTCTTGATCTAATAACTACATACAAATAGTGAAATAGTTACTTATCTAAGTGATAAATATTCATAAATGTACTATAAATCATAGTCAAGGGTTATGTTTGTATTTTGTATTTCACAGATATTTTTCATCATGACTTAAGTGGGGGTATGAAAATCTTTTCTTATTTAGATAGCTACATTTTGTACAGCTTTCCTTAAACTTCAAAAACCTGATTCAGGCAACTGGCTTGGGAATGGAAGGGAATGTATTATTATTTTCATTACCACATTATTCATTTATATAGCATCTCTTCTCCTCCAGGATCTCAAGGTGATTTACAAACATTAATTGCCAAATATTCATAGTGCTCCTTTGAGATATGTAAACCTAAAGTTGGACTAATTAAAAATTATAATCAAATCCCCACCTTAAACACACACACAACCTATTTAGTTATTTACAAAATAACCCCTTCTCAGCTATGGAAGTATAATTGTTCAAGAGTGAATGATAGCTAAACAAGGGCAGCAAGCTGCTTAGGCCAGATGGCAATAGGACTCATTTAAGAACCTGGACCCCTTCTACATGGAAACTGAAAATGAGAGGATATAAAGCTAAGTCCATAAAAATTTTGATTTGCCAAGTTACAAAAACAAAAATGAAATGGTATAAAGCTAAGTCCATAAAAAGCTTGATTATACCAACACAATTCTAACTCCTAGCTTGCACTTCTGGGAGGGAAGTAGAATTCCATCTCAGTATTTACTGAAGTTCCTTCTCCATCTGCATTTGAATCTCAAAGACTCATGTGATTTTCAAAGGAAGGATCTCTAACATCCACCCTCTCTGGGCTGTCCTGATGTCCTTGCTGATGTTGGTTTCTTGAAGTCTAGTGGCTCTGCTTCTGTGGCTCATGCCTAGCTCACTGCCTCCCTGGTCACACCATGAAGCCACCCCCTCTAAGTTCTGGGCACCTCATTGGGCTCAGAATAGCAACAAAGAATAGTAATAAAAAATAGCAACAAAGCCAAAATTAATTGAACTAAATTAATATATTTGATGCACACCAAAGAGGCTTGATCAAGATAAAATAAAATAGCAAGCCAAGTAACAATATTAAGAATAAAAAGGAAATATCACTATAGATCAGCCATTTAAAAGAGTATATATAAACAACTCTGTTGCTATATAAAACTTTAAATAAACTGAAACATTTCCTAGAAAATATAATTAATAAAACTGAGAAAGAAAAATAGAAAAATCTATATATTCTTTTAACTATTAAAAATATTTCCAATAATTTTAGGTATGTAAGGTAAGTAAAGCACTTAGGGGGTCTCAGGTAATAAATATGTCACTCTTTTCCCTGGCTTATTATTTCTTTTTCCTTCTGTAAATAAAGAGGTTGAACTGTATAATCATTCTACAAAGAAAACACCAGACTGATAAGGTTCATTAGTGAATTCTGCCACATACATAAGGAAGAAATAGCAGCAATGGTATATACACTCTTCCAGAGAATAAAAAAGTGGGTATACTCTTCAACTCTTTATGAGGCCATCATTACCTTGATATAAAACCACAAAAAAGAAGAGTAAGAAAAGACAAACACAGGTCAATCTCATTCATGAACATAGATGCAAAAATTTCCAAAGAAAATATTAACAACACTATGTCAATAATAAATGCAATAAATGACAAAGGAGCCTTTATTTCAGAAATGTAATGTTGATTTAACATTAGAAAATCATGTATTCTGCCCTTTTAAACAGAGTAAAGGTGAAAATCATATGATCATCTCAATAAAGGTAGAAAAAAGTTTAATGAAATTTAATATTGATCTAAGGCTTAAAAAGAAAATCCTGGCAAACCAGAAATGGAAGGGACATTTCTTAATCTTCCATAGGGTTATTTATTTTTAAAAACCTACAGCAAATATCTTTTTCAATAGATAGTCATACTTTCTCTTTGAGATCAGGAACAAGACAAGGATGTCTACTCTCACCACTTAAATTCAATACTTTTTTTAAAAAGCCAGATACCACACACACGTGTGTGCACATGTGCACGTGTGCGTGCACGCACACATGCACACACACACACATGCACAAGTAATAATAGTATTTGCCTTCAGAAAGATAGAAAGATATCGAGTAAAAATAGATAAGGTTTATTATGTTTATTCAAAACTATGTCTATATTAAGTAGTATGTTTGGAACATATTAATCAACACATTATAATGGATTTAGAAGACAACAGTACAGCAATCTTTGAATATTTGGTGGGAAACATTTTTTCAGAGAAAGGGGACGGAGACAAGATAAGTGGGCCAAAAATATCTTACCTGACTGACATAATTCTAATCAAGTGTAGGTGAATTAATTCTGTGTGGCATATGCTTGCAGCTGGTCCTTTCACCTGGGCTGTTTTCATGGTTTTTTCAGTTCCCTATGCCTGGCGGGATGCCCATTATGAGAGAGGCCTTCTTACATGTTGTCAGGTAACCTTGGTGATCCAGAAAAGACACAAGTATGCTACCTGGTTTCACCAACCCTGGAAGTGCAGCTTCCTCTCAACTTGTAACCTTCTCTCTCTGGAGTCATGGAAAAGTTATTTTATCTCTGTAAGACTCATTTTTCTTTTCTGTAAATGGAGTTATTGTTCCCAACTCAGAGAGTTGTTCTGAGGGTAACAGTAGGCACTTAGAACATTGTTTGGATATAGCAAGTGATTGGTAATAATCACCACAAGGTGTACTTAGCCTTTGGTCCCTAAACAACAATTATATCAGTATACGGTCAGTATGTTGGGTTATTTGTTCTTGTGTGGCAGGTTGGCCAAACAAGCCATGCCAAGTTAAGCCAAGCAAAGACTATGATCCTTTCTCATAGTCTTCTTTCCCATAGATGAAGGAGCACCAATCCTGAAAGCCCTTCCTGCTGATTTTTACATCACGCCCTCCCATCTACGTGAAAAGCTGCTCAAACAAAAGATCTCAATCTCTCTCTCTCTCCCTTTCTCTTATGTCTCATGCTCTCATTTGCACAGACATATGTGTAGACACAAGATTTGAGTTTACAGACACAAGCTGTTTGTATCATGAAAAGGAAAAATCCTCACATACTCCCACCAATATCTTAGAGCCACAGCTCTGCCTCAGACTCCCACAGAATTTACTAATTTTCATTTAGAATCTCAAGCTACAAGAGCTGCACTTAAAAAATTAGTTTTTTGTAAGGAAAATTGAGGGGCATGTCTGCATTGTAAGTTAGGTCTTAAAGGATATATCCAGGTGTGTTTTTCTCTGAAACAAAGGGACAGCCTGCTCTAAAAGTTAATTCAAGTGTTAGCCTCTTATAAAGGAGAAAATGTTTTCAGTTTGCGAATAACAATAATTAAAAAAAAAATTAGTGTCAAGTGTCTGACAGGACTAGAAAATTAGAAAGCTCAATAAGATACTCTTCAGGATCTCTTTTGGACAGTTGTATGATTCCACATGTCAAATATTTCCCCCAAAAGTACTAAAACATGAGAAATAAGCAGAAAACCTTGGACGTTTGTCTTAATTTGGGCTTCAATTCTTTGAGATTCTTACTAACTGTGAATCCTTGAGGATATGGACAGGAGTAATTAATTACCTGAGGAGCCCAGTGTGATAGCAGCTTATACAGCAGCGTCTGGAAGGACGTTATGACTGCTACACCGATGGCCGCCATGCTGCTGTGTGTTGGTGGCAGCAGGCATCATCCGAGGCTTTGAGGAAGAAGGAACAGGTGAAGATAAATTGTTAGATGAAACCAGTATCTCACAGTAAAAGCTCAGGTTTGGTGCAAATGCAATAAAGTGTGGATTTACGTGAGCGATATTCTCTAAGTGAATTACGTTATTCACTGAACCTACTATTGTCAACTATGTGCTCACTAACCACTTCAGTAAGTTCTAGAGTAATCAAGGCAGAGAAATCCTGTTGGCTCCTTGGCCCTAACCTCCAGGTGCAAGAAATTTAAAAATTGATAATTATTCTAACACCACTTAAGTTTCATAATGAAATTGCTGATGATAATATTCATATGAATGTAAGTCATATAAATGCTATAAAAACATATAAATGTATATCATGCCTGTACGTATATAGATATAATCTCTTTAAAGTAACAAATGATAGCTAATATGTAACTTGAAGGCTTTATTTGGCTCAAGTTGGAGACGAAATCCAATCGGTAGAAAAATGTCTTAGAGATACTGCCAAGCCTCATTTGGCAACAATAGTGATGTGTGACAACCCTTAATGAAATATCATATCTTTTCAATTAAAATTTTATATACCAAAGGTTTACTTAAATTACACCAAATAATTTTCAAATCCAGAGCTTAGTGAGGCATCAGAGAATAAATTGCGTGCTATTTTGAAGCATTCATGTGAACACGTCATCATTATTTTTCATCATTAAAGAGCCACTTTTTCTCCAAATAATAAATACTGGGAGAAATGAGTGTCTTATACTATAACATCTATTTTTATTTTAAATGACTTATCCATTTCTGAAGAGCCAAAAGAAAATTAAGGTTCATCAAAAGTCTTATTCATGCTTTCCAAACCAGAATTAATAACCTGTCATTTTACCTACATAGTTCTTTCAGTTCTGTGATTATGGAACAGCAGTTTTCTGATTTGCTTCTTCTAATGTGAGCAGCTGATTGTATACTGTGGTTAGCTGATATCTGTCTGGATGGAAAGTCATCACCAGTGCATTGTCGGGTATTGTGGTCCAGAACCCTTGCCAGTGGCTCTGTCTGAGAATCAGAAAAAAGACAAAAAATATTCAGCACCTCCTTTTTTGGTCACAATAATAAAAGCAGCAGACATACACATTTCATGAGATTGATTAAATGCTTCAAGTAATCTCCTTAGATGGAATTGGTAGTTGCCAGATTGTCATTATGAGACTATCCAAAAAGGAAAAGGCAATTTTAGATGGGAATGTTTTTCATTTATTTTTATTATGTGTGTGCATTTGTATATATCACAAGCTAATGGCTCTAGAAATGATCAAATTAGTAGATTTTGCATCTGCTGATTTCTGTATTTCTTAATCTCATAGTTAATTTATTTAACTGCCTCTTCATTAGGAGTTCTTAGCAACTATCACCATTTAATTAGATAGGCTTTATATGACTGGCAAAATCCTTCAAAATGTATGCCATATTATTGGGTTTTCATAATACTTTTGGTTAAGTTGGACTGATATCATTTTACCAATAAAGAACATGAAATTCAGAGGAAGCATATGACCTACTTCAAAAGCTGCAACTAACAGAATTTCCTCATTCCTAGTAGGGTGATCTTTCTACTCTACTGTACAGCCACCCATAATGATATTTCCTCATAAAATGTAATTGATCCTGAAAATAAAAGTAAAAATAAGAGCAATTACTATATCATTTGATATGGGTTATTCTGTGCAGCAACAGTTCTGCATAATAGAGTCGCCATCAAATAGACGGATTATTATAATTTTTTAAAGTGTCAAAAATAATTTAATGGTTGTTGCTAGACACAAGCCAGATGGTAAACTGGATGAGATGCATTCACAGACAGGACTTAAGGTAAGTCAAGGCTGGAAAGCTACTGATGATCCTTCTCTTTTGACTCTCTGTCACCCAACTCCTCATTTTTCTAAACAGTCATCCTAGTGACCACAATTACTCCCAAAATTAAAGACGGGTAAATGAGGTACCTTCCTATTCCATCTCAGAAAGTGTTTTCTCTAAGAAGTAACATCCATCAATAACAACTTACATACATACACCTTTACCATGTCAATGCATTTTTGACATATTATCTCATTTGATCCTAAGAAGATCTTTGAAACTAGAAACAATAAAGACCACGTTTGAGAGAAAGAGACTATTGAAGATGAACAAAGCGAACTGATTTCCTCAAGTTTCCACAGCTAATAATTCAAATCTTTTGACTCCATATTCAGCATTTTTCAAACCCCATCTGTAAGACCAGAAAACCTAAAAAGTTTCCCTGGCAGAGAAAAAAAAATGTACACACACACATATATACATATACATACATATATACACACATATGTGTGTGTGTGTATATATATATATATATATATATATATATATATATAATTTTTTTTGTTCCTTTTGACATCTTAATAATGCTGAACAAGAGCTCATTGTCCCAGAGATAGTACATAAAGGTTTCTTACTTCTCTCAGGTGGGCACAAAGGAAATGCCAGGACCTTTTACCCATTTTCCTTTCCTATCAACTAAAATGCTGATATGCAGGCTCTTTTTATTAAAGAAATGCAAACACAAGGCCAAACAAGACAGGAAACAGATTTTTTTTGTTGCCTAAAGCTAATATAATTTGGGTGGCTCTTTTTAAGAAAAATAATACCAAATTATAAATACAAAATTAGATATTAAACCAAATGTTTAAAACAAGTACAGAAATCTCAAACCAGTTACAAATTTTAAAAAATGACAAACTGTAATATGCAAAAAAACTAACCTGTCACTATTTATTTACTAATTAACTAACATGTCAAAAATACTATTTTCTTACATTTCTGGCTAAAATATTTTTTGCCTCTTCAGATGACAAGAATTTTGTCATATATTTTCAATAAAGCAAAAAAGATGCTTTTCATTTTTCTGGCATGTTTTTCCCCCCACCCACAAACTTAAAAGCCAAACCTCATAAAGCACATCCATATTGAAATATGACCTCTGGTCTCCATCTTCAATGAGTTGGCATATGGGTAGGAAGAGTATTATGGAGAAATATTTCTATGCCGGGTTTTAAATAAAGGCCAGCCAGTGTTCTGTTGAGGAGGAGCTCAGCAACACTAGCTTAGGATGACTTCTAGGTAACCAGATAACCAGAACTAGTAGTGCAAGAGACACACATGTGGACATGTAGGAAAACAGCCATGCAGCCAAACCACAAGAGACGCATTAGCTTATATGATTCTTTCCTAGCTTGAAAAAGCATGGCATAGGGAAATACTTTCCTATAGTCACAGCTCAAAAAGGAGTCTGCTCCCAGGAGCAATCCTGGTAACAACACTTTGCCTGATCCTCATATTTTCATTCATTAACCACACACACACACACACACTCTCACTCTCTCTCTCTCTCTCTCTCTCTCTCTCTCTCTCTCTCTCTCTCTCTCTCTCTCTCTCTCCCCGTCTCTCTCTCTCTCTTCAAGGTGCCAGGCACAAGGCTAAGCACTGAAGACGTAACAGTGACCAAAGCAGCATTCCATCCACGTTGCCTCGGAGCTCACCTTTCACTGCTGAGCAGACTGGCACACGTAGGATATTTCTATTCCCAGGTGGGTATAAAATGCTGGGGTTGAGAAAGTGAGTTCCATGAGAAATCCGGAGCAACTGTCTTCTCAGTAATTTATAGAATTCTTGAATCTCGATTATGGGTTGAAGTAACTGGAACTTTACTTAGCTCACAGGAATTAGTAGCATGTAGGTATATTTCACTTGCTGACATTTGGCATCACAGGTCCTTGTAATCCAAATGAAGTAAGTCTCTGTAGCAGTAATGGTGATAGCTGCATAAAATTACAGAAGCAATTTAAGCCAGAAAAGAAATATCTCCTCACGTGAACTCTTTATGACAGGGCCAGGCTAAGCTGCTCTATTATTTTTAAACCTGTACCAAAGCAGAAGTTTTTAAAGATGCCAGAAATCCCTTCAGCGGAATTTAGACAATCGCTCACATAACATGTCACATTTTGCGACACATTTTCATTATTACTCATTGTGTTTGTCACAAATACTTGATATTATAAACAAGACCCTCATTTTAAAAAACCTCATTTTCTGGCATCTAATTATCCTCCCAAAGCTATAATCCTTTGTTTGTGAAATCATAATTTATTCTTATGGAAATATGATTATGACTTCAGGTAAAGAAATAAATAGGAGAAATAGATGAAACTTTTAAAAGTATCATTTTATGCAAATCTCTCTAGCAATAAAGTAAGAATTAAGAAGATAGAAATGCATAATGAGCTGGTAAAATTAGGGCTAAATATACTGTTTCTAAAATTTCCTCAGCACCAGGTGCTTGAAAGTACACAACTTATTTAGGATTACTGCAAGTGCTCTTCTTATTTTTTCCACTTTGATTTGGGGGAATTTTCAATATTTTGCAAAATTTTTACTTTCCTTAATTCTTAAATTTCACTCTTGCTATAAATATTATTAACTTTTCCAAACTCTAATTGCATTCAAATGGGTAAAATTTCCAAAGGTCATATTTACATCAGTAGCTTTCAGGATGAATTCAACAATTTCTTTGTAGATCCACTGACTTTCTATGTTTAAAACAGTAAAAAAATGTTAATGTAGAAACTTACAGATAAAACACTTCTCCACTGACAGTGATAGATAAACTATAATTAATTTACTGCATCTGAATTATTTCCCCCAAATTCCACCGGTTACAATATCATCATATCCAATGGTATATTCCTTCTAAATTCTTATTGTTGACTCTATTTTTTTAACTACTGATCTCTGCAATTTCTTGACGCTTTCTCTTCTCTGGTATCACTGACATGTCGCTCCCAGTACTCTGATCACTCCTTCTTGGTCTCGCTTCTGTCCTTCTAGGCATCTTTCAGCACCTAAGACAGGCAATTCCACAACCTCCAACATTGAACTTTTACTTTTATTTCTCATTTCTTTCATTCATGCTCCTGTGTTTACTCCAGATCTGATGGCATCAAATGTCACTGCTTGTCATTGTCTCCCAAATCAAACTCTTCCTACATTACTTTCTAATTGGCCAGTCAGATTTCTCCTCATCAATATCCTTCTCAGAAATAACATCATGCCACACTCAAGGAGCTAAGGAAAATCTCCTTTTTCTAAAATGTATTCCCTTTCTTGACCATTCCTTGCTGCTAGAGGTTGCAACATTTTTTTACCTCCTGGACTATAAACTTTGAAATCGGCTTTAAAATTTTCTTTGCTTCATCCTATGAATCCAGCTTGTCACTATATCAAAACACATCCTTATTTAAATGTCTCCTTCTCTTCATTGTTATACCAAGCTCATAATTGAAGCCTTCATCACATCAACTATATACTTCCTAGCTGATCTCCTTGGCTCACCATTACTCACCTTGCCAAGCAAAAATGAATGGATCCTCCCCAAAGAGCCCATTGAGCAAGCTAGTCCTTATTTCAAGAACATTATGTAGTTTCCTATTTTCTGCCTCCTACGTCTAATCTAATATCTTCTTCTCCATCTTATTTACCCAATCCAATTTCTGACTAATCCTTATCATATGGTTTGTAATCCAGTAGTCCTCTCATCCCAAATATTTTCTTACTGATCTTTCTCTTAGCCTCTTTGTTCATGCTGCCCTTCTAGCCAGTAAAACATAATTCTCGTGTCAACCTATTCAAGTTCTACTCTTTCTTCAAAGTCCACCAAAGTTCCCTGCCTCAGAGTAAGTCCAAACACACTGATCTCTCTCATTTCTAACATGCTATCACACCAAAGTTCTAAGCCACTTGGCATAATTCTAATAAATGGCTGAGGCTGCCTGGATGATGTTTTTTTGGCCAGGTCTTATAAGGATGCTATACACTACTGAATTCAACATCATTCCAGCTGTGATTGTCATCTTTATGCTTTCAAAAATTGAAATTCTTCTGATCCATCAGGTATGATCAGGCTCAGTTAGTGGAAGGGAGAGAGAGAAAAGTAAACTTGAAAGTAAGTCAAGGTCAACATCCACAGCCACATGAACAAGAAAGTGAATGAAACTTCCAAAGTCTTCGATTTCTCATGGTTAAAATTGGGATATTAATATCAACTTTACCCAACACACTACTGCTATGGAAATTAAATATTTATGTGAAAGAATGTTGTAAAGCATTATACAAACGTACATAATTATTATTAATTCATGGTAACAAGATTCATGGGATATTTAGTTCTAAACCATAGAGTTAAATTAATAATTTATAAAGAGGAATTTATACTTCCGCTGACTAAAGAAATGTGTATACTCTTGAAGTAAAACTATATTTGTATTAAAGAACCAGAGGAACTGAGTAAATAATTACAAGATTATGGGGAAATAAGTCCTAAGGGACCTGAATGATCTTGAATATTTGCTTGCAATAATTCTTGATCTTTTAAGGGATGGTGGGTAAGTGGTAGAAATGAGAATAATGAACTCTTTTCTGTAGATATCCAACACCATTTTGTCATGAGACTTTATGTTAGCTTTTGAGAACAGAAGATGATTGTATTTCCTGAATTTGTGTATTTCTTATGCAGTGGGAGACCAACTGCACTTTATCACTAGTAATTAACTACTAATAGTAACCTGACATAATGGTTTCAAGTCCCTCAGCATCATATGTCACTAAGAATAAACTGCTTCCTCCTCTGCATTCCATTATAACAACTTTCTTTGAACAACGTGGAACTAGATGGCCTGAGATCATACCCTACCTTTGTCACTTACTAGTTATGTCATCTTGAGCGAGTGACTTCACACAGTTTTACGTCTCAATTTTCCTGTCTGTAAAATGAGGATAATGATGTACTTACACCAAAAATTGTGTTGAGGATTAAATGAGTTAATACATGGCATATGATAAGTGCTCAGTGAATTTTATATGTTCCTTTAGTATCTACTCCATTCAGCTTTACATCATAACCATCTTCTTTGCATATCTCACTACCCTGACAGACTGCAACCATCTTTAGGATATAGGTTCTGTCTTATTTTTCTTTGTTACCTTCTCAGAACTTCCATAGTACTTTGCTCACTGAAAGTGTTCAATATATTTGGGGGATAAATTCAGGGCTGTTTCATATTGGTGTCTTGTTTTCCCAACTCATATTTGATATCAGAGACTTTGTAAGCACTCATTTAAGATGAAAATATGTCTGATACTCTTTTTATCTCTCCCAAACAGGCACTTAATAAATATTGATGGTTGATTGACTGTATATATAAAGCAGTTCTAATATTCTCACAAAACCTGAGTAATACAGCAGGTTGTCCAGCACTTTTATCCCGTATTCTTCATCTTCCCTTTCAACACATACCCTCAGTTCCTATAGCATCAATCAGTAGTAGCAGTGACTACAGTAGTGAGCCAGCTGTAGAGAATAATTACAAATCCGATCACAGAAACGAGCACTTCAGAGATAAAAAATATTAATTGGTACTTTTACTAAGACTTTAGAAGAAACTGAGATGCACAAAGAAGAATTAATAACTATGCAATGTTTTCAACATAACAGAAAATAGAGCTATGACAACAAGACCCTTTATGTACTGCATAAAGAGACTAAGAATTAAAGAAATGGCACTCACTGATGCACCATTTTCATCAGAAACATGAAATAATTCCTTTCCTCTACCAACAGCATAGGTAATTATTGATGGTGCCATCCTGCAATGAACAGCATTGTCACAAGATTATTCTTTTCCTTATTTTACATAAACTTATTTAGATGCCACTTTATTTTCTGGAGAAGGACTCTACTCATATGTTGAATAATTCAATTAAGTTATGATTTTTAATCCCAACAATATAGTGCTTTCTCTGATTTTCTAAGGGAAATGCTTTTCTCTAATTTCCTCCATTCTACTTTGTAGATACAAACTATATTTTTTAAAAAATTAACTTATATGTCTATTCTACAAAATACAGCACATCTTCATTTAGGTTATGGACCAATAGAGGCAGAAATCCTATGTTAATTACCTTTAAAAGTACCTAGTACAGTACGTAGCATATAACAGGTACTCAATAAAAATTTGTGGTATTAATGATTTAACAAAGAAACAAACATATGCTCACCAGATCCAAGGTTCTAGAAGTTTTGAATAAAATATGAGAACTAATGCTTGCCCGCACGTGGCTTACAGTAAAGTTGGTAACAAAACATATTCAATTAAATAACGGGGAGATCACTTTTGAAGTTGTAAAAATGTTTAACCACTATGCTGCTGTGTACCTGAAACTAATGTAATGTTGAATGTCAACTGTAATTGAAAAAAAAATAAAGATAAAAGGTGAATGATATAATATTAAAGTTCAACTTCTGGCTATAACACTACTTGATGTGGCCCAGTCCTTCTACCTACAAACAACTATAAAACTGGGCGAAGTTAGGGAGAAAAGGGAGACCGTGGTATCTCTACCTCTATCTACAGAGACGATTCCCCCCCCCCACCAAAAAAAGAATAGATAAATGGAACCCGAAAAGGACACAGTGGTTCTGCTGTGATGGGATGACAGGTATCAGGGTGTGAGGCTGCAGCAGCTACAGAACTCTTCAGGGAAGAGTACCAGAAATGACTGACACTGCGGTCAGAGTGGATTCCAGAAGTGTGTGTGGACATCCCCATGAGTCTTTGGCCAAAGTCTGGGATGCACATGCACAGGCTGATACTATACGAGATTTACCAGAAAGTAACTGTTATGGGGATGAGAGGAGAACGGAGAGAACAGATGCCCAGCGGTTACAGCGAGGACCAGAGTTCCGGGCCAGCCAGCATGGAGAGATCTGGTTCGCAGAACGGGCGTCCAGGTGAAACACAAACAGTGCATGCCTTAGAGGTTCAAACTATACTCTAGAGTAAAATCTACTCTAGATCCACATTACCAATACCTGAAAATGAACATGGGCAAGATTCACAAAAAAAGGCAATGTTTGGGGTTTCAGTTCCAGCATGATTAGAGGGTTTTTAAAAATACTTTGAACTTCTCAGTGACCCACCCTAACTACGACAACAAAAAAGATTACACATGTTTAGGGTGCTTGTCCAGTTAAATAAAGACTTCCTGTTAGAAAATTCTTCAGAGGAATATGTGATAGAGCACAGGATCCCTTTAATGTTCCATTAAAAAATGTCCAGTAAACATTAAAAATTACTAGGTATGCAAAGAAACAGAAAAATGAGAACCATATTCAAGAAAAAAGTAAATGAACAAAAGAAAACTGACCTAAGATAATCCAGATGTTGCATTTAGCAGACAGTCTTAAGCAGTATGCATATATACATATATACTATATATTAAAATGCAGGTGAGAAGATATTGAGGTTATATCTTTAAGAAGTTGAAAAAATAAAAATATCGAGCAGAATTTTATATTCAATCAAGTCGTTTTTAAATAAATACGAAATGAAGACATTTTCAGAATAAAAAAATAAAAGAAATTGTCACTAGCAGACATGTATTACATACATATTGCAAATGATTATCCAGATATATTTATTCAGATATATATTTTAAAACTGGTTAATTTCCCCTTTCTCTACATGAAACAGGAATAATTTTTCTCTTATCTTTTCTATGAGAACCTTGTGACTACTGGAAATAATACTTATGAAATATGGGGACCTCTCCAAAACTGGACCCCTAGAAGTTTTAATTCTCAAGTTAGTCTACATGCAGACCATATAAGTATTCCCATCTGCTTCTGTCTTCAAGGTTTTCCCTTTACTTTAACTCAGGGGTCCCTAAGTCCAGGGCTGCAGACCTGCATGGGTCTGTGGCCTGTTAGCAACTGGGCAGAATTACAGGAGGTGAGCAGGCTAGTGAGCAAAGCTTCATCTGTATTTGCAGCCACTCCCCAGCGCTAGCATCACTGTCTCAGCTCCACCTCAGATCATCAGGCATTGCACTCTCATAGGATCACCAGTTCCTGGTGCCGGAAAGGTTGGGACCACTGCTCTAGCTGATCATAGCTGTGGTTCTCCGTGTTCAATTCACTTACCCCTCCAGGTTTCAGAGTAGTGGTGCTAACCACTGTGACCTCAATTCTTTGCTAGATCTAAGAAAAGTCATTAACTTTTTTGGTGTGTGGGGCGGGGGGGGGTACTTTTTTTAAATTATGAGGACAGGAGTGGTAACTTCCAAGCTCTTTTCATATCAGAGCTCAAACCGGAAGTCATTGCCAAAGGAAGATTGATTTCATCACTATCAAAACAGAATAAAAAAGTATCCCTGCACTCTCTGTCCACACCCTGCTTTGTTTTTTATAGATTCATGTTTCCATGAAAGCATGTTGTTAAGTTATTTACTTGCCTGCTGACTGTCTCAATCTTTCTCTACCTCTAAAATATAAGCTCCGTGAGGGCAGGGCTCTTATTCACTAGTGATTCCCCAAAGGCTTATTTGAGTGAATAAATGGGTTTAAAAAGCCCAGCTCTAACATTTACTAGCTATGCGAACTTGGAGAAGTTACTTAAATTTTGTAACTCTCAGAATCACCATTCCTTTAATGAAGATAAAAATAAGACTACTGCTACTCAAGGCTTTATGGGTGTTAGCTGAGAGAATACATTTAAAGGACCCAATATAGTACTAGCCTAGAGTAAGCAATAAATAAATGGTAATTCCCACAGAGTGGAGGTATCGAATGCATTACAGTACCTTAAAAGATACAAATTATAAGGTTCTTCTATTTAAAACCTTATAATTTCTACCCTATTTCTACAGGGTAGAAATATTCCCCATAATGCTAATGGCTTTCTTCTCAGAGTCCTTGTTTGTGTAGCCACTTAAAGCTCCAAAAAAGCCCCATGAAAAATGATTAGCCAAAGTTCCAGGGCACAAAGCTCCATGTTCTCATTTGTTCAATTTTTAAAACAGACTCGGCTCACAGGCTCTATCTGTAGAACAATCACTTGTAGAGCTCACTGTTACTGTGATGCCTTGAGGCAAACTGACTATAAACTTGTTTAAGAGAAAATGAAAAAATATGTCTCACCTTTCATTTCAGTTCGAGTTATTGGAGTTTAGGTTCCAACATGACTCCAAGTATATAAAAATTCAATCTGGAGTGAAGACATTTACAACAGAGTTGGTGAATGCACCAGAAAGGGATGAAACATCACAGACCAGGTGCACAAGTCCAGCTTTCCAGACCAAGGTCATGCAGTTTCCAGAATCACTGCACTGCGGCACCGACATAAAAAATCTGTAATCATCCTGGTATTGTAAAACACTCTTTAGCTTCAGGAGATAACATAGAAGATTGTGAAAAGGAAACTACTCTACTGAAGTTTTATCATTTTTAAATTTTATCTCAGCACCATGTAAGTCATCCCTGGTCTCTGAAAAGAGATTTCATGTGGACACGAGTCCTTCAGAAGAATTTTGTGCAGAAATCCAGGTAGCCCCCAGCTAGTTCCACCACCACCATTCTAATGTGTCTCATGCACTGCTAGATGGATGTGTCCAAAATGCACAGCTTCCTGCCAGTCCTTGCCGCGGGCACGTATCGGATTCTCCACTCCTTCACAATGGGTGTTGAAGCTCCATTTCCTGAGGTTAACATCGAGGCCTAAACATTTAGCTCTGGATTGTCTTTCTAGTCTTATCTCTTGCTACCTCCTTTAATATGCCATTGGCCCTGCTTGAAAAACACAAGCTTGAACTGTGTGGATCCACTTAAATGCATATATTTTCAATAAATACTATACATGCATTTTATCTTCTTCGTGATTTTCTTAATAACATTTTCTTTTCTCCAGCTTACTTTACTATAAGAATATAGTATATAATACACATAACAGGTAAAATATGCATTAATCAACTGCTTATGTTATCAGTAAGGCTTTCTGTTGACAGTAGGCCATTAGTAATTAATTCTGGGGGAGTCCACAGTTATATATGCAGATTTTCAACTGTGTGGGGGATCAATGCCCCAACCCCCACATTGTTCAAGGGTCAATTGTACTTTTACTTCTTGATAAATATAATTTTTCAATTGGTGATTTTCTATCCCTGGGCCTTTCTCTCCTAATTTTCCCTTCTAGATGGATAATTAGACTCCTTTTTTGGGGGAGGGGAGGAGGGGAGTCTAAATCCTTGTGAAATTCTTACCTACTTTGAAACTCTCTCTGGGTTTATTTTTTATATTTTACTTCTACCCTTTGTAACATCATGTGTTTTAGGACTATTTTTGTGCCCAACTTGCATTAATTCTAGCTCATCCATTTTATTCATCCATCCATAAGTTCTACTAAGTATCCTGAATAAAAACAGACTTCGTTTCTGATCTTAGCATTTAGCTAGTGGGCTTCAGAAATAATGGCAGAAGAACAAAATGTCCTGTAGTATAACACCATAACAATGAATAGAGGTACAAATGTCATAGATCCTAAAATAGTCAATTTGACAGTTGAAAAGATTAAGTAGGGCATGCCTATGAAAATGACAGCTGAGATGATGAAATTTGAATAATGTCTTTTGAGTTTTACTGGTTAAAAAGGGTGGGAAAGAGAGTTCTGGCAGAGTAATCTGTATTTTAAGGGAATAAGGCAGAACAAATAACTGAAAGGAGTCAAGGTTGCTAGAGTAGAAAAGAGAGGAATGATACAGAAAAAGATACATTTGGAAAGTTAGATAGTGGCCAGCCTTGGATGGCCTGCTGGTCCAGGGTTCTCAAATGCCTTAATCCAGGAACCTTCTACAATCTTAAAAGTTACTGAGAATGCCAAAGAGCTTTTGCTTACATATGCATTATATCTACTAACTTACTACTTTTATAAATTAAACCTGAAAAATTTTTGAAGTATTTATTAATTCATTTAAAGTAACAAAAAATAAGTTTAGATATGTTAAGATAACATGATTTCTATTTTTTTTAATACTGTGCGTGTTTCAAAACAAAAAAGAATTAGTGAGGAGAGTGATATGTTGTTGTTTTATGCTTTTGCAAATCCCCTCTAATATTTGCCCTAATAGAGGACAACTAGATTCTAACATCTGCTTCTGTGTTTGTTCTGTTCCAATAGCACAGGTCAGGTTGCTATGGAAAATTCCAGTGCATTGAGAATGGATAAGAGTGAAAATGTGGTAGTATTAAGAAAATAATTTCTGTCTTGTGGACCCCCAAATAGATCCCCCAAATGACACTTGAGAATAGCTGTTTCACGTTCATGCTAGCAGATTTATGTCCTATGCCATGTGGAAAAGAATTACAAGGACATTAGAGATGTAGGTAGATGAATACAGTAGCACTTTACAATATTTCAGTGAGACTGGTAGTTTAGACTAGGGTATTTCACATTTATAAGAAAGATGATTAAGGTACTAATTAGGAGATTTAATGGACAACAAACACTTTGTGATGGGTCTGATGTGGGTGAAGAAAAAATTGAAAATGGAGTTCTAGTTTTCTTTTTTGTATTAGTAAATGGATAACTGGGCTCTTGACTAAAATAGGAAACAAAGAAATAAGACAATTTGGTAGATCATGCTCATAAGTTTAGTTTGGCCAAGCTGAGACTGAAGTTTCTTTAAGACATCACCCTCTCCCCTCCCTCTAGCAAAAATGGCAAGTAATCAGTTGCCTGTATATGCGCACGGCAAAGAATGGAGGTCTTAGCAGATATATACCCGTGCCAGCCATGTACCTACTGTGGCTAGTAAAGTTCTCAGTGTGTATAAGTTTGCTTAGGAGAAAAGTAAGGAATTATTCCTTGATGAATTGTTAAATGTAGTGTTGGAGATGAGGAAGCCCATATTATTAATGCAAGAAAGAGACAGGGTAGCCACTGAGGTGAAAGGAAAACCAGAGAGTACAGATGCTTCTCAAGTTATGATGGCATTATGTCCCGATAAATCCATGGTAAGTGAAGAATGATGTAAGTCAAAAAATCATTTCATACACCTAACCATGATAGCTTAGCCTAGCCTACCTCAGAACATAGCACACTGTAGAGTATTGCTCGTTTACCCTTGTGTTCACATGGCTAATTTGGAGCTGTCCAGCTTCAAGAGAGAGTATCATATCGCATATTGCTAGCCCAGGAAATGATCAAATTTCAAGGTCTGATTTCTACTCAATGTGTATCGAATTCACACCATTATAATCAAAACTTGTAAGTTGAACTATCGTAAGTTGTGGACCATCTGACCAACATGTGCAAAGTGTTACTAGGGGCAAATACGAGAGATGCAAAATGACTAGAAAGAGGATAACCCAAAAAGGAATTCTTGAGTGCTGTTTCAAACACTACATAGGCATTTGCCAAGAAAAACAAAACAAAACAAACAAACAAACAAACAAAAACAAGCAAGGCACGCTAGGGAGAGATACAAAATAATCAAAGGCACACGAGGGTAGAAAAGCATGGAACAGTCAATCATCTGACATTGATAGAGTAAGATATTTGGATCAGGACTAGGAAACATGAACCTGAAAAAGGCTGAATGAAAAACACCTGATGGTAGAGGTCCTCATATGCCATACAAATGAATTTGGGCTTCATGCTATATTTTTGCAAAGCAAAGATTTTAACATTGAGTGTCAACAGGAGCCCTACCTTAAACCATTTCTTACTCTGCATACTTTCTGTGATATGGTTTAACTAAGAGCCATATGCCAATGACTCTCCAAAAACATCTCTAATTCTGATATCCCACCTGAGATTCCATTTGGGCTTTTCTACTTGTCTGTCTCATATATGTTCAACTCAGAACGCTAAAACTGTGGTATTAGAAAAAAATTTGAAAAGGTCTTACCTTTCTATGTCCACATTTTACAGAGGAGGAAAAAAAAACAGGGATATTTATTATTCTCCCCAGTTCGTCCTTCTCCTCAGTGTGAAATGAGAACAGAACCCAAATGCCCTGACTCACATTTCTTCTTTCTTCCATTATTTAATGTGATATATGCATTGACTCCAATGAGGGTCTGTGAACAGCAAATGCACTCATCTAGGGTCCTTAGGAAATACAAAGATGTGTAAGACTTTTCAAGCAGCTTATTTAATCAAGTACAGAGAATAAATATGTACTGTAACACTAGGCAAAATTTAAATGTTCCATGAGAGCTATAAAGAAAAAGCTATGAGGGATTTAAATGATGAACAGTTTGTATGTTATTTTGTTTTTATTTTTTAACATGTGATATGCACTTCCATGTTTGTTATGTGAATTTAATTATACTTCATTTACTTTACATATCAAACATATGTAAACAGTTGGCATGCATATGCTTTCTACTCAAAAGAAAGACATGAATTAACTTTAGGATCATACCTGGGGCTTTGTTGCCTCCCCTCAAAGGAGCACAAAATCATTAATTTCCCCGAGTCTGGGAGAATACTGGGATGGAGATGGATAGAGAGAGGTAGAAAAGCAGTTTGAGCCTGGAATGGTTGATATGTGCAGAAACTGCACAGCAGATCATGAGACAAGCTCTCAGGACTGCTTCTAAGGCTGCTGCAGCACTTCAGTGTAGCCTTAGATTCTGAAAACAACCTGTTTGTTTACTTCAACTGCAGTAGCCACAAGCAAGACTTGGTCTTGGAATTGCAGCCTCCACAAGATTCTGTCTCTCTTTTCTTAAGCTTCGCCAGCTTCAGATCTCACTGGGGAAGCAGAAAGACATGCAGAGCTGAGTAAAGTGAAATGCATATCACTAGAAACCTTTTCAACTGAAGTTGGTGGAGAGAATACCTATCAGGAAAGATGTTATTGTATGAGATCCCCAAAGTCCTCTTATGAACTGTGAACGATAACAAGAGTTCAGCAAGATCCACTGAGGATCTAAATTTTAACAGGAGTCTGATTGGCATTTTCCTAGGTTACACCTTCTGGCTCAGAAAAGAAGAAAAATTATGACAGTGAAAAAGCAACATCAACTCTCCCCGGGTCCTCCGTAGCTCTTGTATCTGCAAAATTCAAAGCGCCAAAAAATGATCAGAGATTCATTTCCAGGGCAGGAAGAAGGCTAGGGGGGAAATGCCTCAAATCATAGTGAAAAGAGTGGAAAATAAACTTCAGAGGGGAAAACTACAGGCAAAAGTGGTGAATAATTACCCTCATGACATCATTATATGAAATATATTTATTTTGAACACACCACAAAAATGGGTACAATTCTAAGAAGGAGCATGGTATAACCACAGGAATTTCAAAGCCCCTGGATAATTTGTTAAAAATGCAGCTCTTAATTCATATCCAAATCCAGATATGGGGTGGAGCCTGGGATTGTGCATTTTTAACAAGCTTCCAGGTGATAATGGAAGTCCTGTAGGCCCATGGACTACATAATGAATAGCAAGGAGAAGGAAAGTTCATCAAATTAGAGATCAGAAAAATTGGGTCACACTCTCTTCTCTTCAGCCTCCACTATAGAGAGACGCACACATGCATGTGTGTGCACACCCCACACTATTCACAATCATTTTTTAATAACTTTTTTCTCTTTTTAAAAACATTTTAAATTAATTTTATTTTTAAATTAATTTTTTATTTGAATAAATGA
Source organism: Eonycteris spelaea (assembly GCA_003508835.1). Taxonomy (NCBI): domain Eukaryota; kingdom Metazoa; phylum Chordata; class Mammalia; order Chiroptera; family Pteropodidae; genus Eonycteris; species Eonycteris spelaea. The sequence goes on along the minus strand of PUFA01000014.1, from coordinate 18,918,781 downwards.
TTTAATTTTATTTTCCCCATCTACCTCCATTCTCCTCCTACCTCCGATAACCACTAGTCCATTGTCAATGTCCATGTGTCTCTGTTTATTTGTCCTGTTCATTTGTTGCTTTTAGGTTTATATTCCACATATAAGCCATATCATGATTGTCAACTTTTTCTGTCTGGCTTATTTCACTTAGCATGATTATCTCGAGGTCCATCCATGTTGTCTCAAATGGCACTATTTCACTCTTCTTATGGATGAGTAATATTCCATTGTCTATATGTACCATAGCTTCCTTAGCCATCTATTGTAGGATACTCCAGTTGCTTCCATGTCCTGGCCACCATGCATAATGCTGCTATAAACATCAGTGGGAAATATCTTTTCGGATATGGGTTTTTCAAGCCTTTGGGGTAAATACCCAGTAGAGGTTTGCTGGATCATATGGTAGATCAATTCTTAGTTTTTTGAGGAACCTCCATACTGTTTTCCATAGTGGCTGTACCAATTTGCAGTCCCACCAGCAGTGTATGAGGGTTCCTTCTCCACATCCTCTCCAACATTTGTTATTACTTGTCCTGTTGATTATAGCTATTCTAACAGGTGTGAGATGGTATCTCATTGTGGTTTTGATTTGCATTTCCCTAATAGCTAGCGATGTTGAGCATCTTTCATATTTGTTGGCCATTTGTATGTCCTCTAGGGAGAAGTGTCTGTTCAGGTCCTCTGCCCATTTTTGATTGGATCATTTGTTTTTTGTTGTTATTGAGTCATGTGAGTTCTTTGTATATTTTGGATATTAGGCCCTTATTGGAGGTGTTGCTTGCAAATATATTTTCCCATTCAAATGGCTGTCTCTTTACCTTGTTGATGTTTCTTTTGCTGAGCAGAAGCTTTTTAGTTTGATGTAGTCCCATTCATTTATTTTTGCTTTTACTTCCCTGCCTTTGAGGTCAAATTCAGAAAATCCTCTTTAAGTCCAAGGTCTTTCAATTTCATTCCTATGTTTTCTTCTATGCATTTTATTGCTGCAGGTCTTATATTCAGGTCCTTAATCCATTTCGAGTTAATTATGGTGTGTGGTGATAGACAAGAGTCCAGTTTCATTCTTTTGCAGGTGACTTTCCAGTTTACCCAGCACTGTTTATTGAAGAGGCTTTCCTTTCTCCACTGTGTGTTTTTGGCTTTTTTTGAAAATTATTTGCCCATATAATATATGGGTTTAGTTCTGGACTTTTGATTCTGTTCCACTGGTTCATGTGTCTGTTTTGCTGCCAATACCATGCCATTTTGATTACTGTCACTTTGTAGTATAATTTGAAGTTGGGCAGAGTGATGCCTCCAACCTCGTTCTTTTTTCCGAGGATGGCTTTGGCAATTTGGGGTCTTTTGTGCTTCCATACAAATCTGATGATTTTTTGTTCAATTTCCTTAAAAAATACCAATAGGATTTTGATGGGGATTGCATTAAATCTGTATAACGCTTTAGGTAATATGGTCATTTGAACTATGTTGATTCTTCCAATCCAAGAACACGAAATATCTTTCCATTTCCTTATATCTTCATCTCTTTCTTTTAACAGGGTCTTATAGTTTTCATTATATAGGTCCTTCACATGACAAACTTTATAATCTTCAGCCAGAAACCTAACCTCTCTGGGCCTTGATTCCTACAAAATGAGATGTAATCATATGCCTAAAATAGTCTTATTGACAAATAATACATATGAAAACACTTTGATTATAAAATACATAAATAAAATTTAGTTTAGTGATATTTGAATAAACAGAAATATGAAATTATCTTAAAAGAAAAATTACTGAGAGCTAATGGCTATTTAGGATATATTTGGTTTCATTCAATCTGATGTTTTCTGTTCTATTTCTTTAAAACTACCATTGGCATTTTGATGAGATTGCATTAAATCTACATATTACTTTAATAATGGCTTGTAGTTTCCAGTGTATACATCCTTCACATTCTTTGTTAAGTTTATTTCTAGGTATTTTATTCTTTTGGTTGCAATTGCCTGATTGCTCTGGTTAGAACTTTTAATACTATGTTGAATAACAGTGGTGAGAGTGGGCATTTTCCTTTTCCTGATCTTAACGGAAAAGCTTTCAGTTTTTCACCACTGAGTATGATATTAGCTAAGAGTTTATCAATATGACCTCTATTACTTTCCTTCTACCCATTTTACTGAGTGCCTTAATAATAAATGGATGCTGTATCTTGTCAAATGACTTTTTCTATATCTATTAATATGACCATATTATTTTTATCCTTTATTTTGTTAGTGTGGTGTATCACATTGATTGATTTGCATAATGTTGAAACATCCTTGCGCCCTTGGAATGAACTCCACTTGATTGTGATGCATTGCTTTTTAAGATATCATTGTATTCAATTTGCTAGTATTTGGGGGATTTTGCATCTGTAGTCATCAGAGAAATTCATTTCCATCTCTGGAGACCACAAGTCTAAGTGTCTACAGAAGTTGTTCTCAAACCTTGCTGCTTATTAAAACCACCCAAAAAACTTTAAAAAATTACCACGGCCTGGGCATGTCCCATCATGCAATTCTGTTTCAAAATATAGACAGTATTAAAAAATATTGGACCCTTAAGAGGCATGCTCATTGAGCAGAACTGGCTGGGAAAGTCAGGGAAAGCTGAATGATGGCTGCAGATAAGGAAAAGGAGATCTGGAGGGGTGTCTGTGTCAGTGTGAACCTGCCCACTGAAGGAAAACTGTTTTCTCTATTGAAGTTATTCAAAGAAAATAGGAGCAGCTGGTGAAGGTAATAATCCTCACCCTGCTGGTTTGTGAGGATCAAATGAAGATAATGTCTTGAATGCAGCTGAATGTCTGTTTTAGTGTTATAAAAATATGTAGTGTGTTATTACCAGATTCATCAAACAACTCTTAAACTCAGAAGAGAGTGAGATGTAACTGTTAAAGAGGATTTCTTTAAAGCAGTCACCTTCAGAATTCACCTCCTAACATAATATCTTGCAAACTAACAAAAATTTACAGAGGAATCTGCACAGTATGAGCTAAGTAGAAGCTCTGATTATTGTGTGCATTTTATTGTTGTTGTTCTTGTTCTTGACCTTAAAGATTGCTGTAAGCTTTACTGGAGTACTCTTGAAATATCAGTTTTGAAACAAAAACAAGTTTTCAGCTGCCTCTTAAAAATAACAAAAACTTTAAGTAGCTCATAAACAAAAATAAAGAATAAAATAGAGACAAGCAGATGTGTGACATGGACGAATTTACATAACAAGCAAGTGTTGAAATAAAAAATCCAATAGAATAGACAGCACATTCAAAGGAAAGACGTAATTAGGAGGTGAAGCAGCATTCTCTGGCAAAAAAGATCACAGCCTTTCGCCCATGGCTATCTAGGAAAACATGGCAGGCCTTTATCCATGAAATGATCTTGGATGAAAAGTCTCTCACGGGTGTCAGGGACTCTGAAGCATGGAAAATGTAATAGTGTTGAAAAACAAACTAACTAGAAGGGTAAATCTCACTGGAGAAAAAGCAAAAATTATCAAAAATGGAAAAATATATAAATATATGTCTCTAAAACTCTGTAGATGTTGCTTTCTGGTTTGTGGAATTCAAGGATATATGTCTGGTAGTGCAGAATAAACTGTGAAGCATTTACATTTATTGAGTGCTCACAATATGCTAAATACAGTGTTTAGCTCTTTATATTAACTCTTTTGATTCTCACAACTCATTGAGAGGTATTATTATTATTACCCTCATTTTACAGTTGAGGAAATTAGGCAAAACCAAACATTTGTTCAACAGATGGCAAACGCCAGGATTTGAAACTAGGTAGCTTAGTCCAAGAGACTATAATTTAACTACTGCATTATAATAATTCTCTAACTTGATGGGATGTTGTTCCTAGTGGAACCTATATTAACTAGTGGAATACAAAGTCTTTCCATTTATATTTGTAGGCTTTATTGTAAGGACTTGGTCTTATTAATGAAGTTGAACATGACATGCTATCAGTGGATGGTATTCTTTGTTACAAATAATAGCAGTCTTTTGTTTCCTGCTTCTAGTTTAATCTCTACAACCATAAATATAGTACTTTTTCTAGTACATTTAATTTTTACATATCTATTTGCCCTCATCAAACTATAAGCTATTAAACTATCAAACTATGAATCCCATTATTTTAAGAACTGTATTGTTAATCTTTGTAGCACTAGTGTCTGACACAATATAAGTATGCAGAATAATTAGTACTGAATGGGCCATTTAGAAGTAACTATCTAACTAAATGAGGTTGAAGAAATTATAAATAGAGAGAGGTCAAGAGCAGAGATTTAGATTTGAGCATTAACCCAAAACATGAAAACATCCCCTGAGGAAGAAAATATAAAGACAAATTAGAAAGGAACCAAGGTCAGGCTGTACATATGCATAGTTTGGCTGCCTTGTTTAAATACCCTCAGTATTTGTTTAGAAGGAAATATTCTAAATAATTTTTTAATAAAAACATATCATATATCTTTAATATGAAACATGAAGAAAGAATAAAGGAAAGGAGGCCAAATAAAAGAGAAAGAGACTCAGATGGAAGATATCCCCATTCTCAGGTATCTTATGAACAAACGAGGAGGGGGAAAAAAAAAAAGACAAAACAAAGAAATTAAGGCAGTGGTTAGTGCTACAAAGCCACGTAAACAGAGTGGCATGAAGATAATACAAGAAGTCAAAGAGGAGGAATGCCACTTAGAGTGTTAAAGGAGGAATACTTGCCCGTGCCCCACACTTGCTACAACCTCCTTGATCTCTCCAAGTATAGAAGCAAAGAGATCCTGAGTACGCGGCTGACCCAGGCCCTTGACAACTATGAGGGGTTTTAGATTGGCCTGAGGCTCCCCAGCTTGCCCTTCCTTCCTCAGTGTCCACATTGAGGCCTATACAGAAAATCATGGGGAGTAAGTTCTAATTTTTTATTGTATAAGTAGGTCGGGCTTTTGAATCCTGAATCTGGTTGATGTGTTCCTGGGGTTGTAAGCAATAGGCAACCTTCTAGAAAAAATCAGGGTTTGAGGAGGAGAGGGTGACAAAAATTTGGCTCTTTTATGGGAGGTGTTTTTCTTTTTAAACCAAATTACTGAGTGTTCCTTGCACTTGTGAATATGTTTTTGTTTTATGTATTTATTGTTTGTTTGTTTGTTTAATGACCTGTTGCCTTTTATTTAAAAAGTATTGTAGCCCTTCCTGGGGCTCCTATAACAAAAACAAACAAAGCCCAAAATGAAGCATCTTTCTGGCCAGAGACAAGTGGTGAGGACTGGGGCTCAGCAAATGGAATGTGTGCCCTGGGGAGGATGACCTGGAAGGCCTCCCTGCCTGTGCTGCTCAGGACAGCCCTGGGCTGCCCCCTTGCCTCCTGCCTTGCCAAAAGATGAGGGAGAGGCAGGCGGGTCTTCTGAACGCTCTGTGGGAGCCAAGCGCTGGTGGTTGATATTGAGCAGAGACTTGTATGGCAAGAAGAAATTGGCCAGGTGAAAATATGGGGCAGAGTATTCTAGGCAGAAGGAATGGCAAGGACAAAGGCCCTGAGGCAGAAACAAGCATGACATCTTTGAAGAACAGGAAAGGCCACTGCAACTGAACACAGAACACAGAGAAGACAATTTGGCACAATCCCAGCAAAGGGCTAAGGAAACTGAAGAAGGTGAGACTTCAATTGCTGATAAGGTTAACACTGGGGTGGAGCTAAGGTTCCTAGTTGAGCAGCTAAGATCTCGCTGATGTCTTTAAAAAGAGTATAATTTTAGTAAAATAGTTGGAATAGGTGAGCTTCTGGTTCTAGGGATCCAAACAAATGAGTCCGGTAATGAGAAAATGAAGACATCCAAGGATTTTAGCAGATAAGGAAAGAAGAGAAACTGCAGTGAAATGAAATGTAAGCAAGAGAGAAAATCATCAATGAAGATCTCAAAGGATTTAGATATGATTCAGGATATGAAGAAGAAAAATTATGTTTGGAAGGAAAGAAGCTTTTGCTGAGAATCTGTGTAAAGAAAGGGAGGAGTGATAAAAATATAGTAACTGGAAAATCTGAGGTGAAAGGAAGGAAATTAGAGGTGGCTCATGACATCTAGTCTCTATCCCTTTAAAGTAGGGAATAAAGTCATTTGTTAAGAAGGAAATCACCAAAAACAGCCATTGGAGGAGAACCGCAAATACAGGTAATACAGACAAGGAACAGTAAGTAGTGCCTCACAGGTTGTAAGCTCATTGTAACCTGAATTGATATCTTATTCATTCCTGCATCTCTCGCTCTACATAGAAATGCCTTTCACAGAAAAGCTTCTTAGTTCTCGTTGACTAAAAAAAACAATGAGTGTTTTGAGTTTACAGAGGAAGAACTGGAACTCTTAATTTGGCAAGTCTGACTATACCATTCTCTGTCTGCAGGATCAAGTCTAAAATCCTTAGCACAGAACACAGTGCCTTTCATAATCTGGCCACAACCTAACTTTCTAACCTTCTTTCCTTCATCTTCTCCCACAAGTCCATACTTCTAGCCAACAAAACCACTCTCTAGTCTTGTCACAGGCTGGGCTTGAAATGTTTAAGTCTTTTTACATGCTCTTCATCCCATCTGGAATGCCACATTCCATCATTAAATGCCTACTAAGTTTCAGAGTAAATATCTCTACTTCTTTGAAACTACTATTCTTATCACAGATTATTCTCTGACTTCTCTGGTTTCCTTAGTAATTGATACGTACCTTTTTCATGGTATTTACCAAATTTTATTTTCATTACTTGTTTGAATGTCCAAGTAGCTTCGGATGAGGACCATGTTACATTCAACTTTAAACACTCAGGCCCTCTCACTATAATGCCTGGAGTATATTAGGCCCTCAATATGCTTTTACTACATAAATGAATGATGAGCACATCTAATACACTGCCTTTTTCCAATGCTGTTTTATTGAGCAAGATTGTAATAACCGATAGATCTAGTAAGATCATAACTTTAATTATATTATAAATACAATAGGACAAGTCTACATTATGTGCTAAACTGAATAATGTTACCTTTAGAAACCATACTTAAGAGGAATCGAAATATAATTTTAGTGAAAAAATATGTAAAACATACTTAAACTCTTATCCAGATGTTAAGTCAATCACCTTCAAAAGAAACAGAGGGATGACCGACATCAGCAAAATGGTAGAATAGGCAATTACAAACTCCTACTGCTCCACAGAAACAAAAGCAAGCAGAAACTGTCAGAACCAACTTTGTCAGAACTCTGGAAAATAGGAAAAAGTTTGTAGTAACCAAGAAAAATGCTGATTTAAGAAAAAAATAAGTTGAAAACAGCAGGAAAGTTCTCTGGTGTTTTTCTTTGCTCTTGCCTCACTCCCTCCCTGGCTACATGACATTACTGAAGATGGCAGCCTGCATTCCCCATGTGAGACCCTGAGTACCCCCCTTGTTCCAAAGGAAACAGAGCAGCACTTAATTGAGATTATTGTGTTTCTCTGTTACAACCTATAAGCGGGCTACCTAAAGGACTGATGCAAGACACTCACCTGAGTTTTAACTAACTTAGAATCACCGAGGGAGAAAAGGCAGGTATTCCTCAAAAACATTTTAAGAAAAAAGGAAAATCCATAGCCACCTGGGATAAATGGTTATGTTCAAGACATGCAATAAATATCCTCAAACCTGGGAGGGAAAATGGGGACAATGTTTCTTTGGGAAATTGGCACTCTCAAAACCACCATGTATACTCAGGAATTTAGGAAGCCATGCTCGTGCTCAGGGGAGAATGATTGCTCATTAAACACATAAAACCGTAAGTTTTCATCTTTGGCTGGTCTCTAGGCTTGGTGCAAACATGAAGCAAAGGCTAGGGAGAAATTGTTAATGACCTAGCTAGGGTTAAAGGAGTGCCAAAGTAGAGGGCCAGTCCGTAAAGACTAGAAATGGTGTTTGTTTTCTTTTTTGTTGTTTTTGTTTTATGTTCTAGAGAATTTTTGTCAAAAGACTTCTTGAATACAACTGAGAAAAGAGACCTCACTGAACACACATGACAAGAAACATAGTCATTGCAAAAATATTTTGAAATAGAAACTAAACAGATGATTGCAACCATCAACAATTGAGAACAGCAAACCCCAAGGAAGTAAAAGAATCTTATTTCCAAATTTTCCGTATCATGAACAGAAACAATCTCTGAGGAAGTCCGCACATTAGATATACTAGACAAATCAACTGTCAAAAGAGACCGAGGGATGCTTGTACCTATAAAAATAGGTCAATATTGCAGCATTTTTTTCTAGATGAAAGTTTTGAATCTTTTTGAGCCAGTAATTGGTTTTCAAGTTCTGCTTCATTTTAACATAAAAATCTCAACGAACACCTCAAAATGAAAGTGTTTGGGATGGATTTTACCAGCTTAACTATCTCTAAAGAATTTCTTATTAGATAACTTTTGAGAAGGAGAAACCTCTTAAAGAATTACCCTCATGTGTCTGCTTTGATGAATGATGACTTACAAAATGTTTCCCCAAAGTCCTGAGTAAAGTCAATTGTGGCAAGTTGTGCTACAAAATATTTCTGATTTGCTTATAAGGAAAAATAACTGTATTTTTCAAGTCCTTAGTATGCGCTTAGGCAATGTGTGAAACACTTTACATGGATATTTTCTTAAGTACCCTCTGAAATAAGTGTAATTATCATTTCCATTTTACCGATAGAAAATAGCCTTAAAGAAGCTGAACAATTAACCAAAAAATTCAGAGATGGCTAGTGAAAGCACAGAGATGCTCCAGAGCTATCCACACTTATCTACCCATGTGTCTTCTTATGCTATAGACTCCAGCTACCCAGATAATTCAGAATATCTTTTTTATCAATTTTTTAAATCAGTCGTTAAGAAGATAAAACAGCTTTCTTATATTTGATTTTTTTAGCAAAACTGTTTCAAGTCCATAATTTAAGAGCAGTCCTCGGGAGTTAATATATAACAATCTAACACAATTATTATTGGACACATTCAATAATAAAGCATCATAGATGTTTGCCAACCTATGTATTTTAACCTTACAAATGTGTGACTCTCTTACTACTCAGAGTTTATCATATATATATATATGTTCTTCACTCCTATAAGTAAAGAAAACTTCAAATGGTTATTATAGTTAATCCTTTGCCTCTGTTTAAAAAGTAAAAGAACAAATCTCTCTATTTAGAACAAACTTCTGGTATTACATGCCATTTTGATAGGTTGGTTCAGCTGAAAATTTGAATGACCTTTCAGTAATTGACATAATAGAAGTAAAAGATATAAAAATATATAGCACATGTATATATCTGAAGTGTAGTTATTGAAAAAGTAGATGGCATAACTGAGTAATAAAAATGAGCAATTGTTATACCTAAGTGGTTTGGAAAATTCCCGAGAAGGAATTTAGTGATAATAAATCTAAGGTTTTCAGTCTCAAACTCATTGTTCTTGCTTTTCACCTTGATGGTTTAAAAGTCCTAAATAAGAGGTTGGAAAGGATGATTATGGGAAAACCTGAGAAGGAAGCGGGTTCAAAGAGAGAAAGATAGGAACTGCTGAGAAGAAAAACAAACATGTACTTTTCAAGTGGGAATCTAGCCCAACACAGATAGAGGAAAATCTTACTGGAGAGAGCACAGTGCACTGCAGTGAACAGAGGTGGGGTAATGGACAGAATGACTCATCTGATGTTGGATTTTTTTGTAGCAAACAGCATTTCTAAATGAAGCAGCTTTTGTTATGAGTGTCAAGAGAATACAAAGACAATCTAAAGCCAACAAAGGAAATCCTTGATTCAAAAAGGACTGATGGAAACCCACTGATAATGAGCCCCAGAGCAATCAACCTCAAAAATATTTGGCTGCATACACTGAATTTGGCTCAGCTCCTAAGGGAATATCATGCCCTAAGACTCGTCCAGGATTTTATTATCGTTAGCAAATTCTTTTTAATTAGGATGACTTTTATTTAAAACTAAGGTCACATTTATCCTGCCCGGAAAAAAAAAGTCTGTGTATCAAGGGGTTACTAGTATTCAATAGTGGTTTTTGAAGGTTTTCACACATCTAATACTCAGCTCAGCAACTTCAAAATGTGTCACATTGCTTTGGTTTTGGTCACATTGTTCTTGTTACCCAAGGACATGTGGGTAAACTTATGAATAATCACTCAGCAGATTAATCAATCCATTGCACAATAAAGAAATTAGTTTTATAGCACTGATGAGTTTTCAAACTAATTTCAGAGTTTATAACTTTGATGATTTCAGCTGAACGTTACCTCATGCTTTCACAATATACAATATAATGAAGGTTTTCAGATTTTGAGAAATGCAAAATGTGTAAATTCATGTCACATCCTTTCCCTTTCTGTCTTTTTGTCCATAAATCTTGAGTTAAAAATTGGTTATTTTTGTGCAGGGTGTTTGAAGAGGTATGTAGGAGAACAAATCACAGAAGAAAGAATACTTCCATAGGGATGTGTACCCTGTAGTAGAGCAGGGCAGGAGTTCCACAGTTTGTGCTAGTACTGCCTACGTCGTCATATTTACTTCCATTATAACATACGTATCAGTGCACTCCATAACTGCCGTGCATTGGTGAAAGCAGGCACGCAAAAAAAGGAAGGAATGGAGGGACTGTTTCTTCACTGTCTTCTAAAAATAAAGATCAGCAATTAAGCCAACTGTAGTTTTTTTCTGCAGATATTAGCTTTACTATTCCTTTTAGACAGCATAAATTTGACTTCAGGCGAAACATTTTAATTTGCCCGAATCAGCCAAATGCTGTTTACTATCCTAAAATTTGGGGATATGAATTTCTATATAAGGAATTCATTTTTGGAAGGTCACCACCAGCACTCATTCTTGGTTGTCTAGACTACGGCCATCTGAGACGAAGGGTGCTTCCCTCTCTCAGCGGGAGGATACTGCACCCAAACTCAGCTTCCCAAGGCTCCCAAAGATCCCTATGTGCTGCACATCTGGCTTGCCTCACAGCCCCTGTACATAGTTAACATCTAACCCAAACTGTTCAGTGCCCAATAATTTGATACTCTTCTCACCGACAAAATTGTTTTCATGTCATATAAGAAGATGCAATAAGTCCTTCCTTACCCTGGAATGCAGCTGCAGTAAAGAGTTGACTCTGTGGGTCTGAGATGTTCAAACCATGCATATTCCAAAGAAAAGTCTGGCCTTTGACTGATTTCTGGAAGGTAACCAACCTCTAAGCCCTTGAAATGCCCCGCCTGTAAGAATATCTCTACTTATTTAAGAGCCTTGGACTACACCAGGTAGTCTATGCTAGCAATGTGATTTATGGTTGGATCATGTGGTACCAACTCAACTGGAGGGATCAGAAACTGAGTAACTAAGGTCGGCCACATGGATTTTCCATGGCTACATGATCAACCCTCGATAAAACTGGATACAAAGAGTTGAGTGAGCTTTTCTGGTTGACAGTACTCCATATATATTGTCACACATTGCTGGAAGAATTAAACATTGTTTATACAACTCCCCGGGGAAGGATAACTGGAAGCCCATGCTTGGTCTCTTCTAAACTCTGCCTCATGCACACTTTCCCTTTGCTAATTTTAATCTAGATCCTTTCACATAATAAACTTTAACTGTGAGTATAACTGCTTTTGCGAGTTCTTGTAGCAAATCACTGAACCTGAGGGTGGTCTTGGGAACTGGCTACACTAATCCACATTACATGTTCAGCAGTTTGCTGGTCCCATGTTCATGAGGACAGCGGGAAAGATTTGGGGGACCTATATCTTCCTACCTTTGTAACTTTTAGCTCAGAATTTCCCCAGTGTAATCTGTTCCCTACATCATTCCAAATGGTGGAATTCATTGAGAACAGATGCAAAAATCATGAGTTCTTATTCTTTACATGAGGCATTGTTAAGATACTTTTGAAAAAAAGAGGAAAGAAATTTTATGCTTTTCCTAGTTCATTATTTTGAACTTTTTAATTTAAAAATTTGAACCCACAACAAAATTCACTTTGATTTCTTTTATAATTCCAGTATCACTGAGTTATATAAAAAATCCTTTATTTGTTACCTGGTACAAAATTATCATACCTGCTGTTGATTAAAAACGCACAAAATGCCAGTTAAACAGAACTAATTTAGAAAAGTAAGCTATAGATTATCATTGAAGCTATAATAGTTAAAAAAAAAAAAGGCAGCATGTTAAAACCTAAAGTTTCTTACATGTTTATTTCAATAATTTAGGATTCCTATGAAGCTTGTAACTTTACCGTTGTCAGATTCCAAGAAGTTATCATTGGCCACATGTAGGTTTTCTATAAAAAGTCACCATTAAAAAAACAGATAAATCTCAACTTTCAGATATGTTATACTGATTCGCACACTGGCAATGTATAGTACAATTAATGTTATAACCTATGAAGAACCTTGACTTCCTACCTACCTGTGTCAGCATGCCAAATATGATGCATAGATCTATTTTCAGGAGTGAAATGTGCAATAACGGCTGGCATAGGCCAGGGCCAAATTATGAATTCTGTGAAATTTGTCTCTGCCTCCAATCTCATATCTTCCCTTGGTCCCAGTCCCAGCAACCTGCTACCCAACCAGCGCTTCACGTTCCCAACCTTTCATGTATCTGTTCACGTACCTATGCACTGCACGCACTCTGAGCTCACCGATCTTCAGGTTTGAGTGGCTGCCATGCCGAACGTAGAGCTTTCATTTCATATTGGAGGTGCTCAGTGATAATCAAGGGAACAACTTGACAGTCTTACACACACACACACACACACAACACACACACACACACACAACTTACAGGGAGGCATTCCTTTTATAACTCAAGAGTCAAGTTTCTAATCAAATAACTACTGACCCCCTTGTCCAATTTTGACTTTTCAAGGCAAAATAAATAAATTGGGTTTTCTATGAGGATCCAATCTTTTTATACCTTAAGTATCAAAAGAATCACATAATTTTCATGTCAATTTTCTTTTAAAAAAATAAAATAAATACTACTGCTTTTGCCAGTTTGGAATGGGGTTATTTACTTAGTGAATGTGAGTACAATAGACAGCTGAGATAATTTGCACCTAACAGAATAAAACCTATTTTTCTTTTATTGCAAGAATTGCTGTTGATGTTTTAAATAAATCCTCTGGAAGAAATCTCTTATTCTTGTGATACCTTTTTTTCTTTTACCTTTGTGGCCCTAACCACATTTTATTCTACTAAAATTATTCATAATAGTTGATCTCTTTAAATGAATTGTAAATTCATTTACAATTAGGATCATGTAGAAAATGACCCTCATTTCTACATGATCCTAAAATAATTATAACAGCACTCGTAAGACGGTAGTTGCTCAATAACTACTGGTTAAACATACAAGTAAATAAGTGGTTCCTATGGGAATCCTGCTCGCCATTTGTGTGCGCGCGCACGCGCTTGTGTATATTCTGTATAAAAGCTCAGGTTGGGTATAAATGAAACTTAAAGCTAAGCTATGGGATATGAATAAGTTCTACCTTATGGTTTTTTGTAGGTAAAGCAAATTTTATCTCAACTACTCACTACACCAAGTAAGCAGTTACCACCTGCAGCTACAACCAAGATGGCCTTGTGCAAACTCCAACTGCCATCTCCCTCTTAGTCACCTTGTAATCACCCTGCATTCTTGACTGATGCCCGAATTTCTGGATCATAGCTCACCATCTGGACTTCGTTCCTTCTCCAAGGGCATTGTCTGCACCGGGCTACCGCTCAGTTGTTAATTAGTGACAGACTAGAGAAAAATGTCCTACTGATGATCACTAAAAATTTTTTCCAACAGCAATATCACCAAACATCCTTCGTTCCAAACTTCATCCTAATTCTCAGTTTAACAGTGTTATGTGTACATTAAGAATACATTTTGTTAGAGGTTTACCCGGAGAAATAATCCTTCTCAATTTTTGTGAATTACAGTTTCAAAAAGGAAACACTGGAAGAGAAACAGAATTATTGAATGGTTAAGGTCTGGCCTGGAATGTTCCAGACTTGCCAGCAGGGCCCAGCCAGCTGCCTGTGACTTTCCACACATCAGCAAGTTCCCCTCATAAAAGGTTTACAGCTCAAGCCAGGCTGCTACAGACAGAGTTAAACCAACACACAGTACAAAGAAGTGAGAGGAAAACAGTGTGAGACCAATTAAAACAAATTGGTAATGAAAGCAACAGCTGGATATCAACATGTTCTGCTCTGTTAATGGCATGTCCACGGGTAAATTTTAGAGAAACTGGTACTGTCGGAAGGAAAGAAAGACCAGCACCCTAATGGGTCCGAACAGACCTGTACCTCGTCAGAGAGGAACTCTTGCCCACTCACTTGGGAAGGCCACCTGCGCAGATGAAAACCCATGCAAGAAACTGTTCCATCTTCTAAAGCCTCCATGCAAACCGTCACCGCAGGGAATAACATCCTTTTCACCTCAGTACAGAGCTTTGACAAACAATGGTACGACAGAGGACAGCCAGTGCAACCTGAAAAGCGCTGGGAAGTCAGATGACCTGGGTCCACTGCTGTCATTACAACCTTTGCCCTCAAATGCCTCATCTGTAAAGAAATGAACCAGATGAGAAGTCAAAGACATCAGAGAAAAAACATGCCACCAGCCACCACTGCAGGTCTCCAACTGAAGGAAGGGAGATGTGTAAACTCGGAACTAAAAAGAAATGTTTATGACTCTAGAGGATACATTTTAATTACTGATCTTGTGATCAGCTGCGACGCAGTGTTATTTTATTTTATTTTTTTTTTAATCTACTACTGTGGGAAAACTAGAGGAATTATGGAAACTTCCCATATTTTCATTCAGTGTCAGGAATGACACACTCCTAGGAGGGAGTTTAGTGTTAGCGAGGAGAAAAACGTTACATTGCTCTAGGAATTACTACACTCTTTAAAAATATTTAGTTATATTTTCCTAAGCCTAGGAGTGGAAAATGGCTAGGGGTTTAAGATATATTACTGTCCGGGCAGACATGGAGCATGATTTCAAACCAGCTCCATGTCTTAGAGGGAGAAGAGGTAGGGAAGGAAAGGTGGTTCAGAAGCAATCTCAGCTCTCAGCTCTCATTAACATAGCCCCAGGCCAGGCAGGCCAGGGGCTTTGAAGCTCTCCAAGGGTGGAATTCCTTTCTCAGCCTCCACCCTGAGGCTCTGATAAAGCATTCAGCTTGTCTAGTGCTTCCTCAAAAGCCAAGGGCCTTTCAGGTCTCTCTGATTCCTTCCTCCTCCGTCTCCCTCCCCGTCTTTGGAGAGCTGTACTGACTTCTGTGAGATATCAAGTATAAAACGGACCATGCAATCATTTCACCAGCCAGAAATATGTTCTTAGAGACCCATAGAGTCATGCATGCATTAGGGATTGTGACAATTTCAGGTTTAAAGAATAAAAAGAAAACTAAGCACAAATAGACAGTGCACCCGTTTGGTGGAGGGGGGCAGGGGGTCTAAGCAGCAGACCAACATTTGCCAGTTCCCTTGGTCCTCCAGGAAGTGAGAAGTAAACATATTTGCATGCAAAAAATGGAGAACATTCATTTGCAGAAAGCAAAACAACAGGTGTGCATGTATACATATGTTCTAGTCAACTTTAGCCATAGTTTGTAACAGAAGTCCAAAGGTATAATTTACCCTCACAATTGTTCAATTTTTCCGACATGGGTGATTCCATAATTAAATAATTGATGATTACCAAAAATACAATTTCAGTAATTTTAATAATGCACTGGATTATAAAACCCCATGAATATCAAGAGACAGAAGCTCCCTGAACAGTAAGCCTGCTGCTATCCTCGGAATTGAACCTGTGGAGCCACGTGACAGAAACCTTTAACCTCCCTTCCAGATTTTCTTCAGAACAGAGCATTTTACTGACTTAGTGTTCTTATAGAACCAACAACTCTCCAAAGTGGGAATAAAAAACTACATTTATTACCCTCCATTATATGCATATACCATTCATTATTTACTTCTTGCAGCAGCCCTATGAGGTAGTCAGCATTATTCCCATTTTACAGATGAGAATATTGGCACTCAGAGAAGTTATGTCATGCTCAACGATGACAAAGCTAGAATCAGAACACTGGCTCCTCAATGCCATTACAGAGGAATTAACTGCACCTGTCATTGCCTCCCCCCTCACCAGAATTAAAATGTCAAAGCAGCATTCTCCTCAGTGAAGGAGCTCATGAAATAGTTAGTGGCCCTAAGGTTTTCATCCCTGAGCCTTTTGTCACCACACTGTTTCTCCTTTCTCATCCAGGTGCAATGCCATTATCATTGGGTGATGCTCAAAGTAGGAATCTTAAAGGTGGTCCAGGCAGGGCTAGTTTCATGGGTGTGCAACCTGTGCAGCTTCACAGGGGTCCATATTCAAAAGGCCCTGTGTTTCGTTTAATGCTCCACTGTCATGGTGTTGAAACTCCTAACAATTTATCTTTGGACTTGTGTATTGTAAATAAAGTCAAATGGGACAATGAAACATGGAAAGGCGATAAATGCAATACGAAATGTGCACATCTGCCCTGCTCCTTGACATCCTATTTGCCTATAACATCGGAGATGACCCATAAGCACATAATACCAGTGAATTCAGGATGCATGGGAGTTCAGCCAGACTCAAAGCAAGTGTAAGATGAGCATGTTATATCTACAACGAAGTAAGCAGAAGTACTGAGAGCCCCAAGAGCTATGTTTTCTGTTCGAAAGGTAGAAAAGAATTTTCTTCAAACTGAGAAAGAAGATAATGATGTTCTAAGAGAAATAATGACCAAGAAAACCTATCATATCCTTTCTTATCTTTCAGTCTTTCTTACTCAACAAGCTAATGGTAGACAATGTTGGTAGATGTTCATGAGTCAAGAAGTGAAGTAAAAACAGATGAGTTACTTTTGTGGATCTGTTTCCTCTCATGAAAATATATGCATGCCCTGAGAAATATGAATTGTGTAATTTTGGTGATACCACACATGACCGAATGCTTTCATGTTTGTATTTAAAATCGGCATTGTACAATATGGAGATGAATGGTAAAATTCATGTTAATTGTTTAAAACTTAATTTTCCATACTTAGAACATTGAATAGTAAATAAAAGACACTATGACAAGTTAAGAGACAGAGAGACCACCAAAGAAAAGAAAACACTTTTTAGTGCTTGTAATGGCATTTTTTCCTGCTTTTCGAGCAGGGCCTTCTCATTTTTCGTTTAGACCTGGGCCCAGCATATTAAGTAACTAGCCCAGACCTAGGCAAGCAAGCATTTTGCAGTCTTCGCTATGCAATCTCAAGTTCTGCACCAACTTGACATTTTGTGGCCTGGGCGTAGCCACAAGATCTTGAGATCAACATGGTGCATAATAATGGAGAACTCAAAAAAGGACATTTAACATCATGGCCTGAAGCACACAGGGTTTCCATTCTGTTTCTAGAGCAAAAATACTTTATTTTGCTGCTACCTGTGAAAATAGGATATTAATCTAGGGAATAGCTTACAGCTGAAAGATTTGAATTACGCACATTTGCCCTATGGCTTCAAGGTACAGGTATTAAAACTTGCCTTGGACATTGGGTTTGGGCTACATGGTTTAATGACATTGTGACAGGAAGAGTTGTAACTGATCTTCGGAACTGACATATTTTCTGCAAGACAAATGGGGAGAGTATACTCTAATGATTAATAGCATAAACCCAATAAATAGAGCCAAGTTCATCTATTTATTGCTAATTTAAGGAAAGATCTATTGTCTTAGTTTCCCCAGCTGTAAAATAAAGAGCCCTACCGCAAAGACTATTAAGAAATTACATAAGATATCTAGGGCAAAAGACCCAGGATAGTGCCCAAAAAGAAAAAAAGAAAAGAATAAAGAAAGAGAAGAAGAGAAAATATGTATACAGTGCCATGCCTCTTATCTGAAAGGAAATTCCTTCTGAAGAGCTCACTCTTCTATCTCCTTGAAGCCAAGTAAAGCTTGGCCTGACTCCTTCCTTGGAAATACTTCCTTCTCCCTTACTTTTAATTTTTGTTATCCAGTCCCTCTCTTAGGCACTGAGCAGTCCTTTTTATTTCTCAAGGCATGCTTAGCACCCTCCCCTCAACTGTAACTTTGAAAAGACAAAGTATCTAAATCACTCTTAGTTCACCACCCTCCTTCCACCCTAAAGCAGGGGGACGCTATTCTGCTCGTCCTAAAATCTCAATTAACACATGTGGAATAAAGGAATGACTACTCCTCGAGAGTTCAAGATATTCTAGACAGTATTAGGTGTAAAAAGACTAGGAGGATCCCCAACCCTAGAGAAAGGTCAAGAAGAAAACACAAGGGCCCTCCTACAGCAGGCCTCCTCCTGTGTCCACCATGGACTACTTGTGTCACTGTCACAGTTGTTTTTTTGTTTTTTGTTTTTTGAAATGGCGCATCACTGACTTTGAAAAGCAAAACGAAAAGCCTTGAGCATGGCATTCAAGACCCCGCCCACTCCGGTACCATCAACCTCTCCAGCACCATCTCCTGCTATTTTTTAAACATATCTTTTTAAACATATTTTTAAACATGTTTTTTTAAACATATCCCTCGACCTGGCACTAGTCTTCAACATATCGGATTCCGAAGCCTGTATTCCTTGAAATGTACCGTTTGTTGTGCTTGGAAAGAAGTCCTCCCCCAACCTCTCTCCCTGTCTACTCGACACAAAACCCCCTTTCCTGCTACCCCACTTCCTCTACACAGAGGTGCTCCTTCTCTTGTTCCCATAGCTCTTCCACTGTTTCATCATCTTTATCTTTATATCCCTGAATCGTCACATGGTACCTGATACAATTTGCTGATGAATGAATGAATGAATGAACTATGGGTTACATGCTCCACAGTTTCTCATCACTATTTGTTACTCTGGCTCATGTTGGTTCATTTTGGGTCCATCAGAGAATGATTACAAGGGGACTCTTAGCATATGGGTTTAAAATGAACAGCTTCTACTACAAGTGACCCAGCAAGTCCATGACATCTAGCAATCTATAATTGTCATTTTTTATGAGACTTAAATTTTAATTATTTGGTGAGGCTGTTCTGCAGGAAAATGGTTAATTAGCTGGTAAACAAGACTAAATGAATCCTCAGCACCCACATCTAAATGTGATCTCTGATTTTCTATTGACTGGTATACACCAAGGAACTATATTCAAGATATATGTCATTTTAAAATAAAGTAAAAACAATCAAATAAGCCTCAAACCTCTGTCTTTATCAAAATGGCTCTCAAAAGAAGCTAGCTGCTAATGTGAGGAATGGAGGCAAAATACTTTCCTAAGGCTGTCATAACATTGACCACAAACTGGATGGTTTAAACAATGGAAGTTTATTGTCTAGAATTCTGGAGACTAGAGTCTGAAATCGAGGCATCAGCAGGGTTGGTTCTTCTGAGGACTGTGAGAAAAAGACTTGTTCCAGAACTCTCTCCTTGGCTTTTAGATGGCCATCTTCTCCCTGAGTCTCTTCACACAGTGTTCTCTGTGTGTCTATCTCTCTGAGTACAAATTTTCCCTTTTATAAAGACACTGGCATAAAGGATTAGCACCCACCTAATAAGCTCATCTTAACTAATTACATCTGCTCCCAACCTATTTCCAAAGAAGGCCACACTTGAGGTCAACCTAATAAGGTACTAGGAATTAGCACTTCAATATGTGAATTTGGGGAAGCATCAATTCAATCCATGAAGAAGAGAACACACATGCGTGCGTGCGTGCACACACACACACACACACACATGCACACAGTCATGCACATGCATATGCACATAGTATTCAGTGAAACATAGAGTTAAAGATCAGTTTGAGTAGTGGTTCCAGGTATGACAAAACGCAATTCGGTATCAGCCTCATTACAAAATAAGAAAAAGCAATATGGAAAACTATATATTTCAGTTAATCTGAGAGCCAGAATTTATTTTAATAACTTAATAGTCACCTAGTATGGCTGATGCATAAGGTTGTGTGAGTGAACAGAAGCAGATGACAGAGATAGCAAGGCGGGCCTGAAGAGGCCTCATGTGCCAGGCAAAGGATTTAAGACTTTATTCTGAGATTCCTAACTATCCTCCTCAAGCATGCCCTCCAGGTAAGGGAGAGTGACAGGACACCTTAATAAGGTCCTGTGATACAGCCTTAGAGGATTCCCCCACCCACCCACTGCACAAAATGTCTTTGAAGTCTCAAGATTCAGCCTAAAATTCATCAACAGTTTGCCTTCAGCTCTGTAATTAGATGTATTTTATTCTAGTCATGTCCCTCCCTACATTTTGAAGTAAAATTTTTGTCTTGAAAACTGCAGCATTCTCTCTGGTCTCCTGGAGTTACTCTTAGTATACCGTCTTGACATACTTAACAAGAAGGTGACAGACTGAAAGACGTTTTCCATGTTTAAAACTGACAAGAAACTTATTTGTAAAATACTGATGAACTGCAAATTAGGGGAAAAAATGGAACAAAAATCCCTTAGAAAAATGAACAAATTTCTAAAAACATACTTAATAGAAAGAGAAATCCAAAAGTTAATGAGTACATAAAGTATATTCATGAAATTGTTTCTGGGTGCCCTGTTTTTGATCTCTCTAGTCCACTAATCTATATTTCTGATACCACACAATCACTGACTACGCTGTTTATAAGGCTTTCTAATTTATTTTACTATTTAGCAAGATAATTTCTCCTTTGCTTTTTGTTTTCAATGTGGCCATGGCTATGATTAGCCTTTATAATTCCACATAAACATTAGAATGACTTTAAAAAATTCCTCTTAAAAAATCTTACTGGAAATTTTATTGCAATCAAGTTGAACTTACAGATCACTCACTTATTCATTCAACAAAACACTTCTTGAGCACCTGTCATGTACATGAAAGTGTTGAAGCCACGAAGCCACAGAGACAAAATGAACAAAACTTTTTTTCTGAAAGTTACTCCTGATTGTGGGAATGCTGCCGATTTTTTTTTTTTTTTAACACCTATGGCACCTGGTATCCTTAGGTGGTCTCTCGTCTAAGTACTAACCAGGCCCGACCCTGCTTAGCTTCCTAGATCAAACGAGATCAGGCACATTCAGGGTGGCATGGCCATAGACTGTTGACTTTTTAAGTGGACATTTTATCTATGAACCAAAATGAAATAGACAACAAAGGGAGCAAAGTTCCTGCAAAACATCAGTAACTGGGGCAAAGATAAGAGAAGTTTCCAAGGGGGAGAGCTGTCCCTCTAATGAGTATAATGCACGGGGAGAGTCAAGCTCGGACTTCACTGGTATGCACTACTTTTCCTCTTATTTATTATGTACCAGCAAAGACAGCGGACATCCCTAGGGTAAATGAACTTGCACACAAGAATAACCAGTTATTGATGGGCAGAGGTAGAAGAGAGGTAGAAGGAGTATAGAATGAACAATCTATGTTAGATGAGGCACAAATATTAGACCAGATAGTTTAATTTTTGTTAAATAAGCATTTTAAAATGCACTGAAAAAGATAAACGAAGATATCAGTAACTCAGAGCTGGTAAAGTAGAAATGTGGGTTCAAAAAAAATTTAATAGACAAGATATATAACTACATATATATGTGTGTGAGTATATATATATGTATATAGACACATGTGTATACACACACACACACACACACACACACACACACACACACACATTAGGATAACAAAATTGTTTCCTGGAAGATCTGATAAAGCAACTCTCAAAAGTCATCAAGAATGACAAAAAAAAAATGATTTAAAAATTCAAAAGAAAATTTAGCATATACATAATTAATGTCTGGTTATGCTACATTTTAAAATGGAGAAATAATTTCTAAAAACTTAGTGACAGCTTATCAGAATTAAAGGCAAAAATATCAGGAAATAAAATCAAAAGAATATCGAAGAAAGGAAGATTTCTAAAACTTTCCAAAAAAAATGGAGTAGCATCTACAAAGAATAAAATATCAAATTTATATCAGCCCCAACACAGCTGAACACTAGGGGCAAGTACATAATGGAATTTTATGTGTAAGGTGTTGAAGTTCCAGTACACCTTAATCTCTCAAAGCTTCACAGCGACCTTTGAGACACAAACTGCATACTTCTTTAGGCAAACCATTAAGAAGGATCTGACAGCAATAGAAGAAGAAGAAAATGTTCAAATTCTTTCACAAAGCAATTAAAACAATGAAATCGAAATCTGACAAGACTGAAATAAAAAGGATGACTTAAATCTAAAATCCATTATCTTATTAAGAGTTCACTGCACAAAATATGTCATGTGATTCTCTGAAAAGATTAAAAAAACATTTAGTCAAATTCCACATTCTTCATTTGACTTTTACCTTTCCCAGGTTTACTGAGGTATAATTAACAACTAACATTTTTAATAAAATTTAAGATGTAAATATGTGGTTTTGATATATGTATACATTGTGAAATGATTAGCACACTGAAGCTAATTAACATATCCATTATCCCACATTGTTACTTTGTATGTGTGTAGTGAGAACACAAGGTCTACTTTCTTAGCAAATATCAAGTACCATATATACAATATTCTTATCTATAGTCATCAGCTTACCTTAGATCTCCAGAACTATTCATTCTATCTAACTGAAAATCTGTACGCTTTGATCAACAACTCCCATTTTCTCCATCTGCCTACCCTTGACAATCACCACTCTACTCTGCTTTATTGATTCCACGTATAAGTAGGATTATGTAGTATTTGTCTTTCTGTGTCTGACTTATTTCCCCTATCATATATCCTCCAGGTCCATCCATGTTGTCACAAATAGCAGGATTTCTTTACTTTTTATGGCTGAATAGAATACCATTACATACATACATACATACATACATACATACATACATACATACATACATTTTCTTGATCTGTTCATCTGTCCGTGGACACTTGAGTTGTTTCTACACCTTGGCCATTGTGGAAAACGCAGCAATGAATACTGGAGTACAGACATCTTTCTGAGAGGCTAATATTGTTTCCACTGGATATACCCAAGTGAGATTGCTGGTTCACATGGTAGCTCTCTTTTTTAACTTTTTGAGGTGCTCTCATACTATATTCCAGATGGATGTATTAAATTACATTCTTACCAAGAGCGTGCAAGAGTTCTTTTTCCACATCCTTGCCAACATTTATTGCCCCCCCTTTTTTTTTGTCTTTTCGATAACAGCAGTTCCAATATGTGTAAGGTGATATGTCATGGTGGTTTTTACTTATATTTCTCTGCTAAGTAATGATGTTAAGCACCTTTTCACATACTTATTGGCTACCTGTTTGTCTTCTGTGAAGAAGTGTTTATTAGGCCTTTGACCATTAAAAAAATTAGGTTATTTTTGTTTTTTGTTTTGTTTTGTTTTTGTTTGTTTGTGTTTGTTTTGTTATTGAGTTGTTTATATTCCTTACATTTTAGATGTTAACTCCTTATTAAATGGTTGAAAATATTTTCTCCCATTCCATAGGTTGTCTCTTCACTATGTTAATTGCTTCTTTTGCTATGTAGGAGCTTTTTAGTTTGATTCAATCCCAACTTGTCTATTTTTGGTTTTGTGCCTTACTGTTGGGCTCGTGTCTAAAAACATCATTGCCCAAACCAAGGTCAAGATACTTTTTCCCTATGATTTTTTTCTAGTGGCTTTACAGTTTCATTTCTTGTATTTAAGTCTTTAATTCATTTTGAGATGATTTCTGTATGAGTGTCAGATAAGGGTCCAATTTAATTGACTTCTATATGGATATCCAGATTTCCCAACACTATTTACTGAAGAGATTATCCTACCCCATTGTGTGTTCTTTGTAACTTGTTGAAGATTAGTAGAATATAAATGTGTGGATTTCTTTCTGGGCTCTCTATTGTGTTTCATTTATCAATATATCTGTTTTTATGCCAGTACCATGCTGTTTTGATTACTGTAACTTTGAAATATATTTTGAAATCAGGAATGTAATGCCTCCAGCTCTGTTTTTCTTGCTCAAGATTGTTCAGGGTCTCTTGTGGTTCAATATGATAAATTACATCAAAATCAAAATCTTCAACATGACACAAAATATTATAAGGAAAGTCAAAAGAAAATGACAATTTTCTGAAAATTGTTCTGTAGCTACAAAACTAATTTACTTAATATATACAAGAACCTATTAATTGAAATAATATCTAAAAAGATAGTTTACATAAAAGTATATTCATACAAAAAAGTTGGTAAAAGAGATGCAAATTACAGTCATAATACAATTTTTTACTTAGCAAAAACTAAAAGTTCCACAACATACTTTAGAATGACTATATTGAGAGAGTCCTCTTAGATACAGCAGGTATGAACATAAATGCATAGAAACCCTATAAAAGTCAATTTGGAAATATCAGTTAAACTTCCGAATTCACCTACCCTTGGCTCCAGAAATTCCATCTGACAAAATTTATTCATAAATATATCTGCATCTATTTCAAATATTTGCGAGGCTATTAGAGGATTATATCAGAGGATTTTTTTTTTTCAAAAGCCAAAAATTTTGCCCACCCAAGTTGTCACCTGTGAGGGTGTAGTTAAATATGGCAAGTAGAATACAGTAGACTATAATAGAATACTATAAAGCTTCAACAAGGGTTGCAGAAACTGTTCTAGTTACTACTGCCACATAACACACCATTTCAAACTTAGGAAAACGATTATTATTTTTATTATGTTCACAGACCCCCTCAGTCAAGAATTCAGAAAGGAAACAGTAGGAGCTGCTTATTTCTCTTACCCCCTTGACAGAGCCTCAACTGGGAAGCCTTGACGCTTGGACGTTGACTCCAATGCTGGAGGCTGAAATACTGGGAAGGTCCACTCACTCGTAAGTACAGTGCTGAATGCTGGATTTTGGAAACTCGGCTGGAGCCGAAGCTGCAATCCCTACACTTGACACCCCCACATGATTGCTTAGGCTTTCTTACAGCATGGTCCCTGAGTTTCAAAGGCAGCAGCCTCAAAACAAAGCCAGGAGGATATAGTATTGCCTTTTTTGTCCTACCCTCATCACTTAGCATCACTTTCTCTGTGGTCACAATCCCATTCAGAGCTAAGGAGAGGGGGCATCAAGTCATCTTTTAACATGAAGATTGTCAAAATCACAAAGAAGAGCAGTGGGACGGGAAGCTACTGTTGCTGCCATTTTTTGAAAAGTACAATCTGCCCCTCAATGCGAAAAGATTTACAGGATATAAAGTTGAAAGCGGCATAGAAAAGCTACCTTTTAAGAAAACAAAAAGGAAAAATTAAATTTAGGTAGGGAAACTCAAAATATACACAGGAAACTAATTTAAAAAAGCTAAATTTTGTGGGGGAAGTTTGAAGAGATTATAGAGAAAATGGTAAATGAGACCAGGAGAAAGAGATATTTTGCTTCTTTTGTTTCTTCAAATTTGAGAATGTTGACCATTTGAAAAATATTTCAAATAATAACTGATAAATACAAACACATATTTACCTTTACATGTAGACAATTCTTCCACTAGAATAATGATGTGAATTTATGATCTTTTTAAGTTTAAAAAAGTATCTATATATGTAAGCTTGCTCTAGCAACTGTCAGCAAAGAGTATATTTTTTGGTCCAAAGAAAAATCACCTTAAATATTCCATATGCCTAGAAATAGAAAATTGACTTTTCTGCATTCATACCTTGTATGGAGGTAAGTGATGCTTACCTGCAATATAAGGCTTAGAATCAATTATTTTCATTATATTTCATTTCTCATTGTGAAGGTTATAGTGTCCTAATAAGCAATTTTTAGTCAGTCTTATCCTGAGCCTGGCTATTTGCTAATCATTTCAAATGCAACATATAATTCAAGCTTCACAATAACATCATAAGGAAGGAACAACTATTTTGCCATTTTATAGAAAAGTTTATAAATTCCAGTATCTGTGAAGGTCTGGTTGGCACCAAAACTTAATATCTAAAGATAATTTTGTGACCTCACAATCTAACACCTGGAATTAACACTCATCTGGTAAATTTAACAAATCATGAGGTCATTTAGTTGTAGATAACTCTAAAGCGTACTTAAACCAACCTCTTCAATTACAGAAAAGGAAATCAAGGTCAGAGAAACAAATCATTGTGCAAACCCCACATAGCTTCTACATGTAGGATCTAGGTCCCCTGACTCCTAGAGCAGTGTGCTTCCCACCACAGCACATGTCCTGCAGAAATGGAAGGATTCATTTGTCACCTATAACCCTGCCACAACAGTCTGTGACAGGCTGTGTTCAAATCTAATCATTTTGAGGTACACTCACAATAGAGCTCAACAGCTGAGTGGGAGACTGATCAGCATCACAAAAGGGAGAAAAAAGGCTCCCTTTCTCTTGCCTATAAAAAGAGTTCTAATTATGCTAAAGCCTTTATCACATACTATTTATAGATGGTACAGGAGGCTGCCAACAAACAGCCATGGAATTTGTATGGTCCCTAACCCAGGAATTCCTTTCATTTACACAGATGAAGACTATGCCCAGGGGAGGGCACTGCAGGGGCTCCCACTGTCCCACCATCCCACTGTCCCACTGTCTGTGGACTTCAAGCAGGACATCAGCAGGAGCCATTTCGACTTAAGAAGCTAACTCGGAATGGGCCCATTGCTCAGTTGATCCTTTGTGTGAAATGAAGAATATGCCCCAACAAGAGCATATTAAATATCAATATTAAATATCCCTCCATACACAGAGCAGCAACTTAACTGAGAGCCTTCTCTTCACCCAGGGAGGAAGAGATAAATGAGGCCCAGTCACTGACAGCTGTTAACCACCAGCACCTGTGGGTCAACTCACCTCGGCAATGCAACGCCAAATGTTAGCTACTTTATAATCTCTTGATTCTTCCAAAAAAGTTGGGTTTTCAATTTTTTTATTTTAATCTCCATTTGTGAGCCTATTATTCTATATACATTTTTGTTTCCATACACAAATCATTGCTGTTGCTGAGTAGGTAAAGGACAGATTTCCAAAAACTAGCTTCATATTAAAACCCTTGGTTAGAGGAACTAGTGTTCCACTGACAGCCAAAGCCAAGTTTAGGGTTGTAGTGGAAGGCATAAAAAAGTACCACAAGAGAAGTCAATGGGAACTGAAAGGTGCTTTAGTGGAAATTAACTTCTGTTAGGACAATTCATGGTGCTTAAATTATTCATGTCTCCCTTGTTTTATTGCCCCACGTCAGTTTCACCAAACTAAGTCCTTTTTCAAGGATGCTGCCTTAAAAAAGCAGTGCCCCATGTGCCACTTTCCAGAGTCAAGGATCAATGCTCAGCCAAGCTGTGCAAGTAATAAAAGAGCCTGATAGTCTACATATGCTAATAAAACATCGCTTAGTAGTCCTAGTTTCCAAGACCTTACAACATCACTATGTTTTTGATTCTGTTTCCAATGGATGACATAAGGCTCAAACAGGCGAAAAAAAAAAAAAAAGAACCAATACAGAAAGTAGCCAGGGCTGCCCCACTGGGGCATTAGAAGCAGGCCTCTCCGTGAGCTTGTGTAACTCACAGAGTTTCTCTTTAATATCTTTTTCTTACAATAAGGTTCATACATTTTGATATTACACTGTATGACATTACATATGACATTATTACATATATATATATATATATATATGTTGCTTCTGCCATGACTTAACATTCTCATATACTCAAAGATGCAGCAATCTGTCATAAAAAGATTATAATACTATGAAGAAGAAAATCTGAGTACTAAATACAGTGCTCTAACTTCACAGCTGATTTTGTATAAGCAATAAACTCTCTGGGTAATACTTTTCAAACTACAAAACCCAGGGGGTTAATTGAACTCTATCCTAATTTTCTGTCAAATTTTTATAAAACACAAATGGGAAAATTCATGCCCTTTGAAAACCATAAATCACAGTAAATTTGTTGAGCATTATCTAAAATAAAGATTAAAGTTGTAATAAAAGTGATTAATTAAAATAACAGTCACTTCATTAGTGATGTTTCCCATTTGTACTATAGAGAGTGTATTAATTAGTCAGGGCTCTTCAGAGAAACAGAACCAACAAGAAACTGGCTCACATGACAGGGGAGGCTGGAGACGCAATGAAGAGTTGTAGTTTAAGTCCAAAGGCAGCTTGCTGGCAGAATTCCTTCTTCTACCAGGAAGGTCAATTGTTTCTTATTAAGACCTTCAGCTGACTGGATAAAGCTCACCCACCTTATGAGAGTAATCTACTTTACTCACAGTCTACTGATTTAAATGGTAATCTCATCTCAAAATACCTTTATAGGAACATCAGACCAGTGTTTGACCAAACATTTGCCCACACTGTGGCCTAGTCAAGTTGACACATAAAATTAACCACCACAGAGAATTACTATTCAGGATTACTAGGTAGAAAGGCCAATGAAGAATAATGACTTTTTCACCTCCCCAGCCCACATCTATAGCATCTCGTATGAATAAATGCATTTAAAACATTTCTTTAAAAAGTAGATAAATACCAGAGATGGAACCAGGACAATCTGGTTTCACAGTATTTTTCACCTTGCTGAATTAATCTCTAACTATCAAGACTAAGAGGAAACAATGAAAGGCAAAACTAGATATTACAAGGGATTGTCAGCCAAAGTAACCAGGATAGGCCATGGAGAACAGCTGGCTGTTCCTTTCTTTGCCTCCTTTTCAAGCTTTGAAGTCACCATCTATCTCATCTAGTACTAGCCCTCTCTGCTGTCCCACTTCACTGGCTTTCGAAACTCATCCAGGTTCTTCCTAACTTATTGACCAACCCATGTATTCAGCATCACATCCACAACTCAAATGAACCACGCGCCATTACCTTCCAAAAGATAATCTACCTCAGCTTGGAACTTCAGAGAACTACGATCTTTAGAAAGCACGACAAAATCTCATGTGTTTTAGAACATTGCGTTGGCTTGAAGAGAATGTAAATAGACTTTTGTGATATCCAATCCCTCTATTGCTACAACTTTCTATCTAATACAATGACATGGGCTGAGCTGCTTATATAATTTACCATGCCATGTTTTATGATCCAACTAGATTTGGAAAATTGTAATTTATCAGGCACAATTAATAAACATTTTACTACCAGTAATAAACATTCATACTACCAGTAATGTGGTTGTAAAACCTAGTATTGCCATATGTCATTTTTAAAGTTCAGAATCTAAAAGGAAATATTACTTACAAAATAGTCAAGCATTTACTGCATTTTATTCTCAACAAGGTAAACTGATCGACAGAGAGGTTTAGGATGGTGCTCGCAGCTGTGATGAAATGGCCATTAGAATTCATCAGCCCCAAAGCAAGGGTTGCAAATTTGCTCTTTGATAAGTCTGTGCTCATCAGGAAAAGTAGGAAAAAAAACTCCCAAGAAAAAACTAGACCCTTCTTTCCTTGCCATGACTTATGTCCTGAAGATAGGAATCACATTTACATTCATTATAGCTAACTATAAGTTTCTCTTCAGCCACATATTAGCTGATTGAGTTGGCCATTAAATAAAGAACTGCTTAAATACTGTGTAGTACCTATAACTAATGAAGACATAAGAAATGCCAGTGCCTATTGTATAGGAACATATTACTAGTGTCCCCAAGCGAGGATTTCTTGTCATAAAGATATATGATTTTTAATTACCCTCAGGTAATAAAATGATTCAGAGCTTAACTACTAAAACTTCACAAGACAAATAAGGTCTCATCATAACATTAGGGAAACTATTCAAACTTTCCTAGCCTTTTTGACTACTAATTTTTTTGAAACTCTAAAAAAAAAATGATTAACATGATTTTTTTAAACAACATCAACATTCTATAATAAACTTTATACTAATTTGAAACTTATTCTAAACTGTGTACATATTAATGATTCTAAATTCCCCTATAGAGAAATATGAGCTTATAAATTCTCAAATATTTGAATCTTGTTGATGACCCTAATGCTAACTCATAGAAATAATCACAAAACAAGCCTAACTCTATCTCACCTCCTCACTAAAAATCTTTAGTGTCATATTTATCAAAATCTCATCTTTGTAAGTTTTGTAACACTTTACTTTTTATTTGTATCTATTCATTTATCATATAAATCAACATACAATGAATAAAATATATATCTAGACATTCGGAACAGATATATCAAGATGATGTATACTAGATATATGGAGATAGTAAACTGCATAAATCAAGATGAACAAGACAGAAACAGTTTCCACACAACTGGAGCTTACTTTCTAGGATGTTTCTATAATGTTAAAACTGCAGAATAGAGAGTGCTACAAAAATATTGTAAATGTACGTTGAGTGTCTTCTCTCTCCCCATGCCCACAAAAATAAATCAAATGCATTACTTTAAAATCTGGTTTAAATGCTATCTTCTCCATGAATCATGTCCTGACATCTGACCCATTTGAAAGTGACTTTTTCCTCCTTCCAACTCCCATAACAGCTCATCATTCATTTATCTATCTCCACTCAACATATATTCCATGAACACCTACTCTGTGCACAGAACAACCACTCAAGAAAAAGTTGCTTAGTGACTGAGTCAAATACATGGATGTTAGACAACAAAATAATGTGCATTGCCCTCTTAGTAAAGACCAGAATTGATGCTAAGTGCCCTACATGCACTTTTTTATTCCACAGTAGTCCAATGTGGTAGAGATCATTCAAAAGACTGAGGATATAATAATGAATAAAACAAAGAAAGCTCCTTAAAGCTAATATTCCAATAGGAGGGTCAGACAATACAAAATTAAAATAGATATGTAAACTTTAAATGAGACATAATAATTAGTGTTAAGTGCTATGAGGAAACGTAAAGGGTTTGGAATAGGGAGTGACAGTGGTATAATTTTGGAAAAACTGAATTTTAGTAGAGTTCTGAATGAAGCAAAAGAGTAGAAAGAAAGAGGAAAGAGCATTCCAGGCAGAGGGAAAGACACATGTGAGGCCAGGATGTGTGTGTGGCTGAAGAGGAGTAAATGGGGCAGGGAGAGAAAATGAAGTCAGAGGGAAAGGGCTAAAAGTCAGATTCTGTGGTATTTTGTAAGTCAAGTCAAGAAGTTTGGTAGAAAATTAATATGATGCTGCCTTAAAGTCAAAAAGTGTTTTAATTTCATAAATTTCAAGATGGCAGATGTAGTAGACTATAATGCAGTAGGAAGGACAGTATACTTGCATACAAATTAAAAAAAAACCCTAAATAGAAGTAAATATGTGGATTCCTTCCTCAGAACAAGTTATTAAAACTCCCTGAGCTTTTCTGTTTTGTAAAATGAAGACGGCACTTCCTGAATGTAGTCCTAAAAGCTAATACTTAAACCTTAAAACAGGTACAAGTTATATTAAAAGTGCCTGAAGGAAGAAAAAATATTCCCTCTGCAAGAAGCAGGAAGGAAAAGAATCTGGCTATTACTATATTGATAAAAATCACATATCTCAAGAAGGTATGAATCTATCAGAAAATGAATCAGTCAGCAGGAGCAAGAGGGAAAGAAAGGTATGAATTATCGGTATACCTCCAGCACTGACTGGGGAACAAAGTGTCTTAGGAAGACAAAATGATACAAACGTGCCCACTTATTGTCAGACAGCTCTATCAGACCAGCAAAGCCTGATGCAATGAAACATGTGCATTAGCCAACCGACTCTCCTTGTTCTGATTCCATGCCCACAAGCTACCTTCTGATAAGCCGGCTTCTCAGGATGTTTTTCTCCAGTGAGGGAATGGGCTGGTGTGCTGGAAAGTTACATTCATCCCTATAAATTACAGCATTGGCATTCTGTATTCTATATTTTATTCTCCTGTGGCTTTGGTTGAAGTGGCACAGCATGCCTAAGTCCAATAAAGCTCTGAGAACCTGACACAATCTGTTTTCTGAATCTGTGAGACTCAGGGGTCAGACCTTGGGTTGTGATGTGCTCAGCAGGTGATGCCCCTCCAGGGGTGTTGGTAACTAGTCAGCCACATACATTATTTTTTAACTTCTCCACTGAGTAAATCGAAAGGGTTGTGGGGTTTAGATGAAACAATGTATTTGAAAGGGTTCAGAAAGCTGTAAAATTCTTTAGGGACACTGAAAAGTATCTATAATATGGTAAAAAAAAAAAAAAAACTGTGCTGTACTATGGACTTTGCCCATCTGGCTATTTGGGATCATCTGTGATGTAGAAGAAAAACTTTCCAATCTAGGAACAATGGGTGTATCAGCACCATGAAGAATGCAAAACTCATAGGGAAGGACAGGTTCTGATACTGAGTAAGCCATCTTTCCCCATCGGAATAACCTTCTTCCACGAGTAGAAATTCTGAATTTTCCTTGTAAGAACACAATATTCCAGTATAAAAATCTGAAACCACCATTGATTCTTTTCTGAAACCACACAGACACACACACATACACACACACACACGTACATACATACACATATACACATAGATATAAATATATAGTATTTGATGTACAAGGCGATAAGCCCAGCTATATAATCTGTAGGGCCCTATGCAAAATTAAAGTGTAGAGCCATTTGTTGTAAAAGAAAAAAAAAAGGTGCTGTCAAAGTTATTAAAAAATTAATATTTTTCCTTTCATTCATGGTCTCTTCACTTGTCATAATGCTTTTTATTTGCTACTTAAAGAAAATCTATTTTTAAAAATATTTAGCATGAATTTTATTGTCCATCTTTATGCTGTGCAATGTCACCTTTAAATTAAAATATAAGGCACTTACTTGTGTGTACAATCATCAGAATTATACAATTTGCATTTCTCACAGGTCAGGTGTACATATGTATTTCTTTCTTGATAGAACAGAGGAAACATTGCACAGGAATAATTCAGTTGTTTTTGTTCACGTCTTGATACATACACATTCTACTAACACTCTCTACTTTCAGCTTATTAATGAATAAGAACAGACTGACATGAAAAAGAACAATGAGTTCTCTCCCTTCTGTGTCATTATTTCAGCACAAATAGTTGGCTAATCCAAGGAAATAATGTGAGTAAGAAAGAATATTATAGGGTTTTTGGTTATTGTGTTTCTTAGGCTGTTATTACCTTCTTTCTGCCTTTGAAGAAAGTTCTGTTTTAAGCCAAAACTGTGGTCTCTTGGGGCCATTAGCACTCTCACTTAGCCAGTCATACACGTAACACACCTTGTATTTGCTTTGAGTCTCACTGAACTCCCACGCATTTGGGTCCACTGGAATTCTGTACTCATGGGGCACTGCAAATGGTGTGTGCTAATGCAGAAGCAAGGAATAAAGTGGCCATGCCTATTATGCATATCTCCTCATACCTGCTCATATGCATGCCCAAAACTATTAGGAAAAATAAGAAATTATTAAGAATGTTAAGAGCAGCAGAACATTAAACAAAGCATAGGGTTGTTCTGAGCATTGTAGCTTGTGCAAATGGCACAGGTCACAAGACCATGAGGGGGTGCCCTGCCAGGCACTGCTTTAAGAACACATAATTAGATTTTCATAACAACTGTATGAGGTTAGCACTATAATTATCCCTCATTTCAGAATAAGAAAACAGGCACAGAGAGGTTAAGTAGCTCATTCAAGTGCTAATAAGAGCTAATAAGTGGCAGAATTGGGATTTGAACTCAGGCTTTTAAACTTAAGAAACCATGATCTTAACCCATACAGTGTTGTTTCTCTTAAAGGCATTGATTTTAAGTTTAATCCTTAGTTTCCTTTGCTTTTCCTCTCTTCCTTACTTTCTCAGTATCTAAAAGACAATTCATATTCATTATAAAGAAACCCACAGATATCTTAGGCATTTACTGTAATTAACTACAGTTTACTTTAGCAGTTATAATGAAGAATGATAATAGTTACCACTGAGTGCTTCCTATGGGTCCAGCAGTTTGATGAGGTGCTTGCAATTATTACCTGTGCTCACAGATGAGAACATAGAAATTTAGAGAAAGTAAGCATCCTTTGTCAGATTCAGGTAGTAAGTGGAAGACTCAGGACTTGGCCTCAGATAATTTGACGTCAACGTTTATGGGCTTCCACGTTTTGTCACAGTGCTATAGTTTGCTCATTGTCCATTTCAATGGCGTCAAGGCTGAGGAACTGGGACCAGAGTGATATAGATATAGCTTATTTCTGCCAGGTTTTTGTTCAATCTCACAGGCTCAAAATTAGAGCTATAATTCAATCATAGGAATAGAGTATTTGACATTTAAAATGTGTGCCCCAGTGCAAATTTGCTGTTTTCCTTTAAGAGTTTCTTCCTCTAGTTAAAGACAGTTCAAATAGAATTAGCCTAGAATGAAATGCCAGGAATATAAAGAAGCCACGGAAGTTTAGGATGCTGCCCTTAGAGAAACTGTTATCCCTAGCGGATAACCTCTAAGCAAATAGAGGTAGTAATTGGATGAGCTCTCTTAATTAAATTCAATAGAGAGAGAAAGCTCACGTCCTGGTCTTGCTTCTGATGTCCATTAACACTACATAATTCTTTGGACAACCTTGAGATCAGAAGAGACAGGCATGAAACTGGAAAGCTCCCAGATCAGTCTCAAAAAGCGTTTTCTATTCGGAAGCTGCTTTCAGAGTAGCGTAATTGTTAACAGCAGATCACATAATTAAATAACAAAGCATAATCAGAATAACCATCTCCAAAAATCTTACTAAATTAGGTGACATAAAAAAAGCAAAGGGAGTCTGAAGAATTAATTTTGGTTCAGGACTTAAAATTAACTGAGGAGCTAAGGGACTGTTGAAAGTCCAGAACCATTGTGTAATGATGGAAGACTCTTAAATTCTTGGCAAATTTTCAAGGCACATAAAAGAAAATTAGGACTCTTCTTCCTAACAGATTTTTAATTATAAGAGCCTTTTATTCAAAAGTAGCTGAATTCTTTTACACTCCATTGTATATTCTGCAATTAATTGAAGATCAATCACAGAACAGGTTCTTCTATTGCTATTCGCCTAAGGAAATCAACATATTGAAGACATTTCAAAATACCTGAAGACCCAAACTCATTTTTAAAAGCAGGAAATAAAGGGACGCAGAAGCACACTTTCTAGTGAAACAAAACAAGCATTCATTCCATTCTCTATTCCCGTATTGGACCATCTAGCGCCTATATTTCCTATTTTTTTGAATAGAAGCTGTTTTAGCTTGAACACCTCCAGAAAACAGAGCCAGAAACAAAGGGTTAAGTACAATAATTTAGTGGGGAGTTTGATGGAGGTGTCAGGAATGAGGGATGGGGAAATTGAAACAGGGGAGAAGGGAGAACACAAGATTGCATTATGTCGTTGGCCACAGCTACTGTGGGGAAAGTGGTGGTCTAATTGAAAGGACCAAACGAGAAGTTATAGGAAACACATCTTAGGGTATGCCTGGGAAAAAGAAGCAGGCACTTATCCAGTGGCCTCTATTCACTGGTCAAAGGACCCACTCCCTACCCCCCAACACACACACACACGCACACACACACATGCACATATATATGTGTATGCATATGTGTGAATGCTAAGGGGGTTCCTGTGGATGTTACTCACTCCTGTGAAAGAGAGGCTGTAGATCAGGCAAACAGAGGCATGCACTGGGCAGACATGAGATGGGGTGCTGCTAAGGTGCTCGTGCATGAAGCTGTGTGAAGCCATCCAACATGGAACAGGTCACTGCAGCTGTAGCTGGAGTAAGCAGCGTGGTGGAGAGGATCTGAGTGCTTCCCAAGTGGAGCTTTAGAGAGTGGATATGTTCACCTCAAACCAATTTCCACTCTAGAGTTCTGAGAAGCTGCTTTAAAACATTCTGGCGGCAGAGATAAATTCTACTGCCATCTAAGTAATAACAATGTTTCAAAGGATCAAAAACATTCATTGAAGTGGACTGAAATTTTCTCTGTTCTCAAATCCTGCATTGTCTTGATCTCTGTGCCTCTGATGAAGAGTGAGCCCCCACTATTTCCATGTTAGCTCCCACATGTTTGCTGCTACTCTATTTACCCACACTGTCTCGAGGTTAGTGATACCTCCCTAAATTGCAAAATCTAGCCATCTTCTCTCTGACGGGAGAATCTCCCCATTCCATTGCACTGGCCCTGGTTAGGCACTCTTTCTCTGGAGATGAATTTTTTTTTTTTATTTCCACTGGCATTTTTTCCCCAGTTTATTCTGTTTCTGCAATGACTTTAACCTTCACCTTTTCTTTTCTCTAGTGTTATTTCCCCCCAAATTCTGACCTTCATCCTCAAAATTCCCTCAGTGACTATGTCAATATCTGCTCTCCACACAGAAAGGTCCTTTTTGCCCACTCAAATAAACCTTCTAACTACCCCTTCAGCTGTTCCCTCTCTGAAGACCAATCTTAAGTGTGGAAACCATCATCTCAAAAGCAGTCTGTTCTAATTAAATTTGACTTCTCTCTGAAGCTGTCTCCTCCTATTTGTGCTAATGACACATTCATTCCAGACACTAAATCTGTTTATCAGCACCATACACACACTTATTCTACATATTTCTCAAGAAGAAATAGGATATGAGTCACCACATTTAAAAAAATCCAACAGAAAATGCACCCAAACTGTAAATCCCCTGGAGTTTTTTTCTATCTTTACTTTAAGAGCCGCCAACCAGGTAACCTCTTGGTCCAAGACAAATTGGGGAAAAAAAAGTTCACATCTGGAAGAGATCCATTCACTCAGGACCAGCCAAGGGTTTGGCTCAAACCTTGTTTAAAACTTCTTTTTATATAGTCATATAATTCTGATTTTACATACATGAATAAATATGATCATATCCTACATTATTTTTAATTCATTTTTCATTTTTACTTTACATTTTTACTTCTGTCCTTGTTCCCCACTCTACCCGCTCGAGTTCTTTGGAGAAGTGCCTCTTCCTCAAGATACCAACCTAAAAGGTATCTATCCTTTCATATTTTTTCTCCCTGCTCATGTAGTCGTGAGCATATTCATATATACATATACATACATACCCATGTGTAGGCTTTAGCAATACACTACAAAAAATGGGATAATACACATTATTTTTTGTGTGCAATTTCATAGAAGTCTTTCAAAGTACCTAGTATAGCTTCCACTCATTGTTTTTAGTGGTTTAGAAGCACAATAATTTATCTATTTTATTATTGATGGATTTTTTTCCCATTCTGAATAATGTTGATGTAAACAACCTTGTAGATAATCCTTACAGATTTGAAGTTTCTTTATGTAAACTAGATTATCAGGAAAGGGATTACTAGGCCATAGGATATATACATATTTTTACTGATGTTGAGGGACTGCTTTCACGTTTCTTTTAGCAGTTGATAAGCATGCTATTTTTCTCATTCCCAGGTGGCAATAGATTTTATGTTCACCTCAATATTGCTATTCTAAATAATAAAAAGTGAAATCTACCACTTTAATTTATATTTTACTAACTACTGTGTTTCTGTACCTTTTCATGTATTTTTGATTATGCAGATTTTCACTACTATAAATATTTTCTTCATATTCATTGCTACTTTACTATTAATTTTTGAGTCTTTTGTATAGTATAGATATTCGTTTTTTTCTCAGCTTTACATGTATATCCAAATTTATTGTTGGTTTATTCACTTCATTCATGGTATCTCTGCCATGATGAAAACTTAATTAGTTCTCACTTTTATAGCTTTGAGTGTTAGAGACCATCACTCGCTTCTAGGATGTTCACACATCATTTTCTAGAGTTTTTTAGAAAATTTTAATTTTTTACATTTAAATATCTAAACCAACTGGAGATTACTTTTATGTAGGATAAGAAAGATGCTCAATTTTTAATTTTTTTTCAGTGGACAGTTAGGTGTGCTCTAGTAAATAATCCATTATTTTTATTTAGCAAATAATGAATGTATTAAATAATTCATTATCTTCTTCTACATTGAAATACTGTCTTTTCATATATTAAATGCTCATATATATCAGGACCTACTTTTGGATCCTCTCAACCTTCTTCCACGATTTCTACTTTGTCTATTCTTACACCATAATGATTTATGCGCAGAGGCTTTCTGTTTAGCAAGATATTCCGAATCTCTAAGGCAAGTCACTTTTCACTATCCTCTCTTGGGTATTCTTGAAGATTTACTCTTCTATATAAGCTTAAAGATCATTTTATTAAACAAAAAACTATTGAGTTGCTAACTATAATTGTATCAAACATATATATTAAATTTGGATGAATTTATATTTTGATAGTATTGAATCTTCTAAGACAAGACCAAACATTGGTTGACATCCTTAGATTTTATAATGTCCTTCATGCATACCATATGCCTTTCTTGTTAAATTTATACTAAATAATTTGTTGATATTTTGCTATCAAGAGTAGATTATTTATCCCTCTCTTTCATTTTTACTTAGATCAATTAGCTCTATTTTAGACCTGGCTTTGTTGGACACTATGTCTCCCCAAACCCTCTTTCTGTACAGCTACAGGTTGCAGTTGGCCAAAAGTGAACTTGCTGAAATTTTGGATGCAGGAATGAAATAGCAGCTATTAAACACAAGCAGTTTCTAGATTACATTTGTTCTTCCCCAGCTGTCCCTTGTGAGCACTGGTCCTACTGACAGTGACCTGCCACCTGCACATCACTGTGAACTCACAGAGGCAGTGGCCATGAAGAGCCAAGAACCATCCACTAGCATCTACACAATCTTTTATAAACTCCTACACCAGCCTCCTTCATAATTCCAACAAAAGTGACCAGACACACTTATTCTTCCTGGTGCAAGCTGGCAAATACTTGCATCAGGGCTGACCTGTCATTTTTCTCTGCTCCTTTGACTCTCCTTTTGGGACCTTTACTTTCCAAGTTCTCTCCATGCTGAATAATGTTTAATTCCTATAATAAATTTCCTATTCCAAAATATTCTTGCCCCTTGAGCAACACAGGTTTGCACTGTGCAGGTCCATGTATACACAAATTTTTTTTCAGTAACATCTGCACTATTTTTGATCTGCAGTTAGGAGTCTATACATGTGGAAGGCCAACTGCACATGTTGATATACACCATTTAATACAGGGGACTAGAGGATCCAAGGATTTTGGTCCCTGTAGGGATCCTGAAAGCAAACCCTGACTAAAACTGAGCATAGTTAATTTGGGGGGGAGTCAAAAGTTGTATGTGTAGTTTTGAATATGTCGGGGTCAGCACCCCTAACCCCCACATTACTCAAGGGTCAACTGTAGTTCCACTTCTCTGACTGAAGCACAACTAATACTATAAAGTATGATTTTTATATGTTTATATTATATCTAACCACTGTAGCGAATTATCTTACCAATTATCTTACATTTTTTGAGAAATATCTTGTTTTCTAGTATGCAATATTTTTATCAAGAAAAAGAGATAGTTTCATTTTTTCAATGTTTATACTTATTATTTTCTCCCTTAATTTTTTTTTTTTTTGGATGACATTTGTTGGTCTATGTCAA
The DNA here is from genome assembly GCA_003508835.1 of Eonycteris spelaea. Taxonomy (NCBI): domain Eukaryota; kingdom Metazoa; phylum Chordata; class Mammalia; order Chiroptera; family Pteropodidae; genus Eonycteris; species Eonycteris spelaea. Next base: position 18,879,140 of record PUFA01000014.1, on the reverse strand, counting down.
ACTGTAGGCTGGTGATACAGTAGCATTCAGACTGCCAGTCACCTGATACAATCTTAGGAGGAAGCCTTTATGCTCCTCAGTCTCCTCACATTCTCTAAGCCTCATAGATAGGTGGACTCAGCCCACCAGTTCAGCTTGATTTCTTGAGCTAGACAGTCTGACACAATCACACAAGGTTGATGCTTACACCCTCCTTCCATTAAAACCTACTCCTACCCAGGACTAACTTCATGGGCACATTGTCTATGTAGTCATATAAAGCCCTGAACTTAGGAGGCCCTCATGCTTATTCTCACGTTCTGTTATAAACACATAAAATTCTTAATTTTGAACATTTCTGTTTTATACTGGCCCCCAAATTATGTAGCTGGTCCAGCTCCTACATATAATTCAGCGGATTTTTCACAGGGATCTTCTGAATTCTAATCCTTTTCCCTGAGCTATAAGGTGCTAGAATTCAGACTCTGTTCTAGTCCATACCAGTTCTCGCTAACTAGATTCCACAGCATCCAACGTGTTATGTTTATGTATCCCAGCAGCGATTTGAGCCATAAGACACAGCTGACGAGTACTGAAATGAGGGGTAGCAAAACCATGAAGAGGTCATCATTTTCCTAGAATTCATTACTGAATCTTTAATGTGTCAACCTGTGGGTTTAAAATGAGTAGAATTATGTACATTTACATCCAAAAAAGTAACTCTGAATGACTCTAACAAAAGTGACGGCAAAATCCACTGTCATGATGAAGGAAGAGAGAGTAACTTCGGTGGAAGTGAATGTGTAAGAAAATATCAGGACAGAATAAAAGAACTACAGAGTTAATGATAGACATATGTCCCAGCAATTCCATTATGGATATTTATCGGAAGAAACTCAAATCACTGATTCAGAAAGACAAACGCACTCCTATGTTCATTACCGCACTATTTGCAATAGCTGAGATATGGACGCCACCTCAGTGTCCATAGATAAATGAATGGATAAAGATGTGCTATATATGTACAGTGGATTATTACTCAGCCATAAAAAAAGAATGACATTTGACTATTTGCAACACCACAGACGGACCTTGAGGAAATCATGCTAAGTGAAATAAGTCAGAGAAAGACAAACACCATACAATTTCACTTATATGTGGACTCTAAACGATAATAAAAAATAAAAAATAAACAAGCGAAACAGAAACAGATTTATCGATACAAAGAACATTCTGACGGTTGCCAAATGGGAGGGTATTAGGGATGGGTAAAAAAGGGGAAGGGATTAAAATGTACAAATTGCCAGTTATAAAAACAGTCATGAGGATGCAAAGTACAGCATAATTATGTATGGTGTCCAATGGGTACTAGACTTATCGGAGTGTTCAGGCTGTAAGTTATGTCTAATAACTATGTTGCACACCTGACATATAATGTAATATTGAATGCCAATTGTAATTAAAAAATTAAAAGTACATTTAAAATGCCAAATGTTCTGAATTTTGAAAAAGGAATTAATGGTAGATAAGACAGATTCATATTGAATGAGAAAATTGTTTCCTATCAAAAAGAATTAAAGGGTAAAGGCAAAGTTCAATAATAAAACTCTCATAGTTATAAAAATCTCCTTTATATGTTATGTACCAGTCCTTAAACAAATACGCTTTATGTATTTTAAACTTACTTCAAAACTTAAGTATCTTTAGTTTTTTAACTCATCATTCGGAAACTTCAAGAACTTTGTTAAAGCAGTGTAAATGTAGAAGGTACACAATACTGAGTTTAACATTATTGAATGTCAGCACATATTCTGAGAGTTGTGTATATAATATAGAAACTACAATATCAACAAATATTTTGAAGGTTTCCAACTTGCCAGAAAACATATGATTTTTAATAGACTTACACTATTTTATCCTCAAAAGAATTCTATAAATTGAGTACTATTATTCTCTTAATAAAAATAAGGAACCAAACCTCAAAGAGATTTAATGACCGATTTAAGGTCACACAGGGACCAGAATTCAAATCCAGAACATGCCTAATTATAATCTGTTTCTTAAAGATGTACTATTTAGACAAAGCCCCTTTGATTTATCTATCTGGTAACAATCTAGTTCTTTCCCCTTTTACACAATAACTCAGATTATTAAGTAAACTAAGCATTCCAGATGTGGAGATCTGTTGCCATTTTTTCCTGATCCAGAGAAAGAGACCATTTTCCTAACTATACAGATAAGTACAGATTACTGGCATGTGTCTTCCCTGTGTGTGTGTGTGTGTGTGTGTGTGTGTGTGTGTGTGTGTGTGTGTGTAAGCGTGGAGTGGTGGTGCAGCAGTGGCGTGTTGTTGGGTGTGAAGGATGAGGGCATATGATCCTTAACTACCTTATATTGCTACCAGAATGAAGATATTTTTTTTGATGGGTAAAGACTGGGGTTTTCCAAGGAGCTCTATCTACCAATAAGCATGATAACAGATGCAAGATCAATCATAACCTGATCAATCACAGATCAGGAGTCTCTTTTGCAGGATACGCACACTCTTTTGAGAATCTCTCCTGGAAAGCTTCTCTCAGAGAAGTGCATGATTTTCACTAGACAGAAAAATTCTTTTCTTTTGAAACCATTATCTCTGGTCTCTGGTCTCCGCAACCCTTCTCACGTAATGTTTAACAGCACATTGCCTCATGCTCCTAAACAACACAAATTCTCATGAATAAATTAGAATATGGATTTCCTTATCTTTCCTAATCCATTTACATAATCATCATATAATTCTAATTCTAATCAGTCTTGCATCTTATTTTTAAGTGGTCATTGACTATAATTATAACCATCAAAAAAATCCTTTCAGTCAATTAACAATCTCCTCTAACAGGGAAATTTAATCTCAAGAGATTGAGATAGGATAGGAGGAGGCTTCACATTTGGGTGCACTGGGGAATCTGAAATAGATTTGCAATCTCATCACTTAAGTGGAGAAGTTCTTTAGCTATAAAAGAGAGAGGGAGAAGGAAAAGGAGAAGAAAGATGGAAGAGAGGAGGAAAAAGAGGAAAGGAGAAAGAGGTAAAAGGAAGGAGAATAAAAAGATATAGTGAGGTATAAAACTTAATCAGGAAAACAGAAACCATGTCAAGTATTTATATCAGAGGGAATTTAATTCAGGGAATTGGTTACACAGGTGATGAAGCAGCTGAGAAATCAACGTAATCCCCAAAATGGCAACAGCAAAAAAACCACTATACCTTAGAGCTGGAGAGACAGGTGGAGAAAAGGGCAGTGTTACCTGAACCCCAGGGCAGGGATACCTGACAGAAAACGGAACATGACAGACCTATGAGGAAGGAGCTGGAGTCACGGAGGGTCCCAGCCTGGTCAGAGATGCCACTGGGAGCAGTTTTTCCTCTTCACGTTCTGTATTTTCACCAATATTTATTTTAGGTGAGCAGAGTTGGAAGCCAGCTGCCATGGAGCCTGGGCTGTGCAGCCTATTGGTGCCAGCTTCCTGTTTTACAGAGGAGTGCATGAGAAGAACAAAAATTGCATCTGAGGAATATACTTGATGAGCTTAGTCACAATAGGGAAAATCAGAACCCCAGCTGGATTTGAGCCAACCACATTACCCTCATGCTTGGGGTGCATGATGGACAGCTTATGGTCCAGACAGGGAACTACTAGAAGAGAGTTGACAAAGTAGCTGCTGATGAGAAAATCCTATTTGTAAATGTACATACACAGAAGAGAGGAAGGGAAAGGATTCAGTAGTGCCCACTGAAGGGAGTTATTATGGCGAGAATGAAACACCAATAAATAATTGAACACAAGCACCTGGGAAACGGTTAAATACAGGTGGATGATGAAAAGGAAACAGAACAGGAGCTAAGCTAGCAATGACCCCTGGAAAGCAGAAGGGACAAGATAAAAACTTATTCTTTGAGAAGAATTAACTGCCTTCTGAGTTGGCTGAATTGTCCTGGGGATAATAAAAGGCTAAGCTCCCTAGAGAAGATGACAAATAAAGGTGCTTTTGTTTTGTTTTATTCAGTCTGAAATTCTCAGTTTCTCCACAATCATGAATGTGCCCCATGAATGCCAAATCTGAAAGAGCAGTGAGTACAGGATTTAACCATTCATGGCCCCTAACAACCACTAAGACCTCCCTCCATGATAACTTAGAACTGGTTTGCACTTAGTGCTTTTCATAATTCCATCTATGCCAGGTCCTTGACCTTGCAGGCAAGCTGCGAACACAAAAGGCAATTTTTCTTTACGTTACTTGTTCAAACTGTGTGGAGCCCTGACAGTGTTTGCATCAGCATCAGTTGAGATACTTGTGTTCTTTCCCACTTTGTTTTTAATGGAAATCACTGGTGGTGAGATGCACGATTCTTCATTTTTAAAATACCTCAACTGCTGTCCATCCATACTTCAATTTGAGAACGACTGGATTTGGGGCTCTCTGGAGATCTCTTTGGGGCCACCATTGAAGGAAGATCCAGAGATGGGACAAGAAGAATATAAAGTTCCAAATCAACACCCTTCTCCCCATAGCAGTTTTATATATTGGTCTTCCACTAAGATTTCATTGAAATAATTTGTTTGTGGCAATATCACACACACACACAACACACACAAACACACACACACAGTTGACCCTTGGACATTACAGGTTTGAACTGCAATCTACTTACATGGATTTCTTTCAATAAATACACACAGTATCGTAAAAATTTTCTCTTTCTTATGATTTTCTTAATAATATTTTCTTTTCTCTAGCTTACTTTATTGTAAGAATATAGTATATAATACATACAACATATAAAATACATGCTCATGTTATTAGCAGGACTCCTGGTCACCAGTAGGGTATCAGTAGTTATCTTCCGGGGGAGTCAAAAGCCATATGCAGATTTTCGACTGCAAGGGGATTGGCACTCCTCACCTCATGCTGTCCGAGGTTCAACTATATATGTAAATGTTGTGCATGTCTTAAAGGGTATGAAAAATCATGGATCTATAGAAAAGATTGCTTTAATGTGGGCCATTTTTAATGACTCCTGCATTCTTATCTTGTTCTTTACCTAAGGTCCCCTTCTCTGTCATCCTAGGTCAGACTCAATGCTTCACTCCCTGAAGGCTCCCAATCCATCCTAGCAAGTTGTGAAGTATCTTTGGTAAATGTGTTGTTTTGAAGTTTTCAGAAGACACATTTCCCCTACTTCAGTGTTCTGGCACTTTCCATGATTCCTCTGTTGCTTCCCATGATTCCTCTTAATGCTGACAGTGACTACATCCATTTATTCTGTTCACATCCGTGGGCCACGCATTGGGCCAGGCACCAGGACAGGCATTGTCTAGTCACTAGAGTACAAAATTAATTTAGTCAGGAATGTGACATGCTGTTTGATACCAGTGATAACCTAAACACACCTGAAAAGTTAAACATATTTCTTCTCTTGCCTTTGGCTTATATTTCTTCAAAGCCATTATGGCAAATCTCCTGAGAAAGAAATCAGGGTAGATACCAATATTGAATAACTGACCTTTCTCTTAGTCATTTGTAAACATTATATTACTTCTCTACGTAGTAGGTCCAGGCTTTTCTCATTAATCTTCTTATTGCAAATATATCTTTACATTTTTTATACTGATTTTGATATTGTTTTGTATTTTAAACCTTGGAAAACAGTCCTTAACACTCTTTGGTGTCCCAACTTTGTTATATGCCACTCATTCTGTCTTTTGTGTGTGGCTGTGAATACATGTGTGTATTTATGCATTAGCAAATATTTATTTGTGCCAGATGATCATATGTTAGTATTGGTAATTTCGTAATAAAAAAGTACCATTTCCCAACTTTCTAAGCAAATATATAATAATATTGTCAAAAATATATTACTTTTATATATTTTAGGCTAAAAAAGACATCAGAAAGTAGTGAGGTATTTTTCAAAGATTTTTTAATCCTCCAAGGTGAGAGAAAAGTCATGGGCTATAAAATACAAAATAGAGACTTTCATTTGCAGAAGTGATTCATGTGGGAACATAAATAGGAAGGAACAAAAGGGAGGAAATTGGAAGAGGACCTTAAAAATAAAAGAAAAGGAAAGAAAACCAAAGGAATCTATATAGATTGGGCTACAGAAATGAAAAAAAAAAAGAGGAGGTCAGTAGTGGGTTTAAGAGAAAAAGATTAGGGAACATGCTATCCCCTAATTAAAAGAAGAAATTAAATAATACACATTTTTTAGTCTGTCTCCGGAGAAAAGAAAGGTACAGGAAAGGACAATAATGTGAACGAATGCCAGCCTGCCAATCCAAGAGTAAAGAGACTACTGTGGTACAAAGTCAGAGGCTTGGGTTTAATCCAAACTCTACCACTTACTAGCCAGTTGTTTATTCTCTTCGAGGTTTTGAATCTCAACTCCTGCATTTAGACAGTAGAAATTATACCTGCCTTATGGTGTGTATATGAAGATGAGCCATACGTAGCTATACGTTATGATAAATGAAACCTTTGAGTAAAGAACAAAGCAGCACCAAGTAGGGTCAGGCTAGTTCAGGGAGAGGGTGACACTTCAACTTAGTTGTTGAAGCTCCTCTAAATGGGTTTTGATTACTGTGATCAGTGGAGTTTGTAAAAAAAAAAAAAAAAAAACTGAAATAATTTGGGTAGAAATAAGAATGGTAACAGTGGTAAGAAGTGTTATGATGTGATGATAATATTTAAAATTTAGATACAGACATTTCTAAACATAAATTACAGGCTCGTTTGTTTATTTGTTTGTTTGTTTCATCTTGCCCCAAAGTCTCTTCAGAATTCCAGAGAACATAATGCATATATAGAAATGGATGGTCATATAGTTGGCAACTTAATGAACTCAAGAGAAACCAGACACTGACTGAGGGAAAACAGGAACATATTATGACATTTTTTAAAAATACATTTTTATAAACCAAACTATATTTTCCTTAAAATCATATAGACACCGACAGAGACAAACATTATTTAAATAGAACTATAATATCTCATCATGCAATAAATGAGAGGAGTGGGAGTGAAATAAGTTGACAAAGGTAATAAATCAAAATTGTTTCTCTCTCTTCTTAAGGCATAGGATCTGTAGAAGACACATGAAGTTCAGGAGTTGCCTCAGGTCAAGATGAAAAAACATCAGTGACAGGTAAGCCAAGCTGAGACATCTTTATACAAACGACATCACCCAGGTCTCCAAAGAAGAGACCCTAATTATCTCAAGAGTACCTCAAAATAAGCTGAATTCTGATTCAGCCAACCAAAGTCAAAACACCAAAACAGACAAGGAAGATAGAATTGTATTAACAACACAAAGATGGAAATAGGACAGTATCATTGCCACACTGTGTGAGAACTTAAGACTTGCTGGATGAGCCAAATGCTTGAGCAGCTATGGTTTGGGTTGTGGGAGAATGTGCTGGAAGAATTGGCAATGGTGATGCATTACTACAATGCTTCCTGGAGGGTTTTCATGGTGAAAGCACCCAGGTGCAGCTCACTCTGCTTACTGCCATAGTAAAGCTGTTTCTCAAGGAACCATCAGAATCACAAGAGCTGGTACAGTAAGTCCTAAGTTTGGCAACACAGGATTCTGATAATCCCGGCCTTCGAGATCAGGGCTATATTTATCAGCGTCTTCTCTCAATGGACCCTGTCACAGCCAAAGAAGTAGCCTTGTCTGAGAAGCCTTCGATCTCTGAGGAGACAGATCTTATTGAGCCAACTCTGGGGGATAAGCTGCTCTGCCACAATGGTTCTCTGGCCCTCTGTGTATCACATGACTCCCGATGCTTTGTGGAAGGAAGTCACTTGCCAATACATCATGGGAGCACTGATGCAGGAACAGCCCTGTTGGCATCACTACTGTCACCAACCTGGAACAGCCTCAGCTTATGCCTTCTTGAGCTAACTTTTTTGGGGACCTTTTAAACCATGATCTCAGTCGCCTAGTCAATGTGCCACAGGTATCCTCCATGCAGGTGGGAGCAGTGGGTCTCTAGGGAGGACTAGATAGTCTGGAGGGCCAGGCCTTCATCCCATCATGGGTGCCTGCAACCTTTGCTCCTTCTCACTGTGGTCAGTGGTCTGAGTGGCCTATGTGAACCCTCCACAAGGGTAGGCATGGAACCTGGTGGATATGCGGCTCCCAGTGCTGTCTGGATGCCTGCAGTAAAGGCTAAAGGCTTGAAGATTTCTGGAATATTTACTCATTGCCAAGGGCATACTCAATGGAAACAAACTTCGCCAACAAGCTCTGCAGTCCGTGACAGAGAACAGCTTTGGTGGTCATTCACCGACCACTAATGCCAACCCAGAGCATTGGCATCTCCCTGCCTCTGGACACCTTGAACCTAGTCATGAAGATAGAACCTCTGAAGAACCGCAGGTGGCTGTGAAAAACATCTTGATCTTCTACTTTCAGCTGCCTCATCCCACTCAATGTGCTCTTTGTAGAAAATGTCAAAAAGGAGCATCAGTTCTTCCTTGCAACATGGAAAGATATTCCCAGTGAAAATGAACTTCAGTTTCAGATTAAGTAATATCATTTAAATGCTGACACTATTTCCAGCAAGTTGCAAAACAGCAACCTTGATACTACTGCCAAGAGGCATGTAGAAGGGCAATCTATGCTGTCCCAAACCCTGAAGCTCCTAACGGCATTTGGATCTTGGCTGAGCTACGTATCTAGCCAGGAAACCCCAATTACATGCTGTCTCTGAAGTGTAGAGCCCCTACTGTCTTTCAGTACATGTATCAGGTCTACGACAGCATTTTGAAAAACAATAGGCTGGTGGCTGCCTTCTGGTCACCCTGTGCTTGTGAGCCAAGAACTCTTAACTGTAAGAAACTGTATTGCTGTGTAGAATCTGAACCCAGATTCTACACAAATATCCTGAGGCCACCCACCAGGGTAGTGACTAGTCTAACCTGTGCTAACAATTAAGGCACAACCTGTTGGATAGTTTTAGCTTCCTGTGAATGTTTGCGACCACTGCTTCAATCACTTCCCACCTCTTGCCACCTATTCCTGTTGTCTTCCTTACTTGTGGGCTTCTCCATACTGGGCCAGTGACTGGCACTTTTGAATGCAGTTTGATAGTTTGTAATTGAGAGTTCATTTTTAAAACAGGAAAAGGCAAAAATATTAAAGCAAGGAATTCTGTCACTGAAAAACATCAGATGTAACACATGATTTTGAACTGAATCTTCCTACTATAAAGAACGTTATCCGAACAACTGATGAAACGCAAATGGGGTCTGAGGATTAGATGTATTGCAGTCACAATGGCCACGTAACAAATCATTCCATATACTAAATGCGCGCAAAAATATTCAGAAGTAGTCAGGCAACAAGTCACCAACCTGCACTCAAATGGTTGGGGGAAAAAAAGCTATTTATACTGCACTTAAAATTTTTCTATAAATTTGTGGATTAAAAATAAAAGACATGTAGTTTTAGAAAAGCTACAAAATGTTCGTTAAAAGTTATATGAGGAGCAATGAAAATATATAAACTCTATCGGATCTGTTCCCTATATGTACTCTACAGAGAGAAGGCTGATGAACTCACAATATGTGGTTATGACTCATCCAGAAATTCTCTGCCTTCCTAACAAAAACTTACTGTCGGTAGCACACATCTTTACCTTGTACCCTCTAATGTTCATACATATATATATTCATCATAAATATATATAAATATGTTACATAATACATTAAATAATATGCATCTTGTCTTTGAATAGCTGGCTAATGAATTAATCTCTAACATCAATTTATGCATCAGAAAATAAAGTTCCTGCATATGTATTTATATTAATGCAAAAAAATACACCACCAGGACAAAGTTACTTAAAGAAAATAAAAGCCAAATTGCGGAGTAAAGTCTTTAGAGAACCACAAAAATTGCATTAGACACTCGAGTGCCTTTCTATTTAGTTTAATGTGGCAAAGCCAGCTTGCTATTCACAAGCCCTCTCCCATTCCTCCTGGACTCACAAGCAGCCTCCATTCCTCAGAGCGCTTGTCAGCCTAGATTCCTCAATGACTGTGTAGAGCAGAAACCTCTCCCATCACCATATTATCCTTAAATGAGAAAAAATAAGTTTCCACATTTTTAAGTCACTGAGATTTTTCCCCTGCCATAGCAACTACTACCATCACCTAAACCAGTGCATTTATTTACTCTCAGATGTGGTATAAAGATCACAGCTGATTGTGAAGACTGTTAAGTCCCTCAATTTCTTTAGACTGAAACATTTACAGAAAACCAACCCATTCACTTGCTTATATTAGCTGCTTCTTAGGGGATGAAACTTCTCAGTTCTGTTAATGAAATCATTCATTTTTCTCCATCTCTAAAAGGTCAGCTTGTAGGAAAGGAGTGAAGAGGGAGACAAACACCTTGCCACATTTGTCATTATCTATCCATTCATCTGTTAAAATCTATGTACAGAAGGCTATTACACACACTAGGTGCAGAATGTCAAATCTAGTGCACAAGAAAATGTGCACTAAGTATATTTTATTACTTCAACTAATTCTGGTGAAATATGGTAAATGTAGGAGCAAGGGACCTAAAAAGCAAACAGCAGAAGACTAATCTGGTCTAGGAATAAGGCAAGGTCTTCCAGAGAATGTCAGCCCTGATTTCTGAATCCCTCTGTACAGGATGCTTTTCTGTCATTCGGTTCTTGTAGATCAATCCTTCCACCTTGTGTGAGATTCTCCCTGGTACCTGACAATAGCCATTTTATCACTACTTCAGTTGTTTTCCTTCATTCAAACCACCTTCAGATTTCTCATCTGTAAAATGGAGATAGAATACGTACTTCACAGGTTTATTATAAGGTTAAAGACACAAATGTACGAAGAAGTGCCTGGGACACCAACTGACACATAACAGGCAAACAACAAGTGCAATTTTACACCTCGAGGCCAGATTTCTTCAATATGATAATCTAGCCTAGCTACCAAACATATGCATCTTATTCTTCATCCACTTTGGGAGTTTATTTTGATCTTTTGTCATATACCTAATTAAAAGTAAATATTTGAGTATTAAATTTGTGGGTTCCCTAAATCTTACCCTTCTGATTCTACTTTTTTCTAGTTGAACTTGACTACATCTCCGTTCTTCCCTGTTAGTGAAAAATATCGAACCTTGGCTCAAGTTAAACCTTTTTCTCATACCTCCTTGTCAATGACCTCGTCAACCAGAGAGCCAAAGTAAAATCATCCTCCTCATCATCATCGAAATATTAATATTAGAGCTATCTTTATTGAATTTTTACTATGTATCAGGCATGTTTTGGGTACATAATAATGTTATTTTTTACCTCATAAAAACTTTAAAATAGTTTGCAGTATTTAAAGAATGATGTACTGAAGCTTACAGTGGTTCAGTAATTTGCCTAAGGTCACACAACAAGCTGGCACTAGAAGTAGGATTCAACCTGAGATCTGTTTGCCTTCAACATTTACATTTTCACTATATAAAATGCCTTCTAATATGAACGTTCAAACTGATCTCTTGTAACTGTTTTTATTGCCACATTTTTTGAGCCACAGTCGTGGTGGCATTTGATCTACCCATTAAATATACCAGTGGATCATTAAATATGTCAGCACATCAAAATGCCATAAACCTGGAACTGAGGATAAAGTCAGTAAAAAGCAACATGAAAACATAAAATATAAAGATTGAGCAAAAAGTATACCATTTTAGAAATCATAATGTGGCATCATGTAATGAAATTTGGGTACTGAAAACCAAACTAAGTAGTCAAAAATGTTGCCTGTTTTACTCCAGCAGTAACTGAGGTAAAGGGCACTTGACTAATAACTATTTTTTATTTTGTTTTATCAGGTTATAGTCCTAAAAAGAGTGCATTGTGTTATAACTAATTGTACTATCCCTTAAAATTAGTTTGTTTCTCATACTATTACTTTTCTCACTAGTCCAAATTTACTGGCAACTGGGAGAGAGGAGGAATATTCCAAGGGGAGAGGTTTGGAATACGTTGGGCAACAGAACGTTCCCTAAGGTATCCATGTCTCTCCTAAGAGCTTTCTTGATTGTTTATATCATCCAAGAATTGTTCCCACCAGTCCTTAGGGTGAACTTCCTATTGCAGAGTATTTATTTTTATAGGTCCTTCTAGCCTCATCCCTTGGTGTATTTGTAAGGGAAAGCTTGCCTCTTTGTTTTAATTTAGACAATAGTCTCCACAAGCATTCTGGAACTCTTCATGATCCTCTCGAGGAAATGCCCTGTAATTCTCTTCACGATCTGACTTTATTGGTTTGGCCTTTGATAAAATACGTGAGCACACACATCCCTAACTCACCGAACCCTGGGGAATGGAATAATTGTATGAATTACTACTCTCCAGCTGATTCATTGAGGCCAAATTTGCTGCAACTTGTACTCTAAGGATCCAAGTATTTCAAATAATAACTGAACATAATCAGAGAAAAGTAGTAAGTAGGCACATGAATAATTATAAAATACTACTACATTTCATAAAATTTCCATTAGGATACATTATCTAGAGATTACCCTCAGGCAGAAATTTATTGAAATTACATGATAAATCTGTTCTCTTGATATTTAAAAAAATAATTCATGAAAATAGATACATTCCTTTTTGTTCATCTATATCTTTATCATCAAACAGGCATATTTCTTTAAATTCGTGGACCCATACCTCTTCTTCCTTACATCATGCCTTATATATAATATTCACATTATTCGTAAGGCCTATCATTGATTCCTATGTTCATTGCTTATAGTACTCTCTTATTTTATCAGCCCACCTGTTAATGTAGACTGGGTTTCTGACATTACATCACAGGAATAAGACAGACATAATTAATGAAATACAATCACCACTCTAAAAATGTTTAATATCTATGGGTCTCTCTCACTCTCTCTTCAAAATTATAACTGGTAGAATCAGAAATTCTGTGACCCAGAATATCTAATATTAAAGTTGAGAATGTTATTAAATGAATAATATACAATGATTTTTATTTTCAAAAACTCAAATTCCCTCCCCAAATAAGTATTTGACATTAAAATACTACTCACCTTAATTTGTTTTTTGATGGTGCAGAATTCTTTATTTCCTTTCTATGCATCTACATGATTTGATAAATATGTATTGAACCTTAACTACATATAAGGCTCAGGCGTGGGTGCTAGAAAGCCACCAAAAGTGAGTAGTCAGGGTTTTGCCCTCAAGGATCATTAATTTGTTTTAAAAATCAGTTTTAACTACATGTAGATATGAGAAATTCTGTGGTTTTAGATATTTCCAACTGAATGAATACCAGATGGCGGGGTATTTATTCTATTATGGAAGATAAGGATCTTATGGGGAAAAAAATAGAACATTCTGGATTCTTCCTGAATATATTTTGCCCCCATCACAAATTATTCGAAAGCATCATAACCCCCTTTATCCTCTCTGCAAGTGCCTACAGTATGAAGTTCAAATGCCTTACACAACGTGGCCCTCACAAGTTGGGCTTCCCTAAATTTTTAACTCTGATTACTTCAACTCAGGGGTGGTATTAAAAACCAGCAAGGCCTGAGCACCAGCCAACCAGAAACAGACAGGAGTATCCCTGGCACAGGGACTTGGAGGCTTCCTTCAGAGTTGAGCGATTACTCCTTCAGTCGTTAGATTTGGGGGAGATTCAAGAACAAAAGGACAGTGGAAGATCACACAAGGGATTTGGAACAGCAGCAATTTACTAGTCAGATAGAAGTATTTCGATATGTTAGCCAGCCATTAAAATGTATGCCAGTAGCCTGCCAGCTCTACTCCAGTTGCTCCTCAATGAATACCCTTTACTCTTGTCAAACCAAATGAGTTAGCATCACTGGAATGTTTCATCTCTAACTAGCTCATATCTTCTAAATGTTTCATACCCAAATAGTTAATATTCCTTAACTGTTTCACACCAACAGTTCCATGAAACAATCCCGAGATGTTTCATTGCAATGTAATTTCCTCTACTTGAAATGTCTTTCCCTCACTCTTCACCACGTAGATAAGTACTTTATAAGACCCTGCTCAGGCTTCACATAGGAGATAATACTTAGACTTGGTGCCCAAAGGCTCCTTTCTGAGCCTTTGTGGTTCCTCACCACTTCCTCAAACCACAACATTAAAGACACCCTCTATGCACCCCAACCCTAGATTATATGATAGGACCCTGACATTTATTTCATTACCTGCCTTTCTCCACTACTAGATTGTTAGTCCTTGGAGTAAAGAATGGTGTCCTATTCATCTTTGTTGCCCTGGCTCCTAGCAATATAAGTCCTCACTCACATAACAGATTCTCCCTAAGTGAAACTGGAATCTCTTCCTTTAAACTTTGCCCATCTGCAGAGTAAAGGTAATTTACCTCAGATGTAGAATTTGCTCAATATTATATCAGCAATTCTCAAACTTCATCACACATTAGAGTTACCGAATGGTTTAATAAACACAGATTACTGGGTGTTATCCCCAGAGTTTCTGATTCAGTACGACTGAGAATGTTAGCAGTTCTCAAACCATGATCCCCACACAAAGAGCAGCATCAGCACCTGGGAACTTATCAGAAATGAAAAATCTTAGAGCCCATCTCAGAACTACTGAATCAGAAACTTGGGGTGGGACCTGAATCTGTGGTTTTAATTGGCTCTTCAGAAACCTACTAAAGTTTGAGTATCAATGGAGTATCGTATCACATCCTCTAAAAAAGGGATGATGTCCTCTTTATAATACCACACAGCATAGTGTTTTGACTACAATAGTGTTTGTCTTTAGTTTGTATTTTTTCAATATTAAGTGATACACTAACACAAAAAATGGCAAATAGTCAGATTGGCATAATGAAGGAACTAGTTTCCATAGATGCCTCCCCAACATTTTCAGTGCAATTCTTGCCCCTGCCCACCACTATTTTTTTCACACTTGAGATCTTCTTTATCATTAGAATAGATTAGATAGACTCAATCAGTAGAACTGTTTAAATGCGTTGTAATTGACAAAGATCTCATAAGATCGTTAAGCTGTATCTGGAGATATTCTCAATCCATATGATGAACTTGAATGATGAAATGAGTGACAGAGTAATAATGAACAATGATGATAATCTTAATATTGATAATACATATCAACATCAAGATCATATACCCACCCCAGAATAAAAATGTTGATCCTCCCTCCCATTTAGCAATAAAAATATTGAAGATAGCTAAAAGAACATATGTTGGTATTTTGCTAGAGCATTGGTCCAAACGTATATTTTCCCATGAAGTTCTGTGATTATTCTTATCTCACTAGTTGATGGGACACAGGGCTCCCAGGTGGTATGTGCCAGGCTCAGGACTCAGTCTGAAACCTGTCCACAATCTTTGGCCTCCTTTTATATATACTGTATTCCATCATAAAATTTCACAAAGGCCACCAGGAAAGGATCTCTGAGGATGGGATCACCGACCTCAGGACCTGGGATACAGGTAACAAAATGCCACCCATTACATAAGCAGGATATGGTCAGTTGGTCCTTAAGACAGACACACCACGGAAACTTATATTTAAACTATACTCCCCTTCAGTTAAATAATTGATTTATAACCATTTTATAATTGGGCTGTTCAGTGCAAACTGTTTACTCAGTTGTGACACATAAAAGGAAAACAGTATGATACAATGATTTAGAGGAGGGCTTTGGTTTCAGAGTAGGCTGAGTTCAAATCTACAGTCTCATTCCTACGACTGTGCAGGATTAACCAGTTCATCCTTCTCATGCCACTGCTCCTAAATGTTAGCTTCTCTAATACAGCAACACTCACATCTATACTGATGATACTCAGAGGCTTATTTTCAGCTCTCAATTGAACCTAAATCCTGTACCACTAACTATATTATAGATATTTTCATCCTTAGTAGGTCTATTGTAGACCTTTACAGTGATTACTTACCAATATCTTGTTCTCTTTTCTCTTCTGGATATGCAAGAGTTTGCACTTGTCAAGCCCCACGTAGTTAACTGGGGAAATATGATAGTTCTGGCTAAAGTATATGTGAGCACAAGTGACACATGACAATTTTGGCGAATAAAACTCTGTACAACTTTCAAATCTCTCTCTTCTGCTGCTGCGATCAAGAGGAGGCCTTGTCTTGACAATACAGAGCCACCAGATCAAAGTGGCTTGGATCTCTGAGTCACCACATGGAGGGCAGCTGCTGTGCAGAGACAGTGAGAAAAGAACTGAACAATTCTTGCCGGAATATGATTTTTGTTGCTTTAAAAGGCTGAAATTCAAGGGCCATTTATTAAGCAGTATAAGCTTAACCTGTCTTGACTAATACAATGTCTCAAAACAAATGCATCTCTTCAACACATCTCTTAAGCACATTACGCTAACATCCTATCTACTTTTAATCAAACTAAAAGGTGAATTTTTAGTCACTGTTTATCCTTTCCTCTCTTTTGATCACTATGCCCTCCATGTTTTGCCACATTCCATCATTTTCACCTTAGAAATGTTTCTCAATTTTCAAAAACTCCTAGGTCTGGACAAGAAGTAACTGACTCTTGTCTTCTGCCTCTAGAGAAGAGACACTTTCGATTGTTCTGAAAATTTTGGAGCCTTATATAACAAAACCCTAAATTTTGTTACTTGGCAGCTTGTCTTTGCCCACTACAATAATATTGCTGCCTGACTTTTGAGACCCTCAACTTTACCTTTCACTACAATTCCACAATACTTCTCAGCATACATTCTTAACTTCATCCAGTTTCCTTTTTTAAGCCACTCTAGTTATGCGTCTGGGCCTTTGGTCTCTGTCTTCTCCACCTTCCCAGCCTTGAAACTGAATCCAAACCCTATACTCCTTCCATGAAAACTTTCTTCATTTTTCTAACCTCACTGACATCACCTTACTCAGAACTCTTTTTCCATGGGGTAGTGCCTTATAGTTTAATGTCTGATACTTCTTTAATTGTTACTACGTGCTTTGAAAAAGTAGTAGCCATATTTTATACCGCTTCTGAATCTGTGATAATATTTAACACGATACAAACACAAACACAAATTAAGTACTTAATATTTTTTATCTGCTTACACCCATCAATAGACTTTCATCTGAAAATTGGTTTCCTCCTGGGAAATGTCGTAATACACTCCCTTTTTTTTTGTAACAATATCTCAGACCCTGGAGTCTTCCACCAGGAAAGCTGGCTGAGAAACCAGTGACTTGTTCATGAAAAAAAGAGTTGGACCTTAAATGGCAGTTTTTCAAAACCTCACACTCCTGGTAGAAATTTAGTGAGCTATGCATTTCTAGCATTTGTTTTCAGAAATAAATTCGATCCTTTAATAATGACATATTGTAAGACAAACTTTAAAAGTTATTATCAAATTAGTTCCATAAATTAAACTAACTTGCTCAGTTTCAGTACAGATGTGTTATGATGATGCTGTATATAATGTGGGTGGTCTTATTTGCACCTCTGTCACTGCTTTTTCCTAAAGTTATGTGGAATGTAATTGGTATTTTTCTGTGCTCAAAAAAGATTCTCTTCTGAACTGTGTCTTCCAATGATGCTTGGTAATTATTACAGCTTTAGTTTGTTGGAAACTCTTTTCAGTAAAGGTTTCTCAGTAATTAAATTCCACTGACCTAGTTTTCACTTCCCTGGTCTGTAATCCATTTCATCTCCTAGGTTACAGTAAGTAATTACACAGATAAATGATAAAATAGCAAAAGAAGAGAGTAGAAAAATCAAAGGGTCCAAATAAATCACATAATGGAGCATCCGTCACAGGATAGCTAAGGGATATTTGTAATTCCATCATGAGGGATATTCTTTAAATGCAATTACAACACTACCTGATGCCACCATTTCATTCTCATTAGTACACACTAGTCTTTTGTAGAGACATGGTGCAGTATTTCATATTCAAGTCTTCCTTTTTAAATCTATTTACTAATGTGATTCAGTGGGTTGTTGTATTTCTCTAAAACACTGTCAAAACAATGGTGCTGCTAATGAAGAGTGCTACTTCAACTTAAAAAAATATAGGTCCAAATCCATTGCTTGCAGCAATCATTCTTGGTTGCCCAACTCTCTATGTAGCTACAAATGTTGTCAAGAACCTTTTTAAAAAAACAAGTATATTCACTGAATATTTCTTAAACTCCAAGCAGTATGCTAGGTACTTAGGACAGAGGAGTAAATAAGACACAGGTAGTCTTCCTCTGTCTACGTGGAATTCCTCCAAAGCTATACTGTCCAACATGGTACCCACTAGCCACATATGACTGCTGAGTACTTGAAATGTGACTTTACTAAATTGAGATGTGCTATAAGTGAAAACACAGTATATTTCAAAGACTTGCCATCAAATGTAAATATAAAATATTTCATTAATTATTGTTTTATTTATTACATATTAATATTGTAGTTATTGGGTTAAATAAAATATAGCATTAAAATTAATGTCACCTGTGTTCATTTGTGTTTGTTAACATGTCTACTAAAAATTTTTAAATTATATAAGAGGCTGGCATTTGTCCTTACATTATATTTCTATTGGATGATGCCTTTCTAAAATCTTTAGGACGACAAACCATTAAATAAGTAATTATAACAAAAGGTAATGAGGAATTAGATTTCAAAAAAATACTAGAATGTATAGGTAGCAGGAGTCTTGAGTCATGGTCAGAAATTTGGATATTTCTGGTGACCAGAATCACACCAGGGAGTCCCAGGGTTGAATGGCTAACTTGCCTAATTCAATAGTCTTCTTTTGCTATCCACTGGCACATTGCTATACTAAATATACTATTTTAGCACTCATGACACTGTATCTCAAGTATTTTAATTCAATATCAAATAATAACTCAACTATACCCAGCACGTTAGTGTTCCTGATATATTGTGGGTGTGCATTAAATGATGAAAAATGCCTTCTGGAGAACTACAAACCAAACTTAACAACTTAAGATGTCTTTGCATACCAGTAATGCTACTATCGGTCATTGATGGTATACTGCCCTTCCTGCCCAGGACGTGAGATATTTTGTTATTCCCTCCCTACAGTTGTCCGAGCTGGCAGAATTGATTTTTAATGATACTATTGCCAACACCTGATGATCAACAGCTTCCTAGACCCTTTTACCTAGAAACAGTCTGCCGGCTGATGTGAACCATGACGGGACAGTGGCGTTGCTGGAAGTTATGTACTAGCAGCAGATGCAGTTCACATCCATAAAGGTAATTGGACATCACTCCTGCATGGTAGACTTTCATTTCAGTCTGAAGCTTGATGTATCTTTGACTGACAGACTACCAGAGGAAGAACTGGCTTCTTAATATGGTTTATACCCTTGCCTGATATTGTATCACCTTGAGTGCTGCTGAGATGGAAAAAAAAAAAAAACAACAATCAATCACTGCTGCTAGTCTGTATTTCAGAAACTCCAAGTGTGTCTGGCGAAAGTTTGCATAAGGCCTCTTTCTTCCCCAGGCTTTTACTCTACCAATTTTATAAAAGGGAACACAAGACCCTCGACAAATGTTCCTAGGCGGGTCCCTAAAAAGCAGTGAGCAATGAAAACAGCTTCAGTGTGATAATTTCAAAGTGTTTGCTGGAGTCTTTTAGGTTATATCGATATAAACCCCAGAACTAATTGTGTTCTATTTTTAAAAAATTAATTAATGAGGCAAATTAGGCCCTTAAAAATTATTAAGCCAAATAACCAATTTTAATAACTTAAGTACTAAATTGACAGAACCTACTGGTTATTCCATAACAAATAAACAGTGTCTCAAGTAATGATTAAACTAATCAATTAACATTTAATTATTAAGCCTTCGTGCTGGCCCAATGCTTTGCAAATACTGAAGTACACATAGAAAATTAAAAATATGGTTTTTGCCTTTACTGGAATTAAAAGCTAAGACAAATCAAATCTAGACTATCAAGAGTTATGCAATAAAGTGATATTCTCTGTAATGTTTTGTGTAGTCAGAAATCAAAGAAGAAAATGACCAGGGGGAAATATCAAGAATGAAGTCCCCAAGGACTTTTTGCTTTAGGGATACCTCTCTGTAATTTCAATGCCTCACGCTTCAAAATTATTAATGAGTTTCAGATTCAGAATTCAATATGAAGCAGCACATCTACTTCTTGTGGGTATAGCAGACAAGTTATTCTGAATGGCCTTCAGTTAAGTACTAGATGCTAAATAAACTGCAACAGATACAAATCTAAATAATAGCTGTGCTTGCAAGGAACTAACGAAAATCTCCAAGAGGCAGGGGTGGAGAAAGACACTAGGTTTTGGGGGATCCCTAAGCCACAGGGTATAAGTTACCTGTAAATAAGCCATAAAGAGTTGTACCTGATACCTGTGCAAGCCACAAGAATGAACAACATCGGGGTTATATCTAAGGAACATTGTAACAAAGGTGAAGGTGCAGATTAAGTGGTTCCTTGCATTAGAAGAACACAAAAGGCCAGGCACCCAGGGTCCTGGGCTCTTGATCACCAGATATGTGCTCTTCTGGAGTCTGAGTACTCTACCAAGAGACACCTCATGATTAAGAGAGATTTAGAAAGAACAGGGCTCATACATACAAAAAGCATTTTGATGGTTGCCAGCTTGTGGGGAGGGGGTTAAGAGGCACAATTGGTCGCTACAAAACAGTCACGGGGATGTAGAGTACAGCACGTGTGGAATATCGTCAGTAGTATTGTACTGTGTGGTGTCAGATGGTATTGGATTTATCAGAGTGATCACTTCGTAAGTTATATACTGTCTAATCACTGTGTTGTACCCCTGAAACTAACATAATATTGTATGACAACTATAACCAAAAAAATAACAATGTAAACTTTTTAAAAAATATTCAAATGTGCATAAAAAGTGGATCTGATGAGGTATAAACAAAACACTTAAAATAGCTTCATGTTAGAACAGTTACATTTTTTCCCCACGCAAGTGGAAATATGTACCTGGAAGCATGTTCATTAAAAGCACATATTTTAATGTCAGAGGGACCTACACTTCTGTGGCTGAAAGCACCCTCCTGTCAGCAGCACATTTTTTAAATTGAAAATGGTGTTTGATCTGGATGGGTAAGAGGATTCAAAGAGCAAAAGCAGTCTTGCAAGGACCATGACGTATGTTCAAAGTAACTACTGACCACCCTTCCAGGTTCTTCAGGCATTATACCCAATATTCTTGTAAAAAAGAACTTCTCCGACCTTCACATGCAAGAAGCTGGGCATCTGTAACACCATTACTCCCACAGAGCTGCACTGTCTCTCTTTCTACATATATTGTAACAATCTGTTCCACTCCCTCATTCTGCCCATGTACAGAGGAGAACATATGGGTTTTATGATTCACATAATAAAAAATTACTAAATCTGAGAATTCATGTTTCTTGCTCTAGTGTACTTCACTAATGTCATTAGAAACCCGATCCTGAAACTTTTAATGAGCATTTATGGGAGATTAAAGTCTATGAAAACATAATTTTGAAGTAAGGGTATGCTTGTCTTTGAAAAGAGCGAGGTGTAAAAGAAAAATTACAAGATTCAAAGAAAATAAGAGATGCAGTCAAACTCTCAATAGGTAAGAAGTGGTACATTAACAACAATTTAGCAAGGGAGAAATATAAGAGAACTATTTAGCTTTTTCTACACAGAAAACATTTTATAAAACATTAAATTTCATTTCTTTAATAACCTTTCTCGGTGTAAATGATTAAAAGCCAATACCTGCATTTTCTACAACTACGAAAACATAGGCACACCTGGCTGAGCTCTTTACAGTTTTTACCCAAAGTCTCATCAAGTGGGGCAGGATGTTTACAATAGGGATGGATGAGGAATTAATCTTATTTCCTTAGGTTGAGTATAGCTGATGTTTCTGAGGTGAATGTTTGGATATCCACACTGCAGTTACCAAGCCATAGTCACTAGTTATGGTTACCAATCACTAAGCTATAGTCACTTATAATCTAGCCATAGTCAACAACTACCAAGTCACAATCACCTATAACCAAGCACAGTCACCAGTCACCAAGCCATAGTGAGCTACTGCCACCAAGTCAGCCGCCAGTCCATCCATGTTTTCTCAGTTTGAATGACTTGACCAGAAGCTGGCAACTTTTTCTGTAAAGGGCCAGATAATTAATATTTTAATTTCTTAGCATCCACAACCTCCCCGTTAGACCACACTCCTGAGGTCCTGACATAATTCTTAAATAATTCCCTTAAGTTGAAAGCAATGATTTAAGCACTAAGGAAAATGTCTGCCATCCTGATTTGCCTCAATCTTCTTATCATTAAGATACTGGGTTCCAAGGATAACGATCCCCACAAAGGGCACAGCAAGTTCTCTAAGGCTAAAATAGAATCTTGGCTTTGGAGTGAATGAGACCAAGACTGAGAAGTCCAGTGGATGAAAAGCAGTATTAGCCTGAAACTTGAAGATAACTCAACTTCAGAGTTTCCCTATTCTATTTGTATCAGGCCCCTGGAGCACACACGGTAACCTGGTAATAAGACTTCTATTTCCCTTAAGCTTTACTTGACCCCCAAATTTTTTTAAACAGGGTATAGTTCAGAACATTTAATCATCAGAGAATATCTCATAAAAATCTATCTATCTATCTTATACATATATATATACATATGTGTGTATATATATATATATATATATATATATTATATATATATATAGTTTTCCTTGAAAAATAAGCCTAGATAGCAAAAAAACAAAAAACAAAAAAACACAACAACAAAAACAACAACATAACAAAACAAACAAAAATTGGCTATGGTTAAGCAGTGGCTGTCCATTTCAATAGCACATGTCCTATCTCATTTGCTTATGCTCTGCCCTAGGCTCACCTGTTTTACATTGCTTGCCTGGCCATGAAAAGGATTTTACCTTGAGGACACGACCAAAGAGAATATAAATACTAGCGAAGAAAATAATCCGCCTGAGAACATGTCACTCTCCCCTGGTATAAAGACGGGTCACTGATTTAAGAGTGTCCCTACCCCCATCAGGGGAAAAAGATCTACCTTTGACACCCTGAGTCTTTAAGACCAGGAGTAGACTGGGGAGCTCTGGACTCCCCAGAAACAAAGCTTTAACCTTCAATGTTTCTCACTGATTCACAGGGTAGGTGTGCCCTCTGCAGGAGCTCCTTGCCCACCTGGCTACTGATGACCTCTAAGGTGAGGCTTATAGTTAATCCCATAGATAAGCAACTGTGTCAGGCTAGCCCTTCTCTTGGATGATGCCAACTTGCCTCACAAGATGACAAACCAAGATAAACCACTGTTCAGAAGGTTTTTTGCTTAAGTCAAAGGTGTGACATGTTAGGAGCTAATCAAATCTGAATTGTTACATAGAGAAAAATCTCAAACCCCTTAAGACTGACAACATGGGAAAAGATCTATGGAGAATTTAGAAGAGAATTCAGAAGACAAGAGACAATAATGGAGAACTAAGTGTCTTAGTCAATAGTTCAACTGCTATAATAAAATTACTGTTGACTGGTGCTTAAATAACAAACATTTAATTCTGGAAACTGGAAAGTTCAAGACCAAGGTGTTGGCAGATCCAGTGTCTGGCAAGAGCCTACTTCCCGGTTTGTAGATAACTGTCTTCTGGTTGTATCTTAACATGGCAGAGATTACAGAAGGGGCAAGGAAGCTCTTCTAAGGGCACTAATCCCACTCATGAGGGTTTCACCCTCATGATCTAATTACCTCCCTAAGGCCTCACCTTCTGATATCATCACATTTGGGGTTAGGATTTCAACATATAAATTTTGAGGGGACACAACATTCAGTCCATTACATCAGATGACAGGTATGATTGTTGTACCTGGTAAGGACAAGTCCCCAAATCACAGATGCACATTAAAGACAGGGGGCCATAGTAAATGAGATTATTATTCTCCAGCTGACCCAGGGCAAGATCCTGTTGTCCCAGGACAGAGCCTGAGCACTGAGGACACACGGCAGGCGATACCTAACACAGATGCTCACTCAGGCTTCATGAGCAGCTTGTTCCCCTTGGCCACAGGGCTAAACATTTCTATCCAGCTCCCTACAAGAATCTTAAGATTTATAATGAGTTAGAAAAAAAAATAATATTTTCATTGATTTCAACTCATCCATAGTATGAAGACCCAGAAAACTGTTCAAGGCAATGAAAAAAAAAAAAAAAAAGAATCCTTTACTTTTGAATGATGCATTTCAACCTTTATATCCCTTTCTTTACTAATCTGGTTTCTGATTTTGAATTTGTTATTTTACATGTAAATTTTATTGAATTGTGTGATGGCTTGAATATATTTTAATAATAATTTTTAAAAAGCTAAATCTACCAAAAAATCACAAGGCCCATTAGGCCACATGCTAGAACTGAAATGTTCTTACCAACTTGTACTTATGTATACCACCAGCACCCCACCACCCCCAGCTTCCCTCCTAAGTTATATTTCCTCTATATTTGTTAATTGTAGGCATGAGGTACACGTTGTCATGTAATTTTAAGCATAATTAACTCTAACCTTTTTATGAGCAAAATATGTAAAACATTTTGTTAAAACATATTTGCCATACTTATGATGAATAAAAACATGAATTTACCTTAATCAGTATGCATGAGTCCCTGTTCCTTTCTCTCATCTTAAAAATAAAGAATAACACAAAACTGCCTGTAAGTGGTTGTAGATTTCTTGCCTAATCTCTTCCATCATTTCCCAGTCACATTACTCTCTTTTTCCTTTTTCACACATATATTCTTATCTTATAAATTTTATTCAACAGTAAGTTTAATATGTTATGTATCAGCACGATAATAAAAACTACACACACGCACACACACACCTACACACCCATATATAAAACACCATATGTTCCTCAAGAAACTCATAATCTAATGGAAGAGATAGTCAAATTAAAACATTTTGTGCATTTGTGTAGTTATTTAACAACTAAAAACTGAGCAACTAATTTGTCATTGTTCTAGAGACAAGGTAAAAAGAGTGATCACCATGTACGCCATCATGGTGTTTTACAGTCTAGTTGGAGTGGGAGGTGACAAACAATAACTACATAAAAATAATGTATCATTAAAATAGAGTAAAGTTTTATGAACATAAATAGGAGGCTCTAAAGAAAACAAAATGAGAGACCCATCCAGAGATGGACACCAAATGAGGTCAAAAAGAGAAAGAATAGTCAAAAAAAAAAAAATCAGGAGAGTCAAGAGAGGAGGGTTTCAGTGAAGAAAACAAATAGTACTTTGCATAACTGAGGAGTGTTTTTTTCACAAGTCTATGTTAAAGACTTCTCAGAGAAGGTTACTCTCCAGTGGAATCTTAATGCATATGTAGGAGTCTAACAAGATACAATGTGGAGAAGATGTGCTGGGTTTCCAGCAAAGGGAATAGATATACAAAGCATGGAAGTATGAAAGAGAATGACACATTTAGGTAAGAGAAGGTCTTTCCATAATGCAGGGACTTAAGCATTGTAGTGCGGAGAGGCAGTACCTGAAATAATTACAAAAGATCGCAAGAGATCTTATATACCATGATGAGGAGTTTGACCTTTATCTAGTAAATAATGAAATAAATTTTATTTTACATTAAAAAATGAGGTGAGCAGGTCACTCCGGTTATAAAGAAGTGATTGGAAAGATGGGAATGCAAGCAGAGGAAAATAGAAGAACACAGCAATCACGATCTAGTAACAGTATGTAGAATGCCAGAAATCTGAGTGTGATCCATTAGAGTAATTCATATAGGAATTTATGTAGTTATGGTGGTGATGGATAAACTACAAGAAAACAAAAGCACAATAGACACAATTATGAATATGCCCTAGGAGTTGATGACAGATAAATCCAGAAAAATTAAAGTGGGTGCAGAGCAAAGATGGCTCTAGGATTTTGGATGAAACTCCATTTATCTAGATCAGAAACTCCTTTATTTAAAAATGAATAAATAAAATAGAGATATCAGGAGACAGTTACATACACAAAACGAAGTATCAAGAAAAAGAAGAAGCTGGGAGGTTTCTATTTTTAGAACTTGCCAAATATAAAGCAATGTATAAGACTTCCTAAGTAATAACTATAGAGCCAGAAATACAGAAGATTAAATACCAACCTAAGGCTATAGCCTACACTTGGGAGAGAGACAAGGCAAGACTCTAAGGAATACATTGAAATATCTAAGGAAGAAGGAGATCCAGAACACTAATGTGCTATGAAAGTCAGTAGAGAACTTAAGACAAGACAATGGATTCACAGATTAAGTGGTCCCTGGTGTCTTTAGATAGAACAGATATAGTAGATAAGTGGAAGTCGAATGCAGTTTGCAAGTAGTTGTGCTATTAGTAGTGGGGGAAAAGAATATTCTTTGCCTCTATATCCATTTCCCATTCCATTCAACAAGGGAAGAGAAGTTACTGTACTAACTGTTTCAATTCTGGGTTGTGATCTAACTACCTCTATTGGTATGCAGACTTGGTGTACTTTAAAACATCAACCTCTTCTACTGTTTAACTGATTTAGGGTATCCTCTTGGGATATGGCTTTTCATTTTTTCCTCATAAACAGAAACTACATAAATTATCAGCACTTCAGACTTTATTAAAGAATAACCATTATTAAAATTGAGATTTATAGAGGAAAAGAAGGGCTCTGCTTCTCTTTGTGGTAGATACTTATATTATCTACCACAGTCAATAATACATAAAAAAACTGTAATTAAGAGAGATTGTCCAGGTACTAATTCACTGTCTTCCATTATCACTTGCATAGCATATTGAACCAATTCAGAAACTTTGAATATCCTAAGACAAGATTTGTACACTCATCAAATACTGAGCCAAATAAAATTAAAATGCCAGCAAAACTCCTAATAGTGGAATAAGTAATAAGAAAATAAAGATTATTAAAGTATACTATTGTTTCATTATTGAGTATACAATATTATTTTAGTTTTAAAATTTCTATTTCTGTAATAGTTTCTATTTCTCAACTTAGACATCCTATTTTTTTTTTAACCATATTGTGAGCATGTTTTCCACTAGGTCCTTGAGTAAAATGATCATAGCTGCTTTAAAATAGTTTTTATTTTGGGAACATTTAGGATATTTCAGAGTTGGTCTATTGGTTTCAGGCTGTCCATTATGGAGACTCCAGGTTCTGTTTTATTTCTCTGAAAAGAGTTGTATGCATGTATGTATGTGTGTGTGCGTGTGCATGCGTGTGTGTGTTGATAGTTTTTTTTTTTTTTTTTTTTTTTAGTAGTTTGCTTGGCTAAACTCAAATTGCAAACTCTCTCTTGGTTAGTATCTCAAATCTCGTTCAGACATTTTGTCTTTAGCTGACCTATTTGAACTCTACCCTTTGCATGCATATTTCCGGGGTCAGCCAGAGACTTGGACAGAGTTCATTAACAAAACTTGGAGCTTCTCCTTTATATCTCCTTGCCACAATTCCCCTGTCACTTTTCTGCAACAGTGATTGCCTTGAAATCTAACTTCTAATTCTTTAAGTTAATCTCCTCAAACATCTCCAAAATTAAATGATTTCTAGAGTGCTCATCATCCTTACAGTGATATTCTAAACACAGCATAGTTTAAATGACCTCATTTAAACACAATTCCTAATAAAATTTATGATTAGTATAAAACATGAGGCTATTATCTCCCTCATCCACAATAGAATAGTTTAATTCATGCTGCTCAAGATTGCAATCATATTCTAGTAACCATTGGTTATTTTTAAGCTTCAGATCAATTAAAATCATAAGACTGTTCTTTGGATTTTGTTCCTTTTACAAAAAGTCCTAAATTAAGACCTGTCAACTGAAAGAACATCAACATAACTTTCCTCAACTTTGTATATGAACTTGACCTAAAGTTATCTCCATACAATTTCAATATTTTATTATAGATACATTTATTCATTCATATTTATTCTTTCTGCAAATATTTATTGGAATTCTCTTAGGCACTTGGAAACAGTAGTGAACATCACTGACAAAATTACTCTTTTTATGTAATTTCTATATTAATTTGGGGTGCTAAAATATATACAAATAAACAAGCAAAAATATAAGATAATGTACCTACAAAGAAGATAAAACAAAATAATACGGCCATACAATAGATAGTGATAGAGGAGGTGTCATTTGGATTGGGAGTCAGTGATGTCCTGTCTGAAGCAGAATTCGAGCTAAAATATGAATAATGACAAGGGTCTTACTGTAACAAGTTGAAATCTAAGTGTTTTGTTTATCATCATTTTTTCTCATCTCTCTGAGCCATCTGCAAACAACTCTAAATCTTTTTCTAATTACTTCTTAGAAATGTTGAAAAGCTCAGAGTTAAAGACGAAGCCATGTGTCAGTTTAGGAAATTCCTTCCTTCTGGTCAGAATGCTCTATGACCTCTCTTTTTGGGTTTTTAAATCATGAAGAAATTAATCCATTTAATTTTTATATAATATAGTTAATTTTTCTTCATCTGGCCACAATTATATCATCAGAGAACTCGTTCAATAATATTGTCCACTTCTTGGAATATTTTCTCCATCTTTCAGCCATAGCAATTTACATTGGTTTGAACTTTATTTCATTCATTTCCCTTATTTATTTTTTCTCTCCTTTTATTCTAAATGACAAAATGCACACACATAACACATACGCATATATGTGTGTATACATATACATATGCACACAAATGAAAGTAGATAAAAAATTCCTGGGAGTGACGGCTTGGCAAATATTCATCCTTTGCCCATCCCCCAAACTACCAAGTGATTAACATAATGTCTCACACATAGTAAAGAGGTAATAAATGTTAGTTGAATTATCGAATAATTAAATACATACAGGAAAGTGTTCAAGAATCAAATAGCCATAGAAGAAGGAATTAATCAGAGAAAATCAAGTAAATGAAAGGATTTTAGCAAACTCTCATATCCTGTACAAATGGAGTATTTTCCACATGAGTAATGGAGACAGTATTATCATTCCCTACAAATACAATTTATAACATCAAATTACTGGTGGGATTTGACATCCACTCCAGGTCTCAATGATATGTTTCATTTCATATCATAGTTTTTTAGATAGTATCTTATAAGCATAAATTACATATCTACCTATTAAATTTTACATATAGAAGGGAAATGATCTTGTATAGACCAGAAAGAGCTCTTACTAAGCCCTTAATTCCTCATTCTCAGAGATGGGAGAGGTCAGTTTGAAGAACGGACCCTCTGAAGATGCTTCTTGATGCCATGTATTTCACACCAGTTTTGTCACGTCTTCACAATCAAATATATGCGTCTTACAACATACTTAATCATTGGTAGTAGAGATAAACCCATTAGAAAAATAACATTTCCATTCTATTTTGAATTTAAATGTTTCCATTAAATGTCATTTGTCAATACAACTGTGGCATGCACAGTTCACCCTAAAAGCATAATGGATGAATTTTATAACTACTTACTTTACTTCCAGAAAAAGTACACTAGGTCTGATTTCGATACAATAAAGAACACATAGATAATTCTTCTCTAGAGAGAGAACACGGGACATTTTATTATAAATTTTAGTAAATTATGAAAATTAGAAATGTTTAGATATGTACACATCAGGTTGGTTACCTTTTTACTTTTTCTCTCAGATTAAATAATCCCTATCCTAATATCTTTGTCTGCCATAATATTTTAATGTTCTTAGCATGCCTCATGTCTAAATTTCTTAAACCTTTAGAATTACGGTATCGAACTGGGCACAGAGCTCCAACAACAGGTGTTTGATGAGTGCTCGATATCCTGGGAGGACAGCACTGTGTTCTATTGCTGCTCTCAAGCCCATGAATCCCAAGGTTATACTCCCTTGAAAATGACAGGAATCCAAGAATTTCTACTTCTTGTAGAAAGGAAAATCAATGAAAATATTTCATAAACTCTTTGCTCCTTTAACAGCCTGATATAAAATGTTTGCCTCAACAATATTTATAAGAAGCATTATCATTTTAGCAAATCCATATGCAAGCATAAATATTCCTAGACCAGGCAAATATATTTACAGCATCGCACATCTGCACATTCATTTTAGATTCTGTATTAAGGGCTAATGGAATATTTCGATAATCATAGCTCAACTCTTATGATAGTTATGAGAGGAAAAAAACAACCCTCAATTAGCCATTTGATACATTCCAAAAAGTATATAGTTTACTCACTAAAAGGAAAATATTATTTTGGTACATATATTATTTGGGAAGCACTAAGAATAAAATCAATCATGGATGTCCAAAAATAAGGTTGGAGGATGAGAAAACGAAGATAATAAATAAAAATAAATAATATTTTTTTTTACCTACCACCTCTAAGTAAAAGAGGCTCTGGTGGTTATCTGACGTGAATCTTATCTTATACCTGAGCTATCTATCACCTGGGAGAAGATAACACCTGGCTGGCTGAAATGCTGCAAGGACTCCTACAGAAGAAAAATGTCTAACTCTGCAAGGTATGGTTCCTTTCCCTTATCCCTTTTATTGGACTGGTGCCAAATGCGGTGTCTGGTGGTCTTGCGAATCTGAATGATTATTTGAACAACCCCTAAAACATACGTACACAAATGTAATCAATATACACTGAAATATGTGATAGATATAATATGCTCAAGTCTCCAGCTTTAAATAAATCTGTCATTATAAAAGATTTGATATATCTCTCCTCTATTATATAACTCATCACCAGTACCATACCAACAATGAGTGCATTGCCTTTAGAGGATAAAAATACCATAACAAAATCAGCTAGAACTGGTTTGCTTTTTTAGATCACCATGTGTCCACAACTCTAAACAATGACAATGATAAAATATTCTTTCCCATAGGGCAAATTGCTCCCAATTCCATACCTTCAGTTGATGCCATAAAAATGGCATTTGACTTCCCAGGGAATTTATGTAAATCTAATAGGAGTCAGAATCCAAGGGCTTTATGGATTGCTAAGTGATTAGGAACCAAAGGAATGATTACTAGAAAAGTGATTTTCTTTTCACAATTGCACCGTTTTCTCTTTTCATCCCTTTGCATGAAGCACTTTCCAAGGAATCTAAAACAACCACAACCACTAACACCAAAACTTTACAGAAGAGAAGAGCCAGAGAAGAGACCAGCCAGTGTGGCTTGGGTAGGTCTAAAGGATCTCAAGCTTTCTCTTTGTCTCTCAAAATCTATGGCCTTTCAACACATTTTACTTGCTGGCTATAAGTAAGACCTAGAAAAATAAACAGCTCATTAGTAAATTCATACCTATCCCTGAAAAGTCAAATCCCAAATTATGCCATACTTTCCTAATTGTTTTTCTTTCTGTCTTTAAAATGTCTTTTACATTGTAACTGTGTCTTCTTCAAGCTTACTCTTCTTGATCATTGATTTTTTAAAGAAGTCATCGAAATCTCTTAACCCACGATTTATTTATGCCTCTGTAAGCAATATGAGTATGTTAGAAATTCTCTTTCCCTCCATTTAACTTAATCAAAAGTTACTTCTTCAATAAAAATCCCCGGTGCTATGGTAAGCAGCTTTATGAATCAGAGAAAGTTTAAAAAAAAGAATCTGAACTAGGAAATAACCAGCAAAGGACATTGTCAATAAGTGTCAGGCTAATAGAATGATTTTCAACCTTGGATAAATTATGGTAAGACCGCACAATTTCAGATACTACAAATAATTCTCTGCTGGATGAAATCTTTTAAAGACAAGATCAGAGATCAATGACAACCAGCTACTTTAAATACAATACATTCTTTCCTCATTAAATTTTCCTATAAGTACCTTCTCAGAAATAAAATAAATTCGTTTCTAGTAGACGCTAATCCCCAATGTAAGTATTTATTTAAAGTATAACACCTTTAATTTATAATTTTTAAAACCTCAAAGAATTTTATATTCCTGGTAGGAAATATTATATGATCTGCTATGCTTTCAATGTTTTGAAAAAATACAAACACCCAGCTCAATAGAAAAAAAATTTTTGAATCAAGAATATATTAGTATATAGTCACCAAGAAGAACATGTCATTTTAGCAATCAAGAAAAATATATAATATTACACATTAGCAGAAGGACTGAAGCATAAATTACAGCAAAGACATGTTATCTGGATATGATAGGACATTTGTATTACTACAAACTTCATTTGGAAGGGGAAGGAGAAATGGAAATTGTGCCTGAAAAATTATTTTTAAAAAACCAATGAATAAAACATAACTTTTATTGAAAAAAAAAAACTCTGAGATCAAATTGAATAAGTAAAATAGAGAAACACAGTACGAAGAACAAACTCTGAGCCCTGCCTTAACCTAAATGTTTGGTGTCCAGAATACATTTATGTATGGTAGACCCCATAAAACAGGATTGATGAAAATTTGCATTATGAACAAGATAGTTCACCTGAGTTTATTATCCATTCCTGCCCTAATGTGAATGAGTCTAGTATGGCACAGAGGGTATGGGCTTTGGAGTCAGACAGAAATAAGATTAAATCAAGTCTCCAGCATTTACTATGCATGAGAACATGGTCAATCCCTTAACTTCTCAGGGCTTTTATCCTTCTTGCAATTTTTAAAACTAATTTCATCCAGAAAGTGTCAAGGCAGGAGTAAATATAATAGTGTATTTAAAGCATCTATGAAGGGACCTGTATCAGATACCTAGGGCAGCCATACTGGGTGGCTTAGGCAACAGAAATGTATTCCCTCACAATTCTAAAGACCAGAAGTCCAAAACCAAGGTGCCAGCCAGCTGTACCCACTTCAGAGACTTGGCCTTCCAGCTTCTGGTGGCTTCAGGTGTTCCTTGGTTTGTAACTGCATCACTCCAATTTCTGCCTTTCTTCACATGGTCTTCCACTCTATCTTTTGTCTCTTATGAGGACACTTGTGATTACATTACTTGTGATTACATAACCCGGGATGATCTCATCTTGACATCTTTAACTTCATTCTATCTATAAAGATCTTATTTCAAAACAAGGTCATATTCACAAGTTCTGCAACAAGAACACATCTTTTGGGGGCCATCATTCAACCTACTAATACTTGAAATATAAAAATGCTCAATAAATGTTAGATTTTTCCAAAAGGAATATAAAATGCATAAATTTACTGAATGCTTGAGAAATATAGGGAGGGATGAACAATGATGAATAGTATAGACATTAAAATTTATCCTCAGGTGATAAAGATCACCATTTTTCTAAGATTAAAATATTTAAAATATTTAAATCATTTGTATAATTTTCTTATATCCACCTATCTAAGTTCATTATTCTACTACAATAGTTCTAGATAGAAGAAGCCATGCCTTCCCGTTTTCTATTACAACTCAAAGCCCTAGCTCAGTGCCTAGCATTTAGTGGGAGCTCAATAAATACTACTTAAATACATGAATAAATGGAAAGTAACCAACTCCCAAGTCTCACAGCTAGTTGAGGTAGAGTCGGTTTACACACTGGTTCTTCTGATCACCATAATACCTCTAGGTATTTGGAACTACTATGTGGCTGATTGATCATTCAGGGAGCCTGAACACTGACAAAGTCACATGGTTCCAATTAGTTAAACTGGATAAATCAAAAAGAATTCTTTGCAAAATAATGTTGATGTTCAAAATATATTATGCATCATCACTAGAGCCAGGAATATCAGGAAAAGAAGGCTGGTAGGGTTCAGAGAACAGTAGACCAGGTTCCTACCAGAATGTATCTCCTACCTTCTAGAAGTTTTCTTAGAACTTAATCCTTAGGTTACAAAAGTATTGCATCTTTTTTTAAAAAAATCCCATTAAAATGCAAATACTCCTCAAAAAGGAACCATATTTTAGGTTATTTATTAGGTATTCAAAAGGTAGAATATATACTGTATGTTCATTGTGCTGAATATTATGAAGCCTATAGCAATGAACACAGTATGACCTTTGATCTTAAGAAGTTTGTAGTCCAGTGGGACAGACAATATCTGTACAAAGAAATCTAATTCAGGAATAAAGTATCACATTCCAAAATAAAGGTACCAATTGTTATATGAATACACAGAAGAAAACTATTAATTCTGGCTGACAGAAAAAAGAAAGTGGTAGAATTTGAACTGGATTTAAAAAAATGAACTGGGTTTTGACATGGTAAAAAGGAGAAAAGACCATTAAGAGGCTAGGCAAAGTAGTAAGAGGTAATGTTGTCACAGCCAAGAAAAATAGGGTCAAGAAGATATTAGTAGAAGGGCAAGAAAGACAGAAGACAGCGCCAATAGTTTACTAGGTACTCCTATCTCAAGTATTTCCCATGATTTCAGCATTGCCTATAATCCAGAAAAACTCCAGAGGGTCAAACGAGAATAGTGACAATGGATTACAGGTAGAGGTCCCTGGGAGATAGTCAGAGATAAAATATTTAGAAGTGAGTGTTTTAGGAAGACCAAGTCAAAGCTGAATATTGTGATTGAGAAAGGAATCTTAAAAATGTATTCTTATCCTTTCGGACTTCTAGATTGATCACAAAAGCTACCAAGGGTATAGGGTCTGGCCATTGAGCCATCTAGCCACTCTCAGGCACCAAAGTTGTCCTGCAACACAGTAATGGTAACTACCAAGTGGCTTCTCCTCTGCCAACCAGGACCTCATCTGGCTTTTTTTCTCTGTTCTCATGGCTGCCTATTCTCTTGAAAAATGTTCCTCAGAGCCACTGTCCAGCTCCTGCACCCTCCCCATTACTTTTTCTTTCTTTCTCATTTCTTATCCCTCTTCATGCTGTTGCCCAACACCTCTCCTCTTAATTCTCCTCAATACTATTGTGCTGAGTTGATACATCTGCAGCTAGACCAAAAATATTAAATAAATAAACAAATAAACAAACAAACTGTGCCATCAAATGTCCTTCATAAAAGACCAGTTAGTTGCTCCCTAATATTTACATGGGAAAAATTGCCTATTTAACTGCCCTGGTGAGGGGGAAAAATTATATTTGCTTAACTAGGGAAATTGCTTCTTCAGTGCAATGCATTTTCATGGCCTAATAAAGGATTAACAGCACACCAAGCATGGAAGTACCTCTTAAAAGCCTCAATCTATGCCTGTAAACTCTAAATTGCTGTTTTCGAGTGTCTACTTCCTGCTGAGCTGCTTTTGTGCCCTTCACGAAGCTTCCCTCATCTATTATGACTGCAGCGTGCTTCTAATTTTCTTGAGCATACAGTCATTTCTAAGGATGACTTCATACATCTTATACAGGGCTTTTAAACTATTTGTGAAGGAAAAGTGAGTATTTAACAGCAAAATGAGTTTCTGAGGGTCTCCAATAATGGGAGTGATCTCTTAATTAGACATTTCCTTTGCTCTTAGGGATAAGTGGTTTTTTTAGTTTTTCTTTTCTTTTTTTTTTTTTTTAAGCCTGGCTTTTTCCATTGTTGTTGTTCAAGCTCAAAGATAGAAATTAGTAATTTCCTGAAAATTCATAGTACCCTTGTTTAAATAGGAGATTACTTGGAGATAGGCACATTTTAGTTCACTATCATTTGGGAAATCCTTTGGGCAATATGAAGACAATGGTGTTACAGTGAGTTTAATAATTTTTCCAGTTCCTGAAAACTTAAAATAGTTATATATGGAAGATTATAATGTTCCTACCCTAAGCAAAACCTTATTTTTTCTTTTATTTCGGATGAGTTTTAGGTAACCACAAAAGCTCCTTCATCTTCACTTTTAGAGGCTCTTTTTCCTAAAAATTTTCTTTCATTAATAACATCAGAATCATCTTTTATACCTATTTTTGTTCAGCAATAAAAGATGAATTTTAGAAAAGCTTTAACATTTCATTTTCTTAGGTTTCAAAGGTACAGTAGTTATTAAGTTAAACAAGAAAGAACTACCTCTGCTATTATATTTCAATGTTCTTTGTTAAAGGAGGTAGGAAAAATTAAGTTTCTCCTAGACAGAATTAAAATAGCAATGTCTGCTTACATGCAGTTTATGAGGGATTAACATAAAGGAGATCCTTTTTCCTTTTTATATCATAGTCCAAATTTCATTCTTAAAAACAGAAATCCCCAAATGATTAGTAAATAGAAACTTTCTTTCCAGCAATAAGGCTTGGGTCAGGCTTATTCAAATTAATCCCCTTCTAAAGTAATTTAAATAGAAACAGCCATCTCACTGATCTTTCATGATCCATGTCAGTTCACAAATCCAGTCACTTGTTACATTGATGAATGAATAAACTTAGCCTAATCTACAGTCTTAGCTAGAATAGGCCAAAAGTAATAACTCTATATGGCATAACCATTTTTGCCCCTATGTGAGATTATAACTGAGGTTTTTGAAATTTTATTTGCCCTGCATTAATAGAGAAGAAAACACTGCAAGATAATGACAAAAGCGATGAAGCAGACAGGTAATGGCCCAGGCCAAATTTGGGGTAAATATTTATTCATTGCCATTCTCAGAGAAAATGTACCTAGTGCCTGAATTCTCTTAGCTATGAGGCCTGGCGATCTGAACACGCTCCTTCTGTCGTTAGGTCAGTACTTAACCTGATTACACCTTTAAGCTAATTTCTTTTTAATGTGGTTATAGAAGAGGCTTTTGGAAGAAAACAAGACCATTATTTGGCCACTGGTTACAACGATGTCCATTGGCAGAGTCAGAAGGCAACAGAACATGGGTATTCTAAGATTGGTTTTGCCACATACTAAGTCTGTGACCTTGGGAAGGACAATTTAAAAAGTCACATGCTAGAGTTATTTCATGGTATTCTATGGAACGCTAAAGATTTCAACTCTTGAATTCCACCAAGTCATTTAACTATTCAGTGTACCCAAAATAATAATACTCAGAGTGATCGTGAAACTCAAACAGAAAAGAACATACAGGAAAGCAACTGGCAAAATATACAGAAGCACACAAGGTTTGATATGTTCATTATTTTGACCATTAACGAACAAAATTTCACACAAAAGATAATTTTATCCACCTCAGTAATATAACCAGTATAGCCCCCAAATGTGCTAGGGAATTCGGAAAGCAAATTATTCTTCTACAACATGGCAAATGCTTTCCTACAATCCATGCTATTAAAATAGACATGTGTGGTACAGAAGTACACAGGTCATGCCCTTTCTGTATGACTTTGTGGCATCTTCTACTAGAGTTGGCTGAGTATAATTCTCATCCCAGTGACTTTTGGTTTGGCAATGTCTTCTGCTTTGGCCAATGGAATGTCAGTGGATATGATGGAAGCAGACGTTGAAGTCTGCATGCATCGTGTGGTTTGCCCCCTTGCCTCTGCCTTCCCATCATTAATCATGAGATTAATGTATCCCACGTATCCAGGTCTGATAAGAATGCAAAAGAATGTAACCTGAAGTACAGACTAAAATAGCCTCTACAGCTGATCCACGGATGCATGAGGTTTGTTAGGTAAGTCTCTGAGATATTAAGGTCATCACACAGTAAAACTGACATGTAAAAGCATATGCCATATTCTAAGGTTCTTTAGCAAACAAGCAGAATATAGACCTTCCCTGTAGAGTCAGTTGGATTAAGAGCACCTTGAGAAAGGAAAATGGCTGTGGAAAATAAAAGTAGCACTCAAGAGTCCTGTCTATTTTGAAGATAAGGGGGGCTTCTTTAATAGGTTAAAGACTAAAGCCACTGTGGTTTTGAAGAAACTGAGATACTAAGGGGAAAGATCAGGTCTATTAATTTCCTTAATTTAAAAAATAATACACTGTACCAATTTCTATTCCCTCCAACTGTACACGCGAGCTCTTGTTTCCCCATACCCTTACCGAAACTTGATACATCAAATTCATTAATTTTAACAAATCTGATAAGTGGAAAATCATGTTACTGTAATTTGCCTTGCTTGCTTTTTATATATTCATTGAATATTAGTATTTGTGCTTCTACAAATCCCCTTCTCGTATTTCCCTTACATTATATTAGTTGTAATCTTTTGGTTCAAATCTACAAAAATTACATTTTATATACTCTACTCCATCAACTCAACTTTCAGGAATTCATCCCATAAAAAAATATGTCCTCAAGAATGTAAAGTTATATGTACAAGGAGTTCACAATGGTATAATTTAAAATAAGTAACAAAAAGTCTCTGGAGTCTACAGCCATGCCACCTTGAATAAGCCCTATCCCATCTGATCTTGGAAACTAAGCAGGGTTGGGCCTGGTTAGTACTTGGATGGGAGACCACCTAGGAAGACCAGATGCTGTAGGCGTAAAAAATTAAAAAATAAGGATTGTAAACTGATAAGGTCCTTGCAATCTGTGAGGTCAACCAAGAATTGCCTCACCTAAAAAAAAAAAAAAAAAAGTCTCTGGAAGTAGCAGTAAAGAAGTCCTAAATTTTCTTGTTTTTTCTTATAAGGATAAAAGATATTCTTTAGCAATTAACAAATAAATAGCAAAAGAAGAAAACTAAAATAACACAATCAGAAAAACTCTTATTAGCAATTCTATTGCTAATTGGCCTTCCTATTACATGACCTGTGTGTTTTAATGTGTATTTTTATACTGTTACTTTGCAATCTACACTTTTCATTTAACAATATATATTGATAATATTGACTTTTCCATTGTTAATAAACATTCTTCTACATCATTTTAAAATGATGTAGTATTGTACTTTTCCTTGTACTGTACATGCATTTAGCTAATCCTTTCATTTTGGCATTTATGTTTTTATATTTTTCATTATAATAAATAATGCCTTAATAAATATTTATATTACCATATCTCTGTGAACTTTTTTAAGTCTTATTTTTCCTAACCCTTACTTTCAAATGTATTGTTGTCAATAAAAGAATCATCAAAACTTCATCCGCAATAGTAATTATATCCCAGGTATTTTGTGCACAAAATATCAGAAACATAATTAATGTAAATTTCCCAGGACTGTCATCCAAATTATCCTAAAAAAGTCTTTCCAAATAAGAGAAGCAATGTTATCATTAAAGAAAAGTTTAAAAACACATTGAGCTAATATATTGATGTTGGCCAAATTTATAATCTAAGTTTTCTTTTTGTGAATTTCATGTATGTTATGTATAATGAATTAAACCATAGGAAATTGCCATTGTTTGACAATTCTAGAGCGATGAAATGAAATATATGGTTGGTTCTAGTATACGTATAATAATCTATTTTTTCCAAGAATAAATTTCAATTATTAAATATTTACACTGATGGCTACTTATCCCTGCTTTTATGGTGTGTTTTGGGTCATGGGTATGATTTATAGATTACTAAATCTGGATAAGAAGTGTGATTTCCTACTCTAATATTGTATGAGAGAAAATATGTTTCACAGCATTACTGATTTCTAGGAATACATTCCAACAAAATGGTCATTTATCAATGTTATTTTAAAAAGGCTATTTTCCTCATTTGGTAAAATTGTACAAAATTTAAGAATTATAGAATGAAGGATATTTGGAAGTCTTTATAAAATGTGGCTGAGTGGAACTTTATAAATATTTACTGACATGACTACATACTTTCTCTGAGTTTTTTTTCATTGCACAGGAAAAAATAATTAAGGGACTAAAATATTTATCTTCACTAAGCATTCTATGTTGCTTTAACCAGAATTATGAGATAGGAAAACAAATTTTCCCTTTTGCCCTAACCTGTTCATATTGATAGAAAATTATATTTAACTGCTTGCTGTCTTCAGAGTATTCTTTTAGAAACATGAATGATTTTTGAAAATCCATTTTTTGCTTTCAAGTTACCAAGATAAAGAGTTAGCTTCTTGGGTTTTAATCAAAAGAGGAAATGAAAGGAGCAGATGCTGGAAAGAGGATTACTTAGCAACATTACTTAGGCTCCCAAAGCTTCACCATCCTCGTATGATGACTTATTGATTTTACCACCAGAGCTCATTGGGTCAAACACGACCAGCTTCCTGTAGAGACGAAACAGAAACACAGCCCCTAGTCCATGCTCATGTAAGTGTCTTACTCACACTATTCCTGAGACCAGAGTCACTTCTTACTGAAATCAAAGTACCCCACACTTAACAGAGTGATCAGTTCACATGATCTCGGTGTCTTTTGTTGTCCCATCGTGGTGGACTGACTTCTATTACAGGTCCCTGCCAATTTGCCCAGGTCACAGTAGAACCTTAGGTTAATAGCTTGTCACTACTCTGCTTAGTCAGAGGGAGTCTACTTTAAATTTAGCTTGGACTCCAATGATTATACCACAGTCCCATAATACATGGAAGTTAGAACTTAATGTCAGGGTGCAAGTCAATGTACCAGTCAATGCATCAGTTCTCTCTCCATGTGCTGAGGCACTCACACTATGGGAGGCATGTGTGAATTAAATCTGAAAGGGAAAACACAAGATCAAGTCTTTCATCTCACTCTGAGGTACATGCTCTTTGAACTTCATTGGCAGCGAATCCAGAAAGGTCCAAAAAATAAATTGTAATTTTGACTTTCTAGCTTCTGCCATGTACAAGTTGAATTTGAGAGTTAAATTTATGTATTTATTAAGCAAGTCCCATGTCTTCACAAAGACACATTCCCGGGTCACAATTTAGTTTCCAGGTTTGCTAGGGTGGATTAGGTTCTAGTGTCTGCTGCTTCACAGATGATGAACCATCTAGAGTTCTCAGCCTCAAGTCCTCGATGAAAGAGTCAGCCCTGACTGAAACTCCTAGTCCTCTCATGACAAATTCCTTCAAAAGCACTTTTCTTGAAGATGGCCAGAAAAGAGCCTATTCAGTCCACACAACGAGTTTTAACAAATTGGATTCTCAAAAACGAAGTCCCAGACCCTTCCTCATGTAAATTCATGGATAAAAAAAGAAGAAGTACAATTGCCATGCTGAAATCATTTAGGGTCACCTAATCTCCACATAAAAAAAAAAAAAAAAAAAAAAAAGTTACTCTACCTGGGACTAGAGTCTACATCTGGGTCCTTTTCTCTCTGTGTACAGAGTACCTGTTACACAATAGATGTTTGATAAATGTCATTTTAATCATTTTCTTCCTCTAGGTGCTGTCATGAAAAGGTATGAAAATCTAAACAGCAGCATCTCTGATGTCTAAGAGAGCAAGCTGTGTTAGCATTGAGCACCACTATTTCTCCTTGGAAAGTCTTTCCTAGATAAAAATCTATATAAGAAATGATGGGAATCACCTCTAAACAGCCTCTTTCCCTACCCTATGAGGGAAAGCAGAGTTTGCCACTCCAAAATATGCCCTTTGGGATACTGATTTTTAAGCTGATTATTTTTAAGAAAAGAAAGACTCAGAAAAAAACCTTTGACCTTCTGCCTACTGCTTAAAAAAATTTAAATAGGGGACCTGCTCAGGAAGTGAGATATCATCTCCAGAACTATAGTTTAATATGAACTAAGTATGGTTGACAGGGAGAACCTAGGAAGGCCCATTCAATCAAAGTCCTCATTGTTTCAAAATGGTCCAACAAGCATTTGTTTACTAACCATGAACTCTTTTCATATTCATGTAAATCGCCTTACTTTCCTATGTCTAGAAGTACTAGACCCCTACTTCACCTCCTAAGTACAAGTGACATATACCTAATTTTGCCTTAAAGTCTTTGGAATTTTCATGCTTATGTTAATTTCCTCATGCACATGAATTAAAACTTGGTTTTCTCCTGTTAATCTGCTTTATGTCATTTTAATGATTAGTCCAGCCAGAACTTTCTAAGGGTAGGAGGAAAAATTATTTTTCTTCGCACACATCTATCCCCAATTCCCCAAAACACAGAACAAAACAAAAAACCAATTCCCCAAGTTATTCTCTTTAATTTAAACATAATCTATATTAAACTATTTCAGCTCCTTTAGGGGCTCATTTTAAGTGCTAATAATTTCAAACTAATATTAGAGAAGTGAGAAAATGATTGAATTTGTTGAAGCATTTAGATGGTCTGACAATGACCATTATTTTTACTTACTTACTTAGTTATTGAGTAACTGGGATGTAATAATTCAACTGTCTTTGTATTATCCATGATAATGATAATCTGAAAGCTGATTCCTATGTGTGCCAAGTTATTTTCCATCTTGTGGAATTCTAAAAAAAAAAAACAAAAAAACAAAAAAATACAGGGAAATTTGGCTACAACTGTATAATCTTCACCTATTTAAAACTTTGTTGTTCACAAGGTATTAAAATTAGATCATTCTTTTGAAATGCATCTTATGGATACTTCTACATTTTTTATTCATTAGCAGACTATTCATTAACAGAGTCCATAATCATAATCCAAGTAATCTCTAGGAAAGTAAAAAGGTTGGAAGGTAATATCGCTACCAAACTAAAATTGTTCAATATATCTATTTTAAATTTTACAGATCTCATTAAGTATTCAAAAGAATCAATAACAATAAAATAATAGAATTTTGGAGCTGCAAGAAGCCTTCCATTATTCTCAGAAAACACTTAGTAAACTGTAAAGTGCCATACAAATCTACAAAATGTGTTTTATCCTCATCTATGTAAAGCCCCTCATTTGACAAGTAACAGAATAGAGAGTTTGAGAGATTTAAAAGATTGTTCAAAAACCTTTCCAAATTCATCAGGACGATCAACATCCACCTCCAGGAAACTTTCCATTCCGCAATTACAGGTCAAGCTTCAGCAGTTTCGCAGCCATTCTCATTTAACTCAAAAGCTGTATATAGCACTAAACTAGCCCAGAGAATATAAGAATATGCATATCATATAGGCATTTTCCAAACTCCCTACAACTGCGTATTTTCTCGAAAAAAAAAAAAAAGAAAAGAAAAGAAAAGAAAAAGAACAAGAGAATACTTAAGGCATACTCCATTTTTCTTCTTAATCTGATGACCAAATTCTTTTAGGTCCTGGTGTATCATTTTTTTTATGACTGATAGACTTTAGCTATTTAAACATATAGATCCAAGATTAATCCTTACCCTGCCAGCTATTAAGAAAAGTTGGTCAAAGACAAAAAATAAGTAAATTTTATCTTAAGAGCTCAACAAAAGATGATGCTTGAGTAGTGAATGACATCGTTACACTAATCAAGCAACACCTTTTGTTTCCCTACCTTGTAGACACACTTGGGAGAACCTGAATTTCCATACAGTATGTTGGTGCTACTTTGGTCTCTGACCCAGAGAACAGTATCTAACCCAGAAGGACCAATATCTGCGGCTTAGATTTTTAAGTAGTCACAAAACCACCCC
Organism: Eonycteris spelaea; assembly: GCA_003508835.1. Lineage (NCBI taxonomy): Eukaryota > Metazoa > Chordata > Mammalia > Chiroptera > Pteropodidae > Eonycteris > Eonycteris spelaea. The sequence continues at coordinate 18,835,759 of PUFA01000014.1, read as the reverse complement.
CTCAGTGAGAAGGGATCAATTTAGGGCACTGTAGTTGACTGTCCCTCCAAGGAATAATGATGCTAAGGAGTCAAAGCATATATAATGCATAGGCGGCTAATAAAGACTAAAAGCTTGCCTGAAAGAAGTGACATCTAAGCTGAAATCTAAAGTATGAGAAGGAGGTAGCCATTGGGGTTGGGGAAAGGGGTAGCTGGGCAAGGAGAAGAGCCCTTCAGGCCAGCAATGAGACACAACCTTGGTAAAGACCCAGAAGAAAGGGAAGAGGGAAAGCAGGATAGGAGATGAGGTTAAAGAAGAAAGCGAAAGCCAGATTATTCAGACCTCTGTGCACCTTGTTAAAGACAGTGGAGATGACAGAAAGGTTTTACACAGGGAGGATATTCAATTATATTTGCATTTTTAAAATACAGTTTTGTATTTCTTTCAGAGATTAGGAATAATAAAGGTATTATAGTCAGTGAAGCTCTAGCTAGGAGATTACTGCAGTAATATAAGATTACACAGTGTCACTGGGATTGAAGAAGAACTTTCGAGAGATGTATGTAAGTAGTAGTTATCCACAGGACTTGGTCTTTGATGGGCAATGGAGTGGTAAGGGAAGAATTGAGCAGGAGGCTGAGGTTTCTAGCTTTAGCTACTGGGTTAATGTGGTGCCATTTGCAGAGTTAGAGAACCCCAAGGAAATAATATTTAAAACAACTAACATGTACATAGTGTATGTTATGTGAAGGCACACATTAACTAATTCATCAAGTCTATGACATAGTTGTCATTTTTATCTCCTTTTATAGATGAGGAAAATGAGATACAGAAAGGATGAGTGACTTGCCCAAGTCCCACACCAGAAAGTGGCCAAGTCTGGATTTAAACTATTTGGAGGCGGGGTTGTGAGGGAATAGGAAACAATCTGTTTAGTCATGCTGAGTTTCAGTGATTGATAGGGCATTCCAGTAAGCATTGAACATTCCAGTTTGAAGCTTTAGAGAGATATTTGCAGGATTTGGAAGTACTAAAACCATGGTAATGTATAATACAGCTCTATGCAAAAAGACAAAGAACAGTCCATTTTAGTTGAACAAAAATTCATAATAAACATTTCATAGAGGTTAATGAAAGTAACACAGTCATAAAGTTAAGCAAATAAACCTTGAGCCTATGCATAAGCAGAAAATAAAAGCAAGGACTTTGAAATAAGAGTTCAACCCAGAATGTTTCAGGCATGAGACCTGGGTCAGTATCCCCATATGTCTGCGAATTCCAATCTAAAGTCCATCCTCTCTGCAATACTTGAAAAAGACAAAGAGGACTAACAGTCCTCACCAAGTGACAGAGGACAAACTGGAAGTTTATATCAAGTCCCAACATATCAGCGGTACTGTCAATAAATGATAGCTTAGTTCATTATGTACAATTTTCATTTACTCACAACTAAGGTACTCGGTCACTTTCAGCTAATTGTTTTCCTGCCTCCCTAAAATTCTAATTAAAGAAATTCTGATATTTTGATAGGGAGACCATCGCAGACAAGATTCTTGTCCCCAAAATGGAGAAATCCAGATTAGCAGCCCCCTTTACAGAAGATTGCTTAGTGCTTCATGATGCCAAGTTTTATTTGTGTATTCAATGCACTAATTGGCACCACCCTGTGCACTAAATAAGTTTTTGATAATTGCTTAGTAACAACAGAAGAACAGCTTGTAACCACTACTGTGGGTTTAGTGAGTCAGAATGCTAAGCATTTTACAGTCTTAATTTGTAAACACTGAAACCCTGTCAGCACAAAAAAAGAAATATGATAAGAAGATAGTAAGCAGAGTCACACTAATCATTATGTCTGCCTTCCTTTTGCATATTTTTTGTACCTGTAAAGTCTACTAGAGGTCTCCCCAACCCCACTCCCCACCCCCAGAAAATGTCATTATATATCAAAGTTAGATAAGGAATTGAAAAGGTATCATATGAAGAGAACACAAAAGAGAAAGAAAACCTGGCCTTGTTGCCTCTTCCACAACTCCCGCTGGACTTCGTCTCTTTGGATGACCAGCTATCAAATGATCTAATATTTCTGAGCACAGGCCCTGCATGGCTGATGCACATTTATAGAAAGCGATGGGTTTCTACCGCCCACACATCAGCAGATCAGAGAAAGGCAAAGAGCGTTCACTGAGTTTCTCCACTGTGTGTTTTCACTCACCATATCTCAGGTGACCTTCTAATTAATCAGTTAGTCAACACCTCTTTGCAGAGAGAGTCATAAGGCAGACACGTGCTCTGCACTAGGGATGCTGTGACGATCAGAAAGACATGCCCATCCGATCACAATGTGAGCATCCCCTGGGCATAAAGTATGGGTGGGAGACTAGTCGAATCAAGTGTTTAGCTTTTAAACTCCTCCCTTTTCACTACTCTACCTTTCCTCCTGGGCATTTCCACTCTTTCTGGGTTACACAGCCACAGTTTATGTCCCAAAGTAGGGGTCAGGAATCAAAGACAGAAACAAGAATACTGTTTTGATTAGTTCTTATTTATGCTTTAAGTATCTTGTTGTGAGAAAGTAAATTTATTAAAATGGACCCTTTGTTGGATAAGGAGTTTTCCAGGATGGCTGTAGAGAATAGGAGGTAAAACAGAAGGCATGCCTCCTCGAGGCTCAGCTGAACCATGAAGAGACCTCTGTGACCTGTTTCTCTGCTGCACACTCCACAAGCCCCAAAGACTATTTAATCCTAAATTAGAAAATAGGAAAATCCTCCTCACATTTCTATTTTTTCTTTTCTTCAGAAGATAGTCATGTAAGGAGTAAATCAGCAATGAGTTGCTACAAGGTGTTGTACCAGGTCAGTCCACCCCTTGATACAAATTACTATAATATAGCACAATCACAGTCCAAGTAACTAAAACTAGAAGATTGCTGAGTATAATTTGCTGAATCACTTCTTCAAAAAATCAAAGTGCTTCTTCATGAGGACAAAATCACTAGCTATCTTCCAATTTGACTGAAAAAGCACACAAGGCTTATTCCTATGAAAAGTGCATTGTGAAGTTTAAGAGAACGAGTCCACCCCTTGCCTGGGTTGTAAAGTCAGAATCCTTATCTTTATGCCTGTTCCTTCCTTCGCCTCATTTCAGTCTCCTAACGAGCCATGTGTGAGGATTCCTTTTTGTGATATAACACACAATCAACTTAATGCAACAGAAAAAAATCTTCTCCCTCACTACGTTGCATGTGCTTTCACTTATTCTATAACATTAAAAGTGTGTTAAATGTTTGCTAATTGGCTGACCACAATTTTTATCTTTGTTATAAAATCCTTAAAAGCACTGCCTACTGGGATGATATTTATTATTTTCAAGGCAAATAGGCTTCCTTCAGTGGCAAGATGGCACAATGGATATCATTATCTACCAGAAGTATTATCCTCTAACAACTCCTCAGCTTGCAATAAATGTCCTCTCAACTATGAAATACAGTAGGACTTTGGAGAGAGAAAGTGACAGGGCAGAACAGGATAGGGAAAAGCAGGAATTACTTAAAAGATATAGGAATAGTTTCCACGGCCCCAAAATGTTTTATCATAAAAGAGCAATTTCGTTTAAGCTTGATCCCTTTTCAAAACAGAGAACTGTTGAAGTAGTTGGGCAACAAGAGGTCCATGTGACACCCACCATGCCCACTGAAGGCAGATGGGCCTTCCTCCAAGGTGCTGAATTCAAGTAGAAGAAGAAAAACTCATCCCATAGTTTCTTGGGACTGATACTACATTTTTAACGCTGACTGACATGCAGGAAAGAGGGTTTTCTGATGCTGGGTTAGCATTTGGACCGGAGACAAAGTAAGCGAGAAAAATTCTGAAAGAACTCACCCACTGGAAGAAATTCCTCAAGTGGCATTCTTTACCTCTTCTAGATTCAGGAAAAGTAGCAAGTGACAATTTAGCCACAGACTACCAAGCAAAGATCTGATTGTTCTCAGCTGGTTTGGACCCCACCTACAAAATATCTATTGGCATGTCCTTAAGGACAATCAGAACTGGGGCCATAATTTATAGCCCTTTCAGTTATAAACTAAAATACCTTCAATAACCTGTCCACCCCACAAGTGACTGAGTTAAAAATTACATCTGAATGTCTTGAAAGTTACTTTAATACAAGACCTATTAAATGAAATAAAGATTCATGCCTAGGCTGTCCTTTAATAAAGTTTCATTATTTCTTCATATTTATGGGGACCATACTTACAGTGACGGCTGACAGCTCTGGAGTTTTAACAAACTACTGCTCAGTTCCTGAGGAAAATGAGAAGCTCAGAGTCCTTTCCCCAGACTCAGAGTGAATTATGAATCTGCTGACCTACACTAGTACAGCCTTCAACTTAAAAGAAAAAGAAAATTAAAAAGGCAGGAGAACTTGGGAATAAATCAGCTGTCCCCTGAGGACACAGGACAGAGATGAAAACCCACTGACTTCTTTGAGTTCTCCCTGTGTAACAACTAGGACAAGAAAGCTAAAAAGAACAAAGGCTATACAAAGTAATAAAAATGTCTGCTCTGAATTTTAGGCTGTCACACCACAAAGCAAAACTGAGACTTGAAAGTTCTCTGGTATGATTTTTGTCATCCCAAAGGTTCTGAGTTGCCAGGCAGACCCTATAGAGCAATTGTTTTTAAATGTGGTGTGCATCTGAGTCACCTTTGGGTCTTTTTAAAAGCTATTTCCTGTCCTTGTATTGCTGAAGGGTCAGTGAGTCTGAAGTAGAACTGGGGTGATTTTTCAGGGCTCCTTCAAGGGTTTGGAGGCACTCTAGTGATAAAGAACCATTGTTATGAAGGTTGATTGATTTCCAGGAGGAAATTGCTTCTCAAACTTTAAGGTACTTGTGCATCATCCCACTACCGGCCCCCAACCTCAGAATCTCACTAAATATATGCAGATTCTAACTCAGTGGGTCTGGGATGGGGCTGAGTATTTCATTTCTAGTGAACTCCCTGGTGATGTCTATGCTGCTGGAGTGGGGACACTACTCTTTGGGACAAGTCAGTAGTCTTTATACCCCAAATTCAGAAGTCTGCCTTTAGGTGAATGTGCGTGGAGTGGAGGCAGAGAGCCTGGTACTGGCTCATGTGAGGTTTGGATTAACCACTATAAAATCACCTGAGGTACCTATTCAATTAAAATTCTGGGGCCTCACACAAACAAATCCAAGTAAACAAGTTAAACAGGTTAAACAATTTAAACAAGTTAAAGCCAGTTAAACAAGTTCCCTAGGTAATGCTTTTATCCATACTAAATTTTGAGAACCAACAAAAGTTAGAGAATCATCAGCATAGATAATTAAAAGAATTATGAGTCCCATAATAATTCAATGATGAATTATATACGTAAACTATTAACAGAACAAATTTTGAGTCTTCTATACTTGTTATTTAAAACTGTGAGACGTAAGAATTTGAAAACAATGTTGTTACCTTGATACATAACTTTTAAACTATATATAAAAGAACAAACAAAACCTCAAATATCATTAAGCTTGTTTATCTCTACATTGACTATGCCCTCACCCAAGACACTATCCCCAGAATTCTTAGACTTTGGGGTCACTTATACATTGCTCTAGTCTATTTTCTGAACTGCTTTTCTTTCACCACATATCATTCACATATACCTTCCTTGACTTGGTAAAATAAATATCCTTAAACTGAAACGTCATACATTTTAAAACAGAATTGAAGTCACTTTAACTATAAGTGACTCTGACTATAGTTATATGATGACTTAGGGGCTTGTAACAGTAAGAGACTTTGCTGTGAGTAATGGAGACTTAGAAAATATGAGGATTAAACAAGACAGAGGTTTCTCAAGTAAAATCTATCCACATTTGGGTAGACCAGAGTTGGTATTCTGGCTTTGCATCACTCTCAAGGACGCTGGCTTTCTCTGCCTTGCCTCGATGGTGTCTCAATCTCCACTGACAAGGTCTAAGTTCATGCCAGTAAGCAGAAGACAGGGAGCAAAGACAAAGGGGCATCCTCTTCATTTTAAAGTGTGTTTCTGAAAACTCACCCACCAATTTTGCTTAAATCTCAGTGACCAGATATTGCACATACATCTACAATCTATCTACTAGAAATGATAGAAAATTTAAGAATGTGTCTGCATACACTGTCATCCACAACATATCGGAGTTCCGTTAATTAAGGAGGGAGGAGAGGATGGATGTTGGGGCAGGCAACTGTCAATCTCTCCCTCAGATATGCTTGAGCATCCAAGCGTGGGCTCTAGAGACATCTGACTTGTAAAACAACCTATATTTATAAGTGACCTGATCTACAGTCTTAGGAGACATTGTGAAATTTGGTGCTTTGAAGAAATCTATGAGGTGGAATGTAAGGAAAAGTAAGAAATAGTCTAATAGAGTTACCCTAGTGAGGACCACTGAGTGACTGAGCACCAGGGGCCACTTTCCACCTAGTGGCACTTTCTATAATATAAAGAGCACAGCCTACATGCTTTGCAGTGGTCCTACCCGGGAATTCATTTATTAAGTCATCTGTGCAAAATCCATCCTTGATATGGCCTGATGTTTGGCTTTTTTCCTCCATTTTTTAGCAATAGTGTTTAAATTTCTCCAATGAGCAATTCAAGCACCCTCTTTTAAAAATATTAATAACTGTTAAGGGCCATCAGTCATTCATTAGTATGCACCGGTTTAATTATATTAAATTTCTAATGGCTGACAAAGATCAGTTGCTTTGTAGAAAAGAGTCTATAGTTTGGGGCCAGTAGAGGTCACTAAATTACTCAGCCATAAGTAATGATGAAAGTAATACTGCCATTTGCAACAACATGGCAAGATCTTGAAATTATCAAGCTAAACAAAATAAGTCAGAAAGAAAAAGTTGAGAACCATATGATCTCACTCATTTATGGGAAATAAAACTGAAAGCAACAAATGAACAAGAGAAACAAACAAAAACTCATAGACACAGACCACAGTTTAGCAGTTACCAGAAGGAAGGGGGGAGGTGGGAAGCAGGTAGAAAAGGGTAAAAGGGGTCAAATATACGGTGATGGAAGATCTGACTTTGGGTGGTGAACACACAATGTGATACACAGATGATGTATTATGAATTGTACTCTTGAAATCTATATAATCGTATTAACGAATGTCACCCCAATGAGTTTAACTTAAAAAATCACTTTAGAAGAACAAATCTTTGTTCTGCTCCTTGGCTGACATGATACAAAGTCACAGCCTGAAGTCATTAGAGGCCAGAAGGAGAGGGGCATGAGGACACTGGAGAGGAGTGCAGAAAGAAACGGGAGATTGATGGAGAATTGAAACTTACTTGTTATTTCTAAAATTTGCCTGAAATTGTCAGGGTACCAGGAATTGCTAAGAAAAAAATTTCCCTTCTCTCTTCAGCAACATATTAGTCTTTGCCACCAGGACACACAACATAGAGTGCTCGGCTCGGGTTAGTCTCATAAGCACCTAATGTGGGTCCCATGTATTTTGCAGGTTCACTGCATTTTGAAGGTCAGCACAGAGATGAGCTAACATTGTATCGTGTCTGATGGAAAATGCATGGAGTTCCAAACAATCGAAGGGGAAATAAAAGTTTGCTTCATAGCATGTGCCTAAATGAGGGATTGCCAAATCAGGGATATTTCTCAACCAATATGCTGTTATTGTTCTTGTTCTTCTTGTTCTTGTTGAATGGTATTACATACACATCATCTGTAGGAGAACAAACGTAAAACAGAAAAGACAAAAGCAATGCTTTTGAAGCAGAACCCAGCAGGCATGACCCCCAGCTATCCCAGGCCCACAAACACAAGCAGAACCATCCTAATGACTGTTCTGGACCAAGAGGGAACAGTGTCTCAAAATAATGCAAGAGCTCAGCTTTCCTTAGCTAAATACTGCCTTCCCCTCTGCAGTGTTTGTACAGAACGTTCTATGTGGATCGAAGGCATGGTTATTGCTGCAGTTGGTGTTCATTTAAGAAGATTCTGCTAATACATATGTTGTGCAGAATTTCACACTTTCAAAGAATTTCACAAATGTGAGTCACACAAAATACATCAACTCTATGAGGAAGGCAGTACAGGTATTACTGTGATCATTGTATTGAGAAGGAAATTAAAGCTCAAATAATTTAAGTGACTTTAAAAAGTACAATGCCAGAAAATGATGGAGGTTGAGCAAGGATTCAGAGCTTCTGACTTCTCAACCGTGGCTGCGCTTTATAATCACCAGGGAAACTTGTTAAAAAAGAAATATCAAGGATCTGGGGACAGTGACAGTGGGATACCTAATTTTGAAATATCCTAGAAACCCTCTCCCCTCTAGCAAAATCTGATAGAATAAACCCAAACACCCACGAGTAACAGCTACAACAAACCTAGGAGCATACACGAACCCCCAAAATGCAATCAGGAAAGTGGAGAAAACCAGCAGTGGCAAATACACACAAGTGACCCACATTCGTGTGGGAGAGAGAACGAGGCACAGCAGCTCCTGATGGCTGTGAGAACGAGAGCGCCCCGCAGGGCCGGAGCGCGCATCGAACAGCGCGGCACCAACCTGGAAGCTGCGGCAGAAGCGAGGAGGGTTTTACCGGCATCATGAGAATGGGGAGGGTGGAGCCATTTATAAGATTAGATATGACAAGGGCATCTTATCCCTGGGAATTTTCAAAATGAATAAAATCTCCCACATGAGACAAAGATCTCATCCTGAGGAGAATACCAATTGAGCAGGACAGGTTACGAAACGCAAAGGTAAAAGAAAACCCAGATGAATGTGGTGGAAGGGTACACAGAGTGTCCGGTCTCAGAAACACACTTTTTAAAATCATTCCGTGAAAACAACAGAAAAGGTTGTTTTCTAAAGCCCTGGATCTAGAAAAGAGCTATCCTGGATATCTCTTCCTGTTTAAAATACAGAAATAAACTTATTTCTCATACACATAATCAAAAAAAAAAAAGAGTGTAGATAAATTCCATACAAAATTATTTAAAAATAAATAAGGAACAGAATACAATAAAGACTCTCTAGAAACATATGTCCACAAAGCTTTACTCTGATAATTTTAGGGGAAAAGAGTGAAAATACTTATGAGTGATAGAAGCTATGAAAGAACAGCATAAAACAGAATTAGAAACATAGAAATTAGGTTATTGGAAAATGGAAGCTTTAAAATAATGGGGACAAACTTAAGAATGAACATAAATAGAAGAAAAAACAATTTTAGAAATGAAGACTAAACCTGAAATCACTCAAAAGCAAAAGAAAGCAATAGATAAATAATGCCTTCAAAGAAATAGAAAGTGGGTGGACATGGTTCCATAGTAGCAGTTAGCATGTCTACTTTACATGCAGAAGGTCCTGGGTTCACACCCCAGTGGAGCAACAGTCTGTGGTTTATGGCCATGCCACCCTGAACAAGCCTGATGTCTGATTTTGGAAGCTAAGTAGGGTCAGGCCTGGTTAGTACTTAGATGGGAGACCACCTAGGAAGACCCGGTGTTTTATAAGCATATAATAATAATAAATAATTTTTAAAAAATAGAAAATGGAAAGGAGGTAAGTTTTAAAAGAAGGTTTAATTTTTTCTTAAGAGGTAGATGTAGAAGGTTAGCAAAGAAGATCTGACATACTATTATAGGAGTCCCCAGAGAAAGCCAGAGCAAAGGAAGAGAACAATTGAGAAAACTTTCTAAAGTTTAAAAAATAGAAATAAAAAAACTTGGAACTTCATCTTGAAAGAGTATGCCACATATATTGGAAAATCATCACAGGAGAGCCATGATGTATTCCAGTAAAATAATTAAACTTTAAAGAAAAAAAAAATAAGAGTCCTATAAGAATCAAGTCGTACTCCCCACTGCCACCAAATCACTTATAAGAAAATCAAGTTGTCATTAGACATTTTGACTTTATGTCAAAAGCAAATGATGCAGCATGTGTTAAGATACTTAAGGAAAAGGAAAGGCAAACCATTGTGTATTACATTGTGTATTTTATGTAAACATAACTTTACATAAAAAAGGACACAATCGTTATTAATCTGCCAAATAAACAAGCAAACAACAGCTACAATAACCCTCAAAGAAACAGAGAATACTGTTTCTCTACTAAAGAAAGCTTTGGACAATCAAAATGACCAGACAATCACTGATGTTAAGATCTGACAGTAAAAATTAAATACATTATCATCTGTAGAACTAAGATAAAATGATAATCATAATGGAATAAAGTATAACGTGTGATAGACACAATCTCTGACTATAATAAACAGGATGAAAACAGGGATATTGATGAAAAGGAGAATAAGCATACTGACTGTCTTTTGGTACCATCTGGGCCTAAAAAGATACTATTTCAAACAGATGTTGGAGAAGGAGAAGAGGAGAAGACAGGAAAAAAATTACTAGTAAATTTTAAAATTTCTGGTAGTAGGGAACAAACAGAAAGTGGCAAGAGTGAAATAAAAAGGAATGAAATATTGTTAAACACTACAACATGGATCAATCTCAAATTAATAATGTCAAGGGAGAGAAGTCATAAAAAAAAGTACAGAATATATGATTCAATTTTTAAAAATTCCTAGAAAATTCAACTAATGTATAATAACCAGTAGCCAATTAGCGGTTGCCTGGAGACAGAGGGGGGGGGAGGGGCAGCAGGTAGGGATTACACAGATCACAAAGGAAAAGGAGGAAAGTCTTGAATAGGTTCATTCTAATGATTATGCTGATAGGTTCACAGTGTATGCATATGTCAAAACTTACTGAATTGTATACTTTAAATTATCTAGTTTTGAATGTCAATTATACTTCCCTAAAGCTATTTTTAAAAAATAAGAAAAAAAAAATAAAAGATAAAGGGGTATACTTAAAAGCAATAAGGTATGAGTAATTTAATACCAACAAAAGGATATTTATTTTGCTTCTGAATTGAACATTTGATAAATTACCTCTGCTCCAATTTGTCACCTGGGGAAATGGAATCATCTGATGGCTCTCTCATTCCCGGGTCTGGTGGGTGATGCTGTCTGTTGCTGAGACCATACCTGATGTCTGTTGGCCAGAACACCTACAAGTGATCTTTTCTGGAACCTGTAATTCTTTGTATTATGGTGACTGGTTCCAAAGGTGAGCATCCTGAGAGAAAGCTCATCAGAAGCTTTAAAGACCTTTTAGGACCAATCTTCCAGAAGTCAGGCATTGTCATTTCTGTCTCACTCTATTCATTGAGGGGACACAGAGGCCTGCCGGTTTCAAGGGAAGGAAAACAGACTCCCCCTAATGAGAAGCAGCTAGGTTCTGGAAGCACACATAGGATTGAAAACTTTTTTGTGGCCATTTTTGAAAAATGCAGTGTGCCAAATGGGATAATTAAATGAATATTTACATTAGTGATTAGGAACTGAGACTTTTGGCATGTGAGAAAAAAGAATTTAGATGTAAAAGTGATGAAATCAAAGAGAAACACTGTATTCCTGAATTTGAAAATATATACATATTTCCCAGTTCTATCTATTGGGAAGGCCTAGAAAATCAACAACTCGGTATCAGTGAGCTGGCCTAGCAATCGATTAGTGTCTCTAAATGCATTTCTCTGTAAAGAAGTTAGGACTCTTTGGAGAAACAGCTGTTGCCAAGAATATTCAAGATGAGCTTTCATACCAGAAAGTTAGAATGCTATCAGAAAGTGTTAGGATTGTATCCAAGAGTCTCTGACTGCAAAATGAAGAGACCTCTGGCCATTAAGACATTTAAGCATAAAGAAATAAAATAATTACAAGTTATAAAAATACATTGAATATTTTTAAATTCATGCATTCATAATAATGTACCTCATGAGAATAAATTAGGAAACCACCTCATTATTTAAAAACTGGTAAATAATGGAAATAAGCATTTTTCTTTATGTTACAAACTGTATTTCAGGGTAATCAAACACTTGATACTTCTCATTATAGAAGAATTCCAGCTACTAGGTAAGGAAGAATAACTGAACTCAAATATCACCATATTGCAAACCTTAATTTAAAAAAATAAATCTAAGCATTGATCATCAGAGGCTGTTAATATCACAAAAAGATAAACAACCAGAAATGTTATGCCTAATGATGGATGTGCCCAACAACTTCTATAAATTAGACTTTCCAAAATGATCCATATAAGTTCTATCAATCTTATAGCTTTAACTACCAATTCACAGGAAATACAGGGAACAGAGGAATGCATTAAAGGATGTCACAGATAGTCACTCATAACCATTTGGAAAATTCCCCAATATAAATGCCTCAATCTATTCTTTAAGTTGCAAGAAAGAAAAAAATAATGGAGGTAATCTAGAGATTGAAAGAGATGTAAGAGACATATTAAACAATCTCAGTGAATCTCCCTTATTTGAATACTGATTTGAGCCAACAAACTATTAAAAAAAACTATGAGACAACTGGGGAAGTGCGATCATTGACAGGATATTTGATTATTTAAAGGAATTAAGCTTTTAGTGTTCCGATGTATAATAATTTGTTTTTTGTAGGAATCCTCTTGTTTTAGTCACACATGCATACGTGCTAAAATACTATGTACAAATGGAATTACATGACATCTGGGACTTGCATCCAAATCACCCACGGTGAATGTGGGGCTGATGGGAGTGAAGATGAAACAAGTTTAGCAATAAGTTGTAAAAGCTGGGAAATGGCTACGCTATCTTGTTATTCATTATATTATTTTCAACTACTCCTATACATTAAAGATGTTCCATAATAAAAAGTTTAAAAATAAATAAATACTGAAGTAAATAACTATACCCTCACCCCATCTCCAGACATTCTGATTAAATTATTCTGTTAATACTCAGGCTTGGTTTTGTTTTTTAAAGTTCTGGGGAATTTCAATGAGCAGCCATGAACGAGAACCACCCCACTGAACCATACACACAGACATACCTCATCATAACATGGGACAGAACCATACAGTCTGTTGCCTAGGTGACCGATTGATTTCAGAAGCCATAAATCTTAATAGAAAGAAAGTAATAGACCAGGACAGGGAAGCAACCAAAGTGTCCTACAATAGATGATTGGATAAAGAAGCTGTGGTACATATATACAATGGAATGTTACTCAGCCATAAGAGGAGATGAAATATTCCCATTTGTGACAAAGTGGATGTACCTTGAGATAATCATGCTAAGCGAAAATGGCCAGAAAGAAAAAATTAAAAACCACAAGATATCACTTACATGTGGGATAAAAACCGAAAAGTAACAAACTAACAGGACAAACAAGTAGAGATTCATAGACATGGACAATAACTAGTGGTTGCCAGAGGATGGGGGAAGGGGGAAGGTAGAGAGGGTAAAAGGGGTCAAATATGTAAAATTGGAAGTTATGTAAATTATACCAAGTGAATAAAAAAAACTCTCAAAAACTTTTTAAAAAATAAAAAATTGAACTTAAAAAAAAAGTAGTAGAGGCTTCATGTATATGAGTACAGTATATACACAAATATAGATATCATAAAATAGTATACATTCCTGCTTGATGGGAAGAATGGCCAGAGTGAAATGAAATGTTTCTGTGAGGTTTTCCTTCTGTGCTTGGCTGTTCACAGAGCTGGCTGGAGCAGGATGAATTAGTGTGGAGTTAAGGTGCAAAGTCATTCAATGACAAGGTAACTGGGGCATTTGCCTAAAGAAAGTATGCAATGAGCTTGTATCTGGGCCATTTTTGGTTACAAATAATTCAGCTAAAGTACTCTTCATCACTTTCCCCAGTAATAGTATTTGGTTAATACTAAAACAGCGTGCTATTTTAAAGTTCATCTTGATTAAATGCCTTGCATGATGGTTGAAATTGAGCCACACTTGAGATGTGGAATGACTCAATACATCATACTCATGGAAAAAAATAAATGCACCCTGATTTTCTTATTGTGCAATTTTTAGACAGATTAATGGTGCTCTCCCTACTAATGGAAATGAATAAAATCCTGACTCTCGACAAACCACCTTTTATGAACCACCATTATTCAAAATTGCTCCAGCAGGTTATATCAAAAGAGTAATTTTTCCAAAAAGGGTCTAAGATATAGTACTGATAAGACCTAAGATATAGAATACCATTATACATGGAGTCCTCAGTGAGCTAGCTGTAAGTTTTTTCCCCCCTAAAAACTTATTTTTGTAAATTGTTCTACTTACAGTATATCTCAGGGAAATAAAATTCTTAAAGTATTTCTCAACTATTGCTGATGCATGTGGAAAAGATTGGTTTTTCTTTGCAGAGAAAATTCAAGTGGGTGCAAATTCAATCAAAACCTCACAAGAAGGCACATATTCAGTCAAGATATAAGTAATGGAGTCACCTACAACACCTGGGACCCATTTCTTTCCAGGAACTGGGGGTTCATCTCATTGCAGAAGACTGAGGGTACTCGGGTCTGACAGCTGGTTTCAACTGGCACCCTTCACTCCCAAACTGTGTCCCAAGATAATAAAAATACTGATACATCTCAGCCCAAGAGATGATACGTAAAGCCTCACTTGGAGACATAAAGAGACTCTTAATTTTCCCCCAAGGACCTCTCCAAAACACTTTCATGAAAGTTGTCTTTTTTAAGTAAAAAGTACAAACTTGTGTTGTCAGCAGTTTTGTTTTTCACAGTTCTGTTCAGAAAAGTGCACATTAATAGTGCAAGAGCCAAGAAGGGTTTGATAAGCTTGTTGGGTAACATTGAACATTACTTCCTTGAATTCCATTATCTGCGTCTGTAAAACAGGAGTAGGATTACCTGTTTTACAGAGGTAATTGAAGATTAAAAAGAGATACTGTGCAGCGTCTTACACATAACAAGTGCTCAATGTTTTTTTTTCTCCAATTTACCCACCCGAATGAGAAGAACTATGCCTAGAGGAAATGAACACAATCCTTATTATCAAGTGCCTCATTAATCTAGGTAGCATCCCTCCAAGTACATTCCAGGAACATTATTTTCTTGGATAGTAGTACTTGATCCACAGTCACTGAGGGGAAAAGTTACTGTCCATGGTCAAATAAGTTTAAGAAATGCTGGGTTAAACCCCTGTCTTCATGACTGCTTTGAGTTTTTCAACTGCTAATATAAACTGTGATTCTTCAAAGCAAGGACAAAATGTGCTAATTTCCCAACTTCTGGGGTGGTAGGAACTTTTTAATCAGCAACACTTACTAAAACCCGAAGGAATCAATATTCTGTAACACAGCGTGGCAAATATGGGTCCTGGGAACCGGACCAACAAGAGCAGTGGGCAGTCATTGTTGCCTTAAAGGATAGCAATGTTTTTATTGTTTCTTTTCTGTGCATGGGATTACTCATATGCACCATGAGAATGAAATACCCTCAGCAATTTACTGGATGATTTTTGCTTTGGGGGTTTTTTGTCTGTTTGTTTATTTGTTTGTTTGTTTTGGCATCTGGATGACTGACGGTAAGATGTTCACTCTTGTGAATACTACAGTGAATAATTATAGTACCTCCTGCTTGACAAATATGCATGCTTTCCGAAGGTGCAGGGGTCACCTTAGTAAAAAATATAATTAGCTGGATGAAAACGAATTCGATGTTTTTATATCTTTAATAGATATTTAAAAGTAGATTTGGGAGAACTCAGAATCATGGAACTTCCAATTTTGCATGCACAGTTTCAGATACATACTAAATCACATTTTGAAAAGGAAACTTTGATTTAATTTAACAAATACCTGTTGCTTATCTGTTATGTATATTATAAAGTATTGGTTAGTGAACCAATAATGGTGAGAGAAGGCAGGCATGGATGCCTCTGAACAAAAAATTAGGAGTCTATATTGTGAATTTCTATACAGAACAAAAGCTTGTGCTGACTCTTCAGATAATCACTCTCTTTGAGTTCTGCCACGTCTGGGATTTTGACAACGCTGCTACAACATTTTAGTTTCAACTCTGCTTAGCAATGCCATTGCAAAACCATGCAATGCTCAAATGGGACAGAATATACATTGGTTGCCAGAGCAACTGCTCAGTGTGTGGTCTAGTTGAGTTCCAGAGCTGTGATCTACTTGGGAGGAAAGTGAAAAGGTCATTTGGAGTGGCTTCTAATCTGCATACCAAATGAGAGACATTCAAATGAACCATGCCCAGGTGATCCCAAGTACACTGAGGAGCCTGAAGCCATCCCAGATTGGTAGGTAACTCTGGTCTTGTGGCAGGCAGAATTCTAAGACAGTCTCCAATATTCTCACCCCTTGTCTACACCCTACGTAATCTCCTCCCCTTGAATACTGGCTGTGAATATGATTGATTTTACTCCTGTGACCAGGTTACATTACATAACAAAGATGAAGGAATTTTGCAGAAGCAATTAAGGTCCTAAATAAACTGACACAGTTAGTCAAAAGAGAGATTATCCTGGGTAGGCCTGATTTAACCAGGTGAGCCCAAAAAGGGACCGGATCCTCCTAAAGAGATTGGAAGTAAAAGAGACTCTGCCATAAGAGAAGCAAACTGTCACGTTGTGGAGAGGGCCAAGTGGCAGGGAATAGTGGATGCCCTCTAGACAGCCAGCAAAAAAACAGGGACCTCTCGAATTGCAAGGAATTGAATTCTGCCAACCACCAATGAGCCTGAAAAAGAATCAGAGTGTCAGAAGATACCCCAGTAGCAGCCGACATCTTGATTACGACCTGGTGAGACCCTGACCTAACCAGAGGACACAGACAACCATACATGGACTCTTGACCCAAGAAACTGTGAAATCACAAATGGTTATTGTTTTTATGGTGGTTTGTAACATAGTAATAGAAATCTAATACAGTCTCATAGATTTTCATCAACAACTATTCCTCAAACATACGTCATAAATATTTTGTGAAAGAAATCATACAATGTTAGACCTATATGAGATCATCAAAGATTTTTCCTCACACCTTTTACATCAATGAAAAGGAATTTGTGATGTAGAAAGATGATGTAATCTGTTAAAGATCACATGTCCTGCTAACAAGAGAACCAAGACTAAAACAGAGGTCACCTGGCTTTCAGTCTCCTAGTCTGTGAGCAAATGTTACCTGTCACCTAAGAAGTACACAGCAGCACAAAGAGAATCCCGTGTGTACCTCTATTAAGTGGATTTCATTGTCCCTATTTTCCAGTAGAAAAATAATTCCTCCAATGGATTTGCTCAGAACAGGGAGTTTGATTCCATGGTGCACAAATTAATACAGGTGTATTAGACATCCGAGACAGGAAGTCAAATCTGGGGGTACAATAATGGTATTCCTAAAGTTCCATACACCAGCATTTCTAACAGTATCCTCCTGCAGGTGTTTAACATCTTCTTGTAAACATACATGGTGTATCCATCAGGGTCCAGGCAAGAGAAAGAACCCATATCAGTTATCTGGACAGAGTAGATTTAATGTAAAGATGTGTTAACGATATATATTAACTATATAACTATATAACTATATTAACTATATAACTATTAACTACTTAACTGAGAGGATAAGAAGAGATTTCTACAGTATAATATCAGGTAGTACCTGCAAGAGGAAGCTATCATTCCAAGAGCCAGGAGACAAAGGAAAAAGGCTAGAAGTATTAGAACTTACAAAGGAATACCATGAAACTGAAATCAGACATCTGAGGAAGAACTGCTTAGTCAGGTGGGGTATCTGAGCTTGGAGAAGGGCCCATGAAACTGGGACCCAGATTTTAAGGAAGGGGCTCTGGCTCAATGGGGCAAAGAAGTTTGTTCTCCAAGCGCTGGGAGATTTTGAATTAGATTCAGCTGCTGCCATAGGAAGGTGTTGCTGGGATGAAAACTGAATCAGGAGCAAAACCTCCAAGAACAGTGAGCAGACAGAGACTTTGCAGGAAATACACACAAAGGAGCAAATCTCTCCCTTCTCTCCATCAGCTTTGCGGTCTCTCTCTAGCATCTCTCATTGGCAGACCCTTACATGAAGCCAGCCAGAAACTGACATGGCTTTTCGAGTTCCTGTCCAGCATCATGCGATAAGTATAGAAGGGTGATTTTGAACCTAGAAAAAATAACTTAATAACTGACACACATGGTTTATATATTATTTTCCCTCTCCCTAGTTCCATTTCCCAGATCATCTGCCCAACCTGAAAATCCATGGTGAAGTTTTCCCCCAAACGATATAAAGCTGACGCAGAGTCCATGAAGCTGCTGCAAAATATATGCTGCCATCATGAAAGCAACTGCTCCATAATCTGCTTCCTCTAAACTCACAGATGATCCAACAGTTGAAAGCCTTAACTTCCGTCCCAGCCAGCGTCTGGTCCAGGAAACCACACTGTGGGCAGAGATGAGGAGGTGCCTTCCTCTGCGTGACACCTGGGTGCATGGGTTCTCAAGGCTATGCTGCCTTGTGCTCCTGCTGTCTCAGGGAAAGCAGGGAGAAACTGGCCATTTTTCTAGGCTCCCTCGTTCTATCACCACTGGAATCCTGAGAACTGGTCAGAAAGTTGTCAGAAGAATAGACAATGCTGCGAGACTTCATCTTTTGATCATGCTTGTGCATGCTGACTCTTTTCCCAGTTCATTGAACTGTATCTCATTCTTTAATGCAAATGGTGCCAAGATAAACTTATGGATAAGACATGAGCTCCTTGAATTTAACCTGAATCTACAACCATTACCTGTACACTATAATACAGGTAAAGGATATTTAAAGAGGCAAATAGCATTATAGTTATGTGCAAGCTGTACAGTCTGACTACTTGGCTTTGAAGCTTGCCTCTATATGTGACCTTGGGCAGGTTCATTATCCTCTCCTAGCCTTGGTCTCCTCAACTATTAAACAGGGTGATAACAGTAGTGCCTTCTACATAAAGTTGTTATGAGAATTAAATACATGGTATTGGCAGAGCCCTTGGAAGAGTGTTTGGCTGCCACAGTAAGTGCTTTATAAATGGAAATCATTCTTATTTTCTATTCCCAAGAGTCATTGTGAAAACATAACCAGATTTTATATCATTACACCAGGGGAATTCTCACTTCAGCCCCAAGATCTCTTTATCATCCACTTGAGATCTAAATTTTGGGGTTATTCAGGACTCTATAAAGGGTTTACTTTCCTTTTCCCTGCTTATTTTCTTCCCTAAATGATCTCATCCTTTACTATGACTATATATCATTTATGTGTCATCAACTCCAAAATTTATTTCTCATGCACAGATCATTGCTCTCATCTTTAAACATACACATATTCCATTACCTACCTGAAATATCCATTTTGATGGCTCATAGGCATCTCAAATGTAGCATGCCCACAATTGAATCCTTAGTAGCCCAACCCTCTTCTCATCTTTTTTGCCAAGTCTTCTCATTTTCAGTAAATGGTACCATACATAGTCCATCCAGATGCTCAATCCAGGAATCTGGGAGTCATCTAGGATTTATTTCTGGTCACGGTATCCAATATTCATTAATATTTTGTCATTTTCCTCTAAAACATAATTTAGTCCATTAATTTCTCCTCCTACTATATCATTACTTCTTACTCAAACTAATGCTCCACTATTTCCCTCACCATCATTCTTCAACATCAGTCAGCTGGGAGATAATTCTAAAGTGTGGATTAGATCACGAGGCTCCTCCTCTTAAACTTTCTGTGGCTTCCCTTTGCACTGAAAATAAAACTCATATTTGTTTCCATGTGGCTGACAATGGATCGTTAGGATACAACTCCCCTGCAACTTTTCTAGTCTTCCTAGACTCTTTCAGTCTGCTGCATCCACTAAGCCCTTTCTTCATGCATGCTGTTCCCTGTGCTTGGAATGCTCTTTCGACCTTCTTCTATCTGGCTCACACTTATCTTGAGTCACAGCATCAGTGCCAATGCCTTGGAAAGATTTTTTCTGTCTAAAACGGGTTCCCTCACATACCATCTCATTCACTCCCTTTCTATTATTCTGTGCCATGGCATCTCATTCTCTTTAAAGCATAACAATAGGTAAACATTGAATCATTATTTCTATGTACCATTATCTGTCTTCCCCTGCCAGACTTCTCTGAATCCCTTTGGCCTACCACTAGTTCTATGCTACTAGCACAGTTCCGATCCCAATATTGAAAAAAATATTTTTGAATGAATGAACATATCGTAGAGCTTCCCTATAAATGTGTTTTGGTGAGAACAACAGAATTAACCACCCAGATTGAAAGTGGAAATAGCAAAATTCCCTGTGATGAAATGGTATAGCAACACATCTATAATATTAGTGTCATAAAAAGTTTAAAATTCATATTTTCCAAACTTTCAATTCCAGAGATAAGCTGATCATTGATAAGCTGAACCATGAATTGTCATATCTGACATTGTTTCCTATTGCCATCACCAGTAACTATCATGCTTTGAATCCTCTTTTTGGGAAAAATCATACCTGCTAATTCTAATTATACCAGGTAAATTTCCAATATATAGAACAAAGGCATACATTCTAGTTCTGTGTCTCCAATAAGTTTCTCCTTCTCACCATGACTATGTCTGAGCTTCTATTGAAAATTAAATGCTCACTGTATCCCTCACTGCCCTGTAGCAAAATATTTAAGAGAAAAGTTGTATCTGTTTTCATACATTCTATTTTGTCCCCAAAATACTCCCCTTCTGATGCAGCACAAACCCAATGACTGATTGATATGGGATGTAAAGACCTGACCCCTCATCTCAACTTTAGGCAGCATGAAGGGTCATCCTAGCTTCCGGTTCTTAGTATGTCATTTGAAGCCTTCAGCAGCCCAACTTCTCCCTCTGACCTATCCTGCTCCAATCCCTTCTCTTCCACAGGCATTAAACTCAAGAATACTCTTCAATAAACATCCTACATTCTGTGAACCCAACCTGTGATTGAAGCCTTCAATATTATAGGTATCTTTTAACTCTTTCGCATCACTCTTAACAGTTGAATTTTTACATGTAATTCTGTGATTATTTGATTTATGTCAGTCTCCCCCAGCAAGTCCTATGTTCCATGAAAAGAACTGCATCATTTTTTGCTCACTATTAATTCTCCAGTACCCAGTAGAATGTATTTGATACATAGTATATGCTTGGTGAATACTTAGTTTATGTAAATGAATGAATGCCTGATAATTCACCATTAGGAATTTATTATTTTAGTTACTGGGTTTCCTAATTAAAATGCAATCGATCCTTACATTTAATCAGTAAATTCTAGGCTGAGCACATGAAGGCTTTCCTGGCGAGAAAAGTAAGAATGAACTTAGGCAGGATATGAGTTGAAGAAAAAAGCTAAATGTTAATAAAAGACCAACTATCAAATATTATAGCAGAAAGGTTGAAAAAACATGGCGTTTGAACTCAGCCAAACATGGATTTGAGGTCAGACTTTGTCACTTACTTAACCCATATGATGTCATAAAAATTAAAAGAATTCTAGTTGGAAAACACCAGGCATAAAGTCAGCTCATGAAAAATATTGGTATCTTCTCCACATACTTCTTTATCCTCCTCTACTACTTTGCAACATTTTCTCAGCCATGAAATTGCCTTATCTGAATATCCACAGAGGAAGACAGCCAACATGGAGATGTAGCAGGGCTCCTTCAATTCTTTTGCTCTTTCTGTTTAAATCTTTCCAGTTTCAAGTTTATTTCAGTGAGCCAATCATCACAGAATCTTGAAATGGTTGCTATTGGATCTGGTTAAAAGTAATGAACTGAAACAAAGTATCATGGCAAAACTATGCAAATCAGCCCATACCTAAATCAAACTAATAGGCGGACTTCTCACCCACTGCCAGCTAATTTACTTCTTGCCACTGGATATTGATTCTACTTAGAGTGGTGGGAAATCTGTCATGCTTAAGATGCCATCTGTTCCAATTGTCAATGGAAGTTACTTCTCTCTTCCAAGGTCTGTTGGATAAGAGCTCATCCCTTATTTCTGGCAGGCTTTTGAAAGCTTCATTAGGTTCTTAGTCAACAATGGACAAGGAATCTAATCTATTTATTTTCATTACTTCTAACAATTGACTAATTTTACACTTTAAGTCAGGGGCCACCTCTCAACCACAAAAACAAAAATCAATGGAGGAAGAGAGGGTTGTGGCAGAAGGACACAAGAGTTTTGTGTATATGATAGTGAAATTGTAGACAACTCAACAACAAGAGTTAAATATTTAAAATTGTATGAGGCTACAGGGTAGGGAAGGATGGATTACACAGCAGATATCAGTTAGAGGAAATGGCCAGCAAATTTTCAAAGAAAAGTATCTGAAAATTAAGAACAAGAAGGAATCTTCCCCCAAAATTATAGAAGTTCTGCTTCCTGGAACACTAGAGACATGTCAAATGCTGTAGCTTATACTAAATTAATACCATTTGTACTGATCCAGACTTGAGTGAGTGATACACTTTTCATAGTAGATCTTATGTAATCAAATGAGTGAAGGGTCTCAACAGTGAAGTCTAATGAACGTTAAATGATTAGGGAGGTTTAAAATTATGTGAATCCATTTATTTCTACTCAAAGGTATATTTCTTTAAAGTAAACTCTCCTGGTTCAAAACAAGTTTCTGATCCATAGGTTGTTAGACTTTTCTACATTTTCACAGTATCTGTCAATCTAAAATTGACAATATAATTGCTAACAACACCTACTTAAACTGTTTTTAATGAATTGTTTTACATAGACATATTTAGAAGTGAAAACAGTTCATCTATTGTTAAGGTTTTGGGATTTAGTTTGGGGTTTTTTTGTTTGTTTGCTTTTGTTTTGTTTTTGTTTGCACCCTGGTGAAAACAAGAATAAGCAGATTTGAGAAATGAGTAATATAGTCAACGTTCAGACATACAAAGAACCTAGCCATAAACTTAAATAGTTAAGTTGGGAATCTTGTCGAAAGGCAAGTTAACATGGAATGGGTGAGATTCAAAAGGCCCTAAATTATTAAAGTTGCATCTCTTTGAAAGAGGTGTGACTTATTAGAGATCTAGAGATATGTCAAAAAGGAGGAGACAATTGCACATAACATGGCATTCCAGCCTGCATGTTAGCCCCTGGAATAAGTACATGCTCGGCAGTATATGTTCTAAAATGCCTCCTCTGGACACATGTCTGCTATTTCAAGTCCCTGTACTCAGGGCCTGTTATGTTCCTGTTGTTTCCAATGTATCAGACAGGAACTAAGTAAAAGACTCCTCTCAATTAATTACCTTTTCCATTAATTCATTTGTATTTTGGTAATATTTTGTCTATTTATAACAAACATTAACTACAGAAAGTTGAAGGATATGAAAGCCACTCACATTCTCCCTCACAGAAATAAGATCTTGGTGAATATATATGAATCTTTTTCTGTACATACATACATATGTATTATTTATTTAGAAAATTGAGAATATATAAGGGAATGGTATTATAATATGTATTTTTCCTAATTGGTATAACTTGAGAATTTTCCTCTGATAGTAAATGTTTGAGTAAGATTTTCATATTTGCATATATTTGTTAACCAATATTTATTGTAAGATGGTGTGAGAAGTACTAAAAAGAAGATACAGCCTTCACTCATTTGGGCAAAATGGGTGAAGGCGGTTAAAAGGTGCAAACTTCCAGTTATAAAATAAATAAAATAATAAAAAGTATCTCTCCTGCCCCCCAATTTTCTTTTCTAAAGATTTTTAAACAGTTTTCTAGAAGTCCTTCTGCGATCTCAATCATTGGAGTGATTGGCCTGCATTACGAGAAGTCCAACCATCCCTTATGCCCAGGCTACTCTCTGCAGTCTCCTTGGTGAGCCTTACTTCGCTGCTAGAGAATTTCTGCATCCCTGAGTGTGTGACTAGATTATTTCTGGTTCATTGATTTCTCATTTTCTGGATTACTTTATCTCATGACTACATAGTTCTCTCTGCTGGATGTCTGGAGAGGTGGTACCTGTCTTTGTCAGGATTCCTAGAAATCTCTGGTGACAGACTTTTAAACAACAAGGTTACAGGGGCTGCAGTAAAAACACTGTAGGCCAGTCTCAACTGTATGGTTGAAAAAGCTGTCCTATGTCCTAAGGTATACGCTTTGGCTTACAAAGAAATCTTCAAATTATCTTGTGTTGATTGTATCTGTCTTTTTGTGTATTTGTGAGAGTAATCAATTAGAAGATGTTACTCCATCTTACCTTAAAATTCCATCTTGTTTATGTAGCAGAGAGAAAATACTTTTTTCTTCTATCTAAGTTAAATGGATAAACAATATATGATATATGCATACAATGAATATTATCTGGCCATAAAAAGCAATGAAATATTGATACATACTATAACATGGATAGACCTTGAAAATATTATGTGAAGTGAAAGAAGACTACATATTATAGGATTCCATTTATATAAAGTATCCAGAATAGGAAAATCTACTGAGACAGAAACTAGGTTAGTAGTGGCCTAAGCCTGGAGTAGAAGAAAGAGTTAGGAGATGATGGCCGAGAAGGGCAGGGTTCCTTTGGGGGTGATGAAAGTCTTCTAAAATTGACAGCGGTGATGGTTGTACAACTTGGTGAATTACTAAAAACTATTGAATTGTACACTTTAAATGGGTGAATTGTATGGTGTGTGAACTATCTTCCAATGAAGATGTTACTCATAAAAAAAAATGCACAATGCTAGAAATACTTCTAGTCTCTCAAGGAGGAATTCATGCTGTACATGGACGGAAATGTTGTGCTAAAGTCCCTGGTGATCTGACCATTGTCCTTTAAATACCCTCTAGCCAACAAACCACTGTGCAGATAACCACAGAACAATCAAGCAGTACCTAGGATCCCTGCCCATAGTTAACTTACAAGTTAGTTTGCTGAGTGGAAATATTGGCTAGTTAGAGAATAATGAAGCTAATTGCAAGATTTAATGCATCCTACCTACCTCTTGTGTACTAGAGTTACAGCTGGGCAAGTCGCATGTCTCTCCTCCATTATGAAATCAAATTAATGACACTAAATGAGAAAAAAGTCACACAGCAAACTTATTTAGTCGAATCTGCACATTTTAAGGAATGATTAACCGAAAGAAGGGACTTACACAAAATACAAAAACATTTGCTAAAATCCACCATACATTTCTTTAGCTGGGAAAAGTTCTACATTTCTCAGTTAAAGAGATTGCTTTCCAGGATGAGTAGAAGACCTTCCTAATACCAGCTATAAACTGCAAACTCATCCAAAAAGACAGATGCCTCTGTAATTGGATGACAAGGGAATCTCAAAAATGCTGGAGATTATTTGCTATTACTTTATCTGCCATAAAACCAATTAGGCTATGCCCATAGAAAGTATTTAATAAATATTTGCTAAATTGGAAAGGAAAGAGATTGTGAAACTAATTAAAAACAAGGAGGTGTTTTCTGTTTATCAAAACCAATTGGTTTCTGTCAAATCTGGACCAAACATGCAATTGGAACTGAGACTGCCATGTACTAAACTGAACTCTAAATACCATAGACTGTCTCTCTTCATAACTCCTTCATTTTAAAAACCTGGTCCCCTGTATGCAAGTAAAGCTCCCTTATTTTTTCTCAAAACTTGTGAGCAAGTTTCTTTTAAGTATGGGGGAAATATCAAGTCTCATTGTTTTCTAAAATATGATAAGAATATGCTACCTAACTCAATAATTTTTATATCAGTTTGAATATTTTTATTTTTATACTCAAACTGATGTGAAAGGATAGGGAAGAATCAGAAAAGGAGAAGACAAAACTGAAAAGGGAAAATGATTACAGAGAATAAATTCGATTTTAAATTTTATTTTTGAAAAGAGTCTTTAAAATTGAAAATGTCGAAGGAAATATAAGTTTGATTTGGTTAATAATGGCTTGCCTGAATTCTTTTCTTAAATTGCTGCTGTGGTTTCACACTTTTCCTTCTCTTTTTTTCTTTCTAAATTGTCTTTTATGTGTAAATACAATATAGCTCTCTCTTGACAATTATATTTTGTTAATCACCAGTTTTTTTAAATTGTTTTTGAAAATCAAGTTTTTAATACATGTGCATAGGGAATTCACATAGGCATGAAAATTCCAGATAGTGATGCAACATTGGGTATGTAAGACATTTTGGACAAAAGAGAAAAATGGTAGAAGGGGTATTAGATTTCAGAAGTGAGAATGGATGATTTACAGGTAGCTGAGAAAGAGAAGAGCACAGATGGCGAGAAAATTCTTGCTAGGCTAGTCACCAATACCTAACAATATCCCCCACGTGGGAGCCTTCTTTTCCAGCCTCATTCTTGCCATCCTGGTTCAGGCTCCCAGCACTAGCTTTCATCATCCTGGTGACACACACACACACACACACACACACATGCACACATATATATGTAATATATGTTATATATATATATGTGTGTGTGTGTGTGTGTATAATATATAATATATATAATATATGTAACATATATGTTATATATATATGTATACATATATTACATATATATGGTTTTAATTTCCCCAACAACTTTGCTTTTATTTTAATAATTGTAAACCCAAATAGGCTATACACATAGTGTGTGTTTAATAAATATTTGCTGAATTGGAAATGGAAGAGACTGAAATCGGTTAAACTACATTTGAAGGTAAAAATACTAAAAATGTAGAAAATCCAGTGTATGGCCACCAAGAACACTGCTCAGGTCCACATTTTGCAAACATATCTTTTTATAACTTAATGCTTGAGCACACATTTAGATATAGATATGATATATTAAATTTCCAGGTATATAATAACTTTGGTTAATTAAAGAAGACTGAGAAATATTTGTTATTTCAGAGTCAGGCAATTAAAGATGTCAGCTGTAAAATGAGTAACATAGAAATTTTAGTCTTATTGATACAAACCACCTTTACCCCAAGAAGTCAAGCAATCATGACATTAAAAATTAAATTATATTTACTCATTTATGTTTTACCCAACTAATAACTAGAGCAAATATTAATCACACAATGACAGAACATACACTTCAAGAGCTAACTGACACTGGCATAAACGATTGGGTAGGCATCTGTTTGTTTAATTTGCTTAAGCAATGGTTATTCATGACCCTACCCCACGGGTTTTGGAGTCAAAACCCTTAGATTCAATCGCCTGCCTCACCACTCAGTACCTGTGTGATCTTGACCAAGTACTGTTATTTAACCCCACTAAACCTTAACTATTTCATCTGAGGACCACTGATAAAATTACATGTAGTTGTTATAAGGCTTAAATGAGCTAAATATAATTATTTAGAGTATCTGAACCAAAGAAGCTTTCAGTAAATGGTAACAATTTTTATTAAAACCTGTTCTTATTTGTTTCAGTGTTTTTCTTTTCTAACTTTACTTCTTCCTTAGCTATCATTTGGCCTCTTCTCAAATACCATTTAAGAAATAAATTTCTAGATAACACTGGCCTCCTGGAAATTCTTCTCCACAATTGGGATTACCACTATTTAGAGAACTGGAATATTAATACAAAATTATAATACCAAACATGGTATGGTGAAGAAGAGAAAACAGTAGGTATGGGTCATTCTTTTGAGCATCTTCGCAGTTATGGGAAGTAGCTTGAAAAAGAAAAACTTGCAGGGAGAATTGTGTTAGCATAGAGATATTTCATTTATAGAAGGAAAGGAGCAAATGGGGAGAAGAAGATCACAAGAGAGGAGAAAGAAAGTAATGCACAAAATGAAGGAAATGATTGTAGTCTAAGTTTCCAAAAAAGTATAAGTGAATGGAAATCAAGAGTACAGATGAATGGATCGGTTCTAGAAAGAAGGCATACATCTTCCTAGAAATGAAAAAAAAATGAGTTAATGGAGGATGATATGGAAAAAAGGTTAGATGGAAAAAGAAGTTGAAGAACTTAGTAGACATAAAAATATAGGACACCTAGTTAAATTTGTATTTCAGATAAACAATGAATATTTTTTAGAATAAGCAGTTTCCAGATGTTGCATGGGAAATATATATACTTAAAAAATATTGTTACTTTACTTGAAATTTAAACTTAAATGGGTTCTTGTATTTTCACTTGCTTAATCTGACAACTCTATGAGAGAGTTCACTTATGATCTCTTTATACCTGGTGAAGCCAGCTGTTTAAAAATCTACCCAGAATAAAGATAGGAAGAGATGAAGACATGAGAATGGAAAGGAGTGTAATAGTCATGATAAGGACAGGAGTAGTGATTTACTCAGAATAGAATTTTTAAACAGTTACATGAGAGACACTGAGCTTCTATGCCAAATGTTTAACATCTTTGGTATTAAGAAATTAATCCAGATCTTGAGAGTTCTTTGCATTTCCTCTTCTAGGAACATCTAACACACTCTTCATTCTCATGTTCTACACTTAATTCCCTTCAGTGTTGGGACCAGAATTAGTTTCTTGGTGCATAAGAAAACAAAATTCTTTTGGATTAAGTACCAGGTCCATGCAGTTCTATTTAATTACTTTCCATAGTACGTTAAACCCTAATATAAAGGCTTCCCAGGATTCTTCTAAGAATCACTTTCTGTAGTGTTTCTTAATGCAGTGATTTGGTTATGCCTGCAAAAGTTGTTTTCTTAACAGGTAGCCACTTTGAAATCTCTCTTAGCCACCTACTTGATCCTGGTCAATTAACATTCTTAGTCTGACTACTCCCAGGCATCTCTACAATCATGAATGTTCCTTCCTACATCCTCCATCATCGTATTTACCATTCTGAAAGCCCAAGGGTTTTCAAAATCACACCCTCTCACATCTTGATCCTAGGATCACCACCTGGATGGATGATGACATGGTCACCATACCCCATGATACCAAACCACCATTCAGTAACAGCTTTGTCATATATTAAAATTGCATTTAACCTCAAAGGAGAAATAGTTAACAGATAAATTTCAGAAACCATAGATGAACAATGAGAAGATACACTAAAACTCTCTGATCATATCATGGGTTATATCCCAACAGGGATCATGTGTCATGTGACACCCCAACTCTAAGTGTAATATGTGGTAGAGTAGCCCTAAAAAGGTTAAATTCTGAGAAGATTTTTTGAATGCAATTTGATCTAAGAGCACCCGATCCATTTTAATCTTGATACCCTCGGGTTACTTTCTATTCACATTTATGACATTCAAAGCCATAACTTATAATTGAACTATTAGTGATACATTAGTCTTCTTTTTAGATTAATAGAAAATGCTGATTCATCACAAAGAAAACATAGACTTAGACCAGGCTTTTAAAAAGAAATCGTAAGTGTTCAGGTCACTTGAATAGTGCCTGCTAAATCTTTACACTTTTCAGCTGAAGGCTGAATGCAGAGACATGCAGTTAAACAACACAATTTTAAAATTCATTAAATTTTCTGACCTGATGTCAAGACTCCATTTTAAGTTTTCTATATAAATACATGCCAATTTAAATATATATGAAACATTAACAGTAACTTTTGAAATTATAGATCTAGAAACAGGGGTGGAAGTTGGCATGAAATAGTACCAGGCTCTCAAATTCTGTATCTGCACCCATGAACAGTGGTATTCCTCCAGTTACAGTTAGATACCCTTCCACTAAAGTGACATCTTCCCAACTTGAGGGAAACAATCATGTGGAAAACATTAAATGTTTTTAATTTCAAGTTATTTTTTTTCTTGTGTGTGTATGTGGGAAGTGTACGTGAGAACGGAAGGAGAAGAATGTATCTGGTATCACCTTCTAGTCATACAAACTAGAATACAGGTTATTTGATTAACATGAAATTCTATTGGCATCTAAGTAAAACAAGCTATCATAGCATTTTCTGTTTCTCTGCAAAGAGCTTCAAGAGTTCCATGAGCTCTGCAATTTGAACTCTTGTAAGAAAACTGTAAAGAGCATAATCAGAGGCTGGGGACCTAGGTTTTACTCCCACATTTGACATTATTTCATTATGTAGCCTTAAGCAAGGTCATATGTTTCTATGGTTCCTAATTTCCTCAAATACAAAATAGAGAGTTGAGTTAAGTCACTGGATTTTAAACATTTTTTAATTTAAGAAAGCTATTTTAAAACAAAATTTAACCAAGAAATATAAACAAATAAGATAAAAGCAAAACATCTTTGATAGAATGCTGGGGGTGAAAGGGAAGAGCCCAAAATCATCCCCAAACTTTGTCTTGATAATGCTCAACTCCTATGCCCAGAAAACCTATATAATCTTTATAATTATATATCATTGATTCCTATTTTAACTATGGGGCTAAATAAACTCCAAAACCTTCTCCAGCTTTATCAAGGACTTAATTAATTAAATGCAAGTACCCTATAATATAGATTCTACATAAGAGTCTATTGAGTTAATACAAACTAAATAATATGGGTTTTAAGACTCAAAGTTAGGGCTAAAATAAAGCTCTGAGATGACCTACAAGCATGATTGCCATCATAGTGAAGGTAAACTCACCTAAAGTATGTATAAAGGCAAAGCATATGTAAAGCAGAAGCAAGCAAACACAGGAAGCATCAGGGATGTGAGAGATTTCCAGGCTCAGTTCCTCAGGTTCCTTTCTCAACTGCATAGGATGAGGCTCATTTTGAGATTATGAGCCACCATAATGGTCTAGATGTGTGTGAGAATCTTCAGTTTCAGGAGAGTTCAAGCAAAAGTTTCCAGAAGAGAAGTTTTCTATGATCTATTCATCACATGACTAAAGCCAGGCTATATAACTGGGTAAGCCAGGTGTAAGTTATCAATGTACATATCCCTAAAAAGTGTTAAAAAGCTGGCCCTGGCCTCAACCAAGAAATTTCAAATTTTTCACAGCACATTAAAAATCACTGGCTAGCCCATCTCATCTTTCTCTTGCATTAAGTGTCAATACCAGACTTCCAGATCCCCAGAGATAAGCAGAAATATGTCCCAGGTCAACTGTAAGATAACTGTCTTATGAAGACCCCACTGGAACTGGAAAATAAGTCCATGAAATACTGGTAAAACCAAAAGAAATATTACATTCCTGGAGAAAAAGAGAGATTAATACCACTGTCAAGGGCTCTCAAGTTGGGGGAAGTTATTCCTAACACATACCAGATCAACTCACTATTTGAACTGTACAGAAGCCAGATGACTCTGATGATTACAGTGGATTACCATCAAGTAATAGGTGGTAACTCCAATGTCAGCCTTCTTCCAACAAATCAACACAACTCTAGTCCCTGATGTGTAGGTGATTTTCTCTCTATTTATTTAACAAAGAGCTAGTAATAGCTTCCTCTGCCTCTTTCAGGGATGTATTAACTTTCCAGCCTACTTTTTAATCTAAGCTATAAAGAACCTGATCATCTATCCATTCTACAGATCATGACAATGTTCATTACGTTGATGCTGAGTGAGCTGGTGAGCAGCAAATAACAAATTCCTTAGTTCAGTATAATTCAAAGTGTAGTCTGCATACCAATTAAGATTTGAAAATTGTTGTATGCCGATTTACAATAAGTTAAATACAGAAATTCAAACTAAGAATTTAAAAGTTGTGTAGCAATTTGACAGCATAATTTTATGTCTGTTGAACTTAATATTAAACTTTTTAAACTTACATTTTCTTTGTCTTATTTCATTTTTTAGCTATCCATTTTTACTGTATTTTGCAAAAGTAGCAGCCTGAAATGGATTGGAAATTTAAAAATAAAATAAAAACATACACAGATCATTTGAGAATATTGCCCAAAGCAGGGATCAACAAACTAACAGAAGCTTTTTTTTTTACATGGCCCATGAGCTAAGAATGATTTTTTACATTTTTAAAGAATTGTAAAAACAAAACAAAACAAACAAAAAAAGAAGAACATTTGACAAAGCATAAAGTATTTACTATCTGGCACTTTACAGAAAAATATTTCCAACTCCTACCCTAGACACCTTGGTAAGACATATGTAGGACAAAGCATAAGAAATAAACCCCTCAACAATTCAGGATTCTGTCATTTCTAGACTTCTAGTGCATGTCAATATACCACCTGTGAGGTAAAGGACAAGCTGATACATCTGGCACCTAGTCCCACAAAGAAAGAAGCTCAATGCCTATTGGGCCTCTGAGTTTTGAAGGCCACTGTGCCAAATTTGGGCATGAACGTTGCTTGGACACATTTACCAAGTAACGTGTAGGATTTCTAGCTTTTAGTGGAGTCTGAAGAGTAGGCTCTTCTAGGGATCCACACTGTTATACACACTTCTCACTTTGTTGTTGCAAGACTAATCCTAAGTGGCCCCAGCAGCAGTCACCCACTCAGCCCTGAATGCCTTTACCATATTGTTTTCAGTCACCGTGACCCTTAATTTTAAAGTAAAAGCCAAGTGTTATAAAACATCTTGCCCATGAAGTGATGGAGGGAGCAGAGCACTCCTTCAACATCTGCCATGTGATGTAGCAGCTCCACAGTACATGAGTACATGAGGGATGCTGCATGTAGACTTTGGCAGCAACCTATTAATGAATCATCATGCAGACCCTGGGATTCTTAAGCAAATCATGCCTCTTCTGCAGAAAATCATTCACCCTGAATAGCTAGCCATGAGCTACACAGTAATGCAACCTGAACTACTTATCATAAGCTACATGCTTTCTGAACCACCAAGCTAAAGACTGACTGACATAGATGGAAGAAGCCTATCATCAAGAGGCAGTAGCATATGAGAGTGTGCACTCTGGAGGGTCCTGTAGGCGCACATAAGCTCCAGGAACATATGGTTGAGATTCTCATGGTGCCTGCTCCTGCATATTGCCTCTTCTCTCTCACCTCGCATTATGGCCTCATGGAGAATTCCCTATGCCCATTTACTGAGAAAATAGTGGAGCATGGTTTACAAATGGTTCCAGAAGATAATCTAAAACCACCCAGAAAGGGATGGCAGTAGTGGTCCTGAAGGGGAGTTGTTTAAGGGATATCTTCCCTCCAGATAAAATTTTGGACAGTTATTTGGTTCATCTAAAAGATGAGATTGCCTGAAATACCAAAGTATAAATCTATTCTTATTTGTGTTCAGTTGCTAACAACTTGGCTGAATGGTCAAGGATTTGAAAAGAGCAAGATTCAAAAATTGAAAGAGATGCTCAGGAGAAGAGGTATGTGGATCGACCTTTCAGAATGGGCAAAAAGTTTGGTAAATATTTGTCTCATATGACTATAGCAGGGTAAACATATCAGAAGAGCTTCAACAATTATATGAGCAAAATAATCCATTCCATGAATGGCAACCATGGCTGAGTTGTGGCGATTATGAACTGGCTCAAAAATATGAATTTTCATTCACCACAGCTAATGTGGCTATATCCACTACTAAGAGAGCAATTTTCCAGCAACATAGCTACTAATTCTGAGTCCCTACTAGGAAGAAACTATATATACTTGCTTAGGGGCAAAGGGGTTATGGTAATGGAAGTGGAATAACCACCATGGTCATGTGACAAGCTGTGAAAAAAGGGTTAGTAACTATCTATATGGTCTTTATTCTCTGATATGTATATATTTGCATAAATTAAGCTTCCCTTCCAACTTCATATTGATTGACTCCATTTCATTTTTGAAGTCATGGAATATCCAAAATGAATAAAGTGGCCTACACGCCTTTATGACTTCCCTTTTAGGAGGATGAATGTGTCTGCACCTGAATCAAGGTTAGTCCCATCATATTAGTTGGAAGCAAGACATTTTATTTGTTTTTATTTGGAAATTAAATATAAGGAGAAGTGTTGTACACAGATGCTGAGTTGATAAAAAAGTGAATTTTATTGAATTGTCTATTGTCAACTCATATCACCTCTGTCCCCCTCCTTTAAGTGCCAAGGAATAGCCAGAAACTACATTTTTTAGGATCCCCTGCTTTGAATGGGTCCAGGTTAGGGTTTGCCAATGAGAGAAACTCTTGAGATATTTTGCAGGCTGAATGGAGAAGAGATCAATATTCTTGGAAGATCATGGTAACCAG
Organism: Eonycteris spelaea; assembly: GCA_003508835.1. Lineage (NCBI taxonomy): Eukaryota > Metazoa > Chordata > Mammalia > Chiroptera > Pteropodidae > Eonycteris > Eonycteris spelaea. The sequence goes on along the minus strand of PUFA01000014.1, from coordinate 18,801,735 downwards.
ATTAATGGGTGGATGAAGGGTATTCAGTGACTTCCCAGATATTTCAGATGCACCCACACTTTTATCATAGTCTGACAGTTGGTAGGAACTTTCCCAGAGACACTGAAATTGAAGCAGTGTTCTGGCAGCCTCTTAAAAATCACAAGTTCTAGTGCTTCGGACTGAGGTCACTAACGACTATTCCCTGGCCTTCCAACTACAGGCTTCCCAACATTCACTGTCTCAGCTCTTCCTATGGAAACTGTAATTCCTTTAACTGACTTTTTTTCCCATTATAGCTGGAGTGGCTCTGTTTTCCTGACCAAACTCAGTTTGACACAAATTATTTGCTTTTTCCTGTTTCTATGTGCTTTTGCCACTCAAATTCTCTCTGATTTCCAAAGCACCATCGATCTATGACATTGGCAGCAGCATGACTCACAAACTTTTGTGGCATTTGGATCTTTTTACCTTTTGTTTTGAATCTATAGGGCAAGGTGTAGAGAAGCGCTTCTCTGAGGCCTGAATAGTGTTAGTCATGAGACTCAAAGTTCATGGTTTCACACTGCACTGTGCCAGTGCAGGGTCCTAGATCTCTAACAACGGAGATAACCATAAGTTCTTAAATAAATGTAGTGCTGTGTGTGTGTGTGTGTGTGTGTGTGTGTGTGTGTGTGTGTGTGAAATGTGAAATGCAGGTCCTAGAACAGGAGTCTGTGTTGTTTCGACCTAAAGGTAATTTAAGAGCAAGAGTCATATGTTCAGAAAGACTATGAAGGGAAATTACGCAGATGCTATGTCTTCTGGTCTATACGTCACCATCATTTTAAAAGCCGTCACAGTCAGAAACTGGAATATATTGTTTATATATTTGTGTAAAGCCATTGAAATACATAAAGTGATTCATTCATCTTGTCCCATAAATAAAAGCAACAGACATAAAATTAGTCACAAGAGCACTATGTCACACTCTTCCTTTATTACTCGCACCAAAGGCCCAGAAGAACACGCTATTGTACCCTCAGGATGATTCACTAGAGGTTAAAAAAAAAAGCCCAGAAACTGTTGAAGCCTTTTAAAATTATGCATCAAAAAGGTTTACAATAAATATATTCAAAGCAGCCAACTGAGTAACCAACCCAGCTACATACATACTGCAGTGCATTTGCAGGACATTTCTTACTGCATCAGTATCTAAGCCCATACAGAAGACATCAATTGTTTGATGTCTCAGCAGGAAAGAAGATTTCAGTTCATTTTAATCCAAAAAAATGAAAAGGATAGAAAAGACACCAAGAGGTCTTCAAGTCCATCAAGATTAGCCTTAAATTGCTCCAGAGAGAATAGAATCCAATTTCTTTTGACCCTCTAAGGAAGGATGTTCAATGTCCTTTGTTACCATTTTCACTGTTGGGTACCATTCTAATTCTTAGATATAACTTTAACCTAAATCAATTCTGTTGCTATTTCTTGTCTTTTGTTCCGCGGTAGAGAAGGACATTTAAAATATTATCTTTGTCAATGAATGTTTTAATACGCATGTGAAGCTGAGGCTGGGGTTCATTCCTTCAACAATTAATTTATGAGCACCTCCCACGTTACTGTGCTGTACACTGGGAAAACGGAAAGTAACCAAAGGAGCTCATCATCTAAACTGTAAACCTAAACACTACCTTTAATTTCTGTAACTCTTTAAGGTTTATAAACTGTTTTTATTCTCTTGATACCATTTGAACTTCATAAAAATTTTCTAATATTTACCAGGATCATACCAGCACATTACCCAAAACATAACAAAGAGGTGCGGGATATTTGACACTATCCGGTATCTTTCAATTCTGTCCAAAGCTCTTTCTATTACATTTCTTTTATGAAAAATCTTATCAGTGAACCTTTCTTCAAATGAAAACTGCATATCTGAAACAAGTCTGGCCCCCATTGCTGCATTCAGTCAAATCAGGTATCAATCTTATCATACACTTTATTTGTCTTGCCCATTAAAGAAGACGTAAGCATCCAAAGTTTAGTGAATATTGTTTTCTGAACATTTCATGGGAAAATGAAAGAGAGGGTAAAGATCATCTCTTGACTAGATATTGCATTAGGCCATTCTCCCAAGTTTTTTGATGGTCACTTAGCCAATTAGTGGTCCCTTCTCTCACCTGTCTACCGTTCCCTCTTGCTTTCCTTTAGCTTCCTCTGCATTGACACAGCAGTATATACACGCCAGCTCTAAAATTCACACCACCTACAGGTGACCCTCATTACTCCATGGTCCCCTGGCAGGGGTGTGGTTCAGTGCCCATTTTGACTCAGGGGCTTTAATGGGAATTTTTGGTTGTAACAAAAATTGCCTCTAACTTCCTTAAACACAATGAAGTTATGACTGCTTCATTCCCATAAGGGGCTGATTCAGAAGTAGAAAGCCAGATTACAAGATTTCTTTGCAACTTCTCTAATCCCTGACTCAGTGGCTGCCCCATTACTATCACTCTCTGAAGAAAAGTTTTCTCTGCTTCTCCTAGCAGGACTAAGATGTCCCATGGAAGCCAGAAGACAACTTTTATTTTAAACACCCACAAGAGACTGACAACAATTCCCATATCATTTAGAGAAAATCTGGCTGATTCAGAATGTAGCAGCTGAGTCAGATGTCCAGAAAACCATGAACAAAGTCATATAACCCATTCCCTACCCAGCAGAGGTGGTGCAGATCCACTATCAAGAAGAGGCCTTGAATGCAACTTGTAAATTGGCTATACATAAGTGTATATACACATACATTTACATGACACACTCATGATTTAAATCATGATTTAAAGCCTATGCTTCTGATTCTGAGAGGTCAATATTTATCTATCCAGTCAATCAGTTAGCTCTTCAGTCAACAAATATAAGTTTCTGCTCCCCAAAAAGCTCCACGGGGAAGAAACAAAGACCCAAACATGTAGCCTGTGCAAAGACAATCTGTCTAGTAGAGAATAAAGCCTGTATATAAATAAGATAGAATGTAGATGTCCTGTCACTCCATAAAGTTCTTTATGACAGTTCTTAAATATTATCTTTGTATTTTGTTGAGAGTCTAAAAACATAATCCTATTCTAGATTATCTAGATAATTACATACTAAGCAAGTTTTGCTACAGACTTTCATTGCTTAAGTCTGATTAGTGTTTATATATGAGCTGTAAAATGACCACCTAAAGTAACCACTTTTACCTTGAACTGTTTAATAATGTTTTTCTTATACTGGAATCCAGACATATTTGGGGAGCTTTGAGGTTTCTCAAGTTTAAGAAGCACTGATATAAGAAAAAAAAATTGATAAGATGTTGTCATTTACTGAACCCCTCCTTTAAACTACATATTTTTAGAAAGCTTTTATAAAATTTCACACTAACCTTAAAATAATCACTTGAAGTTAGTATTTTTACCCTATTGGGTAGGTAAAGAAACTGAAGCCATAAAAGCTAAACTCTTTGTCCCAAGATCACAGACATGGCCAAGTTGCAGCCATCTTGATAATCCAAGTATATCTCATACCATCTCGTCATATCCTTCTTCTATATCATGTTGACTAAGAAGGCGCATTTAGGTGCTATATTCCATACTTTCATGGCATCTAAGTAGTTAGGAGGTCATTCTGGCAAAATCAGACAAGCTGAAAAGCATAAGATGCATATAAGGAACAAAGACTATTTCAATCTAATCAATGTAGTAGACATAAAAGTAGGGTTGCCAGATTTAGTAAATAAATTTAAATTTCAGATAAACAATGAATTTTTATAGTATAAGTATGTCCCATGCAGTATTGAGGATATATTCATACTAAAAAATTACTCATTTATCTGAAATTCAAATTAACTGGGTAGCCTATATATTATCTGGCAAAGCTCCATGAAAGGAGGTAGTTGGTTATAATCAAGAGAAGTAGGGAGTGGTAGAGAGAAACAGAGCTGAAGGCTGTCAACTAAGTTAGATGTTATTCTTGAAGTAGAGGGGAATCATTTGGGGTTTCTGAGAAAAACAGTAACATGATCAGATTTGTGTTTCAGGAAGATTAATCTGGCTAGCAAATGTAAAAAAAGTTAAAGACATAAAGTGCTGAAGATACCCATTCAGAGGAGATGTATGAGGGTCTGAATTATGCTAGCCACATTAGGATAGATGTTCTGGGGCAGATTTGAGTGACATGACAGAAATAGTATCATCAAATTAGGCAATCTCAAACTGGCTAGTGAAATTTGCCTATCTAGTTTTGTAGAACTAGCAAACACCTTTGAAAATAATATTTACCATTGTTAATATTTCTATCTTAAAACAAATAGTTGAAATGCCTCTTGAATTGTTTCCCCCACATTTGGGTGACAATTTTCCCAAAAGCTATGTAAACAGCTCAGACTCAATCCTGAGTTCTTCCACTAAGTTCATAAAGTAGTTTTTCACCATGACAGTGAACTCAATGCAGACACTCAAGAGGCATATGATGGATGAAGGATAGTTTTGAGCTGCCAGTGGGAATGAAACACAGAAGACTGAAGACAACAACACACCAGAGAGAAATCTTACCTTTTGTTTTGTTTGTTTTTTTTTTTTTTTATCAAGCATGGACTTTATCTTTTGCCCCAAGACTGCAATGTTTTCCACATGAGCACAGTGGTTTGTGGTCATGGCACAGGTACCCTCCACAGGGTACCTGACTCATCCATCACACCCAGTCTCCAGCTGTCACATGGGTAGCATCTATGTGCCACACACACACTGAAAAAGATCAGAATGAGCTGGTATTTTAGCATTTTTTAAAAATCCATTTTTTAAAAATTTATTCAGTTAATGTTTATTACACATCTACTTGCTCTAAAGCAGAGGTCAGCAAACTAAAGCCCACAGGCAAAATCTGGTCTGGTGCCTGTTTTTATAAATAAAGTTTTATTGAAACATAGCTCCACCCATTTGTTGAGGTGCTTTCAAGTCTCCATGGCAAGAGTGAGCTCATGTCCTTCAGGGTTGGCAAACTTTCCTAAAGAGTAGACAATAAATTTTGAGGTTTTGTGCAGACATTCAGTCTCTGTCACAGCTACTTTTCTGCACTGTAGAACAAAAGCAGCCATAGACAGTATAAAAATGAATGGACATGGCTGTATTTCCATATAATTTTATTTTCAAAAGCAGAAAGTCAGCCTGCAGTCATAATTTGTCACTCTCTGGTCTAGACCTTAAAATGTCTCTGGGTTATGTCTCTAGAGAAAACAATAATAATTTACCCCAAAATCAACCAATAGTGAGTCAGTATTTTTATTTCTCTTCATTAGTGTAGACACAGGAGTTTGATAAAACATGTTGTATTTGTTTGTTTTTGGTTTTTCCATTTGTGACTTATTTATTTTGGATAAAACAATTTTAGCAGATCACAATTAAATCTCAAGTTCATTTAATTCTATTTGTCCTCATTTAAATATTTGTTTTGTTAGTATGTCAGTAGCAAAAAAGAAAATATTTTTCATACATTTCTCAAATTAATTTGACTAGAGACATTTTATGGTATTTTGTTTTGTTTTTATTTCAACATATACTTGAGTAAATTAGGTTCTTTGAAAAAGCTTGGATATAGATTCTGCTGCACAATGACCAATTCCTGGTAGTGAAAAAGAAAATGTAATTTAGAAGACAAATTCTGAATTTACACATTGCTACATCTAGATGATATGATATCCATTATCTGTGAAATGACAATTCAGTAAAAACCCAATCAGATAAAGAAACCACATCAGTAATTTAATCAGGGTAATTCTAAAATCAAAAATTATTAACTAGCACAAAGGCAAGAACATTCTACTAGTAAAAGGTAAAAGAACGGTAAAGAATACAGGAACTAGACAAAGCAATTACTACCAATAGGGCTGAAAAAGAGTTCCTAAGGAAGAAACGAACTCATTAGAGGGCTCCATCAGGGCTGAAATTCAGACTTTATGCAGGATGTGGCGATGGCCCATCAGGTGGCCAAGTCTGCTGAGTTCCTGCAGGCTGTTGCTGGCAATCAAAAAACCAAACGCTCCCTGGAGTGCCAATGAGATTCGCAGGGAAGTCACCCACCAGGGTAGTGAAAAAATTGGCTGGAAAGCTGCCCACTAGGGTGCTAGTGGGACTCTCCTGGTAACCACCCACTGGGATCCTGGTGAAATACCTAGGCAGACACTGGCTCAGAAACTGGAAGAGATGTCCCTCCAACATTCTCTACTGACAAGGCCTAACATTTGGAATTGCCACGAATAATGACTGCTTTTTGCAAATATGGCTTTCAAAAGCATCATTTAATTAATTACACTGACTACTAGAATCTATATTACCCATGTGCCAGGGAACTATCCTAAGCCCTGAATATACACTTTCCTCTGGATTTACAGTACATGCCTGTTATGGACTACATGCTTATGTCTCCCCAAAATTACCAGTCTCATAAATATATAATCACATTATAAAGGATTTTACCTTAAAATAGAGGAAAGTGCCCAACTTTGATCAAGAAATCATCCCATTTGTGTGCTCCCTTCTACAGCAAAACAAAAACTTGTCTTCTCGAAGTCTCTTCTTCATCCATCATTCTCTCTTTGATCTACTCCAATTAGTCTTTTGTTTTCATCATTCTGTTACTTTACATTATTTCTCAGTATCACTTGGCACTGATTGTCATTCCTTCTATTTAGAAACACTTCCTCACTGGTTTCTGAGGTCCTACTCTCCTAGTTTATTTTTTCTTCTGTCTCTTTCATCATTGTCTCATCCCAAAAGTCTCTTGGATGGGGAACAGAGCACAGGAATGCAGTTAGCATTAATGTAATGGCAAGATAGAGCCAGAGGAGAGAAGGCAGTCAGGAGGATCATTCCATAAACTCTATAAATTTCTAACCAATGTACTATATACTTGAAACTAATATAAAAAAGAAGAGTTTGTCTTGTATCCCAAGCACTAAAACAGAACCTGGCACATAATACCATGGACCACAGAATAGAAATAATAGTTTTAGAAAGAAAATTTAGGGAAGACAATGAAGGTAATGTCTTTAAACTTAACCTGAAAGGATGGGTAGGACTTCATCAAATATTTTGATTGAAGGGATGGGGGAATTAAGTCAGATGGAAAAGCATTTGTGAAGAAGCAAATTTAGAAATCATGAGAAACTTGGAGCAACGAAACTGCAACAGTGGGGTTAGGGTTTCAACATATCTACAAGACCTACTAAGAAAGACAACGGAGATTCAACGCTGAAGCTATCGAACAGGCAGGGGGATCAATATCTAAAAATACAAACACAAAACTGTACATTAAAATGGGGCTAATTTACTCATGAAGCAGGAGGAAAAAGAAAAGAGATGGATGCAAGTGAAGTGTAGTAAGAGAGGGAAAATTATATCTATTCTGATAGATTCTATTTTTTCAGTGACATAAGGAATAAAGACTGGTGGAGGGGTGTTAGAGTTTGGTGGCGTGAAATATGTGAAGGGGTCGTCTCAGAAAAGAAGGTGAATTTACTGGGTTTGCCATGAAGCAGCATCGATGACATATGTGCGAGAATTTAACTCTGAGAAGGCTGCATGACTGCGGCTTTTTCTCCAGCCACTTGGGTGCAGAGGCGAAGTATCTGGAGAGCTGGGTTTAATGGGTGTAGAAATACTGTCAAGGACTACTAGTATGACAGAAAAAGACAAGGGAAATGAGTTGGGAATGTATTTAAGGGTATAATTAGGGTAATGGAGAATTAATTCTAAACTGGGTAAGCAAGGAAGTGAGTACATGAGGATACTGAAGGGTAATGTAAAGAATACTGAGTAAACAGAAGTCCCAAGGGGTTAAAGAATTGATTAAAAATGGGGCACTGGAATGGTATGGTAATCTCCATGCCAAGGCCTAAAATACAATGGTGGAAGTGGGGAGCCGATGTGGGGTGGAGAAAAGGATTCTTGGAAGTGGGATTCAAAGAAATCTCATCCTAACTAATGGCACTTACACACTGCCCAGGACTATGTAGTTGTACATTTGCATTCTGGAAAATTTTTCAGTTCCAGCACCCTTAATGTCTCAGTAATTTTCCTCATATCACCCAGAGGCCAAACAAACAACAACAACAAAAAACAACCAAACAGTTCTATTTATTAAGTAGTTGTGTTTAAATAACTTAAAAATATTTTAGTCTTAACAAAAAAATACATTGAAAAAACTAATAGGGCTACTTGAATCAATGCATAAATCACCACAATTAAGAGAAGGAAGCCCTCTTGGGAAAAATGGATCTCTTCACGGACTTGGAGATGGGATGATGCACTGCTAGTATCTTCTATGTCCTGATGCTGTGTGCCACAGACTGGAAACCTAGGTTCCTAGTCCAGGGCTCGATCCTATCTGGTGTGTCTACACATCACATAGAGAGCTGGAATTCACTATGCTTGTTAATTTTCTGCTTGGGATATATGCCCTAGAAGAGAGCAGGATTCAAGAAGAAAAGCAACATGAAGATGTTCATGCAGGCAGGAAGATTTTACTAGTTCTGGTTTCTTTTCCTATTGGCAATAACTGTAGTAGTAGTAGTGGGAGTAGTAGTAGTCGTCGTCTTCTCCCTCTCTAACACCACATCCAAATGGTAGTGAAGACCCACATATATTTCATCTATTATGATCTCCCCTCAATTGAGCTCGGCACTTCCAGTCTCTTTTGCCATGTAAGAATCCCTTGTTTTTTTACATAAAGACCCCCCTATAAAGCTAATTTACTTTTCCAGGATTACCTCTGTACTTTATTACATAATCATTTTAGCTGAGTTCTTCCTTACTTCTGGAATATCTTCATCCTATCTCCACCTGTCAAAATTCTCTAATTTCTGAGGAGCCAATCCCCAATACTGTCTTTCCCATGAAGATGTTCCAGTTACTCCATTATGTAAATATACCCATTCCCTACTCTGATCTCCTCCAACAACGTTTCAAACTTCCCTAATGTCACAATTACCATGCTCTGCAGGTACTATAGTCCTTTGTCTACTATATTAAAAAAATCACCAGCTGATAAGCAATTTATAAACTAAGGCTACTTTTTAGGTAGTTAGTGTAGTATGGAAAATGATGTATTAAATCTGATGTTTGGGTATGAGGCCAAGCTGCTGTGTGGGCGAGAGGTTCTCTTCGGGCTTTAATTTCTGATCCGCTGAAATACAAATCATATTAACAACCTCAAACACAAATTGACTAACAGTGTTTAGCTCATAGTAGATGCCAAATAAATTAAGTTCTTTTCTTTACATCTTTAGAGACTCCTGGCTCCCTAACATAAAGAATTCATTTTCATGAAAATGTAGGTCATTATAAGGGTTATCACACTGGCAACTCCATCATCAGCTGAACAATCTTATTTGAATTTCTAGTACAGCAAAATATTTAAAGGGCTAAATTTCCAAATGTCAGTTTCTCCCATATGGAAAAAAAAACAATATAAAATATAAATGAATCAGGTGCTCCAAACTGCATGTGCATGTGTGTGTACACATGTGTGTTCATACATGGAGAGAGAGAGGGTAAAGGAGAGGGTGAGAGAGAGAGAGAGGGGGAGAAAATGAGAGGGAAGTACACAAGGAAGGGGTATTGCTTTTTTAATCTTTCAATTCCAAAATCAGACCATTATAAGAATTTTATATATTTTTTTTAGTACATTCAGTGCTTTTTCTTAGTCTGTACAGTTCTGTTCAAGTTTTAGATGGAAACATCTTAGTTCTTTTATTTGCTCTATACTAAACTTTCTTTCTTTTAGCTTTATCTGTCCCTTATTTTGCATTGTCTCCTATTCCAGAGCAGTTACCACTATCGAATAAAAATTTTCTTTGTGTTTTGATTTTAAACCATACAAGTTGACTTAATTAAATCAGAAATGAAATCCTAAAAATTGTGCATAAACTTGAATTTGCTTAATTGAGTGAATAAATAAATATTGAGTTAAATGTTCTTTAAAATAATCCTTGAGAAATAAATATATATTTATAAATAATTATTAGGCAAAGTAAATAATTTCACATTGATATATCTCCTTTTAAAGTGGGAATTTTCATCTATTAGATTTGTTTAATGTGGGATAAATCTATAATCCATTCTTTCCTACTTGATACTCATTTCTATTATGACAAAATACATATTGGCTTCTGGGAAAATAAAATCATGTTTAATGAAATAAATAACGGAATATGTCATGAGCTGCATTAAAAGATTTAGCCCACAGCTTAGAAAGGGCAGTCAAATCAAGTGCCCCATCTCATATTCATTTGGGAAAAACTTCTCTGAACACAGAAAAGAAATATAACTTTATTAAAACCTCAGACACTGGCTGCTAACCAGCTGGATATAATTTTATAGATTTTTTTACACTGGAATATAGAGAGACTTTTGACTATCATTCTCTAAGATTTGTATAAATGAGGGGTGGCTAGTTGCATTTTGGTATATAAAGGCATTGCTCAATCAGCTACTTTAAAAGGTTTGCTATGATAATGAAAACTTACAATGACATTTCCCTGGACATAAATACAGATCTATAAAACAGATTACATTTTCAGGATCACAGAATGTCTGAGCTAATGAGATCATAGAGAAGAGAAACTGTAGCTTTTTCCTTTTATATTTCAGGATGCTGAGACCCAGAAGCAATGGCATCCCCAAGATCATCCTGGTTCTTGGTGCCTGGACCCCAGGAACTTTAGGGCCCTGTTTCTTCCTTTATTTCACAGCTGAAAACAGAGAACAGGAATTCAAGCTTTCAAAGTCCAAAATTTACAGTTCAACCTCTTCCCTACTTGTTGGGTCCCTGAGCTGCTCTGAAAATTCCCACACTTCATTCTTCTGGCGAATAATGTAAAATTTCAAGATGGTCCTTCAGGTAGAGCTCCACGAATCACTGACCCTGCTATCAGTTGACCTCTGACTCCTCCTACAGCCTCCTAGACCCTGTGGCCTCTGGTTGATGAGTGTGGTCAGCACCCACCTGTCTGTTTTCTTGTCTTTCGAAGGCTTAGTATTCTATTCACTTTGTTCCTCTGTACTTACGGATTTTAAAAATATATCATTTTGCTATCACAGTACTGATGTTTGGGTGGAAAGGGGTTTGATCTGCTAGTTTAATTGTCCCCTGGGATACTCTGCGTCAAATCGAAAAACCGTGGCAGGTCAGCATATTCTGAGGCACATCAGCACTCGGAGACATTATGGTCTGTCAGAAGATGAAGGGAGACCTTTGGGGTCAGAGAATCTGGGATCCAATACTAGCTTTGCCATTCTTAACTAGGAGATATGGGCTAAGTTAAAATACCTAATTTCAGTTTTCTCTGTAAAATGGACAAAATATACATCTTGTAGGTTCTTCAGAAAACTGGGTGAAACAGTATCTGTAAATTACCGGGAGCGCTCTGAATTAAGTTGTGACTCACAAACATTAATTCCACTTTATTTCCTTGAAAGCAGTCTAGAGCTATGTTACTCAAAGAATAGGCAGTCCATGGACCAGCAGCATCTGCATTACCCAGGTGCTTATTTAAAATACAGAACTTCAGGACCTACCCTAGACCTGTTGAATCAGAAGCCACATTTTCTCAAGAATCCCAAGACATTTGTACACAGATTTTTACACATATAAATTCTGACAAGCCCTGGTTGGGGTGAGATTAAATTGGAGGTGATGAGAAGGTATATATTAATGTAGCTCCAGAACATTCTGGGGCAGATTCAAAAGTTCTCATGAGAAAATCATAGAAAGTATCTTTATCAGTTAAAAGCATAATTCCCTTCCAGTTTTTACTCCCTCCCATCAATAAATGTAATTAGATATCCTAGAGCATGCTGTGGCATCTTGTGACAGACACATTGAATAGATGCAGCTTTTGGGCTCAACTGCCATGTGGACAGTGTCGAGATGGCTCCATGCCAGTGAGCAATCCACCCAACTAGTACTGTTTGTTGAGGAAGCCTTTCCTGTGGTATCTGCTCAATGCATTTTTAAATCCACAAGCAGACTGTGAGTATAACTCTTCATGCCTGAGCCCAACATACACATCAGCACAGGACCCCTGTATCTACTGAACCTAATAGGAAGATGCTTCAGCCTGTGTTACAGCTAGAATTTATCCCTAAAGCTGCTCCTTTGATTTCTGGAGCCTTATAATGATGCACTTTCACAGGCTCGAGCATTCTGAGGGCTATTAGAAATATCAAATTCGGTTCAGTCAAGAAATAGTGTTGGAAGTAATAACCATCCTATCCATACATAAGAGAAAATCCCACAACTCATTTTCAAAGAAATTTCTCAAATTTTAGTGCTCAAGGTGCTAATTCTATTTAGGAAATTAAATAGAACAGTGATTGATAGATAAAGTATATTTACTTTGCATCAACAAGTGCTTAGGTCACATAGGGACAATGAGAGTATTCTGTGGCAAATGTTGAAGCCTGACTGACTGTCATAAGTATTTTATAAATCTACTTAGTGCCCTATATTTCGTTTGCTTAAAAACATTCAAAAACAAGTGATAACCTCTTGACATGGGAAAATTTTGAAGCAAAATAGCTGCCATTATCAAAATGCTCATCAAAATACTTGAAGCACTCATTTAGAGAATGGAGCCTGTGAACTCAATTGAATACAGAAAGAATTATTATGAAATATCAGAGTGATGACACTATCTCCAATTGTCCCTTCATCTGACCCCAAACATGATACTCTCTTAAGCACAGCCTTAGGCGCAAGGAAAAAAGTCAGGAAAATGATTAGCATCAGCTTTTCAACTAGACAGAGCTTTATAATTGTAAAACTACTTTAAATCACTGTACCCAGGAACTCAGGAAATGTTAATTGGAGGACTCAGTGAATCAACATTTAGTGATAGTGCTCCAGCAGTGTTTAGAGAAGCCTTTACCCTTAGGGCCCTGTTTGGCTAACCACTCATCTAGATCCATCCAGATCTCATCAGTAATTGCAAATATTACCTCTTTGGATAAAAGAAAACTCCGCCAGTTTAGTTATGTTGACAAGTATATCCATGGAGATATACTTGGATTGGATGTGAGGAAATTTCATTATGTACACATTTTTATTAAAAAAAAAAAAAATTAAATGATCAGAGCCATCTCTCCTAAGCACAATCCTAACCATCAACCTGGAATTGATTTAGTTGTTTTAATAGAATTGCTTTTGTTTTTTCAATAAAACTTTAATGAAATTCATTAGCAGAAGTTTTAGTTGACAGTATTTAGTTGATAGCATTCAGCCAAAGAATTTGTCAACAGGATTTCACTTCTTACATGTTAAGAAGGAAAGATTTGAAAAAGATTTGGAAGATTTGAAAAAGTTTTTATTTACTTATCTTTTTTTTTTTTTTTGTACTCTTGGAACTCTCCAGAGAATGTCTGAAGGCATAAGTATTAGGCAGCCCCTATTTCAAAATTCATTTTATATTAAACCTGAAATTCTCAGGCTCCCTTGAGTACTAGAACATGCAAACGTGTGAGCATGATACCACATGAACACACAGTTAAAGATTTCATGACTGAAAGAGGACACCAATTTAAATGAAAGATGTACATTCTTTTTCTTAGGAAAAGTATAAAAGAAGACCAAAAACACTGAAGTTTATTGAGGTTGATGACAATTTATTGAATTAAAATTCCAATCCTGGTCTGTTTCTTCATTAACTGACTACCTCAATTGCTACAGCTCTTTTTACTGAGAGAACATAAATATTTGCTGGGATAGAGAAGTCAAATTTTATTCAAAGAAGAGTATAGTTCACTGTGCATTCACCTGAATGTGCTACATTCTAGCTGCGTGATCTTGATTCTTTCTCAGAACATCACATCCCTCCTTCGCATCACTGCTGTGCTCACAAGTAAAACACCTGCCCTGCATGTGTACCTAACGGACACTCAGTAAATGTTCATTGCCTTCCCATGCTTTCCCTCCACAACTTCATGCTACGAACAGAAAATACATACATGGCCTAGAGACTTCCTGGGCTTTACTCAACTGTTCACCTTATCAATGGCAATCATTATTAACTGTACTGACAGAAACAGTCACATGTCAGATACATGGGTATATATCATATACTGACTTGGCTCATAGGCTCAGGAGTCTATGGCTGCTTATGTAGAATAAATTTTGAATCCATAGACAAGAAAATATGGACACCTGGGTGCTTTAGAAAAAAAGTTATGCACCAAAAGTTAGATATGTTCTCGTCTTATTTTCATCACCAAGTGACTCAATGCTGTCAATTTTATCTTTTGAGACTGAATTTCATCACCTGAAAAACATGGTTGAGAATCTGTCTTAGTTAACTCAGAGAGTTTTATCAGGATCCAAGGAGGTATGGAAAACTAGAAATATATACAACTACAAGGTAGTAATAGTAGAAGCACTATAGAAATCATTCCTACTCCTCTGAGCAATTCTCTTTTTATCAGCAAACATGTAAAGAAAAGAGAAGACTTTTTAAAGTGGACAATTGGTGACTCTGAGCTTTTCCTCATGCTAAGAATCAAGATGTTGTGGGGGTAGGGAGGTAGAAAAGTTCTCTCTGGGTGAGACCAAAGGGGCAGCAAAACGGTAAACATTAGATCTCTGTACAATGGGCATATGAGATTGCTAAGAAAAAAAATGAAGGCCAGTACACAAGTACATGTAACATGACACAGCAGGTCATGACATAAAACGATATAAATATTTAGTGTGTTTATGAATATGCAAAAGAAGTTTGAAAAATAAGAACATTCAATGAGGAAGGACTTCTTTTCCGTAATTGGAGCAGGGATTATTATGTCATATAGACAAACAGGCATGAAGCTTTTTTTCTATGAAGTTGTATATTGGCTTTTCCATAATGAGGACAAGGGCCTCTTTGTCCTGGGAAGGAAAGGTGTGAGAGCAACCGAGTGACGGCGTGGATACTAAAGCAAGTCCATTGTCATCCCTAGTACCAGAGGTGGCCTGTCTCTGAACTTTCAGCAACTATACAAAGAGCTTCCAAAAGATCTCTTCCTCCCTGGACTGACCTTTCAAATAAACTTTTGAAGCCTCTCAGATGACCATGCCTTTCAAAAGACCACTAACAGAGTCCCACTACTTGCTGGCAATACTTCAACTTTGAGCCCTAGATTCCTAATGGATGTCCACTACACACAGTTAAATCCATGGCTGTTACTCAGCCATAGTTTATTCTTTTAAAGGTGATTATTTGAAGTGTTTGTAATCAAGCTAAAATTTTCATGTTTCTTCTGTTTAAATACTTGTATAACTTTTCAGATATATATGCATACATCTCTCATATCTTTCCAAAATAAAGACATCTAAGAGAATGGACCAAATCTGGGGGTGGGGGGGAGCAACTGCCATTGTAATAGGAACCTCTCTCAAAATAGTTTCTTTGTCTATCACAAAAAATTGCCAAGTGAAACATCACCTTTCTAAGGACTTAATGGAATAAACCCAAGGTCCATCCAGAACAACCTTTATTGATATCTGGTCACTCTCTGGGAAACAATAGATTATTACGCCGTAGCATACTGGAAGTAAAGGTTCCAGAAGCCCAGAAGTGAATATAAACAGACCCGAAACCAATTCTAGTACACTAGCAGAGAGTTTGTTTTCAAAAGAGAAATAAGCCCTTCAACTATCACTGATAAACAAGCCTCTGGTGGACCACCAAGATAGGTCAGAACGTGGGACAGGAAGGCAGGGGAATAACAGAATTGGAAATCAAGACACCTCGCTCTGCCTCTAGCTATTTGTATATCACTGGGCAAATCACTTTCTTTATTTAGCTTCTGTTATCTCAACTGTGAAAGTAAAAGGTTAAATTACGGTCTCTAATGTTCCATCTACCTCTAGGTCTCTGTGATGTTTATGCCATCTCTGTTCAGTAGTGGCAAGAGCAACCTATGAGCCATGCAGAGAGAAATCAGTTTTATTTTAGATGAAACAATCCACCAAAATGCCATTTCCTTCTTTATTTTCTGTATAAAAAGTAATTATTTATCTGGTGATATTTCACAGGTTAATCAACACTGATGAATCTACTAACCAAATTGAAAGCTAGGACCTTGACAACAACATACATTTTTTTTCTTTTTCCAAGAAGACGGAAGATATGCCTTTGTAGTCAAGGTCATTGATGACTTCACAAAGCTTAAGGGTTTCCTCAATTGTGCTAAGATACATGTGTTCCTAACAATCTTTTAGAATAAACGTCATCTTAACACTTACCAATTTGGGGTTAGACTCAGCTACCAATACTTTGCTCTGTGATCCTAAGCATATCACTTTATCTGCCCAGACTTAGGTTTCTCTACTCTACACGAAGGGGATTAGAGTAGGTTCCATGCAAGCCAACTATTCTATGACTCATTTAAACAACCAATGGAAAGGAATGATTATAATTAGAAGTAGAGAGAAATTGTACTTATGTCTTCATCCTACCCCTACTTTACCTTCACTTCCAGATCCACCTTGCAATGATGCCAAATTGCTAAAGTGCAAACATTTTCACTCAGTGAGGAATTCTTACAGCACCAAGACAGTACCTGACACATATTAGGCCCTCAATATGAGTTGATTGAATGTATGAATGCAAGGAAATTACCGATTAACAATGGGAAGCTTCAACTAGTGTATCAGCTCCAACCAAATCCTACAAAGTCTAAGACTAGGAACTTCCAAATTGGAAGTTACAAGAATTAACCAGCATTCTGATAACTATATAACTATTATTTTAGGCTAACCTACAGTTAGGACATGATTTCAACTAACTAGGTGTAATTTGAATCTAAATTAATTTCTTCAAATCCAAACAGCATAGTGAAAATTTCACATGTTTGTAATTAGGTGCCTTTCTGGTCAGTATTTCATTATTGGTTCATTATTAAAGGAAGGCCGCAGCTCTAATTCAAGTGTTCTATTTGGGTCTGGGAACCTGAGCTACAGTCTACTTTGAAGAGCTATTGCCAAGGAAAGAAAGGAACAGCACTGAGTCACTGGCAATAAGTTCATATCCTGGTTCCTCATCCAGAATGATTCAACCCATCCCTGTTGTCAGTGTGCAGGTATAAACTGGTGCTATTTAAATGTTCACCTGCATACCCGTCTCATGAGTATGAATGGACTACTGTCGATCATTAGCATGGAGGAATATCAAAGGGTATGCAGAGCCTAGAAATAGGATGAATATGGAAAAAGAAAGGAAGCAAAACATCGGGAAGAAAAGATGGTCCTTTTGGCATATATTGGATGTTTTACTGACATCATCTTTGCTTCTTCTAAGAGAGCTCAGGAGTTAGATTAATACACGTGATAAAAAAAAAAAAGTGGGGTAGGGAGAGAGCCATGGAGGGGCACTTAGCAAAGGAAAAGAATGGACATACCATCTGTGAAATCCTCAATTATCAGTGTTCCTGGCGAGAATGATTAACTGACTACTATCCAGCACTGGCATACACATGTACATGCATATCTCTTTTTATAAGCTTTAATAGTTAATTTACTCAGAAAACACTGGGGATACATTTACTGTGATTTAAATGC
Source organism: Eonycteris spelaea (assembly GCA_003508835.1). NCBI lineage: Eukaryota > Metazoa > Chordata > Mammalia > Chiroptera > Pteropodidae > Eonycteris > Eonycteris spelaea. Next base: position 18,784,158 of record PUFA01000014.1, on the reverse strand, counting down.
CATACCTGAAAGAATTATACATATCTTTAAGAAATAAGCAACATATTTCAAGAGTGAAATAGGTAGGAAAGGCAGCAAATTGTTGAAAGGGATTTGTAGCAAATGGACAGTCCCTGAGCCAGACGCAGAGAGAGGAAAGAACACTTAATTTTAGAAATTTAAGGGGTATGATGAGAGTCCAGCACACTTCTCTGCATTAAGTACACAAACCTCAAGCTATCTGTTAATGGAAATTTTTCAGATAAACAATGGCAACTAGAACAAAAACGAAGATGAATTGACAATTTCTAAAGAAGTAAGTCAAAGAACTCATTTTCCTTCTGAAAAGATTAGGTGTGTCCAGCAGTGCCTCTAGTATAGCAAAGATGTATAAAAAGATGCAGTTATATTTAGCAATTTGGGAAGGTCAAAACTCAATCTTTTATCCTAACTGGCATCTGTATAGTAAGCGCCTAGCACAGTAACAAACAAGAACTGTTTACCAGACCAAAGCTGCAGGGCACATGGCAACAGCAGGCCCAAGCTGACAGCAGATTTCCAAAGGACAGCCCTGAAATGGAATTCCTAGTGGGATGATCAAAGAGGTGGAACCATCGGCCAAGCATGACTGCACATAACAAATCCATCAAGACCCATGATATCCCTGGCAAGACAAATAGCAAAGAGCACAGAAACTTAAATGGTATTTGAGAAAATTTACTATCCCCTAGCCTCCAGCAGAGTTGAGAAAAAATGCCATTCAAATTCCCATTTATTCCAACAACACAACCAAAATACTCTTTTCCTTAGCCAGTTAAATTTACTGCCCAATATTCATTTTTTTAACTGCTTCTTATGTATAGCTATTTAAATAAAACTGTTTATATGTTTCATAGATCTCTGTTACCACATCAAGCAAAATCAGCTAGATTGATTTTTATGAAATTTGGAGTATATGTTTTGAGCCACATGATTTTAAATAGAGGCTATGTGGCATGCCTGAAATTTGCTTTGGGGACCCTCTGGGGGTCACACAGGCAGTCATTTGCCAGAGCAGCTGAAACAGAAGTAAAATAAGAGGCCCATAAGACTGCCAAAGGGAGTCATGAGCTGTAAGTATGAAGATGCATTAATATGTCAAGGACAGAGAAAACAATAGGTAGTTTTAAATACGAGTCCCAGCTTGATCATCACAAAGGCGGGTATGGTTTGCAATCTAGCCACTTCTCACCTGGGTAACTCTTAAGTAAAACAGGTCAAGTTAAATAGCGTCAGTGACTTATTTAGTTAATTTTGATTAACATTTTTCTTCAGCAGCGCTGGGGAAGCATTTTTGGAGAGACTCAATACAGGGTGAACCTTATCCCTAACTCCAAGTCAGGGTAAGGGAGAGGCTGACCTCACACTGGTGGGAGAGGCTTCAATAGAACGTCGAAGCTCTTGTAGTTAGTCCACAGACTCAGGCCTGGTATCTGACTTCCTCCCACAGTGTCTGGAGGCAAGCTGCTAGCTGCAAGCTGCCTGACCACTGATGGCAGTCTTATGGTCCTCTTATTTCACTTCTGTTACAGCCGCTCTGGCAAATGACTGCCTGTGTGACTCCCAAAAGACCCCCAAAGCAAATTTCAGGTTGAGTTCAGCCAAACTCCCAGAGGTTTTTGGTACAAAAGGTGCATAAGCATTTCCATGGACCAGATGTGTGTCAGGTAGAAAAGAGAGCGAGCCACAATGCCATTAAGTCCTGTCCAAGTAGAGAACAGACTTGAGGAAAGAGAAGTTTTAGGCGATACCTAATTTCCAGCAGCTGTAGAAAGACGAAATTATCAGTCAGAATAATACAATATTTGCTATTTTCAAGAGAGCTACAGGTAAGAGATCCCTTATAATTTGGGGGTAGGGAGAGGGGAGTGTTTTCTCCAAAAAAATACTTGAGTATCCGAAGAGAGGAAGAATTAGTTTGAAACACCTGCCACGTCCAGAGGGCAAAGCCAGCTTTTGGTGGTGCCGATTATGTAGAACTTACTGGAGCACTAAGAGTCTCATCCAGAAGCAAGGGCAGATCTAGTTCCAATAAATATTTTAAAGGGTCAAGGGAATAAATATATAATTGCTTAATGATTATACCCTGGAGCACGTCTGTTCAATATACCAGATTTACTATCACACAGAAATGACAACGGAATGGAACACTTACACAGACACACAAAGGATAATTAAATAAGGCAATTTAAAAGAAGAAAACAATGTAAGAAGTACTTGGTGTCTGAGAATTGTACTTCTCAGGGACTTATGAGAGCTTCCAACTGTCTAGTAAATCATGTTTCTAGCGCTCTGTCTTATATTTGCGACTCAACTACCTGACCCTTTGCATCTACTTCTCTTCCTCACAAATCTCATTTCTCTTCACTCCTACATGCACATCCTTTGGCACAGCCAGGAAAACTACTGTCACGCTCATTACTTGTGACTAATTTTCTGTTCTGCCATATCCAAAGAAATACTTCTTGTTGTTCAAAGAATCCCCTCGCCCAGGGAAGATACAGCTATTCGTCTTTTGTGCCTGGGGGTTATATGTTTTCATGGCTGTTGATTTTTCTCATCCTGCCAGCGTTCAGCGGTTCTCAAAACTGGTCACATATCATAATTTCTTGAGAGTTTTAAAAACCACCACTGGCTAGGGACACACACCACAAGAGTTAAACCAGAATCTCCAGGTTTGGTATGGGTAAAGATGTTTTATTTTCTTTTTGATGTTTTTCAAAGCTCCCCAAGTAATTTTAAAGTGCAGCCAGGATTGTGCCTATACTGGCTGAGATACAACACAGCTAATCAATTTCTTAATGTGGAAGAATTTATAGGTTTTCTAAGCTGGCCTCCCTGAAAAATTTTGATAAAACATCAGCTGGTTGTGCAGGTTTTTAGTTTTCTATGACAGGTGAGAATGGAATGAGACATGGCTGTGGATAAAATGTTGGGCCTGGGAAAACTGAAAATAGATTGAAACAGGGTAAATGGTTTTGTCAGAGCAGTGGTCCTCAATGCTGAATATTACAGTGGTATCCCTGGGCACCTAAAAGGTGGGACCTCAGACCCCACAGACTATGAGTTAATTGGTTTGGTGTGCTCAGGCACCATGTAATTTTTAAAAGCTCTCCAATTCACTCCAGTAGACAGGACTGACAAGTGCTACCCTGGAGGGTAAATAAGGTTAGTGTTGCCTGACGTTGGGTTATCAAATGAAGCAGGTTCTTCTGTGGAGGACAGCTCCTCAAAGAGTAGATGAATGAGGACATCATGTCTATGAAATTGTTGTTGGTCTAGAGGACTTCATATTTAAGTCTGGGCCCCATATTTCAGTCAATTTGCTCACAGGATGTCCAGGCTACTCACAGAGGCATTCTGTTCATAAGTGAATGAAAAAGAAAGAAACAAGACCTCAAGAAGTTTTCTTTGCCTGTTTCTATTAGACTAGGGTTCTTTAATAAAAGATAGAGCATTATAGAATTCTCTACCCTTGCTGTGGTAGAGTTTTGTTCAGAGATATTCACTCCTCTCCAATAACTCTATGACCTGAAAATACTTTTCCTCCTCTTGCCTTCAGACTTAGCCACGTGACTTATTTTGGCCAATGGAATGTTAGCTGAAAAGATATGGGAAAGGCTTTACAAGTGCCTGAGAGACAGAACTTGCTCTTCCATGGACATGAGCTATCATATCTTGATTACCCTGTTGGTCCAAGGAAAATGAGCAACACCTGCAGTAGGAGTCTCTCAGCTCCTGAGCCCTGGAGCAGAACCATCTGGTAAATCCCTGCCTAGATCAGATGAGCCCAGCCAATATGCAGATGGACAAGCTAAATAAATGCTTACTTAGTTTGCTGCTGCAACTTTCTGATGGTTTGCTATGTAGCTGTATTGTGGCCGAAACCAACTGATACACTTGCTTTCCAAATCTTTCTTAGCCTGGAATGCGCTTCTGTCCTTGACTTGTTTTCCAAATTAGCTCAAAGTCTACTCTTTTCGGAAGCCTTATAACATGTGGGAGGTGATTTTATTATCTCATCTCCTTACTGTCCCTTGAAACAAACACCGTATTAAGTTTTCTATTGGAAGATGCTCTATGAAACACTTCCACCAACAAAAAGGATTGTAAGTTTAGTCCAAGTAAGACTATTACATTCCTTTAAGGCCTTACCTACTAATTGCCAGTGTTCATTGCAGGACTGTTTAGTATGAATTTAGAAGAAACCTATATGCCTAAAATTAGGAGAATGGTTAACATTTATAATTTTCACAAAATAAACTGTCTTCTCATATTTTAAAAATATCCTCATGGAATTTAAGTATGAGTCAGTATCTATAATAACAAAGCAAGAGATAAAATTGAAAATTGCCTATAAGGTATGGTTTCAATTATATAAAATAAAATGTATATAAAAACTCTAAATAAAGTATATCACAATGTTAATGGAGGTTGTCTCTGAACAAAGGCATTAAGAGTGATTATTTCTTTTTTAAAACCTTACCAAACTTTCTAAATTTTCTTCAGTGAGCAGGTTTTACTCTCACATTGGGGGGGGGGGGACTCTAAAAAGGGGAGGAAAAAAACATTTCCTGAGAGACCTGGAATCCTGATAACATGTAAATCAAAGGGGGAAAATAACGGGCAAACATGCTTCCTTTTTAGAACCCATTCAACTGGCAAAATGAGATGAAACCGGCCTCGTCCCAGTGGTGAAAGTCCTCTCATTCTCAGGAGCCCTCATTTCTTCTGGGGAAGCCCTATCTGCCCAGCCTCTACCTAGAATAAGTCTCAGTTTTGTTCTCTCAAATCCTGCACAGTTCAGTATAATGAGTCGCCTCCTCAGAATCAGTTCAAAACCAATGAACAAGTTTTTTATTTTCGCTTTGATTTCACTTTTCCAATTTCATTAAACTGCATGAAGCCAAAGTTTTACAGGTAGCCAGTGTATAATTAAATAAGTGTCTCAATAAATGTCTAATTTTGCATTAAGCTTTGGATTTTAAAGGCCACTGTTCACTCATTTTGTGATATTCACTGAAATCATACCATATAGTCAATTTTGTCTTGCTTTATTAATTTAGATACCATCTCGTACTTAAACTACATAAGCATATTTTCAAGCCAATGGATTAGAAGATTCTTAAATGGAAAATTCATCATGTTCATCTTTGTTATACTCATCACTTCCCGAAGTGCACAGCGCACGTGGGTGGGGTTGACATTATCAGTGCTCACCGACACCTGGCTTCACTCTGCATGTAAGATCTAAAACAGATCATGCTTCGCAGGGACCTTGCAGTGGGGTGGGGCCAAGCGACTAGTTCTGGCCAGTAAGCTACGCTGGGACACGACACCTGGGATTTTAGAGCCGAAGCACTGAAAAGTCCATAAACTACCCTCTAACGCCTCTTCCTGCAGCAGGCAGGGAGCCCTGTGTTGAATGGCAGAGCTGCTACAAATCAGAAGGCATCAGTGGTCCTGAGTCACTGCTTGGAAGGGAGATGTGTGGGAGAACTGCTGAGCCTGCAGCAGATTTTACTTGGGCAGGGAATAAATGTTTTCATATTAACCTACTGCGATACCAGGATTTATTTGTTTCTGAAGCACAGTCTAACCTATCCCAGCACTGTGGGCATTTTCTAAAGCTGATTTAAATTTAATTAGCAGCCTTTAATATGCCACAGTCAAAATATGTTTGCTGTTATAACCAAAAGTGCCTATGCTTTTGTTTTCCTACTAAATGTTTCATCATTTGCTAAATTTAACAAGGGGAGGAGATAGATAGCCTCTTTTGTGCAAGCTACTCAGTAATGATGGACTCAGAGGTTGCAGAGGACATGTAAGCTGCTAAGCCCATGCTCTAGGCCTCATGCCTCATTCTTAAACTGCAAAGGAATTTTCTAACCAAATTTCTAACCCATACTTACACTACTGGTCGTCGTCTCTAGGCAGCCTGTGGCACTGCACAAGATAGAAGACATGGGCTGTTAGATAGACCATTCTGATTCAAATGTATAGAAGTAAAGAATGAGGCTTGGTGAATTGTTTTGTGAAAGAAAGAGGGTAAATATGAACTTCACTCCTGCTTACACTATCGCAAGGTCGAGAACTGCAGGAACATGGCATTAACTTATAGTTGGATATCCATGACTCTCTCTGCCCAGGAGTAGCCCTTTCTATAGAAACTAGCCTTCATGATTCGATCCACTGTCCCAATAGTGAACAAGATGTAAAAGGTCCCAGAATTCTAGAGACATATGCATGTGCAACTATAAACAAATGCGTGTCAGAAAACTCTTTCCTCTGGGACACTGAATTCCCAAAACCCTGTGTAGACACGACCCCTTTTACTGGAGTGGTAGATTTATAAACCAATTACTACTAGGTGATTGGCTGAATGTATTGGTTGCTAATTGATTCACTAACAATTAATGTCGACGAAATGATCAAATCACTCACTTATCTCAGTTTTAGTAACAATAAAAAGTCTATCACTCCCTTAAAAACACAGTGCATAGAAGCAACCCCACATTCGGTAACTAAAGAGAACACAATTATGTATTCCAGGGTCTGTCTCCAGCTGCCTTGGCATCTGTCTCGACTCCTGCCTTGTCCTTCTTCCCCGAATCTCTGAGTTCTTTGCATAGAGGTAGTCTCGGCAATGCCAAGTCCTGCATTCACTTTTAGAAACTGTAACAGCAGGAGCTTGCTGAATTTCACCTTCAGGGGTGTCAGAGATGTTTGCAGCTTCTCAGGTCTGTTCATCATCTCCTCTGCAGTGTCTTCACTGACACTGTGTGCTAAGGCTCAAGGAAGCAAGTGTTTAATCTTAGCACATGACCAAAGGGATGAAAGCGACTCTCTATTGTTTCTTTAAATACCTCAGTGATTCAAAGGAAAACCAGCCATATTAACAGGTGTTGCAGTGTATTAATTTCAAACAGAATAATAGATTGTTTAATGAAACCACCTCCTACCAAAATCTAAAACAGTACAATCAGAAACGGCCTAGTGCAGTGGGGTATTTTTGTTTTGTTTTGTTTTGTTTTGTTTTTGAATACTTCATATTCTCTTTGTGGGCCAGAGTTCAAAGTTAAGGTCTAAAATAATAATGGCAAAAATGTCATATTAGATGCAAAGAGAAATAAAAAGAAAGCATTTATGTAAATTGGGGGACATATGTCCTCTCCTCATATATGTAGATGTATTCATTGCAATGACAATTGCATGATGTTGCTCAAGGGGCCACTGTCCTGTTAAAATGATCGCTCTCTGGAATTTTGTAACCCAGATGACCTCGTGGTATGATCCACAAAAATTCTACTTCCAAACTCACTAATTGGCCACATGCAGAAACTTGCCAGCTTATTATTTATTCCTCATAAGACAGGAAATACTTATAAAAGGTAATGATGTTCTCAGGACTCTTAATGATGTTCTCATAATAAGACAGGAAATACTTATATAAGGTAATAATGTTCTCAGACTATACAATATTAATGAACAACAGTATAGGTATATAGATTACTATGAAACTATGATCATTTAAGGTAGGTTGATATATTCAGATTATCTAGCCAAGATATATTCAGATTATCTAGCCAAAATCATCTCTCTTCAAAGGTTATTTTTTTTTTTAAGAAAAAACAACATTCCAGTTAACTGTTTACCTAAATTTGCACTAGTGGTAAGTGCAAATGTACAAATGTACTACTTTTCTAGGTTAAAATACTTAATCTGTCATCAAGTGTGAGAGCACAATTAATTATTATATAATCATCAAATAATCAAGGCATCTCCAAAATGGCTATCCTTAAAATGTCTATCCTCTGGATAGAAAACAATTGGGTGTTCTACACTTGCTTGTGCATTTAACAACTCCAAATTGCATTTCTCTATAGGATATTTCCTTTAGAAGTATGAGGGCACATGGATGGAGCTCGAGAGAGGACGACTTTGCCCAATTCCCACATCTACTGACCTATTTAGAACAAACACTGTGTAGACGGAGTGACTGAGACGCTGAGAACCTGGCTCTGAAGAATCCAATACAGCACGTTAATGATGGAACGGAAGCTGCACAGAAGTGCCCGGGCCACGAGGTAAGTTGTTCCTCCAGCTCTCTACCCTTCTGACGTCCCATTTTCAGGTCCTACCTATCTTTTCATGCTGCTTAATGATTTCTCACTTTTCAACCCAAACTCGAGCTCCCTCCGCCACTTCCACCCAACCCCTCTGTTTGCTTCCATGACCACATAACGGAGCACAAGGATAGACTCTGAATGAGAGCTAATTGAGAATTTACTGAGTCAAACCTACTCAGACATACACAGCACAATCCAGAATAGAGAAGTTCCTAAGCTCAGAGGCCATAAAGACAAAGTGCCAAAAGTCAATTATAAGCAAATGATAGTGATGTATGGATACACTGCATTACTGCCCCCCTTTTTATCTGGTGATTGATATCATATATAATAGGATTGATTTAAATTTCAGTTGCAAAAGAAGTTGAATAGAAGGAATCCCGTTTAGCAAACAATTTATAACTACCGTCAAAACCTTCTTCCTACAGCCCACTGCTCCAATCAAAGGATTCCAACCTCCATGCCTCTCAAGACCTAGATCAGAAGAGGGTGAGAGGACTTGGCTGAGTCACCTGTATGTGCTGTGCTGCTCCTAGCTAGAGCATCGCCTTGCTCTACACAACATGTGGTAGAGCCAGTTGCCTGAACCTGGCCCTCCTCATGCCCATAGTCAGGCCCTGACCTGGGACGGAAGGGAATAGTTTTATGTCAGAAGTCCAGACAGACTTAATTGGGTCTCTGCTGAGAAAATCTAGGCATTCACAAGCTGGGTTTTTCCTTATTTTGGAGGCTCTGAGGGAGAATTCACTTTCAGGGTCATTCAAGTTTGCACTCAGAGGTCTCTGCCCTTGGCTCCCTCCATCTCCAAACCAGCAATAGAGCATCAAATCTTTCCCGTGTTTCAAATCTCTGATTTCTGTTACCAGTTAGGGGGAAATCTCTGCATTTAAAGGCCTCATGTAATTTAATAAGTCCCACCTGGATAATCTCCTTGTCCAAAAACCAGCAAATTATTAACCTTTTGCCATACAACATAACAGCCTCTAGGGTACAGCCAGGCAAAAGTCATGAGACCATCCTAAAATTCTACTCACCACAGTTAGAAATGTCCAGTTGGCATTTGGAAACCTTTCTAGAACTTAGAAAAATGCTGGGCTTGAAATCTGGATCTGAGATCCATCATCTTTAGGTGACAGATTTATAAAATAGAAATTCATGGACTTATGTGATACTACTAGTTCAACAGTATTTTTTACCATAGAATCACAAGACATAAATGAATCCAGCAAAGCTCTGTGTATCAGATATTGTTGACATTATCCCTAAGAGTAACACTGAGTTATTTTGACCTTCCATTTATAAAGTTGAATTCCAATTTCATTAATTTATTCTATAAGGTACAAAAAGATTAGATTAGCCTTTCTGAATTCCAACCATTTTAATACTTCAACATAAAAGAAAACCTATTTTTCTTAAGATAATGAGTGTGTGTGTGTGTGTGTGTGTGTGTGTGTATTAAAATACTTCATGGCATCAAAAAAGTCAGTCACAGAGAAATAGGAAAAACAGAAGTTTAAAACGTCAGGCAACAGACAAGCACAAGATTACCTTTTTTACTATTTTTCTTTCAATAAGTGAGTGGCTACACAGCATCAAATACATTCATTTAATATATTTCTCCAAAATGAAAAATTCATTTTCAGTCATCGTGTCTCTTCTATCAGGATTCAGATGTGAACAAGTGAAAAATAATTTTCCTTCTAAGTTCTTCTGGCTGGTCTAATAATGAAATTAACAGGATACAAGCTAACAGGAGAAAATAACCACATTTGTTATGTATGTACACACAGGGGTTCCACAAGAATATGAGATTGGGCAGTTAAGGCTTATATGTCATTCTGGACTAAGGAGAGGGAGGCAGGGGTCTGGGACTTCAGAAGGAAAGCAGATAATTCACAGATAGATGAGAAACATTTGGCAAACAAATTCTTCTGGGCCACCCAGAAACAACGGATGCAGAAGGGAGACTCACACAACAGAACGCTTGGTTTCTCCATCTGCCGCATTTGGTTTATTATTATACAAAAATGACAGCTCCCTTCCTTTAAGCAAGTTTTCCTATCTGAATTCCTTTAGGCAGGTAAAGAGGAGGGTCAAAGTTTCATTCTGAGTCTTTTGTTTCTTAAAAATAACCAACTAAATATAAGCAATCGTCCAAAAGGCATAGTTTGGGATGGTAAACTCAGTTTCCCCTCCCTGCAAAGGAGTGCAAAAAGAATTTGATATATATGTCTTTATTGGTTTGGAAAGCTCAGACTTTGAAATCTTATTCAAAAATACTTTTGTCAGTATTCCTTTTCTCTTTCCCACATTTTCTAATGGAAAATTTCAGCTCTGTCCCCATTAGTGGTTCACTCTTCCTCTGCAGGTGGCTTTCTCAAGTTGTCAGCAAAGAACATCAATTAAAGACTTGACTGGAGAAGTAAGAAGGCCAGAAACATCCTAGTTGTTAAAGACTGGAGATGTGAGAACTGAGAAAGAACCGATCAACCTCTCTGTGACTTCTCAGAAAAGCCAGCCCTTGGAATTTGTCTCAGGCACACACGGCATTTGATTCAAGACAATAAACCTATACTGAGAACCTACTACGTACACTTAGACTATCCCTTTCACTCTTCATTCCCAATTCCCCAGCAAAGTCTATTTAGAATAATATGTGAAGTAGTAGGTTTCAATATATTATGCATATACACATACCACCCTGCCCAAATACTGAGTGCTGTAAGATTTCACATTCCCATCATTAGAAATGTTTTATATGTAATATTATATATATATAGTGTTTTCCTGTGTCAGTCTGTTTAGCAGCAAATGAAGGCATACGCAGAAAAGAATTACACTATATTTCATAGAGACCTTTTTTTAATCAAGTAGAAAGGCACGTTGTCGCCGGATGCCATTTTATTTCAGATTTCTGTGTTCTATAGTTGGCTAAGATTTTAAATCAACAATGATAACTACAAGGAACCCTGGATAATAATGGCAGCATATGTTACAGGTCACCTCACTCCACACGCAAAAGCAATCTCGTAGGAGATGAAACACAATATCGTAATTAGAAATAGATGGATTCAATAAATATTAAGCAGTAAAAAAATATTATTCGTTTAGCCATTTCCTTCTCAGCAGAACCTGCAATTGAGCCTCATCCCAATATCCGACCCATGAAATTAAGATGATAAGGTGTTATTTAGAGAGAACATGGAGGGAATTTAAGTTACGGCTTTTTGAAATTCCAGTATGCTTTTGCAATTACAAGTTAATGCTTCTGCCTCTCCCCACACCTCAATGGTAAACAAGAAATGATAACCAGCAGAGAGATGAATGAATGCATTTCAATGAGTCCCATCTATAATTCTATGAGTTACACATTTTGTTATTTGGAAAGCATCAGGCTTCAAGTTCAGGTGTTCAAATTTTAAACTATAAGCACAAAGTTTAAATTATTTTGCCTATATCTTCTGGTTTTTTACAACCTGTTGGACCAACCTGACCATTTCTTTTCATTGAATTGACCAAACTGGTCAAAACGCTCCAGGTCCCCAAAGCAACCCCTGCTTTTCTCTTTGGGGGAAGACTTCCTTCCCTCCATCACAAGCAAAGAAAAACTTCAGTAAACTCTATCTTTAATCAAGTCATTCTAATTTTCTACCCGTGTCAATTTTTCTTCCAGGCAGCCTGGAGCAGCATAAAGTAGACCAACTAGCTCTCTGCTAGCTATTCTGATAAATTAATCTGACAGAGGTGAATGCTTTTTAGCAAGGTTGCTATTTTGCCTTTTGGAAAATGGATGCTAAAGGCAGCCCAGGGATAAGAATAAGACTGAGTCTGGATATTCAGATTGCTTAGGTCTCTTCTCATTGAAAAGTTGGCCTTACATGACTCTCATGGTAAATTACTATTCTTTAAATACTTTTCAACTAATGATGATGATGATGATGATGATGATGATGATGATGATGATGATGATGATGATGATGATATGTAACTCCATTTCTTTTCATTTTACCAAACTAGGAATTGTACATATTCCCTAAACTAGTTGTCAAAGTCTCATCCAGCTTCTCAGATTTCTGCTGATAGAAGTTGTTATTAAGCTGGTAAATCACGAGAATTTTTTCCAAGGCTTGGTTTTAGAAATTGCTTCCATCTGTGAGTGGCAAACTTATTCGCTCCTAGAAACTTCTTCTTCTAAAATACTAAAAGCATCTCTGGAGTACTTTAAGAGCAGACATCTGGCCTCAGGGCTTCTAATGCTTTTTAAAGTTATAACTTTCCTCAGGAGGCCCTTGGGCCTGGTGCACTCAGGTGACTTACAGCCTCACTGGTCACCTTTCCACCTGCTCAAACCCAGGCAGGTGCCAGGCACTTCTAACCATGCTCAGCCACCTTCTGAGCCTCTTTGCTTTAAGGCTTTGGAGAGTGTGTGTTTATAAGAGAACAGTTTATGGATATATGCAGGTCCCTAGTGTCAGACTAGACTCAAGGCATAGCAGCAGACAAAGAAAATAGCTAAAAATCTGGAAAAGGTGAATAGAGGTAAAGGCCAGGTTCAAAGGAAGAGAGTGAGTCAAGGGAGAGACAGGGAGTCTACCCTGGGTGAAGAATGAGTCACAACTCAAAGCTGGACATGTGACCAGGGATTATGAAGAAACAATGTCAAGGTGAGGACACGGGCTCAAGGGCATGGGAAAAGACAGGCATGAGAGCAAGGAAACCTGGGCTTTAATTTCACTCCAGTCTGAGTCTCAATTTCCTGCCTGGAAAATGAAATTTTAAAATGAAATTACCTCAATCATTTAGACCTTATAAATCTATGAAGGCCATTCAAATAGCCAAAGCCATAAATACCACACTTTTTGGAGACTAAAGCACAGGACAGTGAGTTGGAGCCAATCAGGTAGTCAGAAAAATACAGATGAAAACAACAGCACTTTGAAAACTAGTAAATGTCTGCCTTAGAAAATCTCTCATCTGTGTTCTGTTATCCATATCACTTCAGACACTCTACCAGACATTGTAGAAGACCTCAGAAATAAATATCATGCTCTTTTCTCTTTAAGAGGCTGCATCTCTGATGGAAGGAAAAGGTTCACTTTTATATAATTAGATAATGAAATAGCAAAAGACAGTCAGTGTTAGAGGCATTCATGGGAGAAAGCCTCGGACTTCTCTGAATATGGCGGCTCAGGGGCACATGATCTGCTGTAGGTGGTTTGCTTTCCACGGAACGCTCAGCAGATGCTAACATCCAATCTTAGCAAAGTCAAGAGGCCTGAGTTTATCTGGCATTTTCTATTGCCAGAAGCTTAAAACACTTCCAGTGTCCTTTGCAGCTCCTGCCAACCTCAGAATACACTGTATTGATTGGATCTTATAAAAAAATCTAAACCAGACTGGAGCCTCAAGTATCATGCCTGGACAACAGCAAGATACCATTTGGCAAATCCTCAAGTCTAGTTCACAAGTGGGTCCAGTCCAGTAGAAGGCAATCATTACCAGGCTTAGAAAGGCATTTAGTTCCCTCAGTGATTATTCAACAAACGACCAAGGGTATATTCTGCTAAAAGTGGGAATAAGCAGAAGCCAGGAGTTCAGGTTTCACACAGGATCAAAGACTGAGAGATCAGAGACAGAGCTTGGGTCCCCTGGTGCAAAGATGGAGCTCTGAGGAGGATAACTGTTAATTGCCTGTTTAGCTTTTATCCTGAGCCTGCAGTGCTCAGTTCATAGATGGCATCCATTTGGAGTCAGCCAGTGCCTTTAACTCCACATAACATATAGTCACTGAAGTCTCACAACTGTACTACAGATGTCAAAGATAAATTATACTCCATCATACCTCTTCTTGGTTAGTTAGCCCACCTCACAACATAGGTATCATGGTATGTCTCTTCCTCTTCCATATCAGGGCAAAGATAATTAGAACTAGAAGTGGTCACCTGACTGAGGCTTAGCCAATCAAATTCTTTCTTATGGGCATGTGGAACTGGAACACAGAGTTCCTAGCCTGTCTGTTCTGGGTACTTGAACACGGTGGTCACATATACTACTTTCTACTTTGCAAGAGTAAATAATTCTAAAGAGAAACAAGGGAATTGGCCTGCACAGAGCTGAGATGCAGTGCGAAATGCTAGAGATGGAGAGATCAACATTAAATTCCTGATCTTTGGCTCATGTTACATACTCAATATGGGTCACCTGGGAGGCTGTGTTCATTGTGGTCTTTCAAGCACAGTCTGATGGAAGAATTATCTTGACACATGCTTTCCAGATCACTGAGACAAGAAAAGGAAAGGTAAAAAACTGCACATCAGCCCCAAAGTGACAATGTCCCTCTGCTCAGAATTCATTAGCAATAACAAGTCACAACTTCAGAATGCAAGGAAGTAAAATCTTACCATGCGCCTGAGGGAGGATACACTGAATAGGACTTCCATGTCATCCTTAGGTTCTTTTCCCTCAAAATATAAATATATGACCCTCTTTCCTGGCTTCCAGCCCTTCTCTGAAACTGTTCTTACCATAGTCTCCTGCGATTGAGGTGTTGTTAAATTCAATTGATTTTTCGGTCATTCTACCTGCACGTTCTCTCTCCCTCCCTCTTCCTCCTCTCCTTCCCCTTACCTTTCTCCCTCTCTACCCCCATCAGTGTCGCTCTCTGTCTCTGTCTTACTTCTCTGTCTCTGTCTCCCTCTCCTCTCTCTCTCTCTCTCTCACTACCTAGATTGCCACTACAAATATTCCCTAACCTCATCACTTTCTCTAGCATTGGCTTCAGTAATACCATTGCTTCCCTCCGATCTCCTTACCCATCCCTCCTTTCCCTTTTTATTACATATGCACATGCAAGCTCTCCTTGTGTCCCAATGAAATCTGCTCCCCCTTATTTCTTAGTGAACTATACCACCATTTCCCAGTCACCCAGATCAAAAGTCCGGGAGTCATCTGGAGCTTCTTACTTTGCTTCTTTGACCCTGTTTTTTTGGTTACCAAGTCCTCACTATGACTTCTCACTTCGCTTACTATAACAACCTACTAAAGGTTCCTTTGCCACCAACACTAGCCCATTAGTCTTATTCTGCACAGATAAGTAGGGTCATCTTTCTAAATATCATCCTTACTCCTTGGCTTTAAAACCTTCAATGGCTTTAGGCTATAGTCTAAATTCCTCTAGTGGTTTATAAGGTCTTCAAGACCTGCCCATGATTACTCTATCATGAGTTTTACTTATGCCCCTGGCCTTCTCCCTCTGTAGATTATCTGTATTTCCCATAATGGTCTCTGATGATTCAAATCTCTGTGTCTTTGAGTATGCAGTATTTAAGATACCTTTCCTCCCTATTCTTTTCCTAATTAACTCCTTTGAGACTTAGTTCACTTAGCATTCCTTCCAGAAAGGCTTCTTTGATTATCTCAGTCTCGATCAGGGCTCTCTGCTATATGTTCTAAGAACAATCTCAATAGTAGGTTGTCGCAATTATGTTTTTCTACTAAATATTTCATCTTTCTTCCCTTCTGTGAGTTCCAGAAGAAAAGACTCAGTTTTACTTATTTTTTAATACTAAGGGTCTAATACATAATAGGAGCTCAGGACCTGACACATAATAGGAGTTCAACAAATATCCACTAAATGAATGCATGCATGCATGAATGAATGAAACCCCATATTCTTATGACAACCAAATTCTGGAACCATGTTTAGGGGAACAAAAAACAAGAGAGAAAAATATGGTTCATGTAGATATATAACCTTATACATACATATAACATATGTATAATTGGTCTGTATAATTACCTCCACAAGTACTGGGCCAAATTACCCAGCAATGATACCCTCTTCTGAATCTCTGGGTAATTGATGTTACACTTTGCCTTCTTTTACCTTTGAGATTCAGTTTGAATAACAAGTGACTTATCTTATACTAAAGGTTTGTATTCCTTAGAATTGTGTGTTAATTTGTTCTTATAAACTAAAGGCATACCTCCTGAAGGCCTCCTGTGTCGGTTTCCCTGGCAACAAAAAATTCCTGCCCTCAAGGAGCTACAGCTTAGTAGGGAGCTAAATTCTCAGCTGAATAGAAGAAGCACTTAGTGTGAAGAAATAGCACTGCAGAATAGAAAAGAGCACGAGAGCTGAAGTTTGCACATTTCAACCTAAATCTCAGCTCTTGTCTAATATCACAGAACAAGTGGCCAGCATTTACCTCTTTTCTCCGTGACTTCATTTCCTCATTTGCAAAATGTATAAAATAATAAGATAATATTAAAAGATAGAATGCAGATTATAATAATGATAACAATTTCATAAAGTTTGATATGAAAGTACTTTATAATAACAGCTACTATTTACTGCACAATCACTCTGGGTGACAGATATAAAAAACAGCCCAATGTAGCATTATAATCTCATGATACAGATGGAGAAATAATGGTTCGGAGGTGCTAAGTAACTTATCCACTATCACACAGCTGGTGAGTAGCTGCACAGGATTCAAACCCAGATTTATATCACCCAAAGGCCAGGGATGCTAACCATTAGACTATGTTGCACTTTTAAATTCTCATATAATGCAATTTATGTACTCAATTGTTCATATTTAAGCACTATGATGAAGGAGATCCCATGCTATCAGTGAAAGATAACAATTAACCAAATTCGTCTAGATTTTTCATCTGTAAAATTAGTGAGTTGGATCACATTAAATGAGACAGTGCATATCAAGCACTCTGGACTGGATAAAGTACTCAAAAATGCTAGCTATTATTAATGTTCCTAAGGTATTTCTCCATCTCCAGCTTTCTATAATTCTGTAAAATTTCTTGCACTTACTATTTTGTCAAATGGCTAGGGTAAAACAGCATGAGATTCATATCAGAATCTATAAACCTATAAGCTTGACACTTATATATGGAGGCCCTAAAGGCAGAAGTAGCTTTTTGGGACTCAAAAATACCTGTGTTCATATGAGCCACCACAGTATCAAGAAATCTTACTATTATTTTGAATGTGTTGAGGATCTGCTCCCAACTCTTTTAAATAGCCAGGCTCAGAATTCATTCTCCAGCTCATTAAGAGCACTATACGTTCATGTTTTTCCCAGACTCCACGCATATTCTGTCTATCCAGTGGAGAGAGGGTTACAGAACTGCCCTGGTGAGACCACCCTATCCCAAGAGCACCAAATAATTGAAAGGCGCCAGCTTCAAAATTCTGAGGGTCTTGTGAGGCAGCAATCACAGTGAGTGTCAACTGGACTGTAGTTTCATCTGGAGGCCTGATTAGGGAATAATCCACTTCCAAACTCACTCTGGTCGTTGGCAGAATTTATTTTCTTACAACTGTAGAACCCAGGGCCAGGCTTCTTGCTGGCCCCTGGCAGGAAGCTGCCCTTAAGTTCCCTGACACATGGATGCTAATTTCATGTCTGCTTATTTCATTAAGTCAATAAGGAAATTCTCTAGCAAGGCAGATTCTTATGTAATGTAACATAATCATGCAAGTCATATCCATTCCATTTGCCGAATTAGATTGGTCAGAAACAAGTCAAAGACCCATCCATACTCAGAGAAAGGAATTACACAAAAGCATGAACATTGGCAGGCGGGGATCATGGAGGCCACCTTAAATTTAAATATTCTATCCAGTAATTTGACATAGCCTTAATCTAAGCAAAATGTACCAACCTAAGCAGAGTTCTATTCTGTATGCATAAATTGATGTGGCAGGGCAATATGAGAGAAAACAAAATTCTATTATTTGTTGCTCCCCCACACAATCAAACTATAAAAAAAGGCAGTTCTTTGGAACATTCATTTTATTTGTTTTCATTTTCTTGCAGGCTATGTTGAGATTAGGTAGAGCACCCTGAAGGGTGTCCTGTGGTTATACAAGTGCTAGGATCACCCTTTACTTTTGCTCTTATAGGATTTTGCTGACTTCAGCATTTCAATCAAACTCTGAGAGAACATTGGTTCTCTAATGCTGGCCCTACCTCTAGAATTATGTGGGGAAACAAACTTCTGAATTTTTTTAAGTCATCTTAAAATTTTTATATACAAACCAATGTATTTATATTACTGCAGCCTCATAAAAATCTGAGCATATATAATGGCTGTTTCATTTTCTTATATAGCTTAGCATAAATCAAGTTTATGTGATAACATGACAGCTTCTGAAAAGAAGTGACAATTCCATGAGTGACTAAAGCCTTCAAGGTCATTCACACCTCTGCAAGTGAGGAACTTCCTGGTCTGATATCTACTGTTCTTTTATTACCCTCAGATAATCTGATAATTAAATTATTTGAATGGTATCCCAAAAGCACTTCAAATTTCCCAGGAAAGACTTTCATTCCAATAAGTGTATTCTAAAGTATATAACTTGGACAAAAAATTAACGTACAAAGGAAATTTGGGCTTTTAAAATATCACTGTACTGATTTTCTTCAAATTTCTTGAATATAGAAACAATATTTTACTAGAAGGAAATTGTAAAGGTGTTGAGAATTTGGGGGAGAAAGCTTAGGATTTAAAATTAGATTAGTCCTGAGATCTGACCCCAATTATCTTCACCTTACATAGTTTCTCTTTTTTGTTATATATATATATAATACCTAACAAAGGATTTTTATGAGAACTTATGAGGATTAAATAAATATAACAACAAATACAAAGAAAATAATTAACAGACATAATAACAAATATAAAGAATATAAGATTATGAGTGCCATCATCTAAGATTCTTAAAAGCTATAATTATAGCTTTTCATATCCTGAAGCAGGATAGGACCAGACAGGAAGCCCCGCATCCATAGATGGGATTTTGTTTGTTTAACTGGCTGCTATCTTCAACCATAACTGGCCATTTCTGTCTCATAGATGGCCCCCCTACAACCATGACTTGATTCCTCTTTCTCTTGCCTTTTGTGATTCCTGATAACCCTTTCATCACTACTCACTTCTCTGTCTACTCACACTCCCAACACAATCAGGGGAAGCTGCTCACCTGGCTTCATTCACTGGCAGTTGGATAGCCCTCTGCTGCCCCCATCAGTCATTGTGAGGCGATGCCCACAACCTCTGGAGGAAGTCCTGTAACCTTCTAATAAACCATAAGGATTTGGTTTGCACTGGTTTCCAGTAAAAGGAAAATTAATCTGAACTTTACAGTGGCAGAAATAAAGAAAAGCTATGTGTTTCATGAATTTGTATAGGTCAACTTGCCATATTATCCTGGAATATGTTTTTAAGGTAGTAGCGAAGAAGGGCACAGAGACTTCTAACGTAAGCAAACACTTTCATTACCAAACAGGCAGAGCTTTTTAATGAATTCCAAGAACAGATTCTAGAATGACTTGTTATCTTACTTAATCCATTCAGGGTGCTATAACAAAATGCCATAGCCTGGGTGGTTTAAACAACGAACTTACATTTCTCACGGTTCTCGGGCAGGGAAGTTCAAGATCAAGCGTGCCAGCAGATTTTTGTTGCCTAGTGATGGCAAAAACAGCCTTCCTGAGTATAGAAATAATAGTTTACTAGAAGAAAACTGTAAAGGTGTTGAGAATATGGGGGAGAAAGCTTAGGATTTAAGATTAGATTAGTCCCGAAATCTGATAATTAATTCCCGATTCACAGATAGCCATCTTCTCAAGTCCCCACATGGCAGAAGCAATAAGAAAGCTTTCCGGGGTATCTAGCAGAAGGGCATTAATTCCATTCATCAGGGTTCCATCTTCATGACCTAATCACCTCCCAAGGGCCCCATCTCCAAAAACCATCACATTGGGGATTAGGTTTCAACATACGAATTGGGGAAGAGGGCACCACAGACATTCAAGCTATAGCACCTTGTGACTAAGTGAAATAATGATATATTGAGACAAACTGATCAGTTGAGAAGCCTGTTGAATTTGTATCTACATCCTCCACGAACAAAAGAGACAAAAAGAGTAAATAAGAGAAACATGCAGAATAGTGATTAAGAACTTTGAAGTCAGATAGATCTGACTTTGATCCTCTTGATAATGACAACCTTGGATAAGAGAGCTAGACCCTCTAAACAGGAGTTTGCAAAGCATTATTGCAAGTATTAAATGTGATAATATATTACATGGCTTTCATCAATAGTACCAGGACATTGCTCTATTTTCATTTTAAATGATCTTTAGAAATTTTTTAATCTGGCTTTTATAGGATATTATGGGTGGGTGGAAACCACAGAAATTTATGGTTATATTGAGTAAGGCCTATCCCGCACTGCTATATCTAGAAGACATAGTATCTGAACAAAAAGCAAGTAAATCTGAAATGTTTTGAGATATTGTCTTATGACATTCTATTTGAATTTTAAACCTTTTCATTTCAAACACTTGTAAGGTTTATGAAAAGCCCTTAGTATATAAAAAAAATAAAAGCATGATCTTTTTATTGTGATCATATCAGAATTTCTGGCTTTTTTATGAAGAAACTGAACAATGTGAGACAGATGTTTTGTGTGTTTATTATGTTTACATATATCTTAGTTATGAAGCAACAAAGCCAAGAAACTGCTGTGAATAAGGTTTATACTGGCAAGGTTTATACTGTTAATGTAGTGATTAAAGCCACACTAACAGAACCAGGAGAGGAATTGTGTAGTTAATGCTTTAAATGGCTTTTCATCACACTTCTGTCATTTCATGCCAGATTTACTCACCTCTGCATCATATCCATGCCTGGTGATTTTTTAAAATACGCAAACGGAGGGGCCGCCTACATCCATGGCACATCTCAGTACATCTGCAGGGTTGCTTTTCTCCCCTTTATCTCCGTCCCCAGCTTCCACACTCTTGGGTCCTCCCTGGAATGCTAGTCCCTGAATTCCTCCGAATTTCTTTCTCATGGCTTTCTTCTCAACATCTGGACTTTAACTTTTCTACCTGGTTGTTGACTTAGTTTAAACCCCAGGTTCCCAGGCCCTGGAACTCAAAAGCCAGACTGATCCGGCCCTCCTCTTCCTTCAAAGGGACACAAATAATAATAGAGTGAACTCACGATGACATTATTAAATGTCATATGATAGACATGGACAGAATATTACAAATAATTCCTATGCTGTCATTATCTCTTGTACAGGAACTTTCTAAATTTTCAGAAAAGTGCAGTGTTACAGAGAACGTCCCCAAGTTTAAAATGAATCCCCTTTCCTAACGAAGTTTATTGTCATGTTGGGGAAGATTAGATACTAGCATAGAGAGAAAATATCAGATGGAAATAAAGATCTACACAATGGAATAAAGAACACCAAAAATGGTAACAAAATGGGAAAGCATATTTTTCTTATTTTTTAAAAATAACTAAATGTTTAAACAAAAATAATAAGATAGCATGTTTTATAACATTTGGAAAAGCAAAATGCATGACAACAATAGCACAAAAGTCAAGAGGGAAGAAACAGATTTATACTGTTGAAAAGTTCATATAATATTCATGAAGTGGTATACTTTTATCCGAAGGCAGAATATGATAAGTTAAAGATGTATAATATAAAACCTAAAGCTGCTATTATAATAAAGAGTTATAGTTAGGAAGCCGACAATATAGATAAAACAGAATCATAAAAAAAATATTAAGTTAATGTAAAAGAAGGAAGATAAAGAGGAAAAATGAAACAAAAAACAAAGACAAATAGAAAGCAAAAAGCAAGATGATTAATTTAAACCTAAACATATCAATAATTATATTAAGTATAAATGACCCCCAAAGCCTCAATGTAAAGAGGGAGATTATCAAGTAGATTTTTTTTAAAGGTAGACCTATTTGCTGCTACAAAAAATATAACATTAAATATAAAGAAACAAATAAAAGTAAAACTATGGAAAAATATAACCACATTAACATTAATCGAAAGAAAGCTGGAGCATTGGCATTAATATCAAATAAAGTACATTTCAGAACAAAGATTATTAGTAGACATAAAGATCACTTCACAATCACAAATGAATATTAATCAATAGATATAAGATTCCTAAACATTTATGTCCATAATAAAAGAGACTCAAAATACATGAAGCAAAAACTGATAGAACTACCAAAAGAATAGAAAATTCAGAATTACAGTTGTAGATTTCAGCACTCTTCTCCCAATAAATTATATAGCAAATAGTCCCAAAATAAGTTAGGATTTAGAAGATTTAAACACTAGCAGCCAGCTTGATCAAGCTGATATTTATAAAACACTTCACCAAACAATAGAATACACATTAATGTGCACGACAAAAGCAAAAATAAACAAGTGGAATTATATCAAACTAAAAAGGTTCTACACAGCAAAATATCAACGAAATGAATAAGCAACCTATGGAATAGAATTGCAAGTCAAAAATCTGATAAAGGCTTAAAATCTAAAATATATGAGAGATTCTTAACAACTCAATAGCAAATAAAAGATTTAAAAAAGACCCGAATAGACATTTCTCTAAAGAAGACATATAGATGGCCAACAGGTACGAGAAAAAGTGTTCAACATCACTAATCATCAGGGAAATGCAAATCAAAACCTTAATGAGATACTACTTCACACTTGTTAGGATGGCTATTATCAATATAAAGCAAAAGAGTTGGAAAGAATGTGGATAAAAGGGAACTCTCATAGACTATTGGTAAAAATGTAAATGGGGTGGTCACTATGAAAAAAAGTATGGAGGTTCCTCAAAAAATTAAAACGAGAACTACCATATGACCCAACAATCTCACTTCTGGGTCTATATTCAAAATAATTGAAAGCAGGACCTTGAAGAGATATCTGGATCCCCATGTTCACTGCAGCATTACTGACAACAGCCAAGACATGGAGGCAACCTGAATGTCCATGGGTAGATAAATGGGTAAAGAAAACACGCTATAAATACAACAGAATATTAACCTTACAGAAGAAGGAAACCCTGCCATTTGTGAAAACGTGGCTGAACCTGGAGGACATTAAGCTAAGTGAAATAAGCCAGACAGAAGGACAAATACTACATGATTCCATATATATGAGGAATCTAAAATAACCAAGTCAGAAGCAGAGAGTAGAATGGTGGTTGCCAGGGAGTCAGTGGAGGGACAAACCAGGAGATGTTGGTCAAAGGGCACAAAGTTTCAGTTATACAAGATGAATGAATCTTAGAGATCTACCACAGAGCATAGTGCCTGTGGTTAACAATACGGTATTATATACTTAAAATTTTCCAAATGAGTAAATGTTATGTTCAATTTTCTTATCGCCCAAGAAAAAGGTATAAAAAGAAATAAACAGAAGGTAGAAGGAAACTTTTAAAGATGATATATAGTTTATAGCATAGATAATATTGCTAGTTTCATGGATGTATTGTTATCTCCAAATTCATTATGCAAAGATTTCTGGATGCTAATCATACCTCAAAAAGTGCTTTATTAAAAATAATAAGCATAAAGTTGTATGCTAAGTAGTGACAGTAATAATAGTACTAAAAATAATAATAAATACTTTTATGTTATTCCTTTTCCTGCCTCAGAAAAATATTTTTTTCTAAAAAATTATATATACAGAAATAAATTCTCTCGCTTCTTAAAAATAGGCATTGTGGAATGAAAAGACCTTTGTCTGGGGTCAGAACTCCTGGGTTACACACCTGGCTGTGTCAATACCTCTATTACTCAGGGAAAATCCCTAAAACTATTCACATCTTTCCTGATCCATAAATTATGATGGCCGGATTGAAGATCATAATGTGTCTTCTGGTTCTAAAATTCTCCTATTCTATGAAATACTATTAGCTCCGACCTGGCAGAAAAGGAAGCTAACATTTACTGATACCAATATGTCTCAATATTTCATTTATTACACACACACACACACACACACACACACACACACACTCACACTCACACCTAGGAAATCTACAGAGATTTCTCTTCCTAGCATCTCCAGAGAAAAAACCTATATGTATCCCAGGCCCAAGGATAAAGAAAGAAACACTGAGATGAAAGTAGCTGCTTCTTGAATAGAATTTTGGCTCTCGCACACCACCTGACCACCTGAGTATGTCCCCGGCTCACTGATGACAATAACCAGAGGGAAGGCAGTTAACCCCTGCCCAGGCTCCATCACCTACACACCTGAATATGTCCCCCCATCCACAGATGACAATAACCAGAGGGAAAGCACTTAACCCCTGTCCAGACTCCATCAATCCCTCTTCAATTGCTAATGCTAGAAGTATTCAGGTCGCTACAGAGGAGCAACCCCCAATATCAGCACAAAGGAATTGAGCAGAGCCACACAAAGGCATCCAAAGCAAGGACTGGACCCAGAGCAGCCCTCTCTCTGATTCCCTTTTCTGCTTTCACATCAATTGCTGACCTCAATAAGACTGTGCAGCCATGGAAGAAATGGAGTGCCCGCAGAGCTCCACGCAGGCAGCCTAGCAGCTGAGCCCTGACCTGCAGCTGAGACTCACAGCCCCACTGCCATCGCAAGCACCTCTCAGTTAAAATTAACAAAACTCCTCTTGTCTAAATGAGAGGTAGCTGGGTTGTTATTTTTGCTTTTATCAAACCCACAGAGGAAAGCAGATGCCTCAGATGCCTATGGGGTGAAAAGAGGACAAATTTTGTCCTGGAACCTTAGCAGCTGGATAGACAGAGAAGCCTGGGTTTGAACAGAGACCCTTCTGCATGCTGTGGCCAAGCACATCGGTGCCTGACACTTTAGATGTTGGAGATTCATTACAATACTGACATGTAGGGCTAAGCTGAGTAGCAATCATAGAGAGAGAAACTTATAGTAAGATACTTTAGATATTTTAATAACTAAATATAATTGAATGGGGTCCAACTAACTGTACTTTGACTAAATTATTTTAGTTCTATGTCCCACTGTAAATCCAGTATGGACTAATAGAATGTCACCATTGGAAAGAGGAAAACAACAGTTCAAGGAGTGAATGATGTCTGCTGTATACTCAGTGTGGCTACTAGAGTCCTCTCTAAGAGATATTTCATGCATAAAGACGCCAAGGCATTAAACAGTCCACAGATAATCTCTTCAGGCATATAGCTACTTATGAATTTAGGATGAGGGACCCAAGATCATGCTGTCATACCTCATTACAGAAAGCCTAAGTGACATGCACATTCTGCGAGATTTTCCTCCCAAATCTATGTGGACAGGGCTGCCAGGATGCATACAAAGAATGCCACTGTGCCATCCCTAATTGGCACAACACAAAAATGAATGTGAATAAAAGCTTGCTGGAAAAGGGCAGGATTCTAATAATCTCTCATTATTTGGGGATGCCTTGCCAGCTGGCAGAGCCAAATCCAGGCACATTCTCAGCCAGTTTGTATCTTTGGGATGCAGTGAGGGGAAAACAAAGGGATCGACCTGGATTTCAGATTCATTCAACTTTGCAGTTCACATGGAATGCTCCCAGACCTGCCATGGTCCCCTTCACTTCATAGACCTGAGACTAGAGCCTGCAAACCTACAGGGAAGCAGGGCCGAGGTGACTGAGGAAAATATTCAAAATCGGAGCAGAATCATCTGAGGAGCTAACCTATGAAAAAAAGTTCTACTCATACAAAAAGTTTTATGGAATAGATATTTATAGCAATGTTAAAATGTGCAAAAATGAGAAAGATGAATACCTCAAAATGATGGTTAATGAACTATATAATACCCAACTCATGGACTGTTATGCAGCCTTTGAAAATATTTACATTGAATTTATAATAATAGAGAAAATCCATGAATAAAAAAGATATGGAATTGTAAGCATACAACATTATGCCAAGTAAATGAAAGAATAGGTATATTGAAAAGTTAAAAACAAAGTCTAGAAAAACAAATACCAAAATGCTAGAATTTAGTGTTTTACTTTGGTTTGGTAGGACTGAGTGACTTTTTCTTCTTTGTTCCTTTTTTTCCCATTATTTTCTAAGTGTTGAATAAAATATCTTTTTTATAAATATAAATATTTTATAATGTAAAGAAATAAAAAGACTTTTCATGGAGTTTTCAATCAATTTCTAAGCTTAAGACTAACTAAACTTCACACTTTTGCATGTATTTGAGCTGGCCTACAATTCCCAAGATGCCTGCCACCGGGGTGATGCCTAGGGCTACAGCTCGCCTTCAGCCACCCCTTCCTACTTCCAACAACTCTAGGGAAGTTTAAGAAGTTCAGGTTGCTCTTCAGGCACCAAGAAATATTCAATTGTCTGGGTAGACTTTGACCCTCCTGGTAAGCCTTGGATTTTAGACTGTGAGAACTTTTGAAAAAGCCCTGTTTGGTAAAATGTGATTTTTGATCAGACTGCTTTTAAGGAGACCAGCCAGTGGCTGGGCTACAAGTGCAGGTAATTACAACAGAATTGGATGGAAAGATTAGCGAGCTGTGGGAATCCAAATTTAGCTGCCTGCAGCTCAGGAGCTACCGCAAATCCAAATGACAATCATCTTTCAATTGCTTTTAATTGTGCACTATTGTATTATATTGACCAACCAATAAGAGCCTAGTAAACCAGATCTAATCTGGTAACTGAGCTCTCTAATATTAAAGAGTCTATTTGAACTCACGTGCTGATTCTACAATTGAAAATCATACAGAACAAGAAAGAGTAATCTAATCATCTAATTCGACTTTTCTCATTCCTTTTAGCTGGATGGGCTTGTATTTATGATAGTATATAGGGAATGAGTTGGTATATTATAGTTGCAAATAACAAAAATCTATTTAAGTAAAAGAGGTGAATTTATTATGAAATTATAAAGATGTCTCATGGAAACAAGAAAAATGGGAAGGCCTCAGAACAAACTAGAAGTATGAAAGCATAATCTAGACTCTATAGAGAGTGTAGAAGTTCCCTTTACACAACTTGAATCAAAGAGAAAATCAAAATTGAAATTGCAGAATATCTTTATAGATTATTACAAAAATACACCATATCAATATCTATAAACTATTCCTAAATCCATTTCTAGAAGAAATATATAAGCTAACAAATATATATACATATATATATCCATTTTCTATAAATAAATTATATATCTGCTACAAATAAAAATATATTTATAGCTGAAGTAATAAAACAAGCTGAACAAAAACAAAAAATCTAAGCAAACAAAAGGGAGAGATTAACAAGGACAACACTGCATCTAATGAATTAGAAAAATAGTAGCACTGCTTAAAAAAACCTACAAGTAATTTTGGAGAAAAACAATTGATAAAATAAAACATTAATTGGCAAAAAAAACAAACTCTCAAATGAATAAGAAATAAGAAATAAACATGGACAGAATTCCACTTCTCTCTAGAACATATGAATAATTTTCTTTTTTTTAAATCTGTTCAAAGTCATCACAGTGGTACTAAGACAAGATTCCTGATAGAAGGGAGAGTCATTTAGGTAAGCCTAAAATTCTATGCTGTCTTTGGCCCTCAAGACATCTTCATTCATAAGTGACATAAATGGATAAGAGGAGAAACCACAGAGAGAGCAGCAGCTAAGAGGAAAAGAATTTGAGCAAAGTATTGATATTTTCTTAGACTGTTGAAAAAACAACGAGTTCAGAGCTACTAAGACAATCTGGTCTTGAAGGAACAAGCTCTGAGATGATTAGCTCAGAGAAGTAAGGTCAACAATTTGAGCCATTTTTCTCTGTCAGTACTTAAACTGTAGAAACTGAGAGGCAAAGAAGCTATGGAGAAAGCAGTCCTAAGAAGCTTAGAAGTTGGGTTCACAGAACTGGAAAGACAAAACCTGGAGTCTAATACCAGCAACAAACACATACAAAATGAAATTTATAATGCCAACAAAATAGAATTAAAAGATAGTAAGTACATAGGGATAAATTTTACAAAAGAACCTCTACACCAAAAACTACAAATGTTCAAAAGAAACTGAAGAGAATGGGGAAGTAGACAATGTTCATGGATTGAGAGACTAAATGTTCTAATCATGTCAATTCTCCCCATATTTATCTATAATTTCAATGTGAGCTCCAAGCCATCTCAGTAGGTTTCTTACTGTTAATGTGTATCGAATTTGACAAGTTTATTTTAAAAGGGCTAAATATAGCCAATACAATCTTATAGAAAAATTTTTTTTAATTTAAGATTTATACTACGAAAATAAATAATTATTATAAAGTTATAATAATTAAGGCAAGGTGTTTTAGTGTAAGTATAGACAAATCGATTGAACAGAAACAGAGTTCAGAAACAGACGCCTCAAATTATGATCAAATACATAATTTACAACAAAAGGCAAGATACTTAAGCATGATGAGAAAATCTCTAATAAATCATGCCTGGTATACCAGATATCCACGTGGGGGGGGAAATCTCCCATATCTTACACTATACATATGTATGTGCATGCACACCACATACACAGACACACAAATAGACACATGCGCACACACACACACACACACACACACACACACACACACACTCCTATACGGATTACAGACCTAAATGTCTAGAATCCAGAAGACAATATACACCAATTATCTTCATGTCTTTGAGGTAAGCAAGGATCTTACGAATATATCTTAAAAAGCAATACAAATAAAGTATCAATTAATTAGGCACATTAAAATTAAGGACACCTGTATAGAAAAAAGACCTTATTATAACACTTAAAAAGCAAGCCTCAAAGTATGTAAAGATATTTGCAGTACATACATATGGTAAAGGACTAATATGCAGAATCATAATGGATTCCTACAAATCAGTAAGGCAAAAAAAAGTAAATGGGTTTTAAAAAACTCAACAGCAGTTCTCAAAAGAGGATATCCAAATAGTTAGGAAGCATATAAAAAGATACTTAATATCATCAGTCATCAGGGAAAGTAAGACTACAATGAAGTACACAGTATATATAATACACAGAAGTATAAATTTGTACAACTGTTTTGTAAAACTCTTTGACAAAGTCATATGTATACCTATGATCCAGAAATTTCATTCCTATATGCAAAATGACAGAAATGTATACTCATATTCACCAAAAGACATATGAAAGAATGTTTTTATCGGCACTAATCATAACAGTTAAAATCTTGCAACAATCCAAATGCCTATAAATATGAATAAATGATCCCATTAGAAAAATATTGAGCAAAGGATATAGACACAGATGAGTATAAACATTTATAAAAACTTCAGAACAGGCACAATTCACCCATGCTCCCTTACTGATAGGAGTAAGGATAGAGGTTAACTTTGTAGGGAGAATTGAAGGAGCAAGAACAGACATTTTGGGTATAGATCTGCTTGTTGGTTTAATTAATGTGTTTGTTTTGTAAAACTTTATTGAGATCTACACTTAAATTAAAAACAAATTTATAAGAAGGAATGATGCAGGAAAGCACAAATAGACACAGAGAACATTTTAAAATGTATGATACTATTCCCAACTATATGAAAACACAATTAAAAATCTTTATGGAATGGACAATGTTCTAGAAAAATACAGTTTACCAAAACTTACTCAAAAATAGATAAGAAATCTAAACAGGCCAACTATCACAGAAAAAAAAGACATTTGTCAAATATTTATTACCCTCATCCTCAAAAGTAATGCTCATATAAATTAACTGAGAATTATAATAAACTATTAAAGAATAGTTAATTTCAATACCATTTAAACTTTTCAAAAATATTTTAAATTAAGAAAATCTTCCAATTTCTTTTGATTTATTTAATGTATAATATTGAAAATAACCCCCCGAAATTATTACACAAAGAGAAAATTCAGACTAGTCTCAAACATTGAGGCAAAAATTTTAAACAAAATATTTAACAGAATCTACAAACACATTAAAAGAATAAAATATAATGAAATGTAATATTCCACACATGAAAAGGATGATTCAATATTACAAAATCTATTAAGATAATTCACCATATTAACTGATCTAAGGAGAAAAATATATTATTTTGTCCATAGTGAAAAGACTTCTGATAAAATTCTTATCCATTGTCAATAAATTTTTTAAGAAAATAGGAAGAACTCTATAACTCATTAATATGTAAAATGGTTCTATCTCAACACAAAAGTCAGCATCTACTTAAAGGGAAAAGTACTAGAAGCTTTTCTATTAATCGTGAATGAGGCAAAGCTACTATCAAGACTCCTGTTTAACATTTTTCAGTAGATACCAACCACATTAGAAGAGAATACCTTCTAAAATTAAGAAAATGAAAGTATAAGTACCATTATTAGATAACTCAAAAATCTAAGATAATCAACTGAAAATGACTAAATTTAATAAGTCAATTTAGGAAGATGGCTATATATAAATTAATACACAGAAATCAACAATCTTTGAATATAACAACAATCAGATAATAATGTAGAAAAGATCTAATTTACTCTAGCAACACAAACATAAAATATCTAGAAATAAATTTAACAAGAAAAATTTAAGATCTATGAAGAGCACTTTAAACTTCTCAGAGATAAAAAAAATGAACTACAACAAATGAAAAGGCATACCTTTATTTTCAATAAAAAGATTATCATAAAAATGGCAATTATCCTTCAATTAACCTATTTTTAAACTAACAATATATTTGTTTCAACAGGATTATTTTAAAGTTGTTATCAGAAATGTTTAATAAAAATACTTTTTAAAAAGGGGTAAGGAGAGGACTAATTCTGCCAAATATTAAAGTATATGATGATGAAATTAGTATATAAATGACAGAGAACTCAATGAACCAGAATAGAAAATCCAGAAAAGAATCCAAATGTAGAAGAGAATATGATAAATGGGCCATTTCAAATCAATAGAATAGCTATTTTAATTAATAATGTTGGGACAATAAGGTTACATAGGAAAAATAAAATTAACCCATACTATACCAAAATAAATTCCAAATAAAACAAACACTTAAATATTAAAAATAAAAGAATCATAAGAAGAAAAAAATTATCATCTCAAAGAAGGAAACATTTTCTAAAAATGAGACAAGACACAGAAGCCATAAAAGAGAAGAGTGATTCAAACACATAAAAAGTTTTAGCATGCCAAAAGCACTATTAGCAAATAAAAGGTAAAAGGCAAATGAAAAATGGAGGAGAAACTATCATATACACAGAAAAAAGGGCTAAGTTCCCTAATATACAAACTGTTCCTAAAAATCAATCAGGTAACAGCCCAATGAAAACTGTGTCAAGAATATGAGCAGACAATACGCAGAAAAGGAAATACAGCTATCTTTAAATCATATTTTAAGATAACTGCACTGGGATACCATTTCGAAACTACTAATTTGGTAAAGATAGAAAGTTTGATAACACTTCGTGTTTGTGAGGGAATGGGGAACAGTCACTCTTACACATTGCTGGTGCAAGTGCAAATCCCATGCAACTTTCATGAAGGCAATCTGGCAATATCTATTATTAAAATGCAGTGATCCTACATCAAAGAATCTCTTCTATACTTATACTTGCACAGATTATTCTCTGCAGCATTGTTAATGATAGCAAAAGACTGGAAACAATCTAAGCCCTGATCAAAGTTTATTCATTAAATAAATTTCAGTATAGTCCTACAACAGAATAAGATGTAGGCGTAAAAAAGAAAGATAAAGCCTTTTTAAATATCAATATAAAAGAACCTCTGGTATGCATTAAGTAAAAAGGCAAGACAGACCATGTATATAGTGTATTACCATTTGTGTGAAATATGAGGAAACAATATATATAAAAATATTAACAATAAAATGGTCTCCTTGCTCCTCTTAGTCATTACTTCAGGGCTGGGAAAAGCCACAACCCCTCCCTGAGACCTTCCTGGTCATTCGTCAATGTGGAATTTCACCTATGGCATTCCAATACTATTTAGAATTTAATTAAATGTGTAGAAGCAGGTTTTTGAATGTACTCAACTC
Organism: Eonycteris spelaea; assembly: GCA_003508835.1. NCBI lineage: Eukaryota > Metazoa > Chordata > Mammalia > Chiroptera > Pteropodidae > Eonycteris > Eonycteris spelaea. The sequence goes on along the minus strand of PUFA01000014.1, from coordinate 18,752,096 downwards.
AGGATAAAATCAGGAAAATGCTCTATGCACCCACCACTGATTCCAAACACTCCAATATCATGGGCAAATCCTGTAACTTTCTAGGTCACCTTCAAACATGAGAAGATTGCTTCTTTTTCTCTCTTCCCCACACTTCCTTGGTCATTCTGCAGTTTCTTATCTATCTAGAGGCCTGCGATAGGAAGAAGATGACTTAGTCAACATCCTCCTTGATAAGTGCTGTGGTCATGTAGGGTCTTCTGTGTTGCAGGTATATAATTCTGGTTTTCTCTTTGGGACACTTTGAGGCTTCTTTGGAGCTACTTCTACTTGGAACCTTGATGTGTGTTATCGTACTCTCTGCCTAATGTCTCTTGCCAGCTGTTCAGCTGCAGCATTCAATAGTATGCTCTACACATCCTCTTTCTGCTCGGGTCCCCTCCCTGCAGGCAGCCCTGTGGGCAGGGTCTAACACCACTACTATTCTGAGCACCCACTCCTCCCATGGAAACTCACCCATTCCTGTACACCAGATTTTGTGAGTATCATGTATTGACTCAGGAAGCAATCCTCCCTTCTTGCTTGTCAAAAAAGAGAAGCTCCAGTCAGCTCCTGACTTTAGATGTCTTCAGGCTAGAGTCCAGCACCAACTGCTCTTCCCACAAATTAAAGGAGACAATGCCAGGTTCTTTTAGACACTGTATCCTGTTCCCTTCTCCAGACACTATCCTGGATTTAATGAACTCTTCCATCTGTCATGACCTTTCCCATCTCTCCCATTTGTCCCTGCCCCAATCTGTCCACTTCAGTAGGGTATAAATCAGCCGTTCCAGTGCACACAATACTTTTATTAGAGTTCAGCAAATATCTGGGAATGTTTGTATGCCACATTCCACTTCTGAAAACACCCCCTTAATCTCTCAGAGGAGTTCTCTTGCTTCCCACTGAAATTTATTGGTGGATCTCTCACCCAGCTTGATTCTGTCCCAAAGGTGAGAGGTCACAAACCTCTCCAATCCCATGGAATTTCTACAAATAATCTCCTTCAGAGAATCTCTAGACTTTTCTTATAGCTCCACGTGAGAGATGGGAGTTGATAGTTGAGTTTGGCTGCATCTTTTAAAATCTTATAAAAACTTGTCTAGCATCACTCTTTTAGAACATGGGCATACTCGTTACTTGCTGTCAGCTTTGAGTACTGATCAGTTCTCAACAACAACAACAACAAGAAAAACACCCTATTTCTAATCCTGTTATATTGACTTAAATTGTCTCCTACTGTTCCATACATATTAGTTTTGCTTCTCCTCACTAAACATAAGCTCTCTCGTGCCAAAAGAACAGACCTTATAATTTTTCTGCATCCTAATCCACTCAAAGCAACTACCACAGACCTGGGTAGAAATCATTTCATTAATGAATATATGACTAACTGTCACATTACAGATTCATAGCTTGTAGAGCTTACACATTACTTGACTACTAAATTACTTTATTCATAAATTACTTGAGTAATAAACATGTACTTACTTGTCAGATTATAGATTTATAATTTGAAGGTTGATGAAAGTTGACTGAATTCATCCTCAAGGTAGCCCATTTGTATTCCTGAATCAATCCTTTCCAAACGACATAGTTTTAGAGAAGGACCAGATATATTCTAGTATAATTCTTAAATCTTCTACCATGTGAGGTCTTGATTTTGCCTCAGGGGTACTTCTGTGAGACAACTTATTAATGACTGGCTCTTTAGATACCTCCAGAATACCTATGTGGACATCTTCTATACTATCAATTCCATCTAGTACTAGTGGTTAGCAACCCTTCCTTGCTTCAATTTCAATTAATAGACAGGTATTGAGCCCTTCCTACATGCCTATCTCTGAATCAGTAAGATGAAGAAAGTGTGGGTTCTGAACAAAGAAGTCCAAATCATGAGAAATACAGGTATGTAAGGTAATTCATCACTCTGCATTTTAATGAGTACAGAATGTTGCAGAGATGAAGATATAATCAATTCTGGTGGGGGATGGTCTGAGGGTTTCAAAGTGGAAGCAATTCTGAAGTGGGCTTTAACTAGCCCACAAGATAAAGAAAGGGATCCTCCTGAGCAAGAGGAAGAAATGTGCAAAACCAGAAAGAGAAGAATAACAATTCCTCCTCCAAGTTATGCCCTCAATTTCCTCTCAAAAGAATAAAAAAGGTAAACACTAGGCTTCCAATATAAAAGCTATACATGTAAAAAGATGATGTAAAATCTGTTCTGTTTGAATATACCCATTTATGATTATTTTTAATCAAATCTCATTTTTATTTTAAAATAACACCTAAATGTTAATAAGGAAAAATATTTCAATTTTGGCAAAGTGATCAAGCTGGGTGAAAACATACAGTATATTCTCTAGGAATTATATATTTTAGAATTGAAAATAAGCCAAATTCTTTTACTCACAATAAATAAGGAAATGAAGATATTTACCAAAAATGCAAGACATTATATATTTCAGTGTCTCTGAAAACATTTTTTTTCAGAAGCAATGCACATTGAGAATATTTTCAATTACTTAAAACAGCAAGATGCTGGGAAAATTTCTCACTTAAAGTGCTAAATTAAGACATGTCAAGATTCTTCCCAAACGCAGAAAATCACTTTAGGATTTGCACAGGCAAATCAACATAATCCTCTTGCTTTTTAATCTACCCATTTTGGTGATAGAATGAGAAGTGCCTTTACTTCTGCATCTTCCAACAATAGCTAAGTCTTTTGACCAGTAATTCTTAACCATTGTCACTGAGGAATCCTGGGCTGCAGAAATGAATGAACACACATTCCCTGGCTCCAAAGCTGTAGTCTGAACCCTTGCTCCACCCTCCGAAGACTGCATATTTTGTAAAGCCTTCTCTTTACCTAAAAAAATTCAATAGCGTGTGGTTATACTCCATGTAAAAATATAAAAATGTGTAACAATCAACAAAATGTACAGTTCATGAAGTTATCTTACATCTATCTTGTGATTTCTAGTACCCTCCTGTACAGCTACACCTACTCCTACTCATATCAGTTTGAGAAGCTGAACTTTTAGACTGTAGGGAGATTTAAAAGTCCTCATAATAACAGCTAATATGAACCAGTGCTTCCTACATCAAAAATACCACTTCATTTAATTCTCATAACTACCCTATGAGGAAGTTCTATTATTTGCTATTATTTATATCCCTCTATGACATATAAAGGAACTGAAGCTCAAAAATGTAAAGTTATTTGCCCAAGTTAATGATTAGTGGTAAACCCAGAAGGTCTTATCCTATGGTCTATGGTCCTTAACATGTTTTAATGTTTCACTGCCTTTCTCAGAGGCATGATTTATATACTTTCAATTTAAAGTATAAATCTTCATTTTTAAGCCAGTAATATACATATAATATTATATGAATAAACATCTGTCATGGGTTAAACTCTCCATACACCCCTCAATAAATACTGTTGTACTGACTGGCCATCATGATAAATAAAATGTATAGTATTTCATAGTCCAAATGTACAAGAGTACTCAGAAAACACTGTGGACAAAAGGGATTAGTAACCCAATTTCATAAACAAGAAAGCAGATCAAAAGTGGTTGAGCAATTTTGCTATGATCTTAAAACCAGTAGAAAAGAATTTCTACCAAAAAAAACCAGGCACTTCCTGAGCAATCCCCAAGTAAAAGATTCTTCCTACTTCCATTGCCACATCTTATCCACCATCTCAGAGTATCAAAGAACATTCTTCTCCAGACACCTCCGCTGCATTTTGTGGTCTTTCAAATTTATTTCTCGAGTATGCAGGCCTGCTCCAGCATTGTCCATTCAGTAGGGTATAAAGCCACTCATTTCCAGTGCACAAAATTTTTTCATTGCAATGCAAGGAAACATCAATGAATAGGCAATCCTTGCGCTTCGTGGTCCTCTGATTACTTGAAATGCTCTCATAAACCCATAATCTCATTCTTAAGTGGATCGTATATTCTCATGGCAAAAAAAAAAAAAAATTCTAATAAAAAGTGACATAAATGAATAGCTAATATAGTAATATCATAGGGTAAACTATACTATGAGTATAAATTTCCATTATTATTTAAGTATTATACCAAAATTTGTCTTCAAGTCCTACCTAAGGAGCTTAAATTTCTGAACCACTGATGACAAAGAGATCCTAATGGACATTCACAGACAAGAGTTCCACTGCATCACGTTCTATCATATCTATTCTGCTGCCTTACTTCTTTTCCCTACATAGACAAGTGTCTACAAGGAGTTGACCTCACTTTTTTTTTTAACTTACCACTCACATCCCAGTTTACCCCATTCTAAATAGTCACGTAACTAAAAAGAATTTCACTTGAGTCACCAGTGACCACCATATTACTAAAATCGATTGCTGTTTTTATTACTCGTACTACCAGACCTCTAGCGGCATTTAACAACGTTATTACGTCATTCTAGAAACACTGCAGTTTCTGGGTTTCCAAGAAAAATATGGCATTTTCTCCCTATATCTCAGATTTCCTCTGCAGGTTCATCCTTTCCTAACCATCATTAAAGTTTAGAATTTTTAAGCCTTGTTCTTGGATGTTCTTCTCTTCTCACGCACTTCTAGAAAATATCCTGAGATGGGTAAATTCACATCTCTAGGGTCAACCTATCCTTTGAGCTCCAAACTCAAATATGCCACTGCATATTTCATATGTTGCTTGGTGATGTCAGAAGCACCTCATACCCAACATATCCATGATCAACCTTGTGATCTTCCCCACCAAACCCAGTCTTCTGCCGGTGGTTCCAATTTCATTGAATGGCTTCGTCATCCAGCCTTTTGTACAGGCTAGAACCCAAAAGTCAACTCGACACACCTTCTCCTTCACTCTGCTTATATATAGTCCATTTTACCTTTGAATGTCCCCCAAGTTTACCCTTCTTTCTGTCTTCACTGACACCACCACAGTCCAAGCTGCATCATTCCTACCTGGACCACTACCTGTTCTTCCTGCATGTACTCTAGCCCCTCTGATCCTTTCCATACAATAGAGTCAGAGTGGTTTATGCAAAAATTCAAATCTGATAACATCATGTCCTATATTAAATCTTTTAATATCTTTTCATTGTTTTTAGAAAAGACAAATCTTTACCATGACTGATAATGTCCTGAACGATCTGTCCCCACCCCACCTCCATCCTCACTGTATTTCAATCTTTCTCTTATTCTCACTTCAGCCACCCAGTTTTCTACCAATTTTTACTCTTTCTGGCAACAGGCTCTTTGGCAACTGTGTTTTCTACACGTGGAACATTTTTCACCAGTCCCTTCATCTCCTTCCATTCTGCCTTACCATCAGGATCTCTTAACCGTCCTTCAGGCCACAGCTCTGAATCACTTCCTATGAGAAGCATTCTCTAAACGTTGCCTCCTCCCCTCAGTACACACAAACACATGTCTATATCTGCTTCCACTGTTAAGTAGTCCCTAGAGACATTTATTTCTATCTAATTACATATAATTTCAAACAGCATAAGAATCTGATTCACACTCAACTGTAGCCTTAATAGGGCACATGCTCTTGTTTACCAGTACAACCCTAGACCCTGGTACATAACTGAGCATGTATTTGAGTCTTAAAAAATATCTATTGGATGAATGAATGAACAAACGAAAGCTAAAACAATATATTAAAATCAAATAATTATTTTCAAGCAGTTTTTCCCACATCCTGAGAATTTAAGAATATTGATTTAGGAGATGCCTCCTTTTAATCTTGATAAATTCTGCTATAAAAATAGAATATATTCAAAGTTATTTCAATAAGCTTAGAACTGAGTTTAAAGTATAAGTATCATACAATGAGAACATGCACAGGTTGTATCAGATTTGTTCACATCATTTCAAGTTTCACATTTGTCTCAGCTCTTCAGGGAAATTTGTTTTTGCCTATCCCCATCCCCAGTTCAGTAGCAAACCACTAGAAAGCCTAACAATTTTATTTATTGTGCACCGACTATGCTTCGATGTAGCTAGACTCTGAATAAGAAATAACTCTGTCCTTAAGGTGCTCCTAATCTAGGAGGGAAGTATAACCCTGAGTTCGTATACCCAATACCAAATAGCATATAAAACTATGGATATAAAAAGAAAAAGAGAAACAACTCAATAGAAAAAAAAAAAGTGCAGAGGACAATGACAGGTAATTTCAAGAAGACCAAATCCAAAACACCAGATAACCCATACTCGACACACATAGCTGCTTGAACATGGCTTTGAAGAGGGCCTTGAAGATGGCCTTGGCTTGGTCACTTCCTACCACATAATTCCAACCCCGTTCCTGGAAACTGACCTGCTTAGCTGATCCTCTTTCCAGCCACTTTGAATTTTCTGGCTAAGTTTCATCTCTGATGACTGTCAACAAAGGAGGATAGAAGCCCCTAATCTGAAGCAAAGGGGCAACTCTTTTTCTTGATATTTGTACCTTCAGTCTAGTTCCAAGATAAAGATGAAGACAGATTTGGTGAGGCTCAACACATAATTTAGAAATAGATGGCCATTTTAACAACAACAACAACAAAAAATCCAAACCAATTTTTCAAATTGTACAAGAATATACGATCACTGGAACACATTGCTAGGGTCCCTCCTAGAGCGTGGGAAGATGCTCTGAAGGTTCGACCTCATTCAGCTCAAAGTAAAACCTCCTCTAGCCCAGACACCTTCTTCGACTTCTGTGGTTCAGTGTCCTTGCCCGGCCTTTTGATTTTTGCTGTTTAGTTTGTTACTAGCTCACCTTCCCCTGTAAAATGGAGCCCCGTCTATCTGACCTCTGCATACTTCATCCTTCTAAACCTGGAATATGTGCTTAGCTCTTGCCCATGCCTCGTTCTCCCAGTCCCATCAACTTCTCGTGACAAGAGCCTGCTGTTCGCATCGTGACACATGTGTCTGCCTCCCAGTTTCATAATGGCGTTCTTGGCAGGGCATCCACGTCACTGCCATCTGGTATGCAGACTCCGCATTTCCCCTGTACCCCTCCTACTCTCAACATAGTGATTTTGTAGGAAAAGTTGCTCTTTTTTTAAAGCCACATTTAATTGCAAAACTTTATCTAAATATTTTTATGTTAAATATCTTCATTCCCTTTCAACTTTCCACATATGAACAACTCCTCTGATAGATTATTCCTCATAGGCCTCTGCAGCTTCTCTGTAGTACTTTTAATTTGTGGGTCCTCAATATGAACAATATTCCTGCCTGAGAAGTATTAAAGCAGCACGGATTTCCCTCCATTTATTAAATACAAACTATATTTGTACAATATCAGTACTATATTAGCAACTCATCATCGCATCTGATCCATCTCCAAGTTCATTACTTTCTGTTCTCCCAACACATATTTAATACCAGTTTTCCAACAAGATAATACTCTCCATATATTTTTAATTTATAAACTTGACTCTTAGTGTGTCATTTTATTTTAATATTACCTCTCTAACTTTACAAAATAACTTTAAAACATCATCCTGCCTTCACGGTGCTAACTTTTGAAATATAGTCTCACTTACATTTAATATTTACTTATAAATATTATTGAGGTAAATAATAATGATAATTCATCTATTTTCCCACAAAAGTAGAAATTTCTCCAAAAAAGGAACTGGTCTGACACATTTCTTATTGTCCCAATTCTCACTTTTTCTAATGTTCAGCTGCTCCAGGAATCAAAAGGCTTATTCTATATGACACTGATTTTCTTATTTCCTTATTGCCAACTATCCCGAAAAAGTAGCTACATGTCTCTCCCCGTAAGTTTCCACTACTCAGTCACATGTCAAACCATTCTGATCTGACTTCTAATCCTCCCAGCCTCCTGAGAGGGCTTTTGTAAAAGTCAGTATTCACCACCTAATTGGACAAATTGCCTTTTCTTTGGGTTTTAGCTCACTGAACTCCTATCTTTTCTCACTACTGATAAGCCTTTCATTTTAAAAGTATCTCCTCTCTTGATTTTCTTCACAATCTTCCATCCCATTTTTTTTTATTCTCTCCGACTTTTTCTGGGTCTCCCACACTTGATTTTATTTTTAAATGTTGTTAGTACTAAAATTCCATCATTAGTCGGACTTTGGGTCTGTTATTTAAGTCATACAGACCACTTAAAATGAGATAAATAAGAATTTGATCACTGACTGGATATTTCATTGTATTAAGAAATTATTATTTATGGTACAATAAATATGATATTGCACTTTCACTATGACAATGAGATTGTACATTGGTGTTTATTATTTAAGGTACTTATTTCGAGATATATATTAAAATATTAACAGTTAATATGATATAATGTACGGGGTTTGCTGCAAAATAATCTGGGGGAGGAGAAAACCAGAAAATTAGTGGTAAAACTGATCATCTTTGAGGCCAGATAAATAGGAGTTCATTATACTAATGTCTCTACTATTGTGTATGTTATAAATCTCCTAATAAATAAAGTTTAAAAAATAGACAAAGAAAACCTAGAGAAGTAATTCGCTTTACCTGCCAAGTTTGTGAAATGGATGTAAGGAATTTGTAGCTTCCTAATGTGCAATGATTAAATAACCCTTTTTTGAAATCTCCATTCTAATTTCCTGTCCTTATAAACTAATTGGGTTTATACAAAAGTTAGCAAAGCAGCATTCTCAAACAAAAAAAAAAGCCAAAACAATTCTAGGAGTTCAAGATTTACTTGTCAGGGGCCTGTGTTTTATACCAACCACTTCAATACTTTTCTTTCACTCATTTCCCCACTTTTGTATCCTTGGTTTTCCATCAACACCCCATTAAAGCAAACACCTGCAGTGGCATTTTCTCTGCTCATTCCAGTGTGCCCATTAACCCTTTCTTTCCGGACCTCTCTCTACAAAGAATTAATGTGAAAATCCTAAACCATAATCGCATAATCGTACTCTCAATACTTTAAATCTCTACATGGCATCAAAATGTTTTATTCATGCATTTTATAATAGAGAACTGTCATGCATCTCTTTCTGCAGAAATATTGGCAGAGCTTCAAGAAATAAAAGAAGCAAAAATCAAGAAGACAAGTTGTACTTTTTACAAAGGGCAGATAAACAGATACAGTTTATATGTCAAATGATAATGTTATTCATGTAAGGGCATTACGCATTTTGGTGATTCAGGCCCCAAAGCAGGTTAAAGTGCTTCTGCAGCTGAAATGTGCAGAGGCAGTACCAGTTTTAGTCACTTGATTGCAGCAATGACAATGCTCTGTCTCTGAAGTTTAATGGAGCAGGTGCTCAAAGGTCAATTCAAGTTAACCACCCACTCTGGTCCTCCTATCTTTGGCTTTGAAGACAAATGTATAAGAACTAAGGAGACAGGTATTTTTAATGTGTTCTAACAAATTCACAACAAGGATTTTGACTTCTTTGAATCATATGCTTATTGTTGTCTTTAAAGTCTTTTTAGATATTCATCCTCATCTTTTTGATGTAAGGCTTGCTCTTTGTCATGAGCTGCATATTTTTTCATGCAGTGTGTATTTTCTTAGTTGCATAGATCATATTTCTCTTACTGGAGAAAGACTTCTGAGAAGAAAGAAAAAGAGATGGAGAAAGGGTGTCCATTTCTCTCTCCTGCTATTTATTCTCCTAAGGATTTCCCACCCTTTCACATCTATGACTAGAAAGCTTAAAGCTCTGTGTTTCTATTTACAGAGATTTTTATACTATACCTCCTAGGAAGGGGAAAAAACCCTATCCATATAGTTATCAAATTAGGCCTTGCCAGGTTGTCTTGAATACAGTTTTTATTACATGGCTGAGACCTGATAGCATTTTGTTTGTTTTTCTTACAGGAATCAGATAACAACACTCATCTTATACCAATGGTTCCTAGGTATCTGGATTTTACCATGAGTTCTTTTAAAAATATTTAACAGCTGTTAAATCATGAGCAGTGAGAAAGTTCCCTGATGACCCCAATTTTGACAGACATTAACCCTTTAGATACCTATTTTTGAGGAGATCTGGGGTCCCAAGAAGGGATTGAGTGACAAGAGTGGGTGGGAGGGCAGGCACTGAAGGCAAAAGTATTTAATAATAGTTATGAACATATTTCAATATTTTCACAGCCAATACAGCTATGTAATGTTGTTTAATGTATATCAGTCCTGAAATTTACCGATTACAGGTTTTTTTAAAATGAGGACCAACATACGGTATCAGTTTTCCTTTTGCCAAATAAGGATGTTAAAAAGATAAAAACTTAAGTACTATCTGTTGTCGCCATCATTTCATAAAAGTGAAATTTAAAACCACATAAGAAAATAGAATATAATCTTATAATAAAAAGGCAATTTTAATAGAATGTTTAACTTTTATGTGGAAAGGACATTAATCTAATTTTTGTAATTTCTCTACTGACTAAGAGAATTTAGTCACCAACCTACTCTTGTCCGCAGAGAAACATTCACCTGATATTTTTTTAACTGGTCAGTTTAGAGTGAAGAAGTGCTCTTCCCTAGAGAACAATATAAGGACAGAAAATCCAAACAGGTCAATAACCAGAAAATGGATTGATTTGATCACGAAGATATCAAACATTTAGCATTATTTGTTGAAGAAATGCCAAATATGGCACAATTTCAGTTTAGTTTGTGCTCACAAATCTAGTGTCATATTGAGAATTTATATCCCCTTTCCTCTCAAACAAAACATGTTCATCTATTTGTTTTCATTGCTGATTCTTTGTAATGCATAATCAGTGTTTTTCACGGTACAACTCCAAAACTACTAGCTCTTACAGAAATGCCATTTCAGCACACATGTGAATTCATGGTAGCACAAGATGAATAGTTTTGCTGTAGAAGGTACATACAATACAATCTTATGCTCTTCAAAACAGATGGTAGTGGAGGGTGAGGGTATGTTTTCTGTCTAGCTCCATGAATTATTTTATTCCACAGCATAAGCATTTCCAAAAACAAAAAAAAATCTTAAGTTTTCACAAAGTTAAAAGTAGTTTCTTGACATTCATTCAGGCCCAGGTTAAGATTTTTTCTTTATTTTGAAACCCAACTAGAGGGCCATTTTTGAATTAATTGATGTGAAGTATAAACACAATTGTGTGCAAAAGCTTAAAATTCTCATTCCTAAAGAAAGTGAATACACATGATTAAAGAAAGTAAATTACATAAGATACCCACAATTATACGCATGATGGCTAATCTCATATTGCATTATTAAAAGCACGTCTTCCTTCTTAATGGATTAACAAGACTCAGAGACTTTTCCCTCTCTTTAACTGAATTTGTTCTCAATTAAGAAAACTTTAAACTATTCCTCCCAACGATAAAGTTCATATTCTAATGCATGGTGTCCAAAACGCACTGTGGTACCTCCTGTATCATAATTCAGAAATGATTTGTGCCAAACCATCCGTTACCATGTTTACCAAGGTTTTGATCTTTCTCTTCCTTCTCCTTAAAGTTAACTTTGGACAGAAGTGCTCTAAAGAGAACTGTGGTAATTCTCTTAATGTTCAGTGCAATCAGCAAAGATTCAAGAAAATGGCTCCCAATAGATTGATTACATCATACAAGAGCGCTATTACTGGCTACCTTAGTCATCCTACTATTCCCACAGCTCTCACATTTAATTCACATAAATAAGAGGCTGCCTCTTTGCTATTCTCCTTTATCTCTAAAAACTGAATCACAGTTCTTTTATATTAGACATATCACCTTTTCTAAAATTTGCTGTATGCCTTTTCTAAAATTTCATAGCAACCACACGGTTAAAGAATGTTGCTATGTACTCATGAAATAAGAGAAAGGATGAGGCTAGAGATTTGATCATAGTCTCTTTCTCTAATCTCTGTCTTGAATGGTATGTTCACATGGCACTTTTGGAACTATACCTTCCCTATAGAGACATTTGCTTCTCTTGGAGGGGAGGATGGCAGAGTATCAATGCTTGTTCTATTCATGGTGTCCAAAATTCAATTCACCATTATTTTCCTCCACCTAGCTAAACTGTCCTCAGAAGTGAGTGTTTCTCACAAACCCTTTTTTTTCCTGCGGTCATAATTTCACAGTTTTTCTCATTGGGCTTCCAAGTTTTATAAATGCCATTTCTATTATCCTTTTCAACAATCACTCCAATTGTGAATTAGCAAGCTTGAATCTTACATTGATTACTTTGGCGATATTTCTTTTATATTTGGCACCCTTTTCTTCAAACTGATTTAAACACAAATAAATGTTTTATTGTTTAGAACAGCTAAATTGAATTAAGCTCTCATTAATAGTGTAATTTTCGAACAAGCAGCAAGTCTTGAAATAAAAAGGCCTGGCGGAGAGTGTTCTGGATGAAGAGCTGGTTACCTGGCATGCCCGTTCCAGGCCCCAGGATATTGACTGAAATGCTCTGGTAAGGAGCTCACAGCCCAGATAGCTAACCAAAGCAATACTTTAAAAGTGCCATTAATTAGACACTCAATAAAAGCCCTACAAGTTTTATCGTTGTTGTTTTAGAAATGTGAATCCACACATGGAATAAGAGCTCTGTAAGGTTTACTGTGAGGTTAATGAGCATGGGGTTTACACAGCAAGTTATAAACACTCTTCAATAGAATTCTGTTTGCGAGAAAGAGCCTTTTCTGTGTTAAGTACTGTGCTAAGTACTGGAATTCACCAGTGAACAGACAGATATTAATGTCCAGTTTCTCTTCTGATTTTAATCTCCGCCTTCCTTTAACAACTAAAAGAAATCTGTAGTTTAATGGTTCTCTCTTTTTAAAATATCTTTCCCTTGCCTTGACTCTTTTTGAATCTCAATGAAGACTTTTATTGGTTTTCCCATCTCGGTCCAGACCACCCTGAGATTTCCCTTCTTTATATTTAAGGATTGAAGATATGATCTCTCAAATGTGGGATAGAAAACTGAAAGCAGCAAATGAACAAGACAAACAAACAACATAGACAAACACCGACAACAGTTTAGTGGTTACCAAAGGGAAACGGGGGTGCAGAGAGGTAGATAAGGAAAAAGGTGTCGAATATATGGTGACAAAAGGAAATAAAACTTCGGTTGGTGAACACACACACATATACTTATGACAAATTATTGAACTGTACACGTGAAACCTAGAATTTTATTAACTAATGCCAACCCAATAAATTTAGTAAAAATAAATAATTCACAAATGGCAAGAAATAAAAGTAACCTAAATGTCTATCAATGGTTGAACGAAAAAGAAAGTGTGGCATACATACAATGGGACATTATTCAGCCTAAAAACAGAAGGAAATCTTGCTATTGTGTCAACATGGGTGAACCAGAAGGACATCATGCTAAGTGAAATACCTTTACTTTACTGCAGTACCTTCAAATCGTCTCATAGAGGCAAAGCATCATTTGCAAACTACCATCTGTTTAATAAATAATAAATAATCTGCAATGGTGAAAGAACATTTTCTTATTCCCAGAGTCAGAATTTCGGTTTCATCTTTGGACTTTTTACCTTTATAACTGTAATTGCAGTGACTAATACTGCAATAAACTTGGGAGCGCGTATATTTCTTCAAGATCCTCATTTCAATATTTGAGCATTTACCGGGGCACAGGACTGCTGAATCATATGGAAGTCCTGTTTTTAGTTTTTTGAGAATCGTCATAATGTTTTTCACAGCGACTACACCAATTTACTTTCCTACCAACAGTGTACAAGTGTTCCAATTTCTCCACGTTCTCACCAACATTTGCTCTTTTTTTTTTTTTTGGAATAAACCATTTTAACAGATGTGATATTTCATTGTGGCTTTAATTTGCATTTCCCCAATTATTACTGATGTTAAGCATCTTTTCACATGCCTAGTGGCCATTTGTTTATCTTCCATGGAAAAATGTCTATTCAAGTCTTTGCCCATTTTTAATTGAATTATTTGGGGGGGGGGTGTTGTTCATTTCATCAGTTGGTTGGTTGGTTGGTTGATTTTCTATGCTAAGTTGTAGAGGTTCCTTATATATTTTAGAGATTAACTCCTTGTCAGATACATGGTTTGCAAATATTTTCTCTAGGTTCCATTTCATTGGTTGACTTTTCACTGTTTCCTTTGTTGCATAGAAGCTTTTTAGCTTTACATAGTCCACTTGCCTATTTTTGCGTTTGTTACCTGCGGTTCTGGTGTCATATCCGAGAAATCACTGCCAAGACCAATGTCGTCAGGCCTTCTTCCTGCGTGTTCTTCTAGGATTTTCACATGTGAGGTATTACGTCCAAGGCTTTAAGCCACTTTGAGTTGATTTTTTGTATGGTGTAAAGTAAGGGTGTGATTTCATTCTTTTATAAGTGAATATCAAATTTTCCCAGGGCCAGTTCTTTCCCCATTGTATATTCTCGGCACACTTGCCAAAAATCAGTTGACCATATATGTGGGAGTTTATTTCTGGACTCTACTCTGTTTCGTTGGTCTACATGTCTAATTTATTGCTGGTACCACACTGTTTTAATTATTGTAGCTTTGTAATATATTTTGAAATTAGGAACTGGGATACCTTCAGTTGTGTTTTATCTTAAGGTTTTGGCTACTTAGGATCCCCCGTGGTTCCACATGAATTTTAAGACTGTTTTCTATTTCTGTAAAAAAATGTCATCGAGATTTTGGAAGGGGTTGCATTGAATCTGTAGACAACATTGGACATTTTAACAATATCAAATCTTCTAGTCCATGAACACGAGATGTCTTTCCATTTATTTCTGTCTGCTTTAATTTCTTTTGTCAGTGTTTTATAGTTTTCAGTGTGTGAGTTTTTCCCCTCCTTGGTTAAATGTATTCCTAAGTATTTTATTTTTTTGATGTTATTGTAATTGGGGTTGTTTTCCTAATTTCTCATTCTGATAGTCTGTTAGCATATAGAAATGCAACTGATTTTTATAGGTTGATTTGTAACTTGAAATTTTACTGAATGCTTATTAGTTCTAACAGTTTTTGTGTATTCATTAGGGTTTTTTACATATAAGATCATGTCTTCTACAAACAGATATAATATTACTTTTTCTTTTCCAACATGGATGCCTTTTATTTCTTTTTTCTTGCCTAACTTCTCTGTCTAGGATTTCCAGTACTAAAAGGGGTACAAGTGGTGAGAGGAGACATCATTGCTCATTCCCTATCTTAGAGAAAAGACAGAGCTGGAATTTAAATCAGGGTGTGGTTTTGCCAAGTGAGACTATGCGGGTAAAGTACCCAGCAAAATGGCAGTGTTAACATGGCTTACAATGTCCTAAGCAATTTTGGCTTTGCCAGCCTCTCAGACCTCATCTGGCTCTACTCTCCCAAAGGATAGTTTACTCCAACCACTCTGGCCTGGTCTTCTTTCTGTCCTTAAAAACTAAAGTTCTCCCACTCTAAGGGCTTTGTATTTTTTCTCTTACTTCATTCTACCATCTTGTAACCAGATCTTTCCTCATGCTGAGTCTCAGTTCTAAAGTTCCAATCTCAGAAAGGTCTTCCTGGACTACCCATATGGCTTATGGTCTGGTTGGGGGAACAGAGATATTCACAGCTGAAATTAGTTTATAAAGCTTCATGGCTCCTCCAAGAAATTCTTATATGATGCTAAAAAAGCAGAACTTGATCTGGAAATTCATTTTTTCTCACCAAGCCTTGGGATCCAACACAATGCATCCTGATCTTGTTTTGTACAACCTTCTACAAGAGAATTCTAACTAACATCTCCTCACCCACCAGTACCTGCATCTATGTATGCTAACTTCTGCCCTTTACCACAGTGCCCCTGCCCATGTAGGTAAAAACTAAATAAATGCTAGAGCAACTCTCCTCAATAGACAGAATGCATGTTCCCCTGCTCCAAGGCAAGTTAAAGTAATACAATTTGTTCCATTTTCAAAAATCAATTTCATTGAAGAATATTGTTCCTAAGAGATTGTTTTCTTTATAAATGCCTTTATTTAGCCATTTTCTTTTTCTCAGCTTTCAGCTCAAACTCTTAGCATTCCTTGGATGTGTTGATTTTAACTGCAAGGCCCTCATCAGAATTTTAAGGATAATGAGTAGGTCGGCTAACTTTCAGGAAGAAACACTAGTGGTGTCTTCTACAGGCCGGCAGGATGTCTCCAATTATGAAGATGGAAGAAATAAAAACAGGACAGTAAAATCCATTGAAGGACAGATTGCACTTTACAGGAAAAATGTAACATCATTGAGTTTGGGTCTTGACATCTTGCAAATGTGCTTAGCATTCCTACATCCCATGGGTTTCAGCCTCAATATTTATGTGTGGGAATATTTCACTGCCTCATAAAACAAGAGGTAACAGAGTATTTTTACTCGCTGGAAAAAAAAATGTATTAAACCAGATACATTCAAGCAGCTCCACTTCTGACACATGTGTGTGTATCGACTCTCAGGAAGATACAAAGCCAGATCAACAAGAAGCCTTGGTCTTTTTTCTCTGTTCCTTGTATTAGATAGTAATCATAGCTAATTTTTAGTTATATGTGATTCAACTTCAAACAAAATTTTAATCACAAAACCCAAGGAAAAGGGTTTGATTTTTGCTTTATTTTAATATAAATTTTCTTTATAAAAGGAATTTCTAGTACCTTATATAGATTCAGGTTTAAAGTATTTCCTACAAAAGGAAATACAAAGGACTTCTAAATAACTGATTCCTAAAACTTAAAAAAAATATTATGAACAAACATTTCTTTCAATATTCAGAAACAATGACTATTTTTCAAGGAAGAAATTGCTCACCAGATTACAAGACTCCTTTCTCAATTCTACAGTGTGTTCTGAGTCTTTAAATATTTTCCATCCCAGTTTCCCAGATGCTCACCCTCTGGTTTCTACTCCAGGGTCATCCACTCCTTCAATATCTTCCATATGCATTATGCTGGAGAGCGGAATCCAGACACCTGGCCGAGATGCACTCACCCATCTGATAGGAGATCATGTATTCTACCAACCACACCCCAGGTCTCTCAATAAATGAGCTTATACTCAAATTGTGTTCTCTAAAATTATCTAGCTATCTACATTTACCCATCTCACTCATTCTCTCTCTCTCTCTCTCTCTCTCTCTCTCTCTCTCTCTCTCTCTCTCTCTCACACAACACACACACACACATACACACAGTATGCAGTAAAATAAGTTTGACAGATGGAGATTTAAAACAAAATAGAGCTATGTACTAGAAAATTTCCAAAACATATATTAACATGCATTATGAATCTCAAAAAAAGTGATAGAAAGTGCAGTGTTCAAAAATTACTTGACCACAGAGCATTTTTTTCAAGAAACATCCTTACTGCCACAATTATTTATTGATCTCCTACTATGTGCCTTTTTGTTTTGTTTTGTTTCAATGAATACATAGCAAGGTGAATAATTTCCTGCCTTAATGATGCTTACACTTCAGGAAACAGATCACATTGTCTATAACTCTGTTCTCCAGTAAGGCAGCCACTACCCACATATGGCCATTTAATTTTGATTAAATGAACTTAAATAACTTAAAAATTCTCAATTTCTTAGTCTCACTTGTCATATTTCAACTTCTTAATACCTGCATTGTGGCTAGAGACTGCCATATTGACAGTGCAGATATTAAAAAAAAATTTCCATCATGGCAGAATATTCTATTGGCCAGAACCGCTCAAGAACATTACACTTTTTTATTAATTATACACTAATGAGCACAGTCATTTATTTTGTATATAATTTTCTTCCAAAGACCACAAACTTTATCAGATCTTATCCAGCACAAGTTATCCTCTTACTGAAGTTAAGAAATTTCATTCACAATTGGTAGAAATTATTCCTACTTCTACTATTACTTTACTCTCTTAATGAGTAAAGAGATCCACTGTGTTACCTGAACTCAAGAACACTGACAGGAGTTAACGATCAGATTATATTAGACCAACCAACCATACAGTGATCCTAGAATCAGCGATTTCAGAGTCTGGAAAAGCCTCTAAAGATGATTTATTCCAATTCATGCAGTTTTAAAACTTAGAAACTAAAGCTCAGGGACACAGGAAATTTTCCTAGGCCCTACAGACACTAAATGCCAAACTCCTTATCACAGTGACTGCACACAGCTTCCTGGATCTTAAGTATTGTCCTTCTGAAGGAACAAGTCATGGCATAGCACACTACTAGCTAACAAGAGCAACTACACAGCAGGGATTATCCTATTGATATTCCTATGCTAATGGTAGAAAATGGAGCTCTTCTCCATGAGATCATTATCACTGGCATAAATTTAACTTTTACTGAAACTCAGTATGCATCATAAATAGTAAGCCCTGCAGAGAAATACCCACTGACATGATCTAAAATGTGTGTGTGTGTGTGTGTGTGTGTGTGTGGTGTGTATCCATGGGTATATGCATAGGATTGGAAAAGAGGATGCAGATTTTTATTTCTCAGTAAGCAATTACATGATAATAAATACTTGACATTTTTCTAGCACTTGACAGTTCCAGAGATCTTTATACAAATTATTTCATCAATCTCACAGCATCTTGCAAGGTAGGTATTTCTTTAAATGTGAGAAAACTGAGATTCAGAGAGATTACAGATCATTCAGTCTTGAGTCACATGACTGCTATGCAGAAATTAGAACTCGCATTCTGTTTACTTTTGTCTCTAACACTGATGCGTTATCATATCATAGGTGCCTCCCTTCAAAAACATCATAAAAATCCTCTGTTCTGTTGGTAGAAATGTAAAATGGTCTGGCTACTATGAAAAACAGCATGGCAGCTCTTCAAAAAATTAAAAATAGAATTACAATATGATCTAGCAATTCCACTTCTGAATGTACACCCAAAAGAACTGAAAGCAACATTATTCACAATAGCTAAACCATGGAGACAACCCAAGTATCCATCGACAAATGAATGAATGAGCAAAATTCATACAATGGAATATTATTCGGCCATAAAAAGGAATGAAATTCTGGCATATGCTACAATATGGATGAAATGAGGAAATTATGCTAAGTGAAAAAGCCAGTTACAACAAAAGAAATATTGTATTATTCTATTTATATGAAGTACCCAGAGTAATGACAATCATAGAGACAGAAGGCAAATGGCATTTGTCGGGTGTTTGTCAGCACTGGAGAAAAGAGGGAATAGGCAGTTGTTGTTAAATGCATATAGAATTTCAGATTTACAAGATGAAAACAGCTATGGAGCTGGATGGTGGTGATGGTTGCACAACATTGTGAATGTAGCTAGTATCAGCGACCTGGATGCTTAAAAATAGTTATGATGGTAAATTTTATGTAATGTGTATTTTGCCACAATAAAATGAAAACCTGGCAAAATCGTTCCTATTGAGCACATCATTTGTACTCCTCCCAAACTATTTTTGTAATACTATTAAGCATGTAAAATAACCAGGTACTTAATCCATATCCAGTTATCACCGGCATATTAGTAACTCTGGCAGTGCCTCACAGTGGTTGGACCTTATCATCAAATGTGGATCATTTCCTTCTCCATGTGATTCTGCAAACTTACTATCTGCAATTGTCTTCAATGGGTGCAAATTTTTTCCTACCTGTAAAACTCATGGAAATCTCAGTTTCCTTGGACGAATACATTTTTAAAAGCAGCAAAACATTTGGCATGTTTGCCTCAATTTTTTGGCAGAAAGTGCCCTCTAATAGAAAATGTCTTTTATCTTAGTTAATACCATGTAAATATAGCATAGTCTCTGGAAACCTGAAATTATATGCTCTGTTCATCAGAATTACAAAATGGCTGTCCAGAAAAGTAGTAAAACACAGAAAAGCCTCAAAGGGCTCATCTGAAAACTGAGTTGCAAATATTGAAAAAGCTAAAAATACCACTGGGGACTTGAAATTGGAACACTAACAGTTATTGAAAATGTTTTGCTTTTTTTTTTTTACCCAAAGCAGATACATGTGCACAGTTGAGTCTTCACATGAAATTTGAGGTTATTGGCTAGCAAATATAATAAAAAAAGAAAAGTTTTCAGCCTCTTTGATCCAGAAGAAAGAGATAAGAGGCTCCCTGCATGTAACAGGGCTATAGATTAAGTTAGAGAGTTTTTAAAGCCACCTTCCTTGCAAGATATGACCCTGCAATCCCGAGATAGAAATAGTTGTTGATTTTGGATTGTGTGCCCATCTGTGTTCCCCTCATTTCCCAGGACACATATAGATCTCCAAGTCATCAAAAGGATGAAGCACTGCTCTCACTTCCAGTTTAGAGCTGGACGAAGGAAAAAAGAGAGAGAAGTATGGCCTTTTGGGTAAAATCTGGGAAATCATAAGAAATGTTCAAATGAAAATTTTCTTGCTATTAGTATAAGTTCATACAAAATTGCATTCTAATAACAGTTTGATAGAATTCCAGAGTTGGACAATGCTTTAGACTGAATGTTTGTGTTCCCCTAGAAATTCATATGTTGAAAGCAAATTCCTAATATGATAGTATCTGGAGGTAGGACGTTTGGGACATGATTAGGTCATGACAGCTGAGCCCTCATGAATGGGAGTAGTACCTTATAAAACAGACTCTAGAAAGCTCCCTTGCCCTTTCCACCATGTGAGAACACAGCCATCTATGAACCAAGAAGCAGACTGTCACCAGACATCTAATCTGCTGGTACCTTGATCTTGCACTCCCAGCTTCCCAAACTTTGAGAAATAAATTTCTGTTGTTTATAAGCCATCCAGTTTATGATATCTGTTCTGTTATACCAACCCAAGTGGACTAAGACAGATAAATAACTTCAAGATCGGAAAAGATCACGTAAAAGAGTGGTTAAGAGCATGGACTCTAGAATCAGACAGTCTTTCCTGATTCTGAGATTTCTCCATCTCGTCCAGATAGATAAAGACAATGGAGTTGAAGATTGGCCCTCAGAAACCTCGCAAACTCCTCCCTGTTCCTTCACCCTTTTCGACTGACTGGATTGGATATGACTTCAGCAGCCATGAACATGGTGTATTATAATGGCAGAGTCCCTATGTGCCTAAGACCCTGAATGATGGCAGAGCTGCCATCGATATGGGTGCCCAACGACCGCAAGAAGGATTGCTGCACTGCTCACATGTTCACCTGTCGGAAACAACGACCTGTGCAAGAAACAGGTTCCTATTGTTGCAAACTACTTTATACGAGGGTCTGTTTGGTACAGCAGTCACCATTACCCTAACAAATACACCTATTTATCTGTGTCACTAAGTTAGGGAAAATGCTTTCAAATCTCACTAAGAGTTATGGATCACCTTTTAGGTATTTTCCAATTCTTCATTTAAGTTTTGCAATGCCTGAAAAAGTAGTTTTCTTTTACCTGTGATGCATCATAGGGAACAATAAAGAGTGTAGGATCAGAGCATGACTAGAATTTTATTGATGACCCAAGGCAAAATAAAATTCAGTCTGCTCTTTTGCAGCAATATTAGATCTGCTGCTCTTTCAGCAGTAAAATCCTGTTTTGTCAGCAGCTACTGAAAGCAGATATGACTCAGAGGACACATAAAAGCATACATGTAAGGTAACTAGCTATTATGTTTAGAATAGAAAACCACATTTTTTGCAACTTAAGTGCATTCTAACATTTCATACTTCAAGTCATCAAAATCACATTTAGAATGCAGAATCTCAAAAACAGTATGCTCCTCTATGTCCTAATTGCATGAGACAGAAGAAATGTACAAAATGTACATGAGGATATGCAGAGAATCACAAATTTTAGATACGGAAGGGAACTTGAAGGTCATTGAGCAGAACAGTTTCATTCTATAGAGAAGGAAAGCAAGGCCTGAAAGGATCGTGTACCGCACAATATTATTCCAACAGAGTTAAGACTAAAATTCGGTTCCTAGTGTTTCCGTTTTCAGAGAACACTCATTTTTCAGGTAGATCAACTCCCAAAGCTTTAGGATTGTGGAATCTTGTTTGTTTTTATGACATTACTTTTCAACTTTTCTTCAAAAAGTGATATTATGTCTTGATTTATTTTACAGTATTTGAGTTTGCAGGAGTAACAGCTCTGAGACCTACCAGCATCTGGTGCATGGATGGTATTCGATATATATTGATTGGGGTTATGTCCATCAAGGTTCATGGCCTAAAATAAGGCTTTTGCTATGGCCTCATAATCCAGCTATGTCATACTCCCATGTTTTTAAAAAGTTTAGAAAAGACAGAATATAGCATATACTCTTAAATACTAAAGATTTCTCAGAATCCAAACATGATTTTTATAGGTAGCACATAAAGTAATTACTACTCATATTTTGAGCATATACAAAAGACTTCTGGATCAGCCATAACAACAACAACAACAAAAAAACAGGTATACGAATTATTCTCACTGTGGAAAGAAATATATAACTGAATAAAATATATAAAGCAACTGTTTTTAGGCACTAAATACAATGTGGGTTGTGTCCCTTGAGAGAAAAAAATGCATAAGGTGAATTTTGCATTTGCTTCAGTATTCTACCTTACCAAGCTGCAGCTGTAGAGACCAAACTAAGACTTCACTTTCAAGCAGAGGAAAAGGGGTGTAAGGATGCAACTAGCCAGAAAACGGTGGGATAACTTCTTTAAGATATTAGAAAACAAAAACTGTCAAACCTAGAATTCTATAACCCCAAAAAATTATTTTAAAAGAAAGGAGAAATAAGGAGATTTTCAGACAAACAAAAACAAAATTTGTCATCAGTAGACGTGCATCAAAAGAAATATTACAAGATGGCCTTCAGGTTGAGGCTTAATGACACTAGACATCTCAATGTAGATCTATAGCAAGGGCTGACAAATTACAGACCATAAGCAAATCAAGCTATTTATCTGTTTCTGGATGGTCCATGAGCTAAGATAATTCTCATAGACTTAAATGGTTGGGGAAAAAAATCAGTATAAGAACAATATTTTGAAACCTATATAAAAATCAAACGTTAATATTTATAAGCAAAGTTCTATTTGAATACATTCATAATCATTACAATTGTCTATGCTGCTTTCATTCTACAACAGCAGAGTTGAGTCGTTGAGAAAGGGACTATATGGCCCACAAAGCCTTAAATATTTACTCTCTGGCCCTTTTCAGAAAACGTGTACAGACCCCTGATCTATAGAGAACAATGAAGAACGCTAAAAACTGGTAAAAATGTGGGAAAATTTTTTTTAAATGCCCTTCCCCATTTTTTACTTTGTTTAAAAGACTGCTTAAAGTAAAAGTAATGGAATTAGGTTGTGCAATTTAAACATATGTAGAAGTAAAAAAAATAAATAAATAAGATGATAGGAGAAAGGAGAGTAGGAGAGTAAATAGAAGCATAGTAGTGTAATGGTCCCTACATTATACATGAAGGGGAATGTCTTAGTCAGTTTAGGTTGTTATGACAAAATACCATAGATTGGGTGGTTTAAACAACAAACATCATTTCTCACAGTTCTGAAGGCTGGGCAATAGAAGACCAAGGTGTCAGCCAATTCAATTCCTGGTGAGGATTCGCTTTCTGGATTGCAGATGACATCCTCTCGCTGTATCTTCACATGGTGGAAAGAGATCATCTCTCCATCATCTCTCCTATGTCTCTTCTTATATCATCTTATCCCACTTTACCTTTATGACTTCTTATCCCATTGTAAGGGCTTCACCCTCATGACCTAATTGTCTCTCAAAGGTCCAACCTCCACATCCTGTCGACATGTGAATTTAGGGGGGACACTATATGTTCAGTCTATAGTAGGCAGAGTGGTTGTATTTATATTAAAGTACACTTTAAAACAAGAAATATCACAAAGAATAAAGGTAAAGGAATCATAATGATAAAAGTTTAAATTCATCGAGAAAGGCGAATCAACCTTAAATGTGCATGTACCTAAAAATAGAACATAAAAATGAAGTGAAACTGACAATTCAAGGAGAAATTGATAAAACCACAACTGTGGTTGAAAATTTCCAAACTTCTCTCTCAACAATTGTAGAACAAGTAGACAGAAAGTCAGAATACAGATTGATGACTATAAACTGACATTCATAGAATTACAGAAGAGTACACATCCTTTTCAAGTATGCATAGTATAATCACCAAGATGGATCATGTGCTGATTCACACTGCAATAATTTTAATGAATTAAATAAATTAAATTTGTTAACTTTTTGCTTCTCAAACATATATATTTTTGAAAGAAACCTCTCTAATAGGCTTAAGGAAGCTTACCCCATGATACTTGATGACAAAATCCAGCTAAAAAATTATGTTATCAATTGGATTTTGAAAATTAGTATTCTATTTTCTCTCCCAGGTTATTCTACAAACAAAGTGATATTCCATAATATATGAAGGAAAGACTCTTCGGTGAGAAAAATGTTTTCAACTAATAAATCAAAAGCTAAATAAATGATCAAAACTCAAATGCTTTAAAAACCAGTTGTAGGCTTTGTGTTCATGTTATGTCGAAAGTCTGAAAATATTCTTTCAAATAATTGAAATATTTTAAAGAAATTGTATCAGCCATCTCAAGGGGAAAAAAGGTATTGATAAGCCAAATTCCTTTCTAATTCAAATAGGATTTATGAATATAATTCAAGGTTGTTTTTCATATTGTGCATAGAGCTCTATGAAAAACATTTCTGTTTAAGGTAGATAATCTATCAAAATAAACCTAGTCAGGCAATGACATAAATACACATAAAGGCTATGCAGGCATACAGCCTGATTTTTTTTTACTAATCCAGTAGTGAAATAGTGCTATTTATGTTTTCTTAAAATATATATGGCTTGGTTTGTTTTGGTTTAGTTTTAACATAGAAGTCATCTAGTGTTGACATCTAGTTTTAGATTGAGATAGGAAAGAATCAGGAGAGTTTTGGGTGTCCAGAATCAAAATCAGAGGTATTGAAGAGGTACTGATGATCAAAGTATGGTTATGTGGTTGTTAAGGTGCCCAGAGAACCAGAAAAAAAAGCTGGTGTGGTGATGGAATCAAGACACTGGCACAGAGATCCTAGGGAATGATCTGGAAGCAACAATTAAAGAAAGGCTGAATCAGCGCTAGGAAGTCTAACAGAGCAGATAAGAGACAGGTTTGGTAATCACTACAGAACGCAAAGAAGTAAAAAGCAGGTCAAGGAAATAAACTGTGCAGATTAAAAACATAATTTGCATAGAACTAGGGAGGAACCAAGGATGGCAGGTTCCTAGACTCAGAGTTACACAAGAGTGAGAGTCAGAAACCCACCCAGAGGAACTGTTTCAGCAAGCAAAATCCAGACAAAATAGACTAGCCAGGCCCCTAAGGACTGAATTATTGAGTTCCAAAGCTGAGGAAGTAAATATAATTGAGTTGACAAGAACGTATGGCTTTTATGCCTGTAAAGCTTCACCCAGATGCACAAACAGCCTGATTAACAGGAGAAAGAGCAACAAGTTGGGCTTGAAGCTGACACAAGATCCTCTAAAATATGCAAGCTGCCCAGAAGCAGAATTAAGACCAGGAAAAACACAGCAATCTTGTGGTCAGACTCACCTACTAGGAGCAAAGATGGTCAAGAAAAGATCTGACCATTTCCACCACAGAGACTGGGTTTTTTCAATGAGATTTAAAGGGAGATTAACGTTTACATATCTTTTTTTTATGATTCAGTTATTTGTAAATATCAACAATACTAAAAATCAGATGCCATAAAATTCTGAAACAAGAACTATACCAAAAGTAAAAACCATTGGCTGATAGTCTGATAATTTTATGGGTATAACTTTAACTACATAAAAGACCATATAAATTACTATAGCTCTACAATATTACTAATACGTATTTATGAAATGGAATAGTATTGTCTGTTTTTTCCCCTGCAGTAAAAGCAGTTGAAAGAACATTGACTATCTCTTCATTTAATGAAGAACTTGTTTTCACAAAAGAGTATTGTTAGGCTCAACAGACCACATGAAGGAACACAGGGATCATGTACAACTGTCGAGTAGGGTCTACACTGAAGTGACAAGGTGGACCAGGTCATTGTCCTCAATTCTGCCTTAGCTATTTCTGCTTCTTGGAGAGTTCACCTCTTTGAGGACTCACACTTTCTGAGCCCAAACACACAGAAGGAAAATATGCCTAAATAGTTTACTTGCTTTCCCTCCCCTTTCTCACTGCCTTTCTTCCACCTCCAAGAACTCTGGGCTTACCTCTAGTGCTCCCTTCCTCTAGTAAGTATCTCTTGCTAGAGCTCTCCAAGAACTGAATCCTGCCCTCAAACCAGGGTTTAGTTCCACAGTTGTGTACAGATCTGTGTTTGCTGGCTGCTTAAAGACAAATACTGACCCATTGCCTGGGGTGCTTTGGTTGTCCCTAATGAACCAAATGCTTTGGTATCAGCTTTTTCTTCCTGCACACATGTACCTCCACCCCACCACCAAGTGTCAGCCATTTGATCAGCTATTTGCTGGTCTCCATTAATATCCAAAGAGCGCCCACCCAGCTTCTTTTACAGAGCAGCATCCTCGAGAATAATTTTGCTTCCGTTCCCTCCCACAAGTATGCACACCCTTAACTCTCTTAAGGGTAACAATACTACCTAGAGTGGTTCCTACTGTCCAGGTCCAAAGCCACAGGCTATATGAAAAGAAAGTTACTAAGATGACCACTTGTTTTTTTCTATTAGGAAAATAGAGACTATAAAAGAGAGGCCAGGAATTATTTTATCTCCTCTACAAACCATTGAGCAAGCATTTCTGAGAATACAGAGGAGAGCCACACTCATTACATGGTGAAATGGAAACCACCTACATGTAGCTAATGGTAAAATAGTGAATTATGAAGTCATTTCTCCATCTTTTCCTTTAGGTGTAAAATTAGAAGGTTAGCCTAGGTCATCTTTGAGGCTTCCTTAAGCTCTAAAAATCAATGATTTGTAGAGAGTGCTTCCATTTAAACTGACATTTAATGTTAAACATACAAAACCTTATGGGCAATAGGATGTACTTTTTGTGAGTAGCAATATAGAATAGATATGGCTTGACACATGAGGTTTTAAAGGAAGGTGGAAGGCAAATGCTTAAGAATTGAGAATCCATAACTTAAACTTAATAATTTGTGGAGTATACAAAAGGTCAGAATAATAAGGCACTTGAATCCACAAAGCATTTGACAAATTCGCAATTCATAACCATTTGTTTATCAGTATATATGCAGAGCCCAAAATGTGGTGGACATTACAAATGCAGTATTATAGGAATGCACTATTTATCATCATTCAGAAATGTCACGAAATAAAAAGCTGTGAAGAGATATCTTTCAACATTTTAAAATCTATGGCCATAATGGCAACTGGGAAATGCCAGTAGGACAGAAGGAACACAGCGTTCCATTTCCCTGCTCATAACTGAATGGCCCAATTTCCAGTCAGCTTGTTTTCAGGAACATGGTTCTCCTTTTCAAAATGTCTTAATTGGAATGACTTGTTTTCAATATAAATACCTAATGTGTTTTTCTATCAGATTAGTTCATTATGGAATAATGTACATCCATTTCATGCATAATTTGTACTTTTACAGCTGAAGCATCAAGGAGGAACATTATCATTAAATGTTGATTCATGATGCAAAAAAAAAAAAATTCAACTCAAGCTCAAGCTCATATTTATCAGGCCAGCAAGAACTGAATATTCTGCAGAGATATCTCATTGCTTCCCTAAGGGGTCTTCCCTTCCCCAAGGAACTCTCTGCTCCTATCTGATGGCTGCTGCTTACACCAAAAGTTATAGGCATGGAAGTTTGTTCCTTTCCATGAAAGACAGAGGTTGCTCTCTGTAACAGGGGTCAGCAAACTAGGTCATGAGGGCTACAAACATCCCACTGCCTGTTCTGGTATAGCTCTGGAGCCGAGAATGGTTATTCTATTTTTAAATAGTTTACAGAAAGAAAAAGAAAAAAATATTTCAAGACATGAAAATGATATGCAATTCAAATTTCATTGTCCATTAAATGAGGTGTAGAACACAACCCGACTCATTTGTTTACATATTACCTATGGCTGCTTTCATGCTATAACATAAAGTCAAAACGCTGTATAGCTGACAAGATATATTTACTATCTGGCCCTTCAGAGAAAGAGTTTGCCAACCACTATTCTGCCTTCAAACATTTAGGAAATTGTCTTGTTGTTTCATAGGCAAAGCAGGGACACTCCACCCAGGAAAATGCAAATGCCTTCTGCTTCTCATGCCTAATGCAAAGTCAAATCTCAAAGTCAATGCTTTGCTTTAATACAGAAATCCGCTACAAAAAACAAAAAAACAAACAAACAAAAAACAAACAAACAAACAAAAAAACCCTTATTTTCCTTCTAAAACTCCTGCCATAGTTCTTCAGGCTCAGCCACATGCTTAAAAATAATGTCTCACTTTTCTCCTTCTTTACTTCCCTGCAGGGAGCCCACCACCCTGATTACTCTATTTAATCCTTCTGTTCTTCTACATCCCCATGTCCAACCAGAATTCTTCCTAGCACTTACTGCAGTGAGGATTCATTTCTATTTGTTTCTCCCGCTAGAAAGTAAGCTCAGAGAGGCTGAGGTCAATATGAGATCATACAGTGCTCTTTTAAAAGTATTTAGGACACTTAGAGCTAAGTGTCCCAATGCATGGGAGTTGCTTAATAAATACCAAATGAATGAATGAATGAATGAATGAATGAGCAAGTAAGTTGAGGCTCTAAAAACTGAGCAGGAAAGATCTAAAAAAGGATTTTTTGAAAGCACACCTTCTCCCCCAAATAAAGGTCTACTTTATGAAAACTAAGGCTACAACTAATTGACCATGTACCAGACACTATGCTCAGTTCTTTATCTCCTGTGACTGCTGTTAACAAATTACTCCCAAAATGAGTGGCTTAAAACAACAGAAATGTATTCTCCCACAGTTCTGGAGGCTAGAAGTCTAAAATCAAGGTATCAATAGGGCCACAGTCCTTCTAGAACCTCTGAGGGAGATTCTGTTCCTTATCTCTTCCAGCTTCTGGTGGCTATTGGCATTCCTTAGCTTGAGGCTACATCACTTCAGTCTCTGCTTCTGTCTTTGCATGGCCCCTCTTCTGTGTGCCTGTATTTTCCTATTCTGTCTCTTATAAAGACATTTGTCATTGGACCCAGTTGGTTAATCTAGGATGATCTCATCTCAAGACCTTAACTTAAAATTATCTGCAAAGATCCTTTTTGCAAATGAGATCACAGTACAAGTTCCAGGGATTAGGACATAGAGACGCCTTTTGGGGGCTAATGTTCGATCCACTCATTTAGCATCAGGATACTTGTGCATTTATGATTTCACTGAAGCCCTCCAAGAGTCTGGACAGTTAATGCCATTTCTCAGATAAGATAATCTAATAATAAAGTGAAAGGGCTAACATTTGAAACTCTGTCAGGATTCAAGACTATGCCCTTAAGCATCATAGAATTTTACTGTATACAGAGCAGACAGGAACTTTTGGAATTGCCCAAACGGCAGGCTGAATACACCGGTCTCAAGCCACCAGAAAATCCCTTCTCTTTACTGTTCATTACTTGTTTACATATCCATATGGTCCATCTTCAGTGCAGAAATAGAGGCTATTTCACAGGTCACCAGAAAACTCCCAATGGTCCATAGGGCTAATCTGATATTATTAGCCACTTTCCCTAAAATTCAGTTCTTTTTCCTCTACAAATTCTGCTTAATGCTTCATAATGTTTGTGGAACATTAAATTCACTGCTTATCCGCCAATGATGAGCATTGTGTATAAGAAATTCTAAAGAGGATATTTATCTTTACTTCACTTGAACAATCTTATAAAAGTATGGATTAATTTTTTTTAATTGGGATGCAAATGCCACTGGGGCAACTCATATGGTGGTGACAAGGTAGTAGGACATAATGAAGGAATTCTTCTATGGTCAGTTTGAATTAGACATGCCAGTGACCCTCAAGTGAATATAAACTGTGTGCATTTCCCCATCCCCCTTCAAATTCCTTGGCATAAAACTCAAAGTTAGTTCCTTGTGAAAATCTCCAGCCTAGTAACATGAGAGAATTAATGTACTTCCAAAAGTAAACAATTTGCTCCTTTCTGCAGCTGGATCAGAACTGCAATATATCATGTCAACTCAAAGGGAAAATACAGTCAAGGAAATGGAAAGGTCAAAGGCCAGCCACCTGGAAATTTATGTCAGTTTTTATGCTTAGGTTCCTTCACTGCAAGCAAATATCACACTTTAATACCACTGCACAATAAAGGAAAACCTTTGACTTGTGAGCTTGTGGAAAAAGCAGAATGAAAAACCAGCATTCATGTGAGAGTCAAAACCTATCATCCACTTTAGTAAAGAAAAAAAGGCTTTTATGCTATGTCTTTCACCTCTGCTGGAGCTGGAACTCAGACAAACTCTGTGGACAGGAAACTGACAATGATTGGGCGACTTCCGCTTACCTGATTGTTTCACAGTTTTTACCTTATGTAGTCGTCATAACCAACCTTGAAAGTCAGCAAAATGCCCTCATTTTAGAGTTGAAGACACCAAGGCTTAGAAAACCTAATGATTTACCAAAGTTACACAGATAATTAGCAGTAATATAGGGTACACCAAAGACATTCCCAAACGCCAAGCTAACCTAAATCTATTTTCTTTCCTGTTCCTCTCTGCATATCTAAACAAATGCTTTTAAAATAATGACATGCTAAATCTTACAATCAAGTTAGTATAGAATTCCAGTAAGCCTGCAAATGACACACTGTTTTCACTAAAGACAACCAGGATATGACATTGTCTCCTTCTATTATATGGCCAGCCAGCAGACTGACTGTCAAATACCCACTGCTGTGATCTGTTTAGCAAGGTCAGCTACTTGATTGCTGTGAATAATTGGATGCCATTAATAATGGTCAGCTCCAGGATATAGGAAAGTGGTGGAGTGTGGTAATTGTATTTTTAAATTCCAGCAGATTATTTCCTAGGGAGCAGGAAGACAACTGTTATATGAGATATAGGACTTTTAGATACTACAGAGATAATTGTTTCCCTAGAAGTGAAGGAGACAAGTCAAGGGCTCCCTTAATAACATGTTTGACCACCTCTAGAAAAAACACAGAGGTCAAGGTTTCGCAAGACATGGCTAATACTGGTTGGTCTGACTATTACTAAATGTCTTTGATAGCTAACTTTCTTATTCACTCATTAACACTAGAGCTTTACATGTTATTGGGGCAGGTAGGGGAGGTTCACTATCTAAATTTGGAAGCACCAGTGAGGTCAGATCAATGGCTAATTAGGAAATCTAATCCAGTTGATACTCATCTGAAAAGGCCAAACACAAATCTTATGCTATTTAATGTGTATTAAATGTCTGCAATATATTAAAGGTTGTAAATACTGCAAAATAATTATGTGGAACATTATTTTTTTTTAAGAAGCCCCGTCAAAGAATTACGTCTTTTAAAAAATATTCCAGACATAATAATAAAAATGAGAAACTAAAGAGATTGGGAAAAGGTATACTTTATGATAATGTGAAAAAGAGGAACTAAAAATGATTTTAGAGAAAATTAATAGATTAAAAGTTGGCTAGTAAATAGACTAAAGAGCAAAAAAAATCATAGAAAATATAATAATTTAAAAGCAACACGGTATACTTTATTTCAATACCCATTAGCTATCAGATTCAGGCTTTAATATGGAAACTGTTTCTTAAATCGGCCAGCAATGTGAGCAAACAAAATTACACTTACAACTGACAGCAGAAGTATAAGTGAAGAAAACATGGATGGGAGCAAGGAGTCATGACATAACCACTTGAAACAAATGTTCAGCACTGACTTCAATTCTCGTCAGTTTTTCCATTATTTGAAGTTACTAGGAGTTGGACCATTTTTGACCATTTTTTTCCAGGGTATTCAGTGTTTTAGATCAACTCTGAAATGAAAAAACAAATCGATGTTTCATAGACATACTATAAAAGTTAAAGCTACAAACCTCTCATAAGAAAACAGAAAGAGTAAGGCCTCATGACCTTGGGTTAGGTAACAGTTTTGTAGATGTGGTACCAAAAGACACGTAACAAAAAAAAAAATATATAAACTGACTACATCAAAATTAAAAAGTTTTGTGTTGCAGATGATACCATCAAGAAAGTAAAAAAGACAATCCCCAGAATGGAAGAAAATAGTTGCAAATCATGTATGCGATAAAGAATTGTAGCTCAATACAAATAACCAAAAAGCAGAAACAACCCAAATATCCACCAAATGATAATAGGATAAATCAAGTGTGGCACATCCATACAAAGGAATACTATTCAGCCACAAAAATGAAGTATGACACATGTTACGAAATGTTTGACCCTTGAAAACTTTATGCTAAGTGAAAGAAGTGAGCCACAAAAAGCATATATTGGACAATCCATTTATAAGAAATGTATAGAATGAGAAAATTTACAGACAGTAAATTAGGAGTCACCTAGGGCTTGGGGAAGGAGAGAGGAGGAAAATGGGAATTTAATGCTAATGCATGTATGGTTTCTTCTAGGGGTAATGAAAATGTTCCAAAACTAGATTATGGTGATGGTTGCGCAACTCTATGAATAGATTAAAAACAGGTTAAATTGTATACTTTAAATTGGTAAGCTGCAAGCACGTGAATTCTCTCTCTCAATAAGTTTCTTCTCGAAAATAAAAATGTTATCTTGAAGAGAGTACTAAAAAGCCTTGAGATAGAGTAAATTACTAGTAACATTTCCCTGCAAATTTTTCAACAAACTCGCCTGCATCTAAGGATGAGAAAAAGTGAAAAAGAAGGTAAATAGTACATAGAAGTTCCTATTTTATTAATCTTTCCGGAAAGCTGAGGATGTTAACTAATTACCTTACACTATGCATCTGTAGGTAGACTAATCCAGCTATGCCCTATTTTTAGAAAAACTAAACTGATTTATAAAAATCAAATGTATCAAAAGAATAAATAAAGTAATGAACCAGAAAACATATTCATAGAAAGATTCAAGGTAAGGTAACATTTTTTAAATAATGCTCCCCTAGTGCATTTAAAATATGACTTCATTTATAAAACTTGAATTACTCTTTTATCAAAAACCCATTATTAAAAAAATGCAAATGTATAAAGACAGACGCATTAGGGGGTTAGTTGTTAAATTCATAAAAAGATTTCCTTAAATAGCATGCCACCTCCACATTCCTCCTTCACATACTAAAAATAGGATTTGATTTACCAGCAATTGATTAAATGCAAAGCTAGGAAAACACAGCTATTGTTAGAGCTAAATACGGCTATATTTGTTTTGCTTTTGCTTTTTTCTGTGGTAAATAGGAAAATTAAAGATCTGAATAATTAAGCAGTCATTCTCTCATTAAAATTTATAATTAGGTTCTCCTAGTTTGTTATCTATAAAATATCTGTCTATCACACTAATAGACAAATAGACATAAATTATTCCTGTTAATGGAAGAAGTGGAGAAACATGACACTAAATAGTGGATAGTTCCAAAATTATTCCACCTTAGCTTCTGGCTATCTTTTATTCACTTTAACAATTTGAAATCTAATTTCTCATGCACATAAATTGAAATTCAGTAATATTAAGCAGAATGTCTATGAGAAGTATAACGAGGAATTGAACCAAACACATGCTATAATCTGAAGGGAATTCTTGAGAAAATATCATGGAGGTTGACAAAAGGCAATTCCTCTGATTTTAACTGATAAGAGCAAAATGAAATAAAAGATTTTAGGACAGGGTATTATATGTACTGGTGCTTTCCAAGAAGTTTCATTTTCAAATGGAACCTCAGAAAGTATTCGTACCTTCAGCATTCCTTTGATCAGCCTGAGGTTGGTTTTTACAAGAATTAAAGATGAATCCATTGGCCAGCTTGCATTTCTACTTTTAGAGGCAAAACATATGACAATAGACTTTTCTGTCTAGTCTGTAAGGCCCCAACTACTATATAGCCCCCTGGAAGATTGCCAGGTGCTTAGAAAATTGTGCAGGCATCATCATCTCCCAAAAGAAACTTTAAAATACCAATTCATGAAGAGAAATGTGTAACAGCAATTCTGTAAAGACGGATTATCAGAAGCCCAGAGAACTTGAGCCTTGTGGCAATAGGGCTGAATGTATGACCAAAAAGAAAGCAATGTAACTGATTTAAAACGGACTATATGGCTGTATTTCAGATAATTCCAAGGGAGACAAAACACTGAGCTTCATATAAGATTCTGATCTTGAGTAAGAACTTTATCTTATTAATGCACTTCCTGTCCAATAATCAAGTCTGAAAAGGCCAGGTAAAAGGGAATATACTCCTTGATAAAAATAGGAGCATGGGACTAAATAACACAAGAGAATAAAACTGCTTCTAACAATCTATTTAAAGATTCCATTAAATAATGCTGGTTCATTTTGAATCTTGATAATGAAGCTACATATGAGTTCCACATGAATATGGAATGATTAAAAACAATGCTCTCAGACAATGAGTATTAAGCAGGTTATGCTTGTGGAAAACAGATAAAGGACCTTTGGTAAAACCAAAACACTGAGACTGAATGTACATATTGGGTATTCTATGAGGGGGGGCTATGGTTGAATGGAGATTTAAAAAAACAAAACAGTGCTATGAATAGGGACAGCCATGCATGTAATTTTTGTCAAGACAAATTGGCTGATTAAAGCTGTTAGATATTGTGATAATACAAAAGGGGAGCTGGTGAGAAAATTCACTAAGCTCAAATGAATAATGAAACTGAAAATGAACAAAGATTATAACATCACTTCAGAAAATGGAACTAATCATAATGTTCTTTGTGTCCACAGCACCTTTTATCTTAGCATTTCAAAGCATTTCACAGAATCACTGAATCATGACTTTTATGGTTGAAAGTGACCAAAAAAACAATCTAGTCCAAACACATATACAGGCTCTGTCTCTTCTACATCTCCCACGCAGAGACATACAGTTATTTTGAATACTCCAGTAATCTCATTTCCTCCTAAGTACACCATTTTGGATCCATATAAAGCAAATACAGAATATTTACATTTGTCATTTTCTTTGCATTAAGCATATAGCAAAAAAATCTTATCAGACAAAGCTGTAAATTGGTAGGGCAAGAGAATCGGAGATCAAGAGAGGACTACAAAATTTTTTAAAGTAGAAAATAGGTAAGTGGTAATGGATTTTGCAGAACTTAGAAAGTTTGGGATCTAAGTTTATTGGATATTATAGAATTGAAAGCCAAAAGAAAGAAAAACTATTCTCACTTCCAGATCCTGAAAAGGTTCAGGAACTGTAATAATTCTGAAAGTATAGATTGTGGTTGTAAACCTGGCTGATGGCTAAAACTCTGTATAAGGAGAAGCCAGGCTTACACAGCCCTTCCCAATTCTGTACCACTAAACAATTGTCCCACACAGAAGAAGATTCACATATTCAAAATTGTACTGAGAACCTACTATGAACCAGGCATTGTTCTGGGAATTGTGGCTATGGAAGTAAACACACACACACACACACACACACACACACACACACACACACACACACACACACCTCTGCCCTCACAAAGCTTATATTCAAAGATGAAAGAGAGAGAGAGAGAGGGAGGGAATGAAAGGAAGGAAGGAAGGAAGGAAGGAAGGAAGGAAGGAAGGAAGGAAGGAAAGGAAGGAAGGAAGGAAGGAAGGAAGGAAGGAGAAAGTAGGGAAGGAAGAAGGGAGGAAAGGCAGGCAAAAGGGAAGGAGGCAATTTTAAATAAGGTGGTAATAAAAGGTCTTCTTGAGGGTGGCAGTTGAACAGAGATCTGAAGAAGCTGAGTTGACTACCCAGAAAGTATCAGTCAGTGGAAAGAGCAAATACAAAGGTTTGAGGAGGGAGGGACCTCATTTGTTGGAGGTTGGGGGATTGAGGAGATAATCCCCATGAACATACCAGGTTGGCTCAGGTAGAATGAGTGAGGTGGGGAATGATAGGAAACTGGGTCTAGAGGTAATGAAGGGGCTGGAGGAGACAGGAGACAGGCCTTGTAAGTTCAATTAAATCTTGGGCTTTTGCTCTGAGATAGATGGGATGCCACTGGAGAGTTTTAAGCAGAAGAGCCACATACACCCTGAGTTATAATAGTTAGGGAATCCCCATTTTAAAAATCAGACTTACTGCCATATAAACCCACCAACATCATACATACAGGTTCTGTCTTTGTCATTCTGGGCTGCTATAACAAAAATACCATAGACTGAGTGGCTGAAACAACAAAAATGTGTTTCTCATGGTTCTAGGGGCTGGGCAGTCTGAGATCAAGGCGCTGGTTGATTCAGTTCCTGATGAGAACCCACTTCCTGGTTTGGAGATGAACACCTTCTTCCTATATCCTCACATGGCAGAGACAGAGAGAGAAAGCAAGCTCTCTGACATCTCCTCTTATAAGGACACTAATCTCTTAATGAGGGCTCCACCCTCATGACCTGATTACCTCCAATGGCCCTATCTCAAAATAATATCACACAGGATTAGGGCTTCAACATATGAATTTGGGGTGGCACTGGGAACACAAGCATTTCGTCCACAGGAACTCCCAACTGGTTTTTAGTCCCTCACTCTAAAATATGGACACCCAAGGATCATCAAATATTTTTTAAAAGGCTCTTAGATGAAAAAGATAATCCAAATTAAATAAACCAGGGAAAAAAAGATCTCAGAAGAAACAGGAATGAGCCAGTAAGCAAAACAAATTTTAAAATTTACAATGAATTCCATCAAAGAATTAAACTACAACATCTACGATAAAAAGAATGGACTGCTCTAACAATGGGGCAAGATATCTCCTGAAATTAAAAATGAGAACCAAAGTTAGAATTCAATAACACAGTACGTAAATACAGTTGAAAATTTTTCCCAGCAAGTTTTTTTTTTTAAAGAAAGGACTGGAAAATGACAGAGGATCAATTAAAAGAAAAAAAAAAAGTCATTCAGTTCCAGTCCAGGAGATTCAACACTTTAACTAAAAGCAGTCACTGAAATACAAAGGAAAAGAGAAAATTATCAAACAAATAATAGAACTGATAGCTTCCTTAGGTGTGAAGGATAAGTTTCCAAATTGAAAAGGCTTTTGGAGTGCCGTGAATTGAATGGAAAAGTATATACGGAGAAAAAAGAGCTCCATGCTCTTCTTTCACAAGAGGAAGTCAATGGTTCAAGTCTACTATTGAAAAATCAAGCAATAGCAGTGGGCATAAGCCCGTTATTTAAAAATCTCATGGTAAATGTCAAAAGAAATAGTAAAAACGAAAAATCTGGTTGCTTCTGAGGAGTGGAATCAGGGGCTGTTTGTCTCTATAAGACTTGTATAGTCTTTTATTTCTAAATTATGTAAATGTATTAATTTTGGGCCACAGTCCTCTTGCTCACTGCCTCTAGCCACACTGGCCTTCTTTTTATTCCTCAAACAAATATTTTCCCACTGGAGCCTTTGCTTTTCCTATTCCCCTGCTTGGACTATCTAAATTAGCCCAAATTCTTCCACAACTAACCCCTTTTGTAATTGTTCATTTAATGTGTCGACTTGACCGGGTTAAAGGATGCCCAGGCAACTGCTGGAATACTACTTCCGGGTGTGTCTGTGAAGATGTTTCTGGAAGCTATTAGTATTTGTATCAGGACACTCAGTAAAGAAGAGCGCCTTCACCAACAACGCAAGTGGGCATCATCTCCGATCCACGGAGGGCCTGAAGAGAACAAAAAGGCATCGAAGAGTGAATCTGCTCCCTCGCTTGCGTGAACACGTCCATCTTCTCTGCCACTGGACATCAGTGCTTCTGGTTCTCAGGCCTTCGGGCTCAGACCAGAACCCACACTACTGGCTCCCCTGACTGCCAAGACTTTAGGTTTGTGCTGCAATTACACCAGCAGCTTTGCTGGGTCTCCAGCCTCCAGGTGGCAGTTTGTGGCGCTTCTAAGCTACTAGTTGTATGAGACAATCCTTCATAATAAATCTGTCTGTCTGTCTGTCTCTCTGCCTATCCATCTACCCACCCATCCATTCATCCTATTGGTTCTGTTTCTCTGGAGAACCCTAATACCCATTTTGTCATCATTCAAGTTTTAGCTTACATGTCACTGTAGTAAGGAGGCCTTCCCACTCACCAAACTAAGGCTACCCCATTCCAGGCCTCCTCTAGAGCATTACTTTATTTTCATCAAAGCACCAATCTTTTTGTGACATTCTTATTTCTTTGCTTACCTTCCCCTGCCTTCTCCATGAGAGCAAAGGCCTTATCGGTCTTTCCCACTGTCCTATCCCCAGGCACAGAGTAAACATGCAATCCATATTTGGGTGGATCTACTTAATGTTAAATGACTGTACTTGTTTAGAATGAGCCAAGTGTGCCACCTGTTTGTCAGGCTCTGATAGTTGGACCCTGAACTTGACATGACAGGCCAGCATACAAGTGTTCACAGCCTCAGAAAGAATCACCTCCCTGTTCTAAAACTACACATTGGAGAGAGAAGTTAGCATAGAACTCTTGGGCGTGTGTTTATTCTGTGGTAGGGAATGTAAAACTGTCAGTCCTAATAACATATCTGTCATGATTCAGATCATTGTCATTGTACCAGAAAACCTGTTTTGATATAATTTAGCCCACCCCTATGTGAGCTAAATGCCGAATGTTATTCAAGATTTATATTGTGTCAAGTCCCAGTGGTGCATGCAAAGAGCCTCAATGCCTGGGAAAGGCTTACAGAGACTTTATGGGTGCTTACCTCTCAATCCTGAGTGCATGACAAAAGAGAAGGGCTGGATTTGCTATGCATGTTCACTAAAATACCCCAGAGGATATGTTTTTCTCCTTTTAAAGGAGAGGGTGTTAACTAGGTATTTTATTTTTTTCTAAGAGGTTTGAATGTGCATATGAAGCATTTTGTCAGACAACCAAAAGGATTTCTGGCCCTTCTGATAAAACACAGAATTGTATTCTATGCCCTGATGAAGTCTCTGGTCTTGTACTGATGTGATCTTAAGTCTAGAAAGGGACAACATGGAAAAACACCTCTGGTCCTTAACACTTCCTCCTGCTGAAGGCTCCAATGCACTGTCCAAAAGTTTCTCATATTTATTTTGTACATTTTTCTTAAATCACTTCGAGGTAAAGAAAGTTTCCTTCTCATCTTAACACAAATAAAACCCATGTTATATCATAATCACTGAAACATTTAACTCAAATATTTTAAGCCCCCTTTATTTCTTTGTCCTATGTGTATAGTTCAGAGATTGTTTATTAAGAACAATCTTACTATGGCTGTTTTATTTCTTTTACAAAATGATACCATTTACTAGACACTTTCCCTTGAATGACTCTAAAGCAAGGAAAAAGATTCACTAGCATGAAAACTCTGTGTGTGTGTCTCAAAGTGAATTTTATTATAAAAATTAAACTGCATTGTACGAAACTTTAAACTGAAA
Source organism: Eonycteris spelaea (assembly GCA_003508835.1). Classification (NCBI taxonomy): domain Eukaryota; kingdom Metazoa; phylum Chordata; class Mammalia; order Chiroptera; family Pteropodidae; genus Eonycteris; species Eonycteris spelaea. Next base: position 18,712,553 of record PUFA01000014.1, on the reverse strand, counting down.
AGTATAAAATAATAAGTAAAACTTTCTTTATTCTCCTCCCAATTTTCTATCTCAACTCTCTAGTAATAACTAGTATAGTTTTTTGTGTGTCCTTTAAAATTTTGTTCTAAGCAAACACAAGTGTTTGTGCATGTATATACATACATATACAAATATATGTGTACGTATGTATATATATGTAAGTGCATTTATGTGTATATATACACATGTATATATGCATATGTGTACATACTACATGTATCCCTCTTCATTAACTAATATTGATAACTATGCTAGAATACAATCATATAAACTGATTTTGGGGGAACTAGAAATAAGGACTTGTCATTTTTCAATTATGGCTAGATTTCCTGACAGGAAAAAAAAAATCAGATTTAACAACAGAAACTATAATAATATAATAGCATCTCATATTTATTATTTACCAGTCCAGTGCCTGGCTAACCACACTTATTACATGTATTATCTCATTGAAACTTCACAAAAATTCCATGAGATAAGTGTTATCCAGATTTTACAGATAAAGAACTAAAGCTTCGTGAATATAACTTGTCCAAGATCAAACAGCTAGTGGCCAATGCAGAGCTTCAGAGCCAAGACATTTAATTATTATACATTGTTATGAGATTTATAACCTTGAAAACAAATGGTAAATAAAATACACATTCCCTGGGAAGATACGAGAAATACAGAAAACAAGCTATTCACTAGTATAAGGGCAACGGGAAGGTTTTTTGCCACCACAAATATTTATTCGATTGATTCAAAATATTAGTTATTTTGTAGGTTGTACCATACAATTCCCATGCATCCCCCCACGAGGGCAGTATGGTGGCAAACTGAAAAGCTCTGAAGACAGTAAGAGGTGTTTGTCAGCTTTGGTGACTCCCCTTTATGTAACTTGCCCACTTTACCCCAACTCACATTTCCTTTTCCTCATTCCCTACTACATTTTCTCATTCCTTGAATTGAGAAAAGCCAGCAACCTTTGCTGACTTTCTTTCCCCACACTGCCATATCCTCTAGTTCTCCTTTGCAGAAAATTGTAATCATGCAAATCTTTTATTCTTTGAAACAACTTTTTCTCTTCTCTTTCTCCTGGATTCAAACTGGGCTTTGGCTCAATTGCCTCTTTTCTTTCCTTATCCTTCTGCATACAGCATGACACTCCCTTAATCATTAAGCCTTTAGGTCAGCACCAAACAGACTCAAGGCTATTGGCCTCAGATACAGAATTTGGGTCAAACTAAAGATAACATTTAGCAGTTCCACACTCATGAAGGTGAATAACTCCACCAATAAGAAACCAGACAGTACAACAGCATGACTGACATCAGGACCTGATGCAATGAATGCCTGCCTCCTACCCTGTAGTCTGACCAATCAGCAGAGCCCAGGGCCCCAACTCCCTTAGCCCCCATGACTAATGAGTTTTCCCCAATATCCTATGCCCTAGAGGCCATCGGGGAGCCAGGTCTTTGAGCACCAGTCCCCTGTGTCTCTGGGACTGGCACCATCTCTTTAAACAAACCTTTACTTTCTTTGCTGCAAATTCCTGTCCATGTCTCTTTTGGCTTTGATACATGCAGGCAAAATGAACTCCTTGGGTTCCTAAGACAATCTCCTTATGGATCCTCCTCTCTCTGCACCCCACCCCCAGACTCCCTTTACCCCTCTGGCCATACCCCACCTTCATTGGCTCATTAAATACCTTTGCACATAGCACCATCTGATAGGTAATCTGAAAAGGCAAGTGTGTAAATTTGGGCATGCTAAAGGGGTCACCTCCTCTGAGCTACATTTAGTTCAACTCCAACATGTAGTAAGTTTCATGTCATTGCTCCAGTCCTTACAACAATAAAAAGTGGATAATGTTCTCCCCACAAAAAAAGAAATGGCAATTATGTGATGGGAGGGAGGTATTAGCTAATGCTATGGTAGGAATCATTTTGCAATACACAAATATATCAAATCAACACACTGTACCTTAAAATTAAATATGGTAATTAAATCTCAATAAAACTGAGGAGAAAAGTGAAAAAACTGAATATCAACAACTCTTCTTGGACCCCTCACAAAACTAACACCATAGGGTAAACTGCCACTCCAAAATCTGGAGAAACAGGTACATCCAGTGAGATGTAGCATTTGAGATTTGCTCACCAAGAGCAGAACCTTCTGGATGCCACAAGTGATAGGATCATTTACTTGACTAGTAATTTTGATCAATTGCTAGAGGCTGAGGAGGGCCTAGCATGAGAATGGAGAATTCCTAGGAGACATGAAAATAAGGGAGCTGCACCCCACTTTCAAGGGCTTACCCTCTAGGAAACCCACTAAATTCTGCTGGTAAAAATCAAAGTAGTCTCTTCCAGGCCCAGGCAGGGAAAAGGAAGAACACCCAATGTAAAAACCATTCCAGAACCTTCTCCATAGCAAAAGTCTACTCTCTAAGGGAAAACACTTCACCAGGTGGCAATACTGCAACTGTAGCCCTCTTGGCAGAAGAAAATTCCTCCCTACCTTGTCTTTCTATGTCACCTAAAGGAGGGGGAAAAAATCCATTGTTAAAGGGTGATAGGGCTTCAAGGAAATGGGTTTGAAATGCAGCAGACAGGAAAAGGATTATAGGGCAGGGAAGAGGGGGACAATGCTGTGACCAGGGAGGAGGGACAAAAATAACTGTGAAAACCACACCCTCAAGATGTGGTCACTAAAAGACGGAGACTTAATCAGAAGTTTACAGAATGATCCCTCTCCGCTGCAGGCTACCACCACAACACAAAGCCTCCCTTAGAGTAACAATGGATAAAGCTGAAAGGCTGGACTACAGGGACCCCAGGGTACCGTTTCTTGGAAGCCCCCAGGGGCAGAAGAAAGAAAAGTAAGATGAATTTGAATGGCTAGCTATAATTACAACAAATATAAACATGGCCTAACTCCCATTCAGATAACACAAACCCTCACTCTTGAGACCTATTTACTTCAGTAACCATTACCAATACAACATACCAGCTTTCAACAAAAAGTTACAAAGCATGCCATTAGATGAGAGGGCACACTCTGAAGAGACAAAGCAATAACCAGAACCAAGATGAAGCAGGACATGGAACTAACGAACGAGGGCTTCAAAATACCTATGATTAACATGTTAAAGGCTGTAATAGAAAGGCAGTCAACAGACCAGAGGTAACGTCAGCAGAGACATGGGAACACTAAGAAAGTGCCAAAGGAAATGCTGGAAGACAAATAAACAAACAATGCTTCTGACAGACTCGTCGCCAGACTCAGCACAACCGAAGAGAGAATCAGTGAATTTAAGATAGGTAAATTGAGGCTTCCCAAACTGAACTACTAAATTAATTAATTAGTTAATTAATTAAAGGGAGGGAAAAGAACAAAACATCTAAGAACTATGGTACAATATCAAAATAACACACATGTAATTGGAATACCAGAAGAGCAAATAGGACAGAAGAAATATTTGAAGTAATAATGACCAAGAACTTTCCAAAATTAATGACAGACACCAAACCTCTCCCTAGAAAAGTGCCATACTCCAGGAAAATGGCCCTACTTGTGTGCCCTTAACTTTCCCAAACAAACCTCTTCGTCCCTAGTGACAGAGCTGGTTTTTGGGGGATAAAAAGGTACCTATATTAGTTTCTCAAGACTACTGTAACAAATTACCACAAACATGGTGCCATGAAATAACACACAGTCCTAAAGGTCAGAAGTCTAACATCAGTCAGAGCTAGTCCCTTCCGTAGACTCTCGAGATCTCTTTTCTTGCCTTTTCTAGCTTGTAGAGGCCTCCTACATTCCTTAGCTCCAGCACCCTTCCTTGAATTACTCCAACCTCTTGCTTCCCTCATCACATCTCCTACTTCTCTTCTGTAGTCATCCTCCTTCCTTCCTTCCTTCCTTCCTTCCTTCCTTCCTTCCTTCCTCTCTCTCTCACAGACACACACACACAGACACACACACACACACACAACGATACACATATTACATTTAGGACCTGCAGAAATAATCTAAGATAATTTCCCCATCTCAAGATCTTTAGCTTAATCATATCTATAAAGTCCCTTTTGCCATATAAGGGAACATTCACAAATTCCAGAAATCAGTACCTATATATCTTTAGAGACCATTGTTTAGCCTACCAAGGTACCTTTTGACATTTAAACAAAGCAGGAAAGACAAAATGACCACAATATACTTTCATGAATCTGGCATTCACACACAAGACTGAAGATTATTATGAAACTTCACATTAGTTGCTAAGAATACCAAAGAACACTAAGATAAAATTTACTGAAAGCCTTCCAGTTGGATAATACACACACACACAAGGAAATGGTGGTAAATGCTTCCCTTCCTCTGTTTTCCAAATAGGAAGTCAGCTGTCATAGTCCTTTTTAATTCTGACAAGCTCTATAGACCTAATTGCAAAATAGATGTTGTCTTACGACTTTTCAACATTAGCTCATAGGCAGGGCTTTGATTATCTTCCAACTTGGAGGTTTATTTTTGAAAAGGGGAAAAATTGTTTATTTTCCCATGGAAGTTGGCAGAGTTTGTACTCTTTCGATGAAACAATAAACTTGAACTTTGAAGAACTTATTTTAGAGCATGGAGACACCTTGAACGTACATTCCTGTCACCCTATGTGGTGGGACCCTGGTATTATTAGAAAGAGGCAATGGAAAAACTAGGAAAAGGTAGTTTGTTTGTACTGGGGAAGCAGGGAGAAAAATGAGAGGTCATTGGGCTAAATATAGACAGAAATGACATTTATAACATTTTAACAATCGTACCATTGGCACCAACAAAGAAGAATGAATGCCAGCTGAAAACAAGCCTTACACCATTATTACACATGCCTACTGATCAGTCCTGAAAGTAGCAAAATTACCATAAGAAAATAAATATGTTAGTAGTCTCGGTTCAGTATTCTTGCATGTCTAGGCTTTCTTTCAGAACTACAATTTACATATTTATTCTAATTTTTTTCAATCACATTCATGGGGATGGGGAATAAGAAAGCTCCAAAAAATGGCAACTGTAGAAAGGCAAAGCTTGCTTAGGAGATGGAGATGGAGATGGTGATGGAAATGAGTCCTAAAAATCAGAGTAACCAGCAGCTGGGTCCCATCCCACAAGATGTGAAGTGTCTTTTTCTCATCTAACCTTTTCTAAACTGTATCTTTCATCTTTCCCTTCCTCTCCTCTCCTTCCCCTCCCCTCCTCTTTCCTTCTTTCCATTTTTCCCTCTCTCCTCTCTCTCAACACACACACACACAACGCACACACGCACACACACATGTACGTGCACACACGCCTCTCTCTTCCAGGACTTCTGCACTCCACTTTCTTGCTGGACGATTTCAAATCTATGACCCCCATCAAATTCTTCTTCCAACGTTGAGTTCCATTTTGGAAATGTCTCACCTTTACAGAAAAGCACGTTCACGTATTTCCTCAAAAGTTTCCTTATAAAGTTATCTTATTAAAACATCTGAAGGCGCCATTCAAACCTACATTTTTCTAATGAAGAAAATGAGACTTGGACTGTGCTCTTTCCTTTCTCTGCCTGATTGCCTTAAGCACTGTCTCCGTGCCTTTTTTGTAATAATGCAGGCAAATGATTTGGCTAATTCAGAGAACCAAGAAAACAATGGAAAAATGACCAGCAACTGATTTTTTTAATGATTTGACAAGTCAGTTCAGTCAAAGTTACTGATTCAGAATCTTCATATTGACAAATTAACATGTCATAGAGCTTGTGCTAAAAAAAAAAAAAATGGTGCTTAAACATGTACCACCATCTCACCAGATGCCCCACCTCATCACATTTGCCCAGGTTAGAACTCCATCCCTGTGGGCACGTAGGGCTAATAACACTGTACCTCTATGTCCTTGTAAATAGATCACGGTGGTGGCACTACTAATAATAAATGCAATCAGGCAAAGGTTAATTGACAGGTGGAAGATGAATTGGAAGTTTTAAGGCATTTTGCAAACTTGGCTAGACCAATCCGAAACAACAAAAAAGTTTTCAGAGATTGATAGTTTTCAATATATCAACTAGGATTGATCCTTTACTTTCTGGACTTCTGGCTGTTTACTTCTATAAGTGTCACTTCTCTCCTGTAGAATGCCAACTCATATATAAAGAATAAGACTAGCCAGTTCCTTCTGCCCGGGTCAATGCCGTCAGCCACATGGGGAGGCTGACAGGTGTGGCACAGACTTCCAGCTCAGGTCCCAAGCATCAACTCGGCATACCATGACCCAACATACTGCCACTAAAATCTGGTGCAAACAGAAATTTTCTTCCATGCAGATGCCAGGTCAAGCCCTATACTGGCAGGCAGCATGTGTTTCTGTTGGCTTAGTCTCCTCTGAGGCAGATTGCCTGTCACAGAGGGAGTGTTGATTTTATGACAGACCCAAATGAGCTACAGGGTCAGGACCCACACAGTGCATTTAAGTGCCAGGTGAGACTTCTGTGGCAGAAGTAATGGAAAAAGCCATGGGCCCTCCAAATCATGGAACACATCCAGGGAGCCATAAAACAAAAAGCTTCTTAAACTAAAAAGTTGTACAGAAACATTTCATAATTTACTCATCCTCAAAAGAAAAGGAAAACAGAACATTCTAACAAGAAGGTAATATCTGTGTCTTTAGGAAATGTGTACTCTGCGTCATGTTCACATTACTCAATAATTATAGACATTACCTGATTGGGGCAATAGATAAAATCTACTGAGGGCTAACTTACTCTGTGCCAATAACTATATTAAGAGTATTTTCCAATTTAATCTTCATAAAACCCTATGACATGATAATTGCTTCTGCTCTCATTTAGAAATGAAGAAGCTGATGTTTGAAGGTCACATAGCTAATGGTTGACTCTGTTCTTAATCTCTACATAATATCACCTCTTACTATCTTCAACCTTTTAGAAAAATGGAATACTAAATGTCATAAAAAAATAAGAAGACTGCATCTGTAAAGAAAAAAAGAAATTAAAAGTAGTTCAGTAATCTAGGTGGGTTAAGATAGTTTTAAATAAAATTTCTCTAGTCCAAGAGTAATAAGAAACAAAGTTAGTCTGTCATCATTGTAATAATTAATAGGTATAAAGGATTATCATGTGCTGAGTGTTCTAGATAAAATATCTTATTCAATTCCCAAAACAAACCTATAAGCTAGATATTATTATCTCATTTAAGTGCTTTCCTGGCTCCGTAGCATGTAGCTTACCCTCTGAAAAGCTTTAAGCAGACCTCCTGATTTATCACATCATGGCGTAATTCATTATTTGTTTATCATTAATAGTCTGAATACACTGTGGTCTCCATTAAAACAGAAATTGGACCTGCTTTATCTCCCCTCCAGATCTTTTCAGAGTTTCAGACCATGGTGAGTGCCGAGTTAATGCTGTCAAGCACATACATTAAAAGTAGAGAAAGTAAAATAAGAGGTAACACAGCATTTTATTCGGGGAGCTTCAGAATTGAAAACACGGTCTATTCTGCTGTAATCAGAGAACTGTGGCTCTAAAACAACTTCCTCTTCCTAAATAAACTCAGATTTTAAAATAACTTACTATCAAAAATTGTGTTTGAATATAATTAACTTCTGGCTCACCAGTATGTCATTGGTGCTGGGCACACAGTAGGGACATAATACATTCTATTTTTAAATGACCATCAGAAAGGGAGAATAGAGGGTTTCAAACTGTTGATATTAGCTTCAGTTGTCTGGCAGAAGTGTTTTCATAGAATCAAAATACCTCTGAGCGAATGCTGCTGCCTTTGAGTGCACCTAGCTGTGGCCCACCTCTCCGGAGTCCCTCCTCTCCAATCCCCACGCCATGCATCAGCACAAGGTTCTTCCACTTTCCCATCCCTCAGTGTCGTGAAAAGCAAAGGGCAAACCCACTCCAAGGGAGAGACCCTCCCCCAGGAATGATGTTAATTTCCAAGCAGGTTCAAGTTATAACCTGCACAGTAGTCCCTTCTTACCTTGGATATGTTCCAAGACCCCAGGTGGATGTCTGAAACCAAATGTACTATGTTTTCTCCTACACATGATAACTTTCCTCTTAAAGGAAACACTTTATGGCTTCTAAGGCCGGAGAAAGAAGGATCATTTATAGACTGCCTACTATGCACCAGGCTCTTGTCTAAGGATATTTGCCAGCATCACCACTCTTATGCTTTGGAGCCATTATTAAGTAAAACAAGAGTTACTTGAACACAGCACTAAGACACCCCAACAGTCTATTTGATAACCGAGAAGGCTACTAAGTGACTAATGGGTGAGCAGCATATACAGCATGGCTATGTTGTACAAAGAAATAATTCACTACCCGGGCAGGAGGGAAAGGGATAACTCAAGATTTCACCGTGCTACTCAGAATGGCACACAATTTATAACATGAATTGTTTATTTCTGGAATTACCATTTAATATTTTCAAACCACAGTTGAGACAGGTAAATGAAAATGCAGAATGTGAAACTATCAATAAGGAGGTACTATTGTATGGTCTTCAGACTGCAAATTATTCAATTTTGTTATAGTCAATTTGCATGATCAAAACTGGACCTAGATGAGCAATGCCTGTAAGTGGGTTTCAGAGGATCTACCACTCCACACAATAATGAAGTGTAGATTTCATCTTTCAAACTGACACCATGTTAGGACTTTTGAACTGTTGCCATATCCCTATAGCGTAGAGGTAGAGGATTTACTCCCTTTCTTAGGAGGTCAACGAGCCTGGACTGGAGTCTAAGTTTTGGGCATGCAGTAGCTAAAAGGGGAGACCCTGAGCCTCTTCTTCATGGAAGCAGAGACATGCCAGTCCCCAAGCAGTAGGGAGAACAAAGCTGCAACTCCTACCAATGGCTAGGGCACAAAAATGCAAGAGGTAGGAGCCTACAAAGAAATCTTTCCAAGAAACCTATAAGCAAAAAACACACACCAAAAAAAGGAGAGGGAGACAGGGTAGCAATGATGCTTCTTGCTCATGTGTACAGCTGGAGGAATCTTGGCTCTCTCAAATTAAGTAGTGTGCCTTTTCAGGTTTTATCTAGGGGGATGATGTTGCCTATGTCATCCATCCTCTTTTCCACTCTGGCTAGATAAGGTAAATTGATGACATTAGCAAAAAGCTTTGGCATTCACTGAACTTCCCAGATGGAAAGTCAAAATCAGGTTTTTTAGGTAAGAATTTTCTAGATCTGGAGTCTGAGGCAGCTTCCTTTCTGAATTAGAACAGGAGGGAGTCAATGGGCAATAAGTCTATTTTGTGCAAGCTCAGAAGCTGTGCGGAGCTAATTATCATCCTCGTTATTGGAGAAACATGGGGCGGGCTTAATTTGTGCAAACAGAGCCAGTAAATACTATCATACAGATCTTTTTAATATAGCAGATAAGTCATAATCTCATTTTGCAAGTATATCCAAGTATTTGTACACCTATTCGTATCTGAATAACACTATAAAGTATATGAAATACAAGGAAATATGAGCCTGATTAAAAGTCATTCTTGTCAACCTAATTTACAGTTTAATAACATCCTCATTAACAAATGCTGATTAAAGATTAAGAAGGAAAGCTACACAGTGAAATTTCTAAGTTACAAAATATGGTTAAAGAATCATCACAACAAAGGTACTTGCCAAAATAAAGAAAAAGTAAGAGTCTAAGTTATAGATTATCTTGCATTTAAATAAATAGGTAAGTAAGTATAACCAATTTTATGATATCTAAATTTAAATAGTGTCAAGCAGCACTTGCAAAGCAATCATGACCCTCCCCATTAAGGAAGGCTGGAGAGAGATGGAACATTTGTAGATTGCCTAGTCTCTGCAGTGTATACATGTCACCTAAATTAAACCTCACAGACGTAATCATTTCATGAGTCCACTTCATCATTCAACTTTATTGCACAAAAATCGGAGTGCTCCGCTGAAAATTCAACAGTGAATACAGGAGACCAGATCTCTGCTCTTGCTGATAGGTGTTCAGGGCAGATCCACAATAAATCAGTAAGCAAATAAATAATTGCACATTTTCTATAGGTATAATTGCCACAAAGACAATAAAAGAATAAAATGGAATAGAAAGTGGCCGGCCAGGGTGATGGGTTGCCCCTGGCATCCACACACTTTTCCATCTTGGTCAAATAAGGTAAGTTGGTGACATTGGCAAAATCCTTTAGAGTTCACTGAGCTCCCTGGATTGAAAGTCAAAATCAATGTCTTTAGATAATAATTTTCCAGATCTGGAGACTGAGGCAGCTCCCATTCTGAATTATAACAGGAACGAGCTGGAACAGGCAGAGGTGAGAAGTGGCAATTTATTAGAATTTTCAGAAAATGTCTTTCTGAGAAAGCCACATTTGAGTTGAGGTAAGGATGATGGTAAGAGGCTAGCCAAGGAAGAAATTTAGAGTAAGCATTTGAGGCAGAAGAAATAGTGGCAGACTGAGTCAAGGAGTAGAGAGCACGAGATGAGACTGGTAAGCAAATCAAAAGCTGATCACCGGGACCTTTCGGGACACAAGAAAGCATTTGGATTTTTTTGCAAGTGCAATGGCAATATGTTAGAGAGTATTAAACAGGTAACAACATAACAGGCATCAGCTGAAGCACCTTAAAGGAAAAAATGTTTTCTAACACCCAGAACACTATGAAGTCACAAGATAGCACTAGTATTTAGGAAGCCCCCATTCTCCAGATAAGAGTTAGCGTGATTTCCATTAGTTTTAACACTTTACACACACACACACACACACACACACACACACACACACACACACACCTATAAGCATCCTGTCATCCCACCCAGGTCCTTCCTCCTATGAGGTCTAGAGGCTCAGCAACACATTTCACTGCTCCACAGAAAGGAATGCAAGAGTTAAGATTCTCCCGGCTCAAACAAAAAAGTTCTTACCATGCTTTGGCCCACCAGGCTCCACTAAGCTATGCCTTCCATGTTGGGGAAGACACTATGCTGGCCTCAAGCCTTACCTTCTGCTTCATGGTTCCCTTTAAGGGGAGGGGTAACTTGCTTTTAAGACAAATACACGATTCAACAAATGCTGTTTGGGAAATTCCTAAAGTCATGGTCTTCTGGGTTCCACAGGAAAACACCCTTTAGGAGATTATAATTTAGTAAGCCCTAGAGTTGTGCGATATAACCATCACTACTTGGTACAAGTAAGTTTGTCATAAGGTACATTGGTACTTGCTAGATACATTTTCAAGCGATTTTCTAGTAAAATCCAAAAATTGCCCTGGTGTTCTGATATATGCTGTGAAAGAGTCTTATTTTATTCTGTATAAACCAGCAAAATATTGCTACACAATAGTAATAAGTGATATTTCAGAATCCTATTCTTACTCCCTGTCATTTTTCACTTGATTTTTTTTACCCAATTTTAAATTCATTACTAACATTAATTAGACCTAAACTACTCAGCAACTCTGGAAACATTTGAAAAATAAAATGGTGCATCTGTATTTTTAGAGCAGTTTCCTCTGAACAATTCCAAACTTTGAGAGTGAGAGATTTCAGACATGACACTAGCTAACACAATATTCATTTTCCAAAGCAAGACTGCATTTCAAACAGGCATATAAAATGAGTTTGTATTCTTTAAGATAGGGTTAGTATTACACATATACCACATTAAGAGACAGAGTATAGAACTGCAGAATTGGGCATTTAAAATTAGAACCATCAGAAAAAATGTAGACTACATGATTCTTGTAACCATAAGCCACCTTTAGGAAAGGAAACTAATGGCGGCCATTGAGAAATAGACTCTGACAAGTTTAATAGGTTGAAGATGAAAAGGAATTAGTTAGCATCCCAAAGAAGATTCTTGCTTGATTAAACTCTATGAGAAGGAGAAAAATTTTTGGTTTGAAGGAGACATTACCCTTTGATGGACAGACACATCTTCAGTTTTATTTCCCCTGTGAAGGGTGCTCTGCTGGGTATTTTTCCCAAAGATGGGCCCCTAGAACCCATCTTCCTAGTTGGTGCAGGCTACTCAACAAATAACTTTTCTGTTGTAAACATAAGCTTCTAAATTCAGGAATGAAGTCTTAACAACAACAAAATGCACTAAAATGAAAATTGTGAGCTTCCTTCCTCTAGAGACCTTTGACCATTCAGATACTTAAATGGGGTCCCACGTGAATGACAGATCGACCTAGAAAACTTTCAAGGCTCCTTTCCAATAGGCATTCCAAGAATATGAATAATCATCTGCATTCTTTGTAGTGTGATATAAGTCCCACTACTATAGATATCTGTGTAAATCTAAGCTCAAATTACTTCAGAGCCTTTGTCATTAATAACAACAACATGTCATTTAAATATGTTGTTTCCAAACTCCAAAGGAAATTGCTTGCTTTTATGCCCTCTATACAATGATTCTTTCTTTTCTGCCCATTTTGCAGTCCTGCTTCTTAAATGGACATCCTTCAGTTCTTTCCACTACCTCAGAGCTGTCTCTTCCTTATTTCTGGCCATTCCTTATTTTTCTATTGCATTTGATACCAGGGGTTCCGTATCTACCCTGCCTTACCTACAGTACTCTAAATTCATCAAGAGGGTGTTTTGGAATAAAATTAATATTTGAATGGGTAGACTGAGTAAAGCATACTGTAATCCCTAATGGAGTGCCCCTCATACAATCAGTTAAAGGCCTGAATAGAACAAAAAAGCTGAGTAAGAGGAAACTTCTCCATATTGACTGGTCAAGCTGAGACATCAGTCTTCTGCCCTTGGACTGGAACTTACATCATTGGCTCTCCTGGGTCTCCAGCTTGGGACTTCTCAGCCTCCATAATCACATGAGCCAATTCTTCTCTCTCTCTCTCTCTCTCTCTCTCTCTCTCTCTCTCTCTCTCTCTCTCTCTCCCGCCCCCTTTCTCCCCCCACCCTCTCTTTCTCCCTCTTTCATTCTCAATCTCTTTCTCTCTCTCCCCTTTTCATATTCTTCTAATATACATATTCTACTGGTTTCCTAAAAAAACCCTGGCTAATACACTATCTCTCAACTAAGATGCTCTTAAGAGCAGAAATCATGCCTCGTGATTCTCTGACTTCTTTTCTCATGTCTAGTACCATGCTTTGCATGCTGTGGGTATTGTATAAATGTTGTTAACCAAATCTCCAGAGAAAAAAGATTTACTGTTGAAATCCCTTACTGAGTGTGATGTATTAATGTAAGCAACATTGATTGTCATGCCCATTAGAGCTCCCAGCAAGCCAGGGCATTTCCTGTGGACAAATAATTTGAGTGGCCATGGTCACAACAAAAGTGGGGGGAGCGGGATCTGAGAGCCTTTTCTCTCAGCAGAGGGCTGCTGAGTCACTTTTCCTGAGGAGGCTTCCCCTGTGTGTGCAATCATTTCAGTATTTCTAAAATGGCCAGGAAAAATGCAAAGGATTAAAAACCAGATTGCCAGCTGTAAAATCAGAATCAGAGAAAAAATTAAAGAGCTAGAGTTCCAGAGACTTTGTGGATTATTCCATTCAAAGGATACTTTTTTTTTTTAAGTACAAGAATGATGAAGGGAGCAGGAACCAAAGAACAGCTCCCAAAGCTTGGGCAGAGGCTCACTCCAGAAAGCATTCAAAAAGCTACAGGCCTTGATCAAAGGAATGAAAAATGAACCAGGCAGGTTAATCTCCAAAGGCAGCCTTGCTAAAACATGTAACACCTCTCTCCTCAAATATTTTGAAAACAAGGTAACTCAGCTGCAGCCTGGGCCAATTTTTAGTTCAGTCTTCAGAATTCAAGGACAAACAGGTAAGACCATTTCAAAAAACTAATTATATTTGGCCAGGCTAGCCCACTGAAGAGGCAGTGGGCAGATGAGAATTATGCAGAACCTGGCACAATCAAAACTGTTATTCATGAAGCTGATTCAAATCTCAGGCTCTCAAACAACCTTCAGGGAGAGCCTGGGCTGACCTCATAGGGACTCGGGAGAATTTTCCACTCCCATTGCCAAAAACGATACCATTGACCTCTGTAAACAAGAAGCAACTGGGATTCGAGGTTGAAAAAGAAACATCGAAACATCCTGGTACAAGTGCTAAACCTCTTATTTCTTGGGAAATCAACCTAAACTTAAATATAGCCTGGATTTGGCACAGAGTATGTTTACAGTCTGAATGTTGATTAAATCTCTCAAGTCCCACAGGCTCTTATCTACGAAGCTGTAGCTCCAGTTCCTGTAGCTCGATACACATGAGCAAGGTCTCTGGTAGTGAGATGGTCTCCAGTGAATATGTTACATCAGGAAAGTGAGACCAGTTCCCTTTTGGTCTTCAGGTTATGGAACCATCATTTAGCCTGATTCTAAACATATGCTTCCAAGTGAGTTGACATACCTGTTTTCCATCATTTTTGAACCATTTCACTGAAAATGGGTTAAAATGTGAGTGAGTATTGTCCATCTCAAAATCAAAGTCAAAATAAAAGTCCAGAGAATTAAAAAGGCTATTAACTGCTTCATGTAAAGGGCTTAACAGTGGAGCATAAACCTATCTATTACATTAAATTAACCTATTCATTTAATCCAAAAAGAAACACGAGATATAGTATCTCTGCATACACACATACAGGGTTTGTGCTGCCTTAATCAATATCAAAGTTGTTTCCCACTGGTGAGAAAGAATTAAACATCCAATTAGTGCTAGGGATGGACTTAGGCACCCAGCCACAAGAAGGAACACCAGTATGTAGCTTAGAACTTTGGCCAGAGGTTCCCCATGATGGCACAGCAGAGTCCCAAGGTAGAGCATGATCCTATTCCTGCAGGAATATACACAAAGCAAACAGAAAGATAAAGCGTTTGAGTGTGTCAACAAGTTCAGTTTGCAAATATGTACACAGAAAACCAAAATTAAACTCAAAAGTTAACCTGGGGCAGACCAGATTAGGCGGTAAATCCAAAGGTAAAGTGTTGGGCAGATTTAAGAATGAAGATTAGCAATTAAGAGTAAAGTAGGTATGGCTCATGGGGCTGGTAAAGCACATTTTTAACAGTATGAATAGCATTTGGATAGATTTGTTTGGTTGGAAAGCACAGAATGAAAAGAAAAAAAATGTACAGTCTAAATAAGAATCACAAATATCTGGGCCCGCCCTATCTTTAGACTTCATTTCTTAAATATGTATCATCCTAAAGTAAAAACACATTCCTGCCAAAACAATTTTGAAAGGAAAGAATAAAGCTGAATGACATATTTCTCAACTTCAAAACTTCCCACATTGCAACAGTAATCAAGACAGTGTGTTACTGGCATAATAATAGACCTGTAGATCAACGGAATAGAATGGACAGCCCAGAAAAAAACCCTCTCATTTATGGTCAATTAAATTTTTACAAAAGTGCCAAGACAATTCAATAACAGAAAGAACCGTCTTTTCAACAACTAATGCAAGGACATGGATATTCACATGCAAAAATATGAATATCTCACACCATATACAAAACTCACTCAAAATGGCTCAACTAAAATATAACACCTAAATATAAAACTCTTATTTAAAAACAGAAAGGCAAATCTTTATGACCTTGAATTAGGCAGTTGTTTTTAGATGTGACATCAAAAGCCCAACCAACAAAAGAAAAAATATGTATATATAAATTGGACTTCATTAAAAAAAAAAACAAATAAAATTGTCATCTAAAAGTCACCATCAAGAAATAGAAAAACAAAAAACAACTTACAAATGAGAAAATATTTACAAATCAACTATCTAACAAAGGACTTGCATATAGAACATATATAGAACCCAGACAACTCAAATAAAAAATGGGGAAGGGATCTAAGTAGAGAGTTTTCCAAAGAAGATATACGAATAGCCAATAAGCATATTAAAAGATGCTCAACACCATTAGATGTTAGGGAAATGCAAATCAAAACCACATGAGAGAGAATCATGGCAGAGGATCAGGACACAGCCACACTTCTCTGTGTGCACACTTGCAGCCCCCACACAGCCACATATCGCAACATCAGCAGAAACCACATGCCACTCACCAGCACAGTGATGCACATACCGATTTTGTCTCAACCCTGGTTCTGCTCCACTAGCCCCAAAGCAATCCCTTCACAGCCCCAGTCAAGGCAGCAAGGGTTCACAACCACCGAAAACTCTGAAGGAAAAAAATCTTCTTCTCTAATCAGAAGATGCATGGCCCCAAAAAGATGGGATCCTTTCGCTTAGGGGTGAGCTCTCTGTCTCTGTCTTCCTGCTTAGCCTAAGATACAGGTGCAATCCCAGGAAGGGTGCAGAAGAGAAGGGTTAACCAAAGCCTCAAGAAGCTGATAAGTCCTGGAAAGATCACAGAGAGGTAAGAGCTCCAGAAGGCAACACCATGAAGTTGTTGATGACTTCTGAACTCATGAGTCTGACACCAATTAGTATGCCAAAGACCGAAAACTCAACTGCAAGACAGACCCACTTTCCACATTCCACAGTGGGCATTACTAAGTGGCCGACAGAACTAATATTAAAACCACAACCCATCGAAGGCTATTTGGAACTTGCAAACTGAATACTACTAGGCTGATTACATGTTAAAACAAAATTTCAATCATCTCAGTGGGATTTATTTAAGATCAGAGTTTTGTAGCATAATGGTTAAATGTATAGGATACAATCCAAAAATTACTCTACATATGAAGAACCGGGAAAATCAAACCAGCAAGGTAAAAGAAAATCAATACCACCAAGATGACACAAAAATCCTCAAAAAATATGATCGAATAGAATCAAGCAACACGGATGAACACACACACACACACACACACGCACACACACGCGCACATGAATGCACACACACTCCTCCTTGCTGTATGTACCTTTATCTGCCACTTGCCCTATGATTCCCATGGCCGGAGTAGATATAGGTTAGTTGAGACCTGAAACTTATATAAATTTCTGCCAGTAAAACATTCTGGCAGAAAAAAAAAAATAAAACCACAAATGTGAAATTAGGTTAGAATTTATTAAGAATGGTATCAGAAATTACAGCAAATTCTTGGAGCTCTGGGGATTACTTTGGAGTAATTGTTCACCTTCTTTGGAGATATCGTCAGTTTTTTAACAGAAATGCTTACATAAAAATGCTTCGCAATGGCAACCCAGCTTCCCCTCTCCGTAAGAACAGTCCACAGTGCCCAGCGGCTCCCGTCACTCACAAGACCCTTGCGAGTGAAAGTCCCAAAGCTTAAGCTTCATTTGTTCCACAGCAAGTCCACCTCTGCCCCTGGTTCACTTGTTCACTGCTTCAAGTCTCTATAGAAAAGTCACTATCCCGTTTCAACCATCCTCCCACCTGCTTCCCATTTTTTCATGGCACTATATATTGTGACAGCACTTCAGATGTTATGTATTTGTTGTGGTGGTTTTTTACTGTCTGTCTTCCCGATACATCGCTACTAGAATATTAGCTCTAGTATTAGAGTACTGCTTATGTTGGGCGCTATATAATTGGTGTCTAGGAAGTCTGTAACATATAGTAAGTTCTCACAAAAATAACCATCTATTGAGTAAATAAGTAAACGAACAAATGAAAATTAGGTTGAAATACTGTATTACAGCTTGAACTAATTATATCTGCCTGAAGTGTTTTTCCTTTTGTGGAGTATGTATCTGTCATAAATGTCTAGAAATAAAAATTGTATCTTCATAAATGTGTCTGTTTCTAAGATTTTGAAATAAATTAATTTAACATTGACATCATGAGTAAAATAATTGCAAATTTAATAAATCTCTTCAGAGCTGATAATCTTAGCAGTCACCTGATATCTTTTTCACACCGTACAAATATTATGATTGAAACTGCAGACATTATGATGATTGAAATGCTCTGATTAATTTATGTTTCAGTTTCTTAACTAATCTACTAAATTTACTAAATTAGTTAATCTAATAAGTTTACTAAATTACTAGTTACAGAATGACTAATAAACACAATTCAGAAACCGTGGTAAACTTGAAAGTGATCAGTATGGGAGAAAAAATAAAAATGCTATTTCTTAAAAAAAAAAAAATCTACATCAGATAGAAAAGAATAATACATTTCAAAACCATAGAATAATAATAGTCAGCTGGAATTAACAAATTCTTTTATGATGTCTCCTTGTTATAATATAATAAAGCAAACTGCTGTTATAATTATTTATCTTTACTTTATCCCGTTCCCTGTGGATAACCCATGCATAGTTGCATAAATTTGGCAGACGTAGAGAAATAGTTGTTATTAGGGCAGACTGCTGATTGAATACTCAATGAATGCCTTCACGAAATGGATTAACTATAATTATCTCAGTATGCCCATCTTGGGATTCATCAGGTTTCTGTGCTTCAAGCGTCCTGATGTCCAGTGCCTGCTAGATCTATTTGCTACTTCCCAGAAAGGCACGTCTCTGACTCCCTCATATTCTTATCAAGGACAATCTTCCAGATTCCCTATGATTCTGGACCTCCTCCAACCCATACGCCTAAGCAACACCTTCAGGAGCTTTGTTACTCATATAAACTTTCCCTTATTATCATTAGTATATACTATTAACCAGATGTCTGGATGTTTAGAAGAAAGGATAAGAAACTAATTAAACACCAGAAATTAAGTTGTGAAATCTGGAAAGAAGCTCAACAACTAGGTTCACTCTTTGTTCCTTTCCCCTGTCCCAGAATATATCAGTTGTCCCTGAACTGGATCAAATTCAAAGGACTAGGCGTTAGCACTAACAAGTCACTCAAAGTCAGATTTTTTTAAATTACTCAATCTCAATTCCTCTGAATTAGCATATTACTAAAATATTTCAGGAGCACCCAAGACAGGCCTTTCCTAGTATGAAAAGCAAAGAGTTATCAACCTACTTCAACTAGATCTTGAAAGAGTAAGTCATATGCTAACTTTCAATTCTGACAACTCAATTACAAGCCAAAGCTTAGGTAAGAAGGACTTTCAGAAAATAAAAATACCATTCTTATTCTTAGCCCGAATCCCTCTTTGGGTTTAGCAGAGTCCATGTTGGCACTGTCTTATCAGGGAAGGATTCAAAATACTCCTCCTGCATTCTGGACTTAGTCTTTTCTGCCTCGACTGCTCCGAAACATTATCTGTTTGTGCTGGACACATGGAAAAGGCCTGGAGACTGTCCACACGTGAATCAAAGGAAGATCTGGGTTCTACGTACCAAATCTTGATAGTAACCCTAAAACATCAGAAGTCGCCATCCTCAGAATGTCCAACCTAGATGACTGACTAAACAAAACTTCCAGACACATGACTGAACTTCTCACATCTGGCACCATGTATATCTAGCTTAACTCAGTGAGCAATGATTGTGGGTTGAATACAGTGTCCCTCTGAAATTCTTGTCTACCGGAACTCCAGAAAACGACCCCATTTGAAATGAAGGTCTTTGCAGATAGAATTGGTTAATATGAGAGCACACTGGATTAAGATGCGCCCTAAATTCAATGACTGGTGCCTTCAGAAGAGTAAGAGAAAGCACAGAGACTCAGAGAAAATGCCATGTGAAAACAGAGGCAGAGATTGAAGTCCATACGTCAAAGAATGCCAAAGATTGTAGTCCAGCCCAAGCTCCGAGAGGGGCAAGGAAACAGTCTTCCCTAGAGCCTGTGGAGGGAGCACGGCCCTGCCAACACCTTGCTTTCAGACTTCTAGTCTCCAGAACTGTGGAAGAATAAAGTTCTGTTGTTTTAAGTCATTCAGTGTGTGGTAATTTATAGTACCCTAGATCACTAATATAGCAACTAACACGGAAGATTCCAGAGGAGTTCCCAGGTTGATTTGGGGAAAGTTTTCCTCTGAAAATGAGAGTTTGGAAAATAAAAACAAACCATAGGCTAGGTCCCCATCAAATGGAAACAGTAGTCTTCTCCATGGAATGGGAAAAATATAAAGATTCCTTTCTATTGAGAGAGGGATCTAGATGCCATTTGTAGTCAGAGTCTTATTTGCCTTCACTTAATTCTTTCTCATTTCTCTTACCGTACTTAGAGAAAAACAGGTTGTGCTACTAATTATTATTTTTCAAATGAAAACATTATTTTTGATTCAAGGTCTTCAAGGTTTTCAGCTCTAAGCAACAATCTGTGATTATAATGCTATAATTTGGTATGCCATCAGGCAGACTGGGCAGTTGTTGTCGCCAGCTGTAATCACCTGGGTAAAGCTACAGAATGTTCTGGAAAGTCAAGAATTCACCAGAGTAAAATAACCAAACAACACAATTCCCCAAAAAACAAGGTGGAAAAATGAGGGAAATAATTAAGTCAAATTTGTGACTTTGTTTATGTATAAAATAGCCAAAGGTTAAGAATTTTTTATCCAATGTATAATTTGGAGTTGGCAGCAAACAGGAAAAACGACAACAAAAAATTAAGCCTTCTAGATCCTCCCTGCATCTCTTGCCCAGGGAAGCTTGCTCACTGACTGATGGCCCTCTCCCAGCGCTCGGCACTCCTACTTCAGTACCCTAGGCACAACCACAGCTCTAAAGGTCCTTTTAGCCACAGAAGACGGACGCAACTTATTTTGGTGTTGGTTTCTCACAGAGACAGAAAGAGGGAGAATTATGTGTTTTTATTCATGCTGAGCTTTTTCCAGGCCAGGGTACAGAATGAAGCTTTCAGAGGGAAAAAGTAACAAACAAAAAAGAATCAACAGTAAAAAGCCTACTAATGGGTAACAACTGTAAATGTTTGGTGCAACAGTACACAGCTGCAGGAGGGGGGAGAAGAGGGGTTGAAATGCTGATCAAAAGAGTATAAGGAATGGAAAGTCAGAGTTTAAAATGAGATGACAAAGAGGATGTCCACCCAAGTCCATTCTCTGTGCTGACCTTTCACATTCCCATCTTCTGGGTCCTTCCTGAAAAACAGAGCTATGGATTCTTTCTAAACTTCTCTTGGAGAGGAAAGGAAAATATGGGCAGGTTTTATCATGTTTAGCTATAATGCAAGAATGGTAGAAAAATGTGTTTTCTTGCTGCACATAGACAGTGATTTACGTTTGGATACAACCTGGATCCTATTTCCTTCCTCTTCCAAGTCTGCGTGTTCTGGCTTTGAGCTACTGTCTGCAGCTCTGTGAACAAAGCTGGGAGGATGTCATGTAATCCTTCCTGCACTCTGATTTGTGAGAAACACAGTCAAAAGCAGTTTCTGCAGGACCTACCTGAAAGCCCTATGAGAGATCAACTGGTATGACAAGTGTTAAGGCTGTTAAAAGATAAACTGAGGCACATAAAACATTGTAAGAGTTTATTCTAGCAAAACCTATTCAAATCGGACAGTGCTAAAGAGGATTTGTTAAGAAGCACAGGGAGAGAATTTTACATAGAGAAAAGGCAGAAGCAAAGAAAGGAAATATGGATTGGCTATAACTTAAAGCCTGATTGGCTGTCTGTGACTGGAAACTAATATAGCAACCAACACAGAAGATTCCAGAGAAGCTGCCAGACCGATTTGGTTTCCATTTTCTAACCCTGAGCCATGTGCAAGCTTAGATTTTGGTTTGCTTATACAGGGATCCACAGCATCAGAGCCACTCAGTCTAATGGCCTTCTTAATTAATTTCACAAGACTTAATTATAAATAAAGGGAAATTAAAAAAGAAGGAAAATGGAAAAAGAACAGAATTTGGATGGAAAGATCTGAGTAAAGTCCTGCTCTGGTCCTCAGCTCCACTAGGACACACTCTTTACCTTCTAAAATTCTTCAGTAGGAAAGTTGAACGTCACCCAGTTTCAAAGTCTGACAAGTAAGTAATTACCCCCAAGAAAGGGGCAAAGGAGACTTGAACATGTATACAGAGAAAATGGCTACAATGACTGATGAAATTTAAGTGGTGAGAGGAGAGTCAAAAGGACATGAGTGAAGATTAGGGTTCGTGAAAACTCACGCCAATCAGTAGATTGTAGGTCCTGGGGAATGAAGGACTGTTGGTGTGATGGTACTGGAATAAGCAGACTGAAAAGAGGACAGGGTGAACAGGGAGGACGTTTGAACCTGAAATTATGGAAAGCTGATGAAAAGTCTGGATTATGATCTTGCGAGCGAGTGGCTAAAATAATGTGAAGGAGAGAAACTGAAGTAATTCAAGGTCACTGTGGTAGAGGAATCATTTATGCAGATATTAAAATCATCAAGAATCAAGGCAGGAATAATATTGAAAAGACTAGCAGTGATCAGGACCAAAAATCATTGAGAAATAAGGGTGAGTGAATCGAGGGATGAGGAGGGGTAAAGTGGGAGACAGCAGATGATTGCAACAAGGAGGACCATGGATGCTATGGTCTGATAGCACAGGCAAAGCATAGGACGTTTAAATAGGAGGGAGGGAGCAGGTGTCTCACTACAACTACAAAACACTGAGAGCCACATATATCCCACCTCTGGAGCCAGTAATATGAGGAGTGAAAGAGAGTAAGGCAATGCCATTTACGAAGGTGCAATTTCCTGTTCACAAGGTGATTTTAGAAGAACACAGAATTATACAAAACAAGAAATTTAAAAAAAAGGAATGAGTTAATTTTCCAATAATGATAGAATGAATAGAATGATAGAATTTCGAATTGAATTACTAAATAAAAATCAAACCTTAAAACAAACAAATTTTGCAAAAATAATTTGAGTTGGCAGAATGCGCTCAGCATAATATAATGGTCTAGATATATATATATATATATATATATATATATATATAATTATATATATATGTGTGTGTGTGTGTGTGTGTGTATACACATATATATACACACACATATTTATATACACATATTGTTTAAAGACACATGCATGTGTTACAAAATTATTTCTAAATGCTTTGGAATGATAAATAAATTCAAAATAATTAATTCTGGAGACAAAAGAATAATTGGATCAGGGAAAAGTACACCAGGGTGGGATAGGAGGAGACTTCAAATTATCAGTAATCTTTCCTTTCTTAAACTTTGTGGTAAATACAGGAGTGTTTAATAATTCTCTAGACTTTCCGAATTTTTGAAATAAGTACTGAATATAAAAGTTAAAAAATGTAGAATACTTTTATTGTCCACAGGGTGCTTTCACATAAATTAATTCATTTGATACGTAGGATACACCTATAAAATAGTGAAAGTAACTGTTATTAATTTTATAATTGAAGAAACTAAGTTTCAAAAATATGCTACACATATAAATAGAAGAGAGGTAGGGACAGAGCTAGGCTCCTTGGGGTCCAAATCACCACACTCTCTTCCATATAGTAATAGTTGGTCAGTGTGTAGTCTAAGCAGAGTCCAGGTACAACCATCCCTGTTGATCCTTTTCTTGCCTTTGTGTTAAATTAATTGTGTTAAATCAAACTGAAATCAAAAAATATTGAGGTGCTGCTGCTATGTTCAAGGTTATGAAAAGTCTTTCTTCTTGGTTTTCTGAAACTTTCTATATTAGAAATTCCTCTCCAGCATCATAAAATCAATGCAGAAATTATCAGTACTTATCCCAAAACACAGAATCAATTTTTTTCTCTAGAAATAAAAACTATAGCTGTTCAACTGAAAAGCAGCCTGGGCATCAGAAAAGCCATACTCTTCACTTTGGTTGGTACTAGATTTATGTTGGACTTTATTAGGTCACTTTGTGTCATTTTATCCAACTGGGACAGAAATACAGACAGCTGACAATTTTAAAACACTAACATAAAAATCTACTTGACTGCAAACCATTATTAATGTACTTTATATAATATGTTGTAATGTTGTTTTCTTAAACTAACAACTATTTGGTATGCTGATCACAAAGAGCCCTGTAAAGAGTTTATTTGCACTAGCATTTAATAACCCAATCAAATATGTTATACTTCTATAATGATTAGTCAGTCATCCAATAAGGCAGTACACAGTATGACAGTTAACAGCGTGAGTTATACAGAGCTTTGGCTCCTAACCTATATAATGAGACTACTACTTCTTAGAATTGTGATAATTAAAGGAGATTATATACGTAAAATACTTGGCACAGTACCTATTAGAACCAATAAAAGTTAGCTGTTTTCATTATTATACATAATTACCATAGTAGATACTTTTATTGGAACACTGACCTATTCCTATCAGATTCTGGATTTTGAGGGCAATTATTATGAATTGTCTTCCCTGAAACACTTTTCCAGAAAACTGCTACCCCCACCCACAACCCCTACACACAACAGCAGCTAAACTTGCTATGTGTCTATAATGTGTCTGAGCCTTTGACCACAGTTAAATTAGTCCAATTGTTAACGCCTGACTCCAGCTGGTTTGATTATTTATTCCTGGAAATTCTGGGACTTAAAAGGTGAGTGAGGATTAAAAAAAAAAAAGTGTGACAAAGAGAGGAAAAATGCATGAATAAAGAACAAAGGATCTCTTTCTCAGTTATCATAGCTGTAACTATAAGACTAAGACTATCCATGCCCTTGCTTCTACTGCCCCATGGACCAGATGCTGGAGAGGGAAGAATATAAGACAGAGGCAAAAAGAAGCAAAGAAGAGAGACATGGAAAATGGAAGTAGCATTTGGGTCCCTAGTTCCAGCTTATTCCTGAGAGGGAGTTTACATTCCTATCTTTGGAGATTGTGAGACATCCAAGCATTGTCCTCTTTCACTTAGCTTAGCCAAAGTCTTATTATGTAACCAAAAAAAAAAAAGTTCTAATACTCATTTTACATCCTGCTTTTCAATCTCTAATAAAAATATAGTCTGTCCTCTAAATCGACCCCCACATGTCCTCCTAAAGTCTTCTATCACATCAGATCAATTCCTAGCCTCCTACCACTCAAGGACAGATCTCTGTTCTCTAACTCCTACTGTTATTCTGTGCATCAATCCTTCTTTCTGATACCCCTGACTTCAGGTCATGGGGAACTGCTGGGCAGAACAAATTAAATAGCTGGAGCCACAAATCTAACAAGCTGGAGGAAGCTAGCAGAGAATAAGCATCTTTCAGTGAATATACATCAGTTCACAAAGCGGGTCAGAGCATATGAGTACCTTCGGTCCAGCTAGTGAGGCTGAGCTTCTAACCTGGACCACCATGGCAAGGCAAAGAGAATAGCAAAGGATTAAGTCAGAGTAGGTAAGCATCAGAGGGGCAAGCAGAATGAGAGAGCATGTGCAGAATGGCTTTGGAGGCCAAGTAAGAGACAACACTGATGGTGGCTCTCCTCCACCTCAATCAGAGAAAAAATTCTCCTGCAGCTCTCTGACATTTCTAACTGGAAAGGACACTTGTGGGCATCAGGTGGCCTCCAGACTACAAGTAATATAAATACAGGGCAGAAAACAAGCAGCCTCCTGGTCAAGGCTGGGCGTACTACACTCATAAACTATTCCTTAGATGACCTCTTTGGACACATAAGACTTTGAACACCAAAATCCTCACTGTTTAACTAGAGCTGATTCAAAAAACCGATTGTATGCTTCCTGTCTGAGGGGTTGGCTAAGAGGTAAGGATAAAAAACAAATCAGAACCTCCAAATTTGTGTAAAGAACACAGAGCCAATCGAGCCTCATTTGATTAGCAACTCTACCTTCTAAATGCCTTACCTGGAGCAAGGTGCTTACCCTCTATATGAGCCTTAGTGTTCTTTAAAGTGAAGATAATATACTGACTTTCATATTCCTGTAAAGATTGAAATAATGTACATAAAATGTCTAGAATGTGGTAGATACCCAACTAATGGTACTTATCATTAGCATGTCTATTGGCAAGTCCTATAAATGCTCTAGAGTAAAAAAATACCAAACTGAAAATCAGTAGAAAAAGGGTCACTTAATTATTTTAAAAACAAGTGCTTCTTCCTTTTAGCCTGTTAGCAATGTAGGCCTAGCTCTTCTAACAGTAATCAGTATTCAGTGGTTATAATGCTAGAAACTTGCTACAGATGTTCCTTGTGTTCATCAGTGCAAGGTGCCTGAAATTTGAGTTTTAATGCCTAATAGAATTTAGCCTCAGGGAATCAAAATTGCTGGACCTGATTCCCTAAATAGTACTATTGCATTCAAATAGACTCACTGCTCCGCATTGCCTTGGCTTCCAATAAAATGAATCTCTTAAAAAACTCATTGCACACAGGAGATTAACCACATTCTCAAGTCACCTTTGAGTTAGGTATATACCTTTACTTTTTGATATCGGTTCATCATAAAGGCCCTGGAAAATATGGTACAATCATGGAAACTACAGCAATCAGGTACCAAGTCTCCAGAATATGCTCCACGTAATGTTATTTTCTAGTTGATGTTTAATTTGAAGCAGTTTGAGTGGTGGAGCAGAGAGGACTTCAGATCAGGACGTAGGAGACAAGGGATTTGGTCTCACCTGAGCTATTAACTCATAACGTGTTAATATACATGTCCTCGTATGGTCCCAAGCCTGACCAGGGCCTCACTTCCTACTTCTATCAAATGAGGGAGTCAGACATTCACAGATAACAAATGGGTCTCATCTCACCAACTCTCATGCCACTGTGCACAGCAACTGTGCTAGGAGAGTGTGGACTCCCCAGCTTGGGGAATTATGCTTTTATTCAGTCTTTTTAAAAAAATATTTGCCCATACTACCCAAATTTTATTCATTGGATATTATTTTTATAATCATACATGCACATCACAAAATATTATTCAGAGAGACAAGTTCATTTTGATTAACTTTATCCTTCAAGACTCCCCCAGGAGTCTTTTTGCCTCTCCTCTCCGACTCCCTTTTTATACACAGTCTTAATGTTTTGCTATGTCTCCGAGAAAGTTGCTCTCTTCTAGTTGTTGCTAGCACCTTACACTCATATTCCTTAAAGCATATGCTTGGTCATTAATGAGTCTACGACACAAACTCGGCTTCCTATGTCCTAATGAACTCAATGTCTGTCCCAGATTGCACCAGCGTGGAATAGGGATTAGGGAAAGAATGGATGGGTGAGTGAGTAAGTGAGCAGATGAGGGAATACCTTCAGGTCTCTCATGGGTGGGACTCAATTACCAGTCAACTAGATGCATTATCTCTCATTCATTATATTGAACAAAAGGCCTTTTTTCTGTCTCCTGAAATTCTAGTTGCACATTTAGGAAAAAACATTCAGAAAAATTGGGTACACAAGTCTCTTTTAAGTAAGTAAAGTTACACAGCCCAGTTTTTTCCCTTCTCCAGATTTACCAAAGGGTACGTATACCTTTTATTTCTGACATCTAGACCACACAATTTGAATTTTCCAATGGTAAAGAAGCTTGGACGGCAGTGATGGATGGCAGAACATATGCTAAAAAGCTATTTTCCACCTAAATAGCAAGTCTCGTGTAACTAAAATTTCTTTCCAATATACTTTCTGTTCTTCTAATATTCACCAATTTTTATTTTTCCACGTATGATTACTTTCCCAGCATACATAGGCACACTCATCAAACATAAATGGCTTAAAGGAGGCTTAGACACCCTCTAGGTGCGCTCACCCCAATGAGAGAGAAACAGTGCCGTTATAGATTGTCCTGCATGTCTTGCTCCTGTGTATATGTTGGTGGTTTTTCAATTGTCCAAATTTCTTTCTTTTCCCTAGTCAAAAATGCATCCAAAAAGAAGCAATCAAAGCGCAAAAAAGGCCAAGTTTTCCCCACATTTTCCTCAGCAAGATTTGTAATGGTTCCTTTGCTGAAATGTAGCTTCACTATGGCCTTCGCTGGATTCGATTGATTTCTAGAACTTTCAGTCACAGCTGAAGGGTTATAGATGTGTATGTAAAAGACACCAAAGAAATTTCCATTGAGGTTTACCAGAGCTAGATTAAGAGGTAGGCCGGCTAAGCAGCTGACTGGAACACCAATCAATAAAAGGCCAAAAAGAAAAAGAAAAAAAGGAAAAAAAATCACTGGAAATGTGATTGAATGGAGACACCCGCACCTACCAGAATTCCTTTCAGGAGACTAGAAGTAGTTGGAAAGAATTTCTGATAAGCCACTTGGGATGAGACTTTAGACTCCAGGTGGTACGCCCCAGAAATCTAAGGGGTCAGTACGACCACTGAATTCAGATGTGTCCAGTTGGCTGCATGCTTTTGTTTCGCCAGGTGTGATGTGCATACCTGGGGCCACAGTTGGCCATAGAGGAGAGGGTGAGTACTACCACCAGAGAAGCTTTCTCCCCTTTCCCTCACACATTCTCTACCTTCCCTCTAAATTAATAATGAAGGACTTCTTGAAAATATCACTTCCAAGGGACACCAAACTATTGACCTACCTGTGGGACTCATGTGTCTTGTTCAGGGGAATACCCATGGGAAGATGGCTCTAAGCCTCAAGGTGTCTGCAAGTTGTAGAAGGGTTTAGTACGGGAACAGTATCCTCCAGGGTCTGGAGAAGGGTTAAGAATGCTTCCAGGGACAGAGGCGCACTCCGGGAACTAGGCTATTCAAGGGACCAGAAGTGACACAGCAGTGGGTTCTGGACAGGGCAACGGCTGGCAGCTTCAGAACTTTCGTTTCTAAATTGTTTTCATGATGTGATCTACAGGGAACAAAGAGATGCCCAAATTGGGCTGCCTCCTGACCCCTTCATCTGAAAAGCTGAAGATACGCTTTCAACAGTGAACAGAGCTTAAGCAACTTGTACTTGGTCCCATGCCCGGTATTTCTTGGCTGTTTGGTCCACTGCCTCAGTTGAGGTTGTTCACTATAAACAGATGAAACAATCTAACAGATGAATTTTAAAGAAAAGCATCTTCATTTGGGTGTTTTTTCTGCCCATTAAGAATTATCAAAGCCCAAAGGATATACAAGCATTTTAGTCTTCTGGGAATTCTTAATTATACCCCTGGATCCAGTTAGTCCATCAGGGAGCAATGCATTCTGATCTCATTAGCTAAGCCCTCAAAGAAATAACTTTGCTGATTAAAGCTTTAATGTTATAACTTCAAAATGTCTTGTTCTGCACCATCCCCCGTTTGTTCTTCTTGGCTGCCAGGAAGACCTGAGCCTATTTTAATTTTCATCTGCTGAAATAACACTAGCCTACATTCTTGGCATGTATATTTCTCCCCACCTGTATAGTTTATTATTGTTCTTATTGTCTTCATTCTGCTTAAAGTATTATTATAAATATGTCTTTTATTTCTAAACTTCTCACATCATGTATGGAAGCAAACGAGGAACACGTCATATATCATGAATAGAAAGCAATCATATTTTGTCATCATCATTGGTATTTAATTTATACTCATTCTGAGTTCCTCATTAGTATTCTGCTATTACTGATATGTCAGATCGGAGAAATTTAGAATACTAGGAGTTGTGTTTTTTTTAATTCCTTGATTTATTGATATAATGAAGGATCCATATATGACACGACACAAAAATGGAGAAAAATACTAGAATGATCAAACAAGGCACAATTTGAAGTCTGAGACAGGAATCTTGTATCACTAAGGAGTACGGTATCTATAAAACAATACTTTTTTTAGTTATATTATCTCTAAGTTATGATTCATAACAAAAAAAAAATCCAGTAGATTCAGGAAAGATTTAGAGAAATTTCAGGATGGGATAATAGAGTCATAACAGACTAACAGGGAGAACCAGAGCTATTTTCCTGCGGCACTTGGAAATTCACATCTCACAGAACAAACAAACACGATTCCTCAACATATTTTTTTTTTTTGCATCATTTCATAAGGGGAAAAAAAATGAATCATAAATCCAATGATGGAACCTCTTCCAATGATGGTCCTGACACAGAATGAATCTTGGCCATGTACTGAAGTCCCAAGATTTGTTTGGGAAGCTCGTGGGTCAGGAAGAGAGTCCTAGAGGCGCCCAGGAAGGGAAGGCCTCCTCTCCTGATAAGTTTGCTGCACATCAGGACCTCAGTCCTCGAGAGCCAACATACTCGTTCATGTGAACACCTACACCCAAGAAAGTCGTCTCACTTTGTTCCACCTAGATTTTCAGGGTTTTTTTTTTTTTTTCAGCTAAAAAGTTTTCATGGAATCCCTATAAACAATTCTGTACTCAAATTTGTTGAACCACTGTACCAAGTAGCTCACCCCATTTCTTGACAGACCTGGGTTCAAGGGCGCCAGGAGCCTGCAGTCCGAGTCTGTAGAGCCCTGCGGGGCAGCAGCACCACCAGCCGGAGAAGGGGAAATGTCTGGAGAGCCAGTGACTATGCCAGCTTACCTTTCTGAACTCCTGCAACCCCAGAAAACCTTCTGATATTTACCCATACCGATACGTGTAGCTCTAGTGCATTTCTTTTCATGGCTATTATATAGTTAAATGAATCTAATATTTGCTCAAAGAAGGATCATATTATATAGTTATTATATTATATATATTATATTATAGCTATTATATAGTTAAATGAATCTAATATTTGCTCAAAGAAGGATCAATTTTCCAATTCCCGAGTGAAGAAACTGAGGCTCAGAAAGGTTAAGGTCAGATGCCTAGCATGCCACAAAGGTGGGTTTTAAATACAGGTCTGTCGTACCCCCAAAGACCACGCTTTTACCTCTGAGAAGGGAATAAAGGAGAGAGTTTCAGAAAACCATCTCGACAAGGAGGTGTGCACATACGCCCGCCGTATTGCTTATTGGTTATAAAAAGCTGCTACAAGTGCGATGAGTAGTGGGCATTCTTGATCCATTCGATTCTGAGAAAAAAAGGGAATGATGATAGGCAGGCAATTTTCCCCTCAGTTACTTGCAATTTACTGATTATACCACTCCTTTTCAAAATTCCCTTGCCTTTCTTTACAGGTGCTAATCCCTTTATAAGGATAGGTCTTCCTCCTTGGTTTCTGGCAATTCATTCTTTCAAAAGCTGCTCAAATGTCACTTTCTCTGTGAAGGCTTCCCTAATCGCTGTCCTCCCATTGCCATCCCCCTGTCTCTCCTCTGTGATCCCAAGCACACTGTACACACCCGACATCACACAGCTCAGGCTGCAGAATCCTGGCTTGTTTATGAATCTGTCTTCCACTTTAGACCACAGCCATGTTACGCCTGTGTCTGTGTCTCAGCACTGAGCACGGGGCTTGACAAACTGGAAGGCACTTTATAAATATTCCTTGGACAAATACACTCATACATATGTCAATAATTAAATAGCCTCTTTGGCTATGCTAAGTAATCTGGGAGCATTGTAGGGTTAAACATGTACAAAACAGAAGGGAAAATTGATCCTTCCTTGAGCAAATATTAGAGCCCTTCTATGATTCATATAATGATTTGTTTAGCTACATAATAGCTGTTAAAAGAAATGAACTAGAGCTACAAGTATCGATATGGGTAGATATTGAAAAGTCGAGATAAAAAAAGCACATTGAAAAATGATATACATGATACCATTTATACAAATTTTTGAAACATGAAAAAGAGTGTTCTATGCTATTTATGTATAGCAATGATAATTGATTAAGAGCTCGTGGAATTATCACTAGGAATTATCACTAATTCAAGGCAATGGTTACTGCTAAGGCGAAAAGAAGAGAATCACTGAGAGACACTCATGGTGCTTTAACTCTATCTGTATGTTTTAATTTTGGGAAAAAAAAATTAAAGCAAATATGGCAAAATAAATAGAGCTGACCTTATGGCTAGATGGGATTTGGTAATGTGTTTCCCTACAGTATTCTGAATGTTTGGAGTATTTTACGATAAAATAGTTATATATCGTTAACTCTGCCATCCTATAAAAGAGCATGACTCTGTACATATAGACCTGGGAGGTAGAGGTGAAGCTGCCATACAAGAAAACTAGAAAGTCACAGCAAATTTACAGCAGAGACTGAGGTCTGGACTTAGGCACACTGAGTTCCCTCAGGGGAGGGCGTGCCCAACTGTTTCTCTGTTGAGCTTGGGGCTGCCTTAAAGAAAATGTCCTTGTCTCAGTCCTGGAGGCCCTGGGCACTTGATGGGGTTTAGGGGATGCCCTCATCTGCTCTTGTGCCCAGTGCCTCTCTCTATCCAGTACCCTTTGCACAGCAATAAAGGGCCTCCCTTCAGGAGCTGGCAAGCAAGAACTCGGCTGGGCCCGTTCCTCTCCAGGTGGGAGCCAGCCAGGACACCTGGCCCGGAGCAGAGCTCACTCTGCGGAGTGGAGGAGGATAGCAAAAACATTCAGTTCCTCCCAGTGCCCTGCCCCTCCTCTTCTCTACCCCTACCTGCTCTCTTCTTCCCTACCCCCCACTAGGAAGCCCAGGATGCCACTAAAAACATTCACATCCTCCAGCCCAATCTACCTACCAGACTGCACCACCACCAACCCCCGTCGCCCTGAAAATGGGAACAATCTTTACACTTTTCCATCTTTTTCAGGTTTAAAACTTTAACCCTCAAAAAGTGTTTTTTAAAACACCTTATAATGTTTTTACATTGTAATTTGGTAACATCACTAAAAACTCAAATTAATATCCCCATTAAAGTCACAAATTGATACTTCTGTAACCAAATTTCCCTAAGTCATCAAACGTGTGACCAAATTAAATTCAAAAAGAATCTTAGTATGTTCATTTTACATCGCAAATCAAAACACAATTTTCTAAAGTCACAGGTGGGATTATTTATTACTCCAAATCACAACTGTGTGTGTGTCTACAATGTTTATTGAGCACTTATTTTACGTCAGGATTTGTGAGAGTTACTGCAGACACAGGAATGGGTAAGATATGTTCTGCGTACTCAAGAATTTGCTCTCCATACATTATTAACGACCTGTTCTCATATAGCTTACAGCTTTTAAACGTATTTGACAGACCATAAACAGTATCATTTGAATTTACAAATGGAAATTAGCTACTTGCTTTGACTGGATTAGATGGGACCATAATGATGTCTTTTACATTTTTGTTATGATAACTTTCCTGGCCTGTCCTAAATAGAGGCCAGCCGTCAGCAAGTTAGCCGTGAATCCAGAACATACTTCAAATTGATTAAAGAAATGTAATTGCCACTTACAAGAAAGGAGAGGTCTTTGCAGCTACAAATATCGGTAAGCGTGTGGCCACGAATCACTCGCCATTCTCTAAATTATGAAGGTTAGAGACAGGGCAATGAACAAGGAGGGCTGAAACACTTGATCTGCTATAAATTTGGTAAAATAGAGGTCACTCTAATAAATGTATCAGGAATATAAGTATAGATTCTTTTTCCCCCAAAGAGAATTTTATAGTCCTGGAGTCAATAGCATGTTAATGTCAAATATTGTCCTATAAACCAGTAACTGGACATTAATGACCTATACCTCTTATGTCAAAGTCTATGCATAGCTATAAATTTACATGACAGGGGGGCCTCTTAAGGAAATGAAGGCCTAGAGAAGTGGCAAAAGCTAAATACTTATACATTAGGTTGAACAACAAGAGGCAAATGTGGAAAAGTAACTAAAGTGTATGGGGAGACCACAGGAAGATACAGGTTTTTGTATTGTTGTTTGGTTTTTTTAAACAAGGCTATTTGTACAAAATTCTCTCTGTCTTGACTCCCCATCTCTGGCGATAAGGGTGTTTCCTTCCTCCTGCTATAGGAAAAGATTCCCATCTTTCACGTGAAAATTATACCTCCAGCTTTCGAGCCAAAAAAGGAGAAGTCAGAGTGCCTTTCTTGGGGACTTAACTCAAAAATAATCCTTAAGCTGAAGTGGCATATTTTAAGGTGTTATATTCTGCCATCCTTATTGCTCTTGCCTGGTTTCCCACCTATGCCCTTGAGTCCTCTTCCTCTCTTCCTCTCTCCCTCTCTCTCTCTCTCCCTCTCTCTTTTGTTAGCTTCTCTTTCTCCACCTACCAAACAAATGTCAGAAGAATTGACTACAATAGAAATAAAAGGTTTACATAGCCACCACTCCACCCCTGCTCCTGTAAGGAGTGAGGATTCTTACCTGCCCGGTGATCTCCTGTTCCTTCGTGTTATATGAAGAAACAAAGTAAGGGGCAAAGAAATTAAAGAATTCAGATAGCATAAACTGATTTATAAGAAAAGTAAGTAAGTCAAGCAAGGAAAAAAAATGGGTGAAACCTTGAAGCGGCAATTCATTGACAAGTGTACTGAATGTGTCATAATCTTTAATCTCTTTAGTAATCAAAGAAACTCCTTAGTACAAGAAAATGCAAATTGACACACATATATTCTATTTACTAATATGTGTGTATGTATACATACATACATGGTTGTGCTTATATTGGTATATAAGCCAAGACAAAGTGAAGATACCACTTCCTAGTGAGAGCATAAGTCTAAAAAGGAATTTTAGTGAATGTATGAAGAGGCTTAACAGTCATAGTTTCTCTTCTAGAAATCCAGCCAGAAATGTATACATAATGATAATAATTAAGTTCTAAGTAAAATATATTAATTGCAGCAATTACTTACTACAGCAATGATTGAAACAACTTAAACATCCAATAAGATTAAGTATTCCTGTCATATGATATATCCTTATATAACCGTTTATCTAATAAAGTACTACTATAAAGGAATCTGAAATAAAACAGAAAAATTATTCTCAAAATAGCATTCATTTTTTAAAAATGTATCACCAGACCATACATCCCAAATATGTAAAAATGCATAGATTATATGTACATTCATATTTTTTAAAGACTTGAAGAAATACCACAAATATTAGCTATCACAGGGGTCAAAGAGATTTGGGGTTATTTATCTTCTCTTTCTACACTTCTGTATATACAAATTTATTTACAAACGTGTGTATAGGTTTAATGGACAGAAAATGAAATTAATCATTTCTTGCGAAGAGAGCAGAATGTCCCCAGAACCCTGTCTCTTCCACACCACGCCTGTTGGCACCATGTGCAGCCTTCCCCATACTACTCCCTATGCCTTTTGAGAGCCGGAATTGTAAAATATTAATCAGGTTTTCTGCTTTTAGCATGATAAAATTCCAAACAGCTATTCAGAGAGTTGGATCCTGGTATCACTGCTACCTTCTGCTGTTTTGCCTGTTTTATAATCTCAGCAATGCATATACAAGACATGACTTCACCTGGCCATGTAGCCTATGGACTGTTCCCATAAGAATATCCCTCTGCTTCTGTCACCTTTCGTTTTCACTCTCTTTATAGTGACTTCCACTTTGAGATATTTGAATATTCACCTGAATACCTTCTTTCTTACTTCCTTATTATGCCATGTTACTATTCTCTCCCTAACTATTATTGATTTGTTCATTTACTTAGTTATTGAACTTGAACACATTTTTCATTAGGGGGTATCAGGTGCAAGGCACAAAGATATAAAAACCAATTCTTGCTTTCAAGTATACAATCCAGTAGGAAGTCAAAGAAACAAGCCAACAATCACAACGTTCTGACACGACTGCTTTCGTGGGGAACGGGTAAACTTCAGTTTAAGCACTGAAGCCTCTTCCCTATTGCAGAGTCAGGAATGCAACTGAAGTCACATTCAATGCACTCAAAAGAAAGGGGGAGTTTGAAAGGCACATCGCCTGTCATCAAACAAAAGAAAAGGCATGTCTAAAAGCAAGTAGGTCAGAGATTGTATTATTAGAAATACAGGTGGAGGTGAAGGAGGAGTGGAGGGGGAGGAACCACTGGGAGATAAGATTTCACAGTTCACAGGAGGACAGGTCATAAAAGCATGTCTTGTATTTTCCATTGTCCTATTTTAAATATTAATCCTGCCCAATCCTGCCAGTAGTCTGGGGTAATCAGAATATGCCACTTTAAAGCTGGTCCATCCCAACACACACAAAAAATTAGGCCCAGCACTTAAGAACGGCTAACACAACTTCATTGCCCATTGGCAGCCATGGATATCCTGTCCTGCTTACCCACCCATCTAGCATATAATAATATGCCCATATAATTATTTTGCAGACTCTGTTTCATCCGTCTCTATGTGCCATCAAGAAAACAACTATTAACCCCAGTTTTACTCTGTGCTCTAGTCTTGCAATATGCATCTCTAAGTCCTTCGATTCTATAATCTAATAATTTATAAAGCACTAGTTTTACAATCCTGGCTCTTTATTCCTATCTGAACAAGTTACATAACATCTCTAAACTTTAATTTCTTTATCCGCAAAATAGAAATGATAGTAATAACACCTACATTGGGGGTTATTGCAAGGCATAAAAACAGTGGCAATGAGTAGAACTTTAAGTTCTGATAAACAGTTAGGTATAACTATTAATATTATAGTTATTACTACCACTACTCAACAACCTCTTCAAAAACACTAACCCTCGCAAATTACAACAGTGATAATGCCGGGAAATCATGGTAACCTGTTTTTATTGTTAAAATCTTGGTGCACTTAGCTTCCTGCCCACAGCCCTCCTAGAACATGTCCCCAGTATCCAAATGTGCTCCATACACTTGGGAATTATTAGGTTATTAATCCCTGACTCGGCTGCCTCTCTTCACATTACAGACGTTCTTTGTATCATCTCAAGATTTTTTCTCTGTCTCAGGACTTAATTTAAAACATTCTGGATTAGCAGATCAGCCAAATCCATATACCATCATCTTCTCAATTTTGTTGTTATACCTGTATCCTCCTAGGAAACACATAAATTCTGGGTTTACAGATTATAAGTAAACAACCAAACCAAATTAAACTACACACAGCAAATGCTGAAGATAGCCTTGCTCTATATCAAATATCTGTTCCTATCAGGACCACAAACTAGAATAAGTGAAATAGATGCCACCTGGCCACTAATACTGCTGCTCTGAGGACAACTTGACAACCTCTTAAAAAAACGCAAAATCATGTTAAATTGTCTACTGAATTTAAATTGTGCCGAAACTTTATTTATAGGGGTACTTTTATAAACAATTTCAATGTTCTCATGTTTGGAACATTTCTCTAAATTTGATGTACCTGTAATTGCTTATTTCCCAGATGAATGGATGTTGATAGACACCCTGATCAATACAAAGCATGAGGATCTTTACACCACTATTTCTGTTGCAGCTGTCAGAACACACCACCATCATGTTCAGCAGCCAGACATCAAAAAAGCAACATCTGCACCGAAAACTAATAATATTGTTCTGTCAACTGTAATTGATAAATAAAATTTTTTAAAGCAACATTTGGTAGTTTTCTGTACTGAACAGTTTACAGATTTGGTATTGAACCAAAAATATTTGAACACAAATAGCTATTTTAAATGTATATATATATATATATTTACTCTTCCAATGCTCAGTAATTGGTAAAGATGAAGAGTAGATTAAATAGGTTTGCGATCAGAAAACTTTCATCAGTTATTTGACTAAACTCAATATGATCTAGTTGAACGACTTACGTAGAGGTGATGTAAATTAGGCAACCTGGAGATAGATACCTTTCCAGTTACACACTGGCTCTAACGAATGCACGAGAAGAAAGTAGTAACAATATTTTTTATTTATAACTGAAATGAAAAAAATGAATATTTATCCATCCACTGGTTTCTAGAATGCACAATGCCTGGAATTCCAAGGCTCTTGGTAGCTTTGTAGCATATCACATGGACGGATTCCTTAGACAAGGGCACTGTGCAAACACATTTGAACAAGTACATTAGTAAGGCTTTTGCTACCATTAAAGATAAAGACTCAGAACATGAAGGATAGAAAATTGTTCTACCCCATTCAAAGAGGAGTAGGAAATGGGGTAGAAGGAATAATCAATCCCTTTAGGAAATAGCTTAGATGGAGATGAGCTACAACCTAATATGTTGCACAATTAATAGATGCTTCAGCCATGCT
The DNA here is from genome assembly GCA_003508835.1 of Eonycteris spelaea. NCBI lineage: Eukaryota > Metazoa > Chordata > Mammalia > Chiroptera > Pteropodidae > Eonycteris > Eonycteris spelaea. The sequence goes on along the minus strand of PUFA01000014.1, from coordinate 18,674,708 downwards.
TAACCCTTGCCTGTGTGCCAGAAACCCAGTCCTGATCTGTCCGTATGGTTGGTATCTACCTAGTGGCCAGTAATGGAGATGCCTCTTTTCTGGCCTTGACACTAAGCTTCTCTATCCTGCTCAGGAAACTTTCTGCTTTGATCTACTATGCAGGGCAAGTTGAGGCTCCCTTCTATAATTTTAAGATCCTTATAATTATGTTAATTTTCATGGCTACCCTCACAGTCCACCCTATTCAGAGCAGTGGCAGCCAGAATTTCAGGCAAGAAATGTTTCCAAATAAAAATAACCAGACTTAGGCAGCGGTCCTAGAAAATTCATGTCTTTCAATGACAGCAAATGCTTAGCTCTTGGTAGAAGTAAGAATGATGTGGCTTGATAAAGAGCTGGCACTTATATTTACATCAGTTGTACATTTCCAAATAACACTACACTGTTGATGCCTAGGATAGGATTTACGCTGGAAATTCAATTTAGTGGCTAAACTGAGGCAAGTATTTACAATGTTTCACTGAAAATCATTTTCTTCAGCCTTCCCCCATTGTCAGGTTTGTGGACGATACCAAAGATAGATGAGGCCAGGTATAAACTTGACTCATTCATTGATGACCAATTGAAGACATTCCTGTGTACATTAAACTGGGATCGAGCTATGAAACAATACTTACTTATCTGTTCACTCATTCATTGCTTGTCTACCTAATTAAAATTTTCAAAATGCCTGTTTATCACATGAGAGTCATTTCAAATGAATATTTAGAAGAATGAAAGAATCCTTGAAATTTATTTGGACCATAAGACTTAATTTAATTCCCTGCCAAAACATTTTACTTACTGTTTCATCAACACAGCTAAAAGTTGAAACATCATCTGTGAACAAATAAACCACCAATGAAACTGTATTTTAGGCTACAATTGCATGAAATAACCTCATTAAGCCTCTAATGGGTTTTCATGCATTATTCCGAGAGAGGAATAAACAGGCACATCGAAGTCTACCCCACTGGTATATTTGCATATGTTCATCTTTATGTGACTTTATTAAAGGCAAAGTAGTTCATGTATCTCAATGTGAAGATAGATACTGCAGAGGACTAGATTTCCAGCAGTAAGGTGGTTAAGGACCCCAACAACTCTGCCTCTAAACACAACGAAAAAGGATAAATTATGGATAGCTTCCTTGAAGATGTTTCGAATGGGTAACAAAAAATAATAAGGAATATTCAGAAGCTAAAACTTAAATGGGAACAGGAATGAGCAGGAAAACAAGCAAATCACTAAAGCCATATTTTGTTCTAAGCACTTCAAAACTGTGGCCTTGAGCTTCATTGGTCATGACCTCCTGGGGACAGAAGATAAAGCTAGGGCCCTTCCAAGCCTGAGAATTCCATAGAAGACCCATCCATGAAGCTGGCTGGTACCACCTTAACCAGTATATCAAAATTAATAGCCTCGATAATGAGAGAAATTGACATTTTAGTATCAGGTACTGAAAAGGGAACAATATAACTGATACAGCATTACTATTAGAATTGCAACTGGACTCAAACTGAGGGACACTCCACAAAACAACTGGCCTGTACTCTTTACAAATGTCACTGTCATTAAAAAGGAAACTAGAGAAACATAACAATGAAATGTGATGTGTGACCCAGACTGGATCTGGAATCAGGAAAAGAACGTTGCTATAAGAAACATTAACGGAACAAAGTTTGAAATTTGAACATAGACTGGATAGTAAATAATAGGCTATCAATAAAAAATGTCATGACTGCGATAATTATATACACTAAAGTATTTAGAGGTAAAAGGTCATAATATCTGTAACTTATCCACAAATGATAGAAATTAGAATACACATGTTGAAGAAAAAGTAAAGTGCGGAATGTCATAGCTGATGAGTAGTATTCTGAATCTCGGGAAGCTGACACACCATGCTACTGGCAGAGTACAAAATCAGACAATGGCATAGAATAAAAGGCCCCCCAAAAAGACCCTCCCATATATGTAATACAGATGCAAAACAAAGATGGCTTTGCCAGTGAGTATGGAAAGAATGCGTTTTTTTAAATAGCTCTTAAAGAATTGGCATCCATATAACAGAGGCAAAATTGGACCCTCGAATTATGAAAAGTGGATTTTGGTGGGGGAGGCAAAACTATAAGCTTTTATAAAAAGAATAGAAGAACTGCCCACTTGACCACTGAGTAGGGAAGGATTTATAACAGAAGGCCAAAAGTTCAAACTATAAAGGAAGAGATGGATAATCCAGGATGGATGGAACTGCTGAAAAGAACAAGCACTCTTCACACTGAGAATGCTGCTCTATAGATGCCATCGACCTGGAGCTACCAGAAGACCACCAGATGGAGAGAGCCTGCCTGAGACCGCGGCCAGCACTGAACAAAGAAGAGCGAAAATAGCAGAGTCACAGCCAAAGCCCCCACTGCCACTTGTTGATCCCTAGATCTAGCAATGAGGATGCTGATTTACACTTGAACTTTGCAATAATATAAACTCATATATTTTTAAGGTACTTTAAATTGTATTTCTGACCCTTGCAATGAAAGCATACTGATTAACACTGTTAAACTTTTAATTAGTGACTTAATCTTAGAGAAATAATGTCTATAAAGGTTTTAAAATTTTGACTTATACTAATTTACATAAACTTCTAATCAAGAATTCCATAAACCCCTGATAAGTGGCAGTATAGTTATTTATTGACTGGGCTCACTGAGCCTATAATCAGGGGTCAAAGCCTAAATGAAAGGCCTAGAGCTGAGGTATGAGAGCAGGGATGGTTGCGTACAGGAAAAAGAGGTCAGAAGTAGTGCCTAAAGGAAAACAAACCTGGGTGTCAGTGGAAAAAGTCTCCTGGGAAGAAATGAAATTATTAGCCTACGGCAGAGACAATGTGAAACAGGAACAGAACATAATACAATTCCTTTCAAAGAAGGACTTGGTAGGCAACTAGTATGATATGGCCCTTGGCTCCTCCTCCAGATTTATCTCCCTCCACTGCGCCTCTCTAGCTCCACAATTCAAGCCATTTCCAATCACTAGTGGGGCCTAAATAGACCTTTCCCCAGTGCCTTTGCCAGGATGCCTTTGCCAAGAGTGTCCTTATGCCAGGATGCTCTTCTCTTCACTCAGCCTTCAAGACCCACCCTCAGTTTCCCTCTGAGAAGCCTTAAGGAGTCCCCTCTATACCTTGTGATCTACTTCTATGAGAAAACCGGGACCTCTGGATGAAACTTCCTTGTTTTCATATTTGTCACTCATCTATAACACAAGCTTCATCAGTAAAGGAACTGTGTCTAATTCGCTTTAATATCTCCAGTGCAATCCAGTGCAGCACAATGTCTGATCTATAATACATACTTCAAAAATATGGCTTAATAAAATTAAATGAACTGCATTAAGAAAGATGAAAGATGACCAGTAACAAAATACAGAACTACAAGTTCTGTATTTTCACCAACCCCAAATAAAAGACGAAAACAATTCATACTAAAAGATCAAATAAATACATTGAACTGTGTCCATAGCGCTGAAAAAGAAATTTCTCTACATTTTCAACCATCCCACTATCCATCCCCAAATGTAATGCAGATTCTCTTCCAATTCTCCTATTACTTTCCATCCCACATAGAGTCATCTTTCTGCCAGAACAGGCCTTCTCTGTGAGCTGAATCCATCTTACAAATGCAGCACGCGTTCAGCTGTCAGAATGCTTTTGCTTTCTGTCAGTCCCATTATTTGCCTCCTCTGTATTATAAACAACCATAGAATAATGACCAAATATCTGTGTGTACGTGTCATTTCATTGTAAAGCACTGCATGTAGCTGAATTTTTATTGAATAGTTTTAGCGATTATGATTTGAAATAAGAAAATAACAATTCTTTCAGGTTCTTTCAATTTTTCCTATATAAAAAAATAAATTGTAGACTGTATACTGTGTAGTGTGGATGTTTTAAAATCTAAGTGGGGACCTAAGTAACTTATTTCAAATATTTTAAGTGCTAATATGTAATAGAGAAATTAAAATTAGTTCTCATGGTTTCAGACAATAAAATTACAATAAATGGGTAGAAATTATCAGAAGACAAATTTGAGTTGTAAATAAGGAAGCATTGTCCTATAATTAAAGTATCTAGAAATGCAGGGAGCTGAATTTAGCAGAGAATTTACCAAGTCATAAAATAAAGATTCTCATAAATTTTGTCTTACAGATATTACTTCGTTAATGTTCATGGCATTTTGAAATATGTAACAAAGCCATAGGTCTCCCTTTTGTAAATGAAGAAATCGACACACTTAAATGATCTGCCCAAGGTCACATATTGACTGATACAAATCTGATGTTCTTTCTTCTATAACATTTATTCATTGCCTTAGGAAATAATAAGCTTCCTGCAATTACAAGTAATGTTACTTATTGCTATTTAATTCTTGATCTCCTAAGCAAAACTTGGATTTTAATATCGAAGAACTGGTCTTCTTGAAACCTTTTCATAGGTAAATCCTTTACAGTTCCGTAAATTCTTAGGCATGGCATTTTAATTAGTTTTAACCAATTCTGAATCAAAAAAGTTAGATGCTAATGATTAGTCTGAAAATTGTTAGATCATTTGTAACAAGTAAAACCATTAAATGTCAACATGTCATTACAAATCCAGTGGCAGATGGAGGAATAAATGTCAAATTTTTCATTATATTTTCTTCTGAGATTCAGTGGTAACCACCAAAAGTGGTATGGTCCAATCTTTTATATAAGAAACAAATGCTTACATTGAACCACAAAGCAAAACGATATATACATTTCCCTCAACTCCTCAAAGTTTACAGCAAACTTTCTTCCATAGAAGGGCCACAGAAGCTAGCATTATAAATCTATAAGGGGAACTAAGACTCACAAAGGGAACAAATGGGGAAAATAGACAACTTAAAGAATAAAATTAGAAACAACCAATAAACAATAAATAAAACTCTCCTTTAGTAATAAAATAAATAAATATGAAATTACAGTGAAATTTTATTTTTACTTATCAAACTGAAAAGGTTTAAAAACATAAAAACATTCAGTGCTGGTGATGATGCAATGAAATTAGCACTCAGTGGTAGGCAGCCTCTAAGATGGGCCCCATCATGCCCAATTCCTTGCATTCATGCCCTGTACAATCCCCTTCTCTCAAGTGTGGGCCAGACTTAGGAACTTGCTTCTATCAAATAGAGTCAGCAAACGTGTGAAATGTCACTTCCAAGGATAGCTTACAGGGAAAACTGTGACTTCCATATTGCTTGACCTCTCTCACGCACTCTCCTGCTCTCTCTGAGAGAAGCCAGCTGCCCTTTCGTGAGCTGCCCAATGGAGAGGCCAATGCTGGCAAGGAACTGATACCTCTGACCAAAAACCAGCAAGGACCTGAGAGGTCTGATTATGGCCACCTGAGTAAGCCTTAAATAACACACTGGCCAACTCCACTGACTTCAGCCCTGTAAGAACCTATCCCAGTGGAACTCTGATAACCCCCCACTGACCCTCAGAAACTAGGAGATAATAAATGCTTTTGTTTTCAGCTGTCAAATTTGGGGGTAATTTTTTTACACAACAATAAACAACTAATACATTCTTTCATCTACTTTTAGATTCCAGAAAGTTAGTGCAATATGCATCAAGAACCTTGTAGAAAGTTAGTTTATTTTTAGCCTACAGTTCCACATCTAGGTATTCTTTTATAAATAAACAAGTTGGAATATGGTAAAGATTATTTACAAGAAAACCTAAGCAGTATTTTTATAGTAAATCTTAAAACTGTTACTTATAATGATTAAAATTTGGAAATAAACCAAATGCTGCAAAATATGAAAATAATAAAAAATACCAACAAGATTTTTTTTCAAGGAGACAATTCTGGAAAAGGAAAGTAATTAGGGAGCACTAGTCCCACCCTACATTAAATATATATTTTAAAGTTATAATAACTAAAACTAAAAATATTGGCACACAAATAGACGAATAAATGGATCAGAACAGACACTCAAAAGATAGACACAAATATATACAGAAATTCAATATGTAATAAAAATGACATTCAAAACAATGAAGAGAAAATTGATTATTTACTATGCAGTCAAACAAGCAGTCATCTAGGGGACAAATCCCTCAATATCTCCAACCTGAAAATGAAACAAAAATAATGAAACATACCAAAAAGACAAATGGAAGTTTTTACATATAATCTTGGAGAGAAATTATTTCCACAGAAAATACAGAATCTAGAATCCACACAAGAAAATACTGATAAACTTAATGACATAAAAACTTCTTAAATACCTGGGAGTGGCTGAAGTAAGAAACGTTCCTGAAACTAAAATTAGTCATGACCATGGAAAAATGGGGGGAAATGGCAAGCGAGGCACTTTTAAAGAGTCAAAGGGATAACTTTCTTTACTCTTCAAAGAGTTTATAAAAAATAAATTTTAAAACATAGAGAAAATACAGAAAAATGACTAGTGATATATAAAGAGTGACTATGGAGAAAAGGAAATGAAAATAGTTTCTAAACATAGAAACTACGTTCAAACTCCTCGTAATGAGGCATGCGAATTAAATAACAAGCATCACCCATCAGAATGAAGGTCCAAAGTATTTAATAGCGTGAGTGTGTAGGGAACGGGCACTGTCAAACACACTGATGGATGTATTCATTGCTACAACTTCTTTGGAGAGCAATCTGGCTTCATTCATCAAGCTTCTGACCCTGCCGGAACTTTACCCTGCACATACACACATTTGGATGCACATACCATATTATTATCAGTGATTGCAAAAATATTAATAATTTTCTCTGGATGTTGAGATTGCAAATGGTTATTTTCTTAATAAGCTTTTTTCTACATGTCCGAAAATAACCAGAAATAACATTCAAAATAAAAGAAAAAAGACTTTCAAAATATGCACGTACTTATTAGAAAATATTAATGGTAAACATTATGTTAAATAGTGATTTAAGGGTAAGGAGAAAGCCTCTGATTTTTTTTAGTTTCTCATAGTGGAGCATTTTCTTCACGTAGTCATGAAAAATGAACATTATATTGACTTTCGCGTATGTCACGTAAAATTGATAAGGACAGAGAAATGGAAGAAAAAATATAATCAATCTTTTGGTGCAACAGTTTGTTTTCTGTTACGTGTCTTTTCTAAAAGCAATTTCTAAGGAAGAAGTGAAACCTGAAGCGAAAGAAAAACAAACACGTCAACATAACCCTGCATGCACCTTGGTGAGTTAAAGTAACTTAGACTGGGCAAGTCTTGTCTCTTCCTTCGGAAACAGAATGTATAATGGGAGCAGTGTATTTTGTAGTGTGGAGAAGGTGCGCAATAAAAGTAAAAAAATCTTTACTCACTAATTTCGATCTGTCAACAATGAGAATGACTTATTGGCCAAACAATAAATGAAAAGATACACTATTTTGTAACCTACACAGCTATTGAAATAAATATATCATGGAAACACTCTCAATTTGACATCGTCCTTTGGTAAATATTATGGTCTAAATGTCTGTGCTCCCACAAAATTCATATATTGAAGTCTTAACCCCTGAAAGTAATGGTGTTTGTAAGCAAGGCCTTTGGGAGGTGATTAGGACGTGAAGCTAGAGCTCTCATGAATAGGACTAGTTTTTAGAGAAGAGCTTTCCCAGAGCTCTCCTGGCCCCTGCCACCACATGAGAAGACAACAGAAGCCCGCTACCCAACAGAGCCCTCACCTGACCCTTCTGGCTCCCTGATCTTGGACAGTCAGCCGTCAGAACTATAGGCAACACAGTCCTGCCGTTTATAAGCCGCCCGGTCTGTGACACTGTTACAGCAGCCTAAACGGACGAAAACAGTTCTTTCTCTTCTGAATTCCACCCGCAACCCTAAGGCTTACTTATGAGGGTGGGTTCAGGAAGGAAGATATGGCGAGGAGGATTTTTTTTAATGCCTGGATTTCTTGATTTTACTGATGGATGAAGAGAAAGGAGAAGACATCAGAAGCAAAGTATGAGGTGCATGGGGTTTGGCACAGTGAGGGAGGGGGGCCAGATAAACCTAAGGGAATTGGAGGGCAATGGGGAAGAGCAGTTGCCCAAAATTATGCTTAGGGCTTTAAAAAATGGTAGCTTCCTGGGATAACAGCAGCTCACATGCGTGTCGACAGATACTGGCAGGGGTGTGGAGTGCTCAGTTCATTCTGAGCAGGCAGAAGTCCAGGGCCCAGCTTTCCCAGGGTGAGGAGAAGAATCTAATGTCACACTCCAGATCTACTGAAATGGACTTTCCACAGGGAGGTCTAGCAATCTGTATTTTTTTTTAAGATTTTTAGATGATTCTGAGTCATGAGGAACATCGCCCACTGTTAGAGAATTACTTCTCTGTGACATCTCACTCTGAGTGACTACTGTGTTATGCATCTCATTCTTTGTTAGCCTTGGTGCTGTTGTTTTAGACCAATTCGTTGCTCTAACAGCCTAAGCATGAGGAAGTATCTAAATTTTTCACTGGCTAACATTATATAAATAGTTGCTAAGCAATTAAATCATTGTTATCAAAAGATGAATCTCAGTAATAGGTCACCTGATTAAACCTAAACAAAGACAGGCTATGTAATCAATCAATATTTGTAAGCCCTTTAACCACCATTTTTGAATACTCTGAGAAAATCAGTATATAATTTTGAGTCCCCAAAGAAATAGAAAAACAGAATCTCGTACATGGAAGGGTCCTTAAAAGTCATTTAGTCCAATATCCCCTCTAATGCCTAAATCTTTACCTCTGGCAGGTGATACTCTAGCCTCACACATCCAGAAAACAGAAAGTCATTAGTTAATGCAAAAAGGAGGAAATATAAACCCACAGATGAAAAACAAAATTATAAGCATTTATGTGAAAGCGATCTCAGTCATCCAGAAAATTACAAAGCTGGAGATTTGCTGGTGTTTTCCTGATGTTCATTTGACCATGAATTTTCATTTTGCCTAAACAAAAGGGCAGCATCAAAACATTAGACTGTCCACAAACAATGAGGCCTCCCTGGAAATTTTTGCCTCATGCTAAAACAAAAATAGCATGACTCCTATAAAATTTACAGACTGCAAACAATTCTGAAGTTGGCAGTACAGAGATAATATGCCACATTCTTATTGCACTATACATCCCTTTGAAAGAGATAGATGGGCAGGACAATGGTCTATACTGTCCATGACAATTTAGTAGACTGAACTAAGCAGGACTCTTTTTCAGTATTGAAGGTATCCATGGCCCTCCTGGATAACCCCACAGGTTGGAGCAGCTTAAATCACATGAACGTGTACTTCCTTGCTGCCGTCCAGCACAAGGGTAGCAATTCTCTCAGTAGCTACTAAATTTTGTTTTCTAGTCTCCAAATATCAAAAGAGGTCAAAAGAGAGACCACATTCATCCTAGGTAGAGGCTGTCAGCTTACAACTGTCACTTAACGCAGTTTCTATGGAATCTAGGAAAAGAGCACAAAGGAAAAAATAAACTCTAAACTCAGGTTTTCTTAGTTGCTTAAAGTTGTCTATCCTCATGGCTTTTCTCCTCTCTCCACTAAAAGTCTGATGTTGGGCGAATTACTTAACCTCTCTTTGCCTCAGTTTCCTCTTATGGGAAATGATGATCTTTCAAAAAACATGACTTGCAGTGTTTCTTTCCCAATACAATTTTTTATAAGCAGACAAGAGTTCAAAAACAATTTCCCCTCCAATCCATCCCGTTTACTCTCCTACCCAGCCCTACTCATCACCTCCTGGCGATGTCTTGAGCTTCCCACCTCTATACTTTTGCCTAAGTCCCTTCACCAGCCTTGAATCCACTTCCCTCTCCATGCAACTTTATCTCTGCTTACTGAACTCCTGTGGATTCTCTGAATTTAGCTGAAGTCCTCTATTTCTGAGCTTATTTTTCACGGTATTTACCTGGCCCTTGTTATGGGCTGCTTTGTATTGCTGCACGTCTTCGCAGGTGACTATCTTCCCACAAAGTGTCGACTACTTGAGTTTGGAATCTTACTTTGGAACTAGGGTTGCCCAACAAAATACAGGATACCCTGCTAAATTTGAATCCATATAAATAGCAAATAATTTTTTTATTATAGTTATATGCTAGGCAATATTTCGAGTTTGTCCAGGGTAGAGGATTTCAGCTGCAAATGTGCCACTAAACACCCACAAGTTTCCATGCAATTGATAAGTTCCCACGCAATATTAGAACATACTCTAAAAAATCACTGTTTATCTGACATTCAAATTAACTTTCTCTCCTGTATTTTTATTGACTAAGTTCAACTACCTTATTTGGGGCACTTATATCACTTTGAATGTCCAGCACAAGACTCTAGGATGGCCAGTGTTCAACAGCCTATGCTGGTTAGTTGAGCTACTGTAATTTAACCTAGACAAACTTGAGAATGGCTATTACAGAACACAACATCTCCAGCACTTGGCCCTTGGTCCCTCCCTGTTCTGAGCGACCAATCCTTGATCAGAAATCTGACCCAGGTTGGGTTAGTTTCAAGTAGTTCGAATGGGTCGTTGGAAGGGAAGGATATTTCAGTGCCAAAACCCAAGGGAACAAGTTCCAGGTCCCAAGCAAGGCAGGCTCTACAGGATGTTGTCCAAGTGTCAAATATAGACCAGAAGGGAAAGATCTGTGGCAGAAGAGTATGTGTACCTGAGGGACTCTCAAAGAAAGTTAAAGTCCAACTGATAAGAGAAAGGGGGACAGTGTCCAAGGCGGTCAACACATTCGAAAAAATCCCTCCCTGAGTTCACTGAACTCAATCTTTTATACACTTCCCAAGATTTTTCTCTGTGTTTTTCTTTACACATTCCTACGTTAGCTTTCTCCTGGGAAAGAAAAATAGCTGCATCTTTCCAAATTCATGCCCCACCAGAGATCGTGGTGGGAAAAGAGATTCATGATCCTTAAAAGAATAATACCGTATTCCCAAGGTGGTACTGTGCCAAACAAGCTAAGAGTTTCCTGCAGCAGGCACAGGGGGCCAGGCATGGTCAGAAGGCCTGTGATAAGCTGTGGAAGAACGGTATGAGGTCATGAAGGAGGACAAAGAGAAGAGGTAGCCACATGGGTGCTTTTCAGACCAGCTTTTTAGAAATCACCTTTCCCATGGGGATCCTGAAATCCTTTCCAGAGCACGCGGTGGCTGCTTCATCCTCAGTGGTGCCCTGACCACCTTCCTCACGGGATGCTTCCTCTCAGGTTTCACCGGGTACACCAAAACCCTCGGCAAAGAGCCACTGGGCCCCAAAGAGCACTGCTGCTGCCCGCCTGACTGTCCCTCTACAGGCGGTTAGTGCACTGGATGCTGCCCAACCCAGGAAACCAAAGAGACCTGCATTTACATCCCAGCCCCGCCATTTCTTCACCAGGTGCCAAGACTAAGCTTACTTAACCTCTCTGCACCCGGCTTAGAAATCTACAAAAAGGAGGTTATAAAATCCCCTCACACATGAGTGCCACCGACGGAATGAAATAACGTTAACATGTTAAAACATAAGAACTCAATAAACGTTGCTTAATCCCCCACCCTCCGCAAGGAGATAAGGGAGCCTATCTCTAACTTTGAAAGACTCTAAATATAGATAATTAATAAATGATGATAACCTTATAAAGATAATTTTGTACAGGAAAGCAGAGGTGAAAGCAGAGTTAGAAAATTTAAGGAGCATGTATGAATTAGCAGATCCAGATGACATGCATGGGAAAGTATTAACAGAACTGACAGACACACCTACAGGGTCCTTTCTCACTTGCCCTCACAGACTTTTATGAAACCAAATGACAGTGAAGTGCTGAGAAACTTGTGCTAAATCTTCAGATCTGGGAGAAAGAATTATCAGCAAGTCAATGAGATTTTTTTGATGTGACTAATTTGAGAGATGTTGCAAATAATCAGAGAGCAAAGATAAAATAATACAAAAACATAAAATATGCTTGGAAACACAGGCAAGATACAGCTGCACAAAATTCAATGTGAAAAATGCTAACTCATTCAACTGAGAAGCTCGCCATGCCCAAGGGACTGGAAGAAATAGAAATCTAATAATGATAAAAGACGCCAATGGGCAGATAAGAATAGCAGATTTTTTAAAAGTTTGTATTACGAGCTTGGCTAGGGAGAAGAATGAATACCACTGTTTGGGTACATGTACAAAATTCTATTATTCCACTGAGCAAAACAAAACAACTAAAATAACATGAATCTACTGAGATTTCTGAGGATGATGCTCTAAGTTTGGGATTCAGAAGGTTATGTCTAAAGTGAAGGAAATAACTGACAAGAAATAAAAGTGTTATAATAAAGGAAATGATAATTCCTAGGGAGAGAAACACAGGCAGCTGAGTGATTCATAAAAAATGGAAGTACATGAAATTAGTCCATAAATAGTGAAAACGATATGCAATGGAGGATGGCATTTTATCTTAACAGAAATTAAGAAAAAGGAGGGATTTTAGGGAGGAAAAATGAAGTGTAATAACCTAGTAAACCCATGAAGAGTGAAACCATGAATCTAATGCTGTCCAGGGAGCAAGGGAAGTCCATGTCTCTAGGCCTTTAAACTAGCCAGGATCAGATGCCAGAGAGAGTCCTTCCTCCTGAGATATTATGACCTTATTGGTACAGAGGACCAAATGACCTTTTAGGCCCTTCCCGAGGAAAGGTTTATTTATGATAGGAAAAACATATGTCCTGCTCTCAGAGGGAACATCTCTCAAATAAGAATCCTGGCTCTCTACAATTACATGTCTGAAGACCCAGTTTCAATAGCGATCCAAATCCCAAGGCAAACTCAACTTAACATATGACACTTCTATTAGCAAAAAAGACATGTGGCTTCAACACATTTCTTCTACTTAGAAAGTTTCTGACAAAGGTCAAACGATGTAGGAGACTCAGTAATGTGTTCCAGGACTCCAGAATCAGGAATAGTTATAGTACTAAAAAATGAATTAAGTGCTACTATAATGTCAAAAGTGACAGAATTATAAAAGTTATATCTTGGAGTCTTGGGGTATAGAGAGAAAAGGGCAGGAATTGCATTAAGTTTAAGAAGTGAGAAGGAGTCACGGTCTTTCTGTGGTCAGGCAGAGCAGCCTGGGATAGAGAGCACTCAACATAAATGTGAAGAAAAGCAGAAAGGCAAAGGGGAAGGAAGAAAGCAGGAAATTAAGAAGAGAGAAAAAAAAGACCCATAGCAGGGTTCTCTCTATGCCATTAAGTGGGAGCTCTCAAAGACTGCAGAGAGTGGACCTCGGTGCCCTCCCAAAGCTCCAATGATGCTTAAATTGTTGGCAGTTCATAGGATATTGTAAGGAGCATTATAACTATCCTCAATGGAAAAAGTGGCCTCAAAGATTTTGTAGTAAAATCACGCACCCTTTATTAACTAACTATTCTCATCTTAACCAAACTGTCCTTGGCTTGCTGCTCAGTCCTGATAGAGACACTGTCAAAATGGAAAAGCAAGAGACGTGGAAACTAGGTGCTACTTGATTTTAACAACCCACAAAAATAAGTATGCCCAGAGACACCCCATTATCAAGTAGATGTGATATTTATAAAATCGGGTTTAAGTTCGTCCTGAGGCATAAACGAGTGGCTCAGGTTCCTATGAAGCCACTCCTAAAGGCTGTGTAACCTTGTCAACCTTCTAAAGTTCAGAATGACTTTCTCTGTGACCACTTGACCATGGGAGCATTTTAAGCCTGACTGACAGATAATTCCATTCGATCTGCTGGCACCAGAAGTGGACTGCAACAGTGAATGGGCCTCTGGCTGGTTCTTCCTGTGGGCCATTTTGCCTAGAAGCAGAGAATGCCTAAGGGAAGAATTTAGATCAATAATGGATAGTGGTTAATGGTTCAGCCAGATTTTCAGGAACTTGGAAGGGTCAAGTTCCTTGGGGGGATTCAGGAAGGAAATTTGGAAAAGAGCTATGTGTATAGCCTATCAGAACAGACCCACAGTACAAGTATATTTTTGTCCCATGTGAATTATGATCAAAGGGCCGCCACTGAAAAGGAGGCTTTCGATAAACAGTTATTTGTTAGCCTCTTTCCCCTGCAGCCTGTGCTTGCTCATTGGGTTCATGGACGAGGTGTCCATGGAGACAGGAATAGAAGTTAAGCATGGGTTTGGTTTCAACAACATGGCTTTCCTCTATCCTCTAGGATACGGAGAATAAAGTAGAGCTAAGCAGGGTCTGAAATGAGCTTGGACAGTTAGCAGAGATCAGACCATGGCAGGCCTTGTAGCACACAGTAAGGATGTCGGTCTTTAAGAGAGGTGGGAAGCCAACACAGTATTTTAAATTATGAGAGAGGGGGAATAGATAACATACTCTGGCTACAAAATGCTTTGGGGAGGAGCAAGAGTAAATACACGGAGGACAGTTAGAGGTTCCAGTAGCCCAGGCAAGAGGTTATGAAGCCTGGACTCAGGTGCTACAGTAAACAGATGAACAAAAGGATAGACTGGAGCAATATTTGGATGTAAACATTATCAGGATTTGGGATTGATCAGGTGTGGAAAGTGAATAAGACAGGATGGATGCAGGAAGCCCTCACCCAGACAGGAAAATACTGGAAAGGGACCCAGAGGAAGGGAAATGTCTTTTGGATAGAAACCATGACTATTTCTTCTAACATGCCCAACCCCTTCCCCAACCAATCAATTCAAAAAGAGTAAATAACCTTTGTTTTCAATGATCACAAAGCAGAATCAGGGTCCACCCTCAAAAATATTTGCCCATTGCTCAATAACACCTAATCGTTTTTTAAAAAATAAAAAAGTTAAAGCCTAAGTCACCAAATTCCACAATTAGAAGTAAAAGACATAGTACTAGCGTCCTAAGGGCTGTCGCCACAGATCACCAGAAACCAGGTCGCTTAAAACTAGAGAAACATATTCTCTCAAAGTTTAGGAGGCTCGAAGTCAGAAATCAGTGTCAGCAGAGCCATGCCTCCTCCGAAGACTCTGATCTCTTCCAGGATCTGTTGGCTCCTGGCCATTTCACTGTTTGTAGCGTAACTCCAATCTCTGCTCCTTCATCACATGGACTTCTCCCTTTGTATCTCTGTCACGTCCTTTTCTGTCTCTAATAAGGACACCATCAATGGATTTAGGGCCAACACTAAGCCCAGGATGATCTCAATTTAAATCCTTCATTACATCTGCAAAGACCCTATTTCCAAATAATGCCACATTCACAGAAGACTGGTCTACATCTTTTGTGGGCCACAATTCAACCTACTACAGCCATAAAATGTAAACAGATTGCTTATGTAAACACTTTGCTTAGGCACACGTATATGAGTTTTACCTAAAATAGCACTCTCCAGAGTATGTTAGACAAACATAAGTTGCTGGAGATGCTCAAAATAAATTTTTCCATGGTCAAATAAGTTTGGGAAACACTGAATGCTATATGCCTTTCTCATGATTTACCATTTCACATACACATTAAAGTTTCTGAGAAGTTCTGAAGTAATGAGACACGTTCAAGTTGTTCAATCCCAAATTTTCCAAACTTATTTGACATGTGATCTTTTCCTTCTGCTTATATAGCACCCATTGACATCAGAAAAACTCATCTGTGTAGCACACTTACAGGTGTCATGAGTTAAACTATAGTAAATTAACAATCAGTAAAGGTAAATGGTTTCAGTTTCCGGATTCTTTAGATGGGGAGAAAAAAACAAAA
This sequence comes from Eonycteris spelaea, assembly GCA_003508835.1. Classification (NCBI taxonomy): domain Eukaryota; kingdom Metazoa; phylum Chordata; class Mammalia; order Chiroptera; family Pteropodidae; genus Eonycteris; species Eonycteris spelaea. The sequence goes on along the minus strand of PUFA01000014.1, from coordinate 18,658,911 downwards.
AGAAATGAAGGTCTTGAACAATGAGAATGTGATCACTAAATTCAGGAGAAGGGGTATGCTGGAATACGTGGCCTGTATCCTAGGGAAGGTGCAAAAAAGACGAGACTGGAGGCTCAAAAGAATTTTGGCTCAGAGAATTCTTTATTCATTTCCAACTGTGAGGAGATAAGACAAGCTGTGAAACAGAGGTTTCTGGTTGATTGCTTGTTGGTGTGGTTTTTCTCTCAGTCAAGTAAAAGCATGTACAGCCACTTTGTGATTTATAGTCGTTTTGTTTTGTATTTTCTCAAACACGACGATTGCCTTGTAAAAGGGCATGTTTCTCATGGGTTTTATTAATCGAAGTGCCGCTGTACCTACACTTCTGTCATTCTGAATTCTCCCTATAGTTTGCTGCTAAAAGCTGTAGCCTTACTTCATTCAGCTCCTCAATTGCCAAATACATTTAACAGAGTAACGTCATGATTGATGAGAATCTGGATTCTTCACCTGAACACAGGCTATAACCTATGTGTCCCTGCCTTTTGGCCAACATGAGCTCATAAGCCCCAGTTATCTGGAGATCTGGTCACTCCCAGCACCCAAGACCAGATTAGAAGCCAAGGTTCCAAAGAAAACACAAGGCTCCCATCTCTCAGGAGCTCCTCCTGGATTCCTGCACCACCGGAAGAGACAGCACCACCTCCTGTGCCATTCTTGATGCAAGACACACAGATCTCTCAGCCTCTGCTATCATTTCCTTTTAGGCCAAACCAAAGCTGAAAAGAAAAATGTGTCCTCTTGGCTCCTTCATCTTCTAAGATGCTCATTCTTTTCCTTAATAGACCAGTGAAAAAGGCAGTCACTGGATAGAGCTACTGGTTCCCTCCTCTATTCTTTACCACCCCCAGGTTTTAGCCAGAATTATTGCTTATGAAGATTTGTGTCACAGAAGCTTAGAAACACTACCCTAGATGTTTCCACTGGGGAAGTCCTGCACCTTTAGGAAAACATTTTATCTAAAACAAGAATAAACATATTTTATGGGCTATGCATTTATCTTCACGTACATTAGGAAAAACAACAGCTGTGATTCCATGGATGTGATTCCTTAAGATCAGCCTAATTTTTTTTTTAATACCTTGCCTAATTCAAAGTCTAGTTCATGAAAAACATCAATAGTCATACAGGGGATACCCAAATGTGAGAAGTTTTACCTGACTGAGATTCAGGAAGCGTCATTATATCCTAGGCACCGCCACAGAATCCCAGATTGAGGGGGATTTTAGTGACAGTCCCAAGAGCAGGAATCTTTTCTCCAAACTTACCTGACAAATGAATTCTGCCCTGAGTTCAATCTCTGTCAATGTGGGAGAAATTCCAGGAGAGAGACTTTTTCATCACAGACGAGTTCTTATTGAAGGAGAAAGGACTGGTAGTGCTTTCCCCCCCCCCCCCTTAGGGAAAAAAAAAATAAAAAGCCAAATTGCCTGAAAGCAGGAGCTGAGGTTGACAAATATCAGGTCTTAGGGGAAAACAGCAAAAGATTTCCTTTTGGAACTTTTAACTTCAAGTAAGAATAACAATCCAATGATTCAAATTGAAAGGGTATTTGCTCCTGAACACTTCTGAGTATAACTCAGAAAGCTTATCTGCAGTGCCCAATTGTCCATAAATAGAATAGCGCCTGCCCTTCCTCTAAATATCTCCACCTTCTTTTCCTGAATCTAAAGCACACCCTTGCTTTCTGAATGTTCTGCCCTGCTCTTGCTCAGATGCTACGGATTCCTGGATTATCCCAGCAGGCCTTGCAGGCAGCAGGCCCTCTCCAATTTTACGTCTTTGCACCCTGATGTCGTTGTGAACTTTTTAAAGAAACACTACTCGTGTGTATCATACTAGGAAACTTCTGGTAAATCCTTGTTACCCAAAGGGCAAAGTTATTCCTTTAGGTACTGAAAACTTTTTGAATGTGTAGCATATGCCAGATACTACTGAGCAGCACCGCATTGCCTAGAAGTATTTGCCCAGGGTAGGCATCGGCGCGGAGGAGGACTTGGAGCTGGGCAGAACCTGGTGCCTAAGAGGCCACTGGGCACATGCCTGTGAATGTTCTTCTTTTCCTCACCCTCCTGGAAAATGCCCATGCAATTTTCAAGCAATAATGTGTATGTCCTATGACGTCTTTTTGAATTCATCAAATTATGTTTATAAGTCTATTCTCCCCAACAATATGAGCTCTTGAAGGGTAAGAACCTTGCATTTCACATCTTTATATCCCCAGGGCCCAGCACATAATAAGTATGAATTTATCACCTAAAATGTGACTTGCTAAAATACAATGCAATCCAAACCTCAAAAAATCATTCACTAATTAGTCATTGTTCTAAGTTACTCCTTCCTGTTATATAAGAAGAATTCGCATCCACTTTTTTCAAATAATCCTGTTTTAGATGTGCTTAGTTAAAATAAGAAAAAGGAGAGCAGGCATTAGCTCAGGATGGCCTCAAGCATGGCATCGAGAGAAGAGCCATGAGTTTGGAAAAAGCAAACAATCTCAATGAGAAGGAATTTACGAAGAAGCACATCTTCCCTAAGGATGTAGCAGGTCATTCATTTGGACACGCATTTCAAGTTAAATGATGTTTTATGGAATGTTCACTAATTACAGTTCCTTCAATACTGTGTTCACTGGAACGTAGGGGAGCTTCTAATTCATTCCTTCGTTAACCTATTTAATGTTTCGTGGTACACCTATTCAGGGTCCTGTTCTAGATGCTGGAAATAGAGGTGACTCTGACAGACAAGTTTCCTGCTCCTTTGGAGTTTATATAGTCATGTGAGCACAGAGGAACAGACATCTAAACAAGGACATTAAAACTAGAGAGAGGGAGGGGAAGATGAAAGAAAGGAAAGGAAGATAAGAGAATGGAAGGGAAGAGGAAAAAAGGAAAGGAAAAATAAGGAAAAGGAAGAGAAATACTAATGGCCTTAGTGTTATGCAGAGATTTGAAATAAACAAGCAAAAAAAATAGCGAAAGAAAGTGATCAGTAGCTATTTTAGATGGACTGTCAAGGATCTCTAAGGCCTAAATGATTGCTTTAATTTCTGATTACTATGAATTCCAACTGGAAGTCCAGATTAAGACTCTCATCACTCAGTAATATGAAAAAATAAACTGGGAAAAAAAACTGAAACAAGAGTTTTAAAACAAACAAACAAACAAAAATGAATCCTTCAGGTTATTTAGTTAAATAAACCTTGTCTGGCCAAAATATGTTACCTTGAAAAGAATGTCATAATTTAACCTTAAATGTTCATTTCCCCCACCATTTTATCATTATTATATTTTTCTGGAAAAAGCTGTAACTTCCTTTTGGCTGACTACCAACAAGACACAGATATCTTAGCTCATTATCAAGATAAAATAATCAGAAATTCTATCCAAGAATGTAGAATGCTGGGCTGTCTTCATGGATGAGGCTATCCGTTGAATTTGCAGTATCTCATCAATCATCACAAACTTTATAGATTACGAAAATCATGACACTTAAAGTTTCCAATTCCATAAACAATCAGAGGCCCTGAATAGCCAAGTAAAACGGTTGACTTAAAATCACTGATTAAAGAAATGACAAATTCTTGAAGAAAACCCAAGCAGTGGGCCATAACTCAAAGAGACAGCCGCACAATAATACCATTGCAGCATTGTTCACAATAACCAAGATATGGAAACAACCTTAGTGTTCATCTACGGGATGACTATACAAAGAAGATGTTATATGTAATATATATTATTCAGCCATGAGAAAGAAGAAAATTCTGCCTTTTGCAACAACATGAATGGACCCTGACAGCCTTATGCTAAGAGAAATAAGTCAGACAGAGAAAGACAAATATTCTGTGATATCATTTATATGTGGAATCTAAAAAAGCTTAACTCATAGAAACAGAGGGGAGAATGGTGGTTGCCATGGTGAGGGGGTGGTGACAATGGGGAGATGTTGTTCGTGGGGCACAAACCTCCAGTTGAGATGAACAGATTCTGGGGATCTGATGCACAGCATGGTGATTATGGTTAATAATACTGTATTATATACTTGCAAGTTGCTAAAACAGTAAATCTGAAATGTTCTCACTACAAAAAAGAAATAGCAATTATGTGAGGTAATGGAGATGTTACCTAATCTACTGTAGTAATAATGTCCCAAATCATCAGGTCGTATACCTTAAATTCACAATGTAACGTATCAGTGATATCACAACAAAGCTGGAGGAGGGAAAGTAATAGAAAAAACAAGGGTAGGAAATCAGGTTGACGCTACAGAGCAGTGCTGTCCAGAACTTTCTGCAATGATAAAAGAAACTTCTGTGTCTGTACTATCCAATATAGTAGTCACTAGATACATAATAACGTGGTTATTAAACATCTGAGAGGTGGCTAGTGTGACTGAGGACTTGAATATTTAACTTTATTTTATTTTAAAGTTATATAGCCACAGGTAGCTAGGGACTATGGTCTTGAAGAGCACAGCTTTAGAGAGTCCACAGAGGCCAAAAAGAGGCTTCTGAGTTCAGAGGTGAGGAGAGGGGCACCAACCCCAGGACATTCACCAGCACCTACGAGCAGAAGGACGCCAACGCCCAGGGCGTAGAACTGTGGAGAGCCGGCTTCATCCTCCGATTCTGGGGCTCCAGAACACGCAGCAGCAAGGCCGGGAAAGTACAGTCCCCTGCGAGGTCACAGAAAGGCGCTCTTGCTTCCTTCCAGGTTCCTGCCTTCACTCCAGACTTCCTCGAATGAATCAGACAGAGCCACGTGTCCTGTACCTGCGCGGCTCCTTCTTAGAGTGTCTTTTCTCCTGCCTGTATTCTTCTGCCCTCTTGGAGCCAATAACCCCCACCCCGCATGCATCCTGTCCTCCTTCCTAACTCATTGCCAAAGCTCATGTGTTTTGCCTTTCGGGGGCCCCAAAACCAAAAGTCCCCTTCCTAGGTATCTTCTGTGTCTGTGCCCTTGGATAACTTCATACTGGGCCTTCTGGGTACAACACTTGGGATGAAACTCAACCTGATTTCCCACACCCTCCATCTGAGTGGGCCTCCCAGGGTAGGGCCTTAGTCAGCCTCTTAAGGTCAAAGGTTCCAAGGGGCAAAGATCATCTCTTCATTCAGTCATCTAAGAAACATTTACATTTGATTTCTATTACATATTTCAATGATAATATTATGATTCTATGACAATCACTGGGATAGAGATCATGGTAAAATGACCCTCAGACAAATGATCATAAGCCTACATGGTAAGGGCTGTGCTAGCTGAAAATGTAGAATGCTGAGAAGCCCCAAAGAAGAAGGATGCTAAATTTGAGGGGGTGGGTTACTTCATAGAGAAGGAAACGGGTAAAGAAGCATTAAAAATTCTCTCTCTCCTGACATCACATACAGAGACCAACCACCTCCTCCTTCCTTTGGACACCTCTCTAGACCTCTACCAAATGAAGAAGTATGCCTCAGGACAAGACCGGCCTGCCTGCTCCACACCTGTGAGGAAGCTGATGAAGGCTGATGCAAAATTGTGCTTCCAGGTCCTCAGAAAGAGCTGCAAAGCAAAGGACACCATGATGGGGTGGTGAGAAAAGACAAAGGGACTGCGGAGAGCGGGCAAATCTAACCGAGAGTGAATTAAACTATACGGGAGAGAGAGCTGGGGCTGAAGCTAAAGACCCTGCCCGCAAAGGGCAGAGCCCCACAAAGTCCCAGCAGAATGGCCCCATAGCCTCCACCATCCTCGGGTCCCAAAGCAAGGCATAGAGACCAAGGTTCTGACCCTGCCACTTTGCCCCCAAGAATGTTCTTGCCTCATTATTTTGTTCCCAACGACATGGATGTATATGAAAAAAAAAAATGGTGGATAATTTCAGACACTGAAATCATTGATTAACTCTTAACAAATATATTATCTGAATTTGGTTGCATCAAACCATGTGAGAAAACCATGTATCATCCATTTGGGAAAAAAATAATTTTAATCAACAACATAAAATGCAGAGAATAAAGTAAATGCAGAGTGGTGGACTATCCTTATAAGTGAGCTCTACCCTAGACCATGAATTATGGTGGACTTGGGAATAAAATGCAGGAAACTGGCAGAGAGAAATTGGGAGCAAGAAAGGTAATTTGAAAACTAGCTAAATCGAAGTGTTAAGAGGCTTGGATAAAATGCTTGATAAAATGTGTCCACTGAAACTCAGGTCCCAAAAGTCAAAATAAGAAAATAAGTCAAAATCCTGTTGATTAGTCATGAATTGAGGATCTTGTGAATTCTAGAGCAGCATAAATCCAACAGGAGACCCTAGTACCAGCAACAAAGAGACTCAGAAATGTAGATGACATCTGTGTCAAACCTTTTCTTAAACATATCCCATGGGAACAGTTGTTACATTATTTATATTTTGTTTTAAAATAACAACTTGTGAAATTTTTCTAAAAGGTGACAGAATTAATGCATATTTACTTAGTTCCCTTCTCAGAAACTCACTGACATGAACGATAACAACAACCAAAAATAGAGCCAGAAAAACATCACCCGTGGTGAAACTTGGGAATGGTGAAAACATCATAACAGAGACTATAATGACTATCTGTGTAGGAAAACTCACACCAAGTCAAAGAAGAATACCTAGAAACCAACACCTGATCCACACCACTTAAGAAAGATGAATATTTCCCTTAAAAAATTAAGAATCTAAAGTGTCTACCAAAATCCTGTGCTTATAAAAATGGGCACAGGAGCTACAAGCAATCAATGGGAAAAACTTCAAACATTAATCCAATATATATTTTTGAGCAAATTTTATATGCCAAAAAGGTAGGGCTAGTTCATACTTACATTTTTCTGACCCAACTATCTATCCATGAAAAAAGCTGGAGACGAAGAGGGACAATCAATAAAGGCCAAAAAATCTGCTTCAAATCTGCTTCGCTGACTTAAATGAACTCAACCAGCAAACAAAAGGTATTGATAGTGAGTCCCAGGGCTCGCCATTCACCCAGATTCCTGCAAAGAGAACTGCTTCCTGAAGCAGGGAATGGAGAGAAGCCGAGGGGAGAGGGGCCCAGGACAGAGGATTCAGCATATGTAATAACAATGAATGTAAAGGCAATACACCTGAAGCAAGACTTCTTATTTATCCTTCTACCCCTCAAGCAGATGAAGGACTAAACGGAGTTGAACTCTCCAACTCAGAGACCTGTGATACAATTTTTAAGTTCCCAAATAAAGTAGGAGAAGAATGATTTAGAGGAAAAATGAGCTCACGTTCCCCACTTCTTGAGTAACTTACAGCCAAAAGACCTCCCCCTTTCAGAGAGGATGAATATAATGAACACTTAAATAAACCAGAAAAAGAACAGAAAACAAAGCCCAAAGTGAGCAAAAGGTAGAAAATATTAAAGCTCAGAGAGGAAACAAACAAAATAGTCAAAAAAAAAAATACAAAAGATCAATAAAACTGAAAGCTTGTTCTCTGAAAAGATAAACAAAATTGGTATATTTTTAACCAGATTCATCAAGAAAAATAAGAAAGGGCACCCAATTTTTTTAAAAAATCAGAAATGAAAGCAGAGAAGTGACAACTGACACCACAGAAATAGAGGATTATAAGAAAATTCTATGAACAACTGTATGCCAACAAATTGGACAATCTGAAGGAAATGGATGAATTCTTAGAAACAAACAATATACCAAGACTGAGTCAAGAAAAACTGAAAATCTGAATGGACTGATTACAACTAAGGAAATCGAATCAGTTGTCAAAAAAACTCCCAACAAACAAAAGTCCCGACCAGATGGCTTCACAGGTGAATTTTAACAAACATTCAAAGAATTAACACCTATTCTTCTCAAACTATTCCAAAAAATCCAGTGGAGGGAAGGCTCCCGAGTTCATTTTACGAAACTACAATTACCCTGATTCCAAAACCAGACAAAGACATTACAAAAAAAGAAAATTATAGGGCGATATCCCTGATGAACATAGATGTAAAAGTCCTTAATGAAATATCATCAAACTGAATTCAGCAACACATTAAACAGATCATACACCATGATCAAGCGGGATTTACTCCTGGGATGCAAGTTTGGTTCAATACCTGCAGATCAATCAATGTGATACATAACATTAACAAATTGAAACATAAAAGTCATGTGATCATATCAATAGGTACAGAAAGAGCCCTTGATAAAATCTAGTATCCATTTATGATAAAAACTCTCAGCCAAGTGGGAATAGAGGAAATATACCTTAATACAATAAAGGCCATATATGACAAGCCCACAGCTAATATCATACTCAATGGGGAGAAGCTAAGAGCATTTTCCTTAAGATTAGGAACAAGAGAAGGATGTACACTTTCACCACTTCTATTCAACATAGTATTGGAATTCCCAGACACAGCAATCAGACAAAAAAAAAAAAGGAAAGAAGAGGCATCAAATTGGAAAGGAAGAATCTCATTTTTTGCAGATAACATAATACTATTTAGAGAAAATCCTAAAGATGCCACCAAAAAACCATTAGAACAGGAATGAATTCAGTAAAGTAGCAGGATACAAATTAATATTCAGAAATTGGCTGCATTCTTATACATCAATAATGAACTATCCAAAAGAGCAATTGAGAAAACAATCCCATTTACAATTACATTAAAAAAATAAAATATCTAGGAATACATTTAACCAAGGAGGTATAAAACCTGTACTCAGAAAATTATAAGTAATTGAAGAAAAAAACTGAAGAAGATACAAATAAATGGAAGCATATGCCTTGCTCACGAATAAGAATTAACATCGTTAAAATGTACTACCCACAGAAATCTATAGATTCAATGCAATCTGTTTTAAAATACCAATAGCATTTTTCACAAAATTTTCCTAAAATTTATATGGAACCATAAAAGATCCCAAATAGCCACGGAAACCTTGAAGAACAAAGTTGAAGGTATCATGCTACCTGATATCAAACTATACTAGAAAGGCTATAGTGATCAAAACTGCATGGTACTGGCATAAAAACAGACACATACATCAATGGAACAGAATAGAGAGCCCAGAAATAAATTTATGCCCATACGGTCATTTAATTTATGACAAAGGAAATGAGAATATACAATGGGGTAAAGACAGTTTTTCAATAAATGTGTTGGGAAAACTGGACAGATACATGCAAAAAATAAAACTGGACCACCTTCTTAAATCATGTACAAGAATAAATTCAAAATGGATTTAAAGACTTAAATGTAAAACCCAAAACCATAAAACTCTAGAAGAAAACATAGGCAGTAAACTCTCTGACATCACTCTTAGTAACATTTTTTTCTGATTTATCTTCTTGAGCAAGGGAAACAAGAGAAAAAAATAAACAAATGGTCTACATCAAACTAAGAAGGTTTTGCAGAGCAAAGAAAACCATTAACAAATGAAAAGACAACTATTGAATGGGAGATAATTACCAATGATTCATTGTGAAGGGGTTAATATTCAAAATTTATAAAGTACTCATATAACTCACACCAAAAAAACAAACAATTCAATTAAAAAACTAGAGAGAGGACCTGAATAGGCATTTCTCCCAAGAAGACATAAAGATGGCAATAAACATATGAAAAGATTTATCTGATAAATGAAAAATTAAAACCACAATGAAATATCACCTCTAAGAATGGCTATCATCAATAAAACAAAAAAAAAAGTGTTGGAGAAGATCTGGATAAAAAGGAACCCTTTTACTCTGTTGGTGGGATGCAAATTGATACAGCCACAATGAGAACAGTTTAGAGGTTTTTCCAACAATTAAAAATAGAACTACCCTATGACCTGGCATTTGCATTACTGGGTATTTATCCAAAGAACACCAAAACACTAATTTGAAAAAAATATATGTTCAGTGCAGTGCTATTTACAATAGCCAAGGTATGGAAGCAACCTAAGTGCTGATCAATATGACTAGATAAAAAAAAAAGTGGTACATATATACAATGGAATATTACTCATACATAAAAATTGAAATCATACCATTTGCAACAACATGGATGGGCATAAAGGGTATTATGCTAATGAGATAAGTCAGACAAAGACAATTACCCTATACTTACATGTGGAACCTAAAGAACAAGATAAATGAACAAACAAGATGAAAAGACTCATAGATAAAAACTAGCAATTGCTAGTTTGGTGGGGGTTTGGTGAGCTAGATGAAAAGGTGAAGAGATTAAGAAGTACAAATTGGTAGTTACAAAACAGTCACAGGGATGTAAGTACCGGCTAAGGAATACAGTCGATAATACTGTAATAACCACGTATAGTGCCACATGGGTAGCAGACTAATAGGCAGGATCACTCGTAAATTATATAAATATCTAACCACTGTGTACACCTGAAACTAATATAAAATAATATAGAATGTCAACTGTAACTGAAAATAACAATTTAAAAATATATATTGAAACTCTCAAAAAAATAGAAAACCTAAGTGAAACCAAAAAAAAAAAAAGAAATCTCTAAGTTTTGCAAATTTGTAATCCTCACAAAAGCACTGATTTCAGGCATGTTCATGAGTAAAATATTTCAAACTTTGAGGTTAGGATAATTATTGTGTTATTTATTTTTTAGTAAATAACCGTAGACTGGAGCCAGATCACAGATGCCCCATCCCTTTGAAATATGATGGAAAAAAAAATACAAAAACTAATAAACATGCACACATAAACACATACAAACAGGTCAAATAAACTATCGTCCAAATTTTTGCCATAAATGTCTAGAAAAAAAGAAGCAAAGATCTTGATAATGTGTGTCATGTTTTGGATCACTTTTGACCCATATCAGAAGAGATACAAGGGAAAGCTAAGGTATAATATACTGAGAATTCTCATAGCCCCAATTTGCAGAGAAGCAAACTGAGTGACCGAGAAGATATTCCCCAGAGACTTGGACAAACCAATTCTGAAAGGGGCTGAAGCCCTTGCCAGTTTTCCACAGGCTTCTTCTAGTGAGGTGGGAGGAATGGCTGGCTGTCACGGTCTCCACTGGCCAGCCGGAGAAAAGCCAGAGGGGAGATACACCTATCAGTTGTACTCAGACCTCATTATTCCCAAAGGAACAATGACTTAGAAGGACTGAAAACAAATGAGAAAATTAATAATATGAGAACCTTTGAGAAAACACCAAAGGAATAAAAACCAACCTGTAATCAACAGTACCTAAGGTTGGAGATTTAGTAAATAAAATTACAGGATGCCCAATTACACTGGGACACACTTACACCAAAAGAATATCTATTGTTTACCTGAAATTCAAATCTAACTGCGAGTCACGGATTACATCTGTCCACTCTAATAGGACCACAATCAGAGAAGTGCCTTTATCATTTTCCTTTGGACACCAGATAGAGTGGGAACAGCTTTAGGGGAAAGATGGATGGAGTGAATCCGGGAGAGCTTAACAACATATGCAAAGTTCTGAAGGAAATGGGAAAAATCAAGAACCTATCTGACAAAAAGTTTGATTAATTATATTGTTCTCAACATAAAAGAATTCGGGAATTATAGCATCCACAGCCTACCTTCCAAATCTCACTGAACAGTAGACACATGGCAACTGAGATGAATAAAGGTGGCTTGTGAAAAGGATCACTGGTGAGTACTGAAAATATTAAATATGGTAATAAAGCTAAAACAAACTAAAACTTGTGAGTGAAGAACAGAAAGTAAGCAAAATAAATATGTCAACTTAAAATAACACAAAGCTAATAAAAAATAACGAAGACTGGAAATATTAAAAAGCTACCAATAAGGATTCCAAAAAGTAAAGGTAAGCAAAAATAAATTTAATAAATCAAATCATCCTTTTTAAATGAAATTGTTTTTCTTAAACCATAGATGTACCTTTGAGAAATTAATCTTTTATGATTAAAAATTTTCTCTAAATTTCTGAAATGTCTCCAGTTGCAGTTATTTCAATTATTTGTTTTTATTCTGTGAAATCAAGTGGGATTAACTGTGTTAATTTTATTTAAAATAAATATTAATAAAATCTAATAAATAAAAATAGAATGTAGTTCCGTGTTTGCAAAATTAATTTCATCTAATGTTCTGTTTATTCAGTAAATAGACATCAGTCATTGAGTACCTACTATGTTCCAGGAAAGTGTTCTTTGTACACACACACACACATAAAAATCAAGAGATATCTGGTATTATATCATCTAACATTAATGAGAGTTATTTTCAAATGATAGAATTTGGAGTTAGTATTCCATTTTGTTTTTTTTCAAATTGATTTATAAGGAATGGAAATCGTTTTTAGAAAAACAACAAATTATCATAAAACATAGAGGAAGGAAAAAATTATATTTAATTTTTAAAAGCCAGCATAACGCATATCAAAACCTCCCAAAGATGCACGAAAATAGAATAGCATGCAAATTTCATACATATTTAAGCATAATTCCCAATTAAAATATAAATAATAGAGTTAGAAGTACAATGAAAGAAAAATACCATAAGCAGAGTTCATCCAAGAATGACAGAATTGTCAACGCATATTAATATACTCACCATAGTAAGTTTAAAGAAGATAAATCATAAAATCCTCTTATTAGGTACTAAAAGGCACTTTTTAAATGCATAATTCAAATATTAATAAATAATAAGTGATGAAGAATAGTCAAATTAATAAAGCATGGAGGAAAATTAGATAGTAAGTAAGATATCCCAGAATCCAAGTGAATAAACTGTTTCAGGTAGGGAGTGATCCATTCTGCTGAGTGTTGCTGAGCCTCATGTGAAATTAAAAATGAAAAAAAAAAAATCCTAGGGTTGATGACACCGATTAAACCTGTTTGTTTGTTTTTGTCATGGTGAAGATAAAACTTTTCTTGAAGTGTGCAAGCAAGGGTGAAAAGAAGGGAAAGTTGAGAGCAAGCACGGACAATCTTTGGAAGAGCTTTACTATAAAGGCAAAGAGGAGAATGGGGTCATTGCTAAAAGAGGGTATGGGGTCAAGGTAGGGTTTGTTTGCTCCCTTGGTTGCCTTAGGATGCGATACATTCTAACATGTATGGTGGTTCCACAGAGAGGAGAAAAACTGCTATGACCAGAGAGAGGGGGAACAGTTCCAGGAGCAATATCCATGAGTAGGAGCAGGCTAGCTGGCCATAAGAAAGATAAAGGCTGCTAGCTCTTCCTTTGTGAAATGGAGCCAAATGCAGAGAATAAAGGTACAGATACAGAGAGATTGAAATATTTGCTGTTGCAAAGAGGAGGGAGTTCTATGTTCATTATTTTCTCATTGAAGCAAGAATTAAATCATCAGTGAGAGAAGTGGAAAAGGATATTAGAGTTGAAGGAGGTAGTTAATATGAAAAATAGCCTTGTGGGATCATGGAAGAGTGATAAAGGGAAGAGGGAAATAATTAGGATTGATGAGATGTGTTGAAGACCCCTTGGAATTTATGGTCATAAATCTAAAGTAAGGCTAGTCAAGATGGTTAGATCCTTTGCCCCAGGTGTATTCAGCTCAGGGGACAGATGCAGAATGGGTGGGGTTGGATTCGAGCAGGGATGCGGCTTTTCTAGGTGAGTACAACAGAGGAAGAAAGAGGCTGAGCAGTTGAGAGTATAAGCAAGCAGCGACTGCAGTGACATATAGCAGAATCTAAGCCCGGGAAGAGGGGAGGGAGGGTGAAGTCAAGGCAACAAATAGTGAAAAATTCTGCAGTCGACAGATATAAGTTCCTACTGCGGCTGCAAATGGTTAAAGTTGGGATATTAGATTGAGATAGACAGGAGCCAGATGGTCACTGTGGTATACTTAAAATGGAGGTTTTGAAGACAACAGTAAAGGAGTGGAAAAAAGGGTCATTAGAAGTGAGAAAGATAAGGTACTAAGAGGCCAGGATGGTGGCTTTCCATCTCACTCCGTAAAGAATGCTGAGGCCCTAACAACACACACACACACACACACACACACACACACACCCTTATCCCCTACAGTAGTCTCCACTTATCCACAGTTCTGGTCACCCACTGTCAACCATGTTCGAAAATATTAAATTAAAAATTCCAGAAATAAACAATTTGTATGTTTTAAACCGTGCACAATTCTGAACAGCATGATGAAATCTCCCACCATCCCACTCCATGCCACCAGAAATATAAATCATTCCTTTCTCCAGCATATCCACACTGCATATGCTACTTGCCTTTTAGTCACTTAGTAGCCATATTGGTTAGCGGATTAGTTCTCAGAAGAGAGAGAGAGACTACATTCACATAACTTCTGTTATGGTATTATTTTTGATAATTTTTCTGTTTTATTATTAGTTATTATTGTTCATCTTACTGTGCCTAATTTACAAACTAAACTTTATAAACTAAACTTTATCATAAGTGTGTATGTATAGTATATATAGGGTTTGGTACTATCCAAGGTTTCACGCATCCTCTGGGGGTGTTGGAACATATCCCCCAGTAGATACACAAATAAGGAGGGACTACTATACTCTTCTATCACTCTATGAGCCGAATCCATCTCCTTACTCTTCCTTAAACCTTCTAGGGATGTTCACATCTCATGTTCCTTTGCACTTGTTACCTCAGCTTAGAACACCATTCCCCCATCACCACCTCACCTAAAATCACCCACCATACCCAAACATTCCCTACCCACTTCCTTGTTTCTACACTATTATGTTTATCACAGTCTAACATGTTTTTAACTCAGTTTTCTTGCTTACTCTGTTTCCCCCAGTAGCCCATAAGTTCCAAAAAGGCCATGATTTTTGTTTCTTTTGTTAACTGCTATATCCCCAGCAACAAGTAGGCAATCAACAAATATTTTTTGAGGGGGGGGGCGGAGTAAGGACAACAAAGAAATATATGGACCTCTAAAAGCTTAGCTGAACATGTAGCTTATTTCCAGAATATGATATACTTAAAGACAAAAAAAAAAAAAAAGTTCATTAGCAGTAAAGAAACTTCAAAACCATTCCAGGAATTAATTTTAGGACTGTTCTTATCAGTCCTCTGAGCCATTCCTTTAAAATAGTTCTCCAAGAGTCTTGTGTGGTTTTAAATGTACACAAGTTCGATGAGAATCAGAGGTCCAAGCAAAATCTAAACCTAAAATTCAGAAGTTTTTGTTTTAGTTACTAAAGTATACACCCAAAATCATTTTTAAAACTTCAAGGTTTATCTAAGTCATTTGGTCTAATATAAGGAGACACCCCAGGAATGTTCAAATATAGATTTAGAAAATTAAACAACTTAATGAATTTATTCTAAAACTCAAGGCTGTTCCAAAGCAAGACCAAAATGTGACAGATCCCCACATGGCGGATATGCAAGTGAGACCACAGGTTCCAAAATGAAGGCTAGTGCCACTTAGTTTCTAATATTTCCAAACTGCATGTGTGTTAAAGATGGATCCAAATACTTAAGAGCAAAAAATAGCAACAACTAAAAATCTCCCTCAGTGGAAGAATGGATAAACTGGATTTTCATGCAATGGAATGATAACACTAACTAAAAATGAAATCCTAAAAAGCTCAAACACAATTTTCCTCTTATTCTTTTTCTTTCTTCCCCTTCTCTCCCCTTCTTGCCTTTTTTTTCATCCTCTCTCATCCCGGGGTTGTTTTCCCCTCCCCATTCTTCCTTTCCTTCCCTTCCTTCTTCGAGATCACTTCCCTTACATTTTCTTCTTCGACAATTCAATCTGCAAGTCTTTAGGTGACACCAAGCAAGGGCCCATCTACACTTTATGCTGGCGGCAACAGTCCACACTCCCTGCTGTCGGTGTCAGAGCCCAAGCAAAGTGAGGGTGTCAGCCCAAGGGATCTCTATTTATCTTCCAGTTTCAATCCAGAAGTCACCTCTTCCAGCAGACCTTCCTTCATGACTCAAACCCAGATGGAATGAATATTCTCACTTCTGAGCTCCCGGGACATTTGGGGTGCCTCTAATAATTCACTCTTATTACAGTTGGTTTTTAAACTGTTCCTCTCTTCTGACAAATGGCAATTTCTTTCATAACAGTGACCATATCTGATCTATGTACGGCTTCAGATCCTATGATGCTTGAATTTGCAAAATCAGTTGAATAAGAAAAGAGCACTGGAGAAGACAGGCTTTGGATCGAGATAGATGAGAAACTCAGAGACAATTGATACACAGTATCTGTGACCGTACTCGATGACACCAAGCTTTAATTTTTTCATCTATGAAGTATTAAAATACTGGAAGTGGAAGACAATACTAGCTACTCCATGTTGTTGAGAGATTAAATAAAATAACTTATAAAAGTACTTAGTACAACATAGGCATGCAGAAGTCACCAATAAACATAATGTAATTGTCTTTGCTGGGTACAGGCTGTGATTTTGGAAACAGTTGTACGAAGCTACGAAGCTACATAACACCTTCCTCCAATCACCTCTGTTTTATTTATACCCATTCGTTCACATAGGATGGGGTTACTTCTAGGAAAAGACCTCATTTCCCCCACAACAATTGAACTAGAGAAACCTAGTAGAAAGAAGGAGAGAGGAAGTGGTAAGTTATGAGAAGAGGAAACATAAGAAGTAGGAAGAAAGAATCCACCATATAATTACATGTAAGTACACAGTATTGAATATGGATGCTCATATTACTTCTATCTCCAGGCAACTGTTTGACCTTTGTGCCCTCAGTGGAGAATCACTGTACAAGAGAGTCTCAGCAGTAGGGCCTGGGGTTAGACGGCAGCAGTAATCCTGATTATAGCACATAGATATCACCCAAGCCTCCCACCCCACTCAACTAGGAACCGAGCCAATCGTCTGAAAAGACAGAGTTGTAGTTATAACCAAAACAGGCATCTCATTAAATCTGATAACTCCTTAAGGGCCAAGTAACCTGCTGCAGCTAACAGTAAGTGATCTGAGAGGTAGCCATTCTCCGGAGGTAACAGCAACAGTGGGTTGGTTTTAAACAACCAAAACTGTATCCCAGCCATAGAAGGAAAGCTGACTGACCTAAACCAAGAAAAGACAGAAAGCAGAGGAGACCACTGTCGAAATCTCATAGATAGTCTCTTTCAGGCAACACCAGTGGAATAACAACTTCCTTCCAACAACATGTCCCTCCATTCAAGGCGCAAATTTCCCAATGACTGAGTCAACTCGGCTTAGGTCATGGGGTTACCTGAAGGCAATGTGTGTGCAAGGAACTGTAATTAACCATCTCAGTGGATCACATGGAAGAGGCAGGGGTAGGTCCCCCAAAAAGTGGGATGAAGAGAATGAGAAACCAGATAAGCATAAACAGCAGTTACTACAACCCTCTGCTCTTGCAGACAGCAGTATTAGGACCAAGACACTTTGTGGCTATCTCTAGGATGAAAGCCATACCAGGAGAAGGGATTATCACACAACACAGTGGCCACATGTAACCACCAATCTAGTTAGGGGCTCAGGGCAGGGCAGCAAAGTCTCATCACATTGCAGGCATCTTGACAGCAACGGCATGACACTGACTAGTGCGGTAGCAGAAGAGAGAACAAAGGCTTATTTATGAGAACACCGAAGACCTCGCCTGAGAATTCCAGAATAGATGTAAAAAGTAGAAGGTCCTCAAAGTAGGCTGAGATCTACCGGTCAGGGAAGAGTCAATGAGTTGGTGAAACTCAGAAACAAATGTTGAGGCACATTTGACTGGAAAAACTTCAAGAAGAGAGAAAAAAGGAACTGGGTTCCAATGTCGGGCTTATGTATGCATGGCTTGTAAAAGGGGGTGCTGCGGCTAACGGCAGGTGGGTGGCGGCTTGCGCTCTGACAGGTGCGGGCTAGACGAACGTCTGGCTTCACGAACAGAGCTGCCACATACAAGGCTCCCCTACTATCGTGTGAAAGAAGAACAATCAAGCAATTCTCAAATTCAAAACGGTTTCTCACTCATACTCCCTAAGGACATAATGTTTCAGAAACATACTATACCCGTAAGTCAATTCAAAAGTAAGAAGGGGTGGCCCCTACTATAAATCACATAGCAATCTCACACGCTTGTCTCCCTCCAGCCATGCCCTACATCACACACACACACACACACACACACACACACACACACACACACACTTTCACATCTGTAAGACTTAGAATAAACATCTAGAGCAGGATTAAGGAAGGAAAAAAAACATTTAAAATTATAAAACCAGGAAATAGGGAATGAATAAAAGGTAATGGTCACAGTCACACAAACACAGAGGCATGCACTCACTTTGCCTAAATTGCGGGTGTATTAGTCACCAGACGAGGAGATGATGAACTAAACACTAACATCAGGTCTTTTTTACACACCAGTTAATTTAGCCCCTCTTCCTTCCCACCTGAGATCTTGAATCAGCCCTGCGGCTGGCCCCTAGTAAGAGAGCCGTCCCAGCGGCAAGCACCAGCTCATTGTGAACTCTGGGCAGGACAAGGGTTCTCCTCCACAGCTTTGTTCAAGTCCTGTCTTATTTTTGTCATCGAACAGAAAGAGTTTGTCCACCCAGCACTAGCAGAGCCAAACAATGAACGCCAAGAATTGCAATGGAGAAAGACTGGCTATTGGTTATGTACTACACTACCAAGAGAACCAGAAGCTAAGGCTCAAAAGCCCGAACTCCATGATGGTGTGTAGATTATAGATTATATAGGTCGAAATCACAAGACACTGTGTGTTAGAAGGTTTGGGGTTGTGCTGGGAGCTGATTGGTTGGACATGAGTAAGGGTAATGAATCATTTCTTCCCATCTTGAGGACAGCTCTGAGGTATGTTCCAGTATCCCTCTTCTGGTTTCATGGAAAAGCAGCCACCTTAGGGCTCAGGAGCTGAAACATAACTTAGGTTAACATGTTATCTGTCGCCTGCCAGAGGTCTGGACGGTGCCATCATTAGTCAGGTCTTGGCTGTTGTCTTCTGCTGCCTTGGGGGTTGCTGATTATTGGGAGAAAGTCTGGGTCTCTGTGAGGTATATATAAAGAGAGATAATTTCAAGAGCTAGGATTTAAAGCAAAATTTAATTAGTCATGGTTGCATTTTTAGAAGGTACAGTAAATAAAATTATCATATTGCCGATGAGAGGTTATTCCGAAAGAGCCACTGACAAATGAATGACCTACTGCCTCTTGCCTCTGACGTGTAACATTTGGTAGACCCTTTAGGGAACCACCTTAACTTGGTTATTTATATAACCAGTTGAACAGCAAAGTCTTGTCAAATGTTAAGAGCTTTTAAAAGCTTCTGAGCACTGTTTAATACTAGTTCCAGGTTACTACAAGGATCTCATTAATTTCTAAAAATATTCTATTTTATCTCAACATTAATTGGGACCCTTCTGCAAGGGTGAAGACTTAAATCCCACCTCACTCTATATCTGGATTTCCCTGTTTACACAATCTTAGCTTCCATGTTTGGGGCAGCTAATTTTATGCCGTAAGATTCTCTCTCCAAATCAGAATCTAATTTCTCCAGAATTTAAGATCATGGCTTTGCCATGAATACTTATATAGGTTCTGTTCTCAAGTCTCCTGGATATCACCCTTCAGACTCCTTGAGAGAGACCAAGAAAAGCCAAATTCAAAGACGAAGATTAGAATGTAAATCACGTGAAAGCCTAAGGGCTTCTTCATTTAGAATGAAAAAGAAAAGGCAAATCGTCAGGTTCATAAGATCTAGGAGAAAATAATGAAAAATATCCTACACATTTTATATTGTTTTGCATCTTTCTCATGACTACAGCTTTGAGTGCTAAGCAACTTTTTTAAGATATCTTCGATAAAAGTACATTTAGCCCACAAGAGCACTAATAATATATGGATTAAAACCGCAACATTTCATAAGAAACATGCAATTCCGTTAGAAGCAGCACAGCCTTTCAGTCCTTTATGCTTTCCAGCAGGATTCTGAAATGCCTTAATGATTGTGGAGCCATTACTGCTTATAGTTTCACCAAATAAGGCTTCACTGTCTCATAATTATTATTCAGGGGTTTCATGGACTACATGAAATTTTTTGTATTCTAACACACAAATAGAAATCTCATTTTAAATCACCAATAAATACAAATTCGAAATTTTGCATTGTACAATCCAAAAATACCTTTTTTACAAAAGAGACCAGGGTTGCTAGGCAACCACCTAGCACAGCCTTTGGCATTCCAGGTAACAAAGAGGTGACTGTACTGCCACCACCCAAAGAAATCACCCAAAGAAACTGACAGTGAGGAACTGTAATGTAGCTCAGAACCACCACCATTCTTCCCAAATTGTATTTGAGCATGTTTTATCAATTGTCATCTGTCGATTTACAAAATAAGTAATAATAAACCTTATTTGGATTGTATCCAACTTTTAAAATTCACCTGGTGTTTGCTACATCACTGTAAACGTTATCTTCTGTGCACCACTGAACGATACCCTACATACAAGCTTGTCTTTAAACAGGGTCAGTGGAAGGGAAAACGCTCCAGGGAGAATTTCTTTTGCCTCCTCTCTTCTGCATGCCCTAGACTCCCAGACATCATACCTGAGCTTGGTTTTATAGGATTAAACTGTTTTAACAATCCAATAACATCTTGGCTGACTCAGTTCAAGAATTTGGTGTCCAAAATATTTGGCTCCTTAAAAAAGAACAGCTGAGGGAGGAGCCTGAAGAGGGATTTTCAAATGCTGAATTTCAGACAGAGCAGCCTAAGTGAGGAGAACAAAGCTGGCCAGACCACCACCCATGAATCTGTCAAAAGCCCAGCGCTGTGGTTATCAGGATTTGAACCCTTTAGGTGTATGACACAGAACACTGCACAGTCTAGAGGCAAGCTGCCTGGTTTAAGCCTGGCTCTACCACTTACTAGCCTGTGACCTTTGGCAACATAATTCCCTGAGCATCAGTTTCCTTATCTATAAAAAGAGGATAAAAAAATCTTTCCTATTATATGACACTTGAGTGTTAACTGAACTAGTGAACATGAAGCCCTTTGCATAGTTGCTGACATGTAATAGGTACACAATAAATGCTTCTATTATTAATATTATTATGAAGGTCAAGAGTAAATAATGCTCTACCTCATTTATTTAACTAAATACTCCAGGGTACTTATTAACTTAATATCCAGTACAGGAATATTTTACTGCAGCATACAATGAAGTATAGAAATGAACACAGAGTGGAACAGATCGACGTGGTAACAGGCCATTAAAGTAGACCTACACCTTTCGTAACCCTGCATCACCTGGGGTCACGCTATTATAGCAATGGTGGTGTAGATAAATGGCCCAAAATGGGATGGCCTGTGTATCTTGTCCCATCTACGTTCCTTGCATTTAAGCAGATAAAGCTACATGAAATTCTGTACACTTAGGTGACCAAAGACTTACAGATCTTTGGGCCGCTATCTAAAGGGAGTATTACTCACGGAACTAAAAGGAAAATTTTTGCATGAGGAGTGAAGAACCGCACCAGAGAGCTGGAGGTGTCTCCATGAAATCAGCCACACGAGTTCACATATCTTGATTCCTGCTAGGACCGTCAGAGTGCGTGGTGACACCCACTGTGCCCTCTGGCCTGCCTCGAGCGGCACCCCCCGGTGTACTCACAGCTTCTGTGCCATGACACAGCTTCTCCATGCCTTGTGATGGCCTTGCTCATCCTTCTTTACAAAGACTTTCACTCTCTTCCGTGGACAATGATAATAATGTACCTTATGTTACCTACTTTAATTCCCCAGACTCTGACTGCCAGCATAAGGTGGAAAGCACTGTAGTGGACAAATATTGTGAGGTGCTGCCCAGATCCCCTTCAGAAATAAAGGGATTTCCTCTCTAGCCACTGGGAGTGCCGATGGCAGACAGCCCCACCTGTCTGCCTCCTGCAGAGACTGCCTCACTGAAGAGAGCCGCCTCACCCGACGCACTGTCCCCTTCCTGGGCAGCAGGGACTGACCGATAGAGAGGATAAAGGCCTAGTCCTCTTGTCTCAAATCAGGACATCTTGGAAGGATCATTTCAGTTCCAGAACTCCCTATGGCAGCGGTCCCCAACCTTTTTGGCACCAGGCACCAGTGCTATATGAGAATCTAATGCCTGATGATCTGAGGTGGAGCTGAGGCCATGATGCTAGCGCTGAGGAGAGGCTGCAAATACAGATGAAACTTCGCCTGCTTGCTCACCCACCACTCACCTCCTGCTGTGCAGCCCAGTTCCCAATAGGACACAGAAGGGTACCGGTCCACAGCCCGGGGGTTGGGGACCCCAGCCTTACAGTATCTGCTGAGCTCTACATTGAGACTGTCACATTCGACTGCTCTCTGCCAGTCTCCCTTCTTTCCCTTCCCTTCCTTTTCCTTATTTTCCCTTCCTTTCCGCCTCCCTTCTCTTCCCCAAATGTTGATCTCAACAGCACTCCTGGAAAACCTTCCTACACACTGACCATCTAAGAGTCTGCTTCATGAGAAACCAATCAGTGACATGAACACAACTTAGAAGCTGCACATGTCATATCTTCAAGCCAAACCTTTTAGACTGTCACCAGCCAGCTGAAATTCTGCTTGCTCTAGATTAAGTGCCCACTCATGGTCCAGTAAGTCAGGATACAGTGGCCATGAATAAAGTTGTGTGGTAGAAAAGACTATTTTCAGGGCAGCAGAAGCTCAAGGCTAAGTATGTGGTTCTTGGAGTGTGACGCATTGGACATGTCTGGTATCTCTTAGTCCCAGGCTGGACCTCTTTTCTTTCTACAATCCAAGAAATTCAATCCGCACCCCCTTCTCTTCACAGCCGTCACCGCCTCTTCTGCTTCCTGAAGATCCTTGCCTATGCAAGAATTTCTAGAGTAAAAACATCTCCATCTAAAAATATTCACCTTTTGAGTTGGAGGGATTTACTGCTAAACATGACAGGAAAACAGAAAGGAGATATGTAAAAAATAGCAAACATAATTAATATGTTAAGAAGAGTTGTTAAAGAGATTTTGAGAAACTCAAGCTGTGTTATTGCACTAATTAAAGACACTGTACTGCTCACAAAATTTTTTAAATCTTCCGATATCTTTAAGAAAAAAACTTTCTCATTATCATTGTTAAAAATTATGTGTGCTCATTATAAAAATTAAACTGATGCAGAGTTTAACAAATGAAAAAAAACTGCATAAGATCCTACTGCCCATAAATAGCCATAATTAACATTTTGTGAGTTTTATTCTAGTGTTCTGTTTATTCATATATCCAGAAAGATCAATTGGCTTTCAATAAAATGAAATCATAATGCGGATGTTATTTTAACTTTAAAAAATTATTTTTAATTTTACTTACCCAAAACAATGAAACTGAAATAAAACTGAAGTAATTCCTGAATACGGAATGTTTCTCCACCATAAGGAGTATTTTCTAAAAGGTCGCTATTAGGTCAAAAAGTGATTCTGAAAGCTTTAAGATGCCATAACTTCAACTACATCTTTCCATTTTAGAAGCTTCCAAAGGACTGGCTTCCTGCTATAAAAATGTGAGGAAGGAAGCCAATCACTCCACCTTCTCTATCCCTCCTCACACCTTAACTCAGGTTTCATCATTGTTTATAAATTATCAAGTGTGGCAAAAATGGCTTCTTCCTCCCCAGTCTCTGTTTTCCTCCTTTTCAATGATGATGTAAGTTTTAGCTGAGCATAAGACACCCCTGCTAAAGACTACATTGCCCTGCCTCCTTTGCACATAGGTGTGGCCATCTGACCCAACTGTGGGCAACAAAGTGTTGAAGAAGTGATGTACGCAATTTTGGGGCCATGCATTTACACAGACGGAGCATGCCTTTACCTATGTCCCTTTTCCACCTTTCCACAAGTGGGAACACAGACATGATGGTGGCAGCTGAAGCATCTATGTGAGAATACAAGATTAAAGTCACACGTTAACGAAGACAGAATAACAACGTTGTAGAAGCCTGGGCCCCCAATACCTTCAGCCACCAAACCAGCCCTAGACTGTCTACCCAGACTTTTGTGTAAGCATAAAATAGATATCTATTTCATTTAAGTCAGTTCTTTTTTTGGTTTCTTTTTACTTCATCTATCTGCATTTCATCTAAATTATCTAATCCATCAGCAGACTATAAATTTATTGTCTATTCTGAAGCCATAACTCCTGGAGTTAGTTTGTCTTAATTCCATATTCAAAGACTTTCAACATTCACTGCCAGTCCCTTTTTACCATGATTTCTAGATTTCTTTCTCTCTTTGTTTTTATTTGGATGATTGGCTTGGTGGCGTATTCATTTCCTATTGCTACTGTAACAAATTACCACACACTTAGTGCATAAAACCACACAAATTTATTATCCCACAGTTCCCTATATCAGAAGTGCAAAATGGATTTCACTGGGCTAAAGTCAAGGTGTTGGCAGGGCTGCATTCTTCCTAAAGCCTCTAGGAGAGAACGTCTCCTTGCCTTTCCCAACTTCTAGGTTCTGTATGCATTCCTTGGCTCATGGCCCCTTCCTCCATCCTCAAAGCCAGTAGAATAGTATCTTCAAGAATCTCCAATTCTGACCATCCTGCCTCCCTCTTTTGCTTACAAGGACCCTTGTGATTATACTGAGACCATCAGGATAATCCAGGATTGTCTTTACCTCTCAAGATCCTTAACTGCCTACAAAGTCCCTTATATACAGTAATATATTCACAGGCTCTGAGATTAAGATTTGGACATCTGGGTTGGGGGAGCAGAGGAATTATTCCCCCTACCATAGATAGGTTTTTTCTCCATTCTTTCATCTCTTCAAGTTATTGTTTTCTGGAAACGGTTCATGAGTGCTTCATTGTCTGAAGTAGTTAAAACAGTATTAATGTTTATTTTTCTTTCTACTTGAAAAACAACCTGTCTGAATGCTGTAATACTGGACCACCATTTTTCACTCTGGCACTTAGTGCCATACTGGGAAACTGTGAAGGCCACATTTTATTTTTCTCTTCATACTTGATGTTCTTTTTCTACTTGGCCTTAAAAATTTATTCTTTATCCCTGAAGTCTGACATAATCAGCCTATTTCTATACATCAATTGCTTTTTATTATTTTTTCCTTTCCAATTTACCCATTCATGGAAGTTTTTACTCATTTCATGGAATTTTTCTTCTATTATATCAATCTCCAAATAAATTTTCAGTTTCATTTGTCTGAATCTATATATCAGGGTCATCAGTCATCACTGCACTGATTGACTGTTTTTGTTTATCCTCCATATCTATTACTTTGTATTTAATTATTTAAATATCTCACTCTTTTTCATCTTAATTCATTGTAATTATCTCAAGTCTTTTCTGAACATCAGTATTTTTACTTTCACCTATGCCAGTCTGTTCCATGACATTTCTAATCACTTTATTCTGTGATGTGTTAGTTTGGTCCTGTTTATTTGCTCCGTGGCATCCTCATTATGTTATCATAACCTCCCTGAGATGACATGATTATTGTCATTTTTAAGCTACTAAATAACACTGAACACTTATGGGAAATCTTCTCTTGTTTTGAGTCATGGGATCTCCCAGCCTGGATTCATTGTTCTTTTATCCATGCTTGCTTTTATTATGACCAAAGGACATTTCCATAGTTGCACTGTCATTTCTTCTCATATTATTCATGTTCAATCTGAGCTGCTGTATCTCAATAATTTCCCCTGATATAATGGAAGTTACTGTTTTTTTTCTTGGCAGCTATAAATTGAGAGCTAGCTATCTCATGTGAAATCACAAACAGTTACAGGAGGCAGACAAGTGATTATAAGAAAAGAAAGAGCTCAATTGATGCTATGCTATGTATAGTCTCCTGAAGAATAAATAGATTCAGTTCTCTATTCTCTCATGTAATTGGTGAAGGGTATGGAGACTATGAGGTGGCATGTTACATAGGATCATGGGTAGATCTGAATTTTGTGGGACATAAAGTTTATACAATCTGAGAAACTCTTTTTAAGGAAAAGAATATAAAGTTATTGTACAAAATTAGACATGAACATAAATTTTTAAGATGAAAAAGGAAACCAAAACATCAAAGTATTGAAAGGATGTCAAATACCACAAAATCATAATATCCAAAATAACAGTTAGTGATTAGCTGCCTACATTTTGGCCAAAAATTTTTCAATCATCTCTTAATATGACCACAATTTTATAAAATCATTTTCTATGGAGAGACTAGAAAGACAATTTAGTCTCTGCTAGCATATAATTTTTTTTTTATTGATAGTTTAACAATTAAGAATTGTTTTGATTTTCACGATTCACTCGATAATGCCATCTAAATTTGGGAGAATATTATCAAATTTGGTATTCTCTATCAAAATTCTTTCATATATGATATCATATTTGAAGCCTTTTCCGTCTTCTGGCTGCTGATTCCAAATTTTTAAAACCTTGCTTCTCCTGCAGAACCCACATATTTCCAGTGCCAGACACCCTAGGACGCTTTCATGTTATACAGCCTCTGTCTTTGCAACTGCTTAAAACAGCTCCAGTTGGGTTTCAACAGCAAAAGATAGTAGATCTAGAAGCAATTCCTACACTGGGCCAGCTAACAATGACTTAAATATTTGTAGGTAGAATCGCAAACCACTTAAATACATCCCACTAAATCTAATCTGTGTCCCCACTCAACATTCCCTTAGTTAAGACACACACACACACACACACACACACACACACACACACACACATAACGCTGGTCTCTTCACTGTCACCTGACACGAAGAGAAGCCAGAGTAGGAAAAGCAGCTCTCTTACCTGGTTGCAGTAAAAATAGATTCCTTTAGCAAAAACACAAGATAATGTACAAACACTGTGCTAGGGTCCTTCCTGTGACATTGAAAAAGGCCTGTGCAAGTGAGGGTCTTTGAAGCTTAAGCTATATCATCTTCTCTGTAAATCTACCTCTGAATGAATGGACATCCTCGTGCCTTAGTATCTCTCCAACTCACGTGAAGTGCTAGACCCTTACCTGCCTCACATTTCTTGCATTTACTCTGCGCTCCCCATCCTAATACCTTCAGTCCAAGGAAGGGAAAAGATGCATCCACTCACACGTCTTCTTTCCAGATTTGGAGGTAATAGACATAGCTGCTATAATGTGATTGCATGCTCTTGATAAACCTAATTTTCTGTACACACTAAAAATAAGAGAGTTCATGGGAAAAATAGGTTTCAGGAAGTTCACAAAACCTGTGCAACTTTGTAAGTAGAGTATTAACACTATACCAGTCCAAATAAAAACACTAGTGATAGTTAAAGATCCACTGGCATCTGCTGGGAGACAATTTTCCCTGGATTCCTTTCTTTCTTACACAGTCCAGGCTTTCTGAGCAAAGGGCACTGATAAACATTATTCCGAGAAGATTGAATAGCAAATCTAAGATGCAGAACATCTCATACCCTGAAGACATTCCAGAACAGTAAAGTCTGCCTTCTCTTCCCTAAGGACATTTGCTTAATTCCAGAAATGTGAGTAACAGTTCTATGGAGGGGAGGATGGACAGGCCACCAGCAACCGTAACAAAAGCTTGGAGTGTGCTAAGTTCAGAGTTTGTTTCCCCTGATGAAAACCCACTGTATGTGCAGGGAGTATCTGGCCCTGATTTGCATCTCCCTGTGGGAAATCGGGGTGTGGGGAACTGATGCAAGATGCTACTCTAGCTATTTTTGCTATGAGTAATAAACCATCTGTGTCTCTGACCCAAGGGTCTTGGGTGCGCACGCACACGCACACACACACGCACGCACACACGCACACGCAATCTACATATATACATGTACATATATATGTGGCAGGCTAATTTTTACCCTGCGAGTAGGATAAAATTTCAGACATTCACAGCGTCTAGATTACCAGCATTTGCACCCATCATCAGAGTTATTCCTTAAATCTTGCAAGTTTTGCTTTGCCTTTGAGATTTGCATCCTGAAAAGACTAATGCCATCAAAATTAAAAATTAAAAAATCTGATCCAGTATACAGACTTCTTCAACAACTAATTTTCACACAGAAGATCAAGTGTCTTTACAGCTTCTTCATCTGCACTCACAGATTTAACAAAGAACTTCATGTTTCAAGCCACTAAACTACCTACTTTTTGCACTAAGAAGATAAACTTATAAGATTTGAAACTTTTTTCTTAGGATTTTTATGTATAGCCTAGTTTTCTTTTTTTTCCTTTTAATTGTGAGAAAGTCTGTGACAATGACTTCAAAATATTAGTACATGTTGAGGGGGGGGGGATCACACATGAACCAAAAAAAAAAATACACAACACACACATATACATATACATATATTCTAATTAACAAATTCACACTTAAAAAAACATGTGTTATAACAAAGAACATTGTGTTAGAAAAAATTCTCAGGGTTGTTTTATTTTTGTCTTTTAGCGCACGGTTTTATCCTAAGGGACATAGGATCTAATTTAAGAGCTATATTCTCTTGCTCCAGAGTACTCCTAATCCTTTTTAGCTGCTACTTTTTATATTGATATTAGTTTGTTCTCCCTTCCTTATTTGGTTGCACTTTGAAAAAATAGTTGCTGTGTTTTTTTTTTTTGGGGGGGGCGTAGGGCAGTAGAATTTGCTCAATGTAGTTCTCTTTCATGTTTCAAAAATAATGTTTCAGTAGCTAGTCATCATATAATATAGTGCAGCGTGAATAACAGCAGGCTGAGAATTAGGACACCTTCCCTTTTAGTCTAGTTTCCTACCAAGAACTAACCAGGTAATCCTTAGAACACAATCAATGCTGAGAAGCCATCTGAAACATACGGGGTTGGACTGAAACATCTTTGTGTGCGTGACAAGAACACTTAACATGAGACCTACCCTCCTAACAAATGTGTGAGTGTACAATACAGCATGTCAACTACAGGTACAATGTAAAATATCTTTTAAGATCTTTACAGTTTATAAAGTCTATAATCTAATCCACAGAAAGATGATGCAGACATACATTTTCTATTTATCTCAGGAAGCACAACTGAAAAAAAAAAACCTGGACTTTATAAAACAAGCATAAGAGGACCCTGCAAGGTGGGGAGAAGCAGGCCTATCCTGTGATCTGAGGAACGACTAAGTAGCGAGCTCCGTGAGTTTTCTTTTTGCCATGTATATCCCAAATGGGTACTGAGAAGCCAGCAAAGAAAGGCCAACGGGCATGGTTCAAAAATAGTCCCCAGAAAAGCCTGCTTTCTCTGGCCAAGGACTGGGAAACAGACTAGCAGGACAAAACTTTTAGACGATAACTGTTCTACCCCAGTCAAACTCCACAGAAAAACTGTGGTCCCACCCCCATGCCAGCAGAGTGAGGGTCTAGACCTCTGTCCTCAAGAGGAGGTCATGAAGCCAAAGCCCAATACTCCTGCCAGGGTGGGGTCAAAGACCAGGCAGGGAAGTTGGACTTTCATCCCCACCACATGGCAACGAGCTCCGGTCCCACAGTGCTAGGGGGCCTGGACTTTCACCACCACCTGGCAGTAAGAAGGCATCCTTCCCCCTTCCCGGACTGAGCCTAGCAGGCAGCCGGGACTTTTACTACCGCCCAGCAGTAAGAAGGCCACATCCGCCAAGCCCCATGGTGTCGGCAGCGGCCATGTGGGGAACAGTAATGATCTGACCCTCCTCCTTCCAGCCAGGACGCCGTGGAAGCTCAGTGGGGATCTGGAACCTTCACCCGCACCGAGCAGGAACAAGAGTCCCTCCATCTCCAGAGTCACCAGAGCCTGAGTGAAGAAGCAGAATTCCACCCCGACCTGGCAGTAGTAAGGTGACATCCCCCTTCTCCCCGACAGAGCAGTGTCATAGAAGCTGACAAAAATAGAAGGATTAAATAAGATCCAGAGTCTTATATTACCCCCAAATATCTAGATTTCAATCAAAAATCATATATCATACCAAGAAACAGAAAGACATCAAAATTAACTTAAAAAAAAAAAAAAAAGCAAGGATACAGAAGAACCCAAACACAACATCCACCAACAGGGATGTAATCAACATTAATAGAACACTTCACCTAACAACAACAGAATACACATTCTTTTCAAGGACCCAGGGGACATATCCCAAGCTAGACGATAATCTGGTCCATAATTCCACCTCTTCCTTGTGTCAGCAACACCCCCTCACCAACTGCTGGCTCACTGAAAGGCAACCTACCTTCTCAACCAATCCCCCTTCACTCACACGTAGTACTTAGAGATGTTCTACATATTACAGCTTGAGGACAGTCTAATTACCAGATCCCACAGAGTAGGGAAGAAAAAGGTAAAGGATACTCAAATTGCCCCCAAAAGATAGACTCCATTCACTCTAGAATTCCATGGCTTATCCAGGAAAGAAGTAGGATGAAATGGAATCTTGAATCCAAACCTTGCAAACGGCCCAGACCCGAGGCATCGGGATCTTGCAGCCCCCACAGAGGAAGTGTTACTTAGGGCATCTTCCACGATTGGAACTGATTGACTGGACACTAGAAATTCATGTATGGTGCTTTAATTAGAGTTAGCTATTGAAGTCCACTGTAAAGCCTGAACCTATAGCTAAGAAAGGGGTAAATGGCTCTTTCGAATGTACACTAATTGAGAATACCATTTAGAAAATGCTCATCCAGTGTATAAGTGGCACCCAAACGGCCCAGAAGAGTTATTATGTTTCCCCACATTGAGCAATGTGTTCTTTTCTAACTGGTTATATCAAGTCCAATTAGAAGCAGGATATAACCTCCTAGATATGTAAAATAGGACAGGTCAGTATTATAAAAGCCAGCTGAGTAATTTATAAGAATTTTATAAAGATTACAATTTCATCAAGATAAAGTTACGTTGCCATTTGGAGAGTAATTTATTTTCATTATATAAAAAGATATAGCCTGTATCTGGTCACTTCCCAAAGATTCAGTGTGTGTGTGTGTGTGTGTATGTGTGTGTGTGTGTCTGTCTGTCTGTCTGTCTGTCAAGTGTTGATATCTGAATGGGACAGAAATGTACCAGTCATTTCCAAACTGTTTTCTCAAATTCTTCTTCTCCTTCTTTATTTTTTCTTTCAGTGTTTGTTTTCTCCATATCCTCCATATGCTAGGACATCGTGTAGCAAGTACGTCAACACTACTCTTTCCTCTTCGATAAATTCCTGGGTAGAAAATATTCACAGGTCTCTTGGGAGAAATATCTGATTCATAAAATCAAGTTTTCTCTATGATTTTACCTAAAGTACAATATAAATTTGTGACAGATGCATCTCACTGGGAATCAGGCAACAAGAATGTGGGCACTCAACTGAACCTCTGAGGTCCTCAGCTTCCCCTTGTAGGGTGTATGTTGAGATTTGCCTCTTTCTGCCTCACATGGGAACTGTGCAGTTTAACGGATTCATGAGCATGAAGTATGTTGGGTCCCGTGGGGTGGGAGGGATGCCATGAAAATTTTTAGTCATTTATGGTAACAATGACACTGTATTTCATCCAAGGTCTTTTATAAAGCTTAATTCGTTTCATTAAACCCCTGCGGATAAGTCTCTTTTGTTCATTTCACAAGTCAGAATTCAGACACTGGGAAGTTAAGTGGTTCGCCCCCATCATACACCTCCATGGAATGAGAGCACAGACCTCCTGGTGCCCATCGCTGTGAGGAAGCAGCACCAAAGCATCGGTGGGCTTCGTGAGCAGAATCCTGTCCAGGACCTTTAATGTGCACTTGAGCGATGTGGCTCTGCCGTGGGAAGTCAGAAAACTTCTCCTTTACGTTTTATTTTTGACAGACTGGGGATTTTCCATTGGGAGAAAGAACAGCAGGACTGAAATCATAATCCCTGTTTTTAATGGTAATAGGAACTCAAGATTTTACCTTTGCTTGCTGCCCCTGCTTGAAATCGTGCCCAGGGGAAGGCTGCCTTCCTTCCAGCCAGCTGGCACCACGTGCTTTGTTTTAAATGGCTCAGCTCAACTCAGACATGCTCCCCTTTATACACTCTCCCTAACAAAGCATCCTGTAAAAGAAGCTGTTACTGGAATAAAGCATGCACGTTTCCTAGCTGAATGGTTAAATATTGCTTAACCGGAGCTGGAAGAAGGAAAAGCAGTACAGTGTTTCCCCCTCTGCATTTTGGGATTCTTATTTACAAAGGTGGAACTCCAGGAGTGGCGATCAAGGAGTGAAGCTGGATGCTCTCTTTGGTTTCTTTGCTGTTCTCTGTGCTGCCTCTTACTTGTATGAGCTTCAGGCTTCTGCACAGTTGGGCAGTGTGAGAAGAGAGAAACTGACACAAGCAGTAAAACGGTGGCCCTCAAACGATTTCTCTCTCGCTTTATGATTTTTTGTGGATTTTTTTTTAAGGTGGGGGGCTTATTCTCTTGATTTCATTTTCTGTTCCTTGGCAACACAAGAGAAAAAGACTGATAGGTACTAAACTCTGTGAAGCAACAGAAGAAGCCAAAAATATTCTTTTAGATAGCTTGCTTTTATTTTTTTAACCTAAGAAGAGAAGGTTTGGAATCGAGACGGTACACAGGGAAAACGAGAGGGATCTTCCTTCATCTTCCTTCTTTAAGCTATAATATGGATATATGTAACATGTTGCCTTTCCAGCCAGTAATGTGTTACCAGGGCAGAATTCTGAGAGAGGGCCACTCGCCTGGTTATATGCACTCTGGGTCTCATCAATAAGAACCCAAGTTCCTGTGGGCCCAAGAAGTTGCATAAAGATGTGATACTTCATGAAGGCAGCGTTTGTGAAAATGCCAAGAAGCAACATGAAATAGTTGTTACAAGTTCAAGCTCTGAATCATCTTAGATTTTTATCATCTTAAGTCTTTGCACTTAAGATCTTTCATCTATAGTATAACATTGAAAAAATTACTTACCCTATCAAACCTCTATCTTCATATCAGCATTATTCACAACAGCCAAAAGAAACAGAAATAACTCGAATGTTCATTAGCTGATGAATGAAAAAGCAAAATGTGCTGCCTCCATACGATGGAGCACTGATACATGCTACAAAGTGGATGAATCTCAAAACATGAAGTGAAAGCAGCCAGTAAAAAATGCCACATACTTTACGATTCTATTTATATGAAATGTTCAGAATAGGCAAATCCATAGAGAGAGAGAGAAAACAGATTAGTGGTTGCCAGCGGCTAGTGAGAAGGGAAATGGAGTGATATTAATGGGTACAGGGGTTTGGGGGAGGTAAGAAAATGCTCTGCAATTAGATTGGTGCATAAGCTTAGATATAAGCTCCAACCAACATGTTAATGATCAGATTAAAGTTAACAGCAAGGCATAACCTTTCAGCCTTGTACTAATACAACTCCTACACTTGGCCCTGATCCAGATTAGAACTAACATCTATGAATATTATCGTATCACCTATAGATCACACCTGGATAAATTTCTATTCATGTCATTACTGGTAATCGTTAAAAAAAAGAGAGAGAGAAAAAAAACATAATGGCCACCCATTTGTGAATAAATAAGTTCTCTATCCAAAGAACAGAATATTATGCAGCCACTAAATATAATTCTTTCAAAACAATGACATGATGATTATAGTAAACATTGTGGTATGGCATATTTGGAAGTTGCTAAGAAAGTAAATCCTAAAAGTTCTCATCACAGAAAAAAAAAACATTCTTTTTTTTTTCTTTTTGGTAAATATATGAGGTAATGGATGATAACTAAACATACCGCAGTAATCATTTTGCAATATGTATAATTCATGATGCTGCATACCTTAAAATTATACAGTGCTATATGTCAATTATATCTCAATAAAATTTTTAAACGTATAATGATATGATAGTGATAAAAATGTCATATATAATGCAGAGCAAACAATATAATTTTGTTAAATAAATCCAGAGAAGTAAGGTAAGGAGGATAACAGCTCTATGTTTACACACAGTCAAATCGAAAGTAATTTTATTTTCTTCATTATAATTTCTTCTAGTTTCAAAAACATTTGCAATGAACACATATCCTGTTAGAATTAAGGAAAATTATTTTTTAAGGCAAATTGAGATTTCCCACAATCCAATCCTTGAATGCAATCAATAAGTGTGCCCAATATACAGGGATCCTACCTAAATTACAGCTCCATTTGGTCCCCCAAGGGAGGGATGGAAACTCAACTCCTTATGCCTCAAAACAAAATGCAAGAACAGAGGGTAT
The DNA here is from genome assembly GCA_003508835.1 of Eonycteris spelaea. Lineage (NCBI taxonomy): Eukaryota > Metazoa > Chordata > Mammalia > Chiroptera > Pteropodidae > Eonycteris > Eonycteris spelaea. Next base: position 18,624,672 of record PUFA01000014.1, on the reverse strand, counting down.
AAATCAGGGAGCTACAGAAACACAACATCTGAATTAATTAAGGCAACATATCTGGAAACAGGTCTTAAAATCAGCAGTGTAGGAGAAAAGCAGGTACATAAAAAAAATGAGCAAATTAAGCAAACTGAACATATAATTATCGTCAGTTATGTAGACCCATAGAAACTCCCTTTAAAAAGAGAAAAATGATACATAATGACACATTTTGCAAACCAGGGCCCCTCAGATGTTCTTTTGTCACTAGACTATGTGGAAAGGACACAAAGAATCTTTTCAACACTTGCATAAGTGGTAACACTGCCCACTGCCTGTCACTTCCTACAGCACTTAGTACATAAACAAACATATTAAAAGTCTGACTTGGATTCAGAGACCCTAATGAGCAAAGGGTCTCAGTGATACAAAGGCAATGAACACAAATTTGCAAACTTTCTTCACACTTTTACTTCTGTGGAAATAACATTTTTTCCTCAGGACGTCAAACCCCTGGTCACACCGCCAAACGAATAAATCGATAACATTGAGCACGTGCCACCTGTCCACCAGTGTGACAGATGAACCTGATAGTTTAAATGCAAATCTAAGATGGAGGGAAGTACTGTTACCAAGTGTCTGCCTTGTGCTGAACAGACGGCTGAGGGCTGGAGTCCAGACCCTGAGAGCCTCTCCCAGGACCCCAGGTGGGAAATTTTTGAGCATGAGGGAGTGGCTTTCAGGGCCTCGAAAGCAACGTGCAGTTTTCTCTGAGGGAGGTCTTTCCCTATTTCTTTTAAAAATATGCTCTCACTCTCAGTGCAGCAGAGAATGAAGCAACTGTGTTTGTAGGCTTGAATACAAATGATTTCTGCCTCAGGGGGAAAAAAACCTATTTACTTCCTAAGTATTACTTTGAATGAGGAAATAAATGAATGGATTATGAATGAATGAATGAATGAATGAATGAATGAATGAATGAACTTTGAGAATGAGGTCTCTGAAAGAGTAAGAACACCTGTGGCTCATCCAAGGAGCAGATGGCCTGAGAGAAAGTAAAGACGTACAAAGCAGGTGAGAAGAAAGGCTGAGGGTTAGTACATGGCTGTGCTTCTCAATCCCCAACTTCTCCGCAGCCTGCAGCCTCTGTCTAGGTTGGCACATGCAGAACCCAAGACAAGAAGATAGATTTATGACTGAGAATTTACCTGGAGCCATCCTTAGCCAGAGATCACAATAAAAATAACACCACCACCATAATAATAGCGGTAGTAGTGGTAGTAGAAATAGGTAACATTTTCAAGTGATTGCCATGTGCCAGGCACTAAGCTAAGCACTTTTCATGAATTATCTCAATCAAGTGCCACTACATTCGATTAAAAGGTACCGTTATTAGCTCCATGTTACAGATCAACACTCTGGCTCAGAGAAGGTAATTAACTTGCCAAAAGTCACACAGCTAGTCCTATGCTACACATATAGTAATTAATTATAGTGTCTAAACTGTATTTCACATTTTATAAGGAGTTTGATTAGCTCAACATTTCCCAGCCCAGCTGTACATTGGCACCACCTAACAGCATTGAGATTTGAATTTCTATTTGATGGTTTCCAATGGTCAAGTTAAAGGACTCTGTTCAATTGTTTCATGACTCTAGGTCCTAACCTCAGTGCCTGAGCAGGAATACCCACTGAAGGCGTCAGGGAGGCCCTGAGGTACACAGACACACCTAAGTTAAGTAACTGACTGGTGTGCATGGCTGCCTCTCAGTTGCATATCAACTGGTAGCCCAGCTAATACCAAAACTGCCCAACTCTCTAGCTTTATATTGTTAGAGATCTCAAAAATGTAAAATAGTGTTTATTTCTTCAAATTACCGAATATTTACATTTCAAATTTTACAAGGGAAATGCCATCAACTATTTAAACAATAAGACTGTAGTGTAATAAGACTGTAGTGTAATAGAAAGTTCCTTCCAAGGAACACAAACGAATTCATAGACTGTGAAAGTTGGGGAACATTTATAAATCATCCAGTCCAATGGTTCTTGATTCTGATTTTATAGGAAAATCACCTGGAGAAGTTGTTAAATAATGTTAGTAATAATAATGACATTGTGTCATTATTTAATTGATCTGATTTAATTGATCTGAGATAGTGCCTGAGAATCAGTATTTTTAAAAGCTCCATAAAAGAGTCTTCAGCCATGACAAAGTACTGATTAACCGAGCCCCACATACCTATAAAATGGCTTACCTTAGGCCATTTAGCCAGTTATGGGGAGGGCTGAGAAATATCTCTCTCCCGTCTCCTTTTAATCTGCACTGAACCAAGACTATGGCTTCTTTTCAAAAATATTCATGAAATTCTCTTCGAAAAAGTACAAGCTGAAAGACAAAAATCAAAATTAAAATTAAACATGATGACAAAAATATACATTAATAGTTAACACACTATATAACACATTAGTTATCTTTCAAACATACTCCTGAGTCATTGTAGTAATTCTAATTGCTCATTAAAGGTGCTCTATTTTCCTTGCTTCCATTAGAGAGCGTGTGAAATTTTTCAGAGAAACCAAACGGAAAGGCGATCGCCCAGATGCAGGCGAACGGGCAATGCCTTTGGCCGCAGAGGGACACATGCTCCATGTGATGCATGGAAAACCAGTGCAGTTAATGAGCTGATCCTAATCGTGCTCCTTTCCCAGCAACCACAGTGGGCTTGTATCCTGGGAGACAGAAGGCGTTTCTGGTCACTCATTCTAATCGCAGAAATCAAGGAAAAGAACAGCGTGCCACAGAGGCCATACCAACCAAGTGATATTGTGACCAGAGAACCATGGATTGTTGACAGTAAACGCCAGGGAGGCACAAAAAAAGAAATGAAAGAACTTGATCATTCTTTGCCTGCAAACACAATGCCTACGAACACCAAAACAGGAGACTGTAAGTATATGTTTCAGGCTACTAAAATAAATATTTCCACTCACAAAGTAAAGAAGACAAAATGTCAACAGCTGGATCCTACATTAGCTTAGTATTTTTTGTGTCAGACTTATAGGAATAGATCAGGTTTATGAAAAACAACATTTCAAACAAATCAACAATGTTAAAGACAGCAGGGTTAAAGATAATGTCTAATTTTACTTTTGAGAACACACATTTTTAAGCTCTTTAAGCCCAACCATTTATGCAAAGTGTTCATTAAAAAATGCAATCGATATATTAAAGAAAAGGTTGCTAATTTCCTTTATGATGTTAGACTCCAGTGCATTTGGCACACATGGATCGAGTGTTTACCATGTGATTTTTTGAGAGATAGCAGGGTGACCAGCTGGGAAATTAACTTGAGCTTTGTTTCCTGTTGCTATAGATTCATCTGAAAGGAAGGAATCAAGCCTCTGCATTCCTGGAGTCAGGTCCTTCTCACTCCCAGGAAAGGGAAACAGGTTCATTCTGAGGCCCGGCACTCTGGGCCATCCTGTGCTTCCTCGAGCCCCACTGTTGAAAGAAGGGCAGCATGAACCTTTTCTGTATTGGGGAGACGAAGGGGAGAAGTAGGCATTGCTCCACTGGATAACACAGAATGGGGGGAAATAAGAACAAGACTTGCAGATTCTGCAGCTGCTCAGGGGCAGGACCTTGGAGGTGTCGGCTCCATAAAGGGGTATATACAGGGTGGGACACAGGCAAGCAGCCTGGGGAACCTATCTGAGATGCTTTCACATGGAGTCTGTACAGAACCTAGGGAAGGGCCTGGATCTGGAGACATGAAACGGCAGTGCTGGGTCCACAAATGGGGCCAGCCACCATGACTGTAAGGAATAACAACTACAGTGCAACCCCAGCCTGGGACCGGGGATTTGCCTCAGCCACGAACCTGAGGGTTACAGGACCTCTTCTCAGAATGACAGAAGCCCACGGCATGACAGTACAAAACAAGTTTGGAGATCTATAGAAATAGTTAACTCTGGACTGCTCACCAATTCAGACAGATAGGGGCTAATGCCAATTCCAATAGAGCAGTGGTCCCCAACCTTTTGGGCACCAGGTGCTCCTTGGAGAATCTAATGCCTGATGATCTGAGGTGGAGCTGAGGTGGTGATGCTAGTGTTGGGGAGCGGCTGCAAATGCAGATGAAGTTTTGCTCACTCACTGTGCACCTCCTGCTGTACGGCCTGGTTCCTAACAGCCAAGGACCAGTATCAAACCATGGCCTGGGGAGATGGGGACGCTGTCGGGAGCCATTACAAGACACGGAAGGTGTCACATAGTTTGAGAGCCATAAAACAGTTGCTGAGACTGCTTGGAGCCCTAAAGGACCCCTGCTATAAAATACCTCTCAAAAATGATAAAATTATTTCCTGAATATTAGAAAGAAAATTGGCACCTATTACATATGTGTAAGAAACTTTATTAACAAATAATTTGTGTCACTAAATTCACTTGTATGTAATACAATTATGTTGTTTCAGCCAAAATCTAATTCAGATTGTTCTGTGACAATGCCAGGAGAAAAAATGGGTGTCTGGGCAGGTATCATTAAAGGCTCCTCTCCATATAAAACCCACATGTCGTCGCATTTGAAAAGGATTTCCTGGGATCTTGCTGGAGACATCTAAAGGTACTTAACTTAAATTTGAATGCTTTCTCGCATACGCCATCTCATTAATTTATTCTTTGGACAAATGTATATATTAAGTTCCTAATCCATGCCAGGTATTACTGTATCAAGCTCTTATTGGATGCCAGGTGCTGAGGATACAATGGAAAGAAATATGCTTGCTCTCCTCATCAAGTTTTCAGTTCAGTGAAAAACCAAGACAACTTAAACAAATAGAAAAATACAATTTTGTAGATGCCCTAATGGGAGAAGTGCACATTCGACAGCAGCAAACAGCAAAGCATAATCTAGTCAGACGTGGGGACCTGGAGGAAGTAGAAAATCAAGAGGAAAAAGACAGGATGAGTTAGCCAGATGCCCACTGCGTATGTTAATCATTGCACATCGCTCTCCACTTCACTTCCCTCAAGAAAGACCCTCCACTTGAGCTACGGGCCCCTCCTCTCCTGGGGTCTGCCGTCTTTACTTCTGGGATTACCGTCTCTCCTGCCTCAGCAATACACCTTCTCTACTGGGCCATTCCATTTGGCAGCAGACATGTCTTAATATCACACCTGTCTTTAAAAAAAAATAAGAGAGAGAGAGAAGAAGAAAAAAAAGAAAGGGGAAATGAACCACCTCCCCCTCCCTTGTCCATACATACACAACCAGCTACCACCCAACATCTCTGCTCCCTTTCACAGCAAACCCTGAAAGAATGCAGTATACTTGCTATCCCCACTCCGCACTCCCCATTCCCTCTCCACCCAGTCCAACCAGGCTTTCCTCCCCACCATCCCACAGAAGTGGCTCTTGCCAAAAATCAGAAATTACCTTCTTCTTTTCCAAAACCCACTGACAATTCCCAGCCTTCACCTTACTCAGCTCCCTCAGCCTCGTTCAACCTAGTCGTCCACGCGCTCCTTGCAACGCTGTCTGCACCAGGCTCCTGTACTCATACCCCCCCCCCCGTTTTCTTTCTGCAATATCAGACACTCCTCCTCAGTCTCGGGTAGGCTCTGCCTCCTCTACAAATCTCCGAATGATAGCATATCCCCTAGGATGGCAGCCAGGCCTCGCCTCCTCTCAGTCTAACCTTACTCCTTCAGACATCTCATGCATTTTCATGGCTGCAAATACTATCCACACCATCACACCGATGACTCTCCGAGTTCTATCTCAGGCTCAGTCCTCTCCCATAAGTTACAGATTCCTTGAGAGTACTGCCTACTTGATGGTTTGTAATGTGTGTGGCCGAAACACGACCCTCGATCTCCACGACCCTGTGCGTATACCCCCACTTCAACCAACAAGGTCTTCTCACACTAATAACAACATCATCTCTCAGGCAGTTGCCCAAGTGAAGAAAAGACTCTGCGTCATCTTGATATCTTCTGCTTCCCTCACACGGCTCATTTAATCTGGCAGAACTTTCTATTCGCTGTATCTCCAAGATATTCATTTTTTTACTTAATAAACACTCACATAGCACATAATCTGTGCTAGGTACCTTCTAAGCACTTTACAAACACCCATTCAACCTTCGTGGCAGTCCTACGTGGTAGGGACTATTTTTAACACCCCCTATACGGAGGGAGACTGAACCCCAAAGAGGTTATGTAACTTACCCGGGATCATGCAGCTAGAAAATATCCTGCATCCAACTACTTCTCAGCACCTCCACTGTTACAACCCTACTAAACCAGCCCCCAAGAGCCTTGCAAGAGAATGGAAACCAGTTTCCCTGCTCCAGCCCTTACTGGGGCCCCAGTGCCACCTCCTCCGCAGCACCCCCTCACAGCAGTCAGAGGGAGCTTTCCGAAGCATAAATCAGACCGTATCGTTTCTCACTTTAAAATCTCCCCCATTGGTTTCCCATCACAGAACAAATTTTCAGGCCCCACACAGCCTGTCTTCCCTCTTCCTCTCTCATTTCTTCCATTTTTCCCCTCAGTCCCTACTCTCTAGGGCCTTTTCTCCCCTTCTCCCTCACACTTGCCAAGCGTTCTGATATCAGGAACTTTTACTTGCTCTTTCTTCAGGAACACTCTCCCCTCCTCCCACTGCTGACCTTAATATGACTGCCTCCTCTTTAAGGTCTCAACAGAAAATGTCATTTCCCCAGAAAGGTCTTCTCCAACCCGGCTCAAGAGGCACCTCCTGCTCCTCAGTCACTCACTCTCTAGCCCATGATCCTATTACAGCTTCTCTACAGCACTCATCAGTCCCTTAAAGCATTTCATTTATCAGCGTCATATACATTATTTGTGTCTGTCTTCCCCAGCACTTCAATGGCAGCTCCTTGAGGGCAAGGACTGTCTTTTTCATCATTTCATCTCAAGGACCTAAGCCCTGGTCTTCCATACATATTTGCTGAATGAATTCATAAATAAATGGACTAAGTCTCTGAATGATGCTCCTAGTACCCACTCTAAATGCCCATAACCAAAGAGGAAGACGGCAGGTCTCAATTTCATTTCCCTAACAACTCTTTTCAGAATGATTCCAATATTGGCCCTCATATGCAAACAGAGGGGCACACCCCTGGAATCAGTTAGGAGGGCGGTGAGTTTTATGGAGAATGCAGAAATTCTATAAGCTTACAAGTTACTGGGAAGTAAACGCAACAATGGTTGAACACTAGTAAGCACATACAGCAGTATATAATATAATTAGGTGCTTTCTTTGGTTTTTTGTTTGTTTCTTTGCTGTTGTTGTTGTTGTTGTTGTTGTGTCTGAGCAGGTATTCAAAAACTAGCCAGTGAAGACAAGAGAATAAGTAGTCCTTTGGCTGAGTTCGAATAGCAAGTTTATAAGCGGAGGTTTCAAGGTGGGATGAATAAACATGGGGGGGCCTTAAAGACGGGCAGAACCTCCAGATTCAGGTAAGTAGAGTACACCAGATTCATACAAGGGAGGGGATGGACTTAGACTTGCTGTGAGTTCACGGTGCTTCGGGAACAAAAGTGGTGAGAGCCTCCAGGGGAACGGGGTGTCTTAGACTGGAAGCAGGAGGGAAAGGGGAGGAGATAACGAATTAAAGTGATGTTTAAAGGAAGGTTAGAGTGGTAGCAACATCTGCAAAGCCACACATAACTCTTTACAGAGAGGCCTGAAGAGACAAATAAATGATAGAGCAATAAGAGTGAGCTAGAATTGGTCGCGGAGTCTCAACACAAGTGACTTTTGAACCAAGTCCTAAAAAAAGGGAGAGTAAGGTGAGGCATTTCCAAGAAACAAAATGGGATAAGCAACAATACAGACTTGGGAGATAACAATCAGGTACGGTCAGGATAGCGGAAGTTAGGCCAATAGCTTTACCTGGAGCAGGGAGGCTCTGTTGGGGAATAAGAGAGAAAGTTGAGAAAAGTTGAAAGTTGAGAGAAAGTTGACAGAGTCTCAAAGCATATCCAGAGAGACGAGCACAAGGCAGAGAAGTGCCGTACTCTGTAGGGGTGGCTGCCCACAAGAAAAAAGTGGCAGGCCAAAGACGATCTGCTGGGTGATTGTACAGGTCTGGTTGGATGAGGGGATCCAAGCCTCAGCTCACCCCTGGGCACAGCAGAAGCTTAATAATTAGTGAAAGTCAAACAGAGAATTAAAAGTCGTTTCCACGTCTTAGGCCAGGGGAAGCAGATAGCAGAGTATGAGAAACAGTGATTAAAAAGGAAGATAGCTTTGAAATGTAGAGTCTACATCCATGTGTTAACCTGATCCAGTGAACAGGAAACTAGAAAAGGACGAGTGATGAGATGAAGACTGGATGGTGAGCTCTTTGAGTGTGCGTGGGTAGTAAGTACATATCTGGACACTGGTTAAGCTGGCAAAGATTTCACAATACTCCATCTCATCTGACTTCGAAACAGCCCTCCTTCAAGTTGTTGTAATGCAATCTTTCAACAAGCTCTCTGGATACTCCTGATCTCCTTTACCGTGCTCTACCTTTTATTTTCCCTAACACTTATCACCTGACATACTATATGATTTCATCTATTTAAATTACTATTTCTTATCTATTTGCAATAAATGTAAGTTCCACAAGGGCAGGGATCTTTGGTTTGTTCACTATTCCATACTAAGCGCCTACAACATTGTCATGAATACAGTAACTCTCAAATATTAGTCTGATAAGTTAATGAGACAAATGGCTTGCCTAAGGCAGCATACACTGCACTGTATGAGGGTATGCCCAGGAATCTCTACCACAAAGAAGTAGACCAATATGAATGTAGGAGTCTGTGGCCCCAGAAAAAGCCAGGGCTACAAGAAAGGGGTATGAGTCCTTGAAAGCCACATCCACTGACCGCACTGCTGTTACAGGAATAAAAAAAACAAAGTTCTATTCAGATAAGCCTCTGAAATTTTAAAGTTTGTTACAGAAACTAGCTAATACTCATTTGAAAGTTTTCAGCATGAAATGAATTCATGTGCTTTGGGGAAATTTGCATTATTCATTCAACAAACATGCTGAGCTCTCTGCTGTGGGCCAAGAACTCTGATGGGCACAGGGGGTTCAAAGATGATAACAGAAAATAATTTCCCTCCAGGAAACCAAAAATTTACAATATCCTGTTGTAAGTTCTATTTCAGAGGAAAGAAGAAGGGGCTGTTCGAGTCCAGAGGACGGGGCTCATGCTGCCAGGCAGAACAGAAGAAAGGAATCAGGACATGGGATGTGACATTGGAGCTCAGTTTTGAATTATGAGTATGATGAAAAATGAAAAAAGAAAATACATCATTTTTGTAAAATGTTACTTGACAAATTTGATTCCAAATTATTTGGCCTTTTCACTCTGTACAACTGCTCCTAGAGTTTCATTAGATACAATTCATATTCACTTCAGAGGTAAAATTGAACTTAAGGGTAGATATATCACATGAATGGATTGGATATAAATAATATTTTTCTAGTTGCTGAGAGAGTTGTAACATGAAACAATGTAAAAAATCACTGAGGGAATAACTGTCCCTCACTACTGATGTTTTCTAAATAGTTAACTGACTCCAAAAGATGAATAAATAAGAGCCCTTTTTAATCATCTGGAAAGTATTAGTAGATATTCCAGAATCCTTTACACTGGCGAGGTGACAGATTTCACTATTATAGGAGTCTTAGAATATGTGGCATCTATGAACCAGAAAGATCTTTTATTAACTTTCCAGAATGTCCTATCGTATTCATTTATATTGAACTGCACAGAGATGTTCTTAATGAATCATGTATGCTTTCAAGAACTAATTAACCTTGACATTTATTAAGTAATTTCTTATACTTAACGACTCATTAAGGTTCAATGAGGACAAATACTAAGTAATATACTAAATAAGGAAGCACTTTCCACAAACACATATGGGATGCTATCTGGAAGTGGTCCAGCAGACATCCCATGGAGTGGCGTGTGCAGCAGAAACTAATCCATCTCATTACACTAGCATTGATTAGATCCTCAGCTAATATGTCTGACCTAGTTCTCCTTTTTTTATAAATAAACGTGTGGAACTTAACACGCGGGCCAAAAACAGCATACATACAATAATAATGACGAAATAAATTCCTTTTGAGAGACTTTTTCCTCTCCCAAATACTTTTACATTTGCCATCTCATTTGGTCTTCACACAACTTTAAAAATACGCATTAGATGTAAAGATGAAAGTAAAATCTTTCATAAGCCAACTCTGAGTGAGTTACATTCCAATTTCCCAAATCACGGTCATCCTCTGGTACATCCCACTGAAGACAATCACCAGCCATTCACTCAGATTTTGCAATCAAGTCCAGTTCCCTTCCCTTACATATAAGACTCATTAGACATGAGAAAAGTCCCTGTCATGAAGGACAGAAATCAAACTTTAAGTAATTAGCTACTTAATTAAGAAAAGCACCTCGGAGAAAATGGACTGCAGAGAGCAAAGGGGAGAACACTAATGTTAATAAACTCAGAAAAATAAAAGGAGATAATATCCATGAAACAAAAACAGAACACTATTAAATATATTAAATAAAATAGAGAGAAAAGAAGAGCCAAAATAAATTTTATTAAATATTTGATAGGAGAGATGAAAAGCTCAGTAGCCAGTTTGGAAAATAAAGGTGTAAAAATCTTCCAGAGAGGAGAGCAAACTGACAAAAAGATAAAAAACATGAGTGGAAAGATAGGAACATTAGAGAGCGAGCTAGGAGATCCACCACCCAGATAGCAGTTTCCAGCAAGAGAAAACAGCGAGGAGGAAATTGTTAAAGAATTAATTCAAAAAAAAAAAAAAATAGCCCATGGCTATTTAAAATCTAGAAAACATGGTTTTCTAGATTTTAAAGGCCCAATCCAAGTGGCCAATGCAATGGACAGAAATAGATATCATTGTCAAATTTTGAAACATTGAGAAAAAAAAAAAAGAAAATCTTAGAAATTTCCAAAATGGTGAGAGGGAGAAAAACACAGTCTATATAGAAAGTTTCAGGAATCAGAATGGCTTCTGATTTCTTAACATTAACAAAAAATGATGCATTAGGTATTCAGGAGGAAAAGGTCACCACAGAAAGGAAATCTCAGGGTGTCAGCCGTGCACCAGCTACAGAGGCAATCGGTCCAGAGTGTAGCAGGACAAAACAAGCCAAAAGATTCCAGGAGAGAGAGCATCTCTTCAGGAAGATGAAACTGATAAATCACCTAATACATCTAAATAAAAAATTGAGAGGAGACTTGGACAAATGTAGAAGAGTTTGGGGTTGAATTAATGCTGAGTATGTACATAGAAAACAAAGAAAACATACACACAAACAAAACACATAGTTAATAACTCAAAGAAAATAAAAAGTTGAGAAGTACATAATGTATGCCTCAACTTGAATAGTCATAATGATGTAAGGCTGAATAATGCTTTAATCTAAATTACAATATAATATAAAGAAAGTGGGAAAAGTGGTGAAAAAGAATCAAATTCTCATCTTCCTAGTGGGAAGTCCATAAATCATTCCTAAATCTGAAAAATTAAGAACTAGAAATATGAACCCTCTATTTAGAAATACAGTGATCTACACCAAATCAAACAGCAAAGGACCTTAAAGCGGTTGCCTATAAAGAAGAAATAAAGGGTATGGAGACATCTGTTTTCACAAGTCTTACAAAACCATTTAACTCTTAAACTAACTGTGTATATGTATAACTTTAATAAAAAATAAACACTAAATAAAAGACTATTTTACTTTTAAAAAACCAACAGGTGGAGGATGAGAAAGGGTCGTATATGAGAAAAAGCTGGATATATAAATGATTCAGATTTTCAGATTTAAGTCATTAGGAAGGTAGGGAAGTCCAAAGGAAAGCTTGAACTTAAAGGGAATAACGGGGCTGCAAAGACCCGTCAAGATCATTTTGCTTCTGTTGCCTGAATTCTTGATTGAATCTCTTTTGAAAGGGCTGTCCATACTCTATTCGAACATCTAGCCAACTAAGCATTCACCATATCCCGAGGCACTCCATTTCTACCTTGCCTTTCTGTAATCTCTGAATGGGATTTCCTTTAGGAAAGCCAAATCCGCATAAAAATTGGCCCCACTTCTTCCCTGCAATTGAAGATACCACAGATCTGTCATAAGTATCCTCAGACTCTTTAATAACTACCAAAATTGTTTCCCTGTCTGTTCTCTGTACTTTCTTTATTGAATCAGAGGAGCCAACATTATGGTAAAGAATCTAAATATTTAAAAGCAAATAAAAGTGACTTTTTATGGAGTGATGCCCATTTATTTCTGGCTAGTGACAAGGATATGAATAAATGACTTCCAAAGATTCCTCCATTCTTCTCCAACAGAGTGAGTGCTTCCTGGGTGGGATCACCACGTAAGGTACAGTGACAGGGGTGAAGCTAGCAGAGGGAGGCAAAAGGAAGGAAGAGAAGGGCCCTGCCTCCCACGCTTTGCCGTCCATAGGCCCTTGTGAAGTCATGAGGCTAGCTTCTAAATCTGTTTCCAAGAGCTAAAATTCAAATTAAAGCTAAGTATAGCAGTGTTTTGTTTCCAGAATAATTTGTATCTTCATACTGTGCTAAGTGCTTTTTTGCTTTTACACTTGAAAATTGCTACGTTTTTCAGTTTGTTTCTATTCGAAAGAAAATGGTTTAAGTGATTATAGAAGAGTAGTTTGTCGATCTGCACAAATTCTACTCATGATTTTTAATAGATAATTTATGTACCTCTCAGATAGTTTTCTTTTAGAATAAAAAAGCCCTCAAACTTCCCAGAAGCAAAAAAAAAAAAAAAAAAAAAAAAAAAAAAAAAGATACTCGATGTGAGATCTAAGAGCTAAGCTCTTGCCAGAGGCCTCTCCACCTTACATGATCAAGAGATGTTCTCCAGCAGTTCTCTGTGGGTGACTGAAAACTGCAGAAGAGTGATGAGATGGAAACCCTTTTCCTGGACTTCAGTTTCACCAGATTCAAAAGCAAAAGATAAGAATTCTTCATATATCATTTGAAAAAGTCTAAGTCTCCTGATATCCATTCTCTTTCATTTTTATGTATCTGTTCGGCAAATATTGATTGAGCAGCTACTATGTGACCAGCACTGTTCTGAGTGCAGGGGATGCAACAGTGGACATGACAGAAGAGGTCCCTGGAGCTCACATTCTAGTGGTGGGCAGACAGATCATGAGATCTGCATGTTATCTCATTCTGCTATAAAGAAAAGAAAGAAAACAAAACAAAACAAAACAAAGGGCAATGATTTTCCTAGGCAGTGACTGTTAGAGATCAGGGCTGATTACAGAGGGTGATCAGAAGAGTCTTTTTGATGGCGGTATTAGAATGAGAACCAAGTACCAAGAAAAAGCAAGCCATGATAAAGGGCTTGGGAAAGAATATTCCAGGCAGAGCAGATACAAAGGCCTAAGAGAGTTGTTCCGTGAGCATGATTACAAGAATGTTCTCAGGAGAATTTTAACATGGTTTTAGTGACAGTGGAGGCCTTGCTCCATCTAAGCATTCAACTGAGTACTTGTTCCACCAGCTGTCACACTGTTGCAGTTCATGAAGCTTACCTGAGTCTCACTGCAGGAATTGCCAACAACCCGTAAGTCTCGTTTCCTCCCTGGGGTTAGTCTATATACAATGACTGGCCACAGACATATAAAGACCTAGCCCCTGTGCTTCTAAGGGCCATTCAGCTCCCAAGTACCCCATGGCCTGACTGGTTCCATGTGATTGCATCATAGCTCAACTCCTCCCTCTACCCAGTCCTGCTTCCATCACTCCACTATGCATGTTGAGGCTGAGGGTCCTTCCCAACATACCTTCTATATGCAGACCTCCAACTCAGCTGCTCTGTGCCTGGTGAATCCAGCTGATGATCGAAAATGATCATTCTAGGCACTTAAAATATTAAAATAATAAACAGCACTACCACCAAATTTAGGAGACATCTTAAATTATTTCACATCCTTATGCCTATTTTTGAACCTGCAATTTCCTCTGCTTAGCAAATCATTTTTTATTCTTTAAAGACATCTTCTCTGAAAGTCTTCCTCACCCCCATACCCAGAGTTCCTAATACCTGCCTGTACCTCTGTCTGTACTGTGTACTTTTTATTGTTGGAGCTATCACTGTAAACACTTACCCATTTCTGCTCCCAGCTGCACTACCATTTCCTATAGAAATTTATCCAGAGACTACGTCCTATTTAGTGTTGACCCCTCCCCAAGCACCAGGCACAGTGCTAAGCAATTTGTTGACACTCACAGAGACTATCTCATTTTGATTGTCTTGAAAAAAAAAGCATAGTCACAAAACATATCTGTAAAATTGATGCCTGTTAGCAACCATTTTGCAATTATAGAATCCATCTTAAATGAAAAGTTATATTTCACTGGTCCCTGAGAGAGTAAGGGAAGGAATAAAAAGCTCCAGTGCCTTATATATGATGTTGTCTGTATTACAGCTATTATGCCCAACCCCTGTAAATCTCAGGCATCTAAAATCTTAAGGAGCCCCACAGACCACATTTCCAGACTCACCCACTTCAGTTAAACTCTCTAACATAACAGTTCCCACTCTGCAAAGACATTACCATGAGAATTCACTCCTCCAGTCTGCAGAGATTAGACAGTGGGCATAATAGAGCAACACTGAGTATTTGTTTTGCTTGTTCACAAGTATAAACACTGCCAAAAAAAAAGTACACAAATTGAAGAAAAATTAGAGTTTCCTTGGTTTGATAATTAACAAAGAGCAGGCTATCCTTTCAGAAACTTTGCTGGGGGCACTGCGTTTAAACAGTGACCACTGATAATGGTAATGTAACCACATGCAGGCACACAAACTTCATTTCTTTAATTTTTTTTTTCTGATTCATGCTAGTTTGGCGTACAATGGCATTGTGACTCACTTGCTCCCTGACCCTTCCCTTGTCCTTGGTATACCTGCTCCTCTAATTATTAAGCCTTAGGACGTAAATTAACTGAGCCTCAAGTCTATAATCCTGAGGAAAACAGGTTTCACTTGGACTTTAGACTAAGGATGACATTTTGGCTTTAAATGTGTTTCAGCACCAGACCCATGAGGCAGAAGAACAACAACCCCACCAGCCACAGGACCAGACCACAGGACCAGACAGCATGGCGCCATGGCTGATTCCAGAACCCAACACAGTGATCAATTCCCTCATCCCCCTCCAATCGTCCTATCAGTAGCACCCACGACTCCAACTCCCTTAGTTTCCATGACTACTGATTTTTTTCCTGTACAATCTGTACTCCCAAGACACCCAGGGCACCAGGCCTTTGAGCCAGGACTTTGAGCGAGAGCTGGCCTGTATCTGCAAGACTTGCAAGTCCTTAATAAACCTTACTTTCTTTGCTGCAAAACTGGCACGCATCTCGTCTTTGGCTTAGGCATGTGCAGGCGGACGAACCCCTTTTTTATTCTAATAACAGTAACGATGAGATCAACAGAATTACAATCTTCCCCTGATGTCAGTTCCCGCAGAAGAGGCAGGGGTGTAGCGGAAACGTCAGTGTCTTGCAAGATAGAACACTTGTGCTTCAATACTAGCTCTGCCTCTTAGCAGCATGTGATATTGACAAGATAGTTCACTTTTCCTAGCTTGACTTTTGTCATCTATAAGAGGAACAGTATTCCTAACCTCTAATTGTGAAAACTAAACAAACAGGTCATATGTGAGAAGGTGCTGGTCCAGGCTTCGACATCATTGAGGCCACAAGGGCTCTTCATGCAAAAAGCAAACAAATGTTTTTTTCACCAAAAGCATTTCCTTTATGTCCTAAAATCCAAGCACAGCAGATGAGAAGAAATTGATTCTTATGGATTAACATCACTCTACTCTACACAAGTTTAAAATATGCTGATTTTGAATTTCTCATTTCAATCTTATTTCTATATGATCAGAAAATCAGTTTACTTAAGAAAATATATCAAACTCAACCATATATTCTAGGCTTTAGTATATTTGATTTCTTTTTCCTAAATAAGCTGTTTGAAGAATGACAGCTAGATAGTAAAAAAGAACATCAAACCCTCTGGAAAGTTAGTAGTTTAATATACTTTTATATCTCAGAAATACCTAAGTAGATTAAAACTTTTCTGAATTTCTTAAAAACACATTTGATCTGACCACCTACATGCTGAACAGTATATACTAATAAAATTTAAAAGGTTTAGGATAGTAAATCTCTCCAATTGACATATTGTAAAAATCAATCTCACCAAAAAATTTCACCTCTTCAGCACAGTATTAAAAGACAACCACTTAGATTGTGAGGTGTCCAAATTCTGAGCTTATCTTTTAAAAAATCATCTTACTCCTTTGTAAAGCTGATAATACTAAAAGATGCAATGCTTGAACTGGGAAGAATATAATCTACCACCTTTGTGCCTTTTGATATGTAAAACAGTAAGTCCTATCAAGTAGTCTAGAGGTAGAACAAAGCAAATTTTTATTACACACACAAAAAAGTTATTAATAGGCCTTTGTTATAGCCTTGCTTGATGTAAATTATACTACTTGTCAAGACTTTTGTTTAGTCACAAATAAAAGGCTTAGTGGATCAAGGTTTGGCCTTTCACTACAGGTTTTCTGCCAAACTGTGACCTGAAATGAATATATTGGTATTGAATGGGGACTCCTGACTCTGTAATTTAATGCTGAAGATAATTAGCTAAGAAAGAGGTGTCATAATGAAAGCCCAGGACATGGTGTTTGTGTGATTTTACACAGCTGCAATAGATGGCACCTTCCTTTTCATTTATTTCATTTACCACCCCTGAAAAAGAAGGTACAAGTCATAAAAGAAACTCTCTGATAAATCTCCAGACAGTGAAGACCTTGGGTTTAAATTAGCTGTCAGGCTTCAGCCCGGCTCACTCGCCAGCTCACTCCAGAGTTAGCAACAGTGCAGAGACATAAATGGATTCGTATGTCCTGATTAATGCCTTCTTTTGTAAACAGACTTCCGGGTGTGGAGCTGTCCCAAAGTAGATGCCCTGTTCTAAAGGTTAATCCTCACATCGGTGGCATCTTCAAGACATCCTGCTTCTTTACAGTTTTCTCTTTGAATTTCAAATTCTCTTAGAATAAATGAGAAAGAGGAGCCTTAATACCAGAATCAGAACCTATTGTTAGAAACTTCCTGTATAAATAAAGAATCACTCTGCACATCTGACTATTTCATGGAACAAAGGAAATCCTCTATATGGTTCCACACTGAAGCCTTTCCTTCTTGGTCCTTAAAAAACTGCTTTAATAGGGAAGGTCCACACCTAAGTGACCTCTCCATGCCTCCAGCTTGGGATAATTTGCTTGATTGAATGGTACTTTTGTATAAAGTCATCTGATGTTAGGTGCTGGTGAATATCCAACTACATAACCAAAGAACTAAAGTCCTGTCCTTTTCTAACTGCTGCCAAACTTGGGGTTGCCTGAATGTCACTTCCCTCCTACAGGGGGAAAAAATGGGGAGAAATAGAGATGCAAGAAGACAAAGGCAAAAGAGTGTGCTAACACATTTTTATTTCATCCAATACTCTAATTCAGGAAGAAACTATTGATATGAAATTTTTGTCACCTCAATTATTCACAATGAATTGGAAGCAAATCTTCCTTTCAAGTGTTTACTGACATTGTCATTTACTCAGCTTTGTAAAGTGCTTTGTTGACATAAATTAGGTCTTTGTTTACTCTATTCCAGAGAGGAGCAAAAATAAATTGCTTTGATAAAAAACGGCGATTTAATGATTTCACTATCCTAGAAAATCAGCAATTCTACCGAAGATTAGTCGGTTACATTAGTCCATTTCCAACAGTAAAATAGCAAGGAAGCAAGAATTATGTGCAGGGAATCAGTTATGAATTCTAGTTAGTTTTTCAGGGTCTCTTTTACTCTATAACAGACACCACATATTTTAATTTGGATTTCCAGAACATCTATTCTCTCCATGCTGAAATGAAATAGATAACACTTCCCCAAATATATGGGATATTTGGCCATTTGTCCCTGTTTACCTGCAATTACTGCATATTTTTACCTCATCTATACTATCTTTCTTCTTTTCAAATACAATCCTGCTGTCATTAGGAGGCTTCTAATGTAATCTGAGTGAAATGAACGGTCAGTTGATAGAAAGATTCCCAAAGATCCATCCATCTACTCTTTTATCCTTATGACTGAGGCCTCAGAAAGGCATTCTTATCCTCGATAAAAGAACCACAAGAACAAGAAACTAGCAGGAGATAAATGCACTGGGAGTCCTTCCCTTTGGGGGAATATGGGAGACAATGGGATGACGCGGTATCCAAGAATGTGGAGGGAAGAAAGCACGTTTCACCCCTGAGGAGTGAAGAGCCCGGCCCTGGTCCCAGTCCTCTTACCAGCCTCCAGCTATAGCTCAGCTGTAGACTGTGCTTAAACATACACAGAGAAAGTCACGACACCGTCTCAACGGGATTTGTGAGCCAAGAATCAACCAGAAGCAGAACAAGCAAAGTGTTTCACAGAAAAGAGATAATACTTCTTTTGGAGAAAAATTAGGATAGGATATTTGAAAGAGTTAAGAATTCTTTCTAATGTGTCCATAAATCCAGAGCCCTCTCTGTGCCTAGAAAGCTGAAGCGCTTAGGTCCATATAAACGAGGGCCATCCCAGAAAAGGCAACAGATGGCAGAGTGACCTTTCTATCAAATTTCAGGTCCAAAGTTAAAGTGAGGGGATAACCCTGGTGGCTTACATTTTGGAAAGGAAAGTACTGGGGAGGAAAAAAGTTCCTTTTACCCTTCTAAGTTTTTTGGCTGTTCTCATAATTAAATTAACATAAAACAGATTAGCAGCAGAAAAAGAAAATTAATTACAAACATAGGAGGCCCCATAAAAATAGGAGACCCAAGGATAAGTCAGGCAATTGAGGCTTATACACTTGGACTAAGGAATAGAACAGGTGCATGAGGCATCAAAGGGGAGGAGGATAATACACAGGACTGTAAGAAGAACAGGTGTTTGGTAATTAAATGTGTGTTTATCCTGCCATACAGGTAGGTCGTTCAAATAAAAGCTATTTTTGGTAATGGCTCTCTTTCTGGGCTAGGCCCCCCACCTAAATCCTTTTAGATAGTTAAGGGAGAGGTAAAAGTTTTCTTGAATCTGCTGAGTCTTGAGTGCCCTCAGCTCAAAATGATCTGCATGCTGAAGTGGCACATTTTGGGATCGTGTATTCGGCTCCCCCTTGAAAACACTGGCATAAAACAGGAATAAGGGTAAAGTGTCTTTGAAAAGAAAGCCTATTTTTTTTTAATACTGTGGTAGACTGAATCATGGTGAGGTCCTAATCCATGGAGCCTATGAATGTTTCCTTATAAAGCAGAAGCAACGTATATGTGATTAAGACTCTTGTGATAGAGCATCCTGAATTTTCCAGTTGGGCCCTAAATGTAATCACAGGTGTCCCCAGAGGAGGGAGGTAGAGAGAATTTGATGACAGAAAAGATGTGATGGAAATAAGAGGTTGGAGTGATTTGAAAAAAGGACAAGTCTAAGGATACAAGCAGCCTCCAGAAGCTAGAGAGGGCAAGAAAACACATTGCTCCTGAGAGCCTGCTGAAACTTGACCTTTGATTGACTCAGACTCCTGGCCTCGAGAATGGTAAGAGAAGAAACTTTCATTATTTTAAGACACTAAGTTTGTGGTGATTTGTTACAGCAGAAATGAGACACTAACACAAATATGTTCTGGGTTTAAGTTAATATTAGGTAGCCAGAGACATAAGAAAGTAAAATATAAAAACAGGCAAAAACACAGTGGTAAATTTTCTAGTGTTTTGAAGCACAAAGTTCAGCTTCTAATCCTAAAGCATTACTCACCCAAAGCTAAATTTATCAGAAGTATACAGCTAGATATAAGAGAATAATATACCATTCCTAGTGTTATTTTATCTCATCTATACTTGGTTAAAAATGATAAAGTTCATTTCTATCAGTGCTTTGATTTCTAAAGGCCTGTTACACTGGCTACTACTTAGTAACATTCTAGCACTCCCCTCTTCTGTATTCTCCTTGCACCACGGGGGTTAGAAGCTTGAAAACTACATTTCCAGGAATCAATTCCAAACGAGGAATGGCACGGAAGATTCCAATGAGAATCCATCAAAAAGCAGCAGGTGGATGAGATTGAAAGGCAGGAAGGGCCAGAATCTACTCTCCCACACTCGGCAGCTCAGACTTGTGCAGCAACGACAGGGCAGCAGTGTCCTTCCTGAGGTCTCTGGTCTACCATCAGGCTTCAGGTCTGATGCACATGGCAGCTTCCTACAGGTCCCCGACTTCTGGGAAGACCCCCACCTTCTGCTTTCTCTTCTGGCCTTTCCTACAATTTTGGAAGCGCCTTATTCCCTGGCAAACAAAATTTCTCCTTAAAAATCCTGGATTCAATTCTGATTGAACCCTGACTGATATAAATGAGAAGTTAGAAAAAGAAATCGCCCTATATTCTAAAATACCTAGTTATGTTTCTCAATTTAAATAACTGTAAAATATGTTGACATCTTTAAATTTCTGAAATATCTGCTAATGTACAATAAAATTTTTAAAAAAGAGAATCTTTTTTCATGAGTCTGAAGATCGTATGTGTGTAAAAATAGTAAAGAATAATATGAAGAGAATAGGGTTAGAGTGCGTGAGTGGCAAAAGGTTGAAGATTCACTTGATAAATATTGTCTTACGTACACCCCTTTGCACAAGTTGGTGCCACTGGGGAAAAGGAGGGAAAGGCTGAGTCCTGGCAACGGGGGAGAGACAAGGGGCGCTGAAGTGGTATCTTGCCTTTTCCCTCCTCTCTTTAGTCTTCTGTGATCACCTCTAAATGACAGTGCTTATTTATCTTTAATGGCATCTAATACCATAAAGTACTACTCTCTTGCCCATAAATCTCAGCTCCATATCCAAGTTAGTTATCATCCTCGTAGTTTAACATTTAGATCATATTATATATTTTTAATAACAGCTTTACTGAGACATAGTTCACAAATGAATTGACCATAAATGTAAATAAGAGTTTACTTAGGGGTTCTCAAATCTATTGCATTGATCTACATGTCTGTCCTTATGCCAGTGCCATACTATCTTGATTACTACAGTTTTATAGTAAGTTTGAAATCTGGAAGTATGAGTCCTCCAACTTTTTTTAAGGATGTTTTGGTTGTTCTGGGTCCCTAACACTTCCATGTGAATTTTAATATCAGCTTATCAATTACTGCAACAACAACAAAAAAAAGCCAAATGGTATTTTCTCAGGGAGTGCACTGAACCTATACATCGGTTCAGGAAGTACTGCCATCTTAACAATAGTAAGTCTTCCAATCTATGAATATGAGATGTCTTTCCAATATTGAGTCATTCTTAAGTTCTTTCAACAGGTGTTGCACCTCTTTGTTAAATTTGTCCTAAGTACTTTATTTATTTTCATGGTATCGTAAATGGAATTGTTTTCTTAATTCCATCTTTCTAGAATTCATTGCTAACATATAGAAAACTATTGATTTTTGTATGTTAATATTGTATATTGAAACCTTGCTAATTTGTTTATTAGTTCTAACAGTTTTTAGTAGATTCTTTAGCATTTTCTATATACAAATCATATAACCTGAAAATGGAAAATAGTTTTACTTCTTTCTTTCCAATCTAGATGTCTTTTGTTTTTCTTGCCCAATTACCTGTCCAGAACCTTCAGTCCAATGTTGAATTAAAGTGGCAAGAGCAGACAGACATTCTTGTCTTGTTTCTAATCTTAAGAAAAAAGCATTCAGCATTTTGTCATTAAATACGATGTTAGCTGTATGTATTTCTTAGATAACTTTTATCAAGTTGAGGAAGTTTCCTTTTAATCCTAGTTTTATGAGTGTTTCATCATTAAAGAGCACTGGATTTTGTCAATTATTTTTCTCCATCTATTGAGATGATTAATGGTCCATGTCCTTTATTCTATTAATATACTGTTATTGATTTCCTATGTTAAACCAACCTTGCATTTCTGTATGAACTCTCTTGATCATGGAGTGTAACTGCTTTTTATGTTGCTGGGTTCCGTTTGCTAATGCTTTGATGAAGAATTTTGTATTTATATTCATATGGGATATTAGTCTTTAGTTTGTTGTGGTTTTTTCCCATATCTTTGTATACTTTTGGCATCAGGGTAATTAATACCAGCCTCACAGAATAAGTTGGGTGCTAAAAAAAAAAAAAAAAAAAAAAATCACCTCAACATCATGGGAGGCTTAAAACAACAAAAATTTATTCTCCCACTCTTTCAGAGGCCAAAAGTGCAAAGTCAATTTTACTAGAATGAAATTAAGGTGTTGACAGGGTCATGCTTACCCTGGAGACGCTACAGAGAATCCATTTCCTGCACTGGCTGTCAGCATTCCTTGACTTGTGGCTGCATCATTCCAATCTCTACTCCCATAATCACACTGCGTTCTCCTCTCCTCTCTGTTTAAAATCTCCCTCTTCTCTCTTTTATGAGGACACCTGTGATTGCATCTACGGCAAACCAAAATAACCCAGAATAATCTCTCCCGTGTCAAAATTCTTAATCAAATGTATAATGACTTTGTTTTATAACATTTCCAGGTTCCTGGGATTAGACCATGAATATCTTTGGAGGGGGGTATTTTTTAGCCTGCCAGAGAAAGTATACCTTTCCCTTCTATATTTGAGAAGAATTTATAAAGGAGTGGTATTTTTTCTTTTTAAAACATTTAGAACTCACTAGTGATGCCACGTGGGCCTAAACTTTTCTTTGTGGAAAGTTAAAATTAAATATCAAACTTCTTTACCTGTCACAGTCTATTCATATATTCTATTTCTTCTTGAGTCAGTTCAACAATTTCTGTCTTTTTATGAACTTGTATATTTTATTTATCTAATTTGTTGGGACATAGTCATTTATGTATTCCCTTATAATCCTTTTCATTTCCTTAAGGCCAGTAGTGATTTCTCTTTCATTTCTGGTTTTTAGTAATTTGAGTCTGATTCCTTTTATTCATAAGTATAGCTAACGGTTTCTCAAATTTCTTGATATTTAAAAAAAATTCTTTTTGATTGATTTCTCTATTTTTCTACTCTCTACCTCATTTAATTATACTCTGGTCATTATTTCCTTTAACAGTACCCTTTTGTTCCTTTATATGGATTCAAGTTACTTTTCAGAGTTCTTTCATTTCAGCTGAAGGTATCCCATTATTATTTTTTCGTAGGACAGATATGCTAGCAACATATTCTCTCAGTTCTCTTTATTCT
The DNA here is from genome assembly GCA_003508835.1 of Eonycteris spelaea. NCBI lineage: Eukaryota > Metazoa > Chordata > Mammalia > Chiroptera > Pteropodidae > Eonycteris > Eonycteris spelaea. Next base: position 18,601,299 of record PUFA01000014.1, on the reverse strand, counting down.
GGTAATGTCTTAATTTCTCCCTCGGTTTTTTGAAGATTTTTGCCAAATACAGTATTTTTGGTTGACAGTCCTTCTTTCACCACTTTGAATATATCATACCACTACCTCTTGGCCCCCACGGGTTCTTCTAAAAAAGCAGCGGTTTTCATATTGAGCATCCCTTTATGTGATGAGTTGTTCTCTCATTGCTTTCCATACCCTGCCTTTGTGCTTCACTTTCAAGAGTTGGATCAGGATGTGTCTAGATGTGGATCTCTTTGAGTTGACCCTTCTTAGACCTTGTTGAACTTCTTGAATGTGTAGATTCATAATTTTCATCCAATTTGGGAAGTTTTGAGACATTATTTCCTCAAATATTCTTTTAGTCCCTTTTTCTTTCTCCTCACTTTCTGGTGCTCCCATTATATCTCTGAGGCTCTGTTAATTCTTTTTTCTGTTTGCCAGACTAGAAAATCTTAATTGACCTATCTTCAAATTCTCCAATTCTTTCTTCTGCCAACTCAAATCTTCTTTCATTTTAGTTGTTCTCCAGATACTCTATTTGATTTGATTCTTTCTCATAATTTCTCTTTATTGATATTCTCAATTTGATGCAACACTGCTCTCATACTCTCCTTTGCTCTGTAGATGTGGTTTCCTTTAGTGCCTTGAAAACATTTATAACCTCTGATTTAAAGTCTGCCTCATGATTTACGATGTCCTAGTAATATCTATACTTCCTCAGGGTCAGTTTTTATTGACCTTTTTTTCCCCTCTGCATGAGCCATACTTTCCTTTTCTTTGCATGCCTTGAATTTTGAGCTTTTAGTCAAAAGCTAAATGTTTTAAATAATATGGCAACTCCGGAAATCAGATCTCCCCACTAAGTTTTGCCGTTGTTGCGGCTGTTTCTTTGTTTAATGAACTAAATCTATAAAATCTATATCCTTTGTTATATGTGGCCCTTGATGCCTCTGCTCAGATAGCTTTGAATCAGCTAATAATTAGATAGAGATTTTTCTTCAGTGTCTAGAAGCAAGAAGTTTCCTGGTATTTGCTAACTGTGGGTTATGCCTTCGGTGTCTGGCAGGCAGTTTACTAGGTTGCCTTAGTCTTCACTTTCTGCCTGAACAGTACTTCGGGTTAGCCAGAAGTGAGAGATAAGAGCCTTCTCAGGTTATGCCCAGGCATGGAGACAGCTTTGCACATGTGCATGACCTTCTAGATTACCAGGAATATATCAGAGCTTTTCAAAGCCCCCATGAACATCTCATTACCTGGATTTTCCTTTTAAGTTTCGGCCAGCTTCTTGTGTGGCCCAATTATTATCACTACCCACCCCAAGCAGCTGCAATGCTAAATAATTGCCACTGTTTATTTTCAACAAATGCCTCAGGGGTAAAAGCTGTTAGCATTGAGCCAGTCCAGTCAAATAAAGACAAGCCTTGACAATGGTGTTTTCGGGGAACTGACAGACAAGCCAAAAAAAATGGTAACTGTCCAAGAATTGGGGCTTTTGAAAGATCTTCAAATCCATTCTGCCCCTTCCTGGCTACCGGTTTTCTTGGGTACCACAATTTCAAAGTTGGTGAGAGGGGGATGAGCAAGGCAAATTGAAGTGCACTGTTCTTCTCAAGATTTAAATATTTTTTCTTGAATAAATGGTCCTCATATCATTGTAAGCCTTTGATTAAATTTCCAGAGGTCTGGAAATGTTGATTTTGACAATATTTGTCAATGTCCTCATTGCTTTTATAGAGAAGTGGATTTTCAAGGGTTCTTATTCCACTACTCTAGAAGTGCTCTCCTAGATCATATTATATTTAAAAAGCATCTGTCTCCTTCCTGACCTTAATTACATTGCCAGGCCCTCTCCCGTTCTCTTTGGCTTAGGCGGTACCAAGTCCTGTCACCCCTCTGTGATCCCTGATATTTTAATTTTACTATAGTGGAGGAAAAGCAATTCAAACAGTTATTTTTTATCTTTTCTTATTTCTCAGCAGTGAAAAAGTAAATAAAGGGAGAAAGGGAAGAGGAAAATAGCCTTTCTTCTGCTGTAGCCTTGAGACTTGCTCTTATAAATTGGCCCAAAAGATGGTTTTATTTACATCACTGATTTTCCTCTCATCAGCCCAAAGGTGTAATTGGCTCAAATTTTCTATCTATAAGTATATATACTATACACAACATAAATAATGAGCACATGTAGGGTTCAATTAGAACATACCTAAGGAACTGACGAAACTGAGGAAGGAATACTACAGAAGGATAGAATCCGATGACATGAAAATTGGGTACTTTACATTTTGCACCAGTGGAAAAAAAACTACAGCAATAAGCCTAACAGTTTGGTGTTGCCTATCTATATCTTAGTACATCCAAGTCAACATTGTTTAATTTAATGCATACTTGTATAACCTGAATTTTGTGAGGCTCTATTATATACAGTATCCGCTTAAACTTGTAAAAAACACTGTTCCTATGTATGTCAGCACCACCGAGAGCTAGAAAGGAGAGCCTATCCTAACTTTATATTAGTCACTAAGACTAATATAGCACGGAATATAGACAAAGGCAGGCTGAGTTCATCCTATATCACCTTTCACGACAGAACAAAGAAAACTGGTTTTTGTTATTCAGCTAAAGAAAGATGGTATTGATCATCACTAGGGAATATAAAGTAAAGCAAAATGATGCTATCTTGGCATTATGAATTTTCACCTAGATGAAAACAGGAATATAGCTTCCAAGAGTAAACAGATACCGATCATTTAGTTAAACCTAACTAAATATTAAAAATAAAAATATATTGTCTAAAAAATGTAAAATATTTCTGATTGCTTATCATAATTATTTGTGTAGCTTTAAAAATGCCCGCAGAAAACATCCTAAGCCACTCTTTCAATTGTGTTTGATTTATTTAATGTACAGCTTATTTCTTTTATTAGGTCTTTTGTTTACTCTCGATTCTTTCCATTTGCAGCTGATTCTTTTTTCAAATTTCACCTCATGAGTGTACACTGAAAATGGTAAAGTGTGCAATGCTGTGCTAGACACTCCACAATGTAAATGATAAGGTCGAGCTTCTCTCATGAAGGAAACTAAAATGAAGTGGAGAGAAGAAGGTGGCTACAGGGGAAGGGAGAGCATTTATTCTTTACATTAACACTTAACACCCAAACATCTTAAGATGTTGATCTAGGACATTTGTGATCCAAAAAAAAAAAAAAAAGTAGAAGAAGAAGAAGAAAACAACTGTATTTTTCCTCTCCTCATTCTCTTAAAAGTGACCTTCTGTCTGAATCTCAATGATTTCATAAGAAGTTAACCATTCCTGAGGCTATATTTCAGGTAATGTTTACTAAAATTCACAGCATCTAGTTTCTGAGCATAACTCTCACTCAAACACTCTCTCTGTCAACAGTTAAAAAGCCACTGAAGGACAAGAGATCCCAGACCCAAGGAGGGACCTGCTGTAAGCAGAGGTCCGAAGACAAAAAAAGATAGGCCTTTGTAAAATATTGGTTGGAAGAATGAAATCTCACTTATATAGGAACTTTTTGTCCTAACGTCTAAGCAAGCTAGGGAAGAAAGTATTTATACCTAGAGGTAAGATCTTTAGGACAAGCCAGTATTTAAATAAAGTTCATCCACATGTGAAAGACTAAACATTGCACTTGCTTACTGGCATTCTAGATGAACCGATAACAACGTAAGGGAGCCAGGAAAAAAATAAGATGGAAAAGAAATGGAAAACATCCAAGAAAACTTTACAGTTGAGAGGAGTTTATGTAAAGGAATTTAGGAGAAAAAGGCAGAAAGAAGAAAGGCCACTGCGAAACACTCCATTTTATCCCATTTGCAGTCTCCTCCCTTAGCTTTGCTTCGAAGGAAGAAATGGAACCAGGCTTTCTCACCTAATCACATGCCTGGCTAAAAGTCCCAACTATCTGGAGTTACCCATTCAAATTTTAACGTACATAAAAATGATCTGGGCATCTTGCGAAAATGCTGATTCTGGGTCAATAGCTCTGGATTGGGGCCCCCAAGTGGTCAGTGCCGCTTATCTGCAGGCCAACACTTAGAATAGGTTGGAACAGGAGATCCTTCACGGGGGGGGGGGGGGGGGGGGGGGGGGGGGGGGGACACCTTAATTACCAGCCTAGTTAATGCTGAGAATTTTCCTATTTTCTAATATCAAACTAGGAACAGCATTACACCACAACATCATGAGTTTGATCTCAAATTTTAAAAAAGATAAAATAAATCACATGACATTACACACGTGTTGATTTATTCATTTCACAAATAATTGTTAAGTACCTATTTACTCTGTGCCATGCACAGTTATACACTCTAAGGATAAAGTCGTAAACAAAGTAAAGTCCTTGTCCTAATGATAATGCTTACATTTTAGTGGGAGGAACAGATTAAAAGCAAATAAATACATATCACAAGGCTAGATTGTAAAAAATAAAAGCCAGGCAAAGGAATGATGATAGAATGGAGGGGTGGTGCGATTACTCAATGAGTCGAATCCAACCCCTTTTTGGAAAGCACCAAAGTCAATAAAAACAACTTCTTCCCTACTTATATCTACTAATCTTACACAACGGTAAAAAAATAAAATAAAAAGTAAACCACCACACAATCTCCCAAACTCTGCAGCTCTGTAGAACCAACCAAGTCTTGAGTACTTAGCCACACCTGGTAGAGCTTGCCAGTTTTTACAAAGTGTGTATTCCTTATCCCAAAGCCAGGCTGGAAACCAAGGAGAAAGATTAAAGGAATGATTACACCCTTCGAGTTTCGCCTGCCATTGTCCCAACATACTCCTGACTCAATATGACACTCACTTTTAATTTCTCCAGCTGGATCAAGAAACTAAGTGGTTTTATATAGGTAAAAAACAGAGCAGAAAAATAATTCGATGCATTTTATAAGCCATTATCTATTGCGTCTCATCTGCTTACAACTGTTTGTTTATTGATTTATTTATATTTGTTCAAGATAGCCCACAATACACTTTAATTCAGGCTTTCCAGGTATGAGAACTTAATACATGGAAACGTAACTCAACAGCTTTTTTTCCCCCTAAGATTCCCTGGGAAAAATACTAGATTCTGAAAACTACACTATTTGTCAGAGCTATTTGTAAACTGCAAAACGCCCTTACTCTTTCCTTGCTATCTCTTCACATGGATGAAAATCCACCATGTGATAGGCATATATCTTCAACAAGGAAGAAATAATCCCAGAAGGCAGGACGCCTTTGGTTTTATTTGCATCTGTCTAATTTGACTTATGCAGGATTGCGCCCCCTCCCACCAGAACATTTTAATGTGTTTACATGTTACGCTCCCCAAAGACAACTGATAAAATTCTGCCTTGGAACTAATTATACTTGGAGACAATCCTACTCTCTAAGGATACACTCGAGATAGAAACTTCAAATCCTGACCTTTAAATGAGTTCACAGCTCCTCCTTGTGGATTCTGTGAATGCTGCTCCTTCCTAAACATTGATCAGTTGACCAGAGGAAAAAATAATCTAAGTGGTATCTTTGTAAAGAGATCCTGAGAATTGGGAACAAATATGTGTAAAATTGAAATGCCTATTGAAAGTATAAATTATACCACTAAATGAATGCTCATTGATGAAGTACTTAATTTTGGATTAAATTCTATTGCTGGTTCACTGTCTCAATGTATAAATGTTCAGTGAAGCCCTTTTTCACATATGCTGTTTTAGTGGATACTGTGGAGCTCGGAGACACTGAACATGTGGCATAGCCATTCGTGAGGAATGATAATGTTATGCCATCATTCCTGTTCTTAGAGGATTCACCAGTTTGACCTGAAGCTACACTACATAACGCCGACGTCTCAGGGGTCGCATGCAGAAAGGCTGGCACTTACGGGCTGTGAACTCATGCTCAGAAGAGCTCCGAGCTTTAAGGCACGAGCTCTGTCTTAAAATTCTTAATAACTTTATCTTCAAATTTCTTTTATTAAGTGAAATCCGAGGAGACAATAACACATGTCCCGGGGCTGGAGCCTTGGCTCGGATGCTGTCCTGTCTCCCACTGCCCCTCTGGGATGGGTTCTCAGCTGCCCGGCTCCTGACCCTATGGTGTTGTGGGCCCCACTCAACCTCCCACCTCACTCCCATTCAGCTACTGCTGCCACCATTCATCGCCCGGGGTCCTGCATGTGGGTGTGCGGAGCGTCAGGGTGACATAGACAAATGCACAGAACCAGGGCAAGCTCCTCACTGGTCTCAGATCTAGGTAACTAGCGCATCACAGGGTGGTAGCTGCAATCTCTTGGGGATGATTTGCCTTACTGGTTAAGGCAGCAGTCCCATAGGAAAAGGAGACTGATTTCCCACAGAGATTTAGGGCTGACAGGAGGAGGCTGGCAGTCCGTGGTGCCGTGTACAAATCCCAAGCACCTGTGAGGGTCTGTACTCATCCAACATTTATCCCTGTGCCCAAGGGACTGTGACATTAAGTAGCAAGAAAAAGACACTAGGACAAGTCAAGAGAGATTGCAGAAGAACGGGGGAAAGTTTTATATTTTCATACCTTCGATGGCACTTTTTTCTTGCTTTTAAACAAGGGCCCCACATTTTTATCCTGCACTGGGTCCTGTAGATTATATAAACATAACAAATGCCATGTCTCCCCAAAATTCATACGTTGAAGCCCTAACCTCCATTGTGGTGATATTTAAAGATGAGGACTGGAAGGTGGTTAAGTTTAAATTAGGCCCCCACCCTCTCATGATTGAGATGAGATGAGATTAGGAGGAGAAGAGAGAGACCACATGAGCACACAATGAGCGATGACTATCTATCAGCGAGGAAGCCAGCTTTCACCAGCCACCAAACCTGCTGGCATCTTGACTTTGGACTTCCCAGCCTCCAGAACTATGAGACTAAACATCTGTCTTCTAAGCCACCTAGTCTATGACATTTTGTTACTGCAATCTGAGCTGACTAAAACACCAGCCCTGAATATATACTTTAACCAAAATATTTTCAAAATTTTTCCAAAATTCCACATCCTTTTCTCATTGACTTATTTGTCTAACTGGATGTAGAGACGCTGTTGAAGATTAAAGTATATGAAAACAATAATTCATTATTGACCAACCCAGGAAATGCAGTCTGTTAACTCAACTCAGCAAGATATAACTCTGGCTTCAGAAATTGCTTTTGTAGTTTTGATAAAATATTTCATGGGGTACGACCAGTTGCACATAAAGAAGCCACCACTCAAACTGGTTGAGGCTAATTAGCCTTCATTTTCTTCTAAATAATTGAGAAAGATTTTATATTAAGTATGAATTGAAGTCTAGAATACGAAGTCATGTTTCTGTAACATGATGGAAGGGAGATATTGGAGAAAGTCTGACGATGGCTAACAGGTAAAACACTTTTGGGGATGCAGAAAGAACAGGAAAAGTGTATCTGTGGTTATAAGGAAAATAATATTGACAAAATGCTGACTTCAACTAAAGCATTGGTAATGACGAGGAAAACAGGGAGCCACTGAAGGATTTAAGGGCTTAAAATGACAAACTCAGTGACAATCAAGATGGCTGGCATAGCATTTAGTATTGAATGAAGGGGAAAGGGATTAACGAACTGAAAATGATGCATGGTATGACTCGAAGCTAATGTGTTATGACTGAATTCTGGAAGCCATAAAGGAAAATCCGTTTCATTGGTCTATAGCCACATTATACAGAGCATGCAAGATCAGAAATGACCAGAAACTAGAGAACTAATGTGGCAATACAGATTAAGAGGTGGAAAAGACCTATCTGATCACGATATAAGGACTAAGTAGACAGAGTGGTGCAAACATGTTAACACCACCTCTGAGATGCACTATTAGAGGAATAGCAGTGCCGCTGAGACATTATGGAGACAAGCTTCTAAAAGAAATGTAGGGACAGCTGGAGGGAGTAGAAACAGATGTGCTCAGGGAGTGAGCCATTCACTGAGCAGAAGGAGAGAGCTCACTCAGGACCCTAGAAGCAAACCTGGTGATCTTCCACATGCAGATGAAGTATGGCCTACGGGGGGGGGGGGGCCTACATTAAAACAACAGGCACAAGCTTGCCCTAATGCATTCAAGCCTGATTCCTCCAGCGACAAATACCCCTGGATGAAGGGCGCTGACCCCACACCCAGGAGCTCTAACTTCCCACTGATGAACCGTGCAGAACGAGGAGCACTTAGCACCATCAGCCCTTCTTTGAACACAGAGACGATCACTCACGCTTAACAAATAAATAAAATGTAAAAGCCTTTACAAGATCAAGAAAAAGTGCTATAGTGTTTTCTACCAAGCAGACAAATCGTTAATCTCCCTTCTTTTCTTTCTCAATTCCCCTGAGTTCTTAAAGTTCATTTCAAATACACTGTTTAATCTAAACTGGCATTTGTAGCAAGAAATAGGAAGACCCAAGAGAACATACTGGATTTATTAGTGACATAAACTTTGCTAAGATTCATAGTTAAATGGAAGTAAGATGTGGGCAATGTGTGATAAAACACCCATTTAAAGTATTAGTCATGCTAATAGTTTACTATAAGAAGTGTGTCTGCCGATATGGTATTTTCTGATGTATCTACCAAATTCAAGTAATTTGATTATAGTGACTTTCTTCTCAATTACTTTTATATTTTTAGGTATTGTATTATATTGCATACAACACAACCTTTTGATTCTATTCCTGATAGGAATTTTACTTAATGTTTCTTACTTCCTTGCAGTTACCTGGACCTCTGTGTTCATTAAGAAGTTAACATCAGACTAGTTCCCCAACCTCTGAATTCCTTCTGGGAGGTGAACACTAGGAAGGTTCCTGTCTATTATTTAGTTCAATTCTCCATCCATTTGCTACAGAAAGTTCAACTGTTCTGCATTTCAAAAGCTTTATTTTCTGATAAACTTGGAAATCCTGAATATTCTCTTACTTGAAATAGTCACCTTCTAAACTCCTACAGCTAAATGGAAGGGAAATCATCGATTTTATTTAAGGTCATCATCATTCAATGCCCTTAAATGGTACAGTCCAAGAGGTCTTGCAATTTTTTTATTTTTATTTTTTAGAAAGAGAAGCAATGTGCAGCTTTGCCAGAATGTTCTATCTCAAAGCGCAACTTAGAACAGGGCTTCTGAACATTTTTATATGACGACCCCTTTGATAACTTATAAACCCTCGTCAGAATATTTCTAAACGCATAAGTAAAATGTATTGGATTATAAAGGAAACCAATTATGCTGAAATATGATAAGCAAAATATTTCTAAACTATTATAATAGAGTAAGACATTTTTTTCCTTATTAACACCCGAGTAAGAAGATCCAGCAGAGTCTAAAACCACCGTTAACTCTAAAGTAGTGATGAACAAGAAAGATATTTCAAGATGCTGAAACAACTATAACGTAATAGCCAAATATCAGTGATTTCTGTCGGTGTCAAAAGCACAGGTACTGATAACACTGCCATGGTTCGTTGTCTATATTTGTAATTAAAGAAAATGTTGAATTTTAGTTAGCTGTAACTTATTTACTCCAAGTTCCTGTGTCCCTATTTTCTATCCTCCAACGCTCAAGCAGTCCATGGCCTAGGTTAAGATCTCCTGCGTTAGAGGGACTTAAGAGCGTAAAGAAAAAATTTAATATTAGCTTACTGATTGTTATATGTCATTATAATTATTTAACATTTCCCATTGTTAAGTAATTGTAGTAACTTTAGTACTAACATATGTTGATGCTGCTTTTAATACAAATATAGAATTATCCTCTACAGTCAAGCCTTTGAATTCCTCATATGGAATTTATTACTTTGGTGATATGGAGACTCTGCTATAACGATACTATTAAAGTGAATTCTACATGAAGCAGGTTCATCTTGGATTGCTTCCAAGGATACTTAGGAATCAAAATGGCTGGCTTTCAAGTGGCCTCAACTGCAAGGCGGACCCAGACTGTGAACTCTGCGGAAAACATCATAAGGAGGCTTCCATGAAGCTGCTCCACTAAACCGAACCTGCTTCTAATTGTACAGTGGGTAATGTTTAGACTTTCCCAGATTAGTGGCTGATGTCCTGGCAAAATTTTGTAAACACCAAATAGTCAATAAATTACTATCTATAAAGCAGGAAACTTTAAATGCATACCAAATGCAATTCTTCCGAAAGAAGCTCGGTTTTCAAATATAGCATGTTGTGGTTCACAATTTGCCGTGCATTACAAACTACTAGAGGGCTGTTAATTGATTACTCATTTATTTTGCAAGGAGCTTACCATAAATCTTAATAATAACAATTTACTTCCTCACTCGAGAACGAGTTACATTATTAATCACGTTGGCTTAGTTTGAGTTGAAAAGCAAAGTATTTCAGTGAGCAGCTGTTTAATGGAGAAATTTTCAGTGTACTCTTCTAAGTACCATCATTTATGTAATAATAGTACCATCTAGTGGATTCTCATCTATAACACAGGACAGTAATAAAATTCTATGCTCTGATTCAGGGAAAGTATAAGTTTCTTCATTAAAAAAAAAAAGGTTTTGTTGTATGTATACGTAGTACACTTCTTACATCCTCAACAAAAGTATCTGAGCAGACATCTCCCAGAAAAATAAAGAACTAGAGGGCGCACTGCTCCCCACACATAAAGTTCTATTTTATAACTCCTGGGATACCTACTCTGAGGATATACTAAGTCTTAGTAAGTTCCTATTGCCCAAACTATAGCATGGGGTATTTCAAAAGAGCAATATCTATCTCTGGTGACTTCAGGACACTAGAATGTAGTCAAGTAAGGTGACAGATCTATTCATGTAATGATCAGCTATTGAGCAACCAGTGTGACATGCATTGTCCTAGGGGGGAAAAAATGTGAATAAGATAAATTCCTGACCTCAAGAAGCTCAAAATACCATTGGAAAGCCAAATAAATAAAAATTATAAAAAGGGGAAACCGAAGAGGTCTATAAAAGGTATAATGATAGCAGAGAAAAATAGTACAGATTTGCTTTCTATAGAGGATCAAGCAAGGCTTCATAGAGCAGGAACAGGAAACTGAGCTCAAAATGGTTTTAATAATAATGCTTCACGTGGCAAAAAGTCTCTCATCCCATCCAATCGTTCAATCACTAGCACCCACGATCCCCAATTCCCTCAATTTCAATGACTAATGATTTTTTTCCTTGTATGACCCAGACTCCCAGACATCCAGGGAACCGGGTGCTGAGATTATTAGCTCACCTATGTCTCCGAGACTTGCAACTCTGTAAATAAACCTCACTTCTTTGCTGCAAAACCTGAACGTATCTCTTCTTCGACTCGGAAGCGCACAGGCAGATGGGCCCCTTTTGCTCCAGTCACAGAATCTCTCTTTGATCCAAGTTCAGAAAAATAAAACACATATAATTTATCCTTTTATTTGAATTAATCTCAAAGTGTTATATTGTACCTATAGGTACAGGTCTGAGGAATACAGTAGTGTATAAGTCCCAATCACTGAACCTTACTCTACTGAAAAAGTTTTTGATCACCACTGATTTTTCATCTGTATATGTCTTCATAAAGTCAGTTTTGATATATATGGGGCAGAATCTCTACAGTAGTTATAACATGGCTGATTTTCGGCAAAATAAATTATTAAATCAAAGAATAAAACAATCACACTCTGAATAATTACCATGTCCCCAGGCAATCTTCTTCACTACCGTGGTTATCAGTGTCTTTAACCTGAAAGCGGTGTAATAAATATCATCTATTATTTATAGATCAGTCACCCAAGGGACCACAGACAGTCCTTCATCACAGGCCCTCACTCTTTTTAATCTCGACATTTACCTTATTGATGAGATGCAAAGAAGTATCCCTAACCGTTCCAGGAAAACTTGTGGGAATGTTCTGTGTAAACGCTTGCTCCTAAAGCTTTTTTTTTTTTTTTATTGCCAGAGGATGGCTTTTCAAAGAAATGACACTTGAACAAAATAGCCTCCAAATTCCTCTTAATGAATAAGTTTTAACATGACTCCATGGGCAAGAAAATGATTTAGATTTCATTTATAATATTACGATGGCAAGACAGGCTGAGCTGCTGAACAAATCTCTTTTTAAACAGCACTTCAGAGTCCAAATAATACCCTGATATGCAGGTTGAATTAATGAGGTAATACTGACAGGCAAGGAGATGAGAGTAAGATAGATAAAAGATGATAGATGATAGATAGATAGATAGATAGATAGACAGACAGACAGACAAACAGATAGATTACCAGATATCAGCAAGAACTCCTCTAAATAGGCTCTGATATTGTTTAGCAATAGAATATTTTTGCAATCCTCAGATCAGCCTGTGGCTCTCAAATAATTCTCCTTGAAGGTCCAAAAATACTTCTTCCTCTTTAAATATATTAGTTCATTCTCTCTAAGTGCCTGCTAAACATATGGTTATAATTTCCAACTACTGAAATTGGTCAAATGGACAATAACACATTTCCCATCTTGTAATGACAGTCTAGTGAGGCCTGTTCATGCCAGTTACACTTTTTAGAGATGAATAAAATTAGCACGTGTTAAAACAGTCATATCTTTTCAAAGCCCTTTAATTATTTGCAAGTCTCACCAATGAGGCCCAATATCAGCCACTGCTCTACATATAGCCAAGGATTAAAAATGATATCTAAGGGGGAAAAAAATGCTTTCTATAGCTCTATGTTTTGCTGATAATTTCTTGATGGTTAGATCTAATATTCAAATGTAGGTTTTGTTTTGAAATAGTAAAACCTCACAAGAAAATAAACAAATGGTCAAACAAAATAAAAACCTATGTAATGTTTCTTCATGAACTAGCTCAAAAATATAGCCATTTTCTATGCAATTGCTTTTTCTGCAGAACTATAAGTATGCTCTGATTTTAGAGTAAATCTGAAAGCAATTGAATAAGATGTTACCTCTAGCTCTATTCCGATTCTGCTAATAATAGTAACAGCTATCATTTATTCTTAACAAAAGCACTTAACAGGATAACTTTGTTATCTCTCACATTCTGGATAACCCTGGAAGGAAGTTAACCTCCCTTTGCAGGGCTGAGGAAGCTGATGCTCAGGGAGTTAAGTGACCGTTCCAAGGTGGGTGGCAGAGTTAGAAAATGACAGTGCTGGCATGTCATGGAGGCTCATCCAATTCCCAAGCTCTGTCAACTTTGCCACCCCTTCCAATCAAGTAAAGACAGTGATCCTACAAATCTTATCTGAGGTGTATTCTGTAACAGATGGCATTCATATGGAAGACACATTCCCATGGGGCTCTTCACACCCAAACATTTACAGGAAAGTAAAACAAATGGTGCCAGAGGCAACACACAAGGAATGATATCTTATATCACACCACGCTTTTTCGTGGTCTTTCAGTATCAGTTACTTACTCTACCTTGTAACTCAAATTTAATATGACATAGGTTATAATTGATTTTAGATACTTTAGCCAATGACCACATCTCTTTCTCCCACTCAAATATGCATCACAGAATATAGAAGAATGAGAGTGACCACGGTATAGGTACAACATTGAATCCATTCTAATTTGACATTTATTTTCAAGCCAACTATTTGCAAGTTGTAGTAATTTATTAATAGAAATTACCTTCTTGTGACACACTTCACATCGAATTGAGATACATCTCTCAATATTGTAGTTAGGAACTACTTGTGTGGCACAGAGTAGCTACTCAAATTTTAATTTTATTTGATGAAAGTTATAGTTTTCCTAAATTAAAGTTAATCTTTAAATTGCGTGTGAGGAAGGGAGAGACGGATAGAGGGAATAAGTGACGGTAATGTAAGCAATGGTTTGACATCTCCATGGGGTAGAAACTTGCTAACTTCTGAGGTGGCCCATTATAATATTATCAACATCTTAAAATGAACCGAAAGCTTTTTCTCTGAACCTTCCTAACACCCAATGGTGCATGTTCTACTTTCTGCAGCCACACAGAACTGCTTCACTCCCGCTTGTATGTGACAGCCTAAGAATATTTAAAGACATCACACTTCTTCCCTCCAGGCTAAACACTGCCAGTTCTTTCAACTACTTCTCCCACAATGTGATGTTTCAATCTTCTCACTATTCTGGTTACTCTCCTCTACTTCTTTTTGCACGTGTGTCCTTTCTTTGATGTGTCTCTTACATCTAGTATTCTCACTGAGTGCGCTGGCTTCTATGGCCTTGACTGTGGCGACCTGAACAAAGAGGTAAACTGAGACAAGCTTAAATAACCAGAAATTGAAGTTATTCAGAAACAGCAGAAAAACTGAAGTTCTGGAACTGCATGATGTAGCAAGCTACATGCAAGTCCACTGAGGGCTTGCGGTGGGCTGTATTTATGGGCAAGGAGTGCAAAGACAGGGGAGCCCAAAACCTAACCCGTAAGTGGACTGGCTTGAGGATAGGACCCTTGCGATCTTCTTGGCCAATGTGAATTGGTCAGGAAATAAATCTCAGTCTTCTGTAAATCAGGAAGCCTAAAAAAGTTCCATTCTTCTGAGGACAAAGACATGAGATTCCCCATTTCACAGCCTCCAGTTCCATTTTAGATCGAAATCCTTTCACAACTGCTCAGTTGAAACTGGCCCTGACATGCTGTTGAGCCAAACAACCCAAGAAATTCTGTTTAATGAGACCTTTTCCTCCTTGGTCCTTGATATTGCTGCTATCATCTTAAAGCAGTGATTTTCAATCTGTGTTCCTGGAAACCCTAGAGTTAGCAGAAGTGCCTCAGAGCAGTTCTGGAGGAGCCAACAGTTAGGAGTGAAAGCCTCCCACATCCCTGCCTCAACTAGAGCAACTACATTTTTATCCAACTCTACATGAATTTGAAAAGATGGTTTGAAAAAAAAATTATTTTTAAGTTTGAATAGCATTGCCCTAGAACAGAGAAGGAATAGAACAAGGATGTCCAGAAGACAGCAAGAATTCAGGGGACCAAACATCTATCCAGGTAAGAACACCTTGTCCTAGGAGCTCAACTTCTTCTAAGCAACATATCAACTTGCGATACATGTAACAATCAAATCAGAGGATGTGTCCACCGTTCTCTTTTTTCCAGTTTTACTGAGATATAATGACAAGAGCAGTGTATGATTTTCAGGTGTATAGCATAATTATTTGACTTACATATATTGTGAAATGATTACAACAGTAAGTTTACTTAACATCCATTATCTCACACAGATGCAAAAAGGAAAGGATTTCTCCTTGTGATGAAAACTCTTAGGATCTAGTCTTTAACAACTTTTGTATATACCGTACAGCAATGTTAATTATAGTCATTATGTTGTATATTACATCCCGAACTTCTGTTCTTTACACAGGCAAGCTCACCCTACCCACCAAGCAAGCTCCTGTCTGGCATAACTGTGTGTAGCCAGCTCAATCCATTCAGCTGGCATGGAGCCAGAAAAGGGGCAATTCCATGGTACATCAGAAGAGTACTTCCTAAAATTCAGAATATGCAATGCTATAGTTCTATTCCTGAAGGTCAAAATAAGGTCAACAGCCCATTTTACCTGGTCAAGGATAGGGTCATTACTTGGAGACATAGCTAAGAATTATATCCACACAAAGGTTTAGAAAATTGGTTCTCAATATTAACTACACCTTAGAATTTCTGAGGGACTTTAAACAATACCAGTACCCCGGCACTACACTGAGACATCCTGATTTAACTGGTATTAGATATGACCTGGGCATCAGTATTTTATACATCTCCCATGTGACTTTAACATACAGTCAGAGCTGAGATGCTTTCATTTAAGATACAACTAATTGAACATATAGAGGAAACTATTTGCTCATGTGTAGAGAATCAGTCGGACTAATAATGGTTGAAGTGACCAAGGGATTTAACAGTGCTTGCAGAGAGATTATTTTGTGGTGAGGTCAGGCAAGAAGGGAGATATCAGGAAGTAATCGTTTCATTGAGCATTTCTCTCAGGCTTCAAATGATCTATTTGCATATTGGGAGGTGAACCTCCCATACATTCAACATACACCTTGGAGAGATTTCTAAGCAATTAGTTACGGGCACAGACCATAGGCTGCCACAAGCGGAAGGTCCACTAGCAGAACCAAGCAAGGGTTTGAATCCAGAACAGACAGAGAGAGCAGAACAGACTAGATCATTCAAACTACTCTTGCTGATACCCTCAACTCCCCGACCCCCTGACTTCTCTTTCCTTTAACAGTGTTTGTTGAATCCTTACTTACTAGGTCAGATGTATTAAGTTTGGGGAACTTATTTTTCATTAGAAAAATGAAAAGACATTAACCCTGGTTCCTCATGAAAATTAATAAAGACGAGCCTCATTTAAAATGAAGTCAAGAGGCCAGAAGGGTGAGGCCTCACACACTGCCACACAAAGTTAATTAGAAAGATGGTCAGTTACAGACCTCAACAGGGAGAAATGCACCTTGTAAATTGATAGGACTTTACTACTTTAGGGAGAAATATACCTTGTAAGCTGATACAACTTTACTACTTTAGGGAGAAATACACCTTGTAAGTTGATACACTTTACTACTTTAGCAGGAGGAGGGAAGATTTCCTTCCTTGCCCAGCAACTCAGCTAATAAGAAATTGACACTACCCTGAACTTTTGGACTTTTCGTTCAAAACAGCTCTTCCCAACTTCCTCCTTTTTCCCTATAAAGTAACATTCCTCCCCTTTGCTTGTTGGATGTGCCTATAGTTTTTGCTATGGTATGCTTGTCTCAAAATTCAATTATCTGCTATTCTTGAATAAATCCATTTTGATGGTAAAATAATGGCTGTTTCATTTTTTAAGACAACGGCTCGGAGCTTGCATTCTAGTAGATGAAATTATGGTCAAGTTTTTTGAAGTAGTAAATTACATTCCACTGTCAGCTTCCTTACCTCCATCTCACTTTCAGCCTACAACAATTTCCATCCCCTCCACTGACTGGTAGCTCGCAACAACAATAGTAACTTTGCGGCCACCAAATCCATTCACTAAACACTCGATAAAGGTTGAATGGCCATATACTTTTATGTTTTAATGATGTTTATTTAACCTTGCTTTGGAATTAGATAATATTGCCCATTTTCTCTCTAAAAATTCTAGCCTTCCAGATTCCCTGAAATATTTTGCTCTGTGTGGTGCTTTTCAGTCCCTGACACTTGATCCTCTTCCTTTGTCCAACGCTCTAGCTTTTCACCCCCTTTTGCCCTCTGCCCAGAAGACACCTCTACCAGGTACACCTACTCCCTTGACCATCATATTTATTCCCTCACATGTTACAGCTACCATTATGTTCCTGGCTTCAAAATCAATATCCTACAGGCAAGTCTCCCCAAAGGCCAAATCTACTATGTATTTACCTGTCCACTGAATATCCTGCTAGGTGCCCCACAGGCATAGAGAGTCCAACACCTGCAAGTATCTTTTGCGTCTCCCACACCCATATCTTGTTGAGACATCTCCATCCTCGAGTGTTTAGGTTGTAAAGTGGGAGCAGTCCTCCATAGTCATTACCCCTTCCCCACCAACACCCACATCAGACATTAAAATGGTGCAGAAAAACCTCAATTTACTCCTTAAATGGCATTTACTCTTTTGAGATGTATGGGCAGAATGCCATTTCATATACTTTTTTGGTTAGCACTCTGTTAGCTGGAATAGTATTTCATAACTGCAGTTTTAACAGCTGCTAACGAAACACACATTATATACTGTGGAATCGAATATGTAAATCAAATAAAAATACATACATTTTACAAGTTTTATATCTTTTAAATAAGAAAAAGAATGGGCCAATCAGATGCTTTTCTTAAGACGTGGTTTGATTCTCTGCCATTTCTCTTGAGTCTGATATATACGATCAACATCCTTTATAATCACATACCACTGGCAAAAATCTAATTAGAAAGCAGGAAAGAAGTATATTTACTGTTTATTAAAATATAATAATAACAAGGGCTATACAAAAACTAGTCTCTGCATGTGAGAAGTATGGGCCATCAAGTGAATAACATTAGAACATTATTACAAACTCTCCTTGTACCTCTCAAAGACCATGACAGAAAATCCATCCATAACTCAAAGCAAAACTCTGTAAATCCTTTTCTTTTCATCTTCTTCCCAAGTCCACCATCCCCTTCCCCCAAACTGCCTCTCCACCCAACTACCTGGGTGTTCCGCCTTCCACACCTTCATTCCCCAGCTTCCACCCAGCTTTTAGCCTCTCTACCTCTTTTCCTTTTTCCTCTAATCTTTCTGGTCCTATCTTCCTCTACCAGTTTCCCCAGTCTGAGGTAATTTTAAACACCTGGAATCAGGCTGACAAAGACAACTCTCCTAAGAGACTAAAGAGACAGAAGAATGTGCATGAGCAAAAACGAAGGTTATTTTAGCTCGTAAGAGTGGGAGAAGACTGAGGACACATTCTCCATCGACAAATCTTGTTTCCACCACCCTCATTCATGGTATGTAGCCGACATGCACACCACCTATCCAATGACTTCTGAGTCTGGAGGAAGGCAAAGGAACCCAGGTTCAGAGTTCTGTGTCTCCTCACTAAAAATAAAGTCTCTACCATCTCTCTTCCACGACTTGTAGAACTGTGGATGCTCTGAGGAAGTCCCTCCGGCATCTCCACCAACAGTCAAAACGGGGGATGGCTCCCAGAGGGCGCATGAGGAACTTGGCAGACCTACTCCACAGCAAAGCCATCATAATCAGTGAAAAATTATAAAAATACAACCGTTTAAAATGGTGTTACTGTCCTAAGGGTATACAGCAATTGAAGAAACATTTATTCAAAAATCTACTAAATCTTGGCCAGAACAGCAAGAATCTGGGGCACTTCGGCCATGTCCTTCTCCCTCCCTCATCCCCCAGCTCAGCATGAGGAAAGTTACACTCTGGGTGGGTGTAGCCAAGAATATGTGGCTCCCAGTCCCGCATTTGCTCGTTCCAGGCTGTGCTAGCTATGCTGGAGAATGCTGCCAGCATTGTCTGTTCTCTGTGACAGAAGCTCAATTCCAGGTGAGTGCAGCCGAGGGGCTGAGGGCTCCCCTCCTCCACCCGGCCCCCACTCGCTGGGTGAAGGCTCTGCTGCGAGCACAGCAGGCCCAGGATACTGGGGTCTCAATCCCCTCACCCACTCACAGGGTTGCAGTTCCGTGTCAGGAGAGGCAAACCAAGGAGGAGCCCAGGTTACTGCTCCTCCCAGCACAGGGTTCCTAAAGCAGGATTTCACGCTGAGAGAAGGAGGCAAGGATCCTTACTCCCTGCTCTGGAGCAGTGAGTGACTGAGATTTTGCCCAGAGGTAGAGATCACAGACAGATTAAAAGCCAAATGTCAGTGTTTAGAAGTCTTTTCAATGGAGCTCTTAATTTCCCCAAGGAAGAATCTTTCCATTTCCTTTCTCGGCTTTATCCATCCACCTAGTTCCAGTATTCTGGGGAGATGGGCGGGGGGGAGTGAATCAGAATGCAGGGTTCACTTAGTCTCCATACTCGGTCTTGTAGAATGTCTCCAGAGTCTAAACTATTTTTGTGTGTAGGTGAGGCTGGGAGGCACCTTGGCACTTTGCCCTGTGCGTGTATTTCCACCAATACTCCCTCTTCAGCTTTTTCCCACGTCTCACCTTTGTAATGCCTGGTCTTTCTAAATTCTGAGACCTCAATGTTCTGTGTGTGAGAATTCTCCTTACTCTTGACAGGGTGATCCTCTCTCAGGGTACCTAGGCTGCAGGCTCTTTGCTAGGTTGTCAGTTATTTCATATGTATTCACTTTCTTGATTTTTATTTGTACCATTTCCTGGCAAATGAAATGGACTGGCAACCCAAAAGCCATTCACATCTTGCTTCTCTCCTGTATCCTCTACTAAAAAGGCTGGACAGCTAAAATACTTGCCTTCTTATACCCTTTGCAGCCAGGACTGGCTGAGGGCCCAGTTCTCGCCTATGAGACAGAAGCAAATGACGAAGTGGGGCTTCAGGAGAGCTTTCTAAGAGGAACAGACTTAGTTCCCATGCCACGTTCTTTTTTCCTGGAGTGGCAGGGCTCATCCGGGCATTATGAGGGCAGATTCCTCATGCTAGTGTATAACAGAACCTTAGAAATCATGGCAAAAACAAAATTAAAAAAATAAATTACGTAGAAGCCACTGAAATCACTAAAATCCCAGAAAGAGACCCAGGTCATGGATACCAGAGGCTTCATTCATGGAAATTTTTCAGGTTCCCTAGAGCAGCTCTGTGAAACACACAAGGATTTGCTTGGGGGGTTTTAACTGTCACTTGTCTCTGTCTTCATCCTCCTCTCTCCTCAGATCTATTTTAGTGATAATTTCTGTTAAAAATAAGAAATACATTATGTACAAGCTCCTAGTTTGTTCTCTTTTTCTCAGGATTTTCCTTTTGAGGCAGGGAAGGTATACCACTGAGACCCCAGGAGACTGGCTCTCTGGGGACAGTTCCTATATTCGCCCCTACATCTGCTTCTGAATCAGGGCTCACTGTTCCAAAATTAGATCAAACTCCTTCCCCCAAGCACATAAGTGAGCAATGGATATTTATAAATGATTTCTTGGAGAAGGCTTGAAGGTAGGTTTGCATTGAACACCTGTGGTTTAAAAAAAAAAAATCACTATGATAAAAATCACCTTTAAAGATCTCTAATTCAATCCGCTAGTTGTTAGTCGCCAACCACATCTTTTCCCTACTATTCTTTCCTTCCCACCTCAGGCACTTCCTCCAGCCTCCTTGCCACCCCAGCCTTTCTATTTTATGCAGAGTAATTTATCTCCTGTCTGTTGCTCATCTTCACATGCATCAGCCAACCTCTTAAAACAAAGATCCATTTTTAGAACAAGTTCCTCTTAGGAAGGAGTTTCCAAGAGAACTGTAAATAAGAATTATTTCCTGTCACACTATAGCCATAAGTTTTGTTGCTGTTGTTGAATGATTTCACTCACACTCTCTCTCCCTGTGTATGGCTATAATTCTCTCTCTTGCACTTCCTCAACTCCTCAGTCCTTATTTTCTTCTCCCCAGTTCCTGCTTCTTTTTCTTTTGTTATTTCTATCTCCTTCCCACTTCTATTACGTGCTTTTCCCCTCTCTTTGCAGTAGAAGGGGTGATGGTGTGACAGGGGGCCAGTAAGGGAAGAGGAGATAATGATGAAGGGAAAGAGGATACTGGCAAAGGGGCACACTGGGAAGACTCCCAAGAGGCAGGGTGTGAACTGGATTTTAGGTGCACATGATTTGTTGAAGGAATGCGCTCCGAAAAAGCACATAAGGGAGGAGCGAAACAGGAAAGTAAAGGTTAAGAGCAAACAAGGATGTGGTCTTGGTCGAAGACTGACTTTGGCCTGATTCACAGGGAGAAAGCTCTAGAGCAGAAATCACACCTAGCAACACCTTTCGTATAAGGAATCCGTCATTGGCTGTCTGCTGTACCCCCAATGGGGGAATACAGGGCTAACTTTCAGGACAATACAACAGAGAAAGGAGGCGGCAGTGTGATCTAAGCTACCAGTCTTCATAGGGCAGTGGCATAGGAAAGGGGGTCCTGGCAAGGCTTCACACAAGTCTACTGCAGGAACTGACATCTGCTAAGGAAGAGCTTAGGATGATGTGGCAAGTACTGTGCTCAAAAATGTTCTTGAACTTTCTCAGTTAATCCACACAACAGTATGAAGGGATAAACTTTTCCTCCTTGTGCTAATGGAGAAACGAAAACTAAGAAACCTTAAATTATATATGAAGTTAGACAGTAAGAGATAGAACCTATGTAGTGTAAGCTGATTTACTATAATGTCCGAGCTATGAACCATTGTTTGGTCCTTATAACTATGAGATAACTATTACATCCCCAATTTACAAATAATTTTGATTCAGTTCCATTAATGTACTTATGCTTATGTACCTTGCACAGAGTAGGCATTGATAACTGGCACAGAAATAAGTAATTAAAACAGCATGATAGAAAAGATACTAAACATAATTAGCCACCAGGGAAATGTAAATCAAAATCATATGACGTACCACTTCATACCCACTAACATAGCTAAAATTTAAAAAGGACAGACAGACTTCGGTCAAGATGGTGAAGTAGGTAAATGCTGCTAAACTCCTCTCACGACCACACTAAAATACAACAAACTACAGAACAATCATCATGAGAATCGCCTAAAGTCTAACTGAACAGAAGTCATACAACTAAAGATGTACATAAGAAGCCACCTCAAGACTGGCAAGAGGGGCAGAGATGTGGGGGGAGAAACGAGCTGGTCCTATACCTGCATGTGGTGGTTGAGAATTGGGAGGGATATCTCAGTTGTGGAGTTACCTGGGAAAGCAAGAGATCCCAGCCACACATCAGGCTCCTCAGCCCAGGGTTCCAGACCCAGGAAGAGAAGTCCCCATGACTTCTGGCTGTGAAAACCAGTGGAGATTGAGCCTGGGTGAGACAAGGGCTGCAGGAGTCCCAGCCATTTCTCTTAAAGGGCCCATGCATGGACTTACTTGCTGACGGACTCACTCACTCTGAACCCCAGCGCTGGGGCAGCCCCTCGAAAGGCACCAGGGACATAGAGGGAGGAACTGAATTGTCTGGCATCAGGGCAAGTGCTTGAGAGGCAGCTTTCTCTCAGACAGAAGTGCTGGCAGAATCTACTGTTTCTTTGTTGACTCCTCCCTGATCCCAGCATGCAGATGCAGGTGGCCGCCATATCTGAGTCTCCATCAAACTAGCTAATATTGGTTGCCCTGCCCTGGTGATTCCCTGAGACCCCGCCCCATCCTACTTATGGGCACACCCAAGCTGCTTCCAGTGGATTTTCCATATAAATGGCCTGTCTTGGCTCACGCTTTGTACTTTCCTAAAATCTCTCAAAGGTTCACAAAACACAAACAAGCACCACCTGGCCTCGGCATGCCCCATAAGTCTCGCTGAGCAGCCCCAAGCCCAGCACCAGCAGCAAGCAACCTCGGTTCACAGCTTGGCCTCTCAAGGCACCTCCAAGCCAGCACAGGTGGCAGCCATCTGTGGATTGCTTGGTGAGTCTTGCCAGGTGGGCGCTGGCAGGGCACAAGCTACAGCTGAACTTGGCCTGTGGCAGGGCCCTTCCCAAAATGCCTCAAGACCAGCACACCTGGTGGCCAGCTTCAGACCAAGCCGGAGCATTACTGAAGCTGCATCTAAGGACAACACACCCACAGAACAGATTGGGCAGGTACCAGAGTCCTGCTTAAGCAACGTCTACACTGTAGGGTCAGCCCCTGAAAAACAGCTCCTCCACAATTATGCCTAGTCCTCACAACCAATCAACCTGAGGGTCAAGTCCTCCCATGGACATGCAAACAACAACAAGGTTCAACTACAACGGGAGAGGACACACAACCCATACAAGGAACACCCAGCTCAGGTGACCAGGGAAGACTGTGCCACTGGGCCCCACAGGATGCCTACTACATAAGGCCACTACTAAGATCAGGAGACCTAGCAGCCCTACTTAATACACAGAAACAAACACAGGGAGACAGCCAAAGTGGGGAGATAAAGAAACATGTCCCAAATGAAAGAACAGAACAAAGCTCCAGAAAAAGAACTAAACAAAATGGGCACAAGTAATCTACCAGGTGCTGAGTTCAAAATGCTGGTTATAAAGATGCTCAACAAACTCAGAGGAAGAGTAGATGAACTCAGTGAGAACTTTAACAAAAATAAAGAAACATAAAAAATGGAGATAGGAAACAAAAAAGAACCAGTCAGAAATGAAGACTACGACAACTGAAATGAAGAACACGTGACAAGGAATCAACAGTAGATTAGATGAAGCAGATGACTGAATCAGTGATTTAGAAGGTAAAGTAGCAGAAAGCACCCAATCAGAACAGCAACAATAAACAAAAATCCAAAAAAAAAAGATAGTTTAAGGGGCCTCTGAGATAACATCAAGTGTAACAACATTTGCATCACAGGGGTACCAACAAGAGAAAAAGAACAAGGAATTAAAAACCTATTTCAAGAAATAATGACTGAAAACTTCCCTAACCTGGCAAAGGAAATTAAACATTAAAGCCCAGGAAGCACAGAGTCCCAAACAAGATGAACCCAAAAAGGCCCACACCAAGACACATCATAATTAAAATGCCAATGGTTAAAGATAAAGAATCTTAAAAGCAGCAAGAGAAACGCAATTAGTTACCTACAAGGGCGCTCCCATAAGACTGTCAGCTGATTTCTTAACAGAAACTTTGCAGGCCAGAAAGGATTGGCAGGGAATATTCAAAGTGATGAAAATCAAGAACCTACAACCTAGATGACTCTACCCAGCAAAGCTATCGTTTAGAATCAAAGGACAGATAAAAGCTTCCCGGACAAGAAAAGCTAAAGCAGTTCATCATACCAAACCAGTATTATAAGAAATGTTAAGGGGACTTCTTTAAGGAGAAAAAAATCAAAAATATGAATAACAAAATGCAGTAACTACACATCTATCAACAATTACTTCTAACATAAATGAATTAAATGCTCTAATCAAGAGACAGAGTGGCTGAATGGATAAGAAAACAAGACCTTTACATGTGCCGACTACAAGACTCACTTCAAATCCAAAGACACATACAGACTAAAAGTAAAGAAATGAGAAAAGATATTTCATGAAAATGGAAACAAACAAACAAAGCTGGGGTAGCAATACTTACACCAGACAAAACAGACTTTAAAACAAAGCTATAACAAGAGACAAAGAAGGGCCCAGTAATCTCACTTCAGAGCATGATCTAAAAAAACCCAAAACGCTACTTCAAAGGAACATGGGAATCCATATGTTCACTGCAGCATTATTTACAATAGCCAAGCTATGGAGGCAACTTGGGTGTCCATCAACGATGAATGGATGAAGAAGAGGCGGTACGTGTATACAATGGAATATTACTCGGCCAAAAAAAAGAAAGAACTCTTGTCATCTGCAACAACATGGATGGACCTGGAGGGTATTGTGCCAATTGTAGTAAGTCAGACAAAGACAAAAGCCACATAATTTCACATATATGTGGAACCTAAAGAACAAAATGAACAACACAGAAACAAACTCATAGATATAGAAAACAATTTGATGGTAGCCAGATGAGAGGGGAGTTGAAGGAAGTAGGTGAAAAAGAGGAAAAGATTAAGAAATAAAAATGGTAGTTACAAAATAGTCACGTATATATAAAACATAGCATAAGAATATAGTCAATAATATTGTAATAACTGTGTATGGTGCCAGATGGGTACTAGATTTATTAGGGTGATCGCTTCATAAATTCTATAAATGTCTAATTACTATGTTGTACACCTGAAACTAATATAATATTGTATTCCAACTGTAATTGAAAAACAGAAAAATTATTTTTAAAAAAGCACAGACAATAACAAATATTGGTGAGGATGTAGAGAAATTGTAATCTTCCTACACTACTGGAGGGATTGTAAAATGGTGCAGCCACTTTGGAAAACAGATTGGCAGTTCCTAAAGTGTTTAACATAAAGTCACGAATGACCAGAAAATTCTACTCTTAGTTATTATACCCAAGAGAAATGAAAACACATGTCCACACAAAAATTTGTTCACAAATGTGCTTAACAGCATTATTCACAATAGCCAGAAAGTGGAAACAACTCAAATGCCCATCAACTAATGAATGGATAAACAAAATACGGTAAATGAAGAACTAATACATGCTACAACGTGGATGAACCTTGAAAATATTATGCTGAGTGAAAGAAAAACAGTCACAACAAGATAAGGTTTGATTCCTGTGACAGGAGATGTCTGGAAGAGACAAAGCCACAGAAACAGAAAATAGATGACTGATTTAACAATGGTTTAAAAGTAGATTAACGCCCAGAGCTGGTAAGGCAGGGGTGAGACTACACACGGGGCACAGAGTTTCTTTGGGGGGAGTGACAAAGTATTCTAAAATTACATCGTGGTGGATGTGGTTCCATAGTGCACCAGTCAGCACATCTGCTTTACACGCAGAAGGTCCTGGGTTCACACCCCTGTGGAGCCACGGTCCCTGGTCTACAGCCATGCCAGCCTGAACAAGCCCAATGTCTGATCTCAGAAGCTAAGCAGGGTCAGGCCTGGTTAGTACTTGGATAGAAGACCACCTAGGAAGACCAGGTGCTATAGGCATAAATAATAATAAATAATTAAAATAAAATAAAATCAGATAGTGGCTATAGTTATACAACTCAATGAATATACTGGAAACTACTGCATACTTTACATAGATGACCTTTATGAATGAACATTATACCTCAATAAAACTATTTTAAAAAAACAAAAGCATGATAGAAAAATGCACAAGATTCTAAAGGAAACAGAGATGAGGGGTCTGGTAGGTGTCAGTAAGAATGATTTCAGTAACAGAAAACCCAAGTTAAGCTGAATGCAACAAAAAGGGGATTTATTACCTATATATCAAGGAGGTTAGAAGGTCGGTTACAAAGTGGTTAAGTCAGAAACTCAGTATGATCTTCAGAAATCCCAATGTTTCCACTTTTCAGTTCTTTCATTCTTAGACTATTGGCCTTTGCCCTGAGGCCTATCCCCTCATGATGACAAAGAGGCTGCCGCAGCTCCACATTTCACTTCCTCCCCAGCCATATCCACATACTGGAAGAGAGAACAAGTCTTTTGGCTCCTTTTTTAAGAGTGTGATACACTTTAGCAGAAGCTCCCAACACATTCTCTTGTGTGTTGGCCATCAAAATTTATAACTTGATTATTCCTTAAAAAAAAATAAAGTCACTGTTAAGGGAATAGAATTATTATTGCTGGCTTGAACTAGTCAAGAGTCAACTCCTGGGTCCAGAAAGAGGCCCAGCCACCCCTGATGCTAAAAATCAATTAATCAGTCAATCAGAGTGTTGTTCAGTGAAAAAAAGGGAGAATGTGTGGAAGCAACTAACATCTATCACAGTGTGAAACAAGGAAGCAATCTGGATAAGGCAATCCTTGAACTACATTCTAATGTGCTAGTAGAGATCTGACAGGTTGGATGAACCTAGGAAGAAGTGGCTTGAAGAGCAGGGAAGGGAGAGTGAGCATTCTAGGAAAAGGAGACAGAATGAGCAAAAGTATAAAGACCAGGAAGAGAATGGAAAACTACAAGTTGTTCGCTAAAGTATAAAAGGATAAAAGATGGGGTCATGAGCCAGCAGGTAAACAAGTAAACTAGGTTTGTCTGTCTACAAGCAGTTTATGAAACTAGAAGAGACAAGTCAAACATGCTTTAGATTCCTCTGTCAGAAAGGTTCAATAAATGAGCAATTCTTCCCTAAGAAACAAAAATGAAAGAGAAAAAGAAATAACTCACGAGTTTAGATAGTAGCTTTAAACTAATGCTCCCATTTTTCCAAAGCATATCTACTCTCTCTGTGTGTCTCTGTTCCCCTCTGTCTGTCTCTCTCTCACCACCCGCACTTCACTCCTCCCCCAATCCCTAGCCCCCATGGCTCTCTTTTAGGCAGCAAAGGCCTGCAAGCCAGAGCCAGACCTTTTATTAGCCTGTGTTTACTGAGCTACCCACTTCATGGAGTGGTTTAGGATGGAGTAGAGGCTCTTGCCATAAGATATCTCATTGTATGTGAGCCTCTTTTCCTCTAAAGCATTTCTGATGTAAGATTTCCTGGTATGGCTATATGTTCTTTCATTCTGATTGAGTGCTTTTGACTAGGAACTGGAAATGGCTTAGAGAAATGCAGAAGGGAGAGATGAACAACCTGTCAAGGAAACAGAAGCCCATTCCTAATGGGTACTCTCTGGATGCACGGTGCTCCTATAGAATGCTACCTGCCTTAAAACGCATGAATTTAGGGTGGTCTCCTACTCCCTTTCCCCATACTTATGTAATCTAATAATATGAGAGTGATGCCTAGGGTCCCCCTCCTGAACCTGGGAGCCATCTCTAACCAACTGTAGAACATTCCTAAATGTGGCTTCATCATCTTCTAGGCTCAATGATCTGCAAAGCCAAAAAGTATTTGTGAGACTTGGTACAAAAGAGAAAATTATTTTTCTGTTCTAAACTAGTCAAAGTTAAGAAGTCCTAACCTTGGGATAAGGGGATAGGGAGATAAAGAGGGTGGGAAGCAGTCATGTTATTATACAGGCCTTCTTGGTAAATGAACTTCATTTACTAAATGCAAAGAGTAATTGAGGAGTACCAAGATGCAAGAGCTCTTTTCTGGTAGAGGTGATCAGGATTCACTATTATGACAATAGTGAGGATGGCTAATCTTTGTATTCTATGCCAAAAAAATGCCATTTATACCAATGGTAGTAATATGCTAAAACTAATTAAAGCTGTATCCAAGGTCACCCCAGGTAACATTACAATTGCATCTGAAAAATAGGATAGATATAAAAAATTATTTCCAAGTTTCCCACAAGAGAAGTAAAAACATAATCACTGAAAATTTCTAATTTAATAAAGAGAAAAAAGCAATTGAAAATATGTTTACAGCTCATATCCGTCCAAGAGAATTAACTACTGTGCATTTTAAAACTCTTCTCTCAGTGAGGGAGTAGGTGCAATAAAGCTCAGCACATTTGGTCTCAACCATGAAATAAAATGATCATCTGTTTATCGATCATTTATTTCACACAAAGGGCTCACACCAATAAAGCTCAGATTTTACAGAGCAATGAAAGAAGATAAAACCCATAAAACATACTGTATACCTTTATAGCTTAAAGATGTCTCTCAGAAAGGTGAACCAAGTATTTACAAACAAGCCTATCTCATTATCTTTTTTCAGACTGATTTTTTTTTTTTTTTTTTTTACAGTATGGCAATTCTCCAGGTAACTGGAAATCAGATTGCAGCAATTCTTTAGGTATCTGAGCATGATTACTGTAGTCAGAATTTCCTTGTTAGGAGGAAAATGTTCTTGGCACTATTGTCTAATGCCTGCTGGGTGGAAGCAGCCCTGATCTGACAGCAGAAAAAATTGTCAGCTCCCTCTCCTACTCATCAAAGCAAGAGGTAAGGATGGGACAAGAAGACACAACCTGGGGTAGGAGACGTTTCTTCCCAAATAAACAAATAGCCTTTCTTTGGGAATCAGCACTCACTTTGGGGGATTCTTGTGCTCAACTGTTGATCTTTTACCCTTTCAATTCTGACAGTCTAATTCAACAGAAATTTATTTAATAGCACTATAATCCAGGCACTGGAGAGGCAATGAGGCTCCTCAAGGAGCTTATTGTCCGAGAGGGAAAAAGACACATAAACAGATGATCCCAATATAGTCTGTGTGATGAGTAAAACAGAAGAAGGCACAAGCTGTGATGGAGGATGTGGATGAGGTCAACTCTGTTGGAGACAGATGGGGTTGTGGCGATATTGTGGAAGGGTTCTCAGAGATGCTTCGACATAACTGAAATGATGCATTATGATTGTATTAAATACTAACATCTTATATGTGTTAATGAGTTTGTAATAAATATAAAATAATTAAAATAATTTAAAACGATGACTATCTTTTCTCATAAAATCACGTAAGAAACCACATGAAACCACACACCTTAATCCTACTGTCATTTTAGACACATTTTTTATTTTTTTTTCCCTTCTATCCCTTTGCAGGATTCTTACCCTGAAGGGGATGGAAATCAGTAAATGTGATTAGAATGACTGGGGAGGAGTAAAAGTGCCAAATATAAAGGAGGAAAGAAGCAGACTAAACTCTCCCTTTCCTGACTTCAGATTTCCCATCTGCAACAGCATAAGCTGGAGAAAGAAAATAAGATTTAACTTTAAATCAAGATTAAACATTTAATGATGACATGAGACTGGAAAGCATCTTTGTTTATCTGAAAACGAGGAGCAGATTTATGGGAATGGCCTTAAATTTCATCCAAGGACAAAGAAAAAACTAGCCCAACATAATAATAAAAAGGGACTAGTTGATAAAAATAAAACTGTTTCATGACTTAACTCCAAAGCAGTTCAATGTAAAAGAAAGAGCTGAAATCCAGGAAAGAAAGGGAGGGAAGAGCAGAGGGAGGGAAGGAAGGACAAAAAGAAGAAAGGGAAGGAGAAAAAGAGGAAGAAAAACATTAGAAGGAGAGAAGAGTTGAAACCATGGTGAAGGATAGTCAAATGGGAGGAAAAAATAAGAAAATTAGAGAATTAAATCAATCTAAGAATGCTAACATCCAACTAATAAGATTTCAAAATTAAAATTGAGTAAGAGCCATATAATTCAGCAACTCCACTTCTGCGTATATACCCCAAAATAACTGAAAAGAGAAACTGGAAGAGATATTTGTACATACAGGTTCACAGCAGCATTATTTGCAAGAGCCAAAAAGTGGAAGCAACCAAAGAGTCTACCAACAGACAAATGGATAAACCAAATGTGGTATATAATTACAATGGAATATTATCAAGCCTTAAAAAGGAAGGGAATTCCAACACATGCTACAGAATGGAAGAACCCTAAAAACATTATGCTAAGTGACCTAAGCCAGCCACAAAAGGACAAGTACTATATGCTTCTACTTATACAAGAGTAATGATTAATTCTATGTCAATTTAGCTAGGCTACAGAACCCAGATATGTTGTCAAACATCAATCTAGATGTTGCTCTAAATGTATTTTTTAGATGAGATTAACATTATAATCAGTACAGACTTTGAGTAAAGCAGATTATCCTCCATAATGTGGGTGGGCCTCATCCAATCAGTTGAAACTCAAAAATGTATACTTAAAAATGGTTAAGATGATAAATTTTATGTTATGTGTATTTACCAAAATTTAAAAAAAATAAAACAACTAAGAGGACATGGTCACTCATAAAGAACGTGAATCCAGAGATTTGAAAAGACTGTCAAGAGCCGGACCAAGGAATGAGAAATGACAACCAAGGCACACCACTGTGAAATTCCAGAACATCCAGGTTAGAGAGAAGATTATAAAAACTTTCAGAAAGAAAAAGAAAACATATAAAAGGTCACTTATAAAGGGAAACTAGAATGACAAAATTAGACTTCTCAGAAACAACAATGGAATCTAGAGGCATTGTTTCTAAAATTCTGAGGAAAAATTATCTTCAACCTGAGTTTCCATACTTATGCAAAGTATTAATCAAATATAGGACTACATTTAAGATATTTGTTAAACATGTAGAACAATGCTCTTCATCAAAATGAGTAAGTAAATCAAGAAACAGGGAGACTTTATATCCATGAAACAGGGACCCAAAAGGGTGATAAAGAATATTCCTAGAGGATGATTGTGCAGAAGGCATAGAGTTAGGGACAGAAAATCTGTGGGCTCAAGGAAGGTCTCCAGAGAAAAGAGGTCCCGATAAATTATCCGATGAACTTGTCCACATGCAAAATTATAGAGGTGTTTCCTTCTCTCTTCCTCCCTCCTTCCCTCACTTCCTCATTCACTTCTTCCTTTTCTCTCTCTCTACTTATTCATATTTAAATTTACATATATCTTATTCATATGTGTGTAAATATTTTAATACATTTGTATGTACAACAAAAACAAAGCAAATGAAAAAATCTATGTCATTATTACCTTCAGGACAAACAAAAAATATAAAAAACAAGGAAAGTAAGTGATGAAATTAGGCTGAGGAAAAATAGTTTCAAAGTGTTAAATCCTCATTCTGCCTAAAAGGAAATAAATGAATAATATATAAAATTAATAAATTAAGAGACTGCAGTATTATTTTAAAACATGGAGGCAGATATCAAATAAAACAGGCAAAAAGTTAAAAGTGTTTGCCTCTGGGAAATTGGATTGGAGATTGGGAAGGGGCAAATCCAATAATTTGACTTTTTTCCTTAAAAGCCTTTTAGTTTCATTTAAATGTTAAAAATATATTTTAAAAAGTGGGTATTCTGTCTACAGCCATGCCAACCAGAATACACCCGGTCCTGTCTGATCTCAGAAGCTAAGCAGGGTCGGGCCTGGTTAGTACTTGGATGGGAGACCACCTAAGAAGACCGGGTGCTGTAGGCATAAAAAAAAAAAGTAGGTACTTTTTAGTCTGATAGAGACTACATACCTATTAGAATGACTCAAATCCAGAGCACTGACAACAGCAAATATTGGTGGTGACATGGAGCATCAGTGCTCTCATGCATTACTGATGGGAATGCAAAATGGTGCAGCCACTTTGGAAGACAGTTTAGCAGTTTCTCACAAAACCAACCAGACTCCTGCCATATAATTCAGCAATTGCACTCCTTGGTATTTAACCAAAAGAGTTGAAAATCTATGACCACACAAAAACTTGCACACAAATGTTTGCCACGGTTTTATTCATAATTACCAAATTCTGATAGCAACGAAGATCTCCTTCAGTAGGTGAAGCGATAAACTGTGGCATATCCAGATCCTGGAATATTATTCATTGCTTAAAAAAAAAAAAGAGGTATCAAGCCATGAAAAGGCATAGAGGAACATTAAATGCATATAACTAAGTAAAAGAAGTTAATCTGAAAAGACTATAAAGGGTAGAATATGACACCTCAAAATAAGCCACTTTGGCCCAAGAATTATTTTGGGCTAAAAGCAGTTAAAAAGAAGTAGATGCAAGAAAAGCTCTCTGCTCTTGTCCTATTTGCCTAAAAACAGGCCATAATTTTTTTTGAATGTCCCCCACTCCCTTCTCTACCAGCAGTGCCCCCCCTACTCACTATCTTTCCAAGACTGTCTTGGTCCCTTTCACTCTGTCTCTGAGACACCACACACTGTGGAGTGTTGTAAAACTAGAAAATAATCCGGTAAACTAGTCACAAGGACAAGACAGGGAGTGATATCTTCAGGCGCCAGCTCCCAAGAAAAACAACATCGCATCCAGGATGCAGATAACAAGACTGTCTACCAGGCCCTGTTTACTATAAGATTTAGGAGTCCCCCAGAAACAATATATCTTTGTACTAGAAGCTAACAGCCAACTTCTGCTTTTGTAATCTGCTTACTTGCTTGATCAAAGGCCCACCAGGATGTGCGTATAAGCTTTATAATCTGTCTCCTCTAAAAGCTCAGGGCTGATTCTCTGACGCCGTGTGGTAAAGAGAGTCAGTCGCCAGCCAGCTAATAAAGGCTCATAATTAATCTCAATTAGCTCCGTGGGTCTTAGATTTGAACGCACCACAACGGTGTTACCCCTTTTCTAATAAACTTTCCTTTTGACTCAAAAAAAAAAAAAAAAAAAAAAAAAAGATCCAGCAGCTTCCAGAGTTAGTGGGGAGGGAAGAAGCACAGAGATTTTTAGGGTAGTGAAACTATTCTCTGTGATCCTATAATGATGGATACATGTCATTATACATTTATCAAAACACACAAAATGTACAACTCCAAGAATGGATCCTAAGGTAAACAATGGACTCAGGGGTGATAATGATGTGTTAATTTAGGTTTGTGCATTCTAACAAATGTACCACTCTGGTGGGAAATACTGAGAATGGGAGAGGCTTCATACGTGTGGGGTGGGGGTATATGAGAAATCTCTATGCTCAATTTTGCTGTGAACCTAAAATGGCTCTAAAAACTGGTTTATTTTTTTAATTTTATATTACAAAAACCATGTCATGAAAAAAATTACAGAAGAACTACTCTCACATGGTCTTCACATAGGAAATCAAAGCTGAGTGGAGCCAATATGGAATCATGGAACGAACACAGGCATCGGGGAGCCTGGTTCCAGCCTTGGACCAGCACTTCACCATCCAGGTTATCTTGGGAATGTCAAGACTCTCTTCTGGGTCCTATTTTCTGCCACCAAAGCACTAAGGAGCCACACTAAACATAAGCCCTACAAAACAACGTGCTGGAAAAAACTTAATCTGTGGTCAAACAACCTCGGGAAGCACAATGTAATCTGTCTCCTGGAGACTCCAATTCACATTAATATTTTAAAAGGAATGTGAAATCTTACAATAAAGAAAACTTTATATTTTTTTAACCTGCTTCATAAATCTCTTAGACCATGTGTTCTCCTCACCATGTTTTTTTCTTTTAACCTATTGACAGTTCTCTGAACTACTGTTCTGTGGAAAACTAAGGGAAATATCACCTGTCTCAGTGGAGACTGCTATAACGAAGTACCATAGACTGGAAATGTATTCCCATGGTTTTGGAGCTAGAAGTCAAAAATCAGGATGCCAGCATGTTCAGGTTCTGGGGAAATCCCTCATCTGGGTTGTAAACACTTGTCCTCTTATTATGTCCTCGTGTGGAAGAAAGAGGACTAAAGAACTCTCTGAGGTCCTTTTTACCCCATTCATGACAGCTCGACTCTAATGACCAAGTTACCTCACAAAGGCCCCACTTCCCAAGACTATCACATTGGGGTTAGGATTTCAACATACGGATTTGGGAGGACACAAACATTCTATCTATAAAAGTACCCAAAGATCATTTCTAAGATGACTATTCTAAGATTCCTTCATTATCTAAGACTCCACAACAATACCCATATAATGGTCCTTTGATCACTGACAGATTTGGGAAAATGCACATACTTGAGTCATTTCTTTCTCTGATTTCTGTCTTTAGTCCTGTAAAATAACTTCATAAGAAGTCACTTAATATGAGGTGATAATATCATTTCAGAAATAAAATTCCCGTAAACTAATGATAGTTTCAAAGCACAGCTTGGTTCTACAAAATTGTTTTATCTAAAACTTATGTAGCATAAACTACATAACAGATAAATGTCTTATCTGAAAATGAATAAACACACACAGAGGCATTGCCAAAGGATTCTTCAGCATTCTAACAAAGAACAGAACTAATTCATTTCTTTCTAGGCAAACAGCAAATCTTCCTCTTGTGATAGAAACATATTTGAGGAAAATGTAATGTATTATTTTATAACTATAAACTAATTTTCTTATGAATTTATGAACACAGCTGATGAGAGCCTCTATCTGTCAATGCCACAACGCAGAAAACAATTCTACTTAGAGACAAGAAGCGAGAACCTGATTAAAATGCAGTCGATAAGAAGTGTTCGTCATAGATCATACAGTGCTGAGAGGAACTCTTGCTTTGATGACCTGCAAACTGTGGGAGCAGATGCTGATATTGGCTCAGGAGAGTCATCAAGGAAACAAATATAAAAGAGCAGTTACACAAGAATATTTAGAGGCCTCGTGGTAGCAAAAAGAGAAGGGTCTTCAAAGCGTATCTACGAAGATAAGGCATGAGAGGGGTCTGGGTTTATAACAGTCATCAGCTGTTGAAGAAGCTGGAGAGCTTGACATCATTAGGAACCACTCGAGCAGATCTTTCCTTATGGGAAGTATTTATGGGTCAACTTACAGTCATTATTCTTGATTCTTCTCATTAGGATTACATGAAAAATCTAACCTGCCAGAATTAACATTCTATAGAGGCTTGTCTTCCAGAAATCATCACCATAGCCAAGGAAAAAAAAAAAGAAAAAAGTATCCCCGTTCAGGCCAATTTAAAAATAAATCACCATCTGCTACCAGCAGGAAAACCACATAGGTCACAGAAGAAAAAGACTGATCTGCAGCCATTGCTGAGTACCTACGTGCAAAAAATAAAAACCCAAAGTCCCCACTGGCTCTGGCACTCAGTTATTAAAACAAAATACAAATATTTTCCACTTCATTAGAGTTCAGTCAACTCATCCTCTGTCTTTTCCAGATCCAAAGGCACACAATTCACTTGAAAACGATAGTTTCTCTAAATTTTATCTTTCAAGTTGGAAAAACATATTGTACAGCCAGTCCTCAGTAGAGACTGAATAAACCAATCTGGTAAGCCATCAAGTGGAAAAAACTTCTCAAGCAAGAAGAAATATTGTTAGAGGTTAGTGACCACAAACTAAAACACAAATGGAAAAAATTCAAAGCAAGAAACCTGGCTTTTATTATGTAAGTTAATTGCATTTTCATTTCCTATACTAAAGTGCCATGTGGACCACCGGGCCCCTCTCACCTCCTGTGCCATGAGGCACTATGGACTTGACCAATGAGAAACACCAGTCAAGGTCCACTGACTTAAGAATTTATTCTTGCTACTGGCTGAGTTTCACAGTAAAGGGAATTCCAAGATGACAAATCTTTGTCCAAGACCCATTGGAATGAACATATATTTAGGACTAAAATTAATTATGGTTGGCTTTCGAGGGAGATTAGGAGATATTTGGGTTAACTGAACTTTCTTAACTAAACTTTTCCTCAAAAGAAACAGGAGACCATCTTCTGTATATTTTAATAATTTGTTATATTTATAACGTTCAAATGATTTGGTCCTTTTTAAAGGCGATCAAGGCATGCCATCCCAAAATATGCCACTGTGGCATAAAAATTATTTTGAGCTGAAGGCATTTGAGTTCCTGAAATCTCTCATCTTCCTATGTGGATACTCCCAAAAGAATTCAACTGCTGTATAGCCCTTCCATGGGACAATTCTAATCATTTTGGAGACTAGGACTCAAGAAGTAAAAACACATCCAAAGAGACATTCAAGACTATCGTACCTCTCACCTATTTTCCTAAAAGCCCATTTATCTTTCCAAAAAGTCATTTGTCTTCTATGAATGCCCTTTCTCCTGACCCGCTTTTACGAAGTGCTTTGTTTTCCCACTGCCTTACTCTCCTTCCCTTCACCTATTAGGATGGTATACAAGCTCAATTCTAAACACCCCTTTGATTATTCATCACTGAGCATACCCATGTGTATGCAAACTGCACGTGTGAACAAACTGGGTTTTTTTCTCTTGTTAATGTGTCTTTGTCAGTTTAATTTGCAAGCTCCCAGACACAGAACATGAGAGGGTATACGAAAAGTTTTTCCACCCCTACAGTTTTTCAGACAGATGTCCAATCCACTTTGGGTACAAATGGTGAGTCCTACTCAGCAACATGTACACATGTAGATTCAAAAATTCAGAGCTCTTTTTGCACGCCCTCAAATCTTTCCTTTGTTGTCTTATTACTGCCAGCACATGGCCTTGGGTAGGTATCTGGAATCTCAGATAGGGGAAAATTTTAAATTACAGCCTGTGCCTTTGGGTCCAAAGCTGAGGCACAACTTATCTAGAGGCAGAAAGTATTGTTAAGTGAGCTGTATCATTTGAATGGTAACTCTTTTAGTGTTGCAAGTAAAAGGCAGACATGCCGCCATATCCTGGGGAAAATGTAAGCATATCCTGTGGGGCTTGATAAAAGTCCCCCCACCTCAGACTTCTTTGTATGCAGCCCTCAGGAGAGGTTGACCATTTTGCTTAAGCAGACCCCTGGGAGGGAAGATACTTGATTAGGTTGACTTAGACAATAGTTCACTGGTTAGAAAAGATGTCAAGAGGCCCAAAGTGGAATCACTACAAGGAAACAGGAAATCTGGGCTGGTAGTCCAAGCTCAAACGAGAGGTACAATGTGGGCCCCTGGTACAGAGTGCCCCAAGTGTGGGAAATGGGCCCTGGCTGAGTCTGGAGCTCCTCTGGATCCACTGAGGCACATTGTCATGTTGTGGGAAAACGGCTGAGCATA
Source organism: Eonycteris spelaea (assembly GCA_003508835.1). NCBI lineage: Eukaryota > Metazoa > Chordata > Mammalia > Chiroptera > Pteropodidae > Eonycteris > Eonycteris spelaea. Next base: position 18,563,695 of record PUFA01000014.1, on the reverse strand, counting down.
TCATTATAAGCTTGAAGCCCAAACCAGGCCACCAACAGAAGCCTGTGCAAGGATTTATGTGAGGAAGGGCATCACTGAAGGAAGAGATAAGAGATCACCAGGCTGCCCAAGAGAGGCAGCAGCAGAACTCAGAGCAGCTCATCGGCTAATGGGTCTTTCCACTTCTCTCTCGTCTGGTGTGTGCAAGGACTGAAGCTTCTATCCAAGGGTTCTAGGAAAAAGAAAGGCAAAAGGAAAACAAAAAAACAGTGGAAAATGACTAGATTTCCTGCTAAATAAAAGTATGTCAGGATGAAGAACATGAAGTAATGTTTTACCTCAAGCTGGTGAAACAGGTCATATCATTTTCAGAAATATCATTTGCGTTAATAAATGTATATCTACCAACTATTCATTTAAATAAAACTAGTAATCATTTTTAAATGAAAACTAGCAGTTATACCCAACCCCCACTCACAAGGGAGAAGAAATGGCCACTGATTTGAGACAAACATCTTATAAATAATTTTCCTTTTTTAGGAATATAGATATAAAAATTTTAACATTATTAACAGAGCAAAAAAAAATTACAAGAAAACCATTTAAAATACATTATTTCTCTTTGACGTTATTTTCACAGGACATGGCACTATTTTGAGGTCTTTATAATCTCACAATTTCCCTTTGTTTCAACTTTGCTTCGAAGGGCAGATATATATTAGCAGAAAACAAGTTAGCAACAATTATGAATATTCACAGAGATCTTTTTGTTGCACAGAAAAGCAAGATTGGGAGTCTAATGAATGTTTCCAGTGCTTTATCAAATTAGATTATTTGACCACTTTGATAGCACAGAAAGCTCTCTTCCCCCAGAAGCTGCAAGACAGAGAGAACCACTCTTTCTACTCTTTTTTGAGCCTCTTCATTAAATGGAAAGACACACACTCACTAGAATTATAAGCAAAAAGCAGTCTATAGATATCAACTTTACTGGTAGAAGTGGGGGAGAAATGGATAGAGTCTTATTAATAGCAAAATAAAGAGAATATACCATTAATTTTTTTATTTTACTAGATTAAGAATTTTAACATTACTTTGGGTGACGTACAAATCAGAAAACATATAAAAATATGTGTACATCACCTCTAAGCATTCTGAAATTGAGAGAGAGAATGCTATCACAAGCAAAGTGAGATGGAGACTCCATTCCTAGAATTTTATGCCATTGGTACTACCAAAGACTTTTTTTTTTTTTACTTTTATATAAAGGGAGAGAGTATAAGAAGAGCAAGTTGTAAATACAATTTGCCTTTTTAAGCTCTGCATGTTTATATAATTAACTCAAGCTCAATGAGCTGCAGCTTCATCCATAAAGAAAATGGCTATACCTTTCAGGTTTTCTAAGTGGTTTCTTCACATCTCTCTCCCAACCTGAGGCACCTTGGCCATGCTACATCATAGCCACCCTCCACACATCCTTTTCACCACCATCTCTAGGGCCAACTGGCTTTGTCTTGATACTCATTTCCCAATTCCAAATTCAAAAAAAAAAAAGAAAAATGCTTGGTCCAGCTCATCTTTTCACACGAGGCTATAGATTTGGGGGATATTATTCTTAAGTCATATATTCTCCTCTCCTACAGTCAACTAACTGATGTGGAAGGACACAGTCATTTTGTCATTGTTGGTCTAGCATTAACAGAGCAAATTTCAAAAGACAGGAAGGCGGGGAGGGCAAGCAATGATCAATAGCTGTGAGCTAACAATAAATATCGTAAAACTTCATTAAAATATCTGTCTTGGCACTTAAGACATTCAGAATAAGTGTTTCTAAGGTTTCTTTATCATTTTTCAATATTAAACAAACTCTGAGGTATCTTTTTTTGTAACAGTGAAATAAAAATAATGAAGCACCATAAAATTCAAGCAAAAAAGGAAAAGTAAGGCAATTTGAACAATTTTTGAGAATTTTAGTCACTTCAGAACACTATAGTTTGCAATCTGATCATGGAACAAGTAAACCACCAAGACATTTATTGGGACAGATGTTTGTTTTTTTTAATAACACAAGCAATAAACACTACTCCCCAATTTTTGAATAATAATTGGTCTCCTCTAGTAAATAGCTAAAGAGGGGAGCACGGAGTAGCTCAGATCCTGGATGTCCTTAAATATGATGACACATAGTGGGTACTCAGTAAATGTTTGCCAAATGCATCAGTGAACCAAGGTTGGGTTTTCTTTGACTTTGGCAAAGTGAAGCAATTAGGCAGTTTTAACTAAGATGTAGACTAATGTAAAGTGTTAAGAAAAAAATACATAGGTAAAATGCAAACAGAAGGGGCTGTTTAACTAGGCAAGGACTGGCCAAGGTAGGAAAAGGTAACACAGGCATATGGGGAGCAAAGTTGGGAATAATATAGGGAGGAAGCAGGAAAACTAAAATGTTAAAGCAAGCTATATTCAGAGACTGCAATATGCTGATCAGCCCCACAGCCAGAGACCAAGAGGAAATCGGCAGAACAAAGATACTTCTGCTGGGATTGCTAACAAACCATTTCTCCACACCATGAAGGAAAAATGAGTCTTTAAGTTGAGCCCTACACAAAATAAAGTCATTGATTCCCTATGGTTAAAATCATGGGGAACCTATGGATCAAAAACCGGGAATTGCCAGCGGCTTTTCATACTATATATTTTGACCTTTTCATGCTACATACTCCTATCATCCTTTCTCACTGTCCACCCATATCAAAGGAAAATGGCTAAACAAAGTCTTTAAGCTGTGATTCACAGAAACTAAGAATGATATATAAAGTGAATTCCCCGACAGGGTGTTTTTTCTTGTCTTGGCTTTTTGTCTTTGCGTTTTCCCTTCCCTAATAAACTTTCTTTTGACTCTAACTTTGGCGGGTGTTCTTTGTGCTCAGCAAAGAACTCCCCGTACATAGCTTGAGTTCCCCTGACTTGGGGTAACTTGCCCTGTCCTGCATCAGGAGGTATGCTCACGTTTGAGTTTTCCTTAGTGTGATGAATTTACCAAAGAACGTTACTTCCAAAGTGAAAGCAGCTGCCTTGGTTCCCTAGTAAAGTGATTTCCAGGAACCTGAAGCCCAATCTCAAGGCATCTACACACATAACCAGCAGAGACAACTAGGCCTTCTGGGAAGCTGTCACGAATCGGGCAGTGTCCCATCTAGCAAACAGAATGGAGCTCTGAGGAACTGTGCCAAATGGAACGTTTCAAAATATCTCCATGTATCCAAAACTTATCTCATGATCTTGTCCCACAAATCTGGTCTTTCTCCATGGCTCCCTATAGCAGGTGAAAAGCATCAGCCCCCCATTCAATCACACAAAGGTCATCCTAGGTGGTCATTCTTCATCCCCCAATATTACTCAATCATCCTATCCAAGCATGTCAACGTTACCATGAGGCTGTGCAAATCTGTCAATGGCAAAAGTAACCCAGAAGAAATGTAAAAAAGCATTAAATTCAAATTTTGTGATCTTGCACTATGTATTTTTAATGTGAAAAAAAATTCATATCTATGTCGTATAGTGTTTTGCTTTCCCAAAAACCTAGTATAATATCGATAGAGTATCTTAAAATAAATTATACTTCACAATCTAGGAAGTATTTTTACATAGGAAAAACATCCTGGATTGTAAACGATTATCAGACAGGCCCCTAGTGCCCTAAGAATAGCAAGGCCACAAGGGGTCTGGCTATAATCATTCGAACCCCATCCACGGCGTACTGAGGGGACCTGCAGCCCAGGAGTAAGGCCTAGGGGAGGGCAGACTTTGACCAGCAATCCTGGAGGCCTAGGTACCTGAAGGCAAGTGCACAAGGGTGCCAGCCAGTGACCAGCATCCAGACATCCTGGGATTTGTCCTGGTTCCAGAACTTATAGGAATAAACCCGGCCACCAGCTGGGATTTCTGGGGTATACGATACGTTGCCAAATCTAACCATTTCAAAACAGAGTTACCTGTTTCCCTGAAGCCAGATCTCATGGGAACTCCTCAGCCCTGCCATCCTGGGAACCGCTGGGAAGTCCGTTGAGAGACACTTAGGAGACCTGACTCCACAGAGGACCGGTGCGTGAATCTTCCCAGCAGAGGGCCACAGGGGGTCTGATTCCAACGACCTTCCCCGCTCTGCATCAGGAGTGCAGTGCCATAACAGGTAGCTCCAGGAAGACGGCCCGCTGGGCTAGGGCAGCCCCTGCTTATACAGGCCTAGTGGTCCTGAACTAGGTGCCTGGGAGGCAACTGCGCATGCGCATGCCACTCAGCCTCGGCAGCAGGGAGTAGGTCCCGGATTTGGGAAGAGCGGGCTTATTCATGGTCACAGGCAGGTACTTGTAAGGGCTGCCGAGGTCCATCCTGCTCAAAAATAAATTAAATAAATAATAGATAGATAGAATAGGTAATAGATAGATAGATAGATAGATAGATAGATAGATAGATAGATAGATAGATAAAAATATAACCAGAAAAATTCATATGCACTAAGTTGAGATTCAGAGGATATAGATTCTCGTATTACATCTGATCAGTATTCATGGCCTGGGGCAGGACAGTTCACATAAACCAGGAACTCTCTTTCCTAAGTAAATATACTGCTGAGGGCACATTGGCCTGGAGAACATCACAGACCATGAATCTCCCTAAAAAGCCTTTAAGTCTTCAGGCAGTCCTCATTAGTGAAATAAAGGTAGCAATCTGTTCTCTTAGCACAGCTCATAAGATATCTTCTCGTGCAGATGTTACATACTACTGACATTGTCATTTATAGTTTTCCCATTTCCAAGATCACAATAATAAAGTGGGCAAAGAAAATAATGAATGTTTCTCCTCTTTCCCAACCCTTCTTGTCTTTAGGCCATTAAACAAGGCTTTCTTGCAGTATAAATATCTGTCATACCCCTATAATGGTAAAAATAAAATAAAAAAAATCCTTAGATTCTTTTTTCTCTCTCTTCCTATTCTAGGAATTGTCCAGTTTTCCTTCAAGTCAAGTCAGAAGTCCACTTAAGTGTCACTACCCCATAATAACCATTCCCCTTGGGCAAGCCTTAGTCAGTGTCTCTGAAAGTTTGTACAGAGTCATGCTAATGTAGGGAGGAAGCAAGAGGATTAAAATGTTAATCAAGCCACAATCAGAGACTTCAATAAGCTGATCAGCCCTGCAGCCAGGCCAGGAGGACACCTGCAGAACAAAGAAAGATTTCTGCTGGGATTGCTAACAACCCATTCCCCACACCTGCTCAGGGGACCAGGCACCAACAGTCATTCCCTATGGCTAAAACTTTGGGGAACCTAAGGATTAAAGGCTAGAAACTACCAGCAGGCCTTTCACTCACATATTCTTACCTTTTCATGCTACATATTCTTCCATTCCTCACTGTATGTCCATATCAAAAGAAATGGGAACTAAAGAATGACATATTAACTGAATTCCCTGAACTCAGGGTTCCTCTCACTCTCTGCCTCTGAGGGGAGACCACACTGTCTGTGTAGTGTTACTCTTTTTCTAATAAACTTTCCTTTTGACCCCAACTTTCGCACGTGTGTTAAATTCTTTCTACGCTCTCCACCAAAGGACCGACCCTCTTCTCTCAGGACAGTGCTTGGTCTGCCCCCACCCCACCTTACTAGGGGAAATTTGCCCTGTCCTGCATCAATGCTCTCTGCTTAGGATGAGTTCCTTAGCCAATCTAATTGAGTGCCTGGGAGTTGGTTTTTCAGTGCTAAAAAATGAAGGCCAGGCTTCAGCTTCAGGTATTTGCTCATTGGGTCCCAAACATCTTCTCATTAGCCTCCTTGGATATGTCTGAATCCTTAGTGGGTGGGCAACACTTGGGTTCTCCAGCTTGGAGCTTCTTGTACTTATCTGTCAAATGAGGGTGGTTAAGCCATAGGGCAAAACGCTAAAACTGGAAAAGAATGAGACTTCTTCGTCCACTGTTTTTCAGACTGCTGCTCACAATCTTAAAGATGTAGATCAATGTAGTGGCTGCCAGCTGTCATTTTTAAATAAACGATCAAGAGTTTAAAAAACAAACAAACTCAAACACAGTACACAGCACATTGCAAGGGTCTCTACACCAGCAGCATCAGCTATTACCAAGAATTCATTAGACATGCAAATTATTTAGCCTCATCCCAACTAAATCAGAATTTCCAGGAGTGAGGCCTGGAAATCTATGTTTTAAAAAGCCTCCAGGTAATTCTGAAACACAAGAAAGTTTGAAAACCACTGGGATCTAGACAATTTAGCCTTACCAATCTTAGGAGAGATTTGAGCACTAGAGAAAATGGACTTATTTCTCTTGGAAATGTTGAGAATGGCTGGTTGAGAATGATGTTCCAAGGTTCAATTCAGAGTCAAATTTATGTAACTTTACCCAAGTTCTCCAAAATAAAGTAATCCAACATAAGGGGTTGAACATAACTGTTTCTGCTTATATGTTTTCCTCTCTCTATTGGGTTTGTGAACAATGACCCTATTGTGACGAAAAAGAAATTAAGAATATAACTGTTACCAAGAATTAGAAACTAAGATTTGCTGAGGGCATTCCAAATCAGCTTCAACTTCACTTATCTAATCATAATAGTCACATTGACAAGGTCGCCCTAGGACAGTGATTTACAAAGCCTTTATTCTGCTTTAGCCTCGTTTAGCTCACAGCACACTCCCAATCAGTAACATCTCTTGCCACAATGCTGTGATTCTCATGGGGAGCCTTGGGGGAGTTGAGAGCTTGGAAAGTCTCCCTGAGGATTCTAACACCCCGCCATAAAGGATCACTGCACTAGGATAAAAAATAAAGTTGCTAATAACAATCTAAGCCAGCAGAGAACATATCATCCTACCAGAATAGTCTAGTTTTAAATAGGCATTGACTGAGTTCCAGGATGATACAAGAGCTCAGATAATTCATTGTTGTATACTTACTTACTCCCTGAAAAGAATCACTTAATTCTTTCAGAAGAAAGCAAAATCTGGCCAAGAGAAAGGGAAATTTTCTTGTCAATCAAGTAATCAACAGTTTTTATGTCTATTGTGTATGCATCAGTATATTAAGCAATATGTAGGATGTGCAAGGTTTTATAGCAACTGAATAGATCAGAACATATTAAACAACTAAAATATAACAATAAATGTTAAACTATGAAGGACTAATTATAAAACCATCTGAGGTGGTTTTAAGAAAAATAAATTCCTAAACCCGACCTTAGAAATATTGACATAAGAGTTATCACAGGAAGGGCCCGGGAATCCTAATTTAAGTCTCCCAGATGAATATGATAATAAAGTTAGGTACTACTCCATTAGTAGTAGGAAAATTAATTTTAACCAGTACAGTCAAGGAACACCTTCGCTGTGGAACAATGAAGCTGAGCTAAGCCCTGGAGGATGAAATAGAACATGAGCAAAGCAGCAAAGAGAGCAGAGGGGATCTGTGGACTTGGCTGGAACAGAAATTTTATCTGGGAAAAGGTACTGAGGAAGCTTTGGGAGATGGAAGATGAGTACCTAAGACAGTCAGAGAAGGCTTTCTTCCCCAAACTGAGTCTTTAAGATTGGGCAGGAGGAATCTGCTAGACAGAGAATGACAGAAAAGGGATTCCAGGCGGAAACATAAATAAATGAATAAACTTGTACAAAATTATACAGCCATGGAAGGGCAAGGTATGTTGAGTGAACAGTAGAATTTTCACATGACTAGTGAAGATCAGAATATGTCACCCCAAAATATGCCACTTTGGCATTATCTGACTAAAAGCAGAAACTTCTGAGAAACAAGGACCGCCATTTATCTCCACTCTGGGAGAGTTTTAGGATAATGAAGAAGAAGTTCGGCTTCCAGAGGAGTCTGCACAAGACAAACCTTACCAAAAAAACCCTTATCTTCCATTAGTTTCCCCATATATTTATTCCACAATTTACCACCCTAGAAGCTCAAAACCCCTTTCCTTTGATTAGTCACTTCTCCACAATTTATCACTCTTTGTTAAAATGGTTTATAAACTCTCAAGTCTAATTACCTCTTGGGGGTTTTCACATCTTTTCTATGAAGTACTGTGAACATAAAAAAATCATAATAATATCAATAAAAATGTGTGTATGCCTTTTCTTCTGTTAATCCGTTAGTCGATTTAATTCACAAGCCCCATTAATAAACCTAAAATGGTAGAGGAAAAATTTTTCTTCCCTTACACTAGAATAGGCATAGGAGAAAAGATGAGAGGCCTATGAGGGGTAAGATAGGAGAAGTGAGTAATATGATTAAGAAGTAAAAAAATAAAAGGGATTAGAACTCTCAAACCCACAAGAGATCAGGTAAATTGCTGGGTGTACATGCATATGATATATGGTGTGACAGAATCCTGATACCATAGAGAACCAATAGATTCATGCCCAATCAAGAAAGGGCAGCTCTCACAAACCAAGCCTATCATTGCCTTGGTGGGCAATAAGAGTTTGTGCTACCACGTCATCTGATTTATTTGTCAAAAAAACTTAGAAATCCAGATTTTTAGAAAATATTCCCAACTTTTAAATGATGCTCAAAATTCTTTAAATTATTAGTTAGGTCAACCAAAACACAATTCTTGGATATGGATCCAGTTTTTCATCTCTAGACTAGATTCTAATAAATAATTAATGCATCCAAATTGGACCACTGTTTATCTCATTCACTATGTGCCTGATTCATGGATTGGCAGAACATGGCCGACTAGGCTTCAGTTGTGCTGGAAAAACAATAGAAATCAAGTTTGAAGCTTTCATTCTGGAAATATTTATGTCCATATCTATAATCATCTATATATCTATATATGCATCTTTATTTGTATCTATGTTTCTACCTCTACCTCAATTTAAACATAGGCAAGATATTGTTCTCAAACTTTGCTAACATTCTCTAAAAACTGCCCAGGCTCAGAAAATACACTAATATAGACAGAGCCATGATTTGAAAAAAAGCATTATTTAGTAATTTTTGAGTATTTGAGATTCTACAAGATTAATTCTACAGGCTAATATTTAGGGGCGGGGGAGAGTACTGTTTCACTATGCAAGCTGGAAAGGACCTTATTTAGCAGCAGATACAAACTCTCATTTCATAAGCAACAAGAGTAAACCTATGGTCATTCTCATTGTTTTCCTTGTTGGAGGGCCATTCTAAAGACAAATTCATTAAAACTGGAAAATGCCACTATTCTCAGACTTTGTTATTTGAAAGGAAAAATTATTCTTTTAACCAAGTCTTAGAAACCACTCTGTGACAAATGACAAACTTATGTTCAAGTTTATACCTACTTCATTGCAGTATAAAAATTACCCTTCTATAGATTACAGAAACAACTTTCTTAAGAATCTCAGCTGCATAAATTTTAACAACTACATAATTCAAAATTTCCCTTATAATCATCTTTAAGGTTATGATATAAGAAGATTCAGTTTCTCTAAAAATTGATATGTTTTCATTTCAATTTTCCCCTTTACATTTTTTTTCAGAAGTATCAACTATGATTTCTCTTTACTCTTCCAGGAAGATCTGGAAAGGCTGGTCTTTAAGATCATTCCTGATTTAAAAAACAAAACAAAAAAACCTTTGTGTGGCTACCCTCAGTTTAATCTAACAATTTGCATTACAAAAATAATAAATTTAAGAGAATCCTCACTTGTTCACTAACAGTGTATGTTACAACTTACATGGAAAAGTGAGTCAAGAATGAAACCCTTAATTTCCCAAACGAATTTTGCATTAAATATTACTTTTTATTTAGCACTTACAACTCTATGAAATGATTATTCCATTTTTATTGTAAGGTGATTATGTATAACATATACAAGCTTAAACCAATTCAACTAGTTCCATCTTCCTATCTTTTCACATTCCGCTTATAATCCTTATTCGACTAGTCAAATAAGGACTATGAATTCAGATATGCCTCAGTCTCCAAATTGTCCTTATTGGTCTCACCATTTTGGCAGATCATGAAACCACCATGCCTTAGTTTCCTCATCTGTAAAACGAGAGTAATACTTACTTACACAGCCTTATGACGACTGCATAAAATATGGATCAATAATACCATGCCAAGCACATACTGGCTACATAATAAATGTTAATCCCTTTTCTCACACCAGATGATGCAAAATAAGGAACTGAAAAAAGGTATAGGAGACATGAAATTATTAGACATGAAAATGTTTGAGAAATGCAAAATAAAATCTACTGGTATCAATGTGAAAATTCTTTAATCAAATGCCTACACATGCAAACATTATGCTAATTTATGGTTAAATATAATTTTCTAAATATGCCTCACTTTGAAAACGATTTATTTTTCAGTATTTCTAAGCACCCAACCAAAAGTACCAAGAAATCATAACTTATCGTGAACTGAATGTCACACCCAGCCAAATGTCAAAAGCAACTGCATTACAGCATAAAAGTTTATTCACTGTGTAAAGTGCGTCGCTTTAAATATATTCTATTTGACATGGAATGAAGCCCTCATCTTCCCCCTCCTCCCTTTAAATTAAGATGCTTAGCTTGGGAAGGGCTTAAAAAGAACGCTAAGAGTAGAATGCAAGTTTTCTGAACATTTCCACGTCAAAGGAAAGTTGACTCCTCCCTAATCCTGAAATTACAGCTACTGCAGCTACAAGGAAATCAAAAGTCACGTTTTCTGCGGGTCTGGGCAATTGGATCCTCGACTCCCGTCCTAAGGAATTAGACAAGAGCTTACACAGTTTCTTTTTTGTCCATGACCCAAAGCAAAGGATAGAACAGGAAGGAATGGAAGTGACAACCACTCCGGCTACTCCCTGGGATCCAGAGACTCTTTTCACAGCCAACACCCACCGAAATCTAGAGACCCTCGCCCCACCCCCCGCAAGCTCCTCCCCCAGCCGCCTCGCCCGAAGATTCGCACATGCGTACACCCAATTAAGAGGGGCTAGAACGCTCCCCCTCTTGCCCTGTCCCCACGCCCAGCTGCCACGCAGCCAGTCCTCCTGCCCTTCTTTGGACCGCCAGCTTCACTATTCAGTACTACGCATGTGCAGAACTGTGCGCCCGGCGATCTTTCAGCAGGCAGGGGTGGGGACAGGCGGGACTAAGTTTCTTGCGCACGCTCGGGACATGCGCAGTGCGGGGTCTGAGGCGCCAGCTGTCGATTTGGAAGTTCCGGGGAAGCAGCGCATGCTTTTTTGTACGCCGTTTTTTTGGCCGGCGAAGAGGGGAGCCTGACGACTCGGAAATTTGAATACCACAGTAGCATGGAGTGTGACCTCGTGGAGACTGACATCTTGGAGTCGTTGGAAGATCTAGGGTAAGACTGCCAGGGCACGGGTCACCCAAAACCCCACACTGCCAGTCCCCCGGGAACACCTGCGCTCCAGTTGGAGACACCTGCCTCTCCACGCCGCACCCGTAGCTCCTGGATGTCTCCCCCACTATGGGCTCCGGACCCCAGTGCCCCGTCCACTGTCTGCCCTCCCGTTCGGGTCCTTCCACATACGACGCCCTTTGGCCTGCCCTGTGCTCCCTGCAGCCGACTTACCCGCAGCGTTTGTCAGTCATGCGTGTCATTGTCTGGGCTTTCTCTCACCCCCCTCCCTGAGCTTTTCTCCTTGCTCCCCATCCGCCTGCCCTACCCCCTCAGTCTAGAGGTTGCCAAAGTTGACTCTCTGTTTTCCTACTTGTCTTCCAAACTTTCTTCCCCCGTTTTGAGCCTCTACCCCTTCTCCAACCCCACCCCACTTTTCTCAAAAAATCTCCTTTGCCCAGTCATCACTGCATGCACCCAGGCTTCCCTAAGCCACATGTCTGTGCGCTGCATTCATTCTGTGAGCTAGCTTATTTGTGCACCCAACCTGTCACCACCTCCATAGGAACTACTGGCCGTTTTCCTTGACTGACACTACTTCTTTGAGCCATTATTAACCCTTACTCCTAGGGTCATCTTCACCCACCAAGTCTCCTGCATATTTATTGTGTTTTGTCTCTCCTCCCGACAGTTAACCTAAATATCTAGAACCTGGAAATAGGGCTTCTTTTCTCACTGGGTCACCCAGATCAGTGTACTCTATTAAAACTTGAAAACTTAGAACCTCTTGAGCTAAATGTGCTTCCAAAAACTGTGCTTCCAGAAACAAATCGAATGATGATTAAGTAATTGCCTTATAGGTACATTATTAAAAAAAAAAATTACAGACTTAGCTAGCTGTATTTATAAAGTAACAAGTCCTTTATCAAAACCATATCCCAGGCTTTTGCATAACATGGAAACGTTTGAGAGAACCCAGCTTTAGGAAAGGAAACTGTGAGGGTTCCCAAACTCTGTCCACTTAAGTAACTTGCTGTTCTGGTAGAAATTTTTAGAAAGGAGGTGGTATTGCTTATCACCTTTCTTGGTCAAAGTTAGTTATCATTGCTCTTTTTCTTTTTTTTTCTTTTTATTGAACTTGCTTTGATTTTTGTGTGACTATTCCAGACTTTAGGGGACTGTTTCTTTGATCAGAGCATAAGTAAAAGTCACATTCATTAAAGTGGACTCTCTGGTGGACATCTCAGGCTAAATTGCTTGCTCACACATGAAGTCATTAATTCATTAAACATTTTTGAGTAACCCTTTTCCTGTGGCAGTGTTGGGCTGAGCACTGAATAGTACAAAGTAAGGTAAGAGAAATTCGCTGTAAGAATATGCTGTGAGGAGATGTGAGGAGGGTCCCTTTACTGGAAAAGGAAGTTTAGGAGCTTCTTAGCAGTGACACTTAAGCTTAGTGTTGAAAGAGCAGTAGGATGAGGGGAAAAGGTAAACCTTATGTAAATGTAGTTGGTCTGCATGGATAGAGGTCCCTAACAATTGATGGATTCTGTTTCTTCCCAGTAGAATAAACTAAAACCAAAAAAATTAAATGTGTAACACAAGAAAAAATCTCAAGGCCTGACGCTTATTCCTGTTTAATACGTGGATTTTGAATCTAGATTCCAGAGTATATATAATCTCATTTTTTTGTGTAACATTTTTTACATACCATTCAATGTGTAAACATATAATTGTATTTGAAAAGGATCAAGTATTGTCATTTCTTTTAACATCACTATACCTCTAAACATCAAAGTATCTTAAGCATATTTAAAATGTCTTTAATAAGTTTATTAATATTTCATTTAAAAGAAGATAATATTCTGAAGAATATATATTTAAAATTCAAGAATGACAAAATCTTTATTCTAGCTTTATTCTAGATTGGAGTTTATTATCACTATTGTCTTGTGAACATTTGATAATATTTTAAAATTACGTTTGAGTCACAGGATTAGGATTCACTTGTACCAGTTCACGCAAACACCAACTCATCAGCACTTCTTAAATTAATCTTGACATTTCTCTTGTTCTACTATGTTTTACTAGTCTCAACTGTCATTTAATACAGGGAAAGGAAATAAATTTGAAAGTTTTTGCTTTCAAAGAAAGTCATTAAAAACTTAACCTAATAGATTTCTGGAAAAAATACCTAGAAAAGATAACCTAAGTTTTATTTCTGAAATAATACACTATAGGATAATTACGTATCACTTATTAATCTAGTTTTATACTCCATTCAGTTAAAATAATAAGAGCTTTCAGTAAATGTATAGAAGTTGACATAATTTAGTAGTAAATTTGATTCTATTCACATATTTTTAAGTCAAATTGCAGTTACCATTGATTTTTCTAATTATTTAGTATAGTTCTAAATTTCATATTTGCAAGTTAAGTGGGTCATCCTAACTTCTCTTTATTAAACTATTGCTTAAGTATTCAAATAATACATACATACATTGTGTCTGTAATGTACTAGGTGTGATTTTATATTCTTCTGAAGTGTGATTTCTTAACTCACCAGTTACAAGGGTCCATTGTTAGAAGATGGCGCTCTGTCTCAGGCAGTCTCTGCTGGAGCCAGTTCCCCTGAGTTTACCAAACTCTGTGCTTGGCTGGTGTCTGAATTAAGAGTGCTCTGTAAACTGGAGGAAAATGTACAAGCAACTAACAGTAAGTAAACACTCAGTTTTAGGAGCAAAATATAAAAATAAAATTGGGGTATTATCAGTTGACATTATCAGTACTTAAGCTAAAATTGCAAGTTCTTTGTTAATATATTTTTTGAAATTTTGTAAAGAAACCAAATACTTTTTTGGCCTCCATTGTTTTCAGAGAAAGGTGTTTTCAGAAGTTGAAAAACCAAAATATAGTCATGTAACTATTAAACATTTGTGGAAGTTGAAAAGATCCTATTACTGAGATACAGAAAAATGCAGACAAATATAGTATATATGAACTTTCCATTCTTTTTAAAACATGACTTGTGAGATTTTAAATTGGTGGCTAGAACTGACATTTTTCTCTTAGGACTACCTGATTCCAGAGGTATGTATAGCTTGTAAAGTAAACACATTGTAATTATTATACATAGGGAGAAAGAACACTTTTTTGAGAAGTTTTCTGTATCGTATCACTTGATATAACACAACCAGATCCCACACCATCAGATTAATGGCATTGAGAGATGTTTCACATTTGCCAATTTTGTTACTGTTTTAGCACTAGTTTGTTGACTCTGCAAACAGGTGAAGGCTTGGAACCTGACACTCCATCTGGTTCCCTCCTACCATGGGTAAACCTATAATAGGAAACAAAGAAAAATGCGTATCTGTGAACACACCTTAATGGAGAACTATACACATAATTTCATTTTCTTCTTCACAATCCCATTGTGAAGAGCTCACTCTTCCAAGTTTAGTATATTTAAGGTGTACATGTTCATCTAATTCTAAACAAGGAAGTGCAATGAGGTTAAATACATTGCCTGAGGTCACACAACCAGTAAGTAGTAAAGCCAGGATTCAACCCCAGCAGTCACTTTTGGGAGCCAGTGCTCTTAACTTCTGCTAGGCGGAACTTTGCAGAGGTTGTAGGAACTTTTGCACATACCTGTATTAGACAGTACCTATGTATAACCTGGAGCCCCACGGTTCAAATGAAAACATTTTGTAGAAGCCAACACATGAAACAGGTAGAAGTGTAGTGGTTCTAGTTGAAGTTGAGAGGGAGCATTTCTAACACAGCTCTAATCCTCCCCAGCTGCCTCAGAAGGAGTTCTGTGAAACTCTGGAGTTCGCAGCACACAGTTTGCAAAACCTTGATAATAGAGGCTTCCCCTTGTATAGATGAGAAATAGGATCCCGGTCAAGTCACTCAAAATTTGTTCGTTTTTGCCCCTCTGTGATACAGAAGCATCTAAACAGTAAGGAGAAAGAGCATTATTTTTACTTGGTTCACGCAGTGAGCTGTATGCTTGATGGGTTATGGGAATACAGAACTACAAATCGTATTTACTACCTTCAAATGTAGTCTAACTGGAAATAGACTATTTTCAAATGAAAGAACTGGAGATTAGTACAGTAATTAAATGCCTCACTCTGTGGTACACAAGGGGAGGAAATCAGTGCAGCAGTACTTGGGGACATTGACATCGAGGAGCAAGACAACTGGGCTTTGAGGGGTAGGTGGGATTTGATTGAGGAGGAGAGAATGAGAGGGCATTTCCGTCATAGGGAGTACCTTACATCAAGGCACAGAAGTGGCAATGAGACTGACCTGTGACAGTGAGGAGACCGGCCTGGCACAAATACAGGAAATATTTGTGGAAGTAGTAGATGACTACTATGTACACTTAGCAGGCACTACTCCATAACAATATGCTGGAAGAGCAAAGCAGAGGCTGTGAAGAATCTTTAAAGACAGACAAAAATTAGGGAAGGTAGAAATTAGGAAGCCATTAAAGATTATTATTTATAATTATTCCATTCTCAAATAAGGGAGTAACCTAATGAAAGTATTTTAGAAAGAAAATTGTCAGTGGTGTAAGAAAGGAGGAATAAGGAAAAAAAGGAACTTGTGTTAGGAAAATGCCATTAAAATTTTAATTTATATATGTCTGTTATGCTAATGAGAAAAACAGTTATTTTTATTAAATAAGATTTTAATCTTAAAAGGCCCAGGTGAAGCTGAAGAATTCCAGCTTGAGGTGAGTGGGCTACTAGGGGAGATGAACTGTCCATATCTTTCTCTGACATCTGGGGATGTGACCAAGCGCCTTCTCGTTCAGAAGAACTGCCTCCTTTTGCTCAGTAAGTTCATGGCTACTAGAATGTAGCTATTATTTTCTGTTTATGTTTTCCATGACTAATAACCTAGCTGTTAATTTTTCATTTAGCTTTAATTCAGAATACTTATTTTAAAGAAAACTTTATTAAATTTTCAATTTAGAAGCTGATGGTGGGCCTGTGCACTGGTAGCAGTGTTGTTTTGTAATTGCTATTTTATCATTTAGCTTTGGTGGTGCTGAGGCTGTTGTGCTTTACCTAATGTGACCAAAGGTAGTGTTGGAGTATCATTAAACCTTAGTGTTCTAGACTGGAAGCTCATTTTAAAATAGACTGGGGAAACAGCATGGGGATAATGAAGATTTTTTTTTTAATTAAAATATTTTGTCTTGTTGATATTTCATCGTCGGTTGGGTAATTGTTTAGGGTTATTGGTTTTGTTCGTAAATGTCAAATTACAATGTAAAAATTTGTGCAATAATATTTGCTTTGTTCCCGTACTTCACTGATCATTCTGGGAAATAAATTATTATAAAAAGTTCTTTCCTTCCATGTTTTTCTATACTAACTACTATTTCTCTCTCCACCCTGAAAAACATTAAGTAGATTTTTTTTACCTTAAATAAACTCTTCAATAAACTCAACCAATAGTTTTAATTCAGAATTTTTGTAACATTCTGAGACACATTTAGGTAAAGCTTTGGTTAACTGAATATTATAGTTCTTATTATGACAAACACAAATTAGAATTTTTAAAATATTGGCTTTACAACCATACTGTGGTTTCTAAAAAATGATACAATTCCAATTTCAAAGATTTAATTAAAAAAAGAAAAGTGTTCATGGCCATTATACTTAAACACTGTTATTCCAGAATCAGTTTCTTAACTTCCCCTTTGTCAAATGATTGTTGTGGAGGCGGGAGTGGGGATATGCCCATAAGATTAGATATTGCCTTAGATGTTGATACTGCTGCATATAGTTCAGTAACTTTCATATTGTATAAGTTCTGTAACTGGCTCAGCCACAGTGTACTGTTATTCTTCCTTGGTAGCTCTGCTTATCCTTACCAATACCTAATATTTGGCACTTAGAATATGTTATCTTACATAGGAAGAC
Organism: Eonycteris spelaea; assembly: GCA_003508835.1. Lineage (NCBI taxonomy): Eukaryota > Metazoa > Chordata > Mammalia > Chiroptera > Pteropodidae > Eonycteris > Eonycteris spelaea. The sequence continues at coordinate 18,546,410 of PUFA01000014.1, read as the reverse complement.
AACAGCTGTGTGGAAAGCCTAGTAATAACCCTAAATAGCTAATTGTTCTAAAAGCTCAGAGTTTGACTTTTTAGTGCTGATACTTACGAAAACCACTCTGCGTATAAATCTTAATAAAATACCTTTAACCCCTTTCCTGTTTCTTAAGCACACTACACAGAACATGATTATTTTGGACGCAGAGTCAATATAATAGCAATTTTAATGTACTATCACCACCAAAAACTTTAATATGCAACCATTTGCATGTCAACTAAATAACTAAGTCACCTAAAGGTTATCTACTCTTGGAACTGTTCACACATACACACTTACTTTCTTTATCTTTGTTTTTGCTGTTTCCCATTTTCTAAAAGATTCTACTCAGTTTTCCTCTTTTTCCTGCTAGTATTTACGTACATGTATTCATTCTCTATTTGCTCTATATGAATAATTCTCATCTTTCCAAGTGTCAGGTGTCCCATCTTGATGCTATAATTTTATTTCTTGCACACTTACCTTACGATTGATATTTTAATACATTGTATTTGGGGGGGGGGGGGATAAACCAAGCTCACTAGAATTGTAAAATAGAATGGTCTTAGATGAGTGACTGAAGGACTCATGTGTCAGGTTAAGAACTATTTTGGTTCATTTGGCATTCTGGTTGTCAGATCATTTCCCTTAAGTAAAATAAGTCAGATATTTGAGTTTCTAATAGATAAAGGTACTAGTCCTCTTTTATGCATTTATTCTTTATTCCTAACTAGATTGTCAGTAAAGGTAATCTTTTTTGTTTTATGCTATAAAATCTCCCGTGCCTTTCCTAGTACTTTGAACACATCAGCTACAGTTAATGTGTTTTGATGGTAATTGTACTGGTGAACTAATTTTGTGAATACCTGAGCTATGTTGTCCTAAATTTAGAGAATGAGTTTATTAAATCATATACTATATGATTTTCTAGAACAAGGGTTGGCAAATTCTTTTTTTAAAGGGCCAGATAATAAGTATTTTTGGCTTTGTGGGCCGTAAGGTCTCTGTCACGATTCTTAACTCTGCCATCGTAGCTCGTAAGCAGCTACAGACAGTGTGAAAATGAGCGAGAATGGCAGTGTTCCAGTAAAACCTTATTTATAAAGACTGATTATTTTCATGACAGTGGGATTTTACTATTTGGATCTTTTAACTCATACAGTTTGCTGTATGGAATAAGTTAAGATTTTTTTCCAAACCCATTTAGAATGATCTATCCAGAAACCTAACTGTAGTCATTATTCTAGAAAAGGAGTTGGCAGCTTTTCAGAAATGATCTACAAAATTATGATCGCTATAATTTATAGCTTTACACCTTGGGTATAAGAAATGAGATATTCAGGCTGATCACTCATTTTTTTGTTTTGTTTTGTTTTTTTTTAGAGACTTTTTATAAGAGGTTTTTACGCCAAACCTACAACATATGATGGGGGGGGGTGGCGGGGAGCACAATCTCAAATCCCTAGCTGGTCATTCTGTACTTCTAAAATTAAGAGCTCAGAAAATGTCTTTTTCCAAAACTATCTTTCTAATATTGTTAGAAGGTTCTCATTTTGTCACATAACCTGAAATCCTGAGACCCAAAAGATTACCTATCATCTTTTAGAAAAATTGAAATGTCCTTGGGATGATTAAAGGAATAAGATTGAATATTTATATCTTCACCTTAATTACCTGAAGCAGATTGCAGCCCTCATTATACCTGACTGCAATCAACACATGGGGATGATATTACTAGAAAAGGACTCTGCCAAGAAATAATTAGAAAGTTCCGTTGTTTTTCAGGAGAGGGGGCAAGAATGAGGAAAGTAGAAGGGAAAGGGAATACTGAGAAGAATACGGATGGAAGAAGGTTTCTTTTGAATATCCGGAGGGCGACATTAGGCAACTAGAGACCATAAGAAAGGAGCTTTGGGGAGTTTAGTGCCTTCCCTCTTCTATAAGTTAAACTTTGATGACTAAATAATATTTCACACTAGGGCTAAACACAGTAACTAGGTATTAGAAAATAAGCGGGCAAGATAGTTGTATCACTGGTGCAGGTCAGTGGTAAGAAGTAAGAAAAAAAATTGCCTTTTTAACTGTCGCTGAAAATTGGTCGCCTGCCTCCTTTTGCAAATTTGTCAACAGATGCCAACCCCTGTTCTGTAGGTTCCTTAATAGTGAAATGCGAGAATCCAGATATTTAGATGTGATCTACCTTGATCCTTTGGTTTCAAAGAAGAATCGCTTATTTTTAAATCAACCTTTAAATATATATTGGTTAAATACCTGAATTACAGAACACGTTTATATGTTATGTCGTTTGAGGTAAAAATGGTTTTCCTTTCTTGTTTTTATCCATTCTTGCAGCTTTAAAAGTTACATATCATTAGGTTATAGAGTTGTGACTCCAGACTTATGACTATTAACTGTAGCTGTATCTCATTTTGAAATCTTATTTTGTTTACTTCAGCATACCTCATCTCAGAACTAGAAGCTGCCAGAATGCTCTGTGTGAATACTCCTCCAAAAAAAGCTCAAGAAGGAGGCGGTAGTGAGGTCTTTCAAGAGTTGAAAGGCATATGTATTGCTCTAGGAATGTCCAAACCTCCAGCCAATATTACTATGTTCCAATTCTTCAGCGGGATTGAAAAAAAAGTAAGACCTTTAGTAAGACCTTTAGTACCAGATTGTAGTGTATTAAAGGCATAGTCCTACATTTGTTTGAAATGAAGAATTAGTTAATTTCTCTTAATGGGAACCTAATGTGCATATTATTAAGTAATTGTTACTAAATGAGTTTTGGGTTTTAAATCCTAGATGCCTTACAGAGAAATTAGTATTTTAGTATTTTTTAACATGCTAGTGTATTTCTTTTTCAAAAAAGAAACTTTACACTTTGATTGATAAACAAACCAGATATAATGTAAAAAGAATTAAGAATTAAGTCCTTTAAAAAATTACTTTATCATTGAACATTGATGCGATTAATTTTTAAGGTCTTTATCATTAAATGTGACCACCCTCCTCCCCAGTGACTGGACAGAGAAGGATGTTAATGTTCTTGGTTTTTAATCCAGTCACTTCAAGTCTTATATGTTTCAATTGGCAAAATAGATTTATTGACTGCTAACATAATCTAGTATGTGACAATAGTCAGAATTATTTTTATACCACACATTATCAACAGTGAAGAGGGGGTTTTTATAATTGATTAGGAACAAACAATTTTAATTAAAAAAATAATTAACAGAAGAGAATATTTGTTATGGCAGAGTTATTCTCTGAATGCTTATCTGCTGGACCCTGAGAATTGGTACATTTGCGTTGTGGGGCTGATGGACACCACGATGCACAAATCTGGCTGAGCTCTACAGGGGAGCCGCAGTGTATCCATAGTCCATATTTTCCTGTGTGTACATTCATCCACTCAGTAAATACACATTGAGTGCCCGCTGTTGTCGGGCGCGTTCTAGGTGCAGTGAAGGAATCACGCTTCCATAGGCCCGTGAGGAGTGGGACAAGTGAGTGTCTTTATTGTGTGGGCCTTGAACATTTCAAAACATCCTCCACCTTTGCCTCTGTCAGGAATCTTCTTTTGATGACAAGATATGATGGGACTTGGGAAGATGAGGATATGTGTTACTTTTAGATTTGTCTATTCATTCATTTATGTTTTTGTGTCAGTTAAAGGAAACATTAGCAAAAGTTCCACCTAATCATGTGGGAAAGCCTTTATTGAAGAAGTCAATGGGACCAGCCCACTGGGTGAGTAGTGAATGTCTTGGGTAAATTTGTAAGGAACCATCTATCTATCAAGATATTTATGTCAACACTTACAGTTTGTGCTTTTTAAGTTATATTTTCTAATATGTAGTTTTCTAGGTGGACATCCTTAGAATCGTTTTTGTGATTCTTAAGATTTATGCAGAATAATTTTACTTGTGTAAGATTAGGAGTACTTATAATTTGTAAATATTTCACACAGCTGATTAAAATAAATTCAGGTTCAATATGATGCATGTTTCTAATTGCCAAATAGGTTGTTGCCTTCAAGCCAAGAACTTTATTGGGCTGAGCTTCACATAGTGAATTAATCATGAGAGAGCTAAATGGGAATTTGTACTTTATGTGTTCCTTATTATGTTTTGAGACATTATTTTGTGTGTCATTTAAATAACAGTTTATGTTGTGCTCAGTACTGGGGATTCAGTTATGAATGAAACAGATAGTTTGTGCCCTTTTGAAACAGGAGTCAAGCGAATTAAATACTGTTTTGTTTTGTTTTGTTTTGTTTTAATTTTGTTTCAGGAAAAGATAGAAGCAATTAACCAAGCCATAGCCAATGAATATGAAGTTCGGAGAAAGCTGCTAATAAAACGTTTGGACGTCACTGTCCAGTCTTTTGGTTGGTCTGACAGAGCTAAGGTACACATTGAAGAATTTAAAAGGGCAGAGTATTTGTAGACATGATCCTTAAGCATTCCTAGTACCGTTGAGATACAGTGTCGACTACAAGAGAAATGTGTAAGAGGCACACAGGGACTTTAGTGAGTTGCTGAGTGACAGTTCTTTCAGCTATTCAGCAATAATGAAAACATTTATTTTTCAGTTTTTAAATATTTTTAACAAAACTGTATGTCATAGACCCTACTGGAAGTACCCATTTGTAGAGAAACTAGCTGAAAATTTCTAAAATAATAGATTTTTAAATTATTTGTTTACTATACTTTAAGCTAACAATATTATTTGCTAATTAAATTTAGAAATACCAGATTTAACAAGACCAGATATTATGATATGCTTATAGAGAACAGGAGAATCTGGTAAGATTGATGTTTCATTTCAGCTTAAATGAGACATTCCAGGTGAAGGTCTTGGTCATTCAGCAGACATTTATAAAATATATAGTATATGATCAGTAAGTGGGGATTAATGGGCATAACTGACTAATTTGACCTTCTCAGAACCTGGAAATGGAACTAAGCATTGACTTTATGTGGAGGTTGGTCCAGATGTATTAGTATTGGATGCTCCCTTAATAGTGCATTTATTTTTGAAAATAGATTTTTCTCTGAATTTTAGTGAATTGATTCAAGTTTTTCTTTAGTTCTCTAATAATCTTGCTACTATGTTAGTTTCATCTAAAATCTTTAAACCTTAGCACAGTCCTATTTGGCTGCTAAATTGTTGGGGTAGATATTTATTGCATTACAGTATTTTAGTGTTGGAGAAGGGTCTTAGAGATGCATCCTAACTCTCCTCATTTCGTAAGAAAAAAATAGAGACCCAGATAAATGGGAGACTTTCCCTGATACTTCACAGTCAGTCACTAGTAACACCAGGAGTAAATTGTTCTCTTCTGTGATTGCTATTTAGGAAATACCAGCCCTTTCTTAAACTATCTTTGCTAAAAACAGTCATTTCACTCTCAGCATGGTAGATACACTTCAAAAACAATAATCTGCAGTGCTCAACCAGGAAAACACGATGACGGACCAAAGTGCCCTGACTGAGGCATTGACAGTGCAGTTCTGGGCTTGGCACTGCCATTACCGGACTTCACAGTTGACTCCGCGATGTCATTGTCTGAGCTTCCGTTTACGGTCATTTTGGACATCTTTAAAGTGCCATGTTAAATCTAGGTGGCCTCTAAGATTCTTTTGAACAATAATGCACAGTGATCACGTGAAGTACATGAATGCATCGAGGAGGATGAGGAAGGACTACACAAATTACTTGTACAAATACATTTTCTCATCTAATGGAATTTATGTAGTGATATCTCACTTTGAAACTTTGTTTTCAATCATAGAAATTACTTTTACATGCACACAGTGACTTTTTATTTCACATAATGAAATTCGTGTACTCATCTCACTTTGAAATTGCATTTTAAATCAATTTTATTTGAAACCTACGTGACACCGTTTCTTAAAGGTGTTTGTTTCCATTCAACACACACTGAGCACCTACTTACGTATAATAGTCCTAAATAATCTTGCCACTATGAGAAAAATAAATATAATGCTTATTATATTTCTATTAAATGGTTAAGATAGATCATTTTATGATTTATAACTGAGGAAAGTATTAAATAGGGTATCACTTTTATAAGAATTGTATCATGGTACCATAATTTGTACAAATTAGCTAACATTTTTGACCTCATAGTAAGCAAAGATGGGAAAGTTAAAAAGCAAATGATTTGAGACAAATGGCAGGGAGAAACTTTTTGCCCTTTAGCCCCACAGTCCAAAGGGAGCCCTTTCACTTCCTGTACCCCTTTTCCCCCCGTCTCCAAAATACCATCATTTCTTGCTGTATTGTAGGATAGTTGTTGACTAAGTAGGAGCAGTGGTGAGTATAACTTGTCCTCTAGCTAGAGCTTAGTAAATATTATCAGATTTTGGAGATCTTACTTATTCGAGTGTTTCTATGTAATTTGAAAATTGATATTTGTCTTTGAACACTTTCTTTCAACAGAGTCAGACAGAGAAATTAGCAAAGGTTTACCAGCCAAAACGTTCACTCTTATCTCCTAAAAGCACTATTTCTGTTGCCCACCTTTTGGCTGCAAGACAAGACTTGTCAAAGATTTTAAGGACAAGCAGTGGCTCTGTAAGAGAAAAGACCGCCTGTTCCATCAATAAGGTGATTAGAGTACCTTTAACTTTCTCACAAATCATTCATTTCTATTTACAAAATAAAGTAGTTTAAAAATAATCTTTCTTGTCCTGTAGGTGTTGATGGGCAGGGTACCTGACAGAGGAGGTAGACCCAACGAAATTGAACCACCACCCCCAGAGATGCCACCGTGGCAGAAAAGGCAAGATGGACCCCAGCAGCAAACAGGAGGCCGAGGAGGAGGGAGAGGTGGTTATGAACAGTCCTCATATGGAGGACGAGGAGGTCATGAACAAGGAGGAGGGAGAGGTGGACGTGGTGGCTACGACCATGGTGGCCGAGGGGGAGGAAGAGGAAATAAGCATCAAGGAGGCTGGACAGATGGAGGGAGTGGAGGAGGAGGTGGCTACCAAGATGGTGGTTATCGAGATTCGGGCTTCCAGCCGGGTGGCTATCATGGTGGCCACAGTGGTGGCTACCAAGGTGGTGGTTATGGTGGCTACCAAACATCTACATATACAGGAAGTGGATACCAGGGTGGTGGCTACCAGCAGGACAATAGATACCAAGATGGCGGGCACCATGGTGATCGAGGCAGTGGTCGTGGAGGGCGGGTGGCCGTGGAGGCCGAGGTGGACGTGGAGGCCAGGGGGGAGGTTGGGGAGGAAGGGGGAGCCAGAGTTATCACCAGGGGGACAGTTTGAACAGCACTTCCAGCATGGAGGATATCAGTATAATCATTCTGGATTTGGACAGGGAAGACATTACACCAGTTGAGGCTACAGAACCTTTTATTTTGCTAGAGCTCAAGTAATAGAAACTTAAGTTTCAGAATCCTGAATCCAGCATTGATTTTGAATTACTGTGAGGCCACGGGTGGCAGGCAGATTCCTGCTTGGCATAAGCATTTGTAGGTCTTCATTCAATTCCGTTTTGTTTTTTTTTTTTTTTAACGGACTTACATAATGCTGTTTATTTGAGAAACACATACAACATCTCTCCTTTGTATGAAGACTTTTTAAAAGGTAATTAAAATTGCCTTTAATTGACCAGTAGACTAATTCCACAGTCAGACATGCATACTTTTTTGAAAAAATTACTTGAATAAGTAGTTTTCATGTTTTCAATATGCAGTTTTGAAAATGAGGATTCTCCTAGATTTTTTTAGGTTTGCAACTAGGAAACCATCCTCATATTAACAAGGCATTTATATGTGTTTTCCTTATTGTATTCTAATGACTATTTTCCACACACAGTTCTGCCCTAATTGGCTTTTTATTGGAGAGGTTATGCCACATTTGCTTTATGATAGAACTTTTAGGTCAGTTCCTATTAAATGAGCTCTTCTGCAGATAGCACATTCAGTAGCCTTATCCTTTTGATGGAATATTATACCACAAGCTGTACTCTGAAAACCTTGAACACGGCCAAAATTCATAAAGATTATAAAAGCAAACTAAGTTGTGAACCTATAGTACATGTAGGCATTTAGTTAAGTATAGCAATTCAAAATGACCTGCATTCATTCAAAACAAGTTCCTCTTTCAACCTTATTTTTACTTGAAATCTGCTAGAAGAAACAGCAAACAAATTTGTTTTATGCACGAGTTAATACCACTGGCTCAGCAAATACAAGTTAGTTTGCTTTGGGCAGGAGACTTCTTTTTGTAATGGAAGAAATGCACTACAGAGTATGGACAGACTTTTGCTTAGTGGGGAGGCCCTTTATTATTGCTGCAGAAAACAAAAGCCTGGCTGAGTTGTTGTTTTACATTCTCCTTTACTGAAATCTACATGACATGACGCTTCTTGCTGGGTTTTTGTATACTTAAACATTGTCAAGCTGTGAAAGAAAATGGCTGGAGGTGTGCTTTGTGTGAAAGATGAGCAATAAAGTATCTGTACATTCTCTCTGGTTTGAGTTTTATTTTAGCTTTTTTTTTAAACAATTATTCTGGATACTTGCTTAAAACTTAGGAGCTTAGGCCTTTGTTACCCAAGAATTCTTGAGGGTTCCCTTAAAACAACTTGTAGTAAAAGATACCCCTTACCCTAAAACCTTAAGTAACTTGAAAAATCGCTGTTTCCAGATTGACCTTTTACTATGTTACATCCAGAAAACATAACTACTCATCTGTGGCCACTGGGTGTAGCTGTTGCTATACAATTCATTAAGCAAAGATAAATTATGGCCGTGATTTTTTAGGGTTCTTTGTTTTGTTCCTCCATTCTTAAGAATGAGGGATATTTTTCTTAAATTAATTTAAAAAATAAATATATGTTTGTAAAAGTAGCATTTCCTTTTCTTGGACTTGTCTTACCATTAAAACTATCCTGTTTAGTGTGGAGATAAGTACATTCTTTAAATAGCTACAACCATATTTGAAAGCCTGCCTTAATCATTTTTATTTTACCTCTATTAGATTTTTAAACTAGCATTACTATTCTAAAATATTCAAAGTTGAAGACAAAATAATTTTATTAAAAATTTTAAGATCTGTCTCGAAAGTTGTAAGTGTATGCTGTGAAAATGTATAGTCCTATACATACTCTGTAGGAGTTTCCTATTAGAAATAAAGCTGTCGAAGTTTTTTAAAATGGCTTAGAACGTGTACAAATTTACTTTAGCATTTGCTTTAATTTCTTGTAGGCTCAGACTCTACAATATAGTGATTATCTTTTCTTGACATAATTTCAATTTATTTTTATGATTAGTAGATTGTTTTTCACATATATATAAGAAAGCAAATAACATTTCTCCATGACGGCCCTAAAAATTTGCCCTTTGATTTTTCTGTTTCAAACCAGAAAGTTTTCACATTATGAAAACATGAAAGGATTATCTTTTAGTTTCTTTTGAATATAAAGTTCTCTAGAAATAGGATATTTCAAATCATTAGTTTTGTTATATTAAAATAAAGTTCTTAGATTTCTTAGAGCATGTCTGTTAATCTTACACACATTCTTAACCTTTACTAGTAGTAACGATTCACTGGAATAGGGAATGTGGGAAATCCCTGGAGAAACAAAAATCTTAGGAAATTTTCTATGCGAAATCTTAAAACATTGTCTCTTACATAGACTGAAGCAGAAGTGCTTTTTGTTAGTGTTTTGTTTCTTCCCTCTGCCAGGAACTAGAACAGGATGTCAACGTTCTCTATGAAAATGATCAGATATATCACTGTCATTTCCATTTTTGCTCTAGATCCAAAAACTGAGCTGGTGTTCAACTGTGCTGGACATAGAATAAAATAAATTCTTGCTAAGAGAAAGCATTTGAAATCACTTCTACATATACTTAACTGTTATCCCACTGCCCAAATTACTTACTTTGTTATTTTTTAAGTTGTATCCATTCTACCTTTTTTTATCACCTGTTTATCCTTTTGAAAATATATTTTATAATTATTAATCACCTATTTATTAGTGATTTAATAAATATGTGATCATCTTCCCCTTAAATAATTTAGATGGGTTGTGATTTGTTTTTTTAAATATATTTATCACAAAGTAACAAAACCATGTTTTTCTTGTTTCCTTACTGTGATTCTAATCACTAGAAATGTTTTTTTGTTGTTGATATTTAGTGCCACATTTCCACATTTGTATACATTAATGTATTCTGAGGGTTCAGACCACTGAAGCATGTATGCATGTTTGTGTTTGAAATCATTTATTCATCAAGGGTACTTTTAGTCACCTGCAAAATTATGACGTTTTGTAAAAAATTGCATAAACATAACTTGGCACAAGAACTTCCATAGTAACTCATTCACTGTCTACTAAATGTAAGTGAAGAAGCTTTGGGTGGAAATAGAAAAATTAAACACATTCCATAGGAATTGGAGGGCAAGAAAATTTTGTATACTGTCAGTCTCAACATGGCTTCTTTATAATCTTAAGGAAGTCCCATTCAGCTAGCCTTCAGATGGTTCTCTGGGGTGATTTTTCTGTTATTGTAACTTTGATGTGGTCATGGGAGGAGGCAAGCACAGCATTACCTGCTCCACCATCTTGACTGAAACTCTGGAAGGAAAATTTTGAGAAAAAAATTAAAATGGCCAGTGGTTAAATTGTTATAATTTCTTCAAGAAGAAGAAAAAGACCTGCAGTTCAGTCAATCAGCACTTGAGTGCCTGACATATTCCAGGCACTGTGTTGTGCATTTGATACAAAGATAAATTAGAAAGTCCTTGCCTTGGATAATGTCCAGTGGCAGAGCTAGAAACGTAATTGTAGCATAACAATAAAAAATCAAAGTTATGCCAGGGTATTAGGATGGCACAGTGTTCCGTATTGCTCATATGAGGTGGAAATTGGCAGAAGAAGTTGGAAAAAGTTTGCAGGAGTCAGGTAATAGAGGGCTCTACATACCTTCCTAAATTTAGCTTAACTTGGACCTAGTTTATGTGCCTTTGTATGCCAAGGTATATAGCATAATCACATTTGGATTCTGTATAAATCATTGGCTAAGAAGTAAAGAACAGATTTAAGGCAGGAGGCAAAGATTGAAATGAGAAGCTTAGAGCTTAAACGAATGTGTAATAATACGAATAGAGAAGGGACAAATATGGGAAATAGGAAAAATAGGACTATTGGTTGGAGTAAGGAATTAGTATGACACCTGTTTTGTAATTGAGTGGGTGAAAATGTCAATTATAATCAAAATGATAAGAAGGAGAAAAGGTATGCAGGATGGAGGATGATTTCAATCTACCAAAAAATGACTTCGACCTCTATGCCTATCTACCAATCACTATATCTGTACCTTAATGCTAGTTTTTATGTGACATTTGCAAGATGGTTGAGATAAATCAGATTTTCTTGGTGACCAGTATGAAAAATACGGTCAAGTCCTCAGAGTGGATCAATTTATTCCTAGCCATACATAGCTTATCAAGGCCTTAGGTAACACCATCTCTAATGTCTCCTAAGGCTTACCTGCTTCTGAATCCTTTATCAATAGAGACCAGTTAATGTGGTATAGAAGACCAATCAAAAGTCACCTACACTAATGTGAAACTACAGAGAAACCGGTTTTATTCTAACCCTCAGTTAGCAGAAATTAATGAAAATATTCCAATAAAATAAGCAGAAAGTCAGTTTCGACCTAAAGAGATGAGCCAGAGCTATTCTGCAATCTTATTCACAATGATGATGAAATATAGTCTTTCAGAGCTGTTTATCCAGTAACTTCTTACCTGGTTATTTAACTGCTTACTGGGGAAAAACCAAAAGTAACAGAAAATGTTTTCCCTAGAGGCACTTAACTTTCTAACAAACTAGGGCAATGAAATGTGTACCCATATTAAAATTTAAAGCCATGGGTAGATGCAACAAATACTTGCCTAGCAATTCATTTAGAGCACCAGGAGGCATCAGGACTCAGAACGCTAGCTCAGTGCACTAGCTCTGACTGAGCAAGCTGTCTAATGTACCAAAACCATAATCTTCCAGTCTATAAAATAATAAGAATAAGTAGTTTGCACCTTCATAGAGAAACTGATAATTAAGTGTGATAATCTGTGTAAAATGCCTACCACAGTGTATGGCACATAATATGCACTCACTTTAGCTATTATCAATACAGAGGTAATTATAACTCAGAAACACCTTGAACATAGCTTAGACTTATTATTGTCTCTCTACCCTTCATGGTTCAGGTTTGGAACAAAAGTTACAAAGAAATGTATAGCACTCAGCTCTTCATACAACTTCAAAACAGCTTAAAATATTCTGATTTCTCACACATAGAACCTGTGATGGTTAATCTGTTCTGCATCCTTTTGCTTTTAAATTTTTCTTTTTCCTAAGACGAGAATCTTTTCCGTCATATTTCGTATGTGGCTGGATAACAGCAGCTCTGTAACAGCATTGCCGAGGACAAGAGAGAGAGAGAGTTGGAGATTAGGAGATTCATTGATTGTTAGTTCATCTTAACAGGATTCTTTTTATATCTCTTTTGAATATTCCCTCTAGTTGGGCTTTCTTTTTCTTTTTCTTTTTTTCATCTGGAACAGGGTGAAATAGGAAGGTAGGATGATGCCTGTGGTTTAGCATAGTGCTTTTTAAAATGGAATGAGCAATAATACACAGTCACTGCAAGAGATACGCTGCTGGGGCGGGCTGCTTTAAGCAAAGGAATCAATTTCCAGACCCTCGTCTTCCATAAGTACTCTCCCAAAACTAGCTGAGAAAATTTTTCCCACTTAACCAAAAAAAAAAAAAAAAAAAAAAAAAAAAGGCCCTGAATGAATATTGTCTTTCTCTTGTGAATTGTCTCAGAGTGTAAAACTCTTTAAAGGTGCCAAACACAGAGACAATTACAAATGTTGGGTTCAAGAAGCCTCCTTTAACATCCATTCAAAGTGATACAGAGAAGAAGCATGAGAACTACAGAGACTGACTAAATATTAAACCAAGTAGAATTCAGAGCCTGATAAATGCCGCTAACACAGAACCTGGCTGATCAGCCATACGACCAGACCAGGAGGAACCTACAGAATCGAGGACGATTCCTTCAGAGATTACGAACAACCGTTTGCCCGTACCAGAAACGTGGCATACCCAAACCAGGAAAGGAAAACAAAACTTTATAATTTTCATAGAAACTAAAAAGCAGACATAAACCCAATTCCTCAAATATTCAGGGTCTCATTCTCTGACTCTTAAGAGGAGACCACACTCTGTCTATAGAGCATTATTCCTTCTCTAATAAACTTTCCTTTTGTTCCTCGGTTCCAGCTTGAATTCTTTCCTGGGCGGAGTCAAGACCCCTCCCTCTCTCCGTGTGGGACTGGAGTCTCCACTCCATTCCTGCAGACAGCTAATTTATTAGAGGGGTGTGTCATGTGTGTGGTGTGTGTTGTGTGTCCTCTTTCAGAGATATTGTAAAAATATAAAGAAAATAAATTCATTCTTTGCTCCCATTTGTACACAAATGATGGCATGCAATACATATTGTTTTTCACCTTGATTTTTATTTAAAATTTATCTTGGAGACCTTTCCTTATTAATTCATAAGGGGTTTCTTATTTTCTTAACATCTTAATTGTATTACACCATATGGATGTGACCGTTTATTTAACCAGGGCATTATTAATGGGTATTGGATTATATCCATTTATTTCCTATCCTGAACAATACTGTTGCAAAATACCATGTTCACTTTGTATTTATCTTATATTTATCTTGAGAGGTCACAAGTAAGACCCTGGATTCTGGAACATACTGCTGGAGTTTGAAGCCTGGCTCCACTTACTAGCTGTGTGTCCTTGTGCCTATTACTTAACTTCTCTGTGCCTCAAGTTTCTCATTAGTAAGAACTCAAGATAACACAGAGATTCAATGAATCGCCCTATATAAAATACTTAGAGCAGTATCTGACATACAGTAACTTCTGTGTTAGTTGCTGCTACTACTGCTATTGTTAACATCATCAGTAGGATAAAGATGTAGAATTACTAGGACAAAAAGAAAATACATGTTTAATTTTGATGGATATTGACAAAATGGTCTTCATAGAATTTCTACAAGTTTACATTCTCTACAGGCATGTATGAATACAAAGTCTGTTTCCCCACACTTGTGCCAAAAAAAGTAGTTAAATTTGAGTCTGATGAGTGACAACCGTTATCACAGTGCTATTTTACATTACATTTCTTTTTAATGAGGAGGCAACACAATTTCATAAGTTCTTTGGATTTGTGTGAATCATCTGTTTGATCCCTTTGCCCATTTTATTTGAAACCATGGTGTTGAATTTGTCTTATGAATTTTTAGTTCTTTATATATTAGGTAAATTAGTTGTGTTAGTGATATGACTTGGAAAATATCCTAACATTTTTTTGTTTACCTTTTGACTTAGCTTTTGGTGGGATGAGCCACTCAGAATTTTTATTTATTTATTTAACATAGCTGATTTTTATCGATCTGTTTTATGTCTCTGGGTGCTGTGTTAGACTTTCACAGGCTTTCCCTTTTCAAAATAATAATAAATTAAAATATTAGCCCACAGTTTATGGTGTGGTTTAATTTTTTTTTTCCATTTTAAATCTTTCCATCCACCGGGAAATAATCATAATGTAAGCTTTGAGCTATAAGTCCAAATTTATTTAAAGATTGCTACCTAATTGTCTTATTTTATTAAATAATATATCTTTTTTCTAAAATGGTATGAGATGACTACTTACTTTATCATCTACTTGATTACCTTATTGCTTCTATTTCTCAACTTGCTGTTCTGTGCTTGTTCACCCCCCCACCCCATGAACTTTAAAATTACTTTGCTAATGCAAAAAAAAAAAAAAATTCCTCAGTGTTTTTTAGGGATTATGGTGAGAAATTTAAAGGTTAACTTGAATAAAACTGAAATCTTCATGACATTTTCTTCCACAAAATTTAGTGTCTTTCCATTTATTTCAGTCTTCTTTTGTGTCTCAGGAGCATTTTGAAGTTTAGCTTGCTTGTTTCTTGTTTATTCCTTGATATCTTAACTATGTTTGTCATTCAGATATGAAGTATTTCATTTTATTATATCTTCTGAGTGCTGAGTGTATTGATGGAAACTTTCTATTAATTTAATGCCCTTATTGATTTTATTTTCTGTTTGTTGTAAGTTTTCAGTTGTTTTTCTTGGGTTTCTAAATATAAAGTCATATCATAGTAATTATTTTGCTTACTTTTAAACATTTATATCCTTATTTTCTTCTTTTACCTATTTGTATTACCTAACACCTCAAATGCAATATTAGATAAATGATGATAGGCCTTTGTATCTCAGATAAGTCTTGAGTATAAATGCTTGCAGTGTGCCTTTACTAAGTTATCATGCTGGTTTTTGGGTTGAGATAGCTCAATTTTAATCACATGTAGAAGTTTTCATCTATGTTTATTTTTAAGAGTTTTAAAATCAAAATATATGTTAACTTTTGTTGTGTTTATTTAGCATTTATTGAGATGATCATATAATTTTTAGATTTTATTAACACAATTGTTTATATTCATAAATTAATATTGAATCGCTTTTAAATTCCTAGCGTGAACTTTTACATTTTTTACTGTACTTACAATATTTCAGCTTTGCCTTGATAGTCATAAGTGAGATTATTTCAGTTTTCTTATTTGGGGCAATTCTTATTGGATTTTGCTGTCAATATTATATTTGCTTCATTTAAAAGATTCTAGAATTTTTTTCTTGTGTTCTAGAACACTGTTAGTTACACTGAAATTATCTGTACTTTAAAAGTTTGGCCATAAAAAAATGAAATGTTGCCATTTGTGACAACACGGATGGACCTAGAGGGTATTATGCTAAGTGAAATAAGTCAGTCAGAGAAAGGCAAGCACCATATAATTTCACTTATATGTGGAATCTAAAAAAACAAAATAAACAAACAAAACAGAAACAAACTCAAAGATAAAGAGAAGAAACTGATAGTTGCCAGATGAGAAAGGTGTTGGGTAGATGTGAAAAAGGTGAAGGGAATAAGAAGTACAAATTGCCAGTTATAAAATAAGTCATGGGAATGCAGTATATACCATAGAGAATTTAGTCAATAATATTGTAATAACTATGCATGGTATCATGTGGGATGATCACTTTGTAAGTTATATAAATGTCTATAATCACCATGTCATATACATGAAACTAATATAATATTGTATGTCAACTGTAAAAAAAAATTATTTTTAAAAGCAACAAAAACTTGATAAAATTTTCTATTAAAACTCTATAAATCTGATGAAATTTTTGGACAGTAGTCTCTTCAACAACTCTACTTTTTTATTATTAAGTCAGTTTTTACAGATTATATTTTCCTAGAAAATTATCCATTCTAACTAGGTTTTCTTTTATTTTTTTCTGTTTTGGTGTAGATTTGAACAAAGTAGTCAATTATTTTATTCTTTCTCATCTATTAATGTATTTATGTATTCAAGACTAACTTTCTCTTTGAGTAGTACTTATCCTGAATTCTGTGTACAGTGTTTTTATGGCCATTTGCTATATATTCTTCAGTTTCAATTGTCTCTGTGATTCAAGAGTTGTTTGAAACATTTGGAAGATGGGGGTTTTGTTTTGTTTGTTCAAATTTCTGGATTTTAGGGACCTCATTTCCGGTTTGTTGTTGTTGTTGCTGTTGTTGTTGTTGTTGTTGTTGTTGTTGTTACCATTAAGTTCTTATTTGATAGTATTACAATAAAGTTTTATCTACATTATTTCCAATTTTTTTTTGAAATATACTGATATTTTCCTTTTGGCCTAACAGATGGTCAATTTTTGTGAATGTTTCATTGAAGAAGATGGGTCAGATTTATCTCTGTTTTCAGAGGACAAAGGACATATATAGTTTGATATGTATATGTATCAATTTTTAACATCGTGGTTTAGAGTACAGACTCTGGAGCCAGACCGACAGGATCTAAATCCCCAAAACAGTACTGTGACCTTACGCAAATTTATGTAATTTCTCTGTGCCTTAGTTTCCTCACCCATAAAATGGCTGTAATGACAATACCTACCTCTTAAAGTTGTAAGTATCAAATGGGTTAGTATGTGCAAAGTGTTTAGAACAGTGTGTGGAATGAAATAAGCACCATATACCTACTAGCTGTTCTAATTATTTAGATTTATCTTATTAATTATTTAGTTCTTCGAGAGTAGCACTGTGCAAATGAAATACCATAAAAGTCACATATGTAGTTACGAATGTCATGGTAGCTATGTTAAAAAAGTAAAAGAGGTAAAATTATTTTTAATAACATTTAACCCATTATATAGAAAATGTTATCGTTATAGTGTGTAATCAATATACAATATTTTTTAATGACAGTTTACCTTCTTTGTTGTGTACTGTCTTTGAAATCTGGCATGCTTTGTACCTACAGCACACTTCAGTGTGGATTAGCCACATTTCAAGTGCTCAACAGCCACATATGGCTCCTGGCTACCATGTTGGATGGCACAGGTCTTGCAACTTATTTTTTGTCTACTTGGTACAATTGGTATATCATGAGCTGAGTGAGACAATAATAAATGTCCTCTATCATTAATATATTTCTGGGTATTTCTCCTTGAATCTCCTATACTTTCTGTTATATAAACATTGAGGTTCTGTAATTTGGTATAAAAATATGCATAATAATTATATTTCAATTGTGAACTGTATCCTTTAGCATTAAAATGGGCCTACTTTTATCTTTTTTGGTGCCTTTGCCTTGAATTTAATTTTGTTTAATTTTATATTTATGACCAATGATTTTTTATTTGTTTACATTTGCCTGATATATATTTGTACATTTAAAAAATTTTCACCCACCTGAATCACTTATGGTAAGACTCTTATACACAGCATAGAATTGGATTTTTCTTTGTTAGAAGTCTGAGAATCTTTTTTTTTTTTAATCATTTAGTCAATTTACACTTATATGACAGACATGTCTGAACTTACTTCTGTTCTATTATTTTAGGTTCTCTTTTTTAGGTTCTGTTTTTATAACTTTTAAAAGTCACGTAGGATTTCTTTGCTTTGGATTTTGTATATACTCTGATATTTAGAAAGACTTAGAGTTTTATTTTAATCTTTACCTTTGTACCTATGTAGAATTGCCTTCATCTTACATTTCTTTAGAAAGAATTACTAAGGAAAGTCATCTGAAATCTGAAAATAAGGCAAAAGATAGCTGCATGTCTTTTAAATGTCATTCCAGAGCAGTGTCTAACTAGGCTGCCTAAAGGTCATCTGACTGTCTAGAGCCATGATTCTCATGATTCCTACCAACCAGTAGTATCAGCACCAGCATCATCTGGGAACTTGTTAGAAATGCAAGTTCTTGGGCCCCTCTCCAGACCAACAAAATCAGAAGCTCTGTAGATAGGGCCCATCAGTTTGTGTTTATGCAAGACCTCTAGATGATTCTGATGCAAGGGCAGTGTTCTTATCCAGGGGCAATTTTGGAATTGAGGATATTTGGAAATGTCTGGAGACATTTTTGGTGGAAACAACTTAAGGGCAGAGAAGTACTACTGGCATCTCGTAGGCAGAGGACAGGAATGCTGTTAAATACCCTAAAATACACAGAACAGCTCCCACCCCTTCCCAACAAATAATTATTGTACCCAAATGTCAGTATTACAGAGGTTGAGAATATACTATTTATTATGGATTAGCATCTAGATGCTAACTTGAATAAAACTTGATAAGATGCAAAGATTTTTATCTGGTGAAGATACAAATTATTTCTGTGCAGTAGAGTGGAAAACCCAAAGGTTATGTTGTGATCAATAGGTTATTGTATATTTTATTATATGTGTAAAAAAAAAGATAGCTTAAAATGACAATAAAAATTCATTTCTTGAGAAATTCTTAGAGAAACAGTTTTCATATGCTCTCTAAGAATGTTTGATTTGTTTGTTTTTTTCAGGTGAGAAGTCTTCTGACATTTGTTTGCCTTTTTTTTTCTCTCTAGTATGTTCTGGGTTTTGTTCTATCTTAATTCTGTTTCGATTTTTGCTTTTATCTAAAATTTGTGGAAATTTCATTTAGGGAAGAAACCAGGGTAGTGTCCAAGCCAGGTAAAATTAGTCTTATGTCCTAAGTTTTGCATGTAATTTACATGCAATTAGTCTTTTATATTTTGGGCAGGTATTGGCAACTGTGGTAACAAAGACTCTAGCACTTTATTACCCTAGAGACATCCCCTAGAATATTCACTTCTGGAAAATATTCCCTGTGTGTTCCAACTCTTGTTTTTCAGAACCAAACCAGGGCCAGGAAGAACCTGCTACCAGCTGGTATGTATATTCCTTCTGTTATAGAGGATTGAGGAGATGCACTTCATAGTGTGCTCTTTTGCTCTGAAAAGGGTATTGGTTGCTACCTGTTTTCTGTTTGTTTGTTTGTTATGTTGCAGCCAGCAAATCCCTCTCAATGCAGCAACTCCTCTCTCTCTCCTCCTGCAAGCCTCTCTGAGCAATCTGATGCTTTGTGGGTTATCTTTCCTCTATTGGGCCTAGAGTTTCAGATCTCCTCTAGTTTCTGTACAAATGGAACTTAGTTTTTGCTTTTATTCTCATTGTAGATTATTAAATTATTTCATTCAGAAAAGAAGTAATGGTTAATTTTTCCCCAAAACATTTTTTGACTACAAACCTTCAGAAAAGTTTAAAAAATAGTACAAGTTCTGGTCAAGATAGTGAGTTAGGTAAACACTGTGCATGCCTCCTTCCATAACCATATTAAGATTGCAACTTAATTATGAAACAGTCAACCTAGAAATCCATCTGAAGACTAGTTGAATGAAACTCCTATAACTGGGATATAAAGCGGAGGCCACATCAAGATTGGTAGGAAGAGTGGAGACACACAACAGGCTGGTTACACACCTACACATGGCATTTCAGCATCTAAAGGAATAGCTCTGCTGTGGTGATCCCCCTGAGAGGAGCAAAGGGCTCCAGCCCCACACCAAGGCTCTCCGGCCCAGGTTCCAGTACCAGGAAGAGGAGTTCCCACAAAATCTAGCTGTAAAAATCAGTGGAGATTCTGAACTGGTGAGTAAGATGGAAGACAATAGTAAACCCAGAAGTCCCCTTAAAGGTTCCGCTTGCAGACTCACTCACAAGCACTCACCTTGGGCTCCGGTGGTGGAGGGACAGCAACTCCGGAGGTGCCAGAGATGTACAGGGAAAGACTGAGTTGTGCAGCTTCAGGGTGAGGGCTGGAGGGGCAGCTGCTATTATCCCTGTGTTGAGCCCTCCTCCTGTGCAGCATACAGGTGGGCGCCATCTTGCTTGTGTTTGAGCCCTCCTCCCAATCTGGCCAAATCTGAATCTGCATTGGCCTGGTGAGATCTTCTCACTCTACCTTGTGACTCCCTGAGACCCAGCCCCACCCAACTCGCAAATTGCTGGTAGCAATTTGTTGCTGGGCAACCAGCCCCACCCCACCCTCTTGGTAGGAGGATCCTTAAGTGTCAACAGGCCTCAGCTCAGGCACTTCAGAAGACACTTTAGGATAGGCTGCTAACCCCTACCTGAGCTTCAGTATTTCTTGAGTGAATCTCAGGATCTGTCTACCTGGCCTCAGTGTGATCTGAGACTTTTGTGAGTGGTAACAGGCTCAGCACTGGCAGCAAATCTGAATCTGCACTAACTTGGGGAACATTACTTGCCCCACCCTGGTGGCTTCCTGGACTCTGCCTCATCCAACTTATCTACCACCTGAGGCTCTCTCACCTACTGAGACTTATAAACAGCTGGCAGGTACCTTAAGACTTGGGGTGCCCTGGGCCTTTTGCTGAGCTGCCCCCTCAGCCCGGTACTGGTGGCAGTCATCTTTGGTTCTCAGCATGGGCTGTCTCACATGCCTCCAGGTCCAAAATAGACAATGATCAACCATGGATAGCTTTGTAGTTCCTACCAGGTAACCCCAGACCAGTCACAGGCAACAGCTGACTTTGACCTGCATGGAACCCCCTCCCAAGGGGCTTCAGAACCAAGATACTTAGAGGCTGGTGTTAGAACTTAACAGAGTGCCACCTGCTTAGCCCAGAAGTGGCACATCCGAAGGGTGGTCTCAACAGGAACATAAGACCACTTGAGCAAATCACTTTGTGGGGTCAGCCTCGACACAGCAGCTCAAACACTGTGAGCATGGCCAATCTTCACAGTCAGCCTGAGAGTCAATCCCACCCACTGAAGTACCAATGGCAATCGAGGCTCAACTACAACAGGAGGGCACACACAACCCACACAAGGGACACTCCTGGAACACCTTGTACAGGTGATCAGAAAGATTTCACCACTGGTCCACAGGGGACACCTACTACATAAGTCCACCCGGCTAAGACTGGAAGACATAGAATATCTACATAATACATAGAAATGAACACAGAGAGGCAGCCAAAATGAGAAAACAAAGAAGCATGTCCCAAATGAAGGAACAGGAAAAAACTCCAGAAAAATAACTAAATGAAATGGAGGCAAGTAACCTACCAGATACAGAGTTAAAACACTGATTATAAGGATGCTCAATGAACTTAGGGGAAGAATAGATGATCTCAGTGAGAACTTCAACAAAGAGATTGTAAGCATAAAAAAGGTCATAGAAACCATTAAAAGTAACCAGTCAGAAGTGAAGAACACAATAAATGAAATGAAGAATACACTAGAAGGAATCAACAGTAGATTAGATGACGCAGAGGACTAAGTCAGAGATTTGGAAGACAAGGGAGCAGAAAACACCCAATAGAGTGAAAATAAAAATATCCTCTTTAAAAAAAGAGGATAGTTTAAGGGACCTTTGGGACAACACCAAGTGTAACAACATTTGCATCATAGGGATACCAGAAGGAGAAGGAGAAAGCAAATGACTGAGAATTTATTTGAGAAAATAATAACTGAAAACTTCCCTAACCTGTGGACAACTCCAGGAAGCACAGAGTCCTAAACAAGATGAACCCAAACAGACCCAAACCAGACACATCATAATTAAAATGGCAAAAGTTAAAGACAAAGACAAAGAGAGAATTTTAAAAGCAGCAAGAGAAAGGCAGCTAGTTACTTGCAAGGGTACCCCCATAAGAATGTCAGCTGATATCACAACAGAAACCTTGCAGATTTTGGATGCAGCCTGGAGGAAGCTATTTCCCAATGAGCCTTGAATTTCAGGTAGTTACCTATCATTACCACCTTGAATGGTTGTAAAATACATCCTGGTTGTAAAATAAATGATATACTTTCTACTTTAAATGTTAATTTTTGTTTTTCTCTTATCTTCCTGTAGTAAACTAAATTCTTTCAAGAGCTAGCATCTTAAACAGATTTAATTTTGACTTATTTTTCTCTAAACTCATTTATGTTTTACCCATCTGGTTTCATCTTGCCTAGTTATTTTCAAACAGCACAGAATAGCTAATGTTAGAAAACAGACTAGAACTAACCCTACACATACATAATGCCAGGAATAAGAAACATGTTTTTTGAATATTTTTCATTTATACTTTGTTTAAATAATTTTTTGACACAAAATTTAGTTAAATGTTATGTTTAGAGCTTCTAAAGTATGCAGCCATGTGATATATAAAGTCTGAGATCTTGAAGACAATTTTATAGAAAAACACTGTTTAACTGCAAAATAATATGCACTACTTATAAGGTCTTTACAAGGTACTTTTGCAAATATTATTCTGCTTGATTTTTACAACTCTATGAGGTAGTTGAGGAAGGTGGTGAAATCTCTTTTTCAAATAAGGAAATTGAGGCTCAAATAGACATATTGACTTGCCCAGGATCTCATGACTCTTTACCAGCAAAGGTGGAATTTAAATCTTTTCACAGACTGCATGCCAAAGGTATATCGTAGTAATCTCATTTGACTGAATTTCCCTTCTCAGTCATTCTAGAGTCTTTATATTTGGCAAAATCAATGTATTTATCTTAGAAATACCACACTTCCTACCACTGATAGCAGCTCCCTTCTGCAGGAGTCCTGCCTGCATTATTAAATAGCAAATCCCTCTGAATTTTGGAGAGACGCTTTACCATAGAAATCTAAGGGCATTATTGCTTCAGGAGGCAGCCACTCAACATAAAGTGTTCAAATACTTGCCCTCTGGTTTCGGAAGATTAAAAAAGCATCAGCCCAATTTGTACATCTTTCAATAAAGACTCAGTTGCATTATCTAACTGGTATCTAATAATGTTCACTGTTAAGAGTTTTGTTTTTATTTTTCACCTAAAAAGTGACCGTGATTGTCAAAACTACAAAAAAAAGTTCTGAAGGAATGTCTTCTCCACCATGGGTTTGCCTATTTTGTTAGTTTTACTGATTATGGGAAATTGATAGATTGGTAACATCACAATACCATTGGTTGTGAGTAAATGATATCATCAAAATTATAAAGCTGCTCAACAAGAACTCAAATTTCTGCAAATAGTAGGAATGTGTGTATGTGTATATTTATAGTTATATTTATACGTGTACAGTTTATTCATTGTTTTATTTTCTTTTTTGTGTTTGTTTTTTTACTCAAGGAACATTTAGTATCTTTGTCACAGGAAGACTGACAATATAAACCTGTTTTTATATGGGAAAACTCAAAAAAACCCAAAATGAGTGGCAAGTGAAATGATTGCTCTGAAAAAAAAGAACACTCCAACATTTATTAACAGGCTTCTTCTTGAATTTTCTTAAATTAAAAAAGAAACAAAAAACAAGAGAAGTTGCTTATACTTTAAATTGCCATTTTCTGTTTTTAATTTTGTTAACATGTATTTCATTGCATTTATAAGTAGGAATAGATAGTTTATATACAAAGAACCAATATTTGGGGATGACGGTTTGCCTTCTGAGGTGCTTACAGATGGTGAATTCTCTTATTACCTGGCTTAGTCACAGCTCCCCTAACTAAGAACTTCATTTAATTTGCAATATCTCTGCAAATTGATCTCTGAATTGCACAATTGAGTCAGTTCGAGCAGTTTTGGAACCATATTTAAAGCAACTAATTTGCCTTAATGGCTCTCAGCTCCTGAGGGTAGAGACCAAGCATTGTTTATCTTTGTGTATCTAGCACAGGACCTGCATAGTTGTTTGCTGAGCAGAACTGTTCTCAGTTACCTAATAGAAAACAGAAGAAAGGAATTTCTTTACCAGAATGGCTGCCCCCACATAGAAGCAAGTTCAGCCTTACATAGAATATATACACTTAAACTCACAAATGCAGAACAGGGCACTTCTGCGGGTACAATTTCTGATTGGTCACTTGGTAGCAGGTCATTCATTGCCCTCTCCCACAGGCTCAACCCCATTTCTATTTTTGAACATCTTGGACCAAGTCCTCTATCCTCTCATCACATAAGAAACAGACTTATGTGTAGTTATTTTGTGTCAAAGGAAGATATTTAAAATGTCGATACTTTAAAATTTTAAATGAATGTTAATCAAAGGTAGTTTGTGATGGCTTGCTTCCTATGACTGTTTGTTAATTAGGAATGGCACTTTCTTAGGAAGAGCACAAGTGTTTTTTTTTTTCACAACCTAAAATATTTCTTCTTAACAAACAAAATTCTTTAAACTATCTTGAGTTTTAAAAATTGCTGATCATTTTGTATTTTACTTAGTGGTTCATTTGATGGATATTTTCCTCCTAAATTTTATCCCCAAAGACTTAAATTGATTTTTTTTGTTATTCATATTTCTTAATAACAGTCTTAATAGAAGTCTTAAGGAAGATGGCTAATGCTAGTCAGATGGGACAAGTATAGTTAATTTTCCCCCATGGCAATTATATATATTAGGAGAGTTTTCATGGCTGTTTCGTAGCTTCCTAGTGATATAGAATTGGTAAGACTTACATGATATCTAAATGTGTGACTTGTTACACATCATAATAGCAACCATATGATAAGAACAATGTAAACAGCTTCTCCTTGCAACAGATCGTCATTAGAGGAATCACTGCATTCCAAGATCTGAAGAGGGTCCTTGTCTTTCAAGAAAATGTTGCCTGGTCCCATTTAAAAGCATACCAAAAGACCTCAAAATCAACTCCTTGTTAAACATCCCCCTCCCAAACTTTATAAAAATACTGAAATAATGTTCTCTCAAAAAAAAAAAAAAAAAAAAGTCTGACTTTAGAGAATACGTATCAAGTACATGCACAACAGCTTTCATTTCAACCCATGTATGAATGGCTCTAGGGAAAGATACGTGAGAAAATCATAACACAGTCTTTGTGGCACCTAACTAAGGGCAAGGGAAGAGGAAATAAATAGTTCCTAAGGTATCCTTTGTCCCATAGTTCAATTGCGGAGATCCCATAGTGTCACAGGCAGCAAACGTCCACATATCTTTTCAGGTAACTTCCTGAGAGTTGGACTGTTCTTCAGAGTTTCATCTTGCTCCTTCCAAATGCCAACGTTATTGCTCTCACTGTCCTCAGCCTGAAGTCAGCCATCCTGCAATACAAATCAGAACCTGTTGTAAGAGTGTTCCTAGAAAGCAGTTTACCAGATAAATTCGAGAGAACAGCTCAAATGATCTCTTATACTCTCAAGATTTAGAGAGAATTAAAAGATCATATAGTCAACCCAGAACATGAAATCTTAAAGACTCCCATACAGAGTGTGACAAGGATGCTTTCCACGGTGCTCTCTAAAGGGTGATCTACAAAACACTGGCCTTTGAAATGCTCCACGTTGAGGTTCCCCTCTTAGAAATTTGCAGTGTAAATTAGTATAAGGGCACTGAGAAAAATCTAAAGGGAAAAAATATATACCTATGTAGGTATATATAGCCATTTATTGAGAGAGAGAGAGAGAGAGAGAGAGAGAGAGAGAGAGAATGTATTTAACTTTGTTTACTCCAGCATTTCCTAGCCTTTTTATGATTTTGTTAATTAGATTTAATTCAGCACAAGACAATGGGAAACAAAGAAACATTATAAAGGAAATATACATATTCATACTGCCAATAAAGTAATCTTGACCTGTTCTTGCCATCTAAGGATGAAATGACAATTACCACCACAGAAAATATTCACACCCTTATATTTTTAAATGAATATAAATCTTGGAACTCCACCAAAGGCAAAATACAGGTTACAAACCCAATGACAGATTTTCCATCTATTTATCATTTTTAATTTTGGAACTCATAAATATCAACTGAACCTAAATAATAAATGTATAGATCATTTCTCTTAATGCTATTCACTGGTCTTGCCTAGAAGAAAAATTAATTCTTACATTTGAAAACTCCTTTGGGTACATATTCAACTCTTGGGTGTAATTTTATCACATTTTTTTCCTTCTTGCTTTTTCTCTAAACAAAGCTAAACATTTTATTTGTTACTGATCTGGATGAGGATGAGACTGTATGCCATATGCATTTTACACAAGAACATATGAAAGTAAGTCTTAGAGGTCAATGAATCATCTTTTTGTTTTATGAGATGAGAAAACTGAAAGGGCAAAGGAATATCTGTATATAAAGGTCCAATTTTTAAGAAAAAAATAAATTTTTTTAACAAATAGATCTTTCTTTCTATTTCCTTACAGAGATTGAAGATCAGGAAATCTTACCCATGTAAGTGACTGTCCTATACCAAAAAGCTGAAAATTTCTCCTAACCCAGGAGCAAGGTTTAAGTAACTTGAATGGTGCGACGCCAGTAGAAGTGAGCTAATGGCTAGTCACACTGTTTGTGAAACGAAAGCAGATACTCATCTGAATTCAGAGGTGGTCCACGCGGTGGGCACCATCTGAGAGCTTTCGGTGGGCGTCCTATTACTCTACCCACAGAAGCTCTTTTTTTCTGAGGTTTCAGTGATAACCATATGCTCATGGAAACAGGCTCTGCAGGCTGCGGTGGCACTTGGGGTGACTGGCAAAATTTCAGACATCATCCAAAAATCTTACCTAATGGTTTCTTGCTTTTTGTTTTTTTTGTTGTTTTTTTTTTTTTGGATCACAGACCCCCTTAAGGCCCTCTCCCCTCAAATGAGCATACATCCATTATAATTTCACATAAAATATACTTTCATGAACTCCCTGAAGCCCTTCTTTGGACCCCATATTAAGATACCTTGCCCTAGCATATCTTCCTCTGTCATCAAATCATAAACTTTTTTATTAGTCACCTTTATATAGATATTCCCAGCTTGAGCTATGTTAGGCCAGTAGTAGGAAAGGCTAGGACTGAAATATTTGCCAAGATGACAGTAGGAGAAGTGTCAAAAACAAAGCTGCTATTGCAAATCTATAGGGACAGAAAGTAGATTAGTTGGTGGCCTGGGGCAGGGCGAGGTTAGCAAGATAAGGAGACTGCTAAGGAGTACAGGGCTGCTTTTTTAAACGATGTAAATGTTCTAAAATTAGATTGTAGTGATGGTTGTGCAATGCTGTGGATATACTAGGAACCACTGAATTTTATGCTCGAAGTGGGTTAACTTTATAGTATTAAGTTATATTTCAACAAAGCAGATTTTTAAAGCCGGTGTTATAATAAAGGGAAAAAATGGCTCAGCAGGAACTTACAATAAACTTCATATGACTGAAGATATGTGTGGCGTCCTTTTGATTGTCTTCAATGAGGAAAGAACTAGAGGAATTTTGGTTAAAGGTCACTGGAGTTTTTCTCATCATGGGAAACTATGGAGACCGGGTGTTTAGGACTTCTGAAGAGTGTGGAATGTGCAGGACCACCCGTAAGAATAAAGAGCACTGGCTTGATCCAGTAGGATCTCTGCCCAACCCAATATTCTGCTTCTGAGAATGATTTGGTAGGAAGGCAATGGCTACCCTTCATGGCATTGTTTTAAAGGTTAGGAACATGACACCCATTTCCCCAAATTCTTTTTCTTAATACACTATGAATTGTTGACTAATAAATTTATCTAAGTCCACCTTGAATCAATTTATATTTTTAGCTCGTTCTAACAAATTCCATATGCTTCCCTATTTGCTCAGGATGATTTAAGTATAATTTTTGCATGGAGGCAGAGCCTGGTATATAGGACCTATAGGTCCCCATGTCTCTGATTCTCACCACCCCCTTCTCCATGAACCGTCAAATCTCCCTCCCTCCCTCCCTCCCTCTCTCTCTCTCCCTCCCTCCCTCCCTCTCTCTCTGCCCCCTCTCTCTCTCTTTCTCTCTCTCTTTTCAGTAGGGGCAAGATTTCCAACTCTCCTTTTCTACCTACCAGTCGTTCACTTCCACTGCCTCCCCTGAGTTTGGGCCCTGATTCTAACTTGAAAAACCAAGCTGATCAGTTTAGTGCACTGCTATCTTGAATGCACACAATAATCATGGGTTTCTGGGACATCATTCCAGTACATAGACATGGCAACTTTCACTAAGTTTTAGACCTCATCCAATTTAATTTTATACATGATGAAACTGAGGTCCAAACAGTCTAAACCACTTGCCTGGGGTCACATAACTATCCGGTGGCAAGACTAAAAAAGTGGTATGTCTTGAGTCTCAACCATTCTGCTCTGAAAACTGCGCAGGTTGCCTCCTGGACTCACTGTAACACTCATCTCAGCCCTTTCAACTTCCCTATTCTCATTTTATTTGTGGTTTTACCCAGCACTGACCTCACCATCTTGTCTAGTCTCACCCATGTCTGCTTCATCCTGGTCAGGTTCAAACTCAGTGCCACGGTCAACAACATCCACTCCAGCCTGAACCCTGGGCTTCTCGTTTTCCCACTTGGCAAAGCCTTTGTCTTTTGCCGCTTTATCATGGAACTTGGATTTCATTTTGGGGAAGGTGTGGGATCCTGAGTCCCCCCAGCCATCCTCTGACCATACTGGCTCGGTCTGAGTGGCCTGGCTGGTGGTGGCCCGCTGTAGCCTCACGGAGATCTGACGAGAAGAGCCTGTAACCAGTGTGATGGCTCTGCTGTCCAAGTCTCGGTGTCCAGTGGAGACGCCGGGGAACTCAAACACCTCATCCTGCGCTGAAAGGGGAAAAGTTATGGGGATTATTGTGATTATCTGAACTCCAACCACTTCATAGCAAACCATCAAATTTGGTGCAAGCGACAAGGTCTTAGAGAAACAGATCAGAGGCAGAATGAAATTAGCTACAGATGAGTTTCATGTTAGTGAGACTTGAAAGCGGCGAGAATCGAGGGGTATTCAAGGGCATAGCCACTGCTACCCACCCTGAAGAATGCCTGTTGTTTATAATAATTCTGAACAGGTTTAGATCCAGGACCCAACTGATGTCCAGGTGGGGGAAGGTGAGCCAAGAGAAATCGTGGTGGGAAAGAAAGTAGAGGATGTTACCTGGAGGCAATGAGGGGCTTCCAGGCAGCGACCCATGACTACTCCCCAGGGAGGGTGCCCGGGCAAATCTCCTGCAGGCCAGGACCAGGAGGTCTTTGCATTGCTTGTGACAATTGGCTCCACAGTCTGAAAAATCCCAAAGTATCACAGATGATTAGCTCCAAGAAAGTCTGGAGTTGACTGGGCTTGTAGGGCGGCGCCTGAGCTGTCCACCCTCCCTTTCCCCATCCTCGATTCTGTGTTGGATCTCAGAGTGTGACTCAGGCCCACAGGGTGTGTCTCAGGGCTGGAAAGGGCCAATGGACTCTTGACTTCCTGGAGTTCTGAAAGTTCTCCTACATTTGTTCACTTTCTTCCTCTACACAATTTATTGAGGTGCTAGAGAGGCAACAAGAAGGGGCTAGGCTGAGTGGGGAGTTGCCTTCATCCCAAACTAAATGCAAATCACAGAGGGGCTGTTTTTTACCCCCAGGCCAAGATGCGGTCCCCACAGAGAGGCTGCCTGAGCCAGAATGAGGGCAAGCAGCCTCAGCCTCTAGTCTCTCCCAGGACCAACTGCTGACTGATCATTTACAGCAAGGGTGTCTTCCACTCAACATATGTCTGCATTTTTTTTTCTTCTTCTTCATTTCCCAAAACCTTTTTCAAGTTAAGTGATTATATCTTCTGTCTCCTTTCTTTGCATAGATACAAAAAATAAGGTGGGCATATGCTCAATAAACACATTCCAGATTTGACTATGTCTTGGAAATGGCATGGAGCAGATTCTATGACATTTCCCTTTAGGGTGTTTTAGTTAAGAAAGCAGAATATTAACTGCTACTTGGGTAGAAAATTTTGGCCACTTTGGAAGATGGCAACACAATTGTTTCATATGATGCATGCCTACATTTCCCTTAGAGTCACTGAACAAATATGATCATTTTAAAGAGTATGTTTCTCTCTCACCATCAAAGAAGATTTTTCAAATGATTCCTAAAAAAAATGAGTTGTAATGACATGTTTAGTTTATTCTGGGTTTCTCATTCTACATGCCTTTAAGAAAAAAATACCGTATGTACAAAGATGATCCAAGGGTTTAATTGATATTCTACTTCATAAAATGTGTGTGTGTGTGTGTGTGTGTGTGTGTGTGTGTGTTGTGTTGGGAGATAAAGGACAAAAACCAGAAGAAAACTAATGATTTATAGCTGGGCAGTTAGATATTGTAGTATCTTTGCTGCCTGAAAGCAAAAATTCAAGTTAGACCTTTAAGATATTGATATAGAGAACTAATAGCATTTTTTCAGCACTAAAACATGACTCTCATTGAGGTTCACGCAAACGTACTCTTTGTGCAAAATGAGGGCCAAATACTGAAAGATGGCTAGAGGGAAAAAAAGCATCACGAGGGAACGATATTAATCTAAAGGCATTCTGTGATCAAGATGTTCCTTTTGTAGTTTTACTCTATTTTTCAAGAGCATTATTAGATTCTTAAATGAACCAGCATAAAGGGCCTGCATAAAACATTCAGTAATTTCTTAATTAAATATCAATAATGTGTAATAATCACATGTGTACAAGTAGAAGCACATTCCTAAAGCCTAGAAAATGCTCATGTATTGCATTCATCAGTTGTTTATAGATTTTAATTAAATAGGGGAGATAGGTAAGTGAATTTATTGAAAGAGAAAAAATACGTTTTAAGGTTCTTCCTCTTTTCTTATCATCATCTGTGATTTAGCAGAGAAATAAATGCATATGTATTACAGAAATAAGTGTGTTTTTTTTTTCTCCTGAAGGATAAAGTTCTTATACACAGTATTTTAGTTAGGCTTTTCAGAATTCCCACCTTTAACTGTGCGCCTATGATTAGCGAACATCTCAGAGATGGCGGCTAGATATATGCGGGTTGACGTGGGGTGGTTTCCTTTCTCTTCTAACAGCTATAAAAAACTTCAGTCTGACCTCTCCAAAAGTCCACGGAGTCCTTTCCTGGACATATTAACTCTTCAGCTGCCAGTGGCCCAAAAGGCCCAAGTTCTCCATGATGCTCCAAGAGCTTTGTGGTTTCATTAGGTAAAGTTGATTCCTATCCCAAATGTCCTGTTTTTAAATTTGAACAAAGTAACATTTACCTACCTTTGCATTTGTAGCCTTGCTTGATTATGCCCCAGAGCTGTAACAAAAGACAAAGGAATGTCAGGGCATCTGAAGAAAAATTTGGAAAGAAAACAAGGCCACAGAGAAGGAAGTCCCGGGAAGCTGATGACTCGCGGAGCACAAACAGGATGTAGCTGCTCCTGACACCCTTCCTGTCAGATAGAAGAACCCTCTTCCAGCCCACTCCGGCTGGGGTGATAACAGGAATTTTGCTTCCCTTTTCCTTCTGGGAGCCAAATGGGAGCAGGGATGGGAAACTGACGTTGGTACATTTATTGCACTTTAGCATCATGTGTTCTCAGAAAAATTTCCATAGGAGGCTTTATCACGGTCTTTGGCCTTCTTTTCGATCACTCGTTGCTCTTGGTGCCCACTATAGGAAATTAAGCCACCTAAGCAGTGCACATTGCAGTAAAGCATATATTTTGCTAGTTTATTTTCTGAGTAGCATTTGTACCTTACAATAATACAGAAGAGGGAAAGAGCTAGTTTTTATTCATGTATCCACTCTCCGCATTTGCTCACTATTTGGCCTGTGCCAGGGCTTTGGGAGACACAGGAAAGGCTCAGATTCTGCCAACCAAGTAGGAAGTTGGATGTAGGAAGTGACATCCATGAGGGCTTACAGTTCGACGAGGGAGCATTTGCTCAGGTGGTTCAGGGGCATCATCCTGGTGGTGGTATCCTCACCCTCCTGACACACTGTAAACTTCAAGAAGATGGGGCCTTCCCATGTTCTCTCTCATGCCTCCCACAGCACTTGTGCATTGGCACCAGGGACACCAGATATATATACAGTATTTATGAAATAAATGGGCTTAGCTCAAGTTGGAGAAGGTCCGCTTCTAACCTTTTAGTGGTAAGGTTAGGTGACTGATATCTACTTACAATTATTTTGAAAGAAGCAAGGCTGGTGGCCTACTGGGACTGATGGAAGTGTCATTTACAATGCATTATAGGGCAACAATACCCTGAGTGTGGGCATTAGGGCCCTAGGAAAAGAGTTGTCAATGGGAAGTGACTCCAGAGCTTTGGGAGGGGTACTCCTTACCATCCTTCTGACAAGAAAACTTCACCAGTGGAGAGTGATTCCTTCGAACCTTAAAAGTTATTGGCCCCTCGGAATATATCATTAAGATGCAAATGTCTCCTGGGACAAGGCAACATTTCGCTTTGGGGACAAGAAGGATTATTAAGATAACTAACTGGAAGCAAGGCCTCAGGTGCCTGGGATGTTAGCAAGAAGGATGTAGAGGAGCAAAGGGAAATGGGTAGTTACGGCAATCACATCATGTTGGAGCTATAAGGATCTTCAAGATAATCTAGTTTGACTTCTTTTTTATAAAAGGGGAGTGTGATTATCCAGGAAATTAAATAATCTGCAAAGTCTCACATCTGGAAAACTTTTTGTAGTGATAGGAAATTGTTTCTTCACCAAGCCCTCAGTAATAATAATAACAAAAATAATAATGACGGCTAATGTTCATTGAACTCTTGTTATGGGAGAAGCAGTTTTAAGCTCTTTATGTGTATTAATTCATTTAATGCTCACAGTATCCTTATAGGCTAGATACTAATAATTTTCTCAGTTTTACAGATGGGAGACTAAGCTGTGGAGTAGTAAAGGCACTTGGCACGGTCTTATAGCTAGTAAGTAGGGAAAGAAGAATGTGTCACTTGAGGGAAAGACAGGAAGCCATTGATCATTGTTGTCGTGTGTGTGAGTAAAACCCACTGATAAAGAACAAGAAAGGATAGAAATTAAGAAGCATCTTAATATCTGGGATGGCACATTGTTAGCAGAGTTGCAGGAACTGCTGAAAAAGATATATCTTTCAGGAGGGGAAGTCAGGGCATTGCTTGCTAAGGCTTACTTAATAACCAGGAGACAATACTAGGCAGGAAGAAACTCTGGGTCAGTGTGACAGCCAAGGACAGGAGAGGGTGACTTCATGTGAATGGTTGTGTAGGAGTACTTCCCACAATCCTTTGATTTGAAGTTTCAGGCTGCTATAGTTTGCAGTGATTGATTGTGGCATAAGGAGCAGTGGATTAGCAAATCAGGAGATCTGGCTATGAGTCATGTCCCTGCTGCTAATGATCCATGTGACCTTAGGGAAGTCACTTAACTTCTCCAGACCTCAAAATAAGAGAATTAGCAAAACTCTTTCAGTTCTGGAATTCTAATTCTAAAATAAATGTATTGCAAGTAGGGTCTATTTGTCTCCCTTACTCTTAAAATGAAATTTATTTCAAAAGCAGGTGATCTAGGCACTAATAAATGGTTCCTTACAATACCCCAAAATTCCTTTCAACAGAGTTATATTTATAAATCCCTTTGTAAACCAATAAACTTTTTTTTTTAACGTTTGTGAGTAAAGATCAAATCAAATTGCACCAATAAAGTTAAATTTATTTTGGAAAATAAAAAAAGAGCTATTAAAACTTTGAGCTAATGTTCACTAAACTTCAAAGTACCAAGGAACACTAAAAGACAAAAAAGAAATATTTACTCTGTGGTATGTGACATGCCACATGTCCGATATCATTTAATCATCATAACAACGTGACAGGTAAGCATGAACTCCCTTTACAGATAGAAAAACAAACACAAAGATGGTCAATAATTTGGCCAAGGACAGAGAATTAAAAAGGGGCAGAACTGAGTTTCAAAGCCAGGGTTCTAGCCTCCAAGTCTGGAGCTTTCGACCTCAACAAATCTGTTCTGATGAGGTGGGGAGAGGAGTATGAAAGCTTCTGAGAAGCGCTACCTTGCTGCTTCTACAGAACCATCACCTGCATGGAAGGGAGAGACATCCAGAAGGACCAGAGGGGACACACAACCCCTGAGATTTGATAAGGGCCTCTGACTCTCACGCCACACCAAAGGACAGGGGTCTCAACCTGACTTTTGCCTGAGCTATGCCATGGCCTAACACATTCACTGGGGCCCTTTCTGCAGGAGATAGTTTCACATGATCCCATCCCACTTCAGCATTTTTCAGTTCTAGATACATCCAAAAATTCCTTTCAGAAGAGAGAAACTTGAAAAAGAAGACATATTTATTTTACGACAAAGTGGTCAGATGATACAATCTCAGCAGTGAAGCTGGTAGAAAAAGAAGTTCTCCTTGCCTGGGTTGGGTGAAGACAGCTGGTTAGGCTGGCCTTGTCCCTGGTCCGTATCAGCTGTAAGTACTTGGGGCCATCTTGGAGTAACCACTGCCTCTTATTTACCTATTCTCAGAGGCGTGTGTGCTTAAACACAAACTCTTGCCCTTGGGCCTCCCAAAGCCAGTTCGAGCTTGGGATGGGAGAAATGTCATCTAGTAGTTGCATATAATATCAGTTGTGATTTCAATATGGGTCGACAGTGGGACATGACTGTGAATGCAGCGAACATAACTGAGCTCTGGCATCTGGTAGAGAAGCAACAGTCATGCCCTGACCCCTCTAGGCTACCGGGCCACCCTCACTTAGATTACCACATTTTCCATCTTGTTGTAACTTGGGTAGCAACTAGATGTTCAGGGCCTGAGAGTCTTTGTTTAATACTAGAGCAAAAGCCAACTTTAGTGTCAAAGAATTATCATATGTGAGGGAATAAAGTGCACAATCTTCGTGTGTTGCAGAGATGTAGGTAGAGCACAGGATTCAGTCAGAGCACTTGCATTTGAGTCCTGGTTCTGGCCATTATTGGCTGTTCGGTCCTAGGAAATTTGGGTCATCCTCTCTAGATCTCTCTATCTTCATTGGCAATGGGGAGAATAAAATGCCCACCTCATGGGTTAGTTATGAGCATTAATTACATGAATGCTTATGGAACTACTTCATGACTGTCAAGTGCTGAGTAAATGTTATTTATGATCACATCCGTCTTCTTCTCCAAAAAGATTTTTTTTTTCCTTTTCAAGTTATGAATCAATGAGCCACACCATGATGGATTTCTAGCAACTGACACCATATGAAACGAGAACTGGGAAAAATCGGCTAAGATAAATACTCCCCTTAATTGCACCCACTTACGAGAATTAGTGATGACTGCCAAGGCTCATTAGATGGAACATTTTCCTGGCAGGGATTAATGGACAAACTGCTCACTCGATTTAACAGGGCTCACCAACCTTCCCTGACTTCACTAGCCCTGTATTCCTAGAAAGAACATAACTAAATCTGTAGATCTTGCTTTTGTTTTTAATTTAATTTTTAATTTCAGGGAGTCATCATGTTTTACTTCTAATCTAGTGCAGCAAATAGATTCTTTTTAGTGTATCATTTCCTACCTTCTCAGAATGCTACACAAATAACTACATACAAGAGAAAACAATGGAAGACAGACTTACAAATCCTGCACAGTGTTCGCAGAAGGTTGGCTTGAGATAGGTCATTTCCTGGAAATTATGGACAAATCCTGGTCCCATTTTACAGTGTAGTTGGGACTTAGCTCTCAGGAAGTAAGCCATCATTTCGTCTTTACTAATTAGTCCATCCCTGTGAAGAGAATCAGAGAAGGGAGGGGTCTTTGAATACTATATCCAAAGCGGTTGCCACACTTTAACCGTTCATCTCTCCAAACTTTGTGGCGCAAAGCAGGTGGGGAATATTCATTTGTCTGTTATATCTGAAAGGAGCAGAGGACCTCATAGGACAGTGTTAAGTGCCAAAGACTTTCTTAGTAAGCAGGTGTGTGTGTGTGTGTGTGTGTGTGTGTGTGTGTGTCTCCTGTGCACTGCAGCACAGAACGTCTCCATTATTAGTGGATAGTAGCTTCCAGAAGGATATCTCCTCTCTAGTCCTTGCCTCACAATAGAGTTTGCAAACTCAGGCTGCTGGACAAAAGCAGAAAATTAAAACTGAACCCACCATTCTCAAATTTATTCAGTCTGATGTCCTCCAGGCTACTGCCACTGGCAATCCTCTCTTAAAGCCATCCTGTTGCATTAAAATATAACAAAATTAAAACTTACTGATCTTTGTCCAGCACCAAGAAGGAATCCAAGAAGGGAAAGTTGGCAGCTATGCTTTCAAAGTCCTCTTGGGAGATGTACCCATCATGGTCATGGTCATAGTTCCTAAACACAGACTACAAAGGAAACACAAATATTTATTGAATGACCATTTATGAGTCAGGCTCTAAACTCATTACTGGGAAAGCAAAGTTAACTAGAATATTGCTCTTTCTATCAAGGAGCTTCGAATCTAATAAGAGAGGACAAAATCAAGAGCTTTTATGGTATAACAAGATGAGTGCGATGCCGAAGATAAAAACAGAGTGTTACAGGGGAACAAGGAAGGGAGATTTTAAAAGTTTTCCTGGAGAATATGATGTCTAAACTGAGACCTCAGAGTTGAGTAGAAGTTAGGCGTGGTGGATTCACGAATGCTAGTACCACAACAATAGGAAATGAATCTTCACAATGTTAAATTACCTCAAAACTTAAAGTATATTTTTAATGCAATTCCAGTTAAAATCCCAGTGGGAATTTGTTTTAATTGATCAAAATGATTCTAAATTTCAAATAGACATGAACACATTGAGAACAGCCTAAAAGTGTTTAAGGTGAGAATCAGAGAAAATATGTCCTATCAGAAATCAAGTAGTCTACACAGTTACATCAATGAAAACAACGTGATAGTGTAACTTACTACAGAGTAGAATCTGGCAATATATCTATGTATATAAAAGAATTTAGAATATCAAAAGTATCTTTTTAAATCTACAGGAAAATGATAGATTATCCAATAATTGATGTTGAGTTAAATGACTAATAACCTTTCAAAACTAATTGGCCCCAACTAAATTCTAAATGTATTAAATATTTTAATGTAAAAAATTAAGCTATAAAATAACCAAAGGTAAACAGATGAAAATATTTTTCAAGTTTTATTATAATCATTGAATTTGAAAGGCCTTTCTTAGCATGACATAAAAGTCAGAGTCACAAACAAAAATTTTACTAAAATAAAATACAAAATACCTTAATCAAAAAAGCTCAATTAACAAATGACAGAAAATTATTTGCAATATATATTAGAGCAAAGCCACAAAAGGAAAACAGGAGATCACCAAAGTAAAAATATAAATGGCTAATACATTCATGGAAAGATGCTCAGTTCTGTTAATAATGAAGAAATGCAAATGAAATGTTTTTTAATGTCTCAGATTAAAAAACATTTATATAATTGGTAATTTCATAGAGT
This sequence comes from Eonycteris spelaea, assembly GCA_003508835.1. NCBI lineage: Eukaryota > Metazoa > Chordata > Mammalia > Chiroptera > Pteropodidae > Eonycteris > Eonycteris spelaea. The sequence goes on along the minus strand of PUFA01000014.1, from coordinate 18,508,642 downwards.
ATGAGAAAATAGGCTCTCTCATATTACGTTGGTGAAGTAAACAGCCATAATCTTTCTGGAAGATGATGCTAACTCTCTGACACAGCAATTCCACTTCTAGAAATTGTTCTAATGAAATAATTGAACAAGTTTGTTTGTTTGAAAGTGTGTGTGTGTGTGTGTGTGTGCATAGTGGGAGTTAAAATTGTACTGAATAATTTATAAATTATCCATGGTTAACCTAGAAAGTAGAATTCCCAAGGCCTGACTATAGTACTTGTATTTTCTATATTTTATGTAATATTTGAATATTTATGACTTTGACTTTCTTTATAATGAGAAAAATTTTAAAGATTTTTCCATTGCCCTCTGCTAAATTGGGTTATTAAAAAGGTTTGTAAGATCTCCCTGCAAACATATATTTAACTTGCAGTCCAGTTATAATAAATTTTGCTCTCTTTTTCCAATGGTTTCTGTCTATTCTATTTTATTTGAATTGCTCTATGTTGCAAGCAGCTTTAGGATTATTTGAGAAAGTAAGCAAGGAATAAAATAAACAAATTACTTAATTAAAAATATAATTGTTTAGCACTCATTATGTTCTTCATAGATAACTGAATTGTTCAAAATCACAAAGCATTACTTTTTTTTTTTTTTTGCAATCCCAGTATCAATACCTGTTCACAACCAAAACTGCATAAAAATTTAACTATTTTGGAGTGCCTACTCTTTATAGTCTAATATCCATATTTATACTGAAAGTATGAGATTTTCGTGGAATAAAATTTAGCATGGAAATTTATAATAAAACCCAGTCTTTTGTTTGATTAAATCAATGTTAGGCAATTTATCCAGATTGGGCCAACCTTCCCCTTGGAATTGGAGAGAGAAAAAGGTAAAAGGAAAAGAGAGAAGGACAGAGAAAGAGAAAAGGAGGGAGGGAGGACGGGAAGGAGGAAAGGACTATCCTGTGGTTGGAAAGCAAAGAAAGTCAGTCTGCAGAGAGAGAATAGAGTGAGTGTTCAGAGAAAAGCAGAGATTACAGTGGGAGGGAGAATAGTGCTGTGTTCTATTTCCTGATTCCAGACCCTCCTGAGCTGCAACCCCACCCTCCCTGGACCTTCATCCATCTTCCAGGGCTCCAAGCTGGGTGTGTTACTACCCCATCATCACATCACCTTTCCTCGCATCTTTCCTTGCTGCCTCACGTGCTTCACATAATTTTTCTTTCAGTGCTTCATAGTTCCCTGGATGATCCAAGATATAAAACATTCTTTTTTTTTTACTTTAAATACCCTTTCCTAGAAAAGACACAATCCTCGTGTGTCAGAGGATGTTGCTGATCCATCGAAATAGATGTTTAAATAGGGATCACAGTTCCCAGTGCCTGAGAAAATGGGAAAATGTTCCCATTTTCCTCACATTGGCACTTCTATTCTTCTTTCTATGTGGAAAATTCTGATAGAACCTGACACTTCATTGAGGGATGTTTCTGACCTATGCATTGTGCTACTGTGTCACAGAACCCAAATAGACAGCAAGAGAAACTATCCAACCACAGGGCCTTTCCTATCCTCAGCAATCAATGTATTGGGCATTTTATTGTGACCCAAGTGGGTTTTGAATGAATAGGTTCTTATCCCCAAACAGTCCCTCAAGTTTCAGGGGCAACAGCAGAGGTGTCAAATGCCAGTGAGAGAGAGGAATTGAAAGTATCTGGGCAAGTGAGAACAGACTGACAAGGGGGAAGGGGGCCTTTCTGGGAAATTCTCCCTCAGAGGCTGATGTCAGGTAGAGCTAAGTGTTTGCTACATAATTCCTACCTGCCAGGGGGCCATTTTCATGGACTCCACCTGATTCCTGGGCAAATGCAGAACATTCTGGGGGAAAAAAGGGGCCTATTACTGCCCACTCTTTACACTCCTTTAACCACTTACCTCAACTAATTTCCTTATGTGCTTGTTGATGACCGTGGGGTCTGGCTTTGGCATCACTCCTGATGCCCACTCCAGGGGCACCACAGGCTTGGTGGGCGTCGTAGGGGAGGTAGGCTGCTGACGGAAAATACATACATTTTTCAACCTTATCTGGGGCCTTGAACAATTAGGACCAAGGTCACTGAGAAAGATATATACAGTTTGTTTACTGATAGTATCAGTAAAAACTTACATTTATGTAGCACTTACGTGTTCTGAAAACAAACATCTTTTGTCAATGGAACCTAATCTGTAACTGCACACATGTTGGGATAGTTCATTTTGTTTAGCAGCAGCTTAGATTCTATTATTTTCAAAAGAAAAAAAAAATAATTGCTCTCCCATCTCATCCGAAAATCCTATCCAAGTTCTTCAAACATCACTAAAATGTTCTTAAACCCCTATATAATAATCCATACAGATTTTGTATATATAAAGTAGATAAAACCCCAGTTATCGAATTCTTTAACACTCAGTGTTAGTGATAAATCAGGAGGTGTGTGCAGTAAATGGTCACCAGTGCTTGGCCAAGTTTCTGTCCTTATGCTGGCATTTCTCTTAATATACTTAATCGTTGTGATTGTTTAGCTAATCATTAGGTCTTTCGGTCCTCTTCGGTGAGCTTGCTTTCTTCACAGGTTTTTCCACGTTCTTGCAAGACATTTTCATTCAATGTGAAGGAAACAGTGGCAATAACACATAACGTGCTTACACCACACAAGGGCAAAACACATTTCTTTCAGGAGACAAGCCAAGAGGGCTGCGCATGTCACATCCTCTCCCTCACATCCTCATACGATGTAAATATTCTGGCTAGTGCGTGCATGCACACTTGTATTAGCAAGCTTTTAAAGTCTGATACTGAATTGGGGAAAAACATTTCTGCAAGAGAAAGAGAAGTAACTGCACTGATTTAAACCTGTCGCCGTGTTGTGAGGTGGATGTTGCTGGTATCCTGTGGGCTACCAACAGGACCAAAAATTACCTGCCATCTGGATATGGTCACCTACACTCATGGTCACTCACATACATCATGGCTCTTTCTAACAAGCTTTTCATTTTGTTGCTCTGATGAAAAATAAACCCACAGTTTCTAGATTATGCAGCAAGGAGCCCCATCCAGGGTATTGCTGGAGCTCAGAGGGGTACCAAAAGATACTTCAAACTTCCCAGGGAAATACAGTGATTCTCAATATTTGTCAGATACCATACTAACTACCAGCCTGAAGTAGTTCACAGTCACCCCTTAGGTCATGCTACATTTCTTTCAATGATATCATATATTTCCAAAGCAAAAAAATCAATATGGAACGAGAACTAACAATGGCGGCATCTAATCCGATTCCAAGATTTAAGAAATTGTATAGCACCCAAAAGGTACACATATCCATTAGTAAGTAATTGTGGTTATTTAAGAATGAAATTAAAATATTTTTATTTCAGCGTATGTATGTTATTTTTTTCAAGAGGGAACTAAATAGTTAGAACATAAATATTTGTTAAGTTGTTTGGAACTAATTTTATAAGATGAACTGTTCAGTGATTTATTTGACCTCGAGAGGGAGTGAAACATCTAAGACACAAAGTAAAACACAAAGAACTAGTGAGGCACTAAAGGTGCCGCTGGGAACAGAAAACGCTTCACAGTGGGACTGACTGTGTAGGTGAGGTCGGCTAGCCCCAATGGTTAAGCACAATGAGGCTGCAGGCTCTCAGGAATATAATCCTGGCTGGAACTTGTTCTCCAGTTATCAGCACATGTCAAACGCTCAGCACAAATTAGGATGACATTCCACTACAAGAAGAGACAGACAGGGACTGGGAAATAAATTTTTATAGATATACAGGATTTTAGCCCTTGGAAGGGTCTTTGAAAGCTTCTGCTTTCACCAAAAAAATAATAAAACGATTTTTCTATGTTTGATGGAGATGTCTTTTAAAATTGGCAAAAATTTATCCTGAAAATACACTAAAGAAAATCTAAAGAGCACGAATCAGGCAAGTGTGCTCAAATGGTCATTCCTAGCCTGTTTCCTGATACAAGTGATGGTGGGAAAATGGCGTTCGGTGTTCTGCGGTAGAAGAACAGGCGTTGAAGACAGACTTGAGGCCGAATTCCAGTTCTCCCCTTACTGGAGTCGTCAGAGACCTGTGTTCACTAGACTCAGATTCCTTAACATAGTTAATGAGATAACATGTACATGATGCTCTACCAGGCGTCCACCAACCAACAGGTAGCAACAAAATTCCCGGTTATAGGTAACGAAGGTGTCAGAGGTGCAAATGCTGTGTGCGCATGTGCAGTATAGCTAACCCCCGCCGCAGCCAACTTCACACCAAAGCTATGGAATGAAGAAGGAGCTTACAAATTCTTTTTTTTTTCAATAATTTTACATTTCTCTCTGTCTCTTAGTCATTCCTAACTTTGAAGAGCGTGGATCTTCACTCCTCCCTTTGTCCTATGTCTTCTGACATAGCTGGGTTCTGCAGGGCCCCAGGAGATGGGCCTCTGAGGACTGGACCGGCAGGAGGTGAATGTGCTGGTGGAATCGCTACACTCATGATTTTCAGAACAGACGCTACCAGGTCCACCGACTCAAATTCGTGTGCATGCCTTCCCAGCACCAGAGAACAGCGCTCACAGTCATTCAGCCTCTTTCGGTCCCATGGTTCAGAATCACAGTAGGTATTGATAATAGATGGACAAACTAGGATCGAGAGGTGCCGGCAACATACCACAGAGTTTTCAATTGGTAAGGAGATAAGCCGAAACCTTTATTTTTAAAAAAACCGATCTCAGGATATGTGCATACGAAGCAAACAGAGACACTTTTTCCTTCAACATGCAAACCTCATCCTCACTGTAAATTTCAAATTCACCCAGGGAATTTGTTATTAGTGCAAAACATAGCTCAGGTCCATACAGTCCATTTTCTAAAACCAATAAGCGATGCACATTCAGTAATGCAGTTTCCTCATTATATAATGTTTCTTTATGAAGAGTCAGCCATCAATTAAGCAATCCACTATTCCATGTGATACTGAAATTCGGAGCTGAGGAAATCATCAGTAGAGAAGTTTGTAAATTACAACCAGGGTGTTTAAAAATCTAGTAAATCTAATTTTATGTTGAATGGGATTTTTTAAAAAGCTTGGAAGGATCAAAATAATTTTTAATGTTAAGATAAGCTATGGTAAAAAAAAAAGTTCACATTTTTTTTTGGTCCTACATGTAGGTGAGTCCTAAGAGGGGACACAACTCACAGAAGATCAATAATAAAGTAGAGTAATTGAAAACGATGTCTTTCTTCATTAGCCTATGTAAAGAAATGATTATCAAACTGCCAGGGCTAAGCTGTTCCATTGCTAAAATGGGAATAATATAGGTTTTTAAATTCTTCAATCATTAGACCACAAAGCACCACTGTAACAGACAATTACTATAAATGATAAAACACGGTGTTTGGCACTGATTTTTAGGTGCAAAGCAATACTTACTGATTTAGAATTTCTAGGCTCCAGCACCAGTGACAGTTTGTAAATATCATCTTCTGTGTGATAGAGGTCCAGAGAAAGCTACAACAAATTAGAAGGAATAAATAGTTATGGTGGATCGTATTTATGTACCCTGCTGAAATATTTTTCAAACTGAATGTTTAGCTTAATGTCTAATACTTTTAGTGAATGCAAAACAGTACAAAAATGGTGGAAAATAAAATTGGAAAGAGAAAAAGTTAAACCTCATGTGGTCATCAGCATCAATAAGGACCACTGACTCAATCTCTCAATATACTTCTTGAGCAGCTCCTAAGGACTAAACACTGAGCTAGAAATAAGGCATCCTTGATGCCAAGAAATAGGGGCAGATGCATGAAATAAGACTTGTAATAAATGCTGTCTTAGAAGTTTCATTAGAGAACTGAGAAATAAAGAAGCAATTAATAGGTTTCTGTTATTTTAGGGCATTGTACTCAGTCCTGGTGATATAAAATGATATAAAATATCCTTGCTCTCAAAACCTGACAATTTATTGGAATAAATAGGATCTGAACACAAAAAAAGTATATTCACATCAATAAAAGGCAACACATGCTAAATACTAAGGAAATTGCTCCACTTTAAGTGCTATAGAAATTGCTCTGGGAGGCAGTATATAAAGTGTGAGGGAGAGGTTTTGGAGTCAGGCAGGTTTGAGTTCAAATGCTGAGCCTGCCACTGGTTAGCTCTGTGACCCTAAGCCAGTTATTTCTTTCTGACACTCAGTTTCTACATCTGTAAAATGGGCATGATCAGAAAATTCCCTAATGAATTAGATTTTTATCAGGATCAAATGGAATAATACTTATAAGGCACTTCACAGAGAACCTAGTACACAGTACAATTTTAAGAAATGAACTTTGGTGTTGATGTTATTATATAATTATAGCTGTTGCTCCTAATAGTATTATTATGTGTGGGGGCCACTGAAGACAGAAATAATCAAGATTGATTTATTCAGGAACTTGTGGATTGGGATCTCACTGGGAGGACTTGGACAAAGAAAGACAGAGACAGATCAGGGTAGGCAAAGACAATAAGATCAGGATTGGAGAGCATGGATAAAAGCTAGAAAACCTTAAAATGTATGGTCCCATTCACCTGTTCCACTTCCCGTACCATCTTTTAAAAAATATAGGCAGCTTGTGAATGAGATTTCAAGAATATTTCCTAGCGTCTCACAAATTTTGAGTTTGGTTGATCTGAAAAATGTTCTGAGTCACTGCCTCATGTTGCTGCATTTTTTACACCCAAGCTTATTGGCAAAGATGGTTGTGGATTCAGTCTGGACATTAGAATCATAATGTCCTGGACATTAAAATTGTAATATGCTAGACAGGAGAATTGTGACATAAAATCCACTTGGTCACTAAACTATCTGCATTCACCAGTTTTGCAATTCTTCTTCTTTTTTCTTATGAGACTGTAAAACTACAGGGGCTTTCCAGTTATTTGCATATACTCAGAATGGTAAAGATAACTGATAGATCTAAAAATACTATGAAAAGAATTGAACTATTTCATATACCATGAAATGAGAAGCATTAGCTTTTAAAGTTCCTGCTACATTAATTGGGATCACAATAAAAAAAATGTCTTCTCCAGTTCTTTTCTGAAAAGAGGAACAATCTAATCCCCAACAGTTTGGGGGTGTGGTCTTCCTTCCTTCATGAGGGCCATTCGGGGGGCTAAGGTGACAGTGATTGATTAAAATGGCATACAGAGTCCCTGCCTCATAGATTTCATTCTGTAACCAACTCCTTCTTTATGCATCCATAAAGAGGGAGACACAAAAAAAGATTACTTAATTTTTACAGATGCAAAATAAAATAAATAACAACAATATTTCCACATTACAAAGTAAATGTCCATCCTCGATCGGGGGTGGGGTGGGGTGGCACTGCCACCTTTTTTCTTTTCTTCCCAGCACAAAGGATTATTGCTGAACTTTTGTTTCTAGAGTTCAGATTTCCAATTTGCACCCTAAAACTTTCATTAAAAAATCCTTCAACATTTCTCTAAATATCAGTCATAATGCTGCTTGCTGCATTTATAAATCAAAATTAATTTTCCTACTCCATCATTATCTTTTGTCTAGACGAGAAATGGTCTTGCGTGCAGGCCCCTGCTCTGTGGCGTTCTCTGCATCATGGAGACAACCTGGACACGGACATGTGAAAGCCAGGACGGTCTGGACGCATCACCTGTGTCTGTGGGTTTGTAGTCTATTTGAGGTTGCCACTCTGGTCTCTTATTCATGGAAACAGATTTACATGGCAAATGATTAATAAATGCAGGTGCCTGGATTATTGTGAGGTGCTCTGCCCCACCCTCCCCCCCCCCCCGCCCCATAGAGAATGTCTGCTGTTTGTCACACACACTCAACCCCAAGAGATTCGTGTTTTTGTGCCTTGGTCACTTCTGCTTTATACCGAGGGTGTGGCTGGCATCCCTGTGTACACTTTAGGGGTTCTCGTCTTTGGTAAACAATTAGTGCTCTAGGAACAGTTGGTGAGAAGGTCTAGGAGCCGCACTCTAATTCCAGTGCGGCAGTCTTAGAGGATTTAAGTTCTCAGAGCTTCAGAAAGGTTATTGTTTTCCTTTCTCATAGCCATTAAAGGAAGATAGTCAATCCAGTATTGCAGCCAAGTTTCAGATGCTACGGTATTATAAACCCAAACAGGAAAATTGCTCCTCCACTTGTTTAAGCAAAGGTGAGAATGTGGTTATGCTTCTTCCCCCTGACGAAGAGGCAGCCAATAGGAAATGTTCTCTTCTACACATCTGTTGTGTCTACAAGTACTAGGTCCCGGATACAGCTAAAGGTGTGTGCCACAAGTGCCAAAAAGTATGAATGGTAGGTGAACTTCTGTCATTTCTAAATGCAGCATTCAGTTCATTGTTGAGCCCCTAACGATGCCAGGGATCATGAGAGGTGCTGGGGACATGTCATGTAGAAGACATGTAAACGGAAAAATAATCTAATGCAAAGAGATATCTTGGGGTTTGGGGAGGTAACAGTGAGGAGCAGGGAGATCAGAGGACGCCCTGGCATTACTCAAGGTGTCAACAACAGCAGTGCAGTGAGAGTAAACAGAAGCAGGTGAGCTGAGGACACATAGAAGGAGGTGATTAATTACATGAGTGTGATAAAGGAGAATGAGGGGCTGAGGACTGCTCTGGGGGTGCCTCTCTAAGAACCTCAGAAGCTGGAGCTGCAAGAGCAGAGATTGGGCTTCTCAAAGCAAAAGGAAAATTTCTTTGCTCTGAGGTTAGAGTCCTCAAGGTCATGTGGTTAGGGATGTGGGGTCCCCTCCCCACAGCCTTTGAGATTTCTTCCTATCCAGTTACCCTGAATTTAACCTCTCTCCCTAGTGAATTACTGGCATAGATCTCTTGCATCCTCTGAGAAGTGAGGTACAGAAGAGTTATTAGCACAAATCCTGGTTCCTTGGACTCACCGTGAGCAGGTTGATCAAATCCATGTTGGGTTCTAAGTGGTGAGAGGCATTCTGCAGGGAGACCAGTTCATTCAGGGTGACGGAGAGCTGGTGCATTTTCACAATGTTCACTTTGTTCTCTTCTGTCCAATCCGGGAAAATGACATGGACCGCTATCAAGTCTTTCAAGTGCACGCCAAGGATGGGGATTTTGAAGCCATCACAGTCAGCAAAGGCCTTGCGATAATTGCAGTAATTGCCATTGGAGGAGACCAGCTCTGTCATTTCATTCCAGTTCTGGGAACAGATGGAAAGTAAAATTTTCAGACAGCCTTCCTTTCTGCCCACCCTCAGACCTGCAGTGTGTGGCAAGGAAATTCCTCAGCTACTGAGAGAAGTATCAATTGCACCAATGTTGATGCAAGGAAACATTAACCAGGAAAAAAAGAAAAATGTATTAGGCCAGGCTGTGAGTTGGACAGCCTGTTCCATTCTGCTACAATATAGAAACAGCCTACAGCTCTGCCTACCTATTGGGGATGTTGGGATGTTAAATAACATCATGTACATATTAAGGGAAACATTACATTTCACAAATATAAACATATATTGCATTACATTTAAAGTAAGTATATTCAAAGTTCCCAGTTAGTCCAAGAAAGTTGCTTTAGAGATATTATTTGAAGGTTAATCTGGGACAATATAGAGTAGAATATAGAGTAGAAAAAATTATACTGAGGTATGAGATAGCTGTGGTTTTAGACTCTACCACTAACTAGAAGAGTGACCTTGAGCAAGTCACCTATATATGGAGAGCCTCAGTTCCCTTCCCTGTAAGAAAGAGTTCAAATAAATAATTTTTGAAGATACTCTTGTGGTTCCAAGCCTCTCTGAGCATCTGTTGAATTTGTATTCTTCACAACATTTAAAATGTGTTTTTTTCTTTACTTGAAATTCAGTACAAAGCTAAAGGAAAATGAAACACATAATGAACCCCATCATACTTGGAATAAGTGCAGTGTTTGAGGTCAGACAGCAGTGCCTCTGTGGTTTACATCCTCCTGTTTATATGGACAAGTTATTGTTGGTTGCCTAACAGCAACCAGACCTTCCTAAGGGACCCCAATTTTGCTCAGTCTACTCTTCCCCAAAGCATCCCATGTGACTCAGATGGAGCTGTTTTCATCCCCAGGTCCATGGATGGTTGATCTAGCATCATCATAATTCTACCCCTCCTGTTCGTGATTGGTTCAGGAACATTTAGTTAAGCCATTCAGTACATTGTATTCTTCTGGTAACTGTTATCAGTGCAGGGGTGGGCATGTAACTTGAGATGGTCTAATTTGCCTAAAAAGATCTTTAATTCCATGGCGGGCAGGGCTGTAGAGGATTCTCCCTGTCTCTACCTTTCATGAACAAGAAAGTATGGTTTTTTTTTTGTGGCTGCTGATAGCCTAATCAGGGGGGAAGCTAGTCTGATGGGAAAAACAAAAACAAAAACAAACAACAACAACAAACAAAACATGTGATACTCAGAGGAAAGCACAGCAACTGAGCCACAGCTCTGATCAGACCATGCCTGAAATTAGCCCTGCCTCTGAGCTTTCAGGTATGTGAGAAGATGATTCATTTCCTTATTATTTAAGCAATTTTGAGCTAAAAAAAAAAAATTAGAGTTGAAAGTGTCCTAAGTGATACAACAAAGGACACTCTTACAACAAAATCTTTTCCTAAGAATAAAATGTTATCTTTTGCTTAATAAGGAAAAATATTATTGTAATCTGGAAATAATAGAGCAGAAAAGCTCAATTTGGGAAATAACTATTTTTTTAAAATATGCTTTTGTCCCTGATAACTTAGCTATAATATAAAAGAATTTATATATCAAGCAAGGCCTGCGTCTCCCCTTCCCTTGCATCTTCTGCTCTGTCAAACGTCATGCCATGAAATAGAGCAGGCATTACATGACTTCATCTGAGGAGGGAGGGGAGGAATAATTTCTGTCTTATTTACCTTGTACCCTCTGTGTGTATCACAGTGCCTGTCACATAGGAAACACCAAATACATATTTGTTGATTATTTACAACTACAATATGTTACTGGCATTCAGGTACTCTTATTGGGACACTGCCACCATCTCTAATCTGTTTTCCAGGTGACATGGTTATTTCTTTCTTATTTTATTCCCCATGTGTAACCTATCATTGTCTAAGAAGAAAACTGTCCCCTCTGAGTGACATTTGTTAAGCATATCCTACCCCTAAACAGCTTACAAATGTTTTTTTTTTTTTTTTTGCTTGGAATTAGGATCCAAATCTACCATACCTTTGTAACTTCTGAAGAAAGATGAGAATGAGTCTCCTTAAGGCGTGAAATGGAACTATGACTAAGGCCTCCCACCACTGCCATCAGGGTATTAAAATTTTTGAGCTGAAGGAGCTTCTGCAATAAAAAATGTTAATCAACACTTTGTAACAATTTTTATATTATTCCAAGCTTTCTGAATTACAGATGAATGCATGTACAATTTAATAACAAGAACCTACGAAAAATATCTTAAAATGAAGTGCAAATAAAATCCACTAGAAAAATATATCAATCATTTCACAGAAAAATAGCTCCATTAAATGCTTTTAAGTATTGCCAATTATAAGCCTTCTTCTTGCATGAGAAAAGTATGATTTGTTCATTAGACATTTAGGAGTAGTTTGACTGCCCTTTATATTGTGAACCCCAAATTTCCTCAATGATTTTTCTCAATAGAGTGAACAAACATCCAGAATCCTTTAAGAATCCCAGCCTAATTACCAGACATACATACCTTGGCAACATTGATAAACTTTGTGATGACTTCTGCCCTTTGCTGGGGGGTTGGTTTGCTAAGAACCATCAACTGGACCCATTTAGAGATTCCATTAAATAAAGCAATAGATCTCTCCAAAGTTGGGTTATTCTCCAGACAGCCATGGATGACATAGCTTTGGTAATCAGTGAACTAGTAAAGGAAGGTTTAGAGAGTCTAAATTATAATGAAGTCTTTGCAAAATCAGAAATTAGAATGTTGCATGAAAGTGAGATATTATTTCATAATAACATAATGATTTCTTTCATTTCATTATAACGGCATCTTACAAGTTTGAACATACATGTACCTTTAGCATGTTATTTTGCTGCATTTCGCTCTCCAGTTCAGACATACATCATTACACATCAGTGTCGGTAGGTCAAGAAAGGGATAAGATTCAAAGTCACATTCCAAATTTGCTGGATCACAATATCCACCTGGGGTATTTGCTAAAATAGTGGTTTCTAGGAACACCCCAGACCTAAAAATTCAGTATCTGCAGAGGAAGAACCTAAGAATTTCCATTTTTCACCCACGACTGGTGATTCTAATGGTCAGGCAAGTTTGAGATATAATGGCATACATTACAGAAGAGTAAATGAATATAAATATAATGATTCCAAGTCACAATTTTGTCAAGTTTTTTAAAGAAAAAAATAGCTCTTTAATTGAAATAAAGCAGCTCTTTAGCAAAATAGCCTCATTTTCAGGAAGTCAGAATGGATGTCATGAAATACTTATGAGCTTATCATATACACAGGACAGGGGGTTCCTCTCATGGCCTGCCTGCAGGAGAATCAGTAAGGCCCTCTCCAAGTAGGATTACGTAGTAAAAAGAATCAGTCTTTCAGAAATCCATACTTCTAACCTCATTTTCTTTGCAAAAAACAACATAATTCATTCCCTGGCATCTTGGAAGGGAAGGAGGAGGAGTGACTGCTCCCCGGTTTGATGAGACAGAGACAAAGGTTGCTGGTGAACCATTGTGGAACTATTATCATAACAAGTGGGTAGTGAGTGGGTGGTTAGGAAGAGACCATAGTCAGGAAGAAGAAAGGGGAGGTAGAGAAAAAAGGCGATCACAATAGAGCAGGAAAGAAAATTCAAATTCAGGGTTTCCATTGCTGGGAAAGAAACAACCTGATGTTGAGATACTCCTCAAAGCCTACAATTCCTATTTTCAACCTACACCCATAATTAGGCATTCATACAAATCCCAACCTAAATAAATATTTCTTTCCCCAAACAAAAGGCCTAGCAAAAAACCATTTACTTGGGAGAAGTCAATGGAGCTAACTATACCTCAAATGGTTAAATCTCCACTACGTATTTAGAAAATCATGCTTTAATCCTATGAAGGGTGACTTTGAAAATAGCGACAGAAATATAGCTCCTGAGCCATCAAATAAAGACAGGATAATATTTATTTTTGGTTGAGAGGGATTGTTCCTGTGAATTAAGGGCACTTTTCCAATAGAGCACAGTAAAAGAGGCTGCCAACACTTCAGAGTATGAAAATTCGGTTCTTGGGAAAGTTGGCATACTGGTTGTTATCCTTGGAAGAAAAAATGTCAAGTTTCTTACTGAGATCCTTCTAAAAGATTTATGCTCCAGAAAAGTGAGGTGTTCAGCCAATTCAATGGGCTCCAGATGGTCAAATAGCAGACAGGCTTTTCCCTTCTTGGATACTTTTTTCCTCTGTGTGACTCTTCTCATCCAGTCATAAGAAGGACTGTAAAAGGAGAATGAGTATGGTCAGTTGGTCAGTTTGCCAAAAGCTCATTTCACTCAATGGAAGTTATTAACCTACTGACTCTGTAACTGTTGGCCTGCTTCCAGGGGCCTGTGCAAAATACATGCCCTGCCCTGTGTTATTCGGAGAGTAAACCACTGACCCATCCCCAATAGGACATAAACTTCGAGTTGTTTTTCCAGACAGGATGGATTTGCACTGATCCTTCCAGAATCTCTTACTTGGTCTTTCTTGTGGTCAGTAAGGTTGGGATCATAAGGGAAAGGTCAGGGCTAGGTGTATAAATTTAGGGGTTATAATATATAGATAGTGATTTAAGACATTGAGGAATCACCAGAACCTGGCTGGTTCTCACACTTCAGCAAGATATGGATGATCTAAAAAGCTTGTTATAAAGGCAGAAGCAGGGACCTCACTGCCAGAGATTCTGACTCACTGGGAATAAACCTGAATAATCTGTATATTTAACGACATGATTCCTGGATCACTCACTGTTGATCACGCTTGAAGAAGTATTCTAGGAAAATAGGCTAGAGTACGAATGCCTAGGACACAAGAGCATATATTTGCAAGATGGATAATCATACTTAGGGTCATAAAATAGCTTTCTCTATGCAATTTAACTACTTGATATAAAACACTAGCCTAATTCGCACCACGTTCTAATAACTGGTTCATGGTACCACTATGGTCAACAGGCTGACCTCAGATGCACCACGATACAGGGCTTCTCAAACTTGAATGAGCATATGAATCAACTGGGGATCTTATGAAAATGCAGTTTCCAATTAATCAGGTTCAGGTAGGGCCTGCGATTCTGCATTTCTATTGAGCTCCCAGGTGATGCAAATGCTGCCAATCCATAGACTACTCTATGAGTGGCAACAGCATGGGAGACATTAACTAGACTCAGTAAGTACTGGGCCTCTATTATATACCAAATGCTTTTCCGTGCCATCTTATGTACTTATGGATGCTCGTGATAATTCTATGAGAAAGGTACTCTACACATTTTACAAATAAGGCAATAGAAACTTGGAGAGATGAACTACATCCATGGCACTCATCGCAGCAAGGCTTTCCTCAAAAAAAAATCACACCTTTATTTTGAAATGATATGGATTAAGGTCAAGTGGAATCATCACTACTTCCTCCCCCAAACAGTGGACTCATGTTTGAAAGAAGCCTGCGCCACTCTTACATGCTGGATATGTCAATGAGGCTGATGTGTTTTTCATATCCTAGTTGGCTAGCTGCTTCTCGGAATTCCTCAGTCATACGGATCAAACCAAGGTCCAAGTTAAACTCTGCAGGAAACTTCAGAATCCAGTACCTGAAATGCATCAAACATTTTTGACAACCAGATTTAAGCTGGATCTCTATGAAAACTATTGTATTATTTTACAGGCTATATCTAATGATGTACATCCCCAAATTAGCAAACATTAGCAAACTCCTGCCCCCATCCATCACATTGAGTCCCACTTGTCTCTCCTTCAATCAAGGACCCAAGTCCACCACTCCCATGCTGAGCCTCTCTTTCCAACTCTTTCCAGAAGGAAACCACTCTCTCAACTCATGGCAAGTAGTGGGAGTATATATGGGAGGGAGTAGGAAAAAAAGGAATTTACTCTAACAGTTGGTGTCATTCCCTAATTACATTAACCACTGCTTAGCTCTAGTCCAAAGAAAGATAAATTCTATCCCCAATGACAGAGGAGAGCCAATTTTAACAAAATCAATAAAAGGGGAATCTGAGTGAACCCTGTTGTCAGACGAGGTCTGCAGCTCAGGGAAGAGGAAAGCGTCAACTGTCTCAGAACCAGAAACAAATCTGTAAGGATATTTACCTCATGAAGTAGCAGATCTTTAATCGAAATTCATCACAGCCTTCCCCGCTGGCATTTCGGTACGTACACTCGTTAAAGAAAAACTCCTTGCACCTTGTTTCCTCTGCACACCTGCCCTATTTGATCAGTTTAGGTGAATTCCTGATAAGGGGCCATACTGGGAACAGTTGGGTTATGTGGATGTTCAAATGGGGAGAAAAGTGGGTTCTGATGATGTCGCACTGAATAATTAAAATAATATATTATTGTCTGGAATGTACTTTTTTGGTCTGGAAGGGAAGCCACTTATAAAATCTATTTTACCTTCCTGAGCGCTCACCAAATGATGACTGTCAACTATAATTATAAATATACTATCAACTAGAGATATGTAAAATTGGTGGTATGTAATAGCACCAGTTTAGCCAAAAAGATTTTGTATTTAGGATTAATGCCTTATATATGTATTCTAATTTCTTTAGTATTTGAAAATGTAATTTTCAGGTATATAAATACACAAGTTGTGTTGCAATTTATTTTCAAGTCTATTTATTCACACACTTTCAAACACATATTACTGAGCTCCTACTGTCCACCAGGAACCAAGGGTATGCAGTGAGCAAGGGATCTGAAGGGAGGAAAGTCTAAGGAAATGTTCATTCACGGACAGTTACAACTTTTATAAATCTTTCTTTCAGATACTCAGCTTGACTGTGCCTAATTCCCTTTTTATTTGTATTTCATACATCATCAGACACACAAATGATGAGAATGCTGTTTGGGGCACATTCTTTGGTTAGTGTTTGGATCCTAAGGTGGGGTGGGGCTGGATGGAGTCAATGTCACAGATCCATCATTCTCTGTGCACTAGTCTCAATCGTGAGACCCGTGAAAACCTTGGGCCACTGGGGACTAGGATCTGGCTCACTTCCAAGGACCTCTGTTCAGAGTGAATGTCCTCTTACCCTCTCTAATATCTCCTCCTGCCCTGAGACTGTGGAAAAGATGGAGGGGAAAAGTGGACATGGAGATAGTTGAAGTGAGTAGGTGGATGCCCCACTTGGCCTAATTCCACTCCATGGACTCCTTCCCCTTCCAGGCTTCTCGCTCACCTGCAGGACCCTCTGGGCTTGAAGCAGGCAGAGACTCTAGCAACCGACATTAGTGATTATATAATAAACATTTGATATTGGGAAATGAAGCCTCCTTATAAATGTGAGACTATTTTGCCATTTTCAGTCATTTGGCTTTCAACCACTTTTAGGACTGCATTGTGTACAAAAGTTGATGAACTGCTAAAAGCCCTTATAGAACGGGGTTTCTAACTATGTTATTTTTTTTGCTCTTACGTCAGAAGGAAATCTAAAATTAACATCAATCAACAAATTACAATAAACCTGCTAGAATGTTCTTTGTGTCTTGCCAGCAAGAGAAGATTTAAAAACTTAGGTGGTGTTTGTACCTGAGCCAGATCATATTATTTTGGCTGGCATTTCCAAATTGTCTAAATTGTGTTCTCTGGGTCCACGATTTTATCATTCTAAAAGGAATAATTTAGGTCTCAAATCAGTGTTAAATATTCTTTTATTGTACTAACAGAGAAATGTTTAAGACCAGTTAGAAACATTCAGCCTACAGCTTCTGTTTCATTTCATATCTAGTGATTATTTTCAAGTAGAGCCAAAACATCCAGATGGATAGTCACTGTTTGGTCCGTCCTCCAGATGTTTTGTCTAGACATCTCTATATATTCACAAAACAGCTGGATAACTGACTGAAGACTGTTTATTCATCTTAATTTACTGGCTGTGGTTAGACACTCTCTCTACATAAACACAGAACTTGATTTATGATTGTAAAAATTACACAGTAGTTGAAAAGATATATGCAGAGGAGTTTTTCTGCCAATTCAGTGGAAGATAAATACCATCGGTGCATCAGTAGAACTATTCTTGGCAAATAACTATTATTCAGCTCTCCACTGTCATCTGTTAAAAAAGAAAACAAAATGAGAGGTGAGGAGGTAACAGCACTACTCTGCTCTTTTTCCAATATTAGTAGAGAAACATTAGTATCAAAAAGTTTTCATAGATCCAATGATCATTTTCCTCCTATTTCTGCTGGTATTTTCTTGCAAGTTAAGCGGGTAGCTCTCACCTTTCTTCTGGTTTAGGGTTGTCAGAATTTAGCAAATAAAAATCCAGGACACTTAGTTAAATTTGAATTAAGTAAACCACAAAGAATTTTCTGGTATAAGTACGTCCCATGCCTTATTTAGGACATACTTATACTAAAAATGTGGTTTATCTAAAACTGAAATTTACCCGACTAGCCTGTATTTTATACGGCAATATTACTCTGTTTTAACTCTTCCTATAAAAACAATACAGCAAACAACTCCTGTGTAACTATTTTTTGTGCAAGGAATAATCCAGAATGCTGGAATGGATCCATAAACAACATAAAAAGCACATAGCTGTAAAGTCTATAATGCAGTAGAAGATATAAAATATATGAAATACAGTATGCAGCAAATTCTGCTACCCACATTTGTCTAAGCCAAAAGACCAAGAAATAATCACAGCATCACATACCATATGCCTTAAGAAAGTTACAAGGGGCTGTGGGATGGTAGAGGAAGCCTTCCTGACAGGGGAACTTAGAAATAGTGTTATGAACACCAGAAATGACATCTGAGATGAGTCCTGAAGTGGAATTTCAGTGGAAGGGGTATGATAAAGGCACGAAGGTAGAAAGATGCAGGGAATTGTCCAGAGATATTAAGTGGACAGTGTGGCTATGTTATGAGCTGTGAACAGGAAAGGGAAGGAGAGGCAGAGGGTAGTGATACTGGGAGACAGACTGGATCATTTGAAAAAGTCTTAAATATACCAAGCTGTGGAGACTGCGTTCTGTTCTACAGCAATGCTTTCCTCTGAATAGGAGAAAGTGAGAGTGTCAAGATATACAAAGGGAAATAAAGGCTCATACCAAACATCTCAATGCAAGTGCTTAGCAGTTCATCTAATGTTGCTGCTTTCCCAAGTCCACTTGACCCATGGTTATTTAGCCGCTGTCAAAAAACTAGAGACATTTTTAGCATCAGACAGACTATCTCCATAATCATGCAGGTTGGTGATGTCTGTGCTTAGTGGTGGTCTCTGGCCTTAGTTATACTTCAAGACTCTAAAGAAACAAGAAGAAAAAGTGATCAGACTAGAGTTAAACCCATTGAAGCATCACTTTCCTACCTGAAAAGATAATGATTCTCATTGACTGTATCTTTATACGAGAACAGTGGCAGAGACTGCGTCGAGCACTGTGATGGCGAAATGTTTGCTAAGCTGTCCCTCACCACATATGGTGCATTGAGGCCACAGAGATGTTCCCTATTACATCTCATTAATTTTTTTGGAAATAATATTTTATACTTCCTTCATATTAAGTGATAAAACATCCAAGAATATTATAAACATTACTTGGTTTAATATTATTATGAGCAAATAGAGAAAGGTAATTTTAAAGTGCAAATATATATTTATGAATATTAGCCTCAGGGATTATAATCATGTTCAACAACTGATTAAAAAATCTTATTTGCCTAAGTTCTTCAATAGTAATACTGTTATTATTGGCAGTAAAAATATTAATAATAATCTATTGAATACCCACATACCAAATACTTTACAAATATTATTCTACTTGACCTTCATGATAATACTCTGAAGCAGTAATTAGTACTCCCAGTTTACAATGTGATCATGGGATTTATAAAGATTCGGTAACTGGTCTAAAACCACGCAATTATTATTAAGGTCCAGAATTGGGACTCGATTATAAAATTAAGTTTTTGGGTTCCCTTTTTCCCTTTTATTATTCCCCCTAGTATAGACATCATAAGTGTCATAATTTACCTCTAATCTAGTGTGAAAAATATCACCCTTACATATCATCTCAGCAAGAAGATATATACCAGATTATCTGTCACAGAGGTAGAAGAAAAATGTAGAGATGACAGATGTCTCATTTTATAGCACTGTCATATGGAAATAGAATTGAAAACAACCTCTCAAAGTTGCTTATACTGAAAGTATCCCTGTTAGGGACATATCATTTAATTTTACAGGAGCAAGTAGAATAGGCAGATTCTTTTAAATCTAGAAAGCTGGCAGAAACTTCTGTCCTAATAATGTTTACTAAAAGCCGATTTAAGTTAAGAAAACAAACTAAAAAAATGATGCCAGGTCCATATTGGGCTTGGAGAAATCCAGAAGTCATTATGATGTAAGACAGTTATCTACTTTGAACAGTTTAGTAGGTAAATGTGGCCACTGGCCATTCATCTTATGAACCGTTCAAAGTCAATGTCTATTTTACTTTAAAAATTAATTTACTCAACTGGCAATCATCGAGCACCTAACATGTGCTTGGCACTGGGCTAAGCACTGAGGCTGCCAAGATGAATAAATCATTGTCCCATCCCTGCCTTCAGTGGGGTCATAGTCAGCTTCAGAAAACAAACACATAAATGAACAGAAAAAGAAACTAATGTCCATGGTACAGTTGTATTAGTTCGTGGGCATTGAAGAGTAACATTTGAGTGAGTCTGTTGTCCAGGCATGTAACTCTGGAGGAAACATGTTTCCTGTGTTTTATTTCTGTATAAGAAGCACATTCTCATGCTGAAGATACCTCTCTTAGAACATAAAAAGAAGGATTATTTCACATGTGCAATAAAAATAACAGAAACACTAGATCCATATTCTCCCACTTCCACTGCTCAAATGGTTTGAAAAAGGGGATATCAAAGCTGTCTGGAACTCACACTTTTGCTTTTCTTAACCAAATGACCTGCACCTCTCACTTAGCATGCCCTACCACACTTCCCGGATTTATTTTTTTCTTAACACGCATACACATCTGACATATTATGCAGTTTACTTGTTCACTTGTTTTTTAATCTCTCTAGCATTATAAACCTAACCTTCATGAATGCAGTGATTTTTTTTCCCCTCTGGAGTAGTCCCCAGCTCCTAAGATTTTGCCTCTCACATAGAAGATACTCATAAAAGCATTTGCTAAATTAACGAATGAGTGGATGCATGGATGAAGAAATGAATAAAATAAAAAATTGTAAAAAGATTGTCTTTGCATACGTGTATGTTTGTATGAATGTGTATTACAAATTCTGAACAGGTCACCTTTTAGTTTGTTTTCCTAACTAAAATCAGCTTTTAGTAAACATTACTAGGATGGAAGTTCCTGCCAGCTTTCTAGATTTAATAAAATCTGCCTACATTTATAATAAGAGCTTAGGAACTCTTCCAGGACCTTTTGGGGCAGCACTTCTCTGATTTCCCTGATGTAAATTCTGTTAATCCCATTAAAATTCAAGATTGGGCAATTGACAAGTTTGATTACCTACATGTATATACAGACGCTTTTTATCTTGTTAATTCTTTTTACTGAATAGTAGGTGTATTACTTAGAACCAAACAGCCCAGATCAACTAAACTAGTTTCTGAGGTCAAATTCAAAATTATTCAGCTGAGTTGTTTGGAGAAGGTGTTGACCTTCCACAGAGGGTTAGAAGTAACCTGGTACCAAAACCCTGTCCCATGTTTTGAGTTATATTTGTAGTCTGCAAAGAAGCCAGCACATGCGAGCCAGGTGAGCTACGCGATGCAGTTACAATCTATTTCTATAATCAGTAGATGTGTCTATGCCCCTGCTTAGCATTCTGTTGCCTGTACATTTACCTGAGATCTCATTCCACATGTGTGGATATGATTGTGCCTATGATTGCTTTTTCAAAAGTAAGGCTTCTTTATTATAAAAGTGTTATACATTCATCATTTAAAATAGTAAGGAAAAGGAAAGGAAGAGAAGTTACCTATTATGTCATCATCCAAAGATAGCTCATTAAATATCATGACATGTTTCTGTTAGGTTCTCTAGGCGGATTTATTTTGTAGAGTTTCTTACATAACCTATAATAGTTTAAAGAAGTACATACCTACTGGTCTCATGCAGGTAGATTTCCAGGTCTGAAAGAATTTTAAGGGCAGTTATCATCATTGGAAAATGCATTGGGAATGGAGTCTGCAGTACTGGCTTATCCAACTTAAATAGTAAGTACTTTGGAGAATCTGAGAAAAGAACAGAAAGACAGAATTAAATAATAGAAACCCAAAAGAATACACAGTGTGTTAAGAATTTCCCTCAAACCTTGAATTACAGGTGGTTTTTGAGATTTCATGTAAACTTCACCCATAGAATCAATTAAAGAAAAAAAAAAAACATTCAAAATAGTTATTTGGTGACTTGATATTTTGAAAATGAAGCAGCTTTAAAAAAAAATTTCAGCCTATTGAAACCTACCAATGTGGCAAAACCAAAATGTATACACATAGTGTAAAATATTATTTCAGTCCAAATATACTTATATCAGTGGATTACTCATTTAGAATGTCCAAACACTTACTTTGGAATATTAGTAAATCTCTAAAACAGTTTGTTGCGATGATCCTCAAACTCTGAATCTAAATCACCCCTGACTGTCTCAACGTAAATGTCAATGTTATTTTTGTCCAGGTTGTTTAGTCTTCAAACAGGGTAGGAGTTGCTTTATTGTTAATAGGTCGCAATAAAAATTCTTGCTCCCCAGCATAGACATTTTCTCACAAGTCTGAAAAGAACACAATAAGCTAACATTTCCCCATGACTTGAAGCATTTCTGAGAGAAGCTCTCACTTCTAAGAGCAACAGAGTTCCATCGGTGTGATTTCCAAAGACCACGATATGTTCATGCAGTAAAAGACTTTCATTGAACATGGCCAGTGAAGCCTCTGTCTTCAACAAAATCCTTGTGAGGTTGCTTAGGACAATGAGAACTGTGCTTCCAATTTTAGAAATTGTAAAAAGGGGCCAATTCCATGCAACTCTCTATTAACAGATATAAATTAGCACCCTAGGCTCTTAACTCTGAACATTTCAAGTTTTAAAAAATTTGGATTTGAACATTAAGATAAGTTTTACTTACCTCTAAGTAAACGGCGCTTAATGTTGCTTAATTTACTAGATTGTTTAAAGAGTAGTGAGGTGTCATATAAGATGTACCCACCATGTTGCCAGCAAAACACTAGGTGCTAGGGGAAGGTGTCTCTCTTTGCCCACGTACCTCTTCCTTTCCAATATTTTAAGCTGAGGGCTTAAGTTGAAGTAGAGGGCCAATGTGTAGAAGTGACAGAAAAAGAGATATTAGTTTAGAGAAAGGAAAATGAAATAGAGAAAAAATATTGTGGCACTAGAGTCTCTAGTAGTGGGGCACGTAGCCTCATCAGCAATGGAACCCCACTCCTGAGAGTTCTCCAGCCAAAGAAAAGTAGTGACTGTCCGAGATGCTGTACACTAAATTCCCAGGTGGTGTCCAGGAAATACACCTAACTGGCAGTGAAGGTTCCTTCTAGATCTAGGAGTGCAGAATTTATAAGATGAAATATTATAGTTAGTAGGTATTCAACAAATCGTTTTTAAATGATATTGGCCATATTAGAACTTCCAAAGATTGTCTTGTCTATAGCATTATCTCTATTCCAAGAGAAACAAACAAACAAACAAAAACCTTGAAGACTCTTCCCTCCTAAATGGCAAGTATTGTCTTTGTATATAAATGACCATATATATGTCTTTACATTCATATGACCTTCATATGGAGAAAAGGAGTTTTCTCTCAATGCCTAAATTCATTGTGAAAATGGGTGGTAAGTATTACAAACCTTTAAGTCTTAAGGATTAATGACTAAGGTGCCATAGAGTTTGTTTTTCTGGGAAGATTCAAGCTTAATTTTCCTTTCTCACCACAGACATGAAATTTAAAAAGTTCTGCAATTATAGTCTCTGAGACTCCATAGGAGAATCAAGATTATTGAATTCAGTAAAAGAAATGACAATGAAACTCTGAAAGATAATTTATTTGACAAAGACTGTGAATCTATTAGATACCAGATACTAAGCAAAATACTAGAGTGGCTGGCAGAGGAGGCTGGGGGTGAGCAGACACAATGTTGGAAAAATTACTTCTACTATGTTTACATCTTATAATACCCTGAAAGCTGAGTATTATCCTCTCCATTTCATGAATGAGGAAATTGAGGCTTATAGAGGTTAAATTACTCACCCGTACCAAGTTACAAAGCCAGGTCCATCCTAAAATTTATATTTTTTCCACCATCCATACAATTTTAACTGTTGTTAAGGTTTGCCTATTACATCAGTTTCTAGCGATTGCATTGTCTAGAACAAATATTTATTATTCCCTCTGCTTAGCTTCTAAGCATTTTATCACTGGCTCTATTGTCTGAAAATGAATAACTGTCATTATTAGAGCAAGCTTGGCAATTCAGGGACTCACTGGTACCAAATACTGAACAGAAGTCAATAACAAGTTCAGAGCTCATTTCACAAGGCCTCCTTGCATTGTTTGGTTAACAATTAAGTAACAAGGTTAAACTGCATTTTACTTATTTTTTCTTGGTTACCAATATTTAACACTGACAACCAAACTAGCATATTTACAGCTGGTATGAGCTGGATGAGAAATGAGAGTCTAAAAGAAGCTCTAGTAATAAATACCATGTAATTCCTAAGTCCCACCGAGGAAGTGTTGTCCTAGCATTTGGCTGGAGCAGAACATGAAAGAGAACCAAGATAAATGCAGATCAGACATTTGCACTCAGGTGAATTCCAGAGGGACATAGTCAACCACACGGAAGGGCTGTGACCTACCATAGTTACTCCAGTGTTCAAATTGTAAATAATATCCCAAAATGAGGCTAGAATTAGGAAATATTTAGCTTGGAAGTTAAAATTTTAAACTTTGGGAAAAAGATGCGAAGATTTCCATGAGAATCCTGTCTGTAGCACTATGGTCTGGAAGGACTGGTTCCAAATCCTCTGAAAGAAAGTCACATTTCCTTACCCTTCAGTTGTTCATTTGATTCTGAACGAGTTTGATGACAGGGAAGTAGGAGGTGGGGGAAGTCACCTTTCCGCGCTCCTGTGCCAGTCACTGTGCTAAGCACTTTATCCAATGAACCCTGCGGCTCTGGGTCCTACTCCAGAAATCCAGAAATAAATAAAATGCAGCTAAACCCTGTCCCTTGTTACCAAAAAATGCAAGGAGGCTTTATGAGATGAGCTCTGAGCTGGTGATTGACTTCCGTTCAATACTTGGTACCAGCGATAATGTGCTCATTCATTCCTTATGTGCTCACTGTGAGCAAGAATACATGTTTAGATAGATAACTGCCCCAAGGAAATAAACTCTTAGGAATCCCCTCACTGGGGCCAGATGACAATCTCAGAGGATAGAATACATTAAGGAGGCTCTCTGTAATGAGGACATTACAGAGAAAGCCTCTAAAAAGCAAGAGAGTACAAAATCTCTCTTTAATCTACCATCACTCTATGCTGGGGTGGAAGCCACCTGTCTCTGACAATACCAGGAAAGGAGTTCTAAATTGAGTTCTAAGTTGCTACATAGGAAAGCAACAAGAAACACTAACAATGAAAGATTGCCTTCAGAGGTACCTCCATGCTCTCAGAGAAAAGCATTTGTTTTGTTGAGCAAAAGGCCAATGATTGAATATCTACCAAACATTAAGTGCTGTGCTATCCTGGAGATATAACGAGACCGTTCGAGGGCCCACATCCCTGTGTGGGAGACAGATTATAAACCAGTGATTATAAAATAATGAACCTATTGAATCCAATGTCAGAGACACATGCTTAGAGTGTTATGGGAACACAGAAATGGGACTGAGTTCACCCAAAGAGATGCAGGAAAGCTTCCTGAAAGAGGAGACACCTGCGAGTATTAATTTTTATGGGTCACAAAACTAAAACAGAAAATAGCAGCTAAATTCAGTGGTGTCTGGCAGTGAAATGGCTGGAAATATCTGAGCATGAATCCAGAACTGGGCATGGAATAAATATCACCAACCTGCTGTCAAAAAACTTATCATCATGTGAAAAAAAGAATAAGAACACATAAAAGACAATATATAGAACAAGAGCTGATGACAGTAAAATGACTGGGGTCTGTGGGACCATATGAATTCTGAAATATTTTTAGATTTAAAAAAGCATAAATAAATGAAGGTACTATGAAAAGCAGAGAGGCTGTAAAATGCTGCTTTATTATTATATTACTATTCATTATTATCCAATTTCGCTATTGATAGTGATAAGCTTTAAAAGCTAAATCTCGTACATCATTTTGATGCTAACTTTTATACACATACATATAGACCTACTTGAAGATGAAATATTAATTTCTCTTTCATATTATTATCTAAGTGAAAACACTGCTCTTGTTTATAAACCAGTATGTTTACAGTACTCTCAAATGGGATGGTAGAGTCTCAAGTTGAAATTACTTC
Source organism: Eonycteris spelaea (assembly GCA_003508835.1). Classification (NCBI taxonomy): domain Eukaryota; kingdom Metazoa; phylum Chordata; class Mammalia; order Chiroptera; family Pteropodidae; genus Eonycteris; species Eonycteris spelaea. The sequence goes on along the minus strand of PUFA01000014.1, from coordinate 18,482,840 downwards.
TGAATCACAGATTTGGAGCTTGACTTTTTATTGGACCCAAGTAAAAGTAAAACATAGGAACAAAAAATGGTTTAAAAATTATTTCTGTACAAATTATATTTACACAACTCAAAGCCCATAATTAGGTTCCACCTAATGACCTTGTCATTCTCTTTTATTTCAGAGGTTTCTCCTAAAGCAAATGTTTCTTTCTTTCCCAAAAAGGAAAACAAATCTCAAGAGGTGGTATTATTTCTCTTCCTCCTGCTTAGGCTATTAACTAATTTCACCTTACTCCTGAAAAGAAATTACAGTGCATACCAACAAAAGAGAAAACATAAGTGGCTAGAAAATTTCAGTAGTATCTTAGGTCCTGTTTAACTTCTCTAAGGTTCACATTTATCATTTCTAATATGAGAGAGATATTATTAACCTTCCCTCCTCATCAGAAGAATAACAACAAAAAAAATCATTTGAAAAAGATTTTAAAAACATAAAACATAATGAATAAAGAAGTCTTAAAATTATAAAATGTTTCAAACTATATTTGTAAAGTAGTTATTCAGAATTTAGAATATATTTCCCAATTAGAATAGATTATTATGGATAATATAAACGGATTAATAGCAGATTTACCTATGGAGGACAAGAAGGTCTGTAGGGCTCTGTCAAAAATGCTGATAAGAACTTTCAGAGAGAAATTTAAAGGTTGATAGTACTGGTTACTTAAACGCCAAATTAGCCTGCAGAAATTGTGTAATTCCTAGAAACATGAATCCGATGGGTATGTTTAACTCATTAGTGGATCTAGAGAGACAAAGGAGGAGAAAGATGGAGAGAAAGATAGCTTTTCGTAAAATCACTATTAAAGTGTCAGAGGAGGCCAAGGACCAGGAATATGGCTTTTGTTGGTACAGTTCTAAAAGAAGGGAGGGATTAACTAATTGGAACTAAATCATTAGTAATTTAAGTAAATATGAGGTATCTTTTTTGGCCAGAAACAAAAGCAAACAAAAAGACACCAGTTCTCTACTGGCCTCTCTCCCATCTTCCCATCCTTCATAGCCAAATAGAGTTTGCTGACTTAATTGCATCACTCTTCAGAGCACCAAAATCAAACTCTGTCCAATTCTCCCTCCACTTCTCGTCCCCGCATGTACCAAAACTACTCTGGCAGGAGTCACGCTAAGGCTCAGTAGCCATACATTGCTCTTGACCACACCCTTCCTAAAAAATTCTCCCTCTGTATGCTTTTCCTGGCAACTTCTCTTCCCTGGTTTTTCTTCAATGACTCTGGGCACACTTTCTCAGTGTCATGTGCAGACTCCTCTCCTACTGCTGGAGTTCGTAGGTCTCCATGCCTAACCTTTCCCTCTCATCTCAGACTCTTATGGTAAAGTCATCCATAACTCTGCTTCAATTACCACTCTATGTTGGTGACTCCAAAACAAACCGAGGCCAGCTGCATGATGTACTGTAGAGGACAGAGTGGGGTCTGCAGGTAGGTAGACCTGGGGCTGTGTCCTAGCTCTAATACTTACGAGTGTGTGACTTCGGGCAACTTTTGCTTAACTTTTGGGTAAGTTTTCATGTTGTACCATCATGCACTGCTAGAGGATATGTAAAATGATACAGCCACTTTGGAAAACAGTTTGGCAGTTTCTCAAAAATCTAAACATGGAGTAACCATATGATCCAGCAAATTTACTCCTAGGTATACAATCAAGAAAATTGAAACCATGTTCACACAGAAACTTGTATACAAATGTTTGTAGCAGTATTATTCATAATAGCCAAAAAGTGGAAACAACTCAAATGTCTATGTACTGATGAATGGATAAACAAAATGAAGTCTATCTACATAATGGAATATTATTCAACCCAAAAAAGAACCAAGTACTGACACATGCTACAACATGGATAAACTTTGAAAGCATATACTAAGTGAAAGAAGCCAGACACAAAAGGCTATATCATATATTATATAATTCCATTTACATAAAATGTTAAGAATAGGTAAATCCATATAGAAAGAAAGCAAATTAATGGTTGCCAGGGGTTGAAGGGAAGAAGGGACAGGGAATAACTGCAAAGTTCAAAGTTCCTTTTTGGGAGGATGAAAATAACCTGAAATTTGATAGTAGTAGTTGCACAGCCGTGTGAATATACAAAAATCACTGAACCGTACACTTGAAAAGGGCAGATTCTAATGCTATATGAGTTACATTTCAATTAAAAATTTTTAAATTAATTTAAAAATATGTCCTCTTTACTTTCCTAAACTTTTGTATCTCCTGTATATCTTTCCTTGATTTATGTTTCAGCCTGAGTCCCAATATTTTACTCCAGAAACTTGGGCCTCGCTGCTCTCCCAGCACCCTCTTTCATCACCTTTCCATATCCAGGTCTGATCGTCTACCTCACAATTGCTTCTCATATGCCTCTGCTCCCTGTCCTCTCCACTGCCACTCCTGAGTTCAAGCTGTCATTACCTTCTCCTGGTCCACTGCAATACATACTCATAAGGCTTCTAGATTGATTCTCATCTCCTGTTAATCTCTACTCTCTATTGGTGCCAAATCAGTCTTTCCAAATTATGAGACTGATCCCAAGACTCCCTGTTCAAAATTCCTTCATAGTTCCCTATTGTCTCTTATCTACATCGAAAATCCTTGCATGGCATACAAAGGCTTTCATGGATGGTCTTCACTCCCTGTGCACCCATACCCTCACTCTTCTTTAGCCACCCCTGCTTTACTCCACCACAAGCTATATAGCTATAAGATGAACTTCCTTTTCATAGTGCGCATGTGATATGGACTGAATATTGTGCCACCCCAAATTTCCCCAAATTTATATGCTAAAACCCTAAACCCCAATGTTATATAGTATTTAAAGATGGGGCCTTTGGGGGATAATTAAGTCATGAGGGTGGTTTGTTGTTGAAGACACACAATCCATGGTATTTTTGTTATAGCACCCTGAACTAAGACATCATGCTTTGCACATATTGTTTCTTTGGACAAATGTCTTTCCTCTGCCGATACGTCCACTTGGCAATCACATACTCACTTCTGAAATGCCTACTTGAGTCCTCCTCCTCCCTTCCAACTCTTCCAGGCAGACTTTGGAAGTCAACATACTGACTTCCTTTAGGCTTTGTATGATTTTTGTTACAAAATGGTTCTGTCTTCTTAGGAGTTTCTCAAGAACCAGACCATGTCTCTTGTCTTTCTAGCCCCCAACACAGAAGTGTGCCTGATATTTTAATGTGGTTAACTTTTTCAGCCACTATGTTCTTCCAACATGGTCTTCAAACTTTAAATTTGTTTCTTCTCTAATTTTCTTCTCTATTCTTATTCTCGTTTTGAATTTTTCTTTTGATTATTGAATGAATTTACTCTGTTTACATTAACATGCCCATAATAGAATTTCAAGACATGCTTCCAGATTTGTAGTATCACAGATTTATGTTAAAGAGAATAAAAAACACTAATACTTCTTCCAGTCATTTTATCATCTATTTCATAAACCCTTATTTCTGTGACCAGACACCATGAATAACACTGTGGCAGAGGTACAAATATGTGTTGGGCACAGGTTGTGATCTCAGAATCCTTAGGATCTACAGAGGGAGTCACAAAATGAACAGAAATCAGGGTACAGGGTATTATGAAAGAGTCATGAGAAAAGTAAAGACAACTTCTGACTCATAGAATTGAGATGTGTCTTGAAGCATGAGTGGGATTGCACTGAGCAGAGAAAAGGAAAACACTGAATTAAAAAAACAACACTTAAACATACAGAGAGGTGTGGAAAAGCAGGAATGCTAACAAAAAGGTGAAGTCTTAAAACTGGAATTAAAATATATATGTGTCATTCTCTTATTCAACAAACATTGAGAGAGAAAGAGGAACTACCATGTTCTAACCATCAAAACTAAAAGCCTCTGCAAAGGTCTAAGTGACATAATCTAAAGAAGTTCTTTCTTGTGGTTCTGTATAGGCTTTACACATTTTGCTCATTGAATGAGTTTGTTTCTGAGTATAGCTTAATGTTAAGGGCCTGAAATCTATAGCCAGACCATTGGGATCCAATTTGACTCTTGTGTTTTTAGCTGTGTAGCCCTTGACAGGTTATTTATTCTTATCTTGACACTGTATCTTTACTTACACAGTAGAATAATAGTAGAATCTGTGCTGTAGAGTTGTTATGAAAATTACATTAGTTAACATAGGTAAAATGCTTATTAACTGGCACATAGTATATTCACAATAAGTATTAGCTACTCTTATTATTTTCCTGGTAAGTGAGCTAAAATTGCTCTTTACCTGAGGAATAAAATAATTCCTATTTATGTCATCGCTCTCAAACTCATAAGCCACATATATTTTATCTGCATATATCCATAATGCAAAAGAAAAGAGAAGGAAGGAAGGAAGGGAGGGAGAGGGGGAGAAGGAGAAGAGGGAGGGAGGGAGGGAGGAGGGAGGGAGGGAGGGAGGGAGGGAGAGAGAGAGAGAGAGAGAGAGAGAGAGAGAGGAGAGAGAAGAGAGAGAGATAGCATAGGCTGAAAACTTGAGCTGTAAAATGAGAACTAGCTTAAATCTTATTTCTACCTTGTCTTAGTCAAACATTTTCTTAAATGAATATTCTGTAATCAGCTTCATATTCTGTAAGATTAATTATTTTGGGAAGATAAAACTAGCTGTCTCTACACATACAACTCAACCTATTATATTTTTATTGATCAGTGGCAATTTACTTTTTGTTGTAAGTACTTAAGGGTATACAAAGACATATACATGCCCCCAAAGAGGAAGCAGGAGATCTCAGTAGAAACATACAGAAATGCCAGTGGTATCTCATGTGTACCAAAGAATCATGAATGGGATCTATTACTTGACATTCTTCTGTGGAATGAAAAGAAATGTGTGTCAGGTCACCAATATCCCTAAAACAATTCTTGAGCGTAGATGTTACACAAAAACATTTCCATGAAAAGTTTTGCTGATGGATCTACTAAGTCACAATAAGGATGTTGAAAAGTTGAAATAGTAAGTGAAACTGAGCTAGGCACTAAAATTAGAATAAGAACCTCATCGGCTTCTGTGGTAATTTGTGGGGATTTCACAAGTCTGCGTGTTCACACAGTTTTAAACCCTGGCCAACCCTTATCTCACCACAATATCTCACCTTCATTGGCTTTTCTTCAACACTTGCTTTTAATTTCTAGCCCAGGAAGAGAGTATGTATGTATTTATTTAATTCTTAGCACTCTTTAACTATTAATCACACAAAACCTAAATGTATTCACCAAACGTTTAGGTGAAAAGATACTTCCTCACTGTCTTTAAATGCAACACAAACTACTGAATTTTTAAAGTAGAAAAAGAAACAAATGAAAATGTTTAAACCTTTCATTAAGCTATCATCACACAATAATGTAGTAATACTTGGTTTGGGAGATAAAGGCAGAAAGTCACCATAAAAATATCAGTGACTAGGAAAAAAATACTGGAATATCTGAAGTAGTATCTAGACTGAAAAATTAGGGAATGCTCAAGACACAAAATGTATTATCCCCATGCAGCTAAAGCACTGTGAAGGGAGCCCCAGTTTCGTAAAGTGTTTTTATTTTCAGGTATCACAGTTTCTTTTCCAAAATTTAATTTTGCTTTTAAATAAAGGAGTTTTTTTTTCCCACTATGTACTATCTATAAAGTGCCAAACAACTATTTTGTAAAAACTAGAAAATTCCTGATGCCAACCATAAGTATCTAAATTTCCGTACCCCTTCTATAATATGGAACAATCTGAATCATTCCAATGAGTCTTTTATTGAGGACCATATTCACAGCAAGACGACTTGTACAGATACCATATGTCTGACATCAGCAATATCTCACAAAGATGCACTTGCGAGTCCTAACACAATATCACACTTTCCATAACAACCCAAGAACGATGGCTCTGATGTTACAGCAATAAAACCTAAAACTACAGTGGCTGTTTAAACATTGTAAATATTGTTCTCAAATGCTTCTTCTCTTTTTAAATTTTTCTCTTTTTTCTGAGAAAGCCTATTTAAAGACATACAATAAGCCTATTTAAAGACAAATAATAAATCATAAGTCTTGTTTTTTCTTTAAATTGAAGATGGTGCAAGGTATAAATTCTTCCTTACTCAGGAACCATAGGTTATAAAATGGTGACCTCCTGGACAGAGAACGAGCCCATGGATATACTTTTTTTGTTAGGCCTACATAAGGTTGGCTCCCACGAAGCTTCAAAAATTTTGAAGTGGTTGTAAAATATTCACTTTTAAAATCCAGTTTTCTATATATTCTTGTGGAAAAATCAGATCTGCTGATTCTAGGGCTGCATCCCAGCGAGCCCGCTGGAGATCAGTAGCAACCACCTCCCAGTTCCCCAAAGTCCCCACCACCCTCTACTGTCTTGCCCAACTTAGGCCAAGTGCCACTGCCATTTATCATCCTACTATGTGCCATTTCTGTTTTAGTGGATTTAAGAGGAAAGTAAAATATCTGTTGTCTTGGAGAATTTTTTCTTATTCTGAATCCACTTCACTCTTGGTATCTTCTTGGCCCCGCAGACACATGCATCTTCAAGCCTGACCTCATGCTCATCAGGCTGCCTGCAGACATCACAGTGGCTAAGTAGACACTAGGGAGGACCTTTGCTGTGCAGACCTTCAGAATGTTACTATTTGTGGACTGCACAAGGAAGAATCTCAAGATGGCTACTATGCCTGCTGGCATATTTTCATTCAAAAAGTAGGTTTGCATTATAAGATACACTTCTCACCTCTCACCCAAGCAAGAAAGTTTGAGGATTTCTACTGTGTTTGGCATGCTTCATTAAGATAATAAATTATTATTTATTTCCATTTATAATATGCTTAAAATGTCTAGATTACCTCTAAGTTTTGCAATTTCCTTGAATTTTTGTGTTTTTATTTTACAGAAATTTCTTATAATCGACAAAATAGATGTTCACTATATTCCCAAAGAGTGTGGGACTTGGTACCAAAATCCTCTTGACACTATTTTGTAGATTCTGGAAAGATTCAGGGAAAATAGAGCATACACTGAGTGATCTATAAAAAAATATGTACTTACTCATGCATAAAGGCAAATACATTTTCAGATTCCACACATACAGTATCTAGTTTCACTCTTTCCCACTTCCTCTCTCTGTTGCTTTGGATTTATTGACTGCAACTAGTAACAGCTTACTCCCCTATGTCAGACTCGAGTAAATCACAGGTATTCATCACTATAGATTTTCAGGATAATTTCCTGTGACTAATTTCCAAGATAATTTCCAGCACTTAGATAATGAGTCACTTGGATAAGTAATGTTTATACAAGTTGAGCTGGTATTCTTCCTTTGTTGTTGTTTATTACGCTAAAAGGAGAAACCAGAAACCAGAGAGGGTTACTTACTGGTCAGGACAGCTGCAGTGATTGGCCTCTAACCACCTGGTCTCATCATCTCACTCATTCAAGTCTTTTAATAGTATTTGTCTGTCTGTTTGTTTGTTTGTACCTTTGGTCAGTCAAATTCTGGCTTTTCTTTTTAAGTCTTCCAGAAAAGACCTGCACATGCTCCCTTTCATCAATCTAAACCCACTCCTACAGCATCACTAGGCTTGGAGACTCTGCCCCTTGTCTCTCATGTTTGGGATCGAACAGGTTGCAAATTATAGCTCTCGCTGTCTCTGTCTTCAAATTCTGCCTACATCAGACAGTGAGCTGCAGCTTTTAAAAGAGAGATAACTATGGAGTAAATGGATTTTAAGGAGCAAATACTACCCATATTCCCAGGGGTTTGTTTAGAGCTTAGGTGTCTCAAATCTTAACTTTGGGAGAGACTTCTCAACTTTACAAAATGGGATTACTCTAATTTACAAAAGAGGTCTACAGAAGGATACCTGGCTTTTGTTAAACACTTGAGAGAAATCCAAGGAGACCCCTGGGTTCAGATGGATCATCTGCTCAGGGTCTCAAAGGGTCTGTGAACCACTACTCAAATGTACAAAGATTGATTTCCCCAGAGGATTTCAGAAGAAGACAAAGGGGAAAATCAGTATTCCCTGAGGTTCCACCATCCAATGTTATTTTTTATACCTTAAAACAGAAGGACTTGCCCAACGCCAAAGGCAAAAGGAAACAAACAAACAAAAACAAAAAACCATTCCTTGACTCCCACTACCAGCTTTTTAGAGTCACAAAAATTTGAGGTACTAAAATTTTTACCCATTCCCAAGAGGCTATGAGAAATCTCAAACTGAACATTCAATTTAAAAACATAAGAGTTTCCTTTTTGCAGAGGCATCTATGACCCTGTCAAGATATAGAGATACTACCTTTTATTCTTCCCGTTGAAGTTGCTTTCTTTGCCACTTCATTCACTTCTGTTACCCTTCAGTACCTTGGCCAGATACCATCAGCCAGAGGCCACCAGCTTCATATGGCACTTCCCATGGGGCAGGGTAGCCGAGAAGAGGGCTCTGAGGCTGCATAGACAATTATAGAATTCTAACCACTTCACAAAAACACTACCATATGGTGTTCTTTCAAATGGAGCTTATAACGATGAAGACTAATGACATTTGCTGGCTCACAAACCACATGAGTTCAGACTTTCATGCATGCAAGTCCTCAGACTAAGGAAGCTGATAGTGCATGTAATCTTGGCACCATCTTAAATGGGGCTTTGTATGAACTACGTGACTTTCTTCAAAGAAGATTAAAGGGCAATAATCTAAACTTCATCTTAGAAAATAATTCTGCAAAATAGAGTTAATGGTATTATTGCTATGTTATTAGTAAAAAATTGGAATACAAAGAAATTAAGTGAATTTTCAATTGGTTACTCAATCTATCCATCAATCAACAAGCACTTATTAAATATTTCTTGGCTTTTTTTCTTTTTCTTTTTTTTCTGGCTAGTGTTTAAATGTTATCTTTTAATCTAATTAAAATAATGATTCTAACTGAAAAATAGCCTAATTCTGATCTTGACAGGGGAAAGAAGCATCTTTTTTTAGGCCCAGTATCCGAATAGTCCTTTATTGACGGAGCACACACCTCTACCTTTCAAACAGTATGCCAGGGCCAAGGTATCCAGTGGTGAATGAAACAGACCTGGTCCTTGTCCAAGGGAGTGAACAGCTTAGTGAGGGAAACCAACATCAAATAAGTAGACAGAAAAATTGATGTATAATTACAAATTGTTATCAGAGTTATGAATGAAAACTCAAAGATAGAGAAGACAAGAGGATCATTTTAGGTGAAAGATGAGGAAAGATCTCTTTGAAGACATGATATTTAAGCCAAGAGCTGAAACTTGGATATTAATTTAGGTAAAGATGTGAGGGAAGGAAAGCTTGAAAAATTGGCTGGATCATAATTTCATTTACTGAGTTGGAGATGATTGGCAGGATGGTAGGATGGAGTATATTAGAAGAAATCTGAAGTTATGCCTAAATGTGTCAAGGTTGGGATGTCTATGAAACTCTGTGCCTCAATATTCACAGGTCTCAATATGCAGTTATTTATTCAAACATAAAGGTCCAAGGAGATATCTGAGATGGAATTTAAAATTGAGAGTTATCTCCATGTGACCAGCACTTAAAGCCATAAGAATGGTTCAGATCACTTAGAAAGAAAGTATAAAGAGAAAGGATGAGGGGCTCACCCTTAAGCCTTTGATATTCCAACATATAGAGGTCATAAAGAGGAGGTGAAGCAGCAGTGCAACTTGAAAAGTTGTCCATAGAAGTTTTCCGTAGAAGGAAAACCTAAAAGCATGTTGTGCCGTGAGGCCAAGGGCAGAAGAACATGCTCATGGGAGATGAAACCATCAAACTGTACTAAATGCTACTGAGAGTTTAAGTAAGAGAAAAAATTTTTTAAAAACTACCTGCTTTAAACATTTTTGCTACAAAGATGTCAATGGTAACCTTGACGAGAACAGCTTTAGTTGGGATATGGGTGTAAGCTAGGCTGGTGTGAGTTGAAGAATAAATGGGAGGTAAAGAAACAAAGACAGAGTATGTAGAATATAAGTTCAATGAGTCTGTGGAGGATTCAAGTGAAGAGAAATGGGTAGAGGATGTGGAGATAGGGGGATATTTTTATGAGAGTTGCTGGAACTTACCTGTACACTGATGGGGGTGATCTAGTAGAGAGGAAGAGGTTAAAAACTCAAAGGGAGGGGAGGCTCACTGAAGATGAAGGGATGGGTGCCAGATGTAACAAGAATAAAGAGAGAAGGCGACCATGGTTGCAAATGCAGATAAAGTATATATAATTAGAGCAATAAGGGGGAAAATGAAGGAGATAACATAAATCAGAGACATATAATCATCAGGTTGTCAACAGGAGTTTATCTAATCCACCTGCTTCTGATACCTTCAGTTCTCCTTTCAGAGTTTTTGAAGAAGAAAGAAAGAAGAGAGAAATGAAATCCCCAAGTCCCAAAGGAAGATGTCCCAGGATGAACCATCCCTTGATTTAGGCTCTAATGATCCTTTAAATTTTTAGCTTCAATAAACACTATGGCTTTAATTCCTTTGAATATTTTCTGCTAGTTAAATATCTATATTTTTGCCTGCCTAACATTCGGTGCTCTTGGCCACCAAGGAGTTTGTGAAGGACTCATCATTTTGCATCTCATTTTTGCTGGTGCCAAGCAACAGTATTTTATTGTGTATTAGGTCATCACTACTGACACGTTTGAATCATCTAAAGCATTTTGAAGGCATTTTAGAACAAGATTTGTAATTGATCCACATGGATCAGGGTTTTTCAAACTCAGTACTATTGATATCTCAGATGAATAATTCTTTGCTGCCGGGGTCCATTCATGCTGTGCATTATAGGACGTTTAGCAGCATCCTTGGCCTCTACCCACTAGATGCCTGTAGACTCGGCTCCCATCTCCAATAGATACAGCCAAAAATGTCTCCATATATTGCTAAATGTCCTCTAGAAGGTAAAATTGCCTGCAGTTGAAAACCACTGCTATAGACTGATGTCACATCGAACTGGAAACTGAAAAAGTCAATCAACCCCCTAAAATCTTTTTTAGCCTCAGAATATCTGCTTTTTCTGCAGGCAAACACCTTGCTATTTGAATTTTTCAGTTTTCAGATATAAGATATCTTCACTAACAACAAACATTTGAACAAATGTATCTTTCAGACATCACCTCACCTTGATTTTCAATGCTTGAGCCATCTGGTAGGATTTACCATGTCAGAATTTGACTTAATTTAAAACATTTAAAGGTTTCTAAGTCTAAACTTATTCCTCACTCTACTAACTGGCATATTTTGACTTTTTATGGAAAAAGTCAGAAGGTGGATATTTATGAACACAGATTTTTTTTTAGCAATATTATAATATGTGAATAAAAAATTCTCTTTTGTGAGAACATTTTACCTCCTTTCCTATTGCCCAAGAACTGGCTTCTCTTGAGTAACCTCAGGATGACTCTATATGAAATGTATTGCCTATATTGCGGTTTTAACTTTTAAATCACTTGCTATATTGCATTCTCACCCTGCCTAAGCTGCAGAGTATCACAGAACTCTCTACCATGGGAATAGGATGTGTGTGCTCTGAGTAGGGACCAAGAGAACACTGCAGAATGCAGTTATGAATCCAGCATCCTAGGACGTTTCTTCGTCCTATAGCATCCTTCTACCAGAAATGGCCATGTATTGGGCATGACATAATGTCAGTTGCATGACAAGGACAGCAGAATCCAGACACCACACAATGGCTTCCCTTTGCATAGTGAGCATCAGTTTTTTACATAAACATAGTGAGAGACAGTGTGGTCAGAATAGAAAAGGCATTCGCTTTGTCTCTAGGCAGACTAGGGCCAGGACCCTGGCTTCACTACTCACTGGCTTGCGACTCAAACCTCTCGGAAATTGAGTTACCACTTCTGTATCAGTGTCAACAATAATATCTACCTCTGGGAATTGTAAAAATAAACATTGGCTTTTTCCCTCTCTCAATAGAAGACTCAGTTTAAATGTCTACCACAAAAGGAAAATAGAAAGACACAGATTTATCTTAGAATCAGGGTGACTGGGGAAAGGAAGAGAATGCAGAGGAATCTCAAGCATCACCATTCAGACTGAGCGCTGTCCTTGCCATAAAAAAATAATGATCTCTAAAACATCCTGTCAACTCAGATGATTTTGAATGGCAAGCATTCCATGCATAAATGAAATACTTTCTACTTTTAAGAAGCAGAACTGAAAGTAAAGCAGAATCCAAAGTCAGTCAAATTGAATCTATGGTATGTGTTCTCCAGAACCAAATATGGAAACTACACTCAGTTCTTCTATTTTAAATCTGTTCTAAATTCTTAAGTAGTATATGAGCTTCAGAAATCTATATTGCCTTGAGACTGAGAACATTCATCCTTGATAGTCACAGGGCAAGTTGTTAGAGTGTGGCTGAAAAAGGACACTTGTTCTTCCTCTGAGGAGTCCTGGAAAGCCAGGTTGGGAGGTTTTACCGCATGTTAATTCCTCAGAGGGAATCCCTAGGCGGTATCTTCCCAAAGTGAACTTATGTAAAAGACTACAAAAATCTTGGTTCAGCCCACTTTTGAATTGTTGAATAAAAGAAAAAATATTACTTTCTCAAAACAAAACAGTAGAATGACAGTCTTTTCCTCCCTCCCTCTTTTTTTCCTTCCTTCTTTCTTCCCTCCTCTCTCTCCTCTCTCTCCCCTCCCCTCCCTCCCTCCCCTCCCTTCCTCTCTCTTTTCTCTCTCTCCTTTCCTTCCTTTTTTTAAAAAATATGAAATCTGATTCCATGGCAGATTCACGACCTCTTTGCCTGAGTTCTTCTCCAGGCCATTGCCTTCCTTTTGGCCAGTTCATCAATTACTAAGGTCTCTACCACAACACAGATACCTCAGAGGTGAAAAAGAGAAGCAATTAAAATCACTTACACACGTTCAAATGTAGTTACTTGTCTGCAATTTTTAATTAAGCAGCAGCTAAGTAGTAATACAATGAAATTCTGGAATTAGCTATGCACTTAATTTTTTTCTCTGTTATTTCATCCGATTACTAGTTCTCTGTCAAAGATTGTAGCTGTAACATAATCAAAGATGAAACTCTGAGTACACATAATACTAAAGCAAATAAGTGCAGTAGTGATTCCTGAAAGGGTCTGGGAACATTTTATGGGTACATGTCCAGCTAAACCTACACTAAATTAAGCATAAAGATAGGGCAGCAACTGACAAGCAGAGAAGCTTTCAGAGAATAAAATTACCAACATGATCACATACAAACTTAAAAGATATTGGGATATCTATGGCTACATCTATCATTCATATATCTAGGTGAATTCTCCACCTATGATGGGGGCATCAAAGTTCATACAACTTCAAATTTTACAGATTGTAATCCCAGAAGGTAAGCCTTTAACTCATCACCTCATTTTCTTTTCTTTCTTTTAAAATTTTCTTTCTCCTTTTGTCCTCTTGAAATGTGCAGAAGGTTCTGATTACTAATCACTGCTTGGTAATCACTAGGGAAAAATGCTCTTTGAGTCAGTTCATGAAATAAATGTTTTTCAGAATTTTTAATTTCAAAGAAGGCAACCTTTCACATTCATACTATAAAAAAGCCGCTTTCGAAAGAACCCCTGTAATAGCCATTATCATCATAAAGCTCTTCATTTGGGTCCCTGCCACCATCCCCACCTCTGCCTCTAAGCCCTGGCCAGTACAATGTACAGCTACACTGTGAAATCAGTGGATGCGGCGCACTGTCATTTTTACAACCTTGACAACATACAGATAATGCCTGTTATACAATGAACCAGAGTGCCATAATAGAAAATTGACTAGTAGTGAAGATTCTCAACTATTCTAGCAAGCTAAGACTCTCTCAGTTGTGGGCAGATAACTTTGCAGAGGGAAATGGTCACAGTGGACCTGTCCCTGGTGGTCAGAGCACACCATTTCCCACGCACATAAGAGCACTGTAGCCAGGCGGAACTTCCAAGAATGCTGGTGGTTTTGTTGTGTAAGAGAAGTGTGCACTAGGCATCATGCTGCATTTTTTCTCATCTAAAAAAAAAACCCAACAACCAGATTTCTTCTAAGGCTGAATATTACATCATACCAGAGTTGTTGTGATTCCAGCTTAACCATACCGGGTCTGCAGGGGAAGAAAATGACCACTAAGTTCCTTTAAAAATATTGCCCTAAACAAATACTATTGTGTCTGTAACTAAGCTGACCCTTTTTCTAAAGCCAACTATCCATAGGCTCAGAAATACCGTCAGTGACACGCATGAAAGGGCATGTCATGAGTCAGTCATCCATTTAGCTCTTGTCCATCAGCGGATAACACAAATTCCAGCGCTTTTGATTACAAAGGACAATTTTGTAGATATAATTTAGAATCAGAAGGCTTGGTTGAGCTCGGTCAGTTAATGCTTTCATGAGCACGGACAAGTCACTCGCTGTCTCTCATTCTCAGCTTCCTCGCTGTAAACAATGGTAATGGTGTCCTCTCTTACACAGGATTGGAGCAAAGTGCAAAAAACCAACTTATATCAGAACATTCGTGCAAAAATGCAGAAGTTTATCTTCTTGATGCCATAAATGGGCTCAAAGACAAAGCACGGCAAATCTACAGCATAACAGACTCCAAGAGATACTACTGTGATCATCTGAACATCCAATAAAACCAGACTATCTATAGAAACAGGGACGCATGACACACAAACAACTAAAACAACGAAACAGCGGCTGTAAATGAGCAATTCGCATAAAGGCAAAGAGGGACCCAAGGGAGTTCACTCTTTGGGAGCAGGTTTTTGGAGCATACAATCTGGTAAAAACAAAGAAACAAAAAGCCCTGCTGCACAAAATTTGTTTCTTTATTCTAAAACCATCAACTTTTGTTGCCTTATCTTAAAAAAAAACATTAAATTTTGTTTCCTGATCCTGAAAAAAATCAAACACTATTCTGCTTCCAACCAGCTCTGAAGGATGACTTGTGACCTCTGCCATGTTTTTGAGTTCATCTCATTCATGCGTTCCCAGAATCTACGGAACTATGCCAATTACTGTGGAAATAAGCAATACCCAGTAAGAACTGGAGGTAATTTTCAGTGATTCTGGTTGGGCAGACTATATTCCGATGACTCTTGAGTTCTTAGCTTTAAACGCATCAGGCAGGTGAGAAGCAGGTTAAAAGTTCCCTTTATTGCTATAAATTGCTTGATCTTCAAAAGGTGTCATCTTGTCAAAAAGGCTTGAAAAACATTAATAACTTTCTCAAAGACATTCATGAAAGGTCTGTCTCCTGATTAAACCAAAAGACCTTCTGCTACTTATGGGATACTCAGGGCTCTTTCTCATTGTCAGCCTTAATTTTGACATTTAACCACATGGAGAAATACGGAGAGCCAAATTAAATTTTTTGGAGGTTCAACAGGTGTTTTTTTTCTAGGGGCTCTGTCTCTGGCTGATGACCCAGAAAAGCCTCCACGTTTGTGGCTCACAAAGGAGAAGGCCAGTCTTTAGATATGTGGCAGGTAGTGGGTGAAGCTTGCATCTTGGTGCAGGCAGCACCCCAGTCAGCAGAGAAAAGCACCCCCACCCCCCCCATTACAGTCCCCCAGCCTGTGACCCTCCCTTCACACAGCTCAGAACAAATGAGAAAACAGAGGGAAGGATCGCATGGCTTCCTTCATAAACAACAACCTACATAGACAAGCAAACTTCTAGCTTGAAGCACAAGGTCTGATAATAGTTTTAACACCACTAAGCTGGCTACTGGGGGTGGGGCATGGGTGGAGTGGCTGTCCCTCAAAGGAAAGAAGTGACAGCAAAAGTGAAGGAAGCCAAAAGAGGCAGTGAGAGCAGTGCATTCCAGGGTCATAATAAAGCTCTCAGCTGCTGTTCTTACGGATGGGAGGGCCATCACTGAACTGCTCTCAAAGAGAAAACATGCCGCCAGGCAGCCATCCTATACAGTTTGGGCTTGGACTGTCACCAGGGGAAACCTCACCCTTCCTGCCACAGAGAGTTTGCAAGGGCCATAGCATACATTGTGCGTCTAATTGTATTGTGCTGAAATGGTTGCATTTGCCTTTCATGAGCTTTTACATGTAAATGCGTGGGATTAGTAGATGCGTTCCACTTTTATTTTTTAATGTGTTCACGTTATGGAGTCAGTGCCGCTTCTGCCTGTGCCAAATATAGCTGAGTAGCTAAGGGGGTCTCTGAGCTTCAGTTTCTGCACTGTGAAACTGGAATAATAACATACAGCAAGCGCACAGACTTACCGTGAGGACTGTATGTAAAGAAATACATTTGCTTAGCATGTCGTCCAGCATGGAAAGTGCACAATAATTCTAATTTAAAATTATTAATGTTAATATTATAACGGTAAAAGCAGTAGAAGCCTTGAGCTCTCTTTTCTGGCTCTGCCACTAACGAGCATCATGACCCAGATAAATTTGCTATGATATACTCACTTTTAAAATGAAAACGTTAAGTTGTACATTCTATAATTAGTATCCACACCTAAAAGCCATTGACTTGATGTATTATTTGCATGGAAAATAATTATTTTTATTTTTCCGTTATTAATATTTTGAAAGTCAAACTATCATCAGGTTTTCCAAAATAATCTGCAGGCTTTCAAAAATTCAGTACTTAAACAATTCAAAGGATACTCTGCCATTTAGACCCCCCATTTTATTTGTGGGTGGCTCTATTATTCCAGAGACGCAATTTCACTGGAAAATTCTTTCCCACTATCATCCTGTGGAAAAAATGAAACTATACCAGAAGCAAACTCCCTAAAGAATGGCCGAGCCGGCAGCCAGCGCCCTGCAGTCAGACAGGGAAGTCACTGGGCCACATGGCCACAGGCTGACCCAGGGACCTCATACAAATGGCATAAAGAAGAACAGAGTTGGAATAATTTTTTTTTTCTCATTGAACACTCTGGGTTTTGTGGATTCTTCTACATTTTAAAGAAAAGAAGGTGAGGCGGTGTGGAGATGCCATTTTTTTCAGACGGGGCATCTGAAACTACTTCCATCCCACATCTCCGGCTGACGTGAGACTCCACGCCAGTTATGCGGGGGAGACTGTGGCATGACCAGGACACTCTGGGTCACTTTCAAGCCATTCTTCACATACAGGGACTGATAGCTGTGGAGGGAAAGCATGCTTCCTCCAGGCAGGGGGCAGAAAAGGCAAGAAAACGATACAGCCTGAGCATATATGACAAGCCACCAGTCACCCGGGGT
This sequence comes from Eonycteris spelaea, assembly GCA_003508835.1. Lineage (NCBI taxonomy): Eukaryota > Metazoa > Chordata > Mammalia > Chiroptera > Pteropodidae > Eonycteris > Eonycteris spelaea. The sequence continues at coordinate 18,465,516 of PUFA01000014.1, read as the reverse complement.
GCTCTGGGCTTGTCACAAGCCAACTAACTGGCAAGAATTCAGATCAAAGGAACCACTTTCGGCCCCCATCCTTAACACGGAGGCAATCTGGGCAAACGAACTTGGGTTACCTCCCCACATCACTCTGATTCACAGGCCTGTCCCTTCCAGGGGTTTCCATCAGCAGGTCAGGGTTCTGCTCTCCCCCTTTTTCCTGTTCCTTTCTTCTTAAACTTTCTGCCTGTGACTTCCACGGAAGGACAAAAATCCCTGAACGACAGTTCTGTCCCAGGACGGTGCCTGCTTTGCTGCTCTCCCCAAAGCGAGCCTCATTATTGCCCAGAGAAACAGAGAAAGAACAGGTCCTCTCAGGTATTTGGATGTCAGGCCCTTCAGAGTTGTAAATCAACTTCAGGCAACACTTCTATAATTCAGGCCATAAACAAGGAAGCAAGACTCTGGGCATCATAAAAACACTAGCTAAGCCTTATCTAAAATAAGGAAGACCAGGAACAACTAAAAATGTTAGCTTTAAAGTAAGGAAGGTGAATTAACCTGTTGAAGACAAGAGCTATAAAATATACCTTTCGATGAGTTAGAAAGCATGCCTAAAATCTAACTATGATTTCTAATTTAAATCTAAATATTATTTTGTTCATTTTCTGTATTGTGCATTGTTACACGTAGTTAAATGAGATAGTCTTCAAAATTGACTAGCAATGGTCAAGTCAGACATGCAATAAATTCACAAGTTCTTTCTCAAAACATTATTTTTCACTCTTCAATGTAAGACTGAGTAAAACCAAATCTAGTCATCAACTCATTTCCATAGGTTCTGTTCTTCATAACCAGACTCTTGACTTTAAATCTCAACAACACAGACCTTAAAAATCCCGGACACCAGGAAATAAACTGGCTGTTTCCTAGGTAGGAGTCAAGAAGCATGCCCCTTTCATCCTTAAAATTAGAAAACAATGTTGCTGAAAATAACAGGTTCTTAAAAAAAAAAAATCAGTAAAAATGAAAATGGCTGTTGATAAGAGGTACCTCTTTTAGTGCCGAAGAGAAACAAAAATCAAAATTAAAAATGGTCAGCGGCTTGCCACACACACACACACACACACACACACACGTGTGCGTGAGCGCACACACACGCGCGCGCGCACACACACGCACACACGCGTCCTGCGGTTACTTACAGGGGCAGTCGCGTCGGGTGTGCCTCACATCAGCGCCCTGCCTGTCCAGCTGCCAAGTGCCGGAGCACGCCGCGAGCAGCTGTTTCCTTCGAGCTGAGGCTCTGTGTCTTAACCAGTCACATGTGCCTCTTGATAAATACTGCCGCCTTGCCAGGAGGTCAGAAACTGAAGATCATTCTTCTCCTAATTCGCGAACCTTTTTTTAACCCCTGAGCTGGCTCAGCCGTTTCATTAGCATGCAGAGCAGTACCTGCCACAATTTGTTTTCTTTTCGTGATCAGCCCCGAACAGCTGATAAGTCACACTGGAGGGCAGGTCACTGCAAGTGGAAAGTTGCTTTTTTTTTTTTCTCTTTGTTTTTTCTTTTCTCTGGGGGGCGGGGTAGATGGGGGAGGCTCGCGGTCCCTATACTTCCTCTTCTCACTCAGGTTTTCACTGGGAACAGCAAGCAGGAACCACAGACTGGTCCAGAGGTGAAGCTGCGTTGCCCTCCAGGTGCCCCCAGAGAACATCCATGTATCATTTCGTCTTGGTTTTGTTTTCTCAGCATCATCCCAGGCTCCTGTTTGTTGGGAGAGCCACAACACGGAATGCCCTGTGCTGAGGAAAACGGACTAACAGTCTAAGGATGATTAGGTTTAATTTCAACACAGCCAGGGCTGCCATGTGGCACAGGGCTGTGTCCATTGATACGGAAGCGCGAATGTGAGGGGTTAGTTAATGAAGACTATCAAATGCTGTTTTGTGTAAAGAGCTAATGGAAGTGATTTCAGGTGGTTTAAGACCAAACCACCTAGTTGGGTTGTGGCAACATTTGGGGGCAGAGCAAAGCAGTCGAGATTATCCCCTAAGGCATGAAAGTGGAAACAGAAATGATCACAAAATTTACAGATGTGCTTCTGCCCCCTTTGGATTGCTAGGAAGTTGGACCAACCTGCTGCTTCGTTGTGCTGCTCAAAAAGATGACAAATCATCTTCGGTGTTTTGTTGAATTCATCATACTTCTCACCTAAGCTGATTTTCCCATCCCTTCTTCTTCATCCTCCTCTCCAAGGAAAGTCGTTCAACTATCTGACTTTGGACAGTATCCAACCTTGTGTCATATCTGATTTCTTGGTATAGTAAGATTGACACTGCCCAAAATCAGTGACCAAGCAGGGTAGAGTGCAGATATGACAGAGTCAACTCATTTGGCAATGAGAACATCTGAAAAGATGTTAAAGGTTAAAATGCCCCAGGGGATTTCTGAACATAATGAGCCCGTTAAACTGTCAACCTTGATTTTGAGCATGTGAGATCTTACTCAATAAAGGAGCATGTGTGGGCAATTTTTCATATTTAGGTTTTGTCTCATAATTATTTACAGTGTTAATCAAACCAAGGTTTTCCTCCATGCAGAGGAGAGAGTGTTTTTCCAAAATAGCAGAGAAAGACCAAAAAACCTCAGTTTTGCCATTTTTTTTTTCAGGGGACTAATTTGTTACCAACATGTAGGAGCCCAAAGTGCAAGTGGAGAAATTCTTTGCAAGTTTCAAAACATATCCCTTTTTAAGTGTTCAAAGTTAGCAACAGAAATAAAAAAAAAAAAACAGATACTAAAATACAATATGCTAAAATGCATGTCACCTTCATAAATATTTCTCCTCAGGTGTCGATGTGACAATTATTAATCAGAACTAGAAAAGGAGGACTACTGAAGATTTGAAATATATACCATGATTTATTCAGACTTTGTATTTACAGTAACAGAAACTTTTGTGACCTTCTGGCATCCATCAATCACGTTATTTGCAGCTGACTGTGTTAGTTATCCTGACGATCCATTGCATATCACACAGTGAAAGAGGAGTGTCTGGAAACCCTTCAACAACCCATCGTAAAAACAGCTTTGGGAAAAGTCAGCATAGAGATTCTTCTCCTGTTCTACTGGAAGAGAGGAAGAGATGGATCCTAATCATACCTATAAAGCAAACTGTCAGCACAGACCAAGACTCTGGACCCTTCCAACTGAAGGTTCTGCAATGATATCTTTTTCAAGCCTTGCAAAGAAATAGATCCCACCTCCCTGCCCAAAATGCCTAGAGGTACCAATCCTCCCCTCCAACTCCAAAGGAGGCGCCCGTGTCCTATCGGAGGCCATACACTCTCTCCCTGGGCTTTGTGTCTTCTCCTGTGATTCCCACCTGCCCAGGCCCTTTCCTTAACAATGCTTTGTCTCTCTGTCTGCTCACCATTATTTAAACATTTAAAATGCTCACGTTGTTTTAAAGTTTTTTTTTGGTTGTTGTTGTTGTTGTTTGATTCTTTACTCTTTAATTACTGCCCTAACCCATTCGTTCTCTTCACAACTAAGCATCTGGAGAAACTCTTCTTGTCTCCATCATCCCACACTTCATTTAAGTCTCAACCTGCTTACAGTCTGGCTGCTTCTTCCCTCTTTACTCCTGAAATTGCTTTCAGCAAGTCACCACAGACCAAGGCTATTAGACACTTTTTTTTTTGCCTTTTATCTTCCTCAGCCTCTCAGCTGCGTTCGACCCAACTGACCAAACACTTTTTAAAATGTTCCCCTCGTGGCTTCTTAAAATTTTGCTTCTACCTTCTTCGGCCTCCATGTGGCCTTTTCTTCTTCCTGCTCCTAAAACGTGAAATCTCCTCTCTTCTTTCTGTTCGATAACATCTCTCAGATGTCTCAATTTCTTATTGAATGACTATAGTAGTTTCCGAATTAGTCACCTTGCCTCCAAAAATCTGTCTGTCTTCAGTTTGCTTTTTTTTTTTTTTTTTACACTTTTGTACTAAAAGCCTCTTGGGGGCCACAGTGGTATCTTAGGCCCCTTTGCATCCCTAGAACCTATAACAGGGCTGGAATCCCTCTTTTGCATATTGTGCTGCTGTTGCATCTCTTATTCTGTTGTAACTGGGTCTTCGCGTGCCTATGTTTCATCTGACCTTTGGAAATCTTACAGAAAGCTTATGACTAATTCATTTTATATCCTCAGTGCTAATATAATGCCTGACAGTAGGAGACATATAGCTGAAACAATGCTGAATGAAGAAATGATGATTAAGGAGAAGGACCTTCTGTTTATTCCTTTAAGAAAAAATATGTTTGCAAAAATTGATTTTATATTAGGCCACCAAAAAAACCTTAAGTGATTCACTCCTAAAGAAATTGTCTTGGCCATAATCTCTGACAATACTGTACTAAAACTATAAAATAATTACAAAAGTATAGGTCAAAAAAGAGCTAAGCTCTTGGAAAATTTTTAACTCTTCTTTAAAAAAATTCATTGATTTGAGAAAAAAATCAAAAAGGCAATTACAGAATGCTTAGTTTTCAATAATGAGAGCACCACCTATCAAATATTATGGGCAGAGCTAAAAGACTTGATTACAGGCAAATTGACTCAAGAAGAAGTTGAAAAACGACACATCAATACTTATGGAAAGATGTAAACATTATTGAGAAATTGTTTCCAAGAAAAGTTTTTAGTTTAAATTACTTGCACAATCAATTCTCTCTAAGCTTCAAGCCACAGATAATTTCCAGGTTATATAAAATGTTCAAGTGGACAAAAGTAAGAGAAAGCTGCTAACATAATACCTTTGACCTAGAACACATACAAAGCATAATAAAGGAAATCACAGACTAACCTCACATACATTTTATTAATTTTTAAAAATTAATTTAAAATTTTTAAAAATTAATAAAATTGAGTTAGGAGAATTTTTCTTAGCATGCTAAAGTTATCTATATCGAACCAAAAATAGACATCATACCTAATGGTGCAATATTAGAATATTAGAGGTATTAATATTAAAATCAAAAACAAGAAAAGGATGTTCATCATCACTACCACCATTTAGCACTGTTCTGGGCATTTGAGAAAGCAAGAGACAAAATTAACCAACTTTCACATGTTATAATCATTTACTCAAGAGAATCAACTTTTTAAAATGTTTCAAATAATTATAAATGTCAGTGAGGTGAACAGTTACAAAATAAACACACAAAATTAATAAAATTTTTTATAACAGCCAAAACCTGTTCAAAAATGTAATGGAAAAAATCTCAGTCATACTAGCAATAGCAATAATAAAATTTTTAGGGATAAAAAATGAATAAAATATTTTTAAAATGTATAAAATTCTACTGAGAAAATAGAAACATTTCAATAAATGGAGAGTTCTACAATTTCCCAGAACTGGGAAATTCTCCCCTGTTTAACTTATACATATAGTTAAATTTTGGTTGATATCCCAAAGAGATTTTTTAAAACAGGCCAAAAAAGAAATCCTAAAGTTTATTTGAAAGAATAAAAACCTGATAATGGTAAAGAAATTTTAGAAAACAACGGGGGAGGGGGGGTCCTAAGTATTAAATAGGCTAAAAACATCAAGAATTAAAAGTTTGATACTGGTGCCAAAAGACGTGAGCAATGGAACAGAACAGAAAGCCCAGAAATATAAATATAAGTACTATGTTAAAATGCTTATTTGTTAAATATGGTATTTAAACCCATTGGGGGGAAATGGATTATTCAATAATTAGTTGAATGGTTAATTAATATGAAAATAAAGATGTAATTATTACCTCATAACATATACAAAAAAGTGCCTTTGAGCTAAAGAGTTAAATGTAAAAATAAAAACACACGCTATCTTAAAGAAAATCATGTGATGGTTCCCATAATCTTAAATTTTTTAATGATAAATAGTTTTATTGTGAAAGTTATTTTAATTATGATCACAAAAGCAGAACCCATAAAAACCAGAAAAGTTAAAAATATTTAACGAATAAATGTAAATTTATGTATGTCAATAATATCAGAACCAGAATTAAATCACAAATGACAAAATGAGATTAAAAATGACACCTACGTGGTAAAGAGTTAATAGTCTTAACACATAAATGGCATTAAAATTAGCAATTGGGCAAAGGAAATTAGAAGAAATATAAATGACCAGTATACATGCGAAAAAAGAGTTTAGCATCATAAAAATGTACAAACTAACCAACGATAGAATATCATTTATTATCTCTTAACAAAGTAGAAAATTGATAATTCTCACTGTTGGGAGAAGGTTTGGAAAATGGCACTTTCATACTCTTCTGGCAAGAGTATAAATTGGTACAACGTGTGAGGAAAATAATTTGTAATATGTAGCAAAAGCTTTTAAAAATATGTATACCCTCAATTCAGCTATTCCTGTTCTAAAAATTAACCCAATAAAATCATGTATATTTTTACCTGTATAAGAATGTTTCTCACAGCATTGTTTATACTAGTAAAAAATTAGAAACAATCTATGTGCAAAAGTCTAGAGTAAATCATAACACATTCATAAGAGGTTGCACTTTGCAATTATAAACTAATGTTGTGGGGCTATTTTAACAGGGAATAATTTTCAGCATAGGTTAAGGTAAAAACACAAGTTTATTCAGTATGAGCTCATTTTTCTAAGAAAATATATCAATATATGTAAAAGTCTGAAACATAAATCAAATTTTTAGTTATCTGGGAGTTGAGGTCACATACAGGTTTCTTTCTTCTTTATGCTTATCAGCTCTTTTTCTATTGTTTCTATAAATGTTTATCACTTGTTCATTTTTAATTGAAATCTTTTTTTATATAAAAAAAGAGATATAACACCTGCAATTATACTAAGTGCTTTAATCATCTACAAAAAGAGGAGAAAGCCTTTGATAAGAAATGTGATCAAGAAAAAAGGACCCAGAGCAAAAAGGCCTGACCATCATTAACAAAGCCAGATACTTCCTCTAGAATAAGTCTCGATTTTCTAACTTGCTGGTCCTGGACCCAATATTTGAAAGCAAGTCATCGGAAGTGATGGAACTACCAAGTTCAAAGGATACAGGAAAAGGAGGGACATGTGCTCTTGCTCTAGTACCTTGAATTCGGTTTCTTAAAGACATCCTGGCCTGATGGGCCTTTGCACCTATCTCAGGCATTCCTTAAGTAAAATTATCAAATGGTATCTATCCATGCCATGAATGCATAGTCAGATAGCACGAACCCACCAGCTAAAGTTGCCCATTCATCCATCCGTCGTCTTGTGCCAAACTCCAAACAAGCCGCTCCAAGTTGGTAACACACCACCTGCTGGTCAATTTGAGGTACTAACGGTCATAGCACATCCCCATGCCTACCTTCCTTTTCTTTCAGGGGACTTTTCATGAATTATTACTCTCTTATTTCTCCAGTTCAATAGATTCTACCTGATCATCTCTTTCTCAGATGCATACACTTTTTGGATTCCTTCTCTCCTTCTCTTTTTTCTTTCAACACTTGTCTAAATACTGGAAAGAATTTTCTCTCCCCGTCCTGCTCTTCCCCTTTCCATCCCCTTGAACCATGTGTGAACCAAAATAAATACCTGGTCACAATCAGTTATCATAGGAGCTGTGCTAGCAACATGCCTGTAATAACTAGAAAGAAGAAATTGTGAAAGAATCAGAGAGCAGAGTTTTTAATCCCCAAATCCCCTGAACAAAGCAAATGATTGTCAATAAATGAAAAATATATCTATATTTGATATGTGTTGCATTTAAGGATTCACCACAGTCCATGACAAAAGTCTGTGCTCTCCAAGCTTATATCCCTCTGGAATAAAAGTGGAACAAGTAGAAAGCCTTATATAAGGAATAATATTTATTACATATCATAAAATTAGTACCTAATGATATTATAATGTATTATATTGATGTTATTAATAATATATAATAAGCTAACATCTGTGTACAATGTTCATTTAATTCTCACAGCAATGCTCTAGGAGACACTATAATTACCACCAAATGATCTTTAGTGAGATTAACTAGCCTGCCCACAACTAGTAAGCAGAAGAGAGAGAAATATGGATGTGAACACAATTCTGACTTCAAACTCTGCACATTTACACCCCCAAATGATTTAGGAATCATGGAAATGTACATAAACTCACTCATCCTTTTCTAATTGAAGCTGCTTACTCACAAACACAACATCCAAGTCAATTATATTGCACTTTGAGGTCTAATTATTGGCATTACAACAGTAGTTTCCTAATATTCTTCATGGCAAACGTGTGCTGTTTCGGCCAGTGGTACTTGTTAAGTGGTTCTGGTGCATCCTGGAATAATACTGAGTGCATTTATAACATTGTTACTGCAGATATGCCTTCTGTGGATTAAAAACATGTTGGGTTACAAATAACTGCTTACAAGTGAACCTTGCAACAACACATTCATAAATCAGAGACGGGCGGTGGAAAAATGAGAAGGAGAATGGATAGGAGAGCAACCTCCATCAGAGGAGGCCTCTGCAGTGGATGCCTCCACGCCCAGTCTCTGTAACTCCCTCCTTTCTTCAACTTCCCTGGAGAAACCTCCAAATTTCTGGACAAATCAGTCCAGATTAAACATAGATGTCTGCTTTTAGTCACTTTTTCCGGTCTTTTACCTTCTCTCTTTCCTTTCTTCTTCTTTTTTTTTTTTTAAATAAAATTTCATTTACTTTTCAAAAATACAATATATTAGCATAGTTGCATTTACTTCCTCTAATTCATTTAAATTTACCTCTTAGGCAGCATTTTCCCCTCCACCTATTTAGCTGCTTAGATTAGGCAGATTTCTAGCAGAAGCTTCATTTGGTAAAACATGAGAAGGAGAATTTAGCATTCATGGTACTAAACACTTAACTTAGCATAATTACTTACATAATAACTTCCCCTTATAGGTTTATTTTAAAACCCTGATTTGACAGTGACTTTCATTAATCTGTGAGGATCTCAACCCTATAAACCACAGACTAGTGGTAAACTTAATCTAAATCTAAAATACCACCGCTATTCCCAGAATTCTTTTAGTTCTTGAAAAGAGTTGCTTAGAGCTTTAAAAAAATATATCCGAGACTGCCTTTGTGTATTTTTCTGAGAATCATTTAGTGTGCACAAAATAATAGAAGAGCAGTTTTCCAATTTATGATTTCCTTTCTATTCAAATTTAAGCATCATTGCTTGTTCAAATCTAAAAATACAAAGCTGATTTGGTGATAAATGAGGCAAAGAAATATTTAAATTTTTTTTTTCAAAATATGAGATAGGTAAATGTATGAGGTAGGGTACAGTTAGGTCTTTATAGGAATCGTTTTAAAAAGCACAGTTAGAAACTCCAAATTCTCCTGTTCTCATATGCAAAGCCCAGGCCCCCTCTGCCTTGCTTCTCCCCATCCTCCCACTGCTACTTCATCCTGCTTGACATTGTCTTTTGGAATCTGCTAAGCCGTCCTGGGTCCACGCTACAGCCCACTGGCGTGGGTGGAAGATGATGCTCAATGTATACTTTCTGAATGAATGAATGAATTTTCACACCATGGTTGTCATTAGAAAAATAGCCATATTATTTTGATACCAAATCCATCTGCTCAAAATTGTGCATAATTCTATATGTCCTAATTGCTTCTGCTCTTTACTTTATTATCCAAACCCAGCCGGCTGAGTATAAGTCCTGGTTTACAGTTTGTAATGCCAAACCACTTGCTCAAATTTTATTTCAACCATTACTGCCTCTAGGTTATCAATCCGTGAGGCCTGAGCTCCTGACCTCATTTCCATATACTTTCTTATGGTATCACTGCCTTTATCGCATACTTCATTAAACACCACCATGATTTACTTATACTGTATTTACTCAACCTTTGGATGCAGTCTTGGGATACTTATACCCTTTGTATGTAGAAAGCCTTTGGATAAGGTAATTTTTACGACTTCCTGGGAACACAGAGGCAATCGCAAGCAGAATGGGAACCTGCCTGAGGAATGAGGAACTAATATTCTTGCAATAGGATTTTCTTATTTGTAGATCAGAGGAGGGTAAACTATCAAAACACTTTTAGAAGCACATAAAAAAGGTGGGAAATTTTCCAGCTTTCCCTCATGTTTTAATTAAACAAGGAGTGTTTATTCTCAGGGCTCATCTTTCCATTCTTATTAGTGAGAGGTAGTGGATCACTTTAAGCTGTGCTAAAACTTTCATGTTGAGGGGCAGGTGGAGGGGCAGGTCAGAACTGAAAGTTGGGTGCCGTTCCTTAATATAACCATAGGAAGTCAGGGGCTTAACAGAGCTTCTTGGTTGCTAAGATAAACAAACACACTGTAGTAAGAAATCAGCTGAAAAATACCACCCTAAATGGTGAGGCGTCAATAGGTATTGAATGCCTATAAATTATTTTTAAATGTATATTCTACTGGCCAGAATAATTACATTATCACATTGCAGAATAGTCTTGTTTCCTATTACAAAACAAGAAAAGCAAGACTCCTGTGTGCTTTCTACTTTATAAGACATTTAAATTTAAAAAGCAATAATGCTCATTATAGCAAGTCAAACAATGCGGAGATATAATAAAGAAACATTTTATCACTCCTCTTTCCCATCCATTCCCATCCGACTGAGATCACACCTATGAGAAATGCATCTCATACATACATATCTGTACAGGGTTCTATTTCCCATTAAAGTTGATCTATAATTAGTTTTTCCCCTCAACAATGCTTCATGGTCACATATTTGGCTAGAATATCAACAAAATGGATTTAATTTATTCTTTTTAATAGTTGCGTGCTCTTCCACAGTATAGTTATGTCATAGTTTGTTCACCCTATTGATGAACATTCATGATGCTCTATAAACAATGTTGTTCTAAACATCCTTACACATACATCTTTTATTTCCATAGTATAGGTCTCCAAAACTGGGATTGTTGGGATTGTAAAATTATTCATTTTACTATATCTTGTTATTTTCCCAAAACTAAACTAAAAGCAATGCAAGAGTCATGACCTTAAAAAGACTGGTAAACATCAACTTAGAGGATCAAGATTATAATATCAGAGGCACTAAAAATTTGTCTCAGAATCATATCCCACTAGACGTATTAACTAAATTGTGTTGAAGATGTTTGCTTACTTTTCAGTGCAATAGTAATATTTTTAAAAAACCAAATCATCTTAAGCCAAATTGACTAACATTTGTCAAAGTTAACAGTGGGTATATTTCCTCCAGCTAGGCCTTATGAACCGCACACACGCCCAAATCCATGAACTCTAAAAGCCAATCCCATTGTAGAATCAATTGCAGATTAATTTTTTAAATTTATGAGCACATGTGAACTGATATAAAGAACAAAAATGGTAACGTTGAATTAGAAATATTTTATTGTATTTTCAAAGCATGCAAGGGTACTAGTACGAAAAAGGGTCAGTCACACCCTTACTCATCTCTATCTTATTTTATGGACTGTGGCCTTGGTCACCAGAGAGCCAGCTCTTATATATGCCATCTCAGTGAGGTAGGAATGGGCCCACGATCCAAACATAGGCATAAGGATCACCCAATGCCTACAGCTGAACTCCTGCCACAGGATGTTTACCTAAAACGGCCGCTTCAAAATTACATGGCTTTGCCATGTCCTTTGGCTTGAAAGTTTGGAGAGCCTAGACTCTATTTGTCTATATTTTTAACAACGTATATATTCCACATTAGTGTTAACTGACGTGGCTATACTAGCCAACACACTGTAAGACTCAAACAACCGAGCGTAGCATTCCCTTTCCTTAAGAAAAGAAAAATTAAGTCATGTTCTACATAAATTAAGGGAAATTTGTTTACATTGCCAAAGCAGTCTTTGTTTTAGAAAGTCACTCGTTGCAGGATTACAAGATATGTGTGCACCCTTGGGCACATTAAAAATGGCATTCGACCAACCAAAATTTAACTCATATTATTCAAGAACACATTTATTAAGTAAAATAAACATGAGTCCGATTTTGGACCCAACTTACTGGCCCAGATGGTCTGTGTCCTTTCCTTCGGAACAAAAAAGTCGGCAAGCAATTCCTTGCTGCCTGTGATAGACGGGTGATTTCACAACCTCCCCAGGGTGCTTAAAAGCAACGTCCTAAAAATAGCCCCTCAGCTCTCACATTAATGTCCTCAGCTGAAGGGCCAGGTGAAAATATAAATTGCGTGAAATGTGTCTCCCGCATTCCAATTTCACAGAACTACTGTGTGCTGAAAATCCCCAGTAATCCTCCTGACAATTCCAAAATTAATAACCTTTTTCTTTTTGAACCGTTTTGTCAACTGGTAGGAGAGGCAGTGTGGCGCGTGGCAAGGATGTGGGCATGTTGGAGACTGAGAGGTCAGGATTCTCATTCCCCAACCAGCCGCTCACTAGCTGAGTACGTCCCTTAACCCTCTAAGTATAAAACCCTTGATGGTAAAAGGGAACTGATAATACCCAGCTCACAGGGTGGCTGTATGGGTCAGAAACAACGCATTGCATTTCGGGGTCTGATCTTATTAAAATATTCACAAGTGGGTAAAGATATATGTGAGTCAAGTTAAATGTGACACTTGTAATAACGACAGAAAGAGGAAAACAACCTAAAAATAAGGGGAGATCGATCAAGATTATCACGATGCATTAATTCAATGCTGCATACATCATGCCTCCATGAAAAATATGAAATGGGAAGATGGCTTTGATGTAATGAGTGAAAAAAAGCAAGTTGCAAAAAAACACTATGAATAAATATTGTTTGAGCCTCCCCCACCAATCCCACTAAACATTTAGGTCAATTTTTATTACAATCATGTGTGTTTTCAAATGCGCAGAAAATATCTGCCAGGACAACGTAAACATATATCTGCTCTGCAGCAAAGGAGAGGGGTGCAGGCATTGCAAGCCCTTCCGTTTTTATACTATCCATTTTGGTACTGAGTACATTCATTCATAATGAACCTGTATTCTTTTTATAATTAAGGACAATAAAAAAAAAAAGCAATGAGAAATAATTCAAGCACTTAGCACAATGCCTAGTGGGCTTTGATGATGGTCGTAGTTACTTCTGATTGGAAACTACAGAACCCCTCAAGGAAAATGAGTTCACAGAGAACTAGCAGACCTTAGTAACATGCACTAGTTAAGTTCCTGTGGGAACTGGATCCATTTTTTTTTAAGTGGTCGTTTATTGTCTTATTCGCGGTGATGTTTTCATGGGTGTCTATATACATCAAGATGTCCAATTGTATACTTTTAATATGTGCCATTTATTACATGTCGATTGTACCTCACCAAAACGTCTCAAAAAAAGAAAAACAAAGTGGGCCTAAAATTTTCAACAGTACTAACATGAAAGATAGGAGAATGGGTCACAAGGAAAGGTTTCTAAGGTCTTTATGTTTTTCAGAAGATGTCAGTATGAAGATATTAACATTAAACATTGTTAGATCAAGTACATATTTTAATTGTAACCACTTGAAGAAACAGATTACATAACTTCCAAAACACTAGAGGGGAGAAATTGGAATAAATAAAACTTGAAAAATCCAAGAAGGCAGAAGAGAGAAAAAAAATAGAAAAAAAATAAAATTATTAATACCTCAATAATTTCAGTCAGTATAGGTTGTCTGACCTCCCCATTAAAGTGCAAAGACTATCATTAAATTGTGGATTAAAAAAAAAATGCACCACATACTAAACCCGACAAGCTCAGGGGAGGCCTGCCTGGTGGGCCTTTCAAACTCAGAGACCAACAGCAACCACACAGGGGGGTGTGAACATAAAAGTGGGTCATGGCAAGAGTCACATGATAGGCCTGTAGCTTTTGTGACAAAGTTCAAGCTTAACCGTAAGTGAGACTGCCCATTGTCTTTTGCATCTAAGGTAACATACCTTTGAAATATCAGAGTAATTTTCTTTTCCAGACCCCTCAGGACACAACTGTAGGTACCACAGCACGAGACCTCAGAATCCTGTTATCCTGTAGTCACATACCATCTCTATGTACTGCAAATGTTAACCATCCTGTACCCGCGCCGATGTAAAAGAAGTATATGTTTCTCCATTTTGCTTTTTTTCCAATCCCAGAGATTTCTCTGCTTTGCTTTCTCCTGCCCCCTTAGATACCACCAATGGATTTCATATAGCTCTCCTCATTTCTCCTTCTTTTATTCTAATGCAGAAAATAATCTGCAAAACTGCCATTCTTCAGAGCATTGCATCAATCTGTTGAGATTTTGCTTCCTGGCAGTGGTCAGTTTGGCTCAAATAAACTCATAAAAATTCTCTACAGGTTTGGATGTTTTTTACATTGACAAAACAACAAATGAAAACATGGATCCGTTTTTAATCAGTTCAGCTCCGCAGGTGTAGAGTGTGTGTGAGACTGTGTGTGTGTTGTGTGTGTACACACGTGTGAGATGATCAGATGCCTCTCCCCAAGTCAACACCTTCTAACTGCTTTTCTGAAGCCTTACATTTAATTGCAGGAAAGTTCTTTAAACCAAAAATAACACAGGGAACTGAGTTGGTGAGGAAGGAAGAGGGTGACGGAAATGCAAGGGAGACAAAGAGACTTGACAAAGAGAAATAAAATTTCCCTGCTAGAACTTCAGCAAAATGGTCAATGAAGTGTGTGAAGTTGTCTAAAGGATGCTCAGCTGGCCTACAGAAAATGATGCAGCCTTTCCTAGGGTAGAGTGGGGCTCGCAGCTGAGCCCTCCCAACTCCTCTTCCCCATGGTCTAAAGGTAAAAAGGCCTCCCCCACACTTTGGAGCTAAAATTCTGAGAAATGTGAGCTAAACCTACCCAGGCCAGACAGGACAATTCATCCTTTCTTTCAGAGAATCCGCAAAACTGGATGGATGGTTCTAATTAATCTTATCTGGAAAACAGATGGAAAATTCTTCCCAGAGTCAATTCTTTAGTCTTTTTCCAAATGGAGGCCACGTGGATCCTCTGAACTGTGTGTGTCTGGCAACACTCTCTCAGCCTCTAATTGATTTTACACGCATTGGGTCGATGTGCAGAGCATTGTGGGAAAGACCTTAGGAGACTGTGAACAGCGGTGCAGTTCATTGCCTGTAAACAGCATCTCCAAATGTCCCTCCCAGCCCTGTTATCTCGGAATCTGTGATCCTGACCTGATCACTGAGATGCTAAAATAGAAATCCCATCGGACTGAGAATCGAAAGGCAGGATTCTCATGCCAGTTTTCCCTTCACCCAGTTGAGGGGTAGTGAGTGAGACCATCACATCACCTTTATGGGTCCCCCTTAACAATCAGGGAAGCGGGAGTGGCAATATCCATCTCATGGATGTTTTTGGAAAGCGAATGAAATAATACAGGAAAAAGTACTTCGAACACCCATAATGTATTGCAGAAATGTAAAGTATACTCACTTCTTACATTCCTCTGTTGATGGACACTCGGATTGTTTCCATTTGTAAATAATACCCCTATGAACATTGACATACTCGAGAGATCTTTTAAAACGCACAAAACATGGCTCACAGCTCAAGGAATTTACGATTAAGTTGATGAGAGAAGAAACTCCTGGAAAATTATCTGAAGAGGCAAATAATGGCTAAATAAACGAAAGAAATATCACCAAACATCATGTGATTAAATATGTTAGAGGATTTAGGTAGATTGGGCTGTAGTTTCCCATGGGAAAGAAGAAATGTAGATCTTTTAAAGAAAATGTCCTAGAAGCAAAGGGAACTAAGACAGAGGATGGGTTTACTGATTGGAAGAATGGGAGTAGTTTCGGGTACGGAAAACACTGCTCTGGTGCGCTTCTTCGAGCAGCATGTGGCACAGCCTCACACCCATGAGTCTTTATGTTCTGGATCTCCATTACCAGAGAGACAGCCCCATGTCCCAGCCAGAAGAAATTATAGGAACGTGTTCCAGAAGAGATGAATCACAGGAATACATTATTTTCCTGGCCTCGATACTCCTTGACTACATACATAATCTCAACTCACCTATATGTCCCTGAATTCTCCTGCTGATTGGTGAAACCAACCCGTGGCCCCACTCAGCTCAGATTTCTCGACCATGCCCGAATGCCAGTTAATGGCTGACTTTGTCACCCCCTCCTCACTTACCAGTGATTAGTAAAAGCAATTGTAGTATCTGCAAATCCAGCAGTTAATGGCACTCATGAAGCTGTAAAAAACTGACTCAGAAAGCACACTCTATACGTAAGGGCCAGTTGCACAGACCCCCGCTTCTCCTGGTTCTCACCCTAGAGGATGCAGAGGAAAGTTCAGAGAATGACACAAAGCTGGGTGCCCTACTGTTCACTCTTCTTTTCCCTTAAAGAGAGCTGAGCTACTGCACATGATTTTCTGTCTCCTGTGCCCACATAGCCTCTTGCATTATAACCTTTCTCTCCACTTTCCTCTCTTTACCTCTCTGCCAAATGTTACTTAGGGAAATCTTGCCCTGTGTGGGAACCAAAAAAGTCCCTTCGATGGCTACACACTAGGAGCCTGCTGGAGGTACTTTGTGCTTAAAGGAAAGGCAAATCTAAAGGTTGGAAGTAAAATTGACGTAGAAATGAAAAGGTCTTTCCACCTAAGTCACGTAGATAAGGCAGTCTCCTTAGCAAAGAATTCCACCTATTTCCTCATTCTTCCCTGGTGAATTTGCTTTCCTACCAACAAAATAAATATGATTTATCATATATGCTTGTCTCGGCACCTGGCACAGCAGCTGGCCCTTCCCAGATTCTTCATCAGTGCTCATTGCTTTGGACAAAGGGAGATTGAGTCAATATTTTTTTTTTCTGTTTTGGTTAGTTATTAATTATTAATGGCATCTAATTATTAACATAGTATTAATGTCTGGTATAATATATTAACATAGAAACAATATGTTCATATTTCATTGTTAATGTATTATAATAATTTAATATGTATTTAGAATAATTTATAATTAAATAAAGAATAATAGTTTAATGTAACACATCGTGACTACACCGTAAATGCAGTGTAATAATTTGGTACCGGTCACTCTTTATGTCTTTGTTTCTATGGGTAAAATGGAAAGTGAATTCAGAGGGCCAAGAACATTCTTAAAAACAAGATTTGGAGCACGACCAATTTGTAAATCATGCGGTGGATGGGTATTGTTTATATTTTAAATGTATTTAACTTTTATTTTGATTTTGGAATTTTCTGACTGCTTTAAACCCAGCTTTATAATCAAACCCTGATGGAATAAGAAATGAACCCAAAACGTGATGGTGCCAGGGCTTCAGGGGCACTCTTTCCAGGCCTCTGCCATTGGTGGGGCCATAAGAACCTACAGCGTCTTTTTATTTTATCCACTTCCACCAGCTCTATTTTTGTATCTCCATATTTAGCGCACAGAGCTATCTTTATCCCTCCAGCTGACTGGCATGGGAGTCCCCAGGGCATAGCAGTTATACAAGAATATTGAACCATACTTCCTACCCTTCAAGTAAGACAATGCAAAAGGCAGAAAAGACATCAGCGAGCAGTCACAATGTTAAGGGAAAGTGTGTGTGTGTGTGTGTGTGTGGTGTGTGTGCGCGCGTGTGGTGCTAAAGATTTCTTTCTTTGTACATCTTTTTTATTTGTTATTAAGAGCACAATATCTACAATGCTTCCCAGAAATTAGTTTTAGGCTGTATAATGTAATCTATTCCTACACCTAAATTCGCTTGAAGACATCATGATTAAAAAAAAAAAAAAGTTTCTTACAATCATATAACCCAGATTTCAAAATTTAGGAGTTTTTAAAAACCTCTATTACTCTTATTCTTAATTGGGAATCCATAGTTACACAGTCTAAATGAACAGTTCGATTGCTCCAACAGACTCAAATTCAAATGCTGCCCGTCCTTTTCTTGCTTTTCTGTTTTTCAGTTTTAGTTGATACCTATAAGAATGGCCAGCTGAATGTATCAGAATGAAGACTGAATCCTGAACAGATAGTAGACTCTCTTCAAGTGCTATTATGTAACTACAGAGCACGATAGCTCTTCGGTTTAGATTACATGTTCCGTACTGCAGTCATGCACCTGAAGCTACTGAGCATGTGAAATGAGGCTTGTTCAAATTGAGATATGTAATAAGTGTAAAATACATACTGGATTTCAAAGAGTTGGTACAAAAGAAAGAATGTAAACTATCTCGATAATCTTTTATATCGATTGCATGTAGAAAGATGACATTTCAGATATATTGGGTTGAACAATATTCTAAAAACCCTTTTTACTTGTTTCTTTGTATTTGCTTTAATGTGGCCACTAGAAAATATCGAATGACATATGTACCTTACATCTGTGGCCTACATTATATTTC
The DNA here is from genome assembly GCA_003508835.1 of Eonycteris spelaea. NCBI lineage: Eukaryota > Metazoa > Chordata > Mammalia > Chiroptera > Pteropodidae > Eonycteris > Eonycteris spelaea. Next base: position 18,447,148 of record PUFA01000014.1, on the reverse strand, counting down.
TGTCGGACAATGTTGGTCTAGTGGCCTCCACAATAAATAGCATGACCAGTTAGTGATCTTTAAGATTGGAAGTCAGAGCTGCTGCAGAATTTTACTCCAAATCAGACTGAGAGAAGAATACGACTTGGAACACAAGTTAAAGTAGTCACTGAAAGTTTAGTTCCCCCATCCAAAGAATTTTAATAGTACCCAACAGGACAGTTAACTGATGTCTATAAACACAAACACTAGGCAGGAGAATCGTCACCTTAGTATATGTAATACCTGCCTTACTGAACTCTTTTCTAAGCGATAACACATCCCCGTTTTCATCTCTGCTGTTGTTAACTGTCTCATTTCACAGCATGGAAACTGGAGAATGCATCGTGAATTCATTTGTTTTGAGTTTTATTGTTTGTTCCTCCCACCGTTGCTGCTAAAATGAAGACTAGGAGTCATTTCACAGAAAATAGAAACAGAAGTTTGACTTAAGTTAAATGGAAAAGAAAACTGTTAAGATTCCACGTACAGGCAACTGGCAGCTAGTTATTACTATAGGAGCATGATTAGTGGACATGAGCAGAAGGAGATGTTCCTGCTAACCTCGAATGTTAATGTACATGAAAAATTCAGTACCAAATCCCTGATGTGGGATTACCAGACCGCTGAATTAAAAACATATTGGGAGTCATTGTTGCCAGCAAAAAATTGTGTAACTGCTGGCAAAAACAATAGTGATTTCAGGAATAGGCTGAGAACAAAACAAATAATATCTTTGTAATGTTCTGAAACTATTGCCTGAATAAAACTGAGACCAGCTCCACTGCATTTCCCAGTCTGATTTGCTGACCATGTTGTCTACCCATAATTGTTTTCTGCCATTCATTTCCTCCAATTGTCAATTATTACTAAAACAATTATAAAAAAAAAAAAAAAGAGTCTTTGTTTCCTGTTGCTGGTGAATGCTGTGAAGTCACAGACCAGGCCAGTGCATCATAATCTTTTCCATTACAATGAATTATGCTGTCACAAACAGGATATGGCTCTTACTGGGCAAAGAGGCTGTAAATGGGGTTGAATTAGCACAAATAGTATTGTCAGCCATGACAGCAAGAAATTAGAACACTGAGACTTAACTCTCCACTTTTTAAAAACAAACGGTTTTGTTCCTGATAATAAAAATAGCACATGATTATTCTGGACACAAAGTAGAAAATAAAAATCATTATTACCTGAGTGACAAGAAAGTCCTGTTGTTAACATTTAAGCATGTAAATTTGTTTGTATAGACAACATAATTTTTAAGAAAATAAGATCACGCCATGTATATAATTTGTTCGCCTTCTCTTTCTCACTTAACATTTACTATGAACAGTTTTGAATGTCAGTAACTATTTTAATGTAATTTAATGGCTAAATTAATTTCCATATTATGAAATATTATTTGACAATTTCTTTATTGTGTATATTTGTCTAAGTTTCGTCTGTTAAAAAATAGAAAAAAAAATCTTTTATATAATATTTGTCTCAACCTACGAATATTTTCTTAGGATACACTCCTAAGACAGACTAGTCACTTTTAACTTAAAAAAAAAAAAATGTATATTTTTAAGTAAATATTCAGAATAAGAAGCCTAGGAAATTTCCTTAACAACAAAGGTAGATATGTGCACTAAGAATTTAATACTCAAACTCGATATATATACCTTCCTAACAGGATAAACAAGTGAGATACTTTTAATGATTACAAAGTTTAAGATAAATCTAAAACTGGTCTGTTCAAAATGCCCTCCCGGCCAGCTAACTGTAAGGGTGTATGTAATTCCATGAACTCTTTTTCCAAAATCTCCTAGTGTAACTAGCAAACCATTTAGGAGCCAGCAGATGACTCTGCAGTGATTCTGTGAACTCTTGGTTTCCTAAGAAACGTGTTTCTGGTGGCTGTGCTGTCCCTGGCCCGTGCAGAGCATTGTTACCTGATACTGGCACTAGAGGGCAGCCAGGGACAGGGAGAGGACTTTAACATCCTTCCTGGTCTTGTTTTCTCTTCTGCATTAATCTTTATTTCCCCCAGATAAATGAGGAGTAATTGAAAACAAGGCACCGAAGGGAAAAACAACCTGGGTATTATATAAACATGCAAATGAATAGGTGAATAAATAAGATAATGTGTTTGTATTCACTATTCCCTTTTCCTCAGAGAGATTAACCAAAAGGTGTAGAATTCTGAGGGCTGCCATAATAAACAATTAAAGACCGGAAATCTAGTTAAAAAATGGGCTATAGCATGAACAACTGGTACCCTTCGATCTCTGCAGATGAAGAAAGTGAATCCAGAGCAGATCCTTGACTTTCTCCCGGGGATTAGCAGGAACATGGGCTTTAACACAACTAGGTTCCATTTTCAGTCTCTCCCTAGCTAGGTGACCATGGACAAGTTACTTAACTGAGCCTCCGTTTTCTCATTTATAAAATGTGCTAGCAATGGAATCTGCCCATAGTGATTGTGAGTATTGAGAGAAGGGATATAAAAGGCTTGGCATATAGCAAATGCTCAATCATTGTTGGCCGTTGTTATTCCTGGTCCCCGCCTCTCTCCTAAGCTGCTTCTCATTTCCAGCTGCCCACTTACTATTTCTACCTGATTATCCCATCGTCGCCTCAAAATTAATATGTCTAAAATCAAAATCAAAATATGTCTACAATCAAAATCCCTGCTGTTGTCCCTTTGATTGGCTATTTCTTTGAATGGACCATAAAATATAACATCCTGTCTAACACTTCCTCTCCTTCTATAACCACATTCAGTTTATATAGCAAGTTGATTTGTTCTCTGTGTGTCTCCATCTGGTTTCTTTCTCTCTTGTCACCAGCACCCAGGCCTTGGCGACCTGCTCTCTTTGCTGTACCAGGTTCTGCCTCAAACAGGAAGACCTTACTGATGTCATTTCCCTTTTCAACCTCACCTCAGTAGTTCCTAGTGTCTTTAAATTAGATTTTAACCTCCTGAGTCTGATATTACGGTCCCACAGGGTCTGACCCTAACCCCCTCCAGATGCTTCTTTCTCTCTTGCTCCAAATGCTCATTGCTTCGGCTCATGTCAACCTGGTGATGTACAGTCCCCTGGCATGGTCGCCAGGTTCGGGAAATTAAAATACAGGATACTCGGTTAAATGTAATCAGGTAAACAACAAATAATATTTGGGCCTCACACATCTGTGCAATAGGACATACTTTTACTTTAAAAAGTATATGTTTTTTTTTATCTGAAATTCACATCTAAATGGGAATGCTATATTTCAATGGACAACCCAAGCACATTCCTATCTCTGCCCATGCATGCAGCCCATGCTCTCATCCCTTACTGTATCCTTTAGATCCCCTTCTGCCCTTCAAGGCCCCCCTCAACCTCATACCTCCAGGAAGCCCGCCTGGATCAGGCCTTCCTCACCTAGTACTCATTCTCTACCTCAGTCATTTGGTTGCATATATAATAAGATGCTTGGTGTCCTCTATAATTCTTCTTCTCCGAGTAAATGTTAAGTTTATGAAAGGTAGTGATTGTACTCTAAGTAGGAGAATTTAGTAAGTATGCTTTGGTGGTGTGGCACCTCTGCTAACCTATAATAGAGGATGCGAGGATGTGAGAGCAAAGGAGAAAGAACCTCCAGAGGTCACTAATCTGGATTTAAGGTGCTCATAGACACACGAAAAAAATCAAAATGTGGCTCCCTCGCTGCACACAGCATCAGTCTGGCCAGGTGGGTATGGCTGCCGGACCTTGGCATGCTTCTTCCTACAATTCCCTCCAACACATCCCACAAACTGTGGATTACATTTGGTGACATCTAAATTGCTTACCACTTCACACAATCTCTTCAATAATCTGATTTCACATATATTTAAATGTGAGGGCCAAGGTGGCTACATTATGCAATCTGTAAATACTTAGTGATTCTAGGAGTTATGCTAGAAACCAAGAAATAAATTTCTATTTAATTGGGAAGCTTAAAAATTTGGCATTTTTTTTCAAAATTACCAAACTCTAATAATGTAAAATATTCTGAGGAGTCTGAGAACACATCAAGAAAACTGTGGAACTATTAAGCAATTCCCAAGACATCTATTTTAAATAACTGGCACTTCATGAATACATTTATAAGCATCTATGGGCATCCAGAAACCAATAACCAACAACATGACTTCTACAAGTGAAAAAAAATATTCTAAGAATAAAATATATAATTAATAATTTTATCTATTATTTAAACCTTCACTAGTGTTTAAAACATTTTTACTCTCATGATGTAAAGTACAAATGCGTCAAATGAGAAAGTTGTTTTGAAACTGTAAGGGGAATGAACTCAACATTAAGAGAGATCAGGATCACTGTAAGCAATGTCTCCCTCACTAGGCCCGTGTGGAGTGGTGATTAATTCGGTTACCGTAGATTTCACTTTGCAGAAATATTAAAATGAATTCGGAGCATTGGCTTTGTAGCACTGGAGTGTCCTAAACTAGGTGCTAAGAGTTTGTTCTATTTGACTTTTCAGACTCATCATATTTGTCCAGATTAATTTTATTTCCCTCTATTTTTTTGTAAAACCTAAATTCAACTAAGAAATATTGCTCTTTCTATTCAAGAATAGTATATTCTGCTACGGTTTCTATAGAATGAATTATAATTGTCTAATAAGGAAAAAATAACCCTCAAATTCTCCCAGGAAGGAGAAGAGCCAGTGAACTCCATACTGGGACAGGTCAAGCCTCAGCCTCCTGTGCCAGTTATAATCTGGCTGGCTCAGCTTTTCAGGCTTCCAGTTTTGCTATCGTCTTACGGCAGACTCTAAACACTCCAGTCTCGAACTGGGATAAGCCAGAATAACAGCAACGCATTTCCTTCTGCTCTTCCTTTTCAATAAACCACCAGAATCTCATTCCTTTGTTCAACATTGTGGTAACATTAATCAAGCAACTCCAGGACGCAGATGTGGATATTATCAGCAGTGGATGCAAATCTGGTACATCATTTAAACAAATGTCCTTGTCTGATGGCAAGGAATGTTAAAAGAATTTGGAATGTCCCTAGGAGCTTTCCAAGCTTTTGTGGGCAGCAACAACTGTTCTTGGGTTTCATCCATTCCCTTTCGGCCTCTCTACTTCCAAACCCGGTGACATTTTTCAGGTCTTTCAGAAAATATATGCTGAATTAAAGTGTTGAAATATTAACTTAAGTGTAATTATTGTGAACAGTTTCCATCAGTGGAGTTGTTCAGTGGTGGTTTTTGTGCTTCTAGAAGCTTCTCCTTTGTCTGAAAATGGATGTCCAGGAGAAGAAGCTTGTGTTAACAAAACAAAAGTTGATCTTCACTTAATCTTACACAAAATTTAAATTTTAGTTAAAATAACGTTTCTAACATTGACCATTTTTGCTTAAGGTCCTATTAAGTGTATTCTAAACCAGTATTGATCAAAGAAATAGTACATAGATTATTAACCAGAGCTTCAGAAAAGATAGAAAAACAGGCAAATATGCAGAAAGTATTTTTCAAAAATAATCTTGATGAAATTATCTATACTATTTAATCCCCTGGTGATAATGAAACAGTAAAACTTAATGGAGTTAAAGTTATCTTAAAGAAATAATTACTTTTTAAAAATATTTACTATTGTTAAAAACTGATGTCATAACTGAGGCTGATTTCTTCAGAGGTAAACAGAATTCAGTGAAAAGCTGCATGAAGATGGGCCCCCAAATCGTATACACTGTCTGTAGCTAATATCCTAGTTCATGATATGCATGTAGACACAACGAACAATCTTAAAAATGACACTTACCTTAATTTGCAGTTGTGGAATCATTTTAAGTTCATCCCTCTATTGAATTGTCTCTTTCTTTCTGCTTCATCAACCCCTAACAAGCGTCTCTTCCACGTGTCTGTACACCTAGAGCTTTCTGTTCTCTCTTCTAAAATGCTGTCATCACCCCCATTACTCAAATCCAATTCAAAAGTGGGGAGGAAAAAAAAAATTCAAATTTGCAAGCTGTTTATGCCTAACAACTAGAGTGAAGCTGCTAAGCTTTGAGCTCAATGAATTAAAGGTTGTTTGGCTAAATGGCAGGCACACTTCCTCCTATTCTTTCTGAACTTCGTTTTCCTGCCTCCAGTGGAGTTTTTTCCTTTCCTGGGCTATAAATAGGCTGGTCGTAAGAGTACTGAGGAAAGAAGAAGGCAGGAAACGCATTTGATTTCAAAAAGCAGTGTTAGGTGCATGTGTGTTGTATACGTTTTTTTTTTCCAAGTGAATACAAATAAACAAGCTAAGAAAAATTCAGCTTCAGTATGCGACATGGTCAAAATTTTCTTTGATTTTCTATAGCCTCAATTTTGCTCTAAGTTGTCATTTCCCATAAGGCAAAGCTTGGGTTTGGAGATGTATCATTTTCTGTATAAAATACCATGAACAAACCTACATCTAATCCTTCATTTCACAAAGGAATGCCATATAAATCGAATTTCCTGGGAGAAATGAAGGAGGGGGTGGACAATGGCAGTTACTAGTTTCTTTTCATTCAAAAGGAAGTTAAGTGCTTTTTGAGGCAGCATTCAAAAAAAAGGAATATATCCTCAGGTAAACAAGAAAAGGGGACATTTTTGCTTAAAAGAAATAATGGATGTGAATTTATAAACCATTCACCTGCACTAAGCAAATAGACTGTCCACATCTTGCTACTCAGAATTGTTTAATTTCTATCATAATTACACACAACACAAACTAAAATAAAAATTTGATGTCATTTTTCATGTATGAGATTGGCGGATCCAAATTTTGGATATGGTCTGGTACCCTTGACATGTGGAGAAATAGGCATTCATATATAATAGATGGAAGTGGAAACTGGCATAGGCTATTTAGAGAGCAATTCTCAGCTTTTTTCAAAAACACTAAGTGTACATACTCTAATAAGAGACTTTAGCATGGTCGATTCTGCGAAATGGGAGTGTAGATCTAGGATGGGGGGAAAGTTTAGTTTGTGACATACATATTTTGTGCTCTTCTAATTTTTATACTGTGTGTGTGATGCTTTAAAAACATTAATTTTCAGTACAGAATTTTAAAAACTGTAATTACTTTATATGATTCTATTAGATATCTATTTACTATCTATTTACCGATCCTCCTACACTTGCTATCTGTCAACAAGTGGCTCCTTACATTGGGCTATGATTTTAAGAAGCAGTACAGGGATAGCTAAAAAAAATCACTTGAAAGGAGAGGCTGCTCTGAGTGCTGTTCACCGGCCAGTAGCATCATGGCACTTGGATTAGAATCTGCGGGATGGGGCCCAGTGACATATATTTTAACTCCAGGTGATTCTGTTGCTCACTAAAGTATGAGATTGTTTTGTTTGTTTGTTTGTTTGTTTGTTTATATCTCACATTCTGAAAAGAATTCGAAACAATTGAATTTTTTAGGTGAAAGAATAAGGAAAAGTTTTAAAGGCTCTTTATACTGGTGACTTTTTTTAGAAGGCTAGAAGAGCTTTTGTACATAAGAAGACACTAATGTTTAAATTATCTTGAAGAAGCAACCTGGAGCAAGGCAAAAATAGTGGGAAGAACAAGCTGAGGGTATTTAACAGTGAGACAAAGGGGCTCTCACTTTGTGGGTAGTCATGATAAAAGGGAATAAATTTGAAGCAAACTTTACTAATATGTATATTTGAAAAATTATAAGTAGCTTAAAATGAGACAAAACCAAAGCAGACATGACGAAATGAAAAGTCTCTAGATGAAAACAAAATCTCGCATTCCCTCTTCTTGTTTAATGATTTGATTATTGTTTTCCCACCCAGCCATTTCTTGTCCATTCATAGCCTTCATGCAAAGTCCTGTAAATTAAAACAATAGGTCGAACAATGAACTCAGTCAGAACTGGTGAGGAAAAAGCAAGAATATCTACATCCCAGGCACAGATGGGGAGGAAAAGATTTCTTTAAAAAAAAGAGAGAGAGAGAGAGAGAGAGAGAGAGAGAGAGAGAGAGGAGTGACTGACCTCCTTGTAGGAACACAAAGGAAGAAGGAAGTCCATGGTGGCCAGGATACAACAGCTGCAGGATACTGAAGTGGCTAAAAGGTACATGAGTTGATTCTGGCAACAGAATGGCTAGCGGCAGGGTAATATGTTGTTGGGAGCAAACCATGCTCTCATATGAGAAGAAGGAACACTTCAAAGAAATCCCTACGACATCGACCAGGCTTTCATTGTTCTCTGGAAACACTCCTTCTCTCTTTGTAGAAAAATATTTTACTTCTCAAAAAGAAGAGCTTCGTAAGCTCCCCGTGTAGCCTATTTCTAGAAATGAACCATTAAAATATCTGTGGGAACAGAAAGGCTCTGTACTCAATCTAAAACTAATGATAGACTCTTTCAAAAGGCAAAGGGGAAAAAGGTCAAAGGCCTTGTGAGGAAAAGGGAAAAGGTCACAGGTCTTGTGAGGAAAGGTAACGTGTGACTTTTTTCAACTATTTTGGTTCTGTAACTGGACAAAAATACATTTTTAAGATTGTATTCACCTATAAAGAATTTCAACGTGTATATGCAACACAGAGGAAACTTAGACAAAAGTCTTCAAAGAAAATGCAAAAAGAAAAAAGTCTGTATATTAGTACTTGAATGCACACAAATGCATTGCATGTATGTGAGCCTATATGCTTTGTAGGTATTTATAATAACAGCCTGCCTTTGTTCACAAAGTTCAGAAGGTCGAGGCGATAATCAAATTGTGGAAACCGTGTTCTTTTGACTTGAATTGTACCACAGTAATGAAGATAAATCAGACTGCCCAACTGACTGGTCGAAAGGACACAGGTAAGTATGGGTCTCTACCTTTTAGCAGGAGCACTGAGTAGACGATTAAAAGTTAAGAAGTCCTACATTATAGAAATAAAATATGAATGTTAACTCTTGGAAGGAATTCTAGAAGACTATGTTAATGGAAATGAAACTTTTCCATTCGTTCCATTGAAATTGCGTGGTGTTCATCAGTAGTTCATTTTTATTTCGCCTAATTCTCAGTAAACCATAATGTTAAATTTACCTTGCAAAATTACAATAATTCAGAACAAATGAAACAGTTTACAGTGTTTCCCAGGAGAAGCCTAGCCTTTGTCAAGTTTAGTGGCAAAGTCTAAACCAGACTGCCTTCACTGGATTTGGCTTTGGCCTCTATTGGTATTCTGTTAGTTTGCCACGCACCTAAAATAAAACAGCACTAGTTTCCATGTAAAGAGGGAAAAAAAATGGATCTTGAGATGTTCTAATAATAAATGCCTAGAGCTTTTCCGGTTTTGCCAAGACTAAAATGTTATGTGATAATAACTAAAGGAAAGTCTAATTGGTATTGTGATAAAAGTTTTTTGTATTAATTTTGAAAAATGGATATTTCATTTTGCTCTTTCTGCTAATTGAATGTTTCTTTAGGAAAAGCTTTTGGATTCACCCATAAGGTAGTTTGTGAAACTAATCACTTCTGTGGGGAGGAACAAGCAAATCCACCTCTGGAGAAAAATCTGTTGAAAAGAAAACAGATCCTTATAGGGACAGTGCCTGGCAGACTTCCGAAGACAGAGGGAGATTACCATGGGCTCCAAGAATATCGGTTCCCAAATATGACCTTATCTTTGTACAACATTTGGACAGAAATGGGGGGAGAAAGTAGGGGAAAGAGCATGGCGGTGAAATTGATTTACCTACCCATCAAAGATTAAAATTCATTGCTTTGGCAGACACTCTGGTCCACCAAGGGCAAGCGGTAGGTTGGTTGTTGATGTAATAGTTCATACAGTTTCCTTGCTTAAAAAACAATAATTAGTTTGAATTCACAATAGAGTCAATATACTCCATATTCCCCTTACCCCTATAATTATGCAATTAAGAAAAAGGTTTAAATGGAGTTGGTATTGATGTTGGCAAGGCAAACCAATTATAAGTATTAGAATTCTAATATACATTATGAGGTACAAATTCACTCCAATTAGATTCAGCAAGTTAAAATAACTGGTCTTTTGGTCATATCCAATACGGCCAAGAAACTCTTTTTCTTCCTTGTTGGCTGTGAAGAAGAGAACTGCCATGTTGAGAGGCACTTCCTCTGGAGAGTGCCTCATGGCAGGGAACTGAGGGTAGTCTCCTCCCAACAGCCAGCAAGAAACGGGCCCCTAATCCGACAGCGTGCAAGGAACTGGATGCTGCCAACAGCTGCGTGAGCTTGGACGCAGCTCCTTTCTCAGTCAAGCCTCAGATTAACCCAAAGCCTCAGCTGATAACTTGATTGCAGCCCTATAAGACTCTGAAGCATTGGACCTAGTAAGACCTGTCAGGCTAGGCAGACTATAGGAGAATCTCCTATTAAGATGGTTTCTGGTTGTATGGAAGTAATCATATTCACATAACCACGTATATCCTGTCATCTTTGCGGCATTCTCTTAATTAGATACAAGCCACAGGTCCTGCCCATAGTCAGAGGGAGGGGTTCAAAGGGTATAGATAACAAGGCTCAAGACATAATGGGGGCCACCTTAGAGTCCGTCTGCTGCAATGGGTAACCTACCTAGAAAGAAGCAAGTACGCATAATATCTGTTTCTAAAGGGTAGTTAGGGCAGTGTTACCCAAACGCAGAATAGACAAAACAACTTCTTAATTGTCTCTCCTTCAAAGCAGTGGAAATTTTAGTGCCTTCAGAGAGAAGCAAGTCATCTCTCTGCCATTATGCATTTGAGCAATTCAATAGCTAAAATGTCCTCATGCTCATCACTGAGGTTCTGTCAGTTCTAAGCTTTGTGCTTCAGACCTGCCCTTTCAAGCCTCTCAAGATATTTTGGAAGGCCACAAATCCTGGCCATAAAAGACCCCAAATAGCCATGGCAATCTTGCAAAAGAACAAAGTTGGAGGTATCACGCTACCCGATATCAAACTATACTACAAGGGTATAGTAATAAAACGGCTTGGTACTAGCATATTAAAAAGACACAGAGATCAATGAAACAGAGAACCCAGAAATAAATCCATGCCTATACAGTCATTTACTCTCTGACGTCCTATCAACATCCTGATTTCAGTATTCTAGCCTCTATAACTGTGAGAGAATAAATTTCTATTGTTTGAAGGTAGCCAGTTTGTGGTAGCTTGTTACAGCAGGCCCAACCCCTTGACAGTTCCTAACAAGCGCACCAAGAATTGCTTTCAGTTACCAAGAACAAAATGCCCTTCACCCTCTGGACAGCAGGGTGGGTGGGCTTTGAGGTCATTGTCTCCCAGTAGAGCAGAATCTTTTGTTTACCTCAGTAGGCCACACACATTTATTTTTATTTTTATTTTCCTTAATGTATAAGTACGTGAAAATCATTTAGAAGCTCCAGGAAATATCTGTCTGGAAGCATGGTGTCATGCAGGTGCATGAGCTTTTCTGGTACCCCACTTACTGGCATTTGGAAAACGGCTGGGGGAATGCAAAGGCCAGAACCATTGCCAAGCACAGACACACATGCAAGATGTGCTTTTCAGTTATGGCCTCCAAGGCCCAGACAATGTTCTCTACCCACTAAAGGTATAATTTTATGGATTCAGGTGCCAAAGAGTAGGTCTAGGAGTCAGTGAATAGAAATGGATATAGGCTTGGCGAATTCTCTAGAGGCAGTCCTTGTTAGAGTGCAATTTTAGATATGAAAAAAAAAATTGTTCGAAGTTTCCCCCAAACCCTAAAGTGCAGGTGCCTATTGTGGTTTTTAAAAGGTTTGCAAATATTTTGACACTTCTTCCATCACATGGGGGAGTTTATGGTCCCTCTCCTTGAACCTTAGTGGGCTTTTATTTCTGCTTTAACGAAACAGAATGTAGCAGAAGTGATGCATGACTTTCTAGGTGAAAAGGCAGCTTCTGTTGGTTTCTTTGGGGATAATTACTCTGGAAACCGTCGGCTACAATGTAGCAAATCTAGTACTCTGGGACCACCTGAAGAACCACATATGGGAGTTGTGGCAGGTGGGGAGAGAGAAACCTAAGGAGCCCCAGCTGTTCCTGCCTTTAGCTACTCGAATCTTCCCACTCCAGATGCCGTAAGCTTTCAAGACGATTCTAGTCTCAGCCACCACCTGACAACGGCCTCATGAGAGACCCCTAACCCAACCAAGCTGCTTCCTACTTCCTAACTCACTGAAACCACAAGAGACAGCAAATGCTTGTTATTTTAAGCTGCTAAATGTCAGGGTGATTTGTTATGCAACATTCAATAACAAGGCCAGAGCCCGAGAATAACTGAAACAGCTCAAGAAAGCCCAAGAGATCCTTGGAATTACCACCAGATTTCTCTGAAGGAAAGAGTAGAGGTGGGTAAAAGATCCTGCAGCAGTTGAAGCTAGTGTCATCTCTGCTTGAAGGCATAGTCCATCCTTACCAGGCTGGAATGAGCAAGGCCGACTCCTGTGTGCGGAACACTACAGGCATACCTTGGAGACATTGTGGGTTCGGTCCCAGACCACCATAATAAAGATAGTTGTAACCCTTTTGCTGGTGAAAGGTCTTGCCTTTGATTTGTGAAAAATACATCTGTGAAGCACAATAAAGTGAAGCTCAGTGAAACGAGGTATGCTTATATAATTTACTCATGCAGTATGAGGGTGTCCAGAATGGAACAGGGATAATAATTTGCTCACAACTGCCAAGCAAGGGCGGAGCCTCTGAGCACTAGAGTGAATGATAAAAATGTCATTCTCTCCTGGTGGTAGTGATGGGGACTAATTTGTTGTTGGAGGAGGAGGAGCTGGCCAGGTGGTCATATTTGGGGTTGGGTTCCAGAATGCGAGTGAGGCTGTGTGCAGTGGTAAGTCATTATCTTTCAAATCCAAACAACATTCTATACCTTGCTTTGTGCAGCTGGGGATAAAACTCTGCAAATGCATTTCTGCTTCTCCAGCTGGATCACTTTTAGTCTCTAGGGGCGCTAGTGGAGCCTGCAATGCTGGGGAAGAAGAGACTTGCTGCTTCCAGTCTCTTTTCTATTCCTGTGACATCACTCTGGCAAATTTTCTTTACCCTGCAAAGGCACTGCCTTCCCAAAGTAACAGCTGAATCCACTTTTCAATTTTGTCCCACTTATAGAAGTGCCTCTTCAGAGACACCAGCCCCAACCAGCCAGCACCATCTCCCTCAGATATCCGAGTTTCAACTCTGCAGGTAACTCTTTATATTAAAATTCCCCTGCTCCCATATCTGGTTTGGTTTCTGCCTCCTAAATGAACCATGACTGATATAGAGGCATTCTTTTCAAAGATACTCTGCAACAGTCATTTAACTGAGGTCGAGGGTAACTGAAGTTTAACTACCAGAGAGACTAAGTTCAAATACCAATGCAAGGACCAGAGACAGGATTTGAAGCAGTGATCACAAAATCTGAAGGTTAAAACTGGGCAGACACAGAATCAAAATAAGAGTAGGACAGGAACAAAGTAGGCGATTGCTGTGAAGATAGTTCATTATCAAGTCACTTCATCCCCCAACCCCACTCCTAAGGCTATGCTGCTGTGATGCATCTGTAAGTAGGATGGGTAGAGCTGGCTTAAAAATCTTGGGCAAAGTGGACATCAGTTGTCCAAATTTGGGGTTGGTTAGTTCCAAGACAAGTGGTCAAAATAATTTCCAAGATATGCTGTTTGTGGTTATAGAATCAAGCAGCTATGGAAAAGATGGGCTTTTTTGCCTCACATCTCTTTCCTGCCCACCGTGTCTACTCCATGGACCAGGACTGCCTAGAGAGCAGAGTTGTGAGAGCACTTACTCAGTGTGTCCTCAGATGTACGAGCTGAACATTGCAGAGTACTAGTCCCTTGGTCGTCTCAGCTCCAGACTGGTCCACCCATGGACTCTCAACATATCCATATGGATACTGCCAGGCATCTCAAACTCACCATACTCAAGACTGGATTCAATCACTTTTTCATTCAAGTTTCCTCATGGAAAGTAAGTATGAAGCACTAGCTTTCCTCAATGTGGCCATCAAAACCAGAAATCTGGTGTCATTCTAGAATCTTCTCTTCTTCTCTCTTACTGGCTTCAAACTCAGTGATCTGTCTGGCATCTCAGTGAATAACATAAAGTTTTGTTGCCTAGTTAGGAAAAAAAATTAGTAAAAGGTAAATGTGGGAAAGTTTTTTTCACTCGAATGTCTCTCTTAGAAGGGAATCATGAGAAACGGGGGTGGCGCTGGTGTTTAGAAATATGGGGAGGAAATTCTAAAGATCTCGAGTTCTCATCTGTGGGAGGAGTTTGAGAACAAAGACCCTAAGAGCGTTGACTCATGTTGCTCGATTCTGAAATACAGAAGTTCCCTGGCAGGAAACCCTGTGGAGACTACAGACTAAACTGTCCTGCCTTTGTCAGTCCGCAAGGGGCTGAGAAACAACTGGAGCAAAAGGAAGTTGTTTTATAGCATTTTTGTTTTGTTTTGTTTTTGTCTGAAAAGAGAAATCTTTCTAAATATTTATATTAACATCTTGACTAAAGATGTAGAGGGTATGCAAACTTGAAAGAGATGGCAACCATAGTGATTGATGGAATCAGACTCTCAAAAGATCTTGGCAGGCTAAAGTAAAGGGACAAATGACAAAAGGTGAAATTAATCAGAGCAAAGGTAAAATTCTGCTTTGAGGTCTAAAACACAGTTGCATAAGGTCAGAATGGGGAGACATGGCTCAGTAGGAGCCCGGACTTTTCAGATTGTTATTGATGTTGTATCAATCAGGGTGTGCTAATTGCTATAATTACACTCCCCAAGCCTCAGTGTTTTTAAGATATCCTATAAAGAAACAAGTACAGAGGGGATGACAAGGCTGACTCAGTCCATTGGTTGCTTCTAGTAAGTCTTCAGACACTTCCATTAATGTGTACCCAGTAAGGGGATTTTTTTAGATAGTATTATTAACTAAGTTAGCACTAATATTAAAAATGGCTTTAAAAGATTTCTGAACAAAAAGTAGCAGGTGAAGAAAAATAAAAGCAAAATAAACTTAAAGAAAATAGCAGAGAAAATTTCTACACAAACTTCATCAGCCATAGAATGAGGTTAAAAAAACAAAACAACAAAACACTAAAAACACCTCTTCATCAACCACATTATGAGTTGATAATATAATTAGGCCAGCAGGAAGTAGTCCTTCCAAATTGAAAACTATCAAGAAGACCATCTGAAACATGGATTTATATTTACCGCCATTAACGATAAAAATCATCCCTACTTGGCTAGCATATTGTCTTAAGATATTAACTGTAATAACATGAAATCCAGTGATTAGCAAGGCATTTAAAAAGCTAACCATTCAGAACAGGAAGATAAACTTCAGCATTCTTTCTGACATATTTAAAGTTATATGGAATAAACCTAGTTTTTG
The DNA here is from genome assembly GCA_003508835.1 of Eonycteris spelaea. Classification (NCBI taxonomy): domain Eukaryota; kingdom Metazoa; phylum Chordata; class Mammalia; order Chiroptera; family Pteropodidae; genus Eonycteris; species Eonycteris spelaea. Next base: position 18,431,720 of record PUFA01000014.1, on the reverse strand, counting down.
ACAAATCTCACAAAATCTACTGATAATTACATCGAAGCTTCTTTTGAGGTTTTTCACTTTATAATTAATGACAAAAGCCACAAATCTCGGTTTTCCTGCCATAGTTAAAAAAAAAATGGTTGAAATAATTGTGAAACAAAATAACAAACTAAAAGGCATTCCTTTGTCAACAAATTTTTGGGAAGTTGCACAGAAAACGTTGCTGAAGATATGAAGAAACAAATATTGGGACAGATTATGCACTATTGGCCATGCATTTGGGTGAAAGTACAAATGCTTGTAACAAGTCTCAGTTCACAGTATTTGTTAGATCTATTTCAATCATTACATTTCTGAAGAACTGCTTTTTGTGTGTGTGTGAGGCATTAAAATAATCCTACTGAAAAATTCTATCAAATATATCCCAATGATAAATGATTTCATAAGTAAAAAACCATATTTTATGGAAAAATTATTGAAGTATAACCATTGAATTCAGAAGCATAAAAGGTATTCCTGCTGAGAAATGAAAGGAAATATTTCAGAAATCTTGACAGGGATGTTCATCTCCCTGGTGTTGATCCAATATTTCATTCTCTGGGGAAGTAGTGCAGCAAAGAAATTGATGCTAGAAGTAAACACCATACTACCTGATGTCACTGGTGTGATTAGTTTTAACGAAAACCCTTAAACAGCAGAACTTACAAAATTGTAATGAGATGAAGAGTCTGTTGAGATTGCACCATAACCAATTTTCTACCCCTATTGCTTTCTTCCTTCCCTTCCCTTCCTTGGCATTGTTCCAAGGACCGCTTCTTAATTCAATACCTGTGCACTGATCTTCATTTTAGAGTCAGCCTGCCAAGAATCCCAACTTGCAGCAATGGCGGAGTGGTCCAGGAACACTGATGCTCATATGGGATTCTGAAGCTGCCACCCACTTGCCAGCTAGCAGTGAGGATGCTGACCATCAGAAGAAGGAGGGCTGCTGCTATGTAATGAGACAGAGAAGAATGTGGTAGCCTCCTAGTGATCCACTGGAGTGCCTCCTGATGTTTCCTTGTCATCTTAATGAAAAATGGACAAACACAGCAGTCATGAAGGGCATGGTGATCTGGAGCTCAGAGTCCTCAGGAATGAGCATCTGGTTCATGCCAACAAGTAAGCCATCTATACAGCAAAGATGGTAGCTGAGAATGAGGCAATCTAGAATGGGTAGTAGATTATGAATATCAGTTTTGGCCCTAACTGCTTACAGCTGGGGTTGTAATTTATCCTACATTAAACTTCTTACTCATTTCCTCTAGGAAAAAAAGGTATAGTAGGATCTTGGAGGAATTCTTCCCAGAATTTATATGAAGAAGTAGATATTAATAGTGCAAATGGTGGACCGTAGTGATGTGCCACTCTGACCCATTTAAGATTGAAAGACTCATTCCTCCAGTTATTGAGGATGCTATTGGATGATGTCCTTAGAAATTACCTGTGGCTAGAGAGGTCTGCATTGCACAAAGTTGTACCTCCTTCTCCAGGGCAGCCATATCCAATAACTGATCAGTGTACAGTCTAAAGACCCAGACCCCTCATTCTATCTCAAGACGACGTTAAAAGGCCATCACAGCTCCAAGGTCCAAGAGCTGGCCTAGTTTTTGTTAAAGCTACACACAAGCCCTATTTCTTCCTCTGTCCAATACTGACTGCTTCCTCATCTTCCCTTCCAGTGTTGATCCTGAGACAGCTCCCCATAAAAATTCCTGCACACAAACATCATCCCAGGGGCTACTTCCTGGAAAACCCATACTTCAACATGAACATTATTGAGACACCTGATAAAATTCGAAGACAAACTCTTGATTAGATAATAGGATCGTCTCAATATTAAATTTCCTAATTTTTGACCATACACTGCATTTATAATGTCCTTGTTTTTAGGAAACACACACTGAAGTAAATAGGGGTAAAGGCATACTTTACCTGGTATGATTTAGAAAAAATTGTACATGGACAGGTGGAGGATCAGAGAAAGATAAAAGAAAATAGGGTAAAATGTAAACAATTGGTGAACCTGGGTAAAAGGCATAAGGGAGTTATTGTATTCTTCTTGCAACATTTCTGTAAGTTTGAGTTTTACATCAAAATCAAAAATTACAAAAATAAAGCAACAAGACCTCATCCCATTTTCAGTGATTCTGATTCAATTGTTAGGGTACCAGCTTCAGTAGTCTTTTTAACTCCCCAGGGTCGACAACCATTGGGAAAGGTCAACATTAAACAGGAAATTTTAATGAAGTGTGCTGAGTGTTATGAGAGGGGAGGTATGAGTACTAAGGGAAAACATACAAAGAGAACCTAACCTAGTTGACAAGGAAGGTATCTTAGGAAAAGTGACCGTTAAACTGATACCTGACACTTAGATCAAGGAGTACCAATAGGAAGAAGAAGAGGAATATTCAGAGGAAGAAAGAGTGAGTTAAATCATGGAACAAAAAGAAGTTTATTGTGACTGAGCGGCTGGTGACTGAAGTGCAGACGGCAAGAGGGACCATGGCATGAGATAAGTCTGAAGAGGTAAGCAGGGGATATATTGAAATTTATCTTGAAGACAGTGGAAGGCAACTGAATGGTTTTATAAAGGGGAGTTCCATGATCAGGTTTGTACTTTTATAACATTATTCTGGCTACTCAGTGGACAGTGGATTGGAGGGAGGCAAGGATAGGAGCAGGAAGACCAGTTAGAAAAGGATGTGGCAATAGGACGGTACCTTAAACTAGAAAAGTAGAAATAAGAAAGATGAGATGTGGAAGGACTCTAGAAATATTTAGGGTGTAGAATCAATAACACCTGCTATTGATCGGCTGTGGAAGATAGTGGGAGGGAGTGAAGGGTCATGTTCAGTCTCTGGGTTGAACAACTAGACAAGGCAGGGACATCTAAGTTCCACAGAAGCAGGGGGTCTTGTCTGTCTTGGATACTGTTATATATCCAATACTCAGCCCTAGTCTGCAGGTGTTCAATAAATATTTGTTGAATGAATGAATGAATGAATGAATGAATGAGTAACCTTGGAAGATAATGACTTCAATTTTGGATATAGAGAATGTGAGTGCCTGTGAGTCATTTTTTGAAAGTCCACTCTGGGGATTGTATAACCTTTCATTCAATTCTATAGGTAGTCAGTGAAGAGATAACGCCTGTGTCCTAATTTTGAGATCATTATTCTCCCTAGTATTTCGAAGTCTGAAGTCCCCATGAGACCTTCTGTAATCAATATCTCATCACTTTGGATGTAATTTGATTTTTTAAATGACATAGTGACTGAATATTGACCTTAAGTAATGGGAAAATTGCCTGATGTTTGTAGTCATCCAGATTTCTTTATCCTGTTTGACCATAATAAATATAATTGTCTTTCCTTTTTTTCTTTCAGTTTTGAACTTGAGCCTAATACATCATATGCATATCACATTAAGGTATTCTGGTAAAAGTTCACTCTAAAAGCATGGCATTTTAAAGTGGACAAGAAGGACTAGCTAATGAGTGGGGGTGGGGGGGGGTGGGAAGAATAAGAATAAAGAAAAATCCAAGGATTTTTACTGCCATCCAGTGGTGGTCCTTTCTGATAAATATGGGTACAAAACCTGTAATAGCTGTTTTCCTCAGCAAAGTTTCAAAAGCTGTTCATTCAAGTTTAGGTAATGCTAACTTGGCATGAAAATTGTATAATGTTTTCCCAATTTTAAAGTAATAATTTCAGTTGGTCCTCTTGCAGTCTCGAAGGTCACAGGCTTCCATAGCAACCAGTTTAACAGTGTACTCAATGTGGCAAAAATCTGACCCATTACACATCAAACTCCTGTCTTGGTTTCCCTAGTCCACCCCATAAACATACCTTTATAAAGAGTGAACTCCACTGATTCACCTTCGAGTTCCTATAAGACATTTCCAAGTCAATTTTCATCTGTGCTCTTAAAAATGTGAGCTCCTACATAGATGGTTTAGGGCCCATGGAAATAAAAGAGAAAACTGGCCCAACCCCAGCTCAATGATTTTAACCAAGCAAGAGCATTTGCCAACCCACTGGAGAAAAAAAGTACATCATTATCACAAAATTTAGAAAAAAAGAAAAAGTTGGCCCAAGCATATCATGTAAGTTTGTATAAAGCACTCTTTGGACTTGATGAACACCATCCAGTTTACATGAAGCTCATAAAAGTGTTAATATTTCCCACTGTAAAAACATACATATAGTATTCTCTGTGCACTAATAATGTGGCCTGTTAACCAAGATTTGACCTTTCTGTGCTGTAAATTCAAGCCCACCCACCAGCTTGTCCAAAGTCATAATCTCTGGCAGTGATGCATTCTTTGACACTAAAAGCAAACACTGCCCAGATCCGTTTCCTTGCTCCTGCAAGCTTGTAGTCCATTGTGGAAGTGCTCATGGGTAGGGGTTCAGGAGACCACGGGACTTGGCCATGCTCACTGGCTTGAGCTACTGGCTTCCAGGGACTGGCCTAGACTAAAACAAAACAAAACAAAACAAAAAAACAAAAAACAAAAACAAAACTAAATTAACACTTCTAGAGAATTCTGTGCAAACTCTAGTTATATAATTAATAAGGGTATGAAGGCCAGAGCACACAGTTGGTATCAATGAAAGGTCAATATGCAGATGAGACATGCCAGTTTTACAAGAAAATCTTGAGGTGGGGAATGGGGAGGAAAAAATTGAAATAGTTTTCATCTCACTTGTTTTAAAGAGATTTTTCAAAAGTGGTTCTGAAGTACAGTATACAGGAGTCCAGATGAAAATCATTGGTTATGGTTACACAATAATATTTTACTAACCCTGAAAAAAATGTGAAGTCATATGGTTAAAAAGTAAAGTCATATGGTTAAAAGGAAATATATCAGACTTTGGGTACTGAGTAGGCTAAAGGACAAAACAAATTTACTGGTAAATGAAATCCCATATTCCACATGGAATACTATATAAATAGATATGAATACACTCTTTCAACCAATACTGGAAACCTAAGGCAAATCATAAAATAAAATAAATTTAAATAAATTTTTACAAAAATGAATACAAATCAACTAGCAATAGTGACTGCATAAGAACAATTTCCTATACAGTAGCCAAAGGAGTCAGTAAGAACTGGGCACAAAACACAGCAAGAAAATAAATGTGAAGAAGGAAAACCTATTTCACGCACACACATATAGTAAAATAAATATTTCACTGAATATTAGTATACAGTAAACAAAAGAAAATATTAATGAATTCGAATACATGGAACTTGAGCCTAAGTTATATATAGCAATGCTTCCATTGCTCAAAGACAGACAGCATTCACTTTGTTCTGATGTTTAGTGTTGCTATGCTCTGTTACTAGGGGATCTCATTATTGTTATTGTCTTCTTGTTTTCTACTCTTTTTCCTTTACTTCTCCCCACATTGTCAGGCCTTCTGTCTTTAATGTGGATACACTGGGGGTGGGGAGGGAGGATGTATACTGCCAGAGCAAATAATATGACTGAGTTTCCTAGCTGCTTGGGCACTGTATTTGTTTGTTCTATGCCTCTGAACTGAATGTTCCCTAGACAAACATCTCTGGAAATACAACATACTCATGGTTTTAATTTTGCACTAATGTATACCCTTGGAGTTATATACTGTTTAAGAGAAGTTGTTATAATTTCCAGTAATTTGCTAACTTAGTTGCCTGCTTAGAGTGGGGAATAAAAAATATTTTATTTTCTCAATCAATGGAAAAGTTTTTTGAATAATCCTAAGTGGCCTAGGTTTCTTAAATGACTCATTGGGTGTTCTTCCCAAACCGAGGCCAGTTCAGGAATGTTTCAGACTTAGAGGTTTATTCTTGAGTTGCATGAAGTTTCTGAAAGCAACAAAACAAAAAATAAATTTCTCTTTAAACATTAATATTAAATTAAACATTAATATTCATCCTATGCCTCCTAGCACATTAGGAATAGGAAAGAGCATTCATCACCAGATAAAAGGCACATATAAGAACACTTAAGAGTACATCATATTAAATAGGCAACAATAAAAGGATGTTCTTTATAATCAAGATGGCTCCTATAGCCATGCTACAATTCAGTATTATACTGGAGGTCTTAACTAGTTCAGTAGACAAGAAAATTAAAAATAAGGGGACTGGAAAGGAAGAAACAAAACTGTTATTATTCACAGAAGACACAACAAAGTCCCAAAATAATATAAAGATAAATTATTTGAATTAAGAAGACAATTTAGCATGGTTGTAATCGATATATAAAAGTCGTTTGTATTTCTATACATCAGAAACAAACTATTAAACAAAAAATTTTTAAATATATTGTTAATAGCAACAAAACCAAGATACTTAAGAATAAATCTAATAAAATATTTGTAAAACCTTTATAAAGAGAATTATAAAATTTTGAATATATTAAGGAAAATCTAAATAAATGTGTTGGACCAGAAGACTCAATACTGTAAAGACGTTATTTCTCCACAAACTAACCTATAGAATCAATCTAATTATAATCAAAATCCAAACAGGGTGGTTTTGGGTTTTGTTTTGTTGTTTTTTACTTGTGTTTACTTGACAAGCCGATTCTAAAATGCATATATGAAAACTAAAGGTTTAAGAGATGACAAAACAAACCACAGAATGGAAGAAAATCTTTGCAAAACATGTTATCTGGTAAAAAACTGGCATCCAAAATAAACAAAGAGATCTTAAAAAAATCGAACTCATAGATACAGAGGACAGTCTTGTGATTGCCAGAGGAGATGGGATTTGAGGGGCTGGGAGAAAAATGTGTAGGGATAAAGAATTGTAAATTAGTAGCTATGAAATAGTCACAGGAATGTAGAGTACAGCATAGGAAATATAATCAATAGTATTGTAATGACTATGTGGAGAGCCAGATGGTAATAGAGTAATCCGGGTATCATTGAACTTTCTAAATGTCTAACCAATGTACTATATACCTGAAACTCATAAAGAAATCAACAGTAAGAAAACAAACAACCCAATTAAAAAATGAACAAAAGATCCAAACGGATAACTCACTAAAGAAGGTATACAGATGTCTAATAATCACGTGAAAGGATGTTCAACATCATGTCATCAGAGAAATGCAGATTAAAACATTGAAATCCCACTGTACACCTAATTAGAGTGTTGAAAATCCAAAACAGTGACAACATCAAATTCTGGCAAGGGGGTGGAGCAACAGGAACTCTTGTTCATTGTTACTGGGAGGGCAAAATAGTTCGGTCACTTTGGAAGACAGTTTGGCAGTATCTTACAAAACTAAACATCATAGTTGTGATAATAGTGGCTCTTTGGTTGTAACAAATGCACCACATGAAAGCAAGGTCTTATAGGAGTCAGGGGGTATGTGGGAGCTCTCTGTCTTTTCCCTCGATTTTTCAGTAAACTTAAAACTGTTCAAAAATAAAGTCTATCAATTTTTTAAAAAGCAAAGTGTGAACACTCCCTTAAGAAAAGGGGAAGAGTGAGGAATTTACCTTACCAGAAATGAAGACTTAAGAAAATCTATAGTAATGATAAGTTATGGTATTGATGCAGAGATAGAACGAGAATGATAGAACAGAGCTCAGAAACAGCACCACGCACAGGTGGAAACTAGATCTATGACAGAGCTGTCTCCACAGGTCAGGGGGAGAAAGGTAACAGTTAAATAAAATGATTGATTCCAGCCACAGGCATATACCCTGAAATAATGCTTTCCAGTATTTATCACATGATGGCAAATATCCTATTTCACAGGATATTTGACACACTGTGGTAAAAGGTAGGGGATTTGAGGCCTCTAAGTAGAGCTTGATGGATAAAATTAATTTTCTTTACACTATAAAACCATTTAAAGGAAAATGAAATATGAAGTTGCAGGTGTATTAAACATTAAAGGTTTTTTCTAACACTTCCTAATAAAATATTTTTAAGTTTTACTGAGAAATGAGCTTATAGCTACAAACTCTTATCTTTTATCTTTTAAATTACCACTTGTAGCTCCTGATCAAGACTTTAAATTTTATCTCTCAGATCCTTTACAGCCAGTATCAGTGAAAAATGTGCACAAATAGATGGCTAAAACTTTTCAAATCTTCTAAAAATCATTCAGAAACAAAAGACATTTAAAATTATATTTAAAGAAGCTCTTCTTTTTTCACACTGGCAAATGTAATGTTGAAATTTCTTGTCATGACGCCAGTGAATTTAGAACCTAATTGATGTTTTTCATGTCAAGTCATGCAAAATGTTGAAGCTTCATTTTGCAGAATGTCCATGTATTGTTAGAGAAGTTGCCACCTGCTCTTGTGCATCTATGGAACACACCACCACCCTGACTTCCAGAGACTTTCTCAGAGACCACAATGCTCCCAAAGGGCTTTGTTAAGCCATCCTACAGTAGTGAATCGTTCACATGATCACAGTTAACAGGACTGAAAAATCAGGCTGAGAAAGAAGGCATTTTGAGAAAAGGGAAATCGAACAGACAATTTGTGACATAGTAGGGACCTTGAGTTCAGTTTACTATTGAGAAAACAGTTATAAGCGATATAGAAGCTTTTTTGAGGTCTTAAAGCAGGCTGTGGAAGAGCTAGAAATTAGAACCCAGGTTAGGTTTCCAAGATGTCAAGTCCAGCGCTCTTTATGTGAGACCAAATTTCTGTGACAAATAGCAGGGGACAGGCAAAGTGGCTGTGTCGTTGCTTTCTTCTTTTTTTTCTCCCTAGTGAAATTTAAGACCCACACAATTCCAATTACCCCAAGGGGTTCTACCCCACCCAACTCCCACCCCACACCACTCCCACCCCCCAGCCAGGATCAACTGGTTCCTCCTTGTCCCCATAACATTAAGTTCTAAGCTTCCATATGATTACTTACCTCATTGCAGTACTGTTAGTTGGGCTCACATCTGTCTTCCAAGTTAGCTGTGGATCAAACAAACACTGTAAGTTATTCATCTCCATAGTCCCAGGGTCAAGTGCAATGCCTGGTACAAACAAGCTATTACACTAGACAGCTTACATATAGAACCTTTCTGTCATCATAGAAAGTTCTATTGGACAAGCTGATACAGAACAATAATGAAGAGAAGGGAGAAGGCTTTGGGGATGAGAGGGGCAGTGAGGTGAGTTTCTGCTTTACCAGTGAGGGTCATCCTATACTCTCCAGAGCCATCACACTCTCAAAGGCAAGTGAAAGCTGGTCAGAGGCATCTCACATTCCCGTGATGATCACTAGTGTATTATCCTAATTAGGGAGCTCTTATCACTGAGCAGTGTTTTCTGTCTTATCAGACTGTGATTTATTCCTGCACTTTGCAGATACCTTTCCTTATTGCTTTTTTTACTCATAATTGTGATTACCCATCACTCTGCTACTAATCTGTGACAGCTATCTTTATTTTCTTCTTACCCAAGATTTGAGCTGTAAATCATAGGTGCTCTTGTATAGACTTAAATCAGTATTTGAAAACTAAGAGTATTAGGATCATTGTGTAGCAATGCAGCAAGTTATTAGAACAATCCCTAAATTCACAGTTATGGTTTGTACCCACAGCAGGGACATGCAGTAGTGACATGCCTGTTTTCTTTAACTGTTGACTTAAATAAAGTGTTTATGAACTTTATTTCATAGGCGAATCAGATTTGTCATTTCTGCCAATATTGAGACAGTACGATTTACCAGAATTCCAGTACATTTTAGGACTAGAAAGCTAGTCCTTTTTATATGAGTATACTAAAGATAAATTACACTATTTTTGAACCTATAACATCTTTTAAAGAGATATGGATGATAAAATTGTGCAAAACAACTTTGATATATTTAATAAGGGGTTGGTTTGCTTGAACTTGTACTTAGTACTCATTTCAGCTAACACGGCAGATTTCGAGTTATAACTTCAAATTTATAGGCTTAAATCAGATCGCCAGGTCGAGTGTTTTTGGAGCAATGTTTGATTTTTGTGACAAAGAATAGAATGTTATTGATCGTTGGTACTTGAAGGTATAGAGACCTGTTTTGGGGATGGACAGAGAAAGAGACCTGATTCTTCTTACTCAGGCAGCTGGAAAATACATGCATTTGCATAATGGATTACATATAATTAGTATAATGAATGACTAGAATGCACTGTACCAGGAGTCTGTCTCTTCATGGCCAAGGAATTAAGACTACTGCCACAGAACCCCAAAACTGCAGTTTGGAGGACAACTGGGCATTAAAAGTAAAATTACAGTAACCAATGAAAGGACCTGAAAGAATTGTATGTATTACAAAATAATTTCCCAGGTCTACGAAACAAAATTTATGCAACAAAACTTACACAAAATATGTTACACTTAAAGCTGTATGTTTTCATTACATATTTGGGCATCTTCTGCTTAATGTCAGCAATCAGTAAAAATTCAACGTTCTATAAGAAAATGCTAACAGGATTTATTATTTACCTCAAAGTCACCCAACTAATTTCCTAAAAAAAAATAAGTAAAACACAATAAAACCACGTGGGAATGTAAGATGCTTAAAACGTCTCCTTGATCATCAGTGAGGTTTACAGAGTGCTTTGCGCGCAGTAGTATCTTCTCCTCCACTGTAGTTGTTCTCACTCATGCACTCACGTTGCTTTCTTTTCACAAATCTCAACACATGCTCTACTTTGTAGGGACTCGCATGACAGGAAGTGAAAACTAAGGGCTAGACAGACGTGGAAAGCACTGTGGGTATGTATTTGGGACGAGCATGTGAGCTGGTGGCTGGTCACACTGATTACGACATGGTAGGCGTCTCAGTGCACATCTACTTTGTTGGGAGTCTTTATGCTTTTCAAACATACATGGAAATTCCAACTATTATCATATTTGGAATATAACTCGAGACTGTGCCAACACAGTAGTCTGAGGATATAAGTTTCTTCTATATATAAGCATTAAATGAAAAATGTTACGAGATGGATAGGTACATTTTATGATGCTTGGGTATTACTTGAACTTTCTATTGCTGCTGCAACAAGTTACCACAAATTTAGTGGCTAGCTCATTACCAACCTTCATTCTAGCTGTAATCTTAATTGCCACTTGTCATATAGTGATATATTCATAGGCTCTAAGGTTTAGGACATGAACATCTTTGATGGGCCATTAGTCTGTCTACTACAGGTATTGAAACCCAAAAGCCTGTCTTTCAGGAAAATGTTAAGTTGGGAGAGTTTCTGCTGGGTATCCTATACATAAGTAGTTTTTTTTTTTGTTTTTGTTTCTGTTTTTTAAACTCAGATGTTTTTATTAAGTGAAAAATGGAGTCTGAAATTCAGCTTAGGTTATAAAACAATTGCATGACTATGGATGTGGAACTTTGAAAGTTGCTATTTGTTCTACTTATCTTAGTTGCTAGGGCTGCCATACGAAGTGTCACAGATTGGGTAGCTTAAACAACAAATTTATTTCCTTACAATTCTGGACACTAGAAGTTCAAGGTCAAGGTGCTGCAAAGTTGACTTCTTCTCATACCTCAGGTCTCCTTGGCTTGTAGATGGCTGTCTTCTCCCTGTGTCTTCTCCTAATCTTTCTTCTATGTCTGTGTCCTAATCTTTTCTTCTTATAAGGACGTCAGTCATATTGGATTAGGGCCCACCCCAATGACCTCATGTAACCTTAATTACCTTTTTAAAGACTCTCCAAATATAGTCACATTCTGAGGGACTGCAGGATTAGGTCTTCAACACTTGAATTTTGAAGGGACATAATTCAGTCCTTTACAGTATTTAACAAATTTAATAATTAGCCTGCAAAAGACTACATTAATAGAGAACCATTGATAAAAATAAAAGGTGGGAGGGAGATACAACTTGTACACATGTACTCATTGACAATTACTGTCAGGTAGAATTTTTTTTTTCTGTCACCAAATGTTTATTGAGTACCTACTATGTACACAGGATTGTAATAAATGGGGGTGCGTGGGAATGAAAGTGGGGTTGAATACAAAAATGAATTAGACAGACACGGTCTTCATGAACATGCATTCTAAATGGGTGGGACGGACATTACGATTACAAATGCTATAGTGTAAAATCCAGTATGCAAGGAAAACTTAAAACCCGTTTAGTGTGGGAAGGCTTTCCTGAAGTGACCACATTCCTGAAGGATGACAAAGGATGAGTCTGGTGAGCAAATGGGGAGAGGGAAGTAGAGAGAAAACAGCATTCAAGGTAGATGCACTAACAAAGGCCTAACCGTGGGGAAGTGCTAGGGGAGTTTTGGGAGCTCTGTGGGGTGGAGGAGAAGAAAGAGAAGAGTGGCTTGGAATGAAGTTACAGACTTAAAGTCACATCGAACATCACTCATCTCTGTGGTGTAGAGAGTAAACATCCATATACAGTTTGGAAATCAGGTAGAATTTTTTTTTTTCTAAAAAAATGGTGATTTATTTTGCTTTAACATACAATGGTAAATATACTGGGACCATCAAATTTTCAAAAAATTTGCTGGGCTTACTTTACACATTACAATACTAATGTAAGTTAATTGGTTCTTCCATTTCAATGAAGGAAAGGGATTCAATAGACACCTACTAGCAGCTTGGCTAACAATGAACATTAAAATCAGACAATACACTGTAAATATAAAGTACTTTTCTCCAAATGTGTATAAAAGTTTTGAAATAAAATCACTGCCTGCTCCACAGGACAGACAAGTTGGATTTTAAAAATGCTCCAGACCAGGAACAGCATAACTCTGTGTAACAATACTTACAATACAGTTGAACAATATTTTATCAAAGACTTGTGCATTTGAGATTTAAAAAACATATATGTTCAAATATATGGTGACAGAAGGAGATTTGACTTTGGGTGGTGAACACACAATGCAATATACAGATGATGTATTATTGAATTGTACAAAATTAAAAAAAAATCTGAAGAAAAACAGTAGCCAAGGAACTGCACAACCAAAAAATGAAAATTATATAAAATATTTCCACCACTATTTAAATGCCAAATTTAATCAAGCAATAGTAAAAAACAAAAAAAAAAAAAACAAAAAAAAAAACAACAAAAAAACCCCCGACATAATAATACAACCTTCTGTTTATAATAACAGCACTGTCCCGCCTCTTTTCCATTGAATTTTACATATGAACAGACTATATATACTGGTTTTTCAGAGAAATGTCCATTTGGTCTGTCACACCAGTAAGGCTCATACTGAATCCTTTCGTTTTTTGCCGAGGATAGGCAACTCCATGATGTTCCCATATTTCCAACATTCTGGGTTAGGTGCGATGTCTCAAGTATAATACATTTCTTTCTCTTCCTTTACACAGTGCAGAGTATATGGGCTTAGGTTACGTAGATTCTCTTTTACTCCAGGTCACTGTCTTTTTCTAAATTCAAGGCGGTATTCAATGGCGTGCAGTAGTTGGGTTTGTCCGAAGGCACATAGCCTGGCAGACACAAACACTTGTAGGAACCTTCCGTGTTGATGCACTTGGCATTCTTGCAGAGAGACATCCGGCTGTTCAACTCATCACATTCATTTACATCTGCAATAAGGCAAACCGTGCAGGTAAACAAGCTTTGATATAGGAAACGGAACCCACAGCTTACCTGAAGCATCAAGGCATCTGGCCTGAACACGGCCTGGCTGTTCTCAGCTTTCCCCCCAGGAAACTATAGTCTTTTCTCATTCATGTCTGCTGCAATCACATGCAACACAGACAAGACTTTCTAGATCTCACAAAGGTAGATTATCAGGGAGGTTCTAGAAGTTTGTTCCCCGTTATTTAACACAACATGAACTTGTCAGCCTGACATTTTACAGTCAAACCTCGAGAAAGCTGGAAGAACTACCCCACTTCTAAATTCCTTTCCACAGGTATAGAACAGATGTGTCAAGAGGTGTACAGTTAAGGACCAAACCAGTGAGCAGAGAGCTCTCTAAGCAGCCCTTCTTAACGCTTAAGTTACCTTCTCGGGTTTCTTTCCACAGGGAAGAAAGGCTCTTATGTACTTGAGACACTTGTAATAACCCAGGTAACCTATTTTCCAGACCTACCGCAGACTGAGACTAACAAAACTGAAGTGGGAAAAGGGACCACTACAGGAGGGAGAAGAGCCACAAAACACACACACACACACACACACACACACACACGTGTGCATGCACGCACACAGGCAGAAAAAAACAAAACAAAACAAAACTTTAAGTCAAGGGGATTTAAGCACAGAGACCAACAGGTCCTGAAAGACAACCTGGAAGATCACTCTGTGATCACACGAAAGATAAATGGTTACCATGGAAACTGTATTTTTTTTTTCAGACATCTATATTCCCTTACGCTTGTGTCAAGTCTTCAGGAAAAACATTACTTGCTGCACAGTCAAAAGCTAAATTCTAAAGAGTCAAAGTCATTCCCTGGAACATTCTGTTCTTTCCTCCATACGTACCGCTACAGGCCTTCTTAAATGAGATCAACTCTCTCTCTCTTTTTTTAATTGTGGTGCGACAAACAGAACATAAGTTTGGCCATTTTAACCATTTTTAAGTGGACAGTCCAGGGGCTTTAAGTACATTCGCATTGTTGTGCAACCGTCACCACCATGCGTCTTTAGAACTTTACTTGTATCTTGCCAAACTGAACCTACAAATCCGTCTTAAAGGTATTCGACTGTATGAGATCTGACCACGGGGGGATCCCAACAAAAGATCTGTTTCCATAAGACACAGGTCCATCTTACCGATGCAGGTCATCTTGGCCATGTCCAAGTGGTAGCCATCGAAGCAGTCACAGGTGTAACCTTCCTGCACCCTCACACAGCGGCCGTTTTCACACCCATTGAGGATGCCGCATTCCTCAGCCTGCAACTCCTCAAAGCTATTTAAAAAACCTGGAAAGGAAAGGGCAGAAGTCAAATTAGAAATTTTTACCCTCTTGCGGCATTTTCAAAAACTACATGATTATTAAGCTTATGGTTCATTAGAAAGATATAGTTCACCCATCTTAAAGTTAGCCTTAAAATTCAAGTTAATACTGAACATACCCACAACACAATATTAGTAAATATTAAAAAATTGTATATATGTTGTACAGATTAGCCTCATAGCTTGAATTCTGATGTTCTACGTGCATGTCACAAAATGATAAAGTAAGTACGGTTTTGGTTTTGCCCTTAATTATTCAAAGTGTTTGTGTAAAATTCCAAATTTCCTGAGTACTCACTAGGGCAAATGTCAGAATATCTTTTGGGACGGAACCAACAGTGACTTTATCAGAGTTCAGGAGATATTTGCTCAGAAGACCCAGCAGAGTTTGGGGCGGGTACGTCTTTTGCTTTGAGATCCCAGGAGAGTGGAAAGCCAGGCTGGCCTCGCCCGGTCAAGTCTGTTTGTTTGCTCTGGCTTTGGAGTGAGCCTGACAAAAGGGCTCTTGGGGGATCAAAGGAAAAAGGCAGTAAAAGGGACTCAGAACATCCTGATAAATGAGAAAAGTACATCGTACTTGTGTTTAGAACACCAAAAAGTCTTTTTGTAAGGAAACAAAGAAGCTCTTGTTTGGTTCTTTGTATAGTTTAGATATCTTTAAACTGATTCAGAGCTACAGTTTAGTAATATAAAGACAATTTACCCAGGCATCAAGAGTGTTTAGCTTTCTTTCTAGAGAAGAAAGTTGTAGCAATAAAGCCATGGTGACCCAAACACACTGTAGATGTGGCCTCTCATCCCCTCCCCTACCTTCTGAGCCTCACATCACGTTTTAGCTTTAAAAAAAACAAAAAACAAAAAACAATTGAAATGCGGCCAGAAGTCCCTCTGTCCTTTGAAGTAATTCTCCAGGACGACTGCAGGGGCAGCAAAATATCACTGTTTACCCAGGGCTGTAGGGTCTACTCTGATTTAAAATTTTTAGTAAGACAGTCAGTCACGAGAGGCCCATTTAAAAATTTTAAAGGGGAAAAAATATTACAGGTTATCAAGAATATTTCAGCAGATTCCCAAGGCCAGTTTGGAAAATATTGACTTAAGAAAATAAAGTCTTAATCTATAAAACTATTTTCAAATTCCAGGTATCAGAGCAAAATCATTTTGACTTTACAACTAGTAAAATTATTTATTCTAGAAATTAAAACATAAAATAAAATTTGTAGTTCCTACAGATAACAAGTAGACTCCCCAAAATATCTTCTGTATGACTCAAACAGGGACCAGCATAGTGCGGCCCCTGCTCCAAATGTGGCCTGCTGCCTATTTTTGCAAATAAAGTTTTATTGGAACACAGCCACGCCCACTTACTGATGTACTGTCTGTGGCTGTTTTTGTCAGACCATAGCAACTATATAACTGCAACAGACATGACATGGCTACAAAGTTGAAAAATTTTACTGGTCCATCATAAGAGAAGGTTGACCTCTGCTCTAGGAGATTCCAGTTTTATAAATACTTCCCTAGTTGAAGGTACAACCAGCCATCAGCTCAACCTTAAAAAACCAGAAGGTAGGAGATAGTTAATGATAAAAGTAGAGAGAAACCTCAGCTTCCCCTCTGTGCTACTATGCAGTATGGTTGTTTCTTTGGCAGGGCCAGAAAGCCCTTGTTCCTGGTAGGGAAGGAGGAATTTTTGTTTCTCGTAATTTGTGCAAAATTTAAAGGCCATTACATAGTCAAAGCTGGAGGTCTTGGAACTGCATCTCAACTTCCTATGTTTCTGAATAGGAAATTGATGTGACACCAACATGTTTGTTAACATTTGTAGTGAATTAAAAGAGTTTTAAGGCAATGTCAGCTTTAAAAAAAAAAAAAAAGGTGCATAACCAGAATGTTTCAACGTTAAAAATCTTGGAAGCTGAACTATACTGTGATAGAGGCTACACACGGAAGCTATGGGGCTGTGTCAGGGCTTCATATATACTTAACCTGGTATTTTGGATTTATGGGGCAGGCAAGCTGGGCTTCCTTTCAACCTTAATATTTATTCTTCCTTTCTTTTCCTCTCCTTTATTCAAGTAAATGTTTATGAACTTATAACATATACACAGAGAAGTATAGAAACCATAAGTGTACAGTCTTATAGCTGTCAGTGTATTTAAGCACATTTCATGAAGTCATGCCTGGCAATGCATTATTAATTAAAGAAATAATCTAAGGTGTTAGAAGTCAGGATAGTTGTTACCCCCGGTGGGGGTGGGGGCTGGGGATGGGCACCAGGGCCTCTGGATGCTGGCAAGTTCTAGACCTGGGTGAGGGTTACATAGTGTCTGTGTCAATCAGCCTAGCTGGATTAATAGAATGGGGGTTTTCATGTAAATTTTGAAGGACTCTTAATCCTGCTGGATGATCAACACACTGCAACCTTTAAAAAAAATGAAAGAAAGGGAGAAGAAAGTTGAGTGAGGGAGGGAGAGGGGAAAGAGAAGGGGAAAGGAAAAAAGAAGAAAGCTAAAACTCTTCTACTTAGAATTAAAATAGACCCGAATGCAACCACAAGGCTCGCACTGCTCTTCAGGAGCTAGGTCAGGGCTATCACAAAAGTGCCCAAAGAAAGAAAAATCTTCACTGTCTTCAGCAGCATCTCCAAAGACCTAGCCCAAAGCCCCTGGTCCACAGGGATTCTCTCTTAAGAATCTGGTGCAGAAGACTTCGCACTGCTGGGGAGGCCCCTCTCTCTGTAAGATGTGGAGAGGCAGCCGGGACCTGTGTTTCCCCATTCCCATTCCTGAAGCGACACGATCTATTATCTGCGATTTCATTTTGTACCATCTCATTTTTCAGACTTCAAATAATTAGTCTGAGTTTAAAAGCTCAGGTTTCCCCCATAGAAACTCTCAGCTTGTGAGGCTTCCTCCTCCAGGCTGCTCGGTGGTACACTGTCAGACAGTCACTTTCTAAGTGACGTGCACACTCCAATCCACCTCCCACAACAAAACTCCGCCTGCCAATCCAGGAAGAGGCAGCACACAGCATTTCTTACTCAATAAACACCCTCAGGAGTGTGTTCTAAAAATTAACTCCTGACAAGTACAGCAACTTTTTTTTTTTTTTTTTTGACTTCTACTCTAAAATACTTGAAAGGATCAACCGGGTGCAGTTAACCTCTGTTCATTTTCTGGTATGATTCTAACCCAGAAAACCCTGGCCCTCAAACTAAGCCACAACTTAATGGGTAAAAAAAGTGATTTTCGTTATGGAAATTATAACAATAAGATAATTTAAAGATAGTGAACATAACAGCATCCCTACCAGTGAGACTAACAGTCTGATCCAAGGATTCACAAACTCGGGGTGCATAAGGGGTTACCTCGAGGGCGGGTTAAACTGCTGCGTCTCACCCCTGAGTTTGATTCAGCAGGTCTAGAACGCAGCCTGAAAAATCTGCATTTCTAACAAGTTCCCAGGGACTACATTTTAAGAACCACTGACTAATCTTTAACTACAATTTAGTGTCAAAGTAACCGAAAATTTTTGCTTACGGTCCTGAATGAAGTAGGGGTCAGATTCTGGAGCGTACTGCTCACTGAAGTCAACCAAGGCATCGCGTCCATACGGCCGCCGGCGTCCTGTGACGGGGATGTTACACAGCTGGGCATAGTCGTCTGTGGAGGAAACAAGGAACGTGACACACCATCAACTTTTGCTCACACCGAGACACACCCACTGCCAGCTCGGAGCCCCTGGATCCCAGAGAGTGCCAACTACTGAGAGCCCCATCCCCACTCGCCACGGGGGCGGGGCCTGGACTGCGGCTCTGGCTCCGTATTCTTCTCGGGAGCCCATACAGCACATACAGCGGGTGCTTTGGAACATAATAAGGTTCTAAATCGAAGACCAAAAACGAGGTGAACAGGTGGTTGAATGATAATATCTCAGGAAAGTAAGAGAGTACTGCAGGCTTTATAACCCATAGCGTGTCATCGTGAACATATTTTCAAGGTATAAAGTTGTGATTCTTACAGACAGGGACTTTTTCATTCACTAGAGAGAGAAACAATGGATCTCTGGTGATCCAAAACAGAGACAACCACTAAGCAAGAAATCCTAGAGCTACCATTTGTATTTTGTAGCTACGTTGTAACTATGCTCAAGAGCTGGTCCTTAGAAACAGTATTACAGGAATGATGAAGACGATGATGATGATGAAGAAGCTCGTAACAGTGCAGTACTGGTAGCAGTAACTGCCGTATGATGCTTGCTCTGTGCCAGGTACTGTTATAAGCACTCAATACACATTAATCACTAAGACACTCCCACTACTGTATGAAGAGGTACTTAGAATCATTATCTGCATTTTATAGTTGAGAAAACAGAAGCACAGAGTGGTTAAGTGTAGCAGCACCAGATTTGAACTCACTAATGAAGTCACAGCTTACACACTTTACTTCTGCCTTTCCTACAACTATCTCAGCTCCTTAGGAATTCTTGTCTTCACTCCTTCTGCACCCCAGATAGATTCATCTGCAGTTAAGCTTCCTCAGGCCAGATTCCTGTTCCAAGCTAAGTCAGCCCATGGCCCTCTGATTTCTGAACTCTCCTTCAGTGCTCATAGGACACCAAGCACATGGGATCTTGGATCTCCATTTGTCTGGGGGTAAATGAGCTTTCAGTGCATTTCATGGTATGGTTCCAGGCTCCTGCCTGCATTTATAAGCAGAGTTATTTAGGTCTACAGATGAAAGCTTTAGAAGGAAGAGCTTCACGTCTGAATGCATGTTTTACAGAAATATGCTGCCCAGGATTCTCTAGCAGACGGTGACATTCTGGGGCTCCCCAGACTTCAACAGCTCTGCCAGAAGTGTGTGATGCAGGTCAGCAGGCCCCAGGACTGGTCGGATGATCTCAGGGCAGTCACAGAAAGCAATGGCCATTTGCCTGGACCACAGATGGGGAGAGCTGTCCTTTATTTTGCTTCCTTCCATAACATACGAAACTAAAGAAATGCACTAAGGCAACAGTGTGAACGCTCAAGGCTTTCTTTTCATCCCTCTATTTAAAAAAGTCAAAGGTGCATTTGTGTGCAAGCGTAAGTATGTGCACACACACACACGTGCACACACACTTCTCCCCTGGAATGGCTCAAAGGGAGTATAAGGCCAGAAAAGACCACGCACAGTGAATGGGGCAGGATTCTGGTTGCCCCTAAAAGTCTCCCCATGCAGAAGTGCTACAGGAACAACAGTCCCAGGCAGCCATACCTTTGGCATGAAACCATTTCATGAGAAATATTAATTTCATTAAAAAATAGCTGAACCTAGAAAAAGATCCTTGACTTGACGAAAACCCCACTTCAAACAAAGAGAGCACACACGGCCGTCAGTTCCGCTTCAAGTCTGAGAAGGAAGAATTAAGAATTTTTCTGGGAGGGCAAGATCGGTGAGATGTTTACAAGTTTCAGGCACTGAGGTCATTTTCTGACTTTTTATATGCATTTGTTGTACATCTGAAAGGGAGGCTTGTTCGTTATATTATATCCAAGCAACGTCATGATCAAGAGCAGATATTAAAAATTAATTCATGTTCTTATTTTGTAAAACTCAATCCAGAGATGGCTCAGCATGCTCCTCTCCCACATGTGGCTGTCAGGGAAGCCTCACTGACACTGAGGTCCTGCCAGCCTATGCCCCTCCCCTAGACTTTGCCTCCTCCACCAAGAAATGAGCTGATCTCCACCCTCCAAGCTCTCACCATCCAGAGTAGCAAAAGTAAGTACCAAATGTGAGGAGGGATGGGAATAATGGACTTTTCTGTTCCTGTGAAATGCTTACAATCAGCTTCCTGGATAAGGTGGCACTTGACCTGAAACTAAATTGATGAGTAGAATTTACTTTACAAGAGAAGATATTTTGAATTGATTCTAAAAAGAGTTTATCCAAAGGCATAAGACCGTAAGCTAGGTTTGGGGACTCCCGAGTGTTTATGGAAGGCTCCTGACCAGACAGGAACCGGTGAAGGGGGCGGAGCAGGAGTAGGGGTGGGGCCTCTTTCCCTTCCCCACTCCCCGGCCACGCGGTTCTCGGTTCTCTTCTAAGATTCTAGAACTTACTGTCCCTTGCTGCTTTACTTTCTCTAACACATCAACATTCCAAACTTCAAGACAGTTTTGATCAGTTATTGAAACATCATTTCTGCATTAAATGTACTCTTCTGTATTTGAAAATGTGCTATAGTCCTATCATCACAAGATATGCACTTGAGTTTTTTTTTTTTTTTTTTTCCTGGGATGGGTCTATCCTAACCCATCCATGCTGCCTCTCCCGTCGTGCACATCTGCTCTCATTCTTGGCCAAGGTCAAGGGTGAAGTGCAGATGGGGAAAGAGAAAGAATGTGTGCTTTGGAGGCAGGAGCTGGGGCTCAAGTCCTGAGTGTACCACTTACTTTCCAGCTTAGCAATTCTGGGCGAGCCTCAGTTTCCACATCTATTACACGGGATAATTCCTGTTTGCCTACCTCTGTGTTATTGACATACAAAAAAATGAGATGTTATGAAACTTCATAAATTTTGAAACACCAAGATAACAGCGGTTACATTTTTTCCCCTCATGGTTAAAATCACTAAGTCCCTACTCAACATCTGGGAAAAAAAAAAAACACGAGGATTTTCAGAGACAGTCTCAGAATGATTGATATAAATTTTGTTAGCAAAACTTAAAGGTAGTTGTCAATGGGCAAAGGATTGTGCAGTATATTAAGAGCAATGAAAGCACTGACTCCAGATGGCTTTAGATATCGTTACAAGATATTCTAATAGATGGAGGAAAACTCTAACTCAGTAAATAGACAATAAAGTCTTCAACTCAGATGTAAGGCTTAAAGTTACTGACAGCTTTGGCAAATATAATTAGTTGGTCAAACTCTGATAAAGTATGAGCAATAGCATACTTTAACACTAGATCAACAGAACTCAAAGTATCTGGGAAAAACTGATGTTTAATGATTCTTAGTACATGCCTGAATCAATTAGAAATGTGTTAAGAGTAGGTTTCTCTTCTTTTTCTAGGGGAGCAACTGGAATTTCACAAAATTTTCCAGTGAGTCTTGGGCAGGGTGTCCTCTTCGGGTCTAGGAACATTCACATTTCCAGGCTGTCTGCGCCTCTGAGCAAACCCCAAGCCACAACCAGAACCCATTCTAGCTTGGAGGCTCTTGATCTTGATTACCTCCAGGGCTGTGTCACAGCTTCAGTTCTGCCTGGGGACAGCAAACTGTGGTTGGCTGAGGGTACGGAGTCCAGCACTGTAGATTCCTGAACAATTTGTACTATGTCCTATGAGATGAGAATCTCTTGACTGTCCCTTCATCCAGCTCAACATCGGGAGAGGAATACATACATTCTGCCCCTTGAGTCATTTTCCTTCTCGAAAACACCTTTTACTTATTCACATCAACAACAATGAAGCACCTAGTTGCCTGGGGCTTGAAACAAAGAAATAGCTTTACCTGGGGGAGAGGGGGTATGGGAAGTGTACTTTGGAAGGCAAATACCATTTCTGAGACACTATATAATGTGCCCATCCAGGATGTAGCCAAATATGAATGTGAAATGAACAGGAAGTAGAAATATTCACACTGCGAAGTCCCCACCCCCACTGCAATCCCTACCTCTCCAAGCACAAAGGCTAAGCTCTTGATCAAAGCTATGAAAGACACACATGGGATGGTGTGGGCCACCGTTGCTAAGTGGTCTAAATGAGATCCAGGCCACTGATCACACTCATTCTCCCGGCATGGCACATTCACATAGCAGATGGTGCTTTGATTTTCATCTTAAATCGAAGAAAAGTTTTAAAATTCCCCCCTGGAGCCAGTGGATCTGGGGCCCATGCTGTTAGTGGCAATGGGAAGTATTCCTATACCCTGGCAAGAAACCTCCATTCCTGGTGACAGACACATCTGCAGGGCTGGTCTGGACAGTCGTATGTCACCATGCCACTCTGGCATGTGAGCAAACTGGGAGGTGAAGTTTTAGTTCTGCCTGAGGCAGATTAAATTCAGCTGCTTTTAGAAATAATGAAGAGGCTGCATTTTGTTTTCCACACATCAGGGCTAAAGACTGAGAGCTCTAAATTTGAATTGCATCATTTTCCAATATAGGATAAATGAGGACCAGTTCTCATGCATTAGAAAAACGGGTCTTATTTTGCTCACATTTCTAGACCAGGTGTTTATCTTTCAGGTTCTCATATGCATTATTGATGATGGTACTTGGAAAGCACACACACACACACACCATCAGGGAATAGGGGAAGGAGACAGAGAAAATTGAATAATCATTTACCCCAGTGCATGCTGAGACAGTAGTATAAGAGGCATTTTTGGGGACTGAAATTAACAAAATCTACAAAACTAGAAAAACGCTGACCACTTACAAAACATTCCATCCAGTACTGACGGCACAGAAAGGGATGTGAAAGAGAGAATTCCGCCTGCGATGCTACACGCTGTGGAAGTGGACATCGGTTTGGGTATCTGTCCACTTCGGCTCTTTCTCAGAGAATTCGCTCTGACCTGCCCTGGTGACGAGGCAGCAACTTGCTTCCCTGATCTTAAGACGTACTGAGCTGTGAGAAAGAACTGGGCATACTGGACAACAGAAAGGACCTGAAGTCAAAAATCTTGGGTTCTGGCCCTGCTTCGCTGCTTCTTAGTTCCTTAGACGGGACATATTTTCGTGAGCTTCATCTATCGAACAGGATTATGGTACGTGGCCTTGTGGTATTAAAGGCACGTCATTGTTCCAGTGATTGACTCGTTCACTCGTTGAACCAGAGGCTGAGAATGCTGAGCATACTATGGGCGGGTTGGGGGCGGGAAGACAAAAAGGCTGTAAGGATAGTGCACTGTGACATGGGAATAGCCTATCGGGACCACAGAGGAGAAAGGACTAGAGTCAGCCAGGAGGGGCTGGGAAGGCTTCGCCTCAGAGGTGAGCGTCTAGGGGCAGGTGAACAGGAGGACGTAGGGTGGCTCGGAGTCACGGGCAGGTGCAGTAGTCCTCCCTGATCTGCGGCTTCACTTTCCATGGTTTCAGTTGTGCACGGTCACCATGGTCTAAAATACAACGAGGAAAATTCTAGAACTCAAGTTCGTGAGTTTCCAAATGCATACCATTCTGAGTAGCACGATGAAACCTTGGGCTGTCATGCTCCGCCCCACTTGGGACACGAATCACCCCTTTGTCCCAGTGTGTCCACGCTGTGCCTTCTGCCCCGAACCCCTCAGCAGCTGTCTCGGTCATCAGATGGGCCGTCACGGGACCACAGTGCTTATGTTCAAGTCACCCTCATTTCATGTGAGAACGGCCCCCCAAGGACAAGAGTGGTGGTGCTGGCCCTCTGGATATGACAGGAAGTGGCCCCATCGCGTGGAAGGTGAGCACGCTACAATAAACCATTTTAAGAGAGCCCACATTCACATAACCTGTATTACAGTATATATGGTTATACTGTTCTATTTTCTTATTGTTGTTACTCTCTTCCTGTGCCTGTTTTATAAATTAAACTTCACCACTGGTATGTACGCATAGGAAAAAGCACAGTCCATAAGGATTCAGTATGATCCGTGGTTTCAGGCATCCCCGGAGGCTGGGGAACGCACCCCCCAGGGGTAAGCGGGGACTCCTGCATAATGGATAAGAAAGCGTTAGGGAAAGAAAAGCACCATTCAAATGCTGGCTACTCTCGAGCCCTGCTAAAGAACAGTCAAAAAAAGAAAAGTTAGCTAACATGTTCTATGGGGCTTTCATGTGCCAGGTGTTATGTACTTTTGCATATACTTTTTCGTTTAAATCTCAGAACCACCACATGAAATCATTGTAATTTGCTCCTTTTGTTTCCAATATGACAATGAAATTTTAGAGTGTGAAATCCTAGTTTGGTGAGGGATTTGAACCTAAATGGGTCTATCTACAAAACCATGTTCTTTCGACGCCACAGCTGCCCTTCTGAAACCTAAGAAAACTATTAAGTACACTCCCTTAGACCTTACGCATCAGGTGAGGACTCAGTTCAGCAATAAGCGTTTGTGACGGAAATTCCAGGGAGAGTAATGAACACGAGAGCTGGTGAGCTCAGCCCCACCAGGGTCGGCTCTGTCATTAGCAGGATTTATGTTTATTGAATTTGCTCGATTTATTAGGTGAAAGAGATCAAATTGCTTAATGTTCAATTAAATTGTACTTGTTGAGAACAGGGAAGTAATGAAGTCTAAAGTCTTGGCAGCGTTTACCTTCTGTGGGACTCCTGTAAATGTTAATGTTCTGAGGAAACTCGTGGGCCACGGACCCATCCAACTCCCCCACCCAACCCCCACCTACTGCCGCCCCCTCCCAAGTTCAGCCACTCCCGGCATTTCCCATCAGACTGCTGTTTATTTAGCCAGACTCTAACTGAAGAGAAAGGTCTGTTGGGTCTGAATGCCAAAACATGAAGACTGTCTTTGCTTTCTAAAACCTGGATTCAAATTTTATATACTTGTAAGAGTATTAAATTATGCTGCACATGAAAACCTTAAAATAATGATTGATAACTTACGAATGTCTTATTAGAAATTACATAAAAGGTTCTCCCCATTTCTAAATATCCAGGGGTTTGGAAATATATCATTAAGTCTTACATTCGGACAACCTGAAGAAATTAGGAATGAGGTAACCTCTAAATTTGATAAGAGACAAAAGTGAACAATATAATAAGAAACAAAGAGGTAAACAATAGGAAAGGTGACTGTGTTAATTTCCTAAACTGATCTACTGTATATTTTTTCTATTTGCAAGGACGGATGAACCATTTCATTTCCTCCTCTCCTGCTCTTTCAGTGCTGCTCTGAAGTGACGATCTGAGAATTCGCGCATTAGGAAAAATAAATAAGTGTGCAAAACATATAAGGAACATACTGTTTTTTTTTATTTTACTTTTTGCATTAATTTTAAAATAGGAGCTAAGTGTGTGCTTAAGAATGGAGGGGGAATGTTGTATGACATAGCAGATGTACTAAATGCCAGTGAACTGTTCACGTAAAAGTTTCATTTATTTATGTGAATGTTGCCTCAAAAAAAAAAAAAATTTGAGAGAAACAAAAAATACGGGGGAAAACTTTATATATATATGTTAAGTCTGGAGTTCATCTAATGTTTCTATTTTTAGTAAAATGGGGAAACTAGACTAGTTGATGTTTGAGGTCCTTTCTAGTTTACATATTCTGTGATGCTAAACAGAACATTTTTACTATTAGGCTGAAGGACACTTTGTTATTGAAACTGTGGCTCTATTATGAGGTAACCACCACTAGAGGATGCTATTGCCTTCAGGTGATGCTTACCTGAGTGTTCAGAATGACTGACATGGAATTTAACACATTGTAAAGCATGGACACTCTCTCATTCATTTTTCTGCTGAGGAAACTGGTCCAGAGAAATCTAATAATATTCCAAAAGTCGAGTTAGGATAAATTCTCAAAATATAACGTTTTCTTTTAGTAAAAACAATAAATTACTAAATTATAAGGGTAAAGATAAATGTGTTTTAAAGTATGTTATTTTAATCTTATTTTTTAAAGTTTTGAAGTAGAGAAAGCTATATTAATATTTTTCAAAACTCTGGATTAATATTCAGAGGTACAGACCTCAAGGTTATAAGATAAAGATATATGGCTGAATCCAATATTATCTGAAGAACGAGTTCTAGGCATTTAGTGTAATATTAAAGTAACACTAAACATAGTCGATGTGATTATTAAATACGCCTCCCATTCAATTATAAAAATAACACTGCAAAACAAAACTGAACGATTTTAAGACCCCTATCGGAGTTTTAAGATTTCCTCATATATTGTTATTTATCTTAATCTGAAATGGATCTCTTGTTACTTCTCCTCTTGATCTATTCATAATCGTACGGTCCTAGTAGCTCTTCCTTCTGGCAGTGATTTCTTTGGCTGTCCTTTGTAGGTGCTCATAGACTGGCATTTAAATGACATTTCCTAGAGTCAAGCAGTCCACCACCGGCACAGCCTTTCACAAGGGCCCTGCCTGCCACCGAGACTTGAAGCTCAGAAGGAAGCACAAAGAAGGCATTGTTTGTTGCGTCTGTAGCTTCTCAGTGAGCTAACCTTTTGTAGTTTGCTTCTTTCTTAAGATACTGCCTACTGATGCTGGGCAAAGCAATGATCTCCCCGGCTTCTGCTCTTTGCAGATTTGTGTCAGCACAAAGACAAGAATCTGGTAGCTTTCTACGCACCTTCTAGAATTTTTTCTCCCAATTACATGAGGCACAATCTGTCTGCTGCATGAAGGGACACTACATAAACTTCCCCTTACCCCACCTCTGCCAGGCTGGGCTGCTCTGGCCACGAGGTCCACGTTTAAAAGACGTGGACAGCCAGTGGCTTTGTTCTAGTACAGTTGTCTTATAAGAGTAAGAAAAGGCCAAAACAAATACAACATTATTTGAATTCAAAACTTCAAATACAGAACAGGGCTTTAACAATAATGGACTGTGATTTTCTCATAGTCCCGCTCATAGAGTACATTTAGAGTACATTTCAACTATTGCTATCATTGGAAGAGAAAAAAAATCACAACAGCAATACAATTTAAAATATGTGAAAGTAAAATTTCCACTAAGGAGCAAATCGCCTTGAAAAAAATAACAACGAATAGGCATTTCTAGAAAACTGAATGCCTATTCCTAATCTGATTTTAAGGGAGAATATTTAAACTGCTAAAAATTTTATTTTTGAGATAGATCAGATTGCTTGTTAAGTAAAAATAAAAGTGTTGCTTTGGTGATCAGGTTGTTCATTTTACATGCGTGTCTTAATTTCTCTACTTCAGCTCTAAATTTGACAGATTCTAACAGGACATCAATGCAATTATAATCATAATGAAATTTATTCCCTATTCAGAATATTTTATATAGCAGAGCATGGTCAAATTCTTTCTTAGCATGTCAATGTGGTATAGCTTTTAGAAAAATAAGCACTGAATAAAACTGACATCCCAAAGTCTAAAATTTCAAAAATGCTCAGACACCAACTGGAAATCTTTCTATCAAATTCCCCACACTTAACTGTCCTTTAGTTGTCACTGAGGGCACTGAGACAATAGCTTCGACTAGTTCTCAGAAAGCTAACGCTTGGGTGTGCAGTTTAGCAAGGTCCACTGGTCCTCTCCACTGGTGTTCCAAGGGCTTGCCTGCCTTCACCTGAGTTTGGGAATTGTAGTTTGTTCTAAGACACTCCAAGTTCTGTCTCCAGCAGCTTAGCAGGAAATAGAGTCGGTGTTTCCCTCTATGGGGGTTTGATTTTTGTTTTCTTTCTAACTTTCCCTACTCTAAGGCCAACTGTTTCCTTCTGTTTTTAATCAATGATTAAATGCGATCACAACTGAAATGTGACTGACTTGCCCACTGCTTCCTCTTCCTCTAACGCAGCAGTCCCAAACCTTTTTGGTACCAGGTACTGGTGCTCTATGAGAATCTAATGCCTGATGATGTGAGGCGGAGCTGAGGCAGAGATGCTAGCGCTGGGGAGAGGCTGCAAATACAGATGAAGCTTTGCTTGCTCGCCAGCTGCTCACTGTCTGCTGTATGGCTGGGTTCCTAACAGGTCACGGATCTTTATGGTCTGCCACCTGGGAGTTGGGGACCCCTGGTCTAGGGCATCTGCCAAAGACAAGGTTGTTTTAAAAACCCACACTGTAGCCTCATCTCTAGTATTCTTCCTCTGATGTTCTGACTCCCTTTTGCACCTGGTCTTCTGTCTTTCGTTCCTGTTTACTTATGCCTTTTCACAAGTCTGTATCTCTTTCCCAGTCTGGTCAAGACATCCTGACCTGCCATAACAGTCCCGTCCAGTGATACGTATCTGACCTTTTCCCTGTCCTTTCTCCAGTGTATGTCTGGAGAGGAGAAGGAACAACATTTAGCTCCAAACTGAAAATTAAAGCCCTTCCACAAGTGTGTTTGTATAGGATGGTAAAGGGGGTTGGAGAAGGTCCTTTTTCTCAAACCCAGTTGTGATGGCTAATTCCAAGCATCATCATGGATAGGCCATGGGGTGTCCAGATGTAGTTTGTCAAACATTATTTTGGGGTTTTCTGTGATGGTGTTTTTGGATGAGACTAAACATTTAAATTGGTAGACTGAGTAGAGCAGACTGCCATCCGTAATGTGCTTGGGCCTCATCCAATCGGCTGAAGGCCTGAATAGAAGAGAAAGACTGACCCTCCTTTGTAGGTAAGAGAGGTTTCTCCAGCCCACTGCCGACTGCCTTGGGACATCATCATCAACACTGGCTCTTCCTGCCTGATGGCCCTTGACCTGGACCCTGGCTCTCCTTGAAGCTCCATACCACCTTGCAGATTTTGAACTTAGCAGCTTCTATAATCACATGAGCGATTCCTCATAATGAGGGAATGAATGAATGAATCAATCGATCTCTTCCCTATTGGTTCTGTTTTTCTGGAGAACCCTGACTGATACGCCAGTTTACTTTACAGGGACCAGGAAGTGTGCCATAGTCCAAGCCGCCAGTGTGGCATGGAAGCTGGAAGGTGAACACATCCCTCGGGGAAAAGACACTTGATTCTTGAGGGGAGTCAAGTGTAGTTGGAGAAAAGCTTTTATTAATTTTATCTGCTCTATTATTCCCTTGAGGGCCACTGCACTAGAAAATCCCATGTCCCTCAACACTCTTCCATCCCTCATCATCTTTGGTGACTCCTTTCGAAGAGATTTCTAGCGCTGCATAACAAGGTTGCAGTGGGGGACAGTCATGAGCTCAACGTTTCCTGGAATAGGATTTGATTCCTAATCACTGCTAACACCTACGAAGCATTTACTATACGCAAACGTCTCACAGTGTTATCACGTTTAACCCTCCAACAACCCTGAGGCAGATGTTGCTGTCACCGCCATTTTAGAACTGAGGAAAGTAACACCACAATCCCCTGAAATCACAAAGCTCTCTGTGCATAATTCACTACTGAATTTTATTTTGCAATCATCTTTTTATAGTAAGAAAGTATTTTAATCCCTTTATGAGGGTGGGGGGCAGTGCAAGGGAAAGCTTCTAAATAAATAAAAGGATCTTTTCAAAAAAGAGACACTGTAACTGGCTTACTTGCAATCCCATGTGGTATGCAATATAACCCAGGGCCATGGGTCCTAAGAACTCGGTCCCAGTGGAACTGGGCCACTTACCACTGAGACGCTGTGTACAGCGCACACATTCTGTGTGCAGGCATGGGAACCACTCCATTTAGGAGACCTTTTCTCTTTTTCCAGTTTGATTCTGATTCTCCACTGTAGTTTATTAACAGCTACACTTTCTTTAATCATAGTGTTCAGGATCTATGATCAACATGATAAATGCTTTTGTACTCAGAGAGTATTAATTACCATAACCTCACAGCAGAGTTCTCAACTTTGGCTCAAGGAAACTGAAGTAACTTGTCCAGGGCAACTGACAGAAGCCGTGCCAAAAGCAGAACGAGATCCCTGGGCTGCCTAGAAAAGGCGGCGGTGACCACGCACTGTGCCTCACACGCAGGGTGTTCCAAAGTTATTATTAACATTTTTTGGAAACATATTTCTTGGAAAAGCCTTTAAACCATGACTGCTGAAAGGCCTTTTGCAACCACTGCCCAGTTACAATATTTGTTCAAGTTTAGTCCATGAGTCAAATCCCTGTCTTCCTTCACACCTCCAAGGGTATTATGAAACTTCTTACACTGAGATCTTTGGGAACACAGGAGAGCCATGCGTGGATATGGAAGAAATCACTAGCTTAACTGCTCAAAGGCCGATTCCAAGTTCTTTAACTTTTGTAAAACCTTATGAGCAAATGAGGTAGAACAGCTGTTAGGAAGTATTCAAAAATTGTGTATCATAGCAAATGGGGAATTTATTGCATAAGGGTATCATCTGTACACTTAAATGGGACAATACTTAGGAATAAACTAATTTAGCAATACAACATAATTGTATGGTATGTTAAGTTTACAGAATTAATTGTAAATTTCATGCAAATACAAATCTGTTTCAAAGTTTGTTGCCTAGTATATAGTAGGTGGTCAGTAAAAAAAATGAAATGAAGGAATATGTAAATAACTAAAACTGAAACATGTAAACTATAAATAATTTAGATTGCATTTCAGACATGGTTCTTACTCTGAAATGCACCTTGCATATAATAGTTTACTAAGCATGCTGTTCTTTGTATTGTTTAAAAATAAGATTTAGACATAATTCTGTATTGCAATCTATAGATATGCCTCCTTTAAAAAAATTAAAAAGGCTGTACAGTATTTTCCACTGAATGTATGCACCAAAAATTATCAACCAATTCCCTACTGAGAGAATTGATTTCAAATTTTTCTTATATTTTTCCTCCTGGCAGTCAAATACAGGATAATCTGTATTCCCAGAACTAGGATTTTTGAATCAAATATATCTATATATCTATATCTTCAAACTGCTCTCTCAGCAAAATGGAGAAGACTCATACCTCAGCATTCTGATCCATACTAGTGTTTTACAAAACTTTTTAAACATTTGCCAATTTCTTTTGTGGCACGTCAGTTTTTCTGGAGATTTTTTTTAACCACTCTCACCTTTCCTGCCTGACTTACGGTTAAAACACCTGTGATGCAATACATCATACCACCAGTAGGTGACACTCTCCCAACACACTAAGTGTCCCAGAAAGAAAATTTCCTGGCTTCAAAGTTTTAGATCAAGACTTTCTCAAGTCTTTATGTTCAATTTACATACAATAAGTCTAATTAAGTGTAATTATTTTAACAAGCTAGCCACAGACACTGGTATCCCTGGGTACTTTAGATTCCAGTTCATGTGTCTGATTTTCTTTCATTTGCAAGTAAACAAGTATTTATTTCCCTAAGATAATGGCATCCTACGCATCTTATAATCCATAGGTACATTTTCACAAAAATTTAAGTTTATACTTCTAAGAGTATTAATAAATAGAAAACATTAAACATCTATTTTCAATAAGTGCTAGGGTTGCCAATGGTTTTATTTACTGAGAATTAACTAACTTGTTCTAATCTATTAATGCGTCAAATTATATTACTACTTATTATGCCCATCAACTCTGACACAGAGTTGATGAAACAATCATTTTTGCTGCTTAGCTGTAAAGATGTGGTTTTCCTCTTCTCTACGCATATAATGTATGAGGAAATTAAAAAATCTCAGCTTTACTTTTCACTTGGTTACTTTTACATTCTGGGCGTACCATATCTAAAATGTGCTCTGAGACCTTGAGGCAAAAGGGACCGAAGTCACACCGAAGTGGGTAAGACACACAGAGTTGAGCCAGGCTGCCTGGATTTGGATCCGTCACTTACTGGTATATGACCATGGCAGGTAAAAATCTCCTGTGCGTTAGTTCCTACACTCCTTCAGAGGATGGTTTGTAGAATAACTTAATAGATGGAAAGCATTTTGAACAGTCAGCCTGGCACTGTGCTGTGTACATGCAATCTATCATCATTTTTTATTATAGTCGAGACCCAGAAAAACCAAGCTACAGAAAATCCAGTAAACTCTACATCCACCAAAGATGTCAGAGTTCTGATATTCCCATGATTTTCTTCCAGCATGGCACTGAAAATTCCCAGAAAGGTCAAGCAATAACCACCCTCTCTCATTTATTATGTGGATATGATGGTTGCTTCTCCTGACTTGGTTTTCCAAACAGCTTTTTCTCTCTGAAGCAGGCATGTTATCAGGATGAAGAGCTCAAGTTTGGGGGTCCACCCAAAGCGGGTCAGCTCCTCCCCCCAAATCTTTTAAGAGAGGGCAGGATTAGACGGCATTGAAAGGGGAAGAGGAGTCAGGAACTAGAATAAGGGAACCGAGGCCTCCAAAGTCGAGGAAGGGCGGCTGTCGGTACAAGACACCTCTACAGAACTATCTACTGTTGCATCTGCAGTGCCACCTGTAATGGTCTAGAACCTTCTAATGCCTGGTCTGGCCTCCAAGGCTTTAGTGGAGACTTGAAATGAAATCCTAAGCAGCCCCAGAACTGTACTGAAATATATAATATGAGATTCTCCTCATGTAAAGTTACCCTGACATGATCCATCACCCTCCACTCATCTCCCCTGCATGTGGTCCACAAGATGCCATCTGACTTCAGAGAACACTGTTTAAGGAGCCGCTCCTACCTCCTCCAACTACCAGTATTCACAGACGTAGTTGCTGCCTTAGCAAGAATTAATGCCCATGACCTACTGGACCAGAAGTGTGAAAGCCTACCCTGGAGCCAAAACTTTACTTTACTCTGCACTTTAATGCTCAAAGCTGATGACAAGTGCTGCGATTTATTCCTCAAATTCCTCCAGCACTGTTTCCATCAGTAACTAATTGTTCCCCAAAGCAGTGGTGCACTACTACAGAAACTTGAAGGTTCAGTGCCTGACGGGCTGGCATGAATCTATCCAGTGCTTAGACTAACACAAAGACAATTGGGTCCTTCTCAACTATCAAGATACTCACGAATGGGATATTTAAAAGGTTCAACGACAGAAATTATGAGCACATCAGTTTTAAAATTCACACAATCTTTGCTTCCTCTTTGTAAAAGCAGTAACAGCATTAAAGCCAGTTTTAATAAAATCAAGTTGGATGCTATTAGATGTCTCTAGAACCTTGCTAGTGTGGTCTGAGGTCCAGCAGCAGCTGCTTCACTTTAGGACTCGTTAGGAACGCAGAATCCTGCCCACTTCCCTCTCCCTTGAAACCAGAATCTGCTCTTGATAAGATCTCCAGGTAATTAACATGCCCATTAATGTTCATGAAGCAATGGTCTGGAAGAGCAAGCTTAATATGAGAAACAATTATTTCTGCATCTGTCTACCCTTAATTCATTGTTAGGTGCTATTGGGTAATTGCACATTTTATGAGACCTTTGCATTTCAGGTATAGTTAAAGCTGCATTTGATCTGAGTCATCTAGCAGGAAGAGCGATAGCTGTCACTATCTCCTGAATGCTCACCACGTGCCAGGCACTATTCTCAGTGTTCGTGTATCAACTGATTCAATTGTCACAACAACCCTGTGAGGCAGGTGATATTATTTTTCGCCTGAAGAAACCGAGACAAAGAACAAGGCTGTTCAGATGAGAAGTTTGCCAAACTAAGAGTCAGACCCAGGTAACCGGATTCCAGAGCCCACGTGTTGATCTCCTGCTCTAGCTCTTCTTAGTCTCCACAGTCCAGTGGCAACGTGCTCCACTAGGGGTGGTTTTCTGTAGGTATGACTAGGTTGTCAGCTGCTAATCACAGGAATGCCAGCTAGGGACAGGACCTCTGGGCACACTGCTCTTTGCTGCGGACATCTTTCAGGATTCAGAACAGATGATCCCTAGTCGAGTTCTACGCCCATCGTTTTCAGGGTATAAGAGAAATACTCTTCTGGCTGCCTAATTCCTATGCTCCAACTTACCTACTCAGAAAAATACTTTTCTTTTTTTAATTAATTAATTTTTAAATTTTGTAAAATTGCGGGGATGTTCAATAATACATTAGTTTCAGGTGTACAGCATTAATGGGTATTTATATGCCTTATGAAGTGATCCCCTGATAAGTCTAATACCCACTGGAACAGTGCTTCTCATGCATCCCCCGGAGCCCTGGGGTCCTTCATAGATATCCCGAGAGCCTAGGTGGTTGTGCTCCCAACCAGTTCCCCCAGCATCTCTGATGTTAATAAATTTATATCTTGGAGGGTAAAATAACAATTCAGTTGACAAAGACAACCATTGTTTAAAAAAAGAAAAGATCAAAAACTGCTGACTATATACTTGACATTCTTTATGGAGAATTTATCATAATTCCTTGCATATATAAACTAGAAAGAGAGTAGAATCGATGCTAAATTTTTAAACAGTTTGACACATGGTACTATTTTTCCTGATACCCCAAACTCTCCTGAAAATATATACAGCAGATATTTGTTCACATATTTTTGCTCAAATTTATATTTTAAATTTTGTTTTGTAAAATCTCAGTTAAAAATAACTGATGTAATAGTCTAAGATTAATTTCTAACAGCAAAATACTTTTAAAAATTTAGGCAATTATATTTGGTTTTCACAGGCACTGGCTTGTCAGATTTACATGCAGTAAATACACGCAGAGCCTTTCATAGAAGAGTTTCCATAACAGCAAGCATAGCACAACCTAAATTTCAGAGCTGTGAGCAAAATATGTACAAAGATGCTACAAATCAATAAGAAAAAGAGTCCAAAAATAACAACAACAACAACAAATAATTCACTGACAAAGAAATACAAATCACCTGTAGACATGGAAAAGATGCTAACATTCCCTAAAAACGGAGATGCATATAAGATACCCTTCTGTGATAAAAACAATTTTTAAGACTGAGTGGTAGAAGGGTATGAGGGACAAGGCATTCTGAACACTGCCAATGTGAGTGGAAATTTGTACAATGCTTTTGGAGAGTAAATTTAAAGTGCACATACTTCCTGACTCGGTATTTTGATTGGTAGGAATTTTCTTTATTGGGGTGCCCTTGCAGGTATATATAGGATACATACGTGAAGGTTCAATGCAGCACTGTTTATAATAAAAAAAAAAAAACCAAGACTGAGGCAGGGCGAGGCAGGGCAGGGGGAGTGGAGAGACAGACCACCCCAATGTCTGGTGCTGGATGTGAGGGAATAAAACGCGGCACATCCATAAAGCAGAGTCTGTGCAGCCTTTATCTGTCATCAATTCTAAGATACCACAAGTTGTAAAATGCATCCTGATATAAGAAACGTTAAAACGTGGGGACAAATGGCTTGCGGCCACTTTTAGATGCCATCGGTTATAAGGTACCCCAATTTCAGCGATGAAAGCAAAAAAACAAACAGTGACTGAGATCGAGGATATAGATTTCAGTTTCAAATATTCTCTTAAATGTAAATATGTAACAATAACTAATATCAATACGAATATATAACAATGCTTAATGTATAAGAAAAAGGCTTGGATGATGACAAACCAGCCATTAAGATTGAACATCTTTAAGGAGCAGAGATGAACTGTGAAGGAGTAAGTAGGAGGGGGACATAACATCTCTGATGATTTTTTCTAGAAGGAATATATGTTATTTTTGAAAAAATTAAATAAAAAGTGCTGTGCAGAAGAAAAACAGAGTTGAGGTATTACAGCACCCTGAGAGATGACTCAAGCCCCACTGTCCCCACTCCCTATGGATCTCACTTTCCTCTTCTTGGGGCAGCTGCCTCCAGGGACTGAGGCAATAGTAATGCTAAGAATGCGAACAACAATAACAGGGCTAATAATAGTAATGCTAACTCCCTGTGCCCCTGCTCTACGTACATCCTCCCAGGCCTCACAAAACAGGTGCCTCCGTTTCTGCAGATGAGCTGCTGCTCTGGGCGAGGTTAGTTTTCCTGAGTCACGCACCTGCCGCGGGCAGTTCTGGATTCCAGACCCAGGCGGGGTTGCCCCAGGACCTGCCCTCTTTCCTCCACTGGGCTGCCATCACCGCCATCGATTTCATCATGTATTTGCTCTTTATCCTTTGCTATTCCTTGTCCTTTTATGGCATCACCGATTTCTTTTTAATGCTACATTGGTTTTACTTTATTTCCAAGCTGAAAAGCTAATTTACGGAATAGCTTCAAAGTTGCATTCGAATTAAATGAACAAAAAATGTATGCATTTCCTCTTTTCAAGCAATTCTTCCCCCTCTTGACCGTTCTGAAAATTTGTCCATTATAAACTCACTTTACGTGCATGCATCTTTCTAGCTTTAACACATTGATTTTATAGTCAAAGACAGAAAAAATACACCAAACAGTCTCGTGGGCTTTTTTTGATAAGAAGTAAGTAGCTACAGTGGTGAGAAAAAAAAATGCAATCAGTACAAAACCCAACAGTCATCAAGGGGCCAGGCCGGGAGCCCGGAGTTGGCACCTTCTGGCCCTTCCCCAACATGAAGACGGGGGGTGAAATCAAAAGCTTAGTCTGTTGCATTTTTTTTCATTCAATCAAAGGCTTAAGCCCAGATCTAAAACTTGAAGATGTGTTCAAATATGTTCTCACTTTCTACTCTTCGCCTTTATTGTCCTAACCCCCTTCTTCACTTTCTCACGGATTGGCAAAAAATTTTCAAGATTTGGTTTATAGTCTCTAATTTTTTTATAGTCTCTAATACTTTTTTTCTATGTAGATTTTCTGTTATAAATGAGAAGGACTGTAGAAAAAAAAAATGAAGTATCAGGAAATATAAATTCTAAGAACCTCTGCTACCAATTGCTAAGTTGCATGTTTCTTTGGATCATTTATCATTCTCTGGGAAATGGAATGAGGGTTTCAAAAATTAATGAAAGCGTCTGAATTGGAGGTAAACCAGAAGCCAGATGTTTATGCAATCCTGCTCTTACCCTGCCTACACACGTACACGCCTGGCGAAAGTAAGATAGAAGGAGTAAAGGTGAGATATACAAGAAAGAAAACTGTCCGGCTGCAAAGGAGGTGAGAAGAACCTGTTCTCAAACGCCTCCAGCAGAAAGAACTGGGTAAGGACTCACCAGAATCTTTCATGGGGCAGAGGGCGCACTGCATACCCCAGGCCTCTCCATACAAACAGCAGCACTCAGTGTACGTCGTCTGCTTGCCAACAAGAGGCCGGCTACACACATACTCATCACTCAGATGCTCCCAGCACAGATCTTGGTAGACATCGGTTTCTTCGATTTGCTCTGAAAGGGAAGACGTGGTTCCATGACAAGTGCACTGTTATTTCTATTTCATGAGCACTGTGGCGGAAGCCAGCAAGTCTCAAAGTTTCCATCCCTATTTCCGTCTCTAAGATTGACGTCCAAGTAGAAGTCTGAAGCCAGCCTGGTCTTTCCATGGATTGAACCTCTGACATCTCCAACACGGTGTCGTTCCATCAGCTGAAATTCAACCTGTCCATTATGTTCAAATTATATCCTTTCCTCTATAGCTTCCATCATCACATAGAGTACCCCACTATCTTGCCTGTATTTCATAATCCTGATAGACTTGCCATTCTTTCAACCTTTGCATTTTCACATTTACTCCTCTGTCAAATCCTCATTTCTTTCTAGATAACATTTTTTGGATTCAGGCTTTCTCACCCATTTCATCTGCCAAAGCCTTGGACTAGTGACACTTTACCTTGGAGTTCTCAATCCTAGTGTTTCTACCTTTCCATTGACTTCATCCAAAGTTGTCTCCTGATGTGATGATGGACTGATCTGTCATGCCAATTATCACGTCGATGGGGAAGAACAGGGATTCCTATCAATGGACTGCGTGGCTCTTCACCTCCTTGTTGAACTCCACCCTCTGTTCTGCCCAGACTCATCTATGTCCTTCGGTGCCATCTAGGAAACCTAAGTATCTTCCTCTGAACGTACGTCTTTCTTATCTGCCTTTGAGAGGTAAGTGTGATCAATTTAACTCTTGAGGCATGGAACAGCTCTGCCACCTGCTCAGCCACTCCATCCTCTGTTGTCCATTAAATGACTATGTTCAGGGTATCAAAACTCCCACAGACTGATGATATACATCTTATGATTTTTCTCAGCATCTCATTTTAATTATTTCAAAATACCCAAAGAACCAAGTTTTCTTTTTTTCCAACAGCTCACATTTCAGTCAAAAGGAAAACCTTATCACATTTGGGCAGGCTTGCATTTTTCATTCAAACATACCATGTGATTCAGTTGGTCGTATACATCTTTTTTCTGAAGCATCCAGGACCATTGGATGGGTGCAGAAGCAGTTATAAGAACCTTCTGTATTAATGCACTGGCCATCAATACAACTGTTGGGGTCCTGACACTCATCCATATCTTAAGAGAAAAACAATTATTAAAGAAAATCAGCATTCAGTTGTACTTCGTACACTTACCAAAGTTTATATACTGCTAAATTGAGTCCAGATTCCAGGGGCCACCACATTTTAATTAACTACACATCATCATCCAAAAGAGAACAGCTCTGACTATAAAACTGAATTTGTATTGAGTGGAAAAATAATGTTGCCCTGTTGCTGCTGATATTTAATGAAGAAAGAAAACATTTAAGAACAGGATATGCTTAGAAATCTAAGATAAAATGCCTCTTTATGATAGTTTTCAAGTTATTCCCTTTTGCTATGATTTTCTGCCTAGTGTATATGGTTTTCTGCTTAAGCATTAAAGTCTGGGTCAGTATTTAAAAAATGACTTTCACTTGCATGGTATGAGTGATGAAATAGGAGGTTCCCCAGACCAAAAATGACCTGAATTATAATTCCACATTGAATATTAACTCTTTGTTTGAAATCTATTCAAATAGGAGTATGGAGGGTTTTTTTTATTTTCTTAAACCTTGCTCAAGAAAAAGATTCATAAAACATTTACAAACTTTTAACACATGATTTTGATTCAAAGAAACTGTTTTTACAACATAGCCTTACTTTTTTCTATCCATATAGTTTCACAGCACACTATATACTCTTAAAACTTACCAAAGCATTGCAGTTTGACGGGATCATAGTATGTCCCTTGCTTACAGTAGCATTCATAACCAGGCTGAGTATTCAAACAGAAGCCATTTTTGCAGATTTCTTGTCCAAAGAGCAGACATTCATCCGCATCTATGGGGGAAAAAAACAGAGCAACAAAGAGAAGTTAGTCTTCTAGTTAAAACGAAGAGTCTAACCAATATTGGGCTTCGCATTAGACGCTGTAATATTTATATTCTAAAGAATCTTAAAGACACAGCAACATAAAATTCTTAAATTAGGACCAATTCACAGATGTAGAAACACAATTAGGTTTGTCTGTGATATCTGAGGACCAAGGCCCAAAATATTATGAGAGAAGGTATACTTTTAAATATGTTTTCTGGGATGCTACCTTGTATTTGATGAAATAGTCTATGAAATTCTCCCACGGCACCAACAATATTCTCTGAAGACTATGGCTTTTAAGAAAGTGCTTTTCTATAAATGTGTATTTTGGCCCATTAACTAGTTGAAACAAAGGAAACAAAGAATAATATGATGGAATCTGGTAGAAGTCGTTCTCCATTGATGATAAAGATGAGCTGATGAAAGCACAGTTGCTCAGGCTGCTGGCAGACCATTCCTCCACAGAATTTAGAGTGCTTACCATCTCCTACATCTCAGTTTACTCAATGGTAAATTTAAAATAACAGGAACATCTACCTGATAGGACTGAAAGGATTAAATGATAGGAAATCCACATACAGAATTCAGCATACTC
This sequence comes from Eonycteris spelaea, assembly GCA_003508835.1. Taxonomy (NCBI): domain Eukaryota; kingdom Metazoa; phylum Chordata; class Mammalia; order Chiroptera; family Pteropodidae; genus Eonycteris; species Eonycteris spelaea. The sequence goes on along the minus strand of PUFA01000014.1, from coordinate 18,391,400 downwards.
TCAAAAAGTGTTACCTATGGCTTTAAGTGCTATTATCATCATCAGTTCTTAAATTTTAGAGCTAATGTCATCTAGTCCTCCTTTTAAAAACTGAAGATGCCATAGATGAATTGCTCATAGTTACACAGCTGGAAAATGGCAAAAAAAGTAGGATGAGTTCTTAAAAAGCAAAAAAAAAATCACTTTGTATATAAAAGGCCTTAATATCTCTGTCGTGGAAATGTCAAAAAGTGAGTTGTTAATGAGGAAATATTCATGCATGTGGTTTAAATTTCACCAGTATTTGGCTGTTTGGATTTGAATCTAATATTCTTCCAACCATTTACAGCACTGCTAAAACAGAGGGAGGAGGAATTTTTCTATAAAAGAAGGGATAACTTTGTGGTGAAATTGGGGCTTCATTCCATAATATAAAGTCAGATTTAACTACATCCCTGCAAAAACATAATATATGATATTTGTGAACTTGAAAAACCATTAAACACATATCATCAACCAAGTCTTGTTATTTAATTGGACTAAATCGTAGATGTATTTTAAAAACACACATGGAATTTCTTATCCAGCTACTGAATTATACCATATTATTAAAATGCTAGTTTTCCAAAAAAAAGGATGAGCAATAAAAAATGTTTTTAGTCTGTTTTCCATCCACTTAGCAGTTTTCAATATTAAATTTTACAGAAAAAAAACACTTTGTATATAAAAGGCCTTAATATCTCTGTCGTGGAAATGTCAAAAAGTGAGTTGTTAATGAGGAAATATTCATGCATGTGGTTTAAATTTCACCAAAATAAAAAGGCTGCATATTTATTTTAGAATTAGAGACTAATGGCATTAAATGTATAAAACACATCTACTTTTGCTTTCTTCTTTTTCATTCCTTATTATGAATCTGTGGCCATTATTAGTAAAAGGTCCTAGACACAGTAGGATGAGTTCTTAAAAAGCAAGAATTTTAACTTTGTTGATGACTTTTAAAACATGATGATGTCAAATTTATATGGTTCTAACATATGACTTTTAATATACTTCTGGAATAAAAGAATAAATGTATTAAATATAGAATTTTGTGTTAGATACTTTACATATATTATCCATTTAATCCTCACAAGTTTTGAGGCATTACTTCTATCTCAGCGATGGAAACTCAAAAGGTTAAGTGATGTATCACCCTCACACAGCCTTAAGTGTCCCGACGCCTGAGCCACCCATCACTCTACTCAGAGTCCACAGGAGCTTTCTTCCAAAGGTAGAATTAAGTTAATCAGTTTCCAGGGCTCAGAAGAATTCTATTCTGTCTAACCCAAGCCATGCTTTTACTTGAATGTCTGGCATGCACAAATGTTGCAAGTTCATTACTGCTTGATTCTGACCTTTAGTTCTCACCACCAACTTCGTAAGAGGATTCGCCAGTGGGGACAAAACCTTTCCCTCTAGGGCACATTTCAGTGAATTCAGCTGATTTCAGGAGAGACAAGGAAAAAAAAGAAGAAAGAAGTTGAAAAAAGAACATAACATTAACATCTTCCATGAATGTGTATTTTAAACTCAGTATTGCTTTCTTAGACTCAGTAACTTTAATGCGAATCTTGCCATCTAATTCAGGCAAATAAATTCAGTACAATCTTGAAAATTATGAAGTAGGTGCAAATAAATCTAATGATTTCAGAAATTTACTTGTAAGTTCTTATAAACCTTCCCAGTTCACCCATATGTTATTTACCCATGTTCTGATTTACTTCTCCATAACTGTGGTCTCTAGTATTTTAAAGGTTTGATAAGACTCCTTCGTGCAAAATCTTGGCTTAAATATGCAATCTCTAGTTATGGATAATGCCAATATATCGTATGGACACTCACTGTAACAGTATATTTGGTGATGGGCAGAACTTGAAGAATTCGTATGGAGGTGAAATGAGGGTGAGGGTGCCACATCTGAATGGAACTTACTATTAGGTAATCTCACCTCGAAGCGAGTGTGGCAGCTACCTGTGAATGTCACCCTTTCAAAGCTTCGATGCCATAATCAAAATGAGAAAACATTCCACGACCCGTGGATAGCAACATGACCAAACATGAGCGCGAAGCCACCACTCGGCTGATTCTTACCCGTCCCCACGACCGGGCAGGGGAAGATCTCACAGTTATCTCCCCACCCGGCCCCAGAGGTACAGCAGCATTCTTGCTTGGTGACGTTGGGGGCCAGGACGTTATCGCAGAGACTGGCATCGTTGAGATTATAGTAGCATTCTTTCTTTTCTTCTCTGGGTTGCTCCACCTCTGTGTCTAAACAGTGCGGAGAAAGCAAAAAGAGTGTTGACAAGACACATCAGCTCTGTCCCCCAGCAGAGCAGAAGACCCGGTGGTAGTAAAAACCGGGTGCGTCGGCAGCATTTCATTTACAGCAAGCTGCTGTCCACGTGCAGTGTCGAATTCTTCCACCACAAGATAAAAATGCACTTGAACCCTGAATCGGGGTGGATTATCTAACACACCCCAAGAGTGTAAATCTGTCAAAACCATTTCCTTTTACATTAACCAATTACTTTATTCTTATAAATTTCGCTTGAAGAGAGTTTCCATATCTCCTCTCTTGCCAAACATAGGACCATTCTTTACTGAGCCATAGCACCTACTTAAACCAATGAAAATTTTCCCCAACACTTGACCAGAGATGTGGGGCCACACATAATATTTAACCCGTAGGTGGTTATTTGAACCAACTACGCCTCTCATCTTTTCTGAACAGAGAAAAACACTGTAGTAACTTGGAGTCTCTAAAATAAACTTTCATTATCGAAAATCTAACTACATAAATTGCTGTGAATACATGACTTTGAATGTGAATAGTGAGTGGCAGGTTGACTCATGAAAAATTTCAAGGCTGTGTTCTAGTTCAGGCTCAAGTGTGTCCTAGGGGAAAATACATGCTAACAGACTCAGTTTAACCCTCTGTGATAAAAGACAAATAAGGTGATGTGACAGAATACAAATGATGAGAACAAAAGCAACTTATTTCCAGAGAACACCCAAAATGATTTAATCCCATCAGATGTGAAGCCTAGGAACGAGTTTGTGCTTTTAAAAAAGATCGAGATCAATATTTTGTGACTAGACTTGGCAAGTCATCTAATCCCTTCCCATACTATGAAATTAAAAGACTATAATCCAGTTAGACTTTATTAAGTTTTGATTTTCTGCTGAATCGAATACGAAGCCAACTACCACCAAGATAACTACTTAGATTAATTCTAATAAATTTTTTTCCATGAGAACCCCGTTTCCAGATTCTTGAACCCGAAGAAACTGTAGGGACAAAGGAAAAACGTTTTCTCGGGAGGATAAGACTGTGATGCCACCACTTACCTTCTTTCTGAAGTTGTTAGACAATTACATTAGGAAAAGGTAAGGAGTTATTTTCACAATAGCTTTCTCTATATTTATTTTGGCAGTGTGAGGTTGACTGGGGAAAAACTCGATTAATATACCAAATAGCAAAGGCGTTTTTAAAATGTAAGCACATAAAATTCTCTCCAAAAAGCTATTGCTGTTTCTTTCCTCTTTATGGCATTACAAACAAGCAAGGCAGCAAACAACCTTTAATATATATTACTCTTAGAACATAGAGTATGAAGAAGAATGTGCGAGACCCCTTGCACACTTGATTCTGGCTAATTCTCAGATTATTCTGTCTTCGACAGATTTCAGCTTGGACTCTAAGTTAGTGTTAATAGCTGATGACAAATTCAAACCTAGAATAAGTGTCCAGGAAAAAAACTGAAATGCTGATTCCTATGCGGCAGTTTATAAAGTGGTTTTAAATCATTTCCTTGTGTGTGAGGTTGGATAAAACCTGCCACATCCTTCATCTCATCTAGCTTTTCATGCGTGCGGAGGATAGCAATGTGCTTTGTCCACTCAACGGCACAGATCACCACTTGTTCGTTCTCTTCTGGAGGGGCTTCAAGCTCTTACACATGCAATCATTTGGGAAACTAAAGGTAGGCATTTTAAATTGCTATTAAATCAATCATGAAACTAAAGGTAGGCATTTTAAATTGCTATTAAATCAATCATGAACCCTGCAGAACTTTTTATAAATCTCCCCCCAACACTTGCGAATAAATTGACATTCTATTACTATTAACAGCTCTGCTCAATTATTCAGTTGGCCCCAAAATGCAGCTAGCTATTAATGAATGTAAAACAGAAATATCCATCAAGTCAGCAACACAACTAGTTTTGCCTATCAAGTTTATAGTTTGTGCTGAGAGGGCTCGGTAACTTTTTGCCCTCTGGTGTACAAAGCTGTAGGCATATCACGACATTTAGTGTAAAATGGAATCCTATTCACTAGGACATCACTGAAGACTGCTATATCCACAGGTAATCAGAAACCAGAAGCTCCTGCCTGAGTCAAAGCATGTCAAAAATTACATTAAACACTTTTCTATAATGGTTGTTATACTCACGGCATAGAAACTAAGAAATAAGATAAAATTATCTTTGCTGTTTTCCCTTTTTCTTTACAAGGCAACTCACAGGTTATTGCATAAGGGAAACAATCAATAAAATTGTTGTATTATTCTGGTTTTACAATGCTTATTCCAAGTTTTGCTCTATTTTCTTTCCAAGGATTTGAAAGTTCAATGTTTACACAGCTGAAATTGAGGGTGAGTGAGGCCCTCGTCCATGTTTGGAAAAAGTGAATTCTTTTTTAAAACAAACAAACAAACAAACAAACAAAACTGGTCCTCAAAGGTCCTTCTGTGAAAAACTACAATTTCCCTATCTTCCTTTAAGTAATTAACTTTTAAGTGATTAACTTTAAGTAAGTAACTTCCTATAGCATTTTTTCCATTGGAAGAACACTCTGATCAGTAAACAAATGTAATGCGATTTCTTTAAAGAGTCTCTATGAGTTTAGGTCACTGTATCAAGGGAGAGATGTTTCTATTGGAAAATAGTTTTTAAAAATCAATAGTTATAGAAAGTGCCAAGCATAAAAAAATGACTTTTTTCTTAAACACTTTATGAACAAGATTACCATAATATGTATCCTGTGCCATGGACTTCTGAGAAATATATTACTTTTCCTCCAGCATTTTCCGATTTGATTATTCAATCTGTATTAAGAAGTTGGCTTAACATCTGTGTATACATAGCAAATTGTGTTTTTTAATCCTGGGGCTATGACTGGTGATAAGAAGTTGAGTTTTTGGACTTTTTACATGTGTTCTTTTTTTGGAAGGAACCTTTAAGAGGCCTTTTCATGGGCTCTACAGAGTAACTAACTCCATGAGACCGACAATGCAGGTTCTAAAACATCTTCACTTTCCAGAGAGAAAATTTAGGTTGGGTTTGATGCCCCAGTGCCTCATGCTTTCCCAGACTTCTTCAAAGGGGCTCAGTTTCTTAGCATCTCAACTAGCATGAGTTCATTTTGATTTGTCTTTTTTCATTTGTTTTTCTTGTCTTTGAGACAAAAGGGGGTGGGGCAGCAGATTATTCTCGTAGGTGTGGTGTTCAGCTGCAGGGTCACTAAGAGCACAATTCGGTACTCTTGCTCTGAATAGAAAGGAGTGGATCAGAGCTGTAGGTTCTGCTTATGGAGTTCCTAGAAGTTTCTAGAAGCTCCTTCTCTTGGTTCATCAGACAAAAGAGGACATTCACTTATAGGATCACTTCCTCCTTCAGTCTTTCCCCAAGTATGTCTAATCTTAAGTCTGCTGTTGGGGTGAGGAATCAGGAACATTTTTTTTTGGTTAAGGCTGACGTGAGCATTCTAAATAGAACTTTCTATTTGACTTCACTTTCTATTTGCAATGTGCTCTGGAAGGCTTTATGAGCCAGTCCTCTCTATAACCTCTGGGACAGAATTATGACAATGACCAGAGTGACATCACAAACACCTGCCTGCCATAGTCCTGTAAAACACATCGATTTATGAAACTCTGTGAGCATGGTCATGTTCAATAAATTACTTTCAAGGAATTACTAGGAAGCTACATTCTCTTTTTTATTTTTAAAATCACCATACGCACTCATGTTTTTTACCAACTCATGTTATGAGAAAAAAATTCTAGAATTCTAGTGTAATAGTCCAAGGTGGAGTAAAAGAGAACTTGGAAATGTTCTTATTTCTTGCTTTTCCCCTACTTTTCTAATTCAAGGACTAGGAATATGAGATGCATGTGTGTGTTTTAAGTGGCATTCAAGTGAAAGTTATTTGATGAGTGTCAAAAAACAAGCACTGAAAACAGAAACTGGATATAAAGGGATGCAAATAACACGGAGACTGTAGCAAGGTGGTAACTTCAGATGGTAAAACACGTGAATGTAGTCAAAATAAAGGCAAGAAAACCAGGTATAAGAGAAAAAACTATTTGTGTAAGAGAAAAAAATACTTTGAAAGAAGATTCCTTCGCACAGTTCCCATCCTTTAAGAGGTCAATCAGGTGGGGAGAGCAAGTCCTGGGCACCTAAGTCACACCGAGGAAGGATGGGGTGGGCAAGGCTATCCCAGAAGGCTGCCTGGAGGAGTTGACATTTGAACCAAGTTCTTGAAAACCAAACTTTTAAAAAACTGGCCAGCAAATAAGGTATTATAGGAGTGAGGAGTAAAAAGTACAACTGTGCTTAGCTCTGTGTGGGTACAGCATGGCGAGGGGACACCTGGTCTGCAGGTGTCACAGCACGTGACTGTAAGAGCCTGTGGAGGAGGCAGGGATGCATGAACACGTGAACAAGTGATAGCTGTGTTTCTGACTTAGGGGCTGGGGTAGAAAATGCTAGTCTCTGTTAGAAGCCTCGGGGCCTCGTACTTAAAAGAGAATACATACTTGACAGGTTGAATGAAGGGTTTTTGTTTTTGTTTTTGTTTCTCTGATGAAGAAGTGAGAAGAGAATGAGAGAAGTGAGCCTGGGATAGGCATAGGCTGGGAGAAGGAGAGAGGAGAAGTCTGGGATTTGTGGAGATGACATCAGAAACTGGAAAAGTCAGGATCAGAAAAGCGGGCAGATGTGGGTGAAAGAAGAGCCTCCCGACAGCAGATGAAAACACTGCTGAGAAAGGCGAAGGCAGACACGCACTGCGATGGGTGGGATCAGGACGCGCGTGGGAGACGGAGAAGCGCGCAGCTGCCCCAGCCACACGAGGCCTGTCACAGACACGTGTGCGTCGTGCGGGCCTGTAACGACGACCACGAGAATAAAGCAGCGATGGAAAATACATGCAAAACGTCTGGAAACGTTTAAGAGGAAATGCACAAACCATCCCTCTGGAGGCCTTATTTACAGCAAATTATAGGATCCAAAGTGCATTTCTAATTCAAAAGTGGGGGTGTCTTTTGTAATGTTAATACAGGTTCTATATATATATAGTTTGAGTCTGTCGCTTTGATCAATTGGTATGTCAATTCATTCAGATATCGGCATCTCTTTATTAAAAAGTCAGATATTTTATGTGCTACACTTTACAAGCAAAAAATTGTATAAAAATAGAAGCATGGTTTGGTACATGATCAACTGTTCTATCCTCTCTAAATGGAGGAAAAAAACCCAACTTTTAAAAAAAATGAGATTTTCTTCAGCCTTACCTACAATTATGGTATAGATCCATTACAAATACACAATAAGATCTCAGGAGTTATAAGACATTTTGCAGTGTTTGCGTTCTAAATAATGTGGTCTCACTGACATTATTTTCCTACCAAAGGTATTTTTTTCCAATCAGAAATTATTTTTTTAAAAATTCAATGTTAATTGATTCCACAGGTTAACTAAACACATTAGAAAAAATTCCCTACCCTGCCAGATATAACAGTTGAATGATATTATGTGGTTTCCTGCCTTAAAAGAAAACATACATACATACACAAAACCTGCAGTGGACCTCTCTAGGAAGAGAGAACAGAGTAGTGTTTGAGTTCAATTGTCAGAAGCATGATGATGATTTGCACACGTCCTGATAGTAGGAAAATGCTCTTTTTTTCTCTTGTACTACTTGTCACTTAACCAAAGCACACAGAGGAGCTAACCTGCCTCCGCAGAAGTGGGCCCTTTATATCTTGATAAAATGAATAATTACTTTTATCCTATAGAACTGGGATGAGATGGGGGACATCGAGAGATATTCTCAAATGTGGAGAGGCAATTTTAGTCAAGAGTTACTTTGTGTCAGGCACTGTGCTAAGCAGTGATTAGGTTGCAGGCGATGCAAAGAGGGAAAACAGAGGGTGTAAGTGGTCGTGTCGCTCTGCGAATGGATTTGGCAGTAGGAAACAGTTAAAATGTTTTAAAAAGCATTTAAAACCAGATTCGTGTTTCAAAAATGTAAACTGTGGCAGCACTGTGGAGCAGGCATTGATTGATGGGGGACACAGGAAGACAAGTCAGGAGGCTACGCTGGGGTCCTGGTAAGAGATGCTGAAGGACTGACCTAGGAATGCGGTAACGGAGGGCAGAAAGAGATCTGAAAGGTCCTACTAAGGTAGCATTGGCAGGACGTGACATGGCTTGGATGGATAGGAAGAAAAATTTAACTATGACTTTAGGATTTTCAGTACTGATGTTTGGCATCAATGAGGGAACACAGGAAGAGTAACAGGTTGGAGGGAATGGTAATTAATTTGTTTTGGATCATTTCAGGCAGAGATGCTTACGAGACAGGTTCAATAACTGGCAGCTGGAAATAGGAGGGAGGCACTGAGGAGAGAGGTGGACAAAAGGTATTTCCTTGCCGTCCACCCTATCAGTAAGTGACTCAGAGAAGAGGATAACATACCCCAACACAAGAACATCGAGCAAAAAAGGGCTACATATGCAGCTCTCTGGAGGCATTATTATTTAAGGAATGGGCAATAGAAAAAGAGTCTGAGAATGAGACAGAAAGAGACCAGTCCGAGAGGATACAGGGAGGAGTAAGGTCCTAACATCAATCAAAGGGAAGACGAAAAACCACTGTTATCCTTTCCGACGGTGGAGTCTGCGGGAGACTAATGGCCTTCGCGTACAGATGCTCACCGATGACACAAGAGAAAGGGGTTTCACTCAGATGTGGAGTCTGGGGTTTGATTTCAGCATGCTGAGGATCAAATGGGAGACAGTTCTGTCCAGGCAGAGGGAGCATGAATGTCCCTTCACAACAACTGGAGGTCGACATGGTGACAGAGAATATCCCTGAGCAGTGACACTGCAGGGAATATTCTTTTTTTTTTTTTGACATATTTTTGTACTTTCCAATTTCCTAGGAAGAATGTGTATTATTTTAATAATGAGAGAAAAACAAACAAACAAAAAATTAAATGAAAAGGAAGCCGAGTTTTAGATTTGGTGCAATGGGGTCCTCAGCCTTGAAAAGTAGAATGGAAGTGAAAAGGTCCCTCCCTTAGGTGGGTTTCTGGGCCAGCTCTGCCAAGCATTGTGACCCTAAGAATAACGTTTAGAACTTCCCTCTGGGCCTTGGCTTCCTAAACTGTAAATATAAGAGCTGGGCTGGAACACCTCTACGGTGGCTTCTGGATGTCTGAGGTCCAGCTTGTGATGTGAGAATAAGCTCCTAAGCATACTAGAGAAAACTGATACACGCTTAAGGAAACCCTATAATAAATTGTACAAAGAACAATGATTTCAGAATGGATTTATATGTTTTACAATTTCTGATCCTGTTTATTTGCTTTTCTTAAAGTGAGGAACACTTACATTGAGTGTAATATCTCTCTTCTTGCATTCTTTTCATACCTTCCATTGTAAAAATAAAATTCAGTCCGACCACAGGTCTCCTCTATGCGCTAATCAAGGCAGAGAACAGCATTTTGTGGGTAAAGCTTGAACACCGCAGTTGCCAAGACTAAATATTTACTGCTTCCTTTAGAGTGCCCAAGGACATAAAGTTTTTATTGAGCAATTATCACAGTCACAGAGGAAATAAAAGCATCAGGCTATATTTCATATCCATACCCTCTTACATGTGACGAGTGGTCTGGTACGGGCATTTTTTACTTATTCTGTTCCAGGTGCTTTTAGGCGATGTACAGCTATGTGAATTAGTGGCCAAAGGCCCAGGCCGTGCAAAACATTAGACCAGACCTAAGAAAAGTTAGATGGAGCCAAAAAGTGGTTTAGAAATAAAAATCCTAGGACATTAAAGTTGAAAACACATTAAAGGCCTTCTGGGACAATGCCCTGCTAGAAGTGGGTGCCCTTCTGCCAGGGGTATCCTGTTCTTGGATGTCGCTAGGAAAACACCCACAATTTCACTAGACATTTGCTGACTATCTCTAGCTACTGGAAAGTTCATCGGCACGCTGATCTGAAATCTGCCTTCCTGGCACCCACCCCTTAGGCCCTGTCTGTCCTATGCTACCACTTCAGATTATTAGGCTACTGCTCATCATTGGAATGTCCGTTGTCCTGGGGAAATCTTACAGTCAAGAAAAAAATGTTACAGCTTATGTTGCAAATTTATCTTTCCTTTCCTAATTACTGTTCAGGAAGGATGAGAGCTGTAAGTCTAGCATGCATATAATGAAATTAATAGGAATCCTTGTTAAAAACTTTAACTTAAATGTGGTATAAAGTGTTTTGATTTGTAACAGCAGATTCTTTGGCTGGAGTATAATACAAACTCTTTTAACTAGCTCCTTTTAACCAACTTGTTGGATTAACTGATATTCTCTTGCCCTCTGAAAAATATCCTGGCCAATGCCCACAGCAGGCAGAATGTTCCCAGCCTCTTTTCAGACAGGTCCACACACTTCTGATCTCGCCTGTTGAACAGTATGCCAATTAAGACTCAACTATGTTTATTCTCAAACGTTCAGTGTATTGATTATTGTAATTATGCAATTTAATATATAAATCAATAAAATATAAATGTGAGAACAGCTGTTCTAGAAAAAGTGAAAGCTTTAGAAAGACTATAGTTTATTCAGTAAAAAGAATGCTATCAAATAGGTGTGCAAAAAACAACAGTAAAAGATTGAGAAAAACTGTATTAGAGGGATTTTTGCACTCATTTACTTTTACAAAGGCCAGTAAATTCTTACTCCCTTTAATGTTGGCAGTGTTGATAATGCATGCTAGGCATGGTTTATGTACAACAAGCCAGGCAGAACTCTTAACGCTGGATTTCAACTCAAAGAAAGATCTTGGCCCTCTTCAAAGACTGGTGAATGAGTATACATTAGATACTTTAAGTTAAAATTTAAATATTTAAAAGATGTATTATCTTTTTAATGATTTGCAGATCTAATCATCTTTTCAAATAACTGACCAATTACTGGCTCTCTGAAGTTAAGAAGGCTCTTGCTGCATTTTATAATGGAACTGTCTTTCAAGAACTAAGATGAAGAAGTCATCACAGATAATCCTAAGACTCCATATAATCAAAGTTTGCCAAGAACTACACAAAAAGTCAGAGATGCCAGGGACTATACAAATTAATAAGCTTCACTGATTACTGTTTAGTCAGATTATACTGACATGAACCAGTAAAACAAATGACTATGTAGAAGATTTAGTAGGAGCCAGGAAACTATGGGGAAAATATGCAGGAAGCACCAAAATAAAAGGATTAGATATAACGTTAATAAGAAGGAGAGGCTATGTATTCATTGTCAGACAAGCTTTATGAAGTTGCGTGTTCAAAACAACGTCCTCTGAAAAGCAGAAGGAGAGTACTCAGTGAATTCTGACTGGAAGAACTTTCTGGAAAGAGTCAGTCAATGAGAGCGCAAGAAGACTAAGGGAGGAAAAAGGCAAAGGGACTTGGTTACAGAAAAACAAAAAAATAGGAGATAGGAACAGGCTTACAAAAAGAGTCGCTGTAGAGTTTTAAGAAGCAGTTTATAGTGAGCCAGCCCAGTTCGCCAAGAAGGGTTCAGATGGTCTCATGATCCCATTAAAGCATTGTTAAATCTCTAACAAAAGAAATGAGCAAACGTAGAATCACATACATAACACCCTAACTGAAGCTATATGAACTGAATTAACCACTTCCCAACACTACTAAAATATTCTGCAAGAAAACATTTGAAGTTATATGGTTGGCTATTTCAGAAAAGCTTGTAAAGGATGAGAAATAGATATCTCTTCTTTGTTTGGATTATAGCTAACTATTTAAAAATTTTATATAATAGTCTGCCATTAACAAAGGGCTTCTACATATGATTTTTTTTTTAAATTTATAAAACTGTAAGGTAAATATAATCTTTCTATTCCAAACTCATAGATGTTGAATGATATGCTCAAGCTTACACAGCTGGGAAGTAGTTAGCAGACCAGAACCCTGGTCTTGCCTATTTGAAGTATTATAAAGTTTGTAAAATAAGTGGAAAAACTAAAATTTTCATTAATCTTTTTATGTATTCACTCTTTCTCTCCTTACACAGACAGTGTGATCACTGGAATATTTTATTTTTTCACTTCATATTGTATATCATATGCATTTATCATGACTAATCTTCCTGTAGATCATTTAAATGACTAGACAATGTTATGATATGTGAATCATTTCATTCAAAACAATATTATGGTGATGTGCCACTCTGTAGAACCAAAGATAAATAAGAAAAAGACAGCAACCTAAGCAATCCTGTTAGTGGCCAGCTGGGTTTTCAATTTTTATTAGTTTGTGTTGCTGTTATAGGTATAGCTAAGATGAACTGTCTGTCCATTTAAATCTGCACCCCTCACCTTTCTCTATTTAACAACTGAGAAGGAAAATGTGTAGATGAAAATATGTGTTCTTATATTTTATTTCCTATTATACCTGTAAAGTAATACTTTACATAGAACGAGTGTACCCTACTGCAGAGAAGTGAAAGCTATCTCAGAAGCATGGATAAAATCAACTGAGACCGAGCAAGAAAGTAAAGTGAACTGTGTCATTCTATTTGGCTCTCGAAGGACCATTTAGTCTTTTGCTTTCCTTAAAATACAACCACGCTGTAGCAACATGGCACGAACTGAAAGGGTGATCTGGAAGTTGATTAATTTATCTGGAAAAGCATCAGCTCTCCATTTCGATTCGTGCCATGACGACACAGCCTAAATCAAATTTTAAGTGAATGCAAACACGGCCACTCTCTAGGCCAAATTCTGGAAAAACACCTTCAGAATTCCAAGTGGAAGTCTTTGTAGATCCTGTGAGGCTTATATATTGCTCTTAATTTAGAGAAGTGTCAAGATACAGTTCTCTGAGGGCCAAGAAAGAAGGATTATGCAACTTAATGAGATGATGCAATATGAAGCCTTGAGAGACGGCTGGGCTGTACTCAATTCACAGTCAATGTTCTCATCACTTTGGATCCTGTACCCTAAATCATGGCATCTCTCGGTTGGAAAGCACATCAGAGGCCATCTAGCCCAAACAGTCATCACCTACAGTCTAATCCCACTGATAAGGAAGGTTCAGAAAGAGTGTGGAAGCTTCCAGAGACAGGGCTGTGCCAGAACATTTGGTCATTTCTTACCTCACGCCCAGTGTTTGGCCCAAACCCGTGTGGGCGCAGATCCCTGAGAGGAGCCCTACACGGTGCCACTGTGACTTACCTTCGGAGGCCCGGGAGCGGCACTGCCCCGTCATGGGACTGTACTCCTGGTTTTCGTCAGCGCACACACACAGGAAGGACCCCTCCACGTTTTCACAGAAGGCTTCGCCACACACGCCACTGAGCAGTTCACACTCGTTCACATCTGGAAAAAGGAGCACAGATCGATCAGACTCAGATGAATGCCCCGCTTCGGACAGCTCTTTATTTTACTAGCTGTGCCAAGGCTAGTAGTGTTTGCTGAAAACAAGGGGGTCCCCATATGCCACTTTGGAAAGGGCTCCTAAAGGCATGCTGTACGATTTGGTTTGTATGAAAAGGACCGTGAAACACAAAGCAAGGGATCCAAATTCCAATTCTGGCGTTAAGAAACAACCCTAGACCTGCATTGCAAGCATACTATGCACCCTCTGACTGCTTAGTTTTCTCTTCCTCAACTTTTTGACATAATGAGGTCTTGCAAAACCTAACACTCTTACTCTCAGTTCTTAATTCAAGGAAAATTAGCAGTCCTGGTACTTTAGAAACCATAGCTTTCTTTAATTTCATTTTTAAAAAATGGTTTTCAATCCACTCAAATGTCTGCAAATACAGTTACCTAGCAACCAGAATTCAGATTGTGTAATCCCTGTGAGAAATGAAGGAACGACTCCTGTGAATATTCACTGGCTACATCAATCATTCACATGAAACAAACTGGTCCAATAACTACTCAGGGATTTTGCTACGCCCTTAAAAATTCTGTTGGTGTTCCAGTGTAATTTCTATTTTGTTAAATGTTTTTCTTCTGTACTTAGAGACACATAATTAAAAGACAATCAAGGAATCTACTGATGAGAACGTTCTATTCAACATTATGCAAGTACATAGCCCTAAAGAAAGGCTAATTTTTTCTTTGACTTTGCCCAATACTGCCTTTTACCTTTTCTCTACCTAAGAAATTTTATTAGAGTGGCCAGTTTAGCAAAACACCTGACCTGACATTTAAAATGCTCATGCATTTTATGCATTAAATATGTACAAACATCAGCTTTCATGAGCACACTCTGAGCTAGTTTATACAAATCATTCAGGGGGAAAATCCTATTTTCATCTGCTACATCCAGTTAATTGAACAAAAAGTTTATGTATCTTGACTTATTTGAATAATTACTCAGTTTACCATTTCACTTTGTATGTAAACAGAAAACCCATGAGCTGGGTTTCACTTATAAAAAGATACTATAACACAGAGTAAAAAGTTGGTGTATTGAATCAACCTAGACAGTCATAATTTAGATGAGAAAAATGACCTTTGGAAATCTGCAAGTTCATGTTTATCAATGTTAGGTAAATGTCAAATGGAACTTTCTGACTGGTATTACTTAAGTAGCTACTGAAATCTCTCCCACCAGACTACACTCATTCAATCCACAAATATTTTCTATAGGCCAGGCACTGGAGAAACAATGATGAGTCGGGTGGCCACTCCTGCCTTCACGAAGCTTACAGTCAAGCTGGGAAAGATGAATCAGATAATCTTATAGGCTGTGATGAGTGCTAAGAACAAAAAGTACAGAGCACTCTGAAAGCACAAGACAGTACGCAGCAAGTGCAGGGATCGTAAGGGAAATTGTACTGGAGTGGGGCTCTATCTTAAGGATAAGAAGGAGTAGATGTGGTGAGGGGCAGGAGGTGGCAGCCAGGGTCCTAGCAGAGAAACAGTGTGGTCAAAGGTTGGTATCAGGGCTGAATCATGTCTTAAATCCTACAGCATGCCAGTGCGGTGAAGCGCACACACAAGGAGCTGAGTTAACATTTTTTAAGAGAGTGAATAAATAGACAGAAGACACCTGTTGAGTTCACTAAAATGGTATCAACAATTCCCTCTCTGAGGGTGGCATTTTGTGTGCCAAATGAAATGGGTGTGAGTTCAGAGAGCTCGTCTGTCTGGTTAGACATGAAGACTAACCAGGCGTTCAGGAGCTGCGTGCAGTCAGTGGTTCGCGCCATCTGACATCTCAACAGGTAACAGTTAAACGATATTTACTGAGCACCTACGACAGGCCAAAGAAAGTTCTCAAATGCACGGAGCTCACTGCCTTGGAGAAGGCAGCTGCAGACAGTACACACATGATTCAATCACTGCCCAAAAGGTGTAAGCCCTGTAAATGGAATTGATTCAATTTGTTCAAGATACCCTGGAAGGAGAAGGTGGTCATAGCTCAGTTTGAGAGTGAGATATGGAGCAGAGACAGTATCTGGAAGGAGATGACATCTGATCTCCGGCTTCGGGAAAGAGTGGGGTGAGTCCAGGCTCAGGGAAGGGGAGGTCAGGAGAATATTCCCAGCAGGAAGAGCAAACACAGCCAAAGAATTACAGTTACTGAGCAAGTGCGAGCAGCTTTATGTCGCTGGAATGTAAAACGCGAGGAAAGTAATGGTGAGGCTAGGAAGATAAGCGGGATTCAGATCACATGACCTATTTAGTTAAAATATTTAGTGAATGTCAGATGACATTTTAGCACAAGGGAGACTAAAGCAGGAACTGGAACTAGTGATCAGGACAGTGTCAGCTTAAAAGTGGTTATTATTCAAGCGATTTTGTTATTACACTTCCAAATACGTACATTTTGTTTCTCTAGTTTAATCTGGATGCGAAATGAATTAATGCCTTAATTGCAAATTTCCAAACTGAAATGTTACTGGCTCCTCTTTAAATGCCATTAGAAACAGAATTATTTTTTCTTTATAAGAAGGATAAAGAAGAAACCTTGTTATCTGTGAAGTTTTGAATTTAATAACCTCTCTTCTCTTTCCATTTAATTGCTCTCAATTGCAAACGTGTTTCATAAAGAATGTGATTTAAAGAAATCACAGCTGGTCAGAAAATAAAATGCAAAATCTCTTCTTCTCTATGAGGATGTGCTGGGCCATATTCTAGGACATCTAACGATATTCAAGATTCCTTCCAGCTCTGTCAATCCCAGAACAGAGTGAAGAAATATACTTGCACAATCCAAAAAACTGCTTGACGGGTGTCATTCCTGGAAACTGAAACTCTTGCCAACACCTTTCCTTACAGGCGCTGCCCAAGGAGGTGCGCTCTGAAGACAGACGAGCTATACCACACACCAGACTCTATTTCCTGTGCGAGAGGGACTAAAGAGTTTAAACAGATGTTCTTCCTAATACATGTTCAAATTCAAAGTCATACTTTTATATTTCTCAGCGTCCCTAATCATTTCAGAAGCCATAGGCTATTTTTGCACATCCCAAATTGTGTGACAAAACCAAATCTTGATGAAATTCTGACCACATTACCTTGCTTACAGTCTCTCCTGCTGTCGATAACTTTGATTTCTTTTCTGTGAGGAGATAGGATACGTGTTGGGGGGGAAAAAAAATCTAAAAACTCACCCACACACCCTTGCCCATCCTGTGGGGCCTGAAAGCCCTGATAACAGAGGCAGCGGAAGGAGCCAGCCGTATTGTCACAAAACCCGTGACTGTCACAAATAGTGTTGTTTACACATTCATCAATATCTGCAAAAAAGACACAAAACACAGACTGACAAACACCAGATATTAATGGATGGACAGGCGCTCAACACACCCCGATTAGGATGAGATGATCATGTTTACACAGAATGAACTTTGAAAACATTTACACAGAAATAAAATGTTTTGATGAAAATGTCTTACACAAAACACTGGGTTCTACGAGAAAACGTTTACTTTTCCTCTGGAAATGTTTTCACACTGAAACAACTACTGCAATTGCCAGGTAGGTATTTTCGAAATGTTATTAACTCTTTATTTCTAAGGAGAGGACTGGATTTTCCTACAGGAGAAATGTGAAGGCAATGTCACCGTTTCAGACTGTGATAAATGCTAACAGTTCCATTTGCTGGGGAATGAAAGCAGCGCTTTTCTGCCTCGCCAATGATTTACTCAACGCCATAGATAACCTCGATCAAGTCTAAACAGCATTCCCCTTAAGGAGGAGAAAGGGAGAGAAGAAAGGGGAGGAGGAGGGATGGAAGACAGAGGGAGGGAGAAGAGGGAGAGAATCCGATGAGTTCAGCTATGTAGTGGTCATTCCCAGTTATTCATGAGAAAAGATTTCCTGTCACCAAGTCACTCAAGGTCCTAAATGTCAACATTGCTCCAAGTGATCAGCCAGGAGTCAGACCTGGAAATTCATTTTGTTCTCTATAAACTTGATGATAGACAGTGGTCCTGGGCTTTTTTCCCCCATTAATAAAAATGTTCTAATAAAAGTAATGTCTCCATTATAAAGTTACATACAGACTTTTAGGTATAGTTCTACTTGATCCTTCCAGTTATTCATTTTCCTTGCTGTTCCTTCATTCCCATTCCTGTTCATTGGCACAATGAATATTTTCATTTTTCAGGCTCTCTGTCTTGCTACCTCTGGATTTCATAGTCTCAAAATATAGGTTTTTGAAGAAATAATTAAGAAAATAGAAAATTTTGATCTAAATGTAAAGAAGATTTTGCTTTATGTTAAATAATAAAACGATAAATAATCAAGAAAATGACAAGTTAAATTGTACTTGACAGAATTTAGTTTTGGGGAACAACTGTTAATAAAATTGAGCTTTTCTTGTTCTAAACTTCCTAAATCTGAGTCCAAGGAACTTCCTAGAAGAAGATACATTCAATGATTTTCAGCCACTATCTTGTCTCTCCTCCTAATGCTCCAACACTGACATTATCAAGCGTAAGTTCAGAGACTTGTCTCACTTCTGAATTGCAAAATATGAGTGACTATGTCAAAACTTCCTTAATTTTCTCAACTTGAGGGAAACTGTGTCCCTTTTCCTTTCAAGGCTGGGCCCTTTCTCCCATCCCTACCAGTGTCTCCTCCCTCTGGCCCTACCTGCCCACCCTTCTCCAGCATCTGCAACTATTCCCTGCCAGGCTCCTTCCCTCATTGTCTTCAACATGTTTAAAAAGCTCTTGGAAAAGCTTTCTTTGGACCATGATGTCACTACTGTGTTTTTCCATTCTTCCTGTCACTGCAAAATGGCTCAAAACAACTTTCTACACTCTTTGCCTTTATTTTCTAATATACCTGATCAGCAAAAAAGAAAAACAACAGTAATGGTACTATTATTAATAATAATATTGGTATATTCCTAGAATTGCTGTGATTATTACAAGAAAATAACACATATCAGGTGTTATTTTAAGAACACTGCTTGGCATATAACACAGGAAACACCAAATACATGTCAACTATCATTATATTATTATTATTCCAGTTCCTCTTCCTCCCCATCCTTAATGACCTTCAATCTAACTTCTCAACTCTTTCTCCCACCAAACCCCTCTGAGAAAAGCCACCAATGGAAGACTCATTATTAAATCCCATGACCACTTCCCAGTCTGTCACTGTCACTTCTTGACCTCTAAGCCTGGTCAACCCCCACTCCTTGAACTCTCTCTTTCACAGCCTGAGAGGTCATTACTCTCATTTTACCTGTAACACTTTGGCTGGCCCTCACTTTTCACAGCCTGAAGACGGCACATGCTAGCTCAGGTCCTCCCTGGGATGTGGTACCCGCCTCTCCACCCTTTCCATGCTCTCCAGACAGCAAACACCACGGTCCTCAGAATAAATCCCCTATCTCCCTCTCCAGCCAAGGTCTTGCATATTCTAAATCATTTCCATTTGATCTTCTGCTGTCATGTCAAACTTATCAGGCCTAAAGCCAAATTTACTGTCTTCCTACTAAACTGCACTTCCCAGCCTTAGTGAGAAATCTTCTTACCTTTTTGTGTCTAAATCTTATCTCTTCAACTTGAACGAAAAACTCAGTAAAATTATTTCACATCAAAAAAAAAAAAAAAAAAAAGAATCTCCTTGCAGCATCACACACAAAGAAGACACCCCATAAATCTGTTCTGATAGCCTTTCAAAGTCAGCGTGAGGCTGGGATTACAATTTATCTACCGATCACAACTGTGCAAAGGGTAACTGCGCAGTGTCAGATCACTCAACACAGGCCGCCACTAACTTTAGATTTCCTTAAATGGGCATTTGTCAGAGATTACATTCTTCATTGAATAAGATCAAAGGGCCAGAAAGAAACTCAGAAATGCTTCCATTACCACTTTTTTCCTGATGTCTGTCCTTTAGAACCATTTATCTGATACTTATTGGACATGTTCCTAATAAATGAACCTATTATCATACCCTTCCTCACAATTCCTCCATTTCTCCTCCATTCCCTTCATCAGAGAATCCAACCAGTCACCCAAGCCAGAGATCTTAGTGTCTCCCTTCTCTCACTCCTACCACCCATACCTCCCCGGACATACCTATTCATCTATCTCTCTGGTACCCCTCCTACTCCTCATTGGTTTCCTTATCTCTAGTCTTGCCTCCTTCCCTCTAATCCTTTATCTACCAAACTGCAAACCTGTCAGCGACATTTCCTCACTCAGAATGTTCAGTATCTCTTCCTGGCTGCAAGTCTGGCCATTGTTCTTAGTCGCCCTCCTTCCCACTAAATGCTCCCCTCTCTGTATAGTAGAGTTCTCTCAGAACTCTAGGTGTTTAATTTCTCACTGACTTGGTACACACCCTTGCCTCCCCATTATCTGCTTTGCTCAGGAACTCCACCTGGCTTTTCAGCAATCAGGTCAGGGGAAACTTAGACCTCCTGTGTGGCACCTTCCCCAGCTACTCCAAGGGCAGATTTCAGGGTCCCTCCTCTCTCCTTCTAGAGCATTCTGTGCCATTGCTATGTTCGTCGAGGCTAATTTTCAAGGCGGGGAACCTTCAACTGAACCTCACCAGCAACTTCTCTCTCTACCTAAATGGGATGGTGGGTAGCAAAGAAGAAGCAGTGCTAGGAACCTGGTGGCTTTTCAGTCTGGTTTCTTGAAGTAAACTCTCTTGGTTTCCTTTTCATTCATTCCAAGCAGTTACAGCAGATGATGATGATTTCCTGTTGGTGACTGCCAGCTCAGGAACTGAATAACCAACCTTAAGGTAAACAAGTCTTGAGATGGTAACGAACTGCTGGGAATCTTGCAGTCTCAGACTTACTGTAACAGTGATTAATAGAGAAAGTTTAGATGAGCAATGTTTTGGATTTGAATGAATAGGAAAAAACGTGGAATGCCTGCTGGAGACTAGCTCTTCAACAACTAATGTTTTATGAAAATGATATACTGCATCACTCAGCAGTTTCATGTTTTCAACAATGGGGTGAGATAATAGCTTAACAAAAAGACAACATTTGTTTCACTTCTCTGACTAATGATCTATATTAAAAAATTATTTCATAAGAATTTCTTTGATGATGTGAACTCTCTGTGATGTTTTTCCATTGTTAGCTCTGTTCATAAAGAAACGTATAAGAACTGCTACAATTATTATTAACGCTATAAAAATAAAGCTAAATGTCAAAAAATTATAATTTTGTAAGAATAAAAGCCCTACCAAGATGCAAGTTTCATAAATGGACACACGAAAGCCTTCCTGTTTTAGCTAAAGTTGAATTTTGAATCTGAAACTAAATTTTGAATGATCCAGAAATCAGTTTTCTTTGCACTTAATGAAGGGCTAGTCTATTTCATTGCTAAGGCACTTCTGCTTAGGCATCTGTAAGAGCCATGCATGATACGATCACCAGTCATACTGTCCACCAAATGAGAGATGAAGGAGTGACTGTCCAGGTGTCTCTCAGATAGCAACCCAGGTGAATTAGGTACACTACTGTAAGAATCGCTTATTTTTCATGCAAGTTTTTGCTATTAATATTTTACTGGATAAGGCAGATATAAGTATTACTGTTTCAACAGAAATGAATTCAATAAAGAATTACGCAGACCAAGGATAGTGAATCGGTGATGTGAATTCTACTGTAACAGCATTACATAAATGCTAGAAAGAGAAATAAAGCACCGTCCTGGGCATCTGGAACTGCCAGTGGCTCATTTTTAAAACAGCCATCTTGTCAATAACTGACAAGCCCACATTTTAAGGGTCTTAATCATTGACCTATCTGGTAGGTCAATTTTCCTTGTCTGTATGTTTTTTACTTAGCATATTTTCTCAATGGACCAAAAGTTTTTCAAAACCTACTGATTGTAACTGGGATTCTCCATAGAAGAGCAGAACTCCAACCAGGTACCCTCAATTCTCAAATAAAGGTTTAAGGCCAGACACTTGGTGTCGCCTTCTTGTTAAAGTAAAGCGAAGTATGAAATAAAGCAAAAGCATGAAAAGGAGCCATGGTTTTTTTAAAAAGGGCTAGGGTCAGAAAAACCTTATTCACTTACAAAAAAAAAAAAAAAATCACACCTTTGTCCAAAGTCCTCAACAACGAAATTCAAAATAAAACCTCAATAATTCTAGTAGATTTACTGTACTGTATACAGAAAAGTATGTGTAAAAGGAGAAAGTAGTATTTGTATACTTTTTTTGTTGTTGTTAAATGATTTGGTTTTCTTTGTCTCAGATATACGCCTCAGTTTTTTTTTTCCTAAGAAAAAAGTGCTTCATTTTCACACTTTCTTAACATGTCCTATTATTGTAGACGTTCTTTTTCTTTATTCCAAGCAAGACATATCTACTTGATGGAGGAAGCAGCTCACTCATGAGCCTTCCTTCGGCTGCCAGGGTGTTTTAGAAAGGCAGATGATAGCAACAGAAACCATTTTTGGTAAGGGATCATTTGCAGAAAAATCTGCACAGTTCTTCCACGGTTCAGAAGGAAATGACTTCCTGTCATCAAACGTTATTAGATGAATGAGGTGGTTCATCTCAACGTGAAGGGACTCTGAAGATGATTCAGTTCGATCCCTTCATTTTAAGAATGAGAACACTGAGACCTCGAAAGGGGAGATAACATGCCTCAAGGTTACACAACCAGTTAGTGGTAGAGCTGGCAAAGAGACAGAGCCCAGTGAAGGAACAATCTTTAGAATCTACATTTGTGGCTCCATCCATCATGTCTCCTTGCCTCCTACCATGGTGATGATTATAAAAGGTCAGTCCAAGAGGATGAATAGAACTATCCAAACTGTGATTCCAACAAGCATACTGGAGTTTGGTCAATGCCAAGGTGGGAGTCAGAAAGCACAGTCCTTGACCTATTATTATTGACTCTCAGTTTAATCAAATACCCTCGTACTGAAGATGCTACTTCTCTAGCAGACCCTTGGGGAAAAGGTCCAACAGGTACCAAGAGAGTGTAAGCTATAAGAGGCCCCAGGACTATATCTAATATTGTTGTTCTCTGGATTTCTTCATACAAAGGAAACGACCCACTATTTCAGCCTAGGGCTTCCTGACCACTTGGAATTGGTTAAGTATTTGGTGCCAGAATCTTAAGAAAATAGAGCCAAAGAAAAGGGGCTTACACTGGAAGGGATGTAGGGTTTGTTTTAGGAAAATGCAGCCCTCATATTCCTTACTGAAAGGAAAGGAAGCAGACCAGGAGACAACAAATCCCAGCCAAATAGTGGGATTGAACGATGTTAAACCAGCTGTATAGCTGCCCAAAGAAATTTTAAAATGGCATGGCTGCTGGCCTAGAGGAGATTAAGGTCTCTCTCATAGCAAGGGAGGGAAGCCAGGATTAAACGGAAGATGAGCGTGAGGCATAAAGAAAAATAAAATAAAATTTAGCCAATAGGAAATTAAAAACTGGATTTGGAGATGGTCCAGACCATACAATAGGATATGGAAAGAGCCTTTTAAAAAAAGTCCAGAGGTCTGGCAACATTACGAGGCTGAAGAATATGGGCCTTATGTGTTATGGAAAATAACTTTGTTCTGGGGAAAGGGGGATGAGCCAGAAAACAGCAAAAGACGAGGAGGTCCTTATGCAGAGTTTGCCACGCTGCTGTCTGACAGAGTGGGGTAGGAAAAACTTGAGGCCTTCAGTTGTCACAACTATGGTAAGCAACAAGAAATGACAGAGGAAAGAAAGTTATTTCACATCCAACTTTCTAGCATATAAATTCTAGAAAACAAGACTGGCCAACAAGAGATCTTTTTTTCTCCAGCATTGAAACGCACTACTTTAAAAAAGATTTACTTACTCTTATAAAAATCACCCAGAGCAGCCTCCCATTTGATTTCTGAAAACTGCTACAAGTTCTAGAGAAATGAAACCAAGACTCTGCTCTGATTTAATTAATCATCATGTGGACAATGTATATTCACCATTCATAGCTAAAGACACCTAATGAAAACCTCTCTAAAACTACAAATACCATCCTAGTCATCTTATCTCAAAACATGAGACATCCTTGACTACCTCCCACATCCAGTTATCATGCTCTTCTGATTTTATCTCTTGGTTCTATCTCCAATAACTCCCTCCCTCTCCTTCCTTACTCACCATCTCTCACCTGAATTCGTGCAATGGCCTTTTATCAGGATATGGTGCTCCTAGCAACTCATTGACACTGCAAATCTATCTTCTATGATGAGGGTAATTTACCACTTGAAATAGTCCAATAAAATATTTTCCCCTTAAACCTCTGCAGAATAATAGTGTAAAGGCCCCTGCCACATGCCCTATATGCAGCTTCTCAAGGTGTTTGTTTTTTTAATCTGGCCTCTGTCTCTGGGTTCCACTGTTCTATATGCTTCTGGGTTTCTTCTTAATCTTTTGGCAATTCCCACACAATCTTTCTCTTTTACTTGACCCCTAGATGTTGAAGTTTCTCAGTATGTAGTCCTAGGCTCTCTTTTCTTCTCATTATGTGATGTCTCTTAGTGGTGTCATCCATTCCAATGGCTTCAAATGCCATCTATACCTGCTGACTCTCAGTTTATATCTCCAGCCTAGACGTCTCTTCCAAGCAATAGATCTAATTTGATGCAACTGCCTACCTGACATACCTACAGGAATATTTCATAGACAACTGTAATTTAATACCCAAATCAAACTCTTGATCTTTAAAATAAATTTGCTTAATTTTTCACCATTTGGCCAATAGTACCACCAAATACTTGCTAAATTGAGGACCAGGGAGGGATCTATCCTCAATATTCCTTCTCCTTCATGCCCAATATCCAATCCACACTTATGTTCTAACTGAATACAAGATTCTATCTTTGAAACATTTCTTGAATCATTCACATCTCTCTATCACACTGCCACCTCGTTAGCCTGAGCTACCAGTATGTTTAGCCTGAAAGGACCCTGTAAGACACCCTGACTTTTCTTTTGCCCCTCTAATCCCATTTCCATACCCTGAGTTGTTTAAGAGTCAACTGTATTGGACTGCATGGCTCATGACAAAGTTACCACTTGATCTCAGTGTGGGGAAAAAAGGTACTCTTCTCAAATTGGTGCCAACCCAAATGGTCATCCACCTAAGAAAAAAGTCAATCTTGACCTCTACTTCACACCATTCGCAAAAATCAATTTCAGAGTTATTACAGATTTCAAATGTAAAATATAATATAAAAATAAAGCTTTCAGAAGACAATATAAAAGAGTATCACAATGACTTTAAGGCTTGCAAAGATTACGGACACGTAAAGTACTGATTGCAAAGGAAATAATTAAACATTGGACTCCGTATTAAGATTAAGAACTTGGATTCATTGTAGTTACCATTAAGACAACTGTTGTATTGACCACCTTATTTTGAAGAGGCTTGTTATGTAGAATTAGATAAATGAAACAATAACCAAAAGCCTGTATGGGTATAAAAAGCTGTTAAACATCACTGCTCATGAGGGAAGTGCAAACTGACACCAAGATGAGCTACCATTACTCTACCTGACTTACCTTTTAAAGGACTGGCAATACATATTGTTAACAAGAGTATGGAACTGGAACTCTCACATTAGCTACTGACAGTGCACACTGGTACTCAAAAACCGACTGTATCTATAACACAGACAAATAGCCTATGATTTAGCAATTATGCTTCTAGGTAATATCCAAAAGAATTTAGTGATTACGTCAACTAAAAGACATGTTTAAGAATATTCATAAAAGCTTTATTCACAACAGTCCAAACTGGAAGTAATCCAAATGTCCATCAACAGCAGAATGGATATAATAATTGTATTACATTTATACAATGAAACACTACACAGCAATGCAAATGAAGTATACATATAACAACACAGATGAGGTTTACAAACACCATGTGTGGGTTTTTTTACAAACACAATGTTGAATGAAAGAAGTTAGATACAAATAAGTACCTTTATATGATTCTACTGATATAATGTTCAAAAACAAGCAAAACAAAGCCAAGGTAAAGATGGCAAAATAGTGGTTATTGCCATCCATGGGTTTTGGGGAGGTTGTAACTGTCAGGAGGAAGCATGAGGGAGGGTTCAGGACCTCATTACTAAGTGTGCTCATTCTGTAAAAGTTCACCAAGCTGTACCCTATGATTTAAGGATTTTCCTTTATGCATTTCAACCAATTAAAAAGTTTACCAAAAAAAAAAAAAGGTCAAACCACACTGCTATACTTTTTGGTTAACGACAATCTTAACCAGTTTAAATGCTCATTTTCTCTCTCCCTCTCTCCTTCCTGTTGGTAAGAGGTATATATACTAGACTAAAATTTTAAGGGACTCTGAGTAGTAATCCTGTTTACCACTCCCTATTTGTCTGCTGTAAACCATTCAAATACTCTGAAACTGAATTTCCTCCAAGTAAAAAATGAAATCAAGCTATTTCCTGTTTTTTTTGTTGTTGTTGTTTAAATAGGAGTACAGTTGAAAATAATAGGCCATGTGTAACACAATACATCTTTCGCTAAAATTTAACTACATTTCCATAAGACCCATTACAAGTCAAGGGAATTATTTGAATTCTCTGTCCCACATAGGTTATCTTTTTTTTATCTTATAAAATATGACAGTTATTATGAAATAAATTTTAAAACCATTTTTAGAATTATAACAGCATTGTTATATATTCAGAATGGAATGGAATCCTAATGTTCTAGGATGTATTTAGGGTTTAGGAATTATGACTATTTAAACAGATACTGTAACAATGGAAACAGGTGTTTAATGTTTGAAAGGGAGATCATATTTGATGTTAAGCTTTAATGGTGAGGCAACGGAACTGGATGAATCCAGCTGCCCAGGCCTTTGCTGGCTTGGCTCCCACCCAAGTCCACCTGAATCGTGGAAAGTGGGCTCCCAGTTCCCATCTCTTTCCCCACTCCACAGGCCTTTCCCTGAGTTTAAAAGTAAACACAGCAAGTGTATGTTCTTCTATGGGAGGGTAAAATATGTATTTGAGTTTTTAAATTTTGTACTTTTTTTTGAACACCCAAAAAAAGTCCTAAGAACTTTTCAAGTATTAAATTATGTCTTTAGTTCTCATTTCTATTACCCTTTTGAAGGAAGTAGAATAAGTATACAGAAGAAGATTCTCTCTTTATCATCCAAAATAAGGTCAAGGATGAATACCCTCACAAATGAAATCAATTTAGAGGAAAGGCTTTAAAAAAAAATCCAAGAAGAGTACTTTGGTGTTTATATTTTAAACTGTTATTAACAAGCTCATGCAGTCGAAGATCAAGAAAATGTGGAATGTGCCCTTGGTTTTCCAGAGTGAGGGAGCTCACAAATCTCAGGTCCCATGGCTGTAAAGGAATTCCGTGTCACTTACACAGGTTTGGACACCTGCAGTTTGCACTGGGCACGTATCTCCCCAAAGAACAAGAACACAGTGTGGAGTTTCGTGAGGTAGCCACTGTGTGTGTCAGACATTTGTTCGATCATCATAAAACCTTGATATTATAGATTAAAATCGAAAAGTGACATCTGTGACATCTAGAGGAAAAATTCTCAATTAAGTTAAAAAGTAGTACACTTTTAATGAGAAACAAAATATTTTCTTTTCGTGAAAGTAAAACCTGTAAAGACAGGATCCGTGTTTCCTTCAAGAAAAAGAAAATCGAAGTGTATTTCTGGATTTAGAAAGCCATTTTCTTCCTACTTCTTTTCTGCATGAACTGACAGAATATTATACAAAAACTGGAAAAGTAAATAAGGAAGATATGAATTGCTACAGAACAGAAATGTTTTTAAAATTTTAAAGAAATGAGAAGCTTTAAAAATTTTTCTACTCCTGAAGGTAAAGAACAATCCTAATTTACTATTATTTAATGGAATATCATGAAAAGTGGAGTGTTTGAATATATTCTTCATTATTAATAAAACTCCATGCCACTCAGAAAATGTTCTTTAGATACTTATGGAAAATATCCTGAATTTTTTTATATTTTATTTTTTTTTAATTAAAAAATAATTTTTTTAGGTGAGGCAACCCTTGGTTGACCTCACAGTTTGCAAGGACCGTGTCAGTTTACAATGCTTTTTTTTTTTTTACACCTACAGCACCTGGTCTTCCTAGGTGGTCTCCCATCCAAGTATTAGCCAGGCCTGACCCTGCTTAGGTTCTGAGATCAGATGGGATCGGGCTTGTTCGGGGTAGCATGAATTTTAATTGCATCATTCTCCTACCACAATCATGATCCACAAAAGGTAGTAGGTATGAAATATATCTTTTTGTGTTCATGCTGTATAAGTTTTCTATATGCTCTACTATTTTGTCTTAACATATTTATTTATAACCACTGGGTTATCTTTGCATTAATAGTTTTATGTTTTTATAGCTGAGATTTTCTAAAAAGTAAACATCTTACTCTAACTGTAGAGTCATGCTGTACATTTTCTCTTTTCATATAGCCTTTCTTACACTAAGAGGTGCTGCCAGCGAGGCCTGGGAGGAAGCCCTTGCTCAGCACAGGCCAAACATATCAAATCCCAGATTCATCTTTCTGACACTCAGGCCCCAGAGGCAATATAAAATTGGCCAAAAAAATTCCCATTTTTTTCACTATTCTAATTTTTCCCTTTCTATATTCAAATAGGAGGCCAAGAAAGATCAGTTTTGAAACCACAGGAAATAGACAGTGTTGCTCTAGAAATAACAACTTTAATGCTTAAATGCAAACAAGTACCAGTGTTAGCCATCAGCTTATTGGCAACTGATACATAAAACATTTTAAAACTTGAAATAGTTAGAGGGTGAATGGGGAAAGTTAGTCATGTGAAACTTCTAGGGAAAACAAAGGGTGAGGAATTAAAGCAAATTATGTTACTGCACTCTACATGACAAAATAATTTTGGGTTTAAAAGTAGACAGAATACTGTAATTCATTTACACCCAGACCTGGACTTGGAATTACCGGATAATTTAATTCACAAATACTTAGGTAATCTGACCATGTGTTGTATATTTTGCAAGCACTAATCAAATAAAAACAAATAGATGTTAAAAGTTCCCTCCTTTTAGGTGGCCAAATATTAAAGGAAGATATGGCGATAACGAGGGTACCAATGTTAAGAACTGCTAAAACACTAACATAATTCACATGTGTTGAGCACATTCTATGGGGCCAGTTTCATTCTAAGTTGATACTTGCCAACACACATCAACAGATTTAATTCTCACAACTCCGTGTAGGTACTATTATTATCTTCATTGTGTACATGGGGAACTGAGGCAAGTGATTTTGTTATTTGCCCAAGTTCACATACCTTAGAAGCGCAAAGAGTTCAAGCCTATGAACTTGGACTCCACAGCCTAACTTCTTAACCACTGCCTAAACCAAGAATTAATGCAGGTGTGCTTTAGAGAATTAAGTCTTCAAAAAATAGGTAAGACTTCAAAAAGTGCACAACACACTCAATTTGGGGTAATCTCATGTCTGTTTCCTGATAGTCCGATGAGTTACAGACCATTTCTTCATCCCTTCATGCATTCACGAAATATTTATTGTGCCCTAATCGTGCTCAATGACATTTATCTGTGAACAAAACAGATCAGGATTCCTGTCTCATCAGTCTTAGAATCTAGCAGTGAGGTCTGACAACAAACAACACATAAGACAAAGATGTAGAATAAGGTGGTTAACAAAAAAAGCAGCAAAGAGGGGGGCACGGGAAGTGTTACAGATTGAGTGAATGTGAGAAAGGGTGATCAGAAAAGAGTTCACTGAAAAAGTGACAGTTGCATAAACACCTTTAGTAGATGAGAGGCGATAATCTCTGCACTTTTTGTTAGTAATATAAATTTCCTTATTTTAAGCTGTTTGTTGCAGCTGAAACATGCCAATTAATACTTAACTTACCTACGGGTTTGCTGAGAAGATTAAGTGAGAAAACAGGTACAATGCACTTAGCACTGTGTTTGGCTCATGAAAAGAATTCAATGAACGCTAGGTATTATTAGCTGTTTTTTCATGAAGTCTCGAAATCAGATATAGGAAGTATCTCTGGTCCACTTAACACTGGGAGTCCAAGAAAACCACATAATATCGGTTAGATGCCTAACAAAGTAACTGACTCTGAAATCAATATATTAAACATTACAATTTTGATCTAAAGTATAAAAATACTACTCACAATAATGTTCATCAAGAATTCAGGTCATTGATGACATCAGAAGACTCACCCAAACAGATGCAGAAAGCCAGGTGCCCCAGGCCTGAGCTGGGTGACAGTAGGTATAGAGGGTGGCTTGCCTCTTCAGAGGCTTCTCTTTCTGGAAGTTTCATGTCTATTTTTTGGCTGCAAGGAAAGTTTTACTTCTCCTTCTATGAACAGATGATTTTCCATAGCTCTGGGGTTTTAAAAGGTCAGTAGTGATAAAAGGCTTAGGAAGAGCTCACAAATTTTTGCTGCTATTATAAATTTCTGTATAAAAATGTTGCTATGCAGAAGACAATCAAGCAATGCACGGAAAATATGTATTCCAGGTCCAAAAGCAGCTTATTCCAGCAAAATTTCCTCAGCTCTATCCCTAATGATTTAAACATCCATTTTCACTCACTTCTGCAGAAGCGCATTCACAGGAGTGAGTCTGCAGAACAGTAGCCTCTGCAGCAGGAAGCCACTGCCCTTCCTCACCTGGAATGCTGCATGATCCTTTCTCTGTTTGCCCACGGGAAAGAAAGGATCCTATTGTTAACCGAAATTCCCTTTCCTTAGAAAAGTAAGGAACACTCAGGTTGTATTCTCTTACTGGAGTTTTTCAGTTTCTGACCCCCAGAAACTACTAAAAATCTTAAAAATCTTTTGGCCAAGCAGCCAGATGTAATATAATGTTGTGTCAGGGTACTTCGATGTCCTACTTGCTAAATCATTTTAAATCATTTTAGATGCAAAGTTCTATCTCCACGCCACGAAACCGCCAATTGCCTTGGAGCACTGTCAACAATGGTTTTGTACTTTCTACACTGTTTGTAGAAAATGTACCTGAAAGCCTGAAAACAAAACCACACTTGCTCCTAATTCATTTTTATTTCTTTGATTTGGCAAAAGTTGCCTTTACTGTGTTTTCTAGTTTCCAATGAACACAAAATTGGCCTAAGGGTTTGGATCCAACTTCTTTCAGATATCACTGTTCTCAGTAAATTTCAAGAAGCTAGCCATTCCGACCACATGCATTTGTTATGTTTTCCCTCTCAAATGAATGAGTTAACAAGAAGTGCTTTATCACAGACATCTGAGAAGGTTATGGGATTAGAGTCTCTATAGCTGTTTAACAAACAGGACTTGATTTCTGGAATACTTCAGGATGCCAGTCCAGGCACGATGTTACAAGAAGTCTCTTTCCAATCTTGGAATTCTCAGTTTTTAAATCAATATTAGAATGGTTTTGAAAATGAGAACAGAAGCTTTTGATCACGTACTCCATCTGGGGTATTATTGTGAAAAGTCAGAAATCAACAACATTCAGGGGAGGAACTAGAGGAGTAGAATATATGAAAAATGAAAGGTTCGGATTTTTCCTTTCTGATGAAAAACAGGTAATTCCTAATTCTCATTTGTAAAAACAGATTTTTTTAAAGAGCAGTTTTAGATTCACAGTAAAATTTCACAGAAAGTTCTCTATTCTGCTCCTCCACCTTGTCCCCGGAAACCCCCTCCCCTCCCCCCCAGCCTCCCTCACTCTCAACATTCCAGAAGCAAAGCAACATGGTCCATTTGTTATAACGGATGAACCTACACTGACACGTCATTATCACCCAGAGTCCACAGTTTACATTAGTGTTGGCTCTTGCTGTTGTACTCTGACGTTTTATACCGTCTAGACAACAGAATTCATGTTGACTATCGGAAAAAGGCCCTTAGCAGACAATCTCTGTCTTCTTGTCTATTTACTGACAGGCTATTATCACTTAGCCAGTGGATGTCCAGTTTGAAAAAGAAAGGCACTTAAGATGGCTTCATCTGTTACTCAGACACAAAACTGTGGTGTTTCTTTCATAACCCTACATTAGAGAAGTGGAGTGGCCAGTTCTGACCCCGCTACTAGAATCATAACAGCTTCCCATTCCTTTTCCAGCCTTCAGATCCCCCGACTCTGCTCTACTTTTTTTTTTTAAATAGGCTTTATCACTTTCTAGACTATTATGTAGTTTACTTATTAGTTTATTGCCTTTGAGAAAGTGGGATCTTATTTTTATTGTTCACTGACACAGCGCCAGTCTGTAGGACAGTGACTGGCTGACAGTAAATAAACACTTAATACCTGCCAAATGAATGAATGAGGATGCTTTCTAAAAGACGGGGCTTTAAGGAGTGATTTTGGTCATGGTTTGGAATCCTAATTAGCCATTAATAACTAGGTTCTGTAAGCCAGTAATGCCCTCTGTGTTGCTGGGCTCCTTTGAGGTCCCTGCTGGACCAGTGTGACCATTCTGTTGTGTGAACAGGCTGCAAAGCACGCTCAGGTCTAGAGATGTCTGATGTCCCCAATTCCACTTGTCATGGAAGCTCTCACTCAGCTTAGACGCCCCACTGGGGGAGTACGGCTGCCCCTGGCTGAGAGCAGCGTGCTAAGAGGCACCTGAAGGAGTGATGCAAAGTCAGAGACCAGCGGCATTTTCCATGGGGTCGGGGGACAGATGCGGTGACACTTAGAAATCCAACCATCACAAGTTTCCCTATACCTCTCCCACTCACACACATTCTTGTTGATGATGAAGAAATCAAATCCTGAATCACCTTATAAACGAGAGGATAACAACTTTTCACATGAATTAAAATGCCAAAATGAGAAAAAATAAAAGAAAAGAACTGTAATTTTTAAAAAAACAAAAACAAAAACAAAAACAAAAACAAATGGTCCGACAAATTTGGATATAAAATATTGAGCTGAGTAAAAGAAGTTGAAAGTGTCCTTTGCTTTCCCACACAAGACAGAGGCTCTGGCCAGAGGACTCAAAGAAGGTCGCGGGAAGACGTGAACCACAGATATGAGAAGGAAGGAGAGGGCACAAAAAAGAGGAAGTCAGCCAAAGGGATCCTGTTCTGACATCCATGTGTGGGACTTGAGGAGAAAAAAACATTATACATGGTGTTTATTTATATTTATTTTTATATTTATTGATATTCATAAAGTATAACTATGCTACCTTATCTAAATGCAAAAATCAGTTTCTATAGGCACAATGTAATATTTATCCCCGATTCTCCTCCTAGAACGCAGGCTCCATCCATGTGGACAAGAACTGTGTGTGTTTTTCCCTCGGAACGGTAACAGAGAGGGGCACAAAATGGTACTCCACGTTATTTCCTGAGCGAATGGAAAAGTGAACGAAAGAGCTGCTCACCCCCATTTACTTCCCACCCCAGTCCAGTCGAACTTCAAATAACACAGCTGTTCCTTATCTCACGTGAGAGAAGCAAGGTGTGTCTATTCCCTCCTCCAGGTACGTGTCCCAGAGCACGACACAGAGCAGCATGGAGCCAGAGCTGCCGTTTTTATTTCTATAGAACCTGCCATGCTACTTGATACTTGAGACAGTGTTGTACTGACAGACTGCCTCTTCACTGTGGTGCAGTAACTGTGGCCAGATGCTGACACTCTCCAAGCCAGAGGAAATCAGGGAAGGGCCCTCCTTCCCCGCACTGGGTAGGATTCTCTTAGCTCTGCTTAGGGCAGGGTGCGCCAGCTCTAGACCCAACATGGCTTCAGCTGCTTTAAGCAGAAGTTCAGAAGCCTAAGTAAGAGAACCAGCCACTCTCTCAATGCAGTAAGTCCTCACTTAACATTGACGATACGTTCTGTGACTCAAAGTGAAAGGACGTATAATGAAACAGTGTTTACTGCTGATGGATATAACCAAGAGTTGAGTTCTATGGCGTCAACGATGTAACAAAATGACACTGAACAAAATAACGTTATTCAAGGACATGCTGTACTATACACATAAGCTCCAGAGCTAAATGTCAATCACAAGGGCTAGCTTCACCTTATACCGCAGCCAGGGGTAGAATCAGGACATAATGCTACTGCCACAAGTTTCGGTCCAACAAAAGGAAATTCGGATCAGTTTAATATCCTGGATTAAGCTCATAATAAATGAAAGCCCTGCAGAGCTTATTCTAGAAAGGGAATAACATGCCTAATAATTAGAAAGATTTCTAGTTAGACTGCCATATATCAGCACAATATCCTAAATTACCTATTTTTTTACTTGTAAAATTGTTCAGTTTCTGGCAAAAAAAAAAAAAAAAAAAAAAAAAAAAAAAAATGGACCAAGCATCAGATAGAGTAAACCAAGGCAGAGTAATTCACAAGCACCAGGAGTTTTCTAAAAATTCATTTTTAAATTCAAGTCTTTGCCAAGAAAATTCCTAACAAAATCAGAATTGCAACTAAATTAAACGTGATCCTGTAACTCTCAGGTTACAGAAATCAGTATTTAAAAGGATACAGAATTAAAGAAAAATTAATAAGTGCAACAGAAAAAAAAAATAAGTGTGAGTATCTTTATCTGAGTATATTGCTTCTTGGAAAAACCAGTTTTGACAAGGGAACACTTGAGGTGACTTACTCTTTCTGAACATGGCTTTTGCATGGCACAACTCCGGGCAGTTGTAGCTGGGACCACTTTTCAGTGCAGGAAGCCCTTACCAGCCGTGACGTAGAGCTAACTGAAGAGGCAAACCTGCGTCTTTCTGGAATGCAGGGAAATGGGCATTCTGCGAGTTGGTTCCATCGGTGACTCAGATGCTGTGACCTCTCCAGAAGAATGTACGCATTCACAGTGTCTTTCTTAAGAGCCCTGGTCTCAGAGCTCTAAGCAAAAAATTAACATAAAACTCGAACCACAGAAACATGGAGTCCTTGTAAACCTCTCATGGCCACCGTTTTATGATGTTTTTCTCCATTTCCCCACTTTTGATCGCTTCCAAACCCCTCCAAAATCTGCCTGCTCAAACCACACCCTACACTATCTCTTTTACACTTGAAGCCAAATCTGGCATCAATGTTTTGTCTGCTCAGCAGGAGAGTAATTTCAACAATCTCCTGCTTTTTATAAGATCAGTTTATTCTTCCCAATATAATTAGTTTCAGATGAACCCAGTCGCTGTTTCCGGCCTGGTTCCACACTGGTATGAGCAAGGAGAGCAGATACTTCCTGTTGCACTATTTTTTAGGCAAAAAAAATTGGGTACTACCATAGGTCCAGATCGGAACCATCAGAATTTTTTTCTTTAAAATATAGCTGTTTTCCCAGCCTCCCAGAGTTTAGGACTTTCAATTTGTCCCAAAGTTGCTGAATGGGTTTTGATAACCTAGATTCTCAAAGAGATGGACTGAAATTATGATCCTGAGTATTTTCTCAGTTTACTTTCAAAAAGGTTCAGATGAACTATTCCTCAATTTATCAAACTATAATGTCAACAAGAATATAAATCTTATGAATATAACCAGTGCTGTAGCCCTGCAGACATACAGAGGTTGCAAACAGGAAGCCAACTGTGTTGTCTTAACTTAATTAGCTTTAGGGGATAATAACTACTGACAGGTAAGAAAATATACTGGCTGCAAGCTAAGGATATTAGAGGAGTAACTCTGAAAATCTCTGCTGACAATGGTGCGGAGAAATCAGGCAAAACATTATTTTTATAAACAGAATGATGGAGATGATCTGTACGAAGCATAATCAAAACAGTCACCGTCTCAAGTTACACCCAGGAGTTTTCCTTTAGGTCTCCCATATGCACCTAAATCATCACCTCCTGTGCATTTTGACTCATTCATTCAGTACCAGATGGTGAGTATTTTCACCATCATAACCTCAAGTTAGCCTATACATAAATCTCAGCATCTCTGAACTATGATTTCGGATTGGAGTCACCTTGATGCATATATGCTTGGAGATCTTAAGTTGTGAGTATCTCTTAGTGTCTTAGAGTTTCGCCTGTTCAAATAGAAAGCAATCTCCTCTCTGCTTTATCACGTAACAACATGATCTCTTATGGCTTATCTTACCTTGACATGTACGGCCATCTGCAGAGATTGTGAAACCCTGTTCACAGACACAGTGAAAAGAACCATCTGTGTTTAGACACTCTCCATGAGGACCACAGAGTCCAGGCTGCTCACATTCATTTATATCTGGAATTGAAAAGAGATTTCCATATACTTGAAAAAAAATGTTTTGTTTTTCTATGATATCAAATGTACAGTAAAAAAATCTACTACAAAATTGTCAGACACATGTATGTGGCACAACTACACCATCTGTACATATTCCAGACCAGCCATAAGACAAGCTGGGCTTCCATGAGAGAGAAACTAGGTTGAATCACATGAAATAGCCAATGTTCAACCATTTTGACCTACCAAAAAAAGCAATTACACAGGTTCGACCCAAAGCTACCCTTATTTTAGACAGAGTAGAGACTTGAGGAACAGCCTAATGAGATCAACAACCCCTCTGAGAAATATTCATCCCCGTGAGAAAACTGTGTCCTCCTATCCTCTCTGACTGCCATGTACACAACTCTGTTGTGGCCCATATCCCGTCACATCCGTGCCTACTGATCCCTAGGGTGTGAACTACTGAAGAGCAAGGATAGGCTCATCTCATTTACAGTTTTGGTTCATAAACTACATATCACTAATGTCTGCTGACTATATTAATGAAACAGACTCCAATCTATATTTCACTGAAAATGGATTTAAAAAATACAAGAGAAAGGACTTATAGACCAGAGAAGTCTAAAAATTCCTATGGTTTGCACAGCTTAGTGATGAAATAGGTGAATGGGGGTCAACTGCTTAGCACGGTATCTAACACACTAAGGGTCGAAACTTAAGGGTCCGACTTATGACAAACCATGCTGTAGTTATACTGTGCTGTACATCTTACACTCTGCTTGTTCTCAGGGAAGAGTGACTATGCTCCCGTGGCCAAAGTCAGAATGCACCCCTGAACACCGATAAAAGCATGAGGTTTTGGTGTAAGTTTGGTGATCCTTCAAGGCAGTCCCAAGTGTACTGGCTAAGAGCACCCAACCTGACAACATAAACAATCCTGGAGAATAGCTCCTTTGTTCACATTGGTGCAAACACATGCAACTGTTTATTTTACACTGTGTTTTAATTCTTTCAACTCTCCTATGTCCCTCACTATATTGATTTCTCCTTGAGAAGTGCATATTTTAACTCTGAGTCTCCACCTTCTACTACAGCACATTAACAGTGTATTATAAATGCCCACAAGATTTCATAGTTATGTTCATACTCTACTAACTGAACAGTGACTGGCTAAGGTTCTCTTAGTTAAATGTGGTCATAAAACTATCACAGGGCCGCAGCACCATATAGGCAAGCAGTCCTACTAAGGCCATTTTCCTATCTTCCTGAAGTCTCTAAGACCATCCATTATCTCTGACTAAAGAGGTCCTTGCTCACCCTCTCAGAAACCCATCTTTAATTCAATTAAAAACATTTACTGAATGCTTCCTACGGGAATGCTGACTAGGATGGGGCTCTTACCATTATGAAGTTCACCATATAACAGGGAAGGCAAGAACCAGCATGAATAACTACAAAGCTGTGAGCCTTTCCTAGTGACTTCTAGAACATTCGAAGCCACCGATCCTGCAGTTCTCTGCCACCAGAAAGTCATCCCTTTCCCAGCATCCAGGATCTCCTGGGGCTTTTCCTTTTACACTGTTGATCTCATTGTGCAACAGAAATTCTGGCAATATCATTGATTTATCCATCTCTCTATATTAATCCTGAACTCTTTATCCTTCCATCTGCCACATAATTCAGACTAGTTGGCCTATTCATTGCTAAATCAAAATAATAAGTCAAGCAGGAATTACTCATTTTCTTAAAAATCCTTCCATTCTTGTTGTCACTAATTTTAAAATATTTCAAGGAAGAGAAATAAATCATTTTCTACTTAAGTATTTCTCAATATGATTCACACTGAAAAATTCACTGCTTTTGCAAAAATTTCTGATATCTTTCAT
The DNA here is from genome assembly GCA_003508835.1 of Eonycteris spelaea. NCBI lineage: Eukaryota > Metazoa > Chordata > Mammalia > Chiroptera > Pteropodidae > Eonycteris > Eonycteris spelaea. The sequence continues at coordinate 18,353,526 of PUFA01000014.1, read as the reverse complement.
TTTTGCTCTCTATTGATAATACCTTAGATCGGTAATCTCTTTTGAACTCTGACCTCTGAGCCTTCAGTTCCATTCTTTCTTCCCAACCTGTTGCCTAGAGTTACTTCTATTTGGGCAAAAGGGAGCCACAAAGTCCCACCGGTCTAGCAATCAAGCCAAAGGTCCATATTCACTTTGCGAAGCTCTAGAGGTTGTCCTGTGCCTCAGCGTGTCCCTTTAAAAGCTGCCTACTTTGCAAGTCTCACAGGGTACAATGTGCATAAAGTTCTTGCATTAAGAGAAGTCACTGATTAACAAATAATTATATAAAAAGTTTGATGACAGGAACTGAAAACGAATTCCCAGACTTTTTTCCAGGAAACCGCTAAGAAAGAACAACATGAATATCTGGAACAAGAGAAACATATGCATTCAATTTGGGTTGTACTTATTGAGGCATTTCTAAACTATGCTGCTAGTAACTCAGCTGAAAGCCAGACTATATTTAAGTTGGGTTTCTTTCATGGGTCCGAGATTCCACAGAAATTCACAATTTGGCATGTGTAAGCAAAACGTGAAACCGGAGTGTGCTCTGAATCTCAAATGCATGCTGCCACATTCCTAAAGACACGATTAACATGGAATTTCCATACTGTCTGTATAGTATCACTAATTTTGCTGGGGGAAGAGACTCTTAAACATATTTCCATTTAAGAATGCCTTACCGATTTGGAACTTTCTTCACATCATTAGGTAAGGTTTAAAGTTTACGCCTATCGCATGTTGTTATTCAAATACATCCCATGGTTATTAGCACTGTTTCATCAATTACATCTTCAGCATTAAAACAAACTGAAGTCTACACCAATCTACAGAATGCTGACATGACCATGGGATTAGATAGACACAGCTACTAACTTCGAGCAAAGAGAAAGAACGCAAAAGCTGCCTTCAGAAACAGAGCAAAAAAAAAAAAGATGATTCAAAACAAGGTAGGTGTCCATGCCATCATAAACCACCTCTGACAGAAGACAGTGGGCGACACAGCAGATTCACACATGATGTTATTAAATGGCATTAAACCTGCTTTGGGAATACTTTTTATTTATTGGGATTTAATTTTTTTAAAGCAGACATATTAATTTATTCTGAAGAGCAGGACTCACCAATGCGGTCATGAAGCCAACTTCGTAATGATAAATCATCAATAAAGCATCATATATACAGAGCAGTCACATATTCGAGAGTTGATATCAAATCACAAACAAATTAATGTACTGAGAGAAGATAGTAACACTATTAATGAATCAGATGACTGAATTGTTTCTTGTGATTTAACTCTAGATGGTTAACAAAATTTGCAATATCAAATCATGGTCCATTTATGCAAAGCCTTGGTTTTGCCTCTATTTGGTCAAAACAAACAAACAAAAACAAAAAACAACAACAACAAAAACTATGACAAGAGAGATACAAAAAATATTGCTTTTAAGCCAAAAAGTCTGTAATAAAAACAGGATTCAGATTGTTTGTTTCTTTGGGGGCATCTCTTGGCATTTTATAAAAATCAAGATTCATTTTGTTAAGTTGTAAAAGTCCCAAAATAGATATTCTCACCTAAATTTATAATTCAAATGTTCCTTCGCTACTGCATAAATCCAAGTATATTTCAATTCTGCACTGGAAATACTGAAAATATTAAATTCACCTTATTGAATCATGATGGCAAATATATGATCTCGAATGAGGTACGCAGTATTGTATTTAGATATTGGTATCAGTAAGGGAATTAATATTAAAATATCTTGAGGCAAAGGCCCATGTCTTTTCTATCTCAGTGATACACAGCTAGGTATGGATAATGATATGCATTTAGGGTGTAATATTATTCCAATACCCTGTCTTAAAGAGTAGAAACCATCTTCTCTTTCAAGAGTACTGTAATCTGGGACATGGGAAAGGAGATATAGTTTATGACAATCTAGAATAAAGAAGTCATACACATTCAGTAACAGTGAATAAAAAAAATAACTTCAACAATCCTCATTTCTGTTATTTTGAGACACATTGTGGAATTCCATAATGGTGGAAGAACGATAAGAAAAAGTATTTATCCAAGAATCAGAAATAAATATGTATAAAGGTAAATATCAAGTGTGAGTTTTCAGTGTCAAAAATAGGCATGGATTTACGAAGACGAAGAAATATAGGAGACTTACAGGGCAGCCAGGTAGGTATAGCTAAAAATGTTGGGACACAGAATCTAAACAATCTGAATTTTCAGTCTCCGCATCAACAATGACTCAATGTGTTGCACTGGGAAAAATATCTGAATCTCATGGTCTTCCTTCTTTGGGCTATAAATTCAACAATAACTGGTATGGCAATGTAGGGTACAGTAGGTGAGAAAAGATAGTGGGTTCAAAGCTCTACCACTTAATAGGGAGGAACATGCTAATTATCTTCTCTGTTATTCATGCACAAAAAATGGGTAAGAAAACCTACCTTTTAAATTCTGTAAGAATTAAATGAGGTATCTACAGCACTCAGCATATAATAGGTATTCAATTAAAGTTGTTATAATTAGTGCTGTTGTCTTATTAGTACCTTGTTTGGGAGATTAAATGTTATAGCGTTTTGAAATATTTTAAAAAAAGAAAAAAATATAAAAATCCTGTCCATAACTTTGATCAAATTATTAAAGAGGTTTTTCAGGAAGAGAAAAAGCTGGATACTGTACAAAAACAGGGATAAGGAAAAAGTCAAATATCATCTGGGGAGAAAATGAAATATGCCTGTGAAGGATCTAAAAAAGCTGGAAAGATAAACTAGAATCAAGTACCAAGGTTGGCTCTTGGAGGGAGGAGTAAATTGCAGGTGATCCCAGTTATAACACAGCATGCAAAGCAAGGCCACAGTTCTAAAGCACATGGGTTTCATTTAATACCAAGGAGCCTTGCAAAGGAGAACTACTTGCACTTGGGGTCCCAAGAAAGATATTTTAACAATACAAATGGGCATAGCTCATTTACATATCAAGCAAGTGGTAAAACCACAGATCATCATCAGGAAGCATCAAGAACTGAAGAAATATATAAATAATTACTTTAAAAAAGAGAGAGAAGTACCTTGACATCCTTTATTGTCATTTAGCTGGAATCCACCAGGACAAGTACAATCATAGGACCCTTCTGTATTGACGCAGTATCCTCCCTGGCAAAAACCACTGTCTTCCAAGCATTCATTGATATCTACACATACAATTTAAAAATTTTATATTAGAAAGACTGTATCTTAAACAATTAGGAACTTTTCTTTGCCTTTACACACAAAACTCACAGAAAAGGACATTGTTTTACGTCACTCATAACACATGATTTTAAATAAATGACAGCTTTTTAACTTTTAGATCGTTTCAAAAATGAAACATTTTGAAAGGATTTTCACTTTGAACAATACATAAACTGAAATTTTAACATCGAATGGAATTAAATGGAAGAGGAAAAGTCAAAATTCTGTAACAAAGACTAATTTATTAGGCTATATTCTTGGTGATGATAAAGAATAAAAATATTCTTTAAACATATATTGTTAAGAAAATATCGAGCACCTCTTTATACAAGATCTTGTATTATGTATAATAGGAAAAATTTTAAAAGCCTTTGGCATGGTCCCTGCACCTAAAGAGACACGATTGTTCAAACAATTTCTGTTCATAAACATAAATACATGAAATGTTAAATTGTTTTAGAAGCCTAAAACAATTTAACATAAGAACTGTCAAAATATAATTACTTGTCAACGGAATAGTTTCAACTTCAGATATCACATGAGATCATAAAGGGCAGAGAAGGAAGGCCTGATGTAACAAAAAAATCTACTTATAGCGTCTTGACAGCAGGACGCAATGTGGGGGAGGGGCAAGAGCAGCTTTTGGCAGAAAGGGATTCAGTAAGATCAAAGCTTGGTTGAAGTCACTGACTTAGCAGCTGTCACAAACAGGTTTGATGTTGCCTGGATTTTTTAATGTATATATTTATAGCATATGTGCAACTAAAAATGGTTTACGTAACCAGTAACGAGTTTTGACTATGAGCATGTGAGACAATTAATGACCCCCTCACTGCATGAACGCTAGGCAGCTCTCTCCAGAAGACTGGTTAGTACCACATTTATTCCTAGTCAGAGCTCATTATTCATAACACACTCCACGGGTCCCTCTTCTGTTGTCTGTGCAGGATTTAAATTATTAACACTGAAGAAAGCTAAGAAACAAAACCTTCTTTGTTCTCTTGGAATTTGGCATGTTGTGACATTTCTTGCAAATAATTATGATTGCTGCTAAAACAGATGGGAAGCTCCAGGAGGAAGTAAATATGGAGATTGTTGCAGTCTCTCTCATTCTCATTGTCTGGTTCAATAGAAGGGGGCACCGAATTAAATTTTCACAGAACCTAATCAATCAATTAATTGACTTCTGTACCAAGTTATTACGATGTTCATCCAGATTTAAAACGTTTCTGAATATTAATCCTAAAACATTAAACATAGCTGATGTGACTTTATCACTACTGAGGTGGGTTATCATTTTTACCTTAGGATGTTTTTCTAACTTCACTGAAGTATCATTTACATACAATAAAATGCATTTAAAGAGTCTATTTCAATGAGTTTTGACAAATGTAGATATTCTTATAATCATAATCATAAATGAGGTACAGGCATTTCTGTATCAATTTATATCTGTTCAGATCCACTACTGGTTCTTAAGTCATTGCAAATGCGGTCATTTTTTTTAAAGGAACTGATGAGATATCTTTGTAAGGTTGTCATGCCATAGTGCCAGGTATAAAGCTTGGTAATGTTTTCTTTTGACTCTTCTTCCAATCTGACCTTAAAATCTCTGTTTCTTATTAACCTAATGGCCTTGGGTATCATAATTGCCATAAAAGAGATAGTAATGACCATGCACAGCTAAGACTGATAACAGCATGGGGAACTTAGTGTTTCCTACAAAGTTTGAATACGCCAACAAAAGTTTTATTTGCCAGTTAACTGACCCTTGGTATATCAAGATTTGTAAAAGTAGAGCCAAAGTTGACAATAGGCTTTTAGATTTAGATTCTGTGAAAATAATACTTAAGCCCCAACGCCTGCTAATTTCATGATTTTGAACAGGGATTGTACCAAATGGGGATAAATTCTAGTTTATTGTTTATGAATCTGTGTCATAGAACATGGACTAAATTAATAAACTGGACCAACCGTTAACAAAAAGAAAGGTACAGGCATTTCCAGAGTCCCAAAAGGTTTCCTTGTACCCCTTCTGTTTGGCTGCTTCTGCACGGCATAGTGTTTTTGAGATTCATCCAAACTGTTGTGTAGATAGCTCGCTCCTCTTCATTGCCTGAATGTCCCATAATTTGTTTACCCATTTGCCTTTTGATGAGTATTTGGAGTGTTGCATTTTGGCTATTATGAATAAAGGTTCTATACACATTCATGCCTAAGTCTGTGTGTGAACATCTGCTTTTATTTTCCTTGAGTAAACTCTTAGGAGTAGAATGGCTGGGTGACATAGTAGCTTTAACTTTTGAAGAAACTGTTTTCTAAAGTGGCTGTCCACTTCACACTCCCACTGGCAGAGCATGAAACTTCCAGCCGATCCACATTTATTCTGCGGCTCTGTGGCTATTCTAATGGGTGTCGAGTAGCAGGTTGGTTACTAGATCTACCTTTATTTCTTTGCTCTGTAGGAAACTGAAATAATGATGAAAAGGCATATTTGGTTATTAGCATTATGTTAAAAAAAAATCTCAATTCAAAAAAAGATCAAGGAGAATCCTGAGAATATGACTTTCGGCAACTAGAGAAACACTTTGTTCCCTTCCATGTTTGCCTCAAGTTGTGAAAATGAATTTTCATTCATTTTCCAAAATCTGAGAGAAATAATGAATTTGAGGAAAAGAAACATTAAGTGTTCAAAAATAATTGTGCAGACTTTTAAACTTAGTGCATTATGTTAGAGACTGGTTAATTTTTTTTTTTTGCAAGACCTCTATCTTCAAAAGGAAAAAGAAAAAAGAGTAGGTTGAACATTAAAAGAGCCCAACATGAGACTGTCCTTCACTGCCACTCAGGATGGTGTGAAAGACAGATAACTTCTAGGACATGGGCAACAGGCTTTAGCGATAGTCAATCCTGATCACTCTTCTCCTGAGACTGAGTCTGTCAAAGTCACCAGTGACCTCCACCTTGCCATGGTCAATTTCTAGTCCTCTTTGTGCACAGCAGTCATGTTTGACACAGCTCATCACTCCCTGCTCTTTGAAATACCTTCCTCTCTTGGATTCTGGTTTTCCTCCTTCCCCACATGTCACTTTCCCCTCGAACCCCCTTGCTTATTCCCACCCATCTCCTCACTTCTCAACATTGTAGGGCCCAGGACTGTCTGTGGATCACTTCTCTCTTCTAAGGACCTCACTCCCTTGGTGATGTCTTACAATTTAATGGCTTTAAACAGGGTCTCTATGTTGATGACTCCCAGCCTAGAAGTCACCTCTGAATTCCAAATATATAGGTGTGACTGCCTTTCATGTATCTTCATTCGAATATTCATTATAGGGATCACAAGTTTAAACTGCCCCAGTCAGCAGCTAATGCCTCCCAGGAGGCCTGCTCCCTTGGGGCCTCTGCATATGCTATTCCTTTGAACAAAAAGCCCTTCCTCTAAATAATCAAATGTCATCATTTCAGGGAGGCCCCTGCTTGCCTCCTTATTTAAAAATCACTATCCTCCCTCCCTCGGCTCTCTCTGTATACACCTCTTTTATTTTTCCTCCATAACATTTATTGCCATTTAACAACCTATATATTTTGCTTACTCATGTTTATTGTTATCTCTGTCACTAGAATGTAAGCTCTATGAGGGCAGGAATTTTTGTCTGTTTGGTGGATTACTGTATGTCCTGTGCCTATAATGTGCCTGGGACATATTTAGCACTCAATAATATTTGTTGAATGAATGCATTAATGCATGATTCCAACAAGGAAAGAAAGACTATCGCTTTTCCCCACCTTTTTGATTTGGTTCACAAAGAAAGGACCAAAAAGAGAGGGGCTGCAGGAAGACAGAGGAAATCAGGAATCGTTTTTCTCAGGTTTTTCAAGGAATTAGTAGGCAGCCACCACAGTGAGGGGCTAGGGAAGGTGCTATGGTAGGCATGGAATCAGAGACTGTGCCTGGAAGGGGAACAAGTCAGAGGCAGAGCCTTTGAAAGGTTGAGACCCGAGACTGCTAATACCAGGACAGCTGAGGTAACCCCATTATCAGAGACGAAGTGGCTACCGAGCACGCTGGAGTGCGGAACGCACAGCCACGAACGCAACGCCTGGGGTTCTGACTCTAGGAGCCCAGCAGCAGGACTGCAGAATAACACTGTAAGAAAACAAGGTCCTTGCCAGAGCTATTAGAGGGAAATTACACATGTAAATATAAAAGCCAACAAGAAGATGGCTCTCCTTCCCACAGCTGTGAGAGGCATGTGAACAGTCCGAGCTCAGCTAATTACAGCTAAATACCACTGGGGAGGATCGGAAATAGTACCAGTTGCGAATGAGCAGGCTGAAGTGCTAATATAGTTTCAGGGGAATTCTGACTTAGTTGGGTGGACTCCAGTCCTATTTCTAACCTACAACAGTAGGGAAATTAGCCCTGACTTTATGGCGGGGAAAAAAAAAGTGCCAATTATACAACTCCAAAAGAAGCTTTCGCCTGGAACATAACAGCATCTTATAAACATATATATGAATAATGACGAGCAAGTTGGATATAAAGTGTTTGTTCGGCTTTTTCTGGAATAGAAATTTTTAAAATAAAAGTCTTGGACTTCTGATACGATGGTTACACATAAAGAAACAGACAAAAGAAAGGAAGATGCCCTCTAATGAGGACCCATTTCCTGGACCTGTCAGAGGCATGGCCACCCCTTGGCTAGGCCAGGATTGGGGCAGAAAGCCTTCAGTGCCTTAGAGGTGCCTTGCCTCCCACTTATTTCCGCAACAGTTCTTCCATGACTGGTTCCCCCCAAGACTGCCTATCCCACCTTGGAATGCCACTATGCTGGCCATTAACATTTACTTGTATGTTCCCCAAACACGGTTTTTCACACAATCGAATTTTATTACACTGATTTATCACTTGTTTGACCATTTGCCTATTTTTCAATAGGTATGTTGATTACAACTTTTCACTGGTGTCAGAAGATGATTTACTGATTCCCTGATAATGTAGAGTTCACAGCTCCTGAGACTGTCGTCGCTGTCCTCCGGAAAGCCTGTGACTGCTTGTGTCAAGTTCTCCGGTCAGAGAAGCAGGAGGCTATAAACTACAATGGATCCTTCCCAACCGACTGGGCCTGGGAGGCAAAAAAGTAGCTGGGGCCATTAAAATATGGGCTACAAAACCATTCACTAAATAGTTCATCTACTTCCGGTGGGGTTCAGTCCCTCACTCAGAAACTCTTAACTCTCCATGTAGGGCACAGACCTGCTACATTCTGGTGTCATAACAGACAGGGTCTAAATTCAGCAAACCAGCCAATGAGCTGGAAAAAAACTATTACAGAGAGAATTCACAAGTGACAGACAGGTGACAGATGGGTTCAGCATCCCTGACCACTTCAAAGAGGTTCCGACCCATGGCAGGCAGTGAAAAACTGGTCAAACGATAGACAGTCAAATACATGGTGATGGAAAGAGACTAGACTTTGGGTGGCGAATACAATACAGTATACAGAAGTGTAATAGAGAACTCTGTACTTGAAACCTATATAATGTATTAACCAATGACACCCCATTAAGTTAAATTAAAAACTAAAGCATCCTTGAAAATGGTAAAAAAAAAAAAATAGTGGTTAATGATTGACTAGTGCTGTATACAGGGGATGTCTTTTAGAAATATTTTATGCAAAAAGCTCAAAATTGAATTAAAGTTTGGCTCTTAAAAACATTTCGGTTATCTGGAAAATTAACTTGGATTTACTTTAGTGGAATATTTGGATACTGGTCCTGCAAACTAAGGTGTTACAGCTCAGAACTATATACCCAAGACAAACCCTCTACAGCTGAGAAAAGTTAAACTGGTTCTTTACCCATTCGGCTGGCACAATTCTTCCAAAACAACAGCTCCAAGCGATACAAAGAAAAACTAAGTTTCACTCCCTTCTTGTATTATTTGTGTGATCATGGGGAAAATATTTGCAGGGAGCTAATGTCCTCAACTGCAAAGTCAGAAGACTGGGCTAGAGGACAGATAACTCCCAGCTACCCCTCTGATTCTGGCATTTCCTGATTTCTGATTCTGCAATCGGGAGCAATTCTCACCTTCACAGTGGTCCCCAAGGGTGGATGCTCTGTAACCCTGGTCACAAACACAGCGGAAGGAGCCCTCTGTGTTCCTGCACTGCCCATTAGTGCAGAGATGCTGGTGCTGGCATTCATCAATATCTATGAGCAAGAGATGAGAAGGAAACTGGAAAAATGGTGCTTTATACACATTTTTAATTATTCATGCAAGGGGAATCTATAAACTACCTTGTTTATAATTAAGTTAGATTTTTCATTGTGTGAATTAAACTGATCTTTAGTAAAAAGTCATTAATCCCTCAGTAAGGAAAAATCCAGATGAATTTAAAATTTTAATCAATGTATTAAGGATCTATGTATATTTATTCCACTGTTCACTGATACTTGGCAAATACTCTGCTGTAATCTGTAAGCCTCTACTAAACTTCTTAGATTTCTTTGATAGATCCTATGATAACACTAAGTTTAAAACATTTAGGCCTATAATAGTCTAGTGCAGAGGGCAGTCCACTACAGCTCAGTGCCTATTACTGGATATAAAGTTTTACTGGAAACCAGCACTACCTGTTCATTAAGTATCAGACCGGTGACTCTGACCCCTGATCGAAAGCCTCATCGCACACACATCATTTCTTTTTCACCAATTTACACATCGGCCCCCTAATAATCAGTGTTCTGGTTCCATCTCTTTCAATAACAATGATTTTCTGGCCAAACCTAATGGCCATTCCCTCCTCTCAGCCCAGTTGATGTCTACATTGCTGGTGAATCTCTCTTCCTTAATCTACATATACCTGGTTTAGAGATTATTCGTTCTAGAATCACAGTCCCGAGTCAGGGTCACACACATACATGCATCGTATCCAATACAAAAAGCACAATAATATACTGCATGTATTCAATTAAATCAGACTTCATTATTAGAGTTTAATTATTCATCATTAATTTAATGTCCATCATTAGATTTTAAGTTTTTTGAGGGCAGGATTATATCTACTGCAGCCTTTACTACTTCTTACATAACCTAGTGTATTACAATTAGCATGCATTCTATTCATGTTATTAATAGGCTTTGTTTATAACGTTTGAGTATATTTATCCGCTTCTGGCAATGTGATTTTATGAGTAAACACAAACGTCAGTTTCCACAGGGACCCCGCACCATCACTGTACCCATTATTTTGGTTATCACAGCCTTTTGCATCTAAGATTGGTTTGCCCTATTGATAACCTGGTGGGTGGTTCTGCATGTCTCTGGTGGTGACATCACAGGCTCTTCAAAGGAAAGGACCATGAATATTATGAGCTTATTACACTATGTGTAGACCTCATCTCTTATTATACATTGTAGTTTTCTCTGCACAGTAAGCATTTGATAAACTAAGGTCAGGAGTTATAAAAGTATAAAACTTTGAGAGGGACTCAGAATCTAGAACCAATTACTTATCTGTATATATGAGTGTGTTTGCGTGTGTTCTAATATTCTCCACTTTTAGACCAGATATTGTAAAGACTTTCTACATTCCAGAAAGGGATAATTGGGAAAGGTTTTAATACTATTGGCAGAACTCTCTGTGGTGCCACCATATATTGTCTCTAATAACACCGTCTCAGGAGACCTTTTTGCTCATCGAATATTCAAAGTTTATATATAAACATGGATATGATTTGTTTCCTTATAATAAAACTGATTTGTATAGTGCATATTCTGTTCTTACCTAAATGATATTTAAATGACATTTCTTTTCAAGAACACGGTTGTGCTTGTCACAGTTGATAGCATAATACCTTGAAGCTCAAGATGCATATATTTATTGAGAAATGAAGTAATTTTGTATAAATTTCAATGAAAAAAATTTTAAAGTCTAAGGTCAACCCCAGTGTGACCCAAAATCCTCACTACCATCTGTAAGAATGGGATATATTTATTTCAGTCCTGGTGAAAAGTCTTTTTTAGTGATTTATTTTTTTAAAGGAAGAAATTTAAAAAGCTAACTACACACAAAATTCGGGTCATTAACATTCCATAGCAAAACAGGTTGATACAATAACTTAACTGCTGAAATCCTAGTACGTAAAACTTCTAAATGAATTTAATAAATTAATTTTCTGTGGTAAGGGGTTACAGGGAGCCATAACTTTTCTTCCTAATATTAATGCTCATCTACTGATCACTAACACCGTATTTTTCAAATTTAAACTTTTTTCATTCTGTTTTACTGACTTTCCTGACCTAAGTTTAAGTACTTTGCTTTCTGGCACTATAAAGCAATCAACATCTGTGTACTTTTTCATTTTATTGAGTGCACAATTTTCCAGGCCAAGTGCCTGAAATCGCAGCAGTGCACGGTGTCACACCCCTACCTTCACACTGGTCTTTTGCTGCCGACAGCTGGTACCCCTGCCCACAGATACACCTGAAGGAGCCCTCGGTGTTTTTGCACTGTCCATTTATGCATAGGTTCCCTTGCTGACATTCATCAATATCTGTAAACACAAACAATGACAACTGTTATAAGTAAGGTCATATCTAGAAGACCCGTTTAGCTCAACTCTGGGATCACAAACCAAGCTACTGTCCTCAGAGCTTTCCATTTCCAAGTTGGCCTTTTTAGGCATTAGACACAACAACAACAAATTTTATAAACAAATTAAAAAAAAACTACTCGGGAGAATGCAACACTCTCTACAATGCATTCTGGGGTAAGGATTACAAAAACAATAGTATTTCCTATATGAGACTTTATAAATTTTAGTATGATTCAGCCCACCAGTGTTCTTCATATAAACCTCAGTATGCTGAACTATAGAATGGAAATTGTTACAGACAAATTTATGAGCAAGTTAAAGCTACTTTTAATATAACATCAAGCCCTTCACCATCTCTCTTATACTTCAGATAGAGCATAAACACAATATGAAATCTTTTAGAGTTGAAAACAGAAGACAGAAACTCAAGTATAAATAATGACAATCTGGCAGTTTGTAGACCTGTAGAGAGTTTCAGGAAAGAAGGCAGAATAAAAACTCTACCAAGAATTTAAAAAAATAAAACCAAAATATAGGCAGTTATAGAGAGGAATAGACATTTCTACTGTATTTAGAAGATGCTGAAAAGCATAAGGTCAAACACTCATATTAGAAGACACTGACTTCAAAGAAACAAGGAAAGCTAAGCGAAATGATATCATGATGACAGCTGCTGGAATGCCAAAGGAGAAGGCGGTAAGAATTTTTTTAAATGCCTTGATTAAACATAAACTTATTGACTGAGAAAATATAATCCTTTATAAGTGTTCTAAAAAAATGTCATGTACACAATTTATACAAATGACCCATCAGTAACTTGGGAACACTTATGGTATAAGTGGTTAGTATTCTACTTGTTTTTATTTGGCCATTAGGTTGGTCTAATCTAATTAGATAATTCTGTCTTGAACAGATGAAAATCATACCAGCCCTAGACTCAGAGGCGGAGAAAGGAGCTGTGATCTAAAAAGAGCAGAATTTGTTTTAAGAAAACTGTGTCTTAATGATCAATGTCTATTGTTTTCTTCCAAAAAATATCTTATTTAAAATGCATCTAAAAGTTTTTCCCAGGGGAATTCAATTAACTGCACAGTCATCACCCTCAAGTATTACTGACAATTACCTGTTTCCTGAGCAAAGTTGCATTTCCTAACCTCTCATGAGCCATTGACCTTTTGAATTTTATCCTGATATAAACAAGGTCTTGGGTTATCCCATTTCCTGAAAAAGCTTACATAAACTAGTAATGTAAATGGAATTCAGGAATTTGTTTCTTATTTAATTTTATGCGGAAATGAGTGTACTAGAAACTTCTGTTTCACTTTTTGTGTTATTGATCCTGTTTATTTATAAATAAGTCCTGGCTACCAACTACTGACTGCCGACAGAGAAATTAAAAAGCAAGCTGGATTACATTTTAAGAACTATTTTATGTCCTTCCAACACACTCTAAGTCCATTAGCTTTAGGAATGGTCAACAGCAAAGAATAGCCTACACCATATTTCTTTCAGCACATTCTACAAAATACTAGCAATCTCTCCGCTGAAGAACTTCAGACCAGTAACAGTTCATGTATCTGGTTAGATCTCATGTAGCGTCTGACATTTTTAATGCCTTGGACTCTTTTTGACTTTCTCAAAGAGGATGACAAATTAAGCATTCCCATGCGAAGATGTCTGCTGCAAGAATACACCCTCCATTCCAAGTACTGTTGGGATGAGCCAGACATATCTTACATAAATTACTCATTTATATTGGGAAGAATGTCAGAAGTAATTCATTGTAAGTAATGACATACACATTTGGAATAACTTGAGGCAACCCAGTTATCTTGAATAAGGTGATCTTTGGGCACTTAAAACAACCAAGGGTAACAGAGGCAGTTTAGTTCTATAGATAAAAAGGCATTTTTCTTTTCAGATGAGGGACAAACTCCCTATGACAAAAGAAAGCTTTCCAAAAAAACGGAGGCACACAAGATGAATGTCTTATCTCTTTTGTGCCAAGAGAGAAATAGAAAATATCATTCTCTGTGAAAGATATTTAAAGGACACTTTGCACATATAACTATGACAAGTCCAGTTCAGAGTTAAAATAGAGATTATCTCTACTTATTTATAAATTTAGGACATACAGTACTACAATGTACAGATATAGGGGCATACAAAGACATAGGTACAAAATCTACAAAGAAACAAGTAGAAATGAATTAATACATTAGATAATGTATTTGCAACCTGAAAAAAGTCATCAGTACATTTAGTGAGGCGAAGACAAAGTCAATATTTAGGACTATCAGCAAGGTGTGATGGGCAGAGTTGCAAGAATGTTAAATAAGGGACAGATTTATGACCTGGGAAGAATCTGACATCTGTGAGCTGATGTGGTTGGGAAAGATTATGAAATAATTAAAGAAAAAGACTGTTACATAATTTATTATTGTAAAAAGGAAGGACTTTTCTTGGGGAGTGAGGAAACAGTTAGTGGATATGTAGGCTTCAATCCGGACTGCAATGGAATGCCCACAGGAGACTCAGAGTAGAGGGTAAGGATAAACAGCAAGGGGGGTAAGAGCCCTTTCCCACCTCCAAGCTTTGGCATGTGCTGTTTTCTCTGGCTGTTAAGTTCTCCTCCCCTTTGTATTTAATAATTTAAAACCAAGTTCAGATGGCAACACCTCTGTGAGGCTCTCTCAGAAGCACGCAAGCAGAATTAGTCACATGCTTCTTGGCCTTAATAGAACTTTGTACATGTTTATAATTTGGCAAATAACATTACCAGCTACAATGCGACATGATCTGCCCCTACATTCTCAATCTCCATGTACTATCTCTGTTTCTGTATTATTTTATGTAATCCTGACATCAACCCCAGTAGTACCATTATTGTTGCTTTTTTGCAGCTGAGCAAGTAAGGCTTAGTGAAGAGAACTTGTCTAAGCTCACACGGCCTCTGAGTGTCCAAGCCACAATCTGATATATTACTTTAAAAAAACCCAAAAAACTAAACTCTGGATTTTATTCAGATTTCACCAGATTTTCCATTCATGTCATTGTTTTGTTTCGGATTCCAATTCAGGGTACCACATTACACTTAAGTGTCTTGTCTCCTCAGTCTTTCCTTGTGTTTCTTGTTTTCTGGTTTTGTCTTGAGGGTATGAGCCAGAATCTGTATGTATGAGTAGAATGTCCCCAGTCTGGAGCTGTCTGATATTTTTTTCATGATTAGACTTGAGTGACAGGCTTTTGGAAAGAATAGCACAGAGGTGAAGAACCCTAGTCCTCACAATGTCAGGGGTATGTGGCATCACTGATGACGTTATCCTTCATCATTTGGTAGTTTATTATCTATAATTATCTGTTGCAGGTTTGCATCTCTCTCGAGGAATCAAAATTCTCTGAAAGATCCCAGCCTCTCAGTAACATCTGCAGGTGAAAACAGTGCCTGGAACATGTTGGCTCCTTGATGCACTGGGGGAAGGAAAGAAGGATGAAGAGAAGCTTTTGCCGCAGAGTGCCTCACAGACTGAAAAATATGAGTGTTCCTAGGAATGGCGTCAACTGATGATGTGAATTCTGGAGTGCTAGGGAGACCTATTAGAGAGGAGCAGCCTCAGCTGAGATGCCAATGGCCAAGAGTAAGGGAGTGGTAATGAGTCATTCATTCAACATGTGTTTACTCTGAGCATTATCCACCTAGAGAGTCCAATCCCTGAATATTAGGGATGACATGAGGTCTGGAAATCTGAGATTAATTATGTAAGGTTGCAAGGCACAGAATATTCCTAG
This sequence comes from Eonycteris spelaea, assembly GCA_003508835.1. Taxonomy (NCBI): domain Eukaryota; kingdom Metazoa; phylum Chordata; class Mammalia; order Chiroptera; family Pteropodidae; genus Eonycteris; species Eonycteris spelaea. The sequence continues at coordinate 18,337,863 of PUFA01000014.1, read as the reverse complement.
GGCAGTTGTGACATCAATCTGGATGGCTCAGATAATGCAAGTTAAATAAAGCAGTGGTGACAAATAAATCTGGAATAGGGAGGATGGATTGCAAGAGTTTTCATGAATAAGCTGATAAAAGGAAGCAGGCACAGTGAGAAGAAAAAGGCACATCACAGGACGTGGCAATAAACTAGAGACAGCCATTGAATAAAGATGAACAATGACTTTTAATGTCTGAGGCCTTCATCCACCATTAACTCTGTGTATGAGGGAAGAAATAATACCTTTCAGATGATTCTCATGTTTCATCTGGTCTAAGATGCCTGGCTTAAGGAGTGGGTAGGAAAGCTGTGGATGTGGGCCAGGAGGAAAAGGACCAAGAGAAAAGGAAGATGGGTCTACTTTACATGCCCCAGTGGGACTGGCGGGTAGTCTGCTGTATGCAAGAAGAAAGGCACCAAATTTCAGATGTCTGAATTCTCTACTGCCAGTGGGAGATTCTTCAATTTGATAAATGGGAAAAGATAGTGACATAAATTTACAAAATAGGAAATATGAATGTTTAATTGTTCATTAGAAGTTATTATCATTACATCATTAAGATTATATTAAGGCACATTACTTATTATAATGAGATAACTTTAATAATTAGAAGTGTTTGGGGAATTATCAAAGAAAACAAGCATTAAAAATATTAAACCTTGTAAAATAAACATACATCCTAAAAGTTAAAATTTACTATCCTCTTAAAACAGTAAAAAAACTCAGACCATCTTATTCATGACTCCACTTCTGTGAATAAAGAAGTAATCCTAAAATTCAGATATAGGTGTCTTTTTTTAAAAAATGAGACTGTTAATTTTTTTTTTTTCACATACTGATGAGAAGCTGGGAACAAATACGTTCATTCAACACCTGAAGAACAGCAAGTAAATGGTGATACAGCAATATACTGGGATGTTATGCAGCCTTTTAAAAATAACTTTGAAGAGCATTGATGAGATGTGACATGCTTACATATACTATTAAGCTACAAAAAGCAGAATTCAAAATTGTACACAGACGGTAAAATAGTCATAAGATATAAATATCTTGGAATGAGATTATGATATTGTACCTCGTCTTTTTTATCTTTCTGCGTCTGCTAAGTTTTATACAATGACCGTATGTTGTTTTTATTTAATTTTTTGTTCATAGAGAATTTATTTATTTATTTAAATTTATTGAGGTGATATTGGTTAATAAAATTATAATAGCAATTTCACTGAGGTATAATTCACTTACCATGCAATTCACCTATTTACAGTGTATGATGTTTTTAGTATGTTCACAGAATTGGGAACCTGCATATATCATTTATATGAGAAACATTTTAAATAAATAGATGTATAGTTTATAGATGCTCTGTAAAAACACACTGCCTTCCTTTATGTAAACAGATATGGTCTGTATTTAACCACTTTCACAGATGCCAATGAAAAGGTGCCCCAAGTAGCTCAGTCAAAATAAATGACAGGTAGCATGGTCCCTCTTCTAAGGCTCGTTGCTCTAATAGACTCTTAATGGAAGTTCAAATAAACATGAGAAATTCGATCACAGTATTTACCTTTGCAGTGCTTGTGGTCTGGAGTCGGGGTGTAGCCTTTGTGACATGAGCACCTGTAGGAGCCTTCAAGGTTGGAGCAAGTCCCGTTTGTGCAGACCTTTGGTTCCAGGCACTCATCCACATCTTGAAAAATGTTGCAGGATGGAAAGGGAAAAAAAGACAAAACGCTGAATGTAATTAGAAATGGAAATAATGGATCTTTACAAGATGAGTGGCTTCTTTAAGCTAAGCTTTCAAATTCACGCTGAGAAGGAAAAGCTCTGGTATGAGCTGCATGTATGATGGGTCTATTCCTTAACACGGTTTTTGCAAAGTAACTCAAAAATGAACCAAATATTTTTTTATGAATAAATTCGACAGAAGACTTACTGTAAGGGGAAGGAAGAAAGGGGAGTTTTAGAGCCACACCCCTATAAAATAAAATACTCCAAGGAATCGAAGATGTGTCGAGGTCTACTTGGGGGACTGATGAGTTCTGCAGGATGTGAAGATTCCCAGAGGCCAAAGATGACTCACCACCCAGAACAAACACAGGAAAAGTATAACAGAAAAGTGAAATAAAAAACTTTAATAAAATGTCCTAAGATGGTACTGAATCGGTATCATAGAAAATAAGCTAGGGGACAAACATACGCCTATCTAAGCGGTTTGAAAGTAAGATATAGGCGGAAGGGTGAGATAAAATAATAATAATAATACTAATCTTTACCGGGCACTTGACTGACTACAGACACTAAAGGCTTTACGTGTATCATCTCATTTAATCCTAACAAAATCCAGAGAAGCTAAACATTTTACAAAGAAAGGAACCAAGGCTTAGAGAAGTTCAATAGCTTGCCCAAGGCCACATAGGCAATGGCAGCTCTGAGATCTGAATCCAGTCACCATAAACTCCAAAACCCATCCTTTATCCTGACTGTAAGTTTCCAGTATAGACAAAGTTAAGTCTAGTGACAGTAAAAGGAGAATTATGAGTGTATGTTTGGTTTTTTTTATTTGCTAACAGCATTTATATAGAAAGTAATCATTTAAATGTTCAGTGATTTCACTCAACAAACATTCATTAGTTCTGATGAGAACACTGTTCATTCAAAGGAAAAACTGGAGTTCTGTGCCTCATCTGAAGGCCCTTGGGAACGTCCGCTGTATGTTGTAGTGGGAAGGCCTATAATATAGTATAAATAAGCAAACACTTAGAGGAAACACAAACCACAAAATGCTATAAATACACAGCATTGCGATTTAAGTTAATTTTATATGCAATCTATAACTTAAGGCATCTTAATCACAAGGCAGACAAACGATAAGGAGGAAAAGGCCCCTGACTGCATTCATTTCATTTTACAGTGCTCACCACAAAAGCATGAGAGCTTTCCAGCCTCCCGATGGCAACAGGCAGGGTCCTGAACACATTAACAGCAGAGATCGAGTTTTATGTCTGCCATCCAGAATTCAGACTGCATTCATTTGCGCTGCATTTCATTAAAACTATATTCTGTCTTACAACGGAATTCAGAAATAAAGCATTACCAAAATAAGACCAAGGGGTGTGTGTGTGTGTGTGTGTGTGTGTGCGCGCGCGCACACGTGGGTGTGTTCCATATGCATCTTGAGAACAATTGGCACTGCCTAGGTGTTCTACCCTACTTTCACAAAAGCACAAATTGTGGTGAACTGACCCTACCCCACGACAGAAAAAATAGCACTTCCAGACTGATTCATTATTCATTCTTCCTTTGGTTGTGGGAATCCAGTTTTGTAAACACAGAAAGCAAACAACTTGAAAGAAGCCAAATATTGGAGCCAAAGTAAATAATGGGACAGAGTGAGCCTAGAAGCTAAGCATGAAAATTCCTGACAGCAACGTAAAAATGTCATGTCCAGTATGTGGATTGGTTTCAAAAATGTTAACAATGTGAAAAATGTATGGATTGCTCTCTTTAATCATTCATGCACCAGGGACTTATGGGGCTGCAGAATGTAAGAGTAAGATTGGCTTAAGGCCATAGCTTCTCTAGTTAAAGTAAATTAAGAGACGTTACGGATATTCATGAGATGTTTGTGAAAGTTATATTTTGCTAGGCTGCTACCATGATTAACGAGGCAGCAGAATGCCTTGAAATGTCTAGGGTAGCCTGATGTGTTTACTCTTTGCTTATTACAGACATAATTGCACAGAACCAGGATCCTATCAAATCGATCATTTACACGTAGATCGAATAATTTGAATTGAAATGAGTACTTGGCATTAATGAAGCTTGTGCACTTAAGGAAATAACCATAGAGCAAAATATCACTAAAGAATCTCTACATGGGGTCAAAAGCACAAACTTCCAGCTCTAAAATAAGACATGGGGATGCAATATACAGCACGGTGATTATAGTTAATAATATTGTATCGCACTTTTGAAAGTCACTAAAGTAGATCTTAAAAGTCCTCATCACAAGAAAAAAAAGTTTTGTAACTGTACAGTGACGGATGTTAACTTATTTTGGTGAGCATTTTGCAATGTATGCAAATATTGAATAATTACGTTCTACACATGAAACTAATAAAATATAGGTCCATTATATTATACCTCAATTAAAAAAAAAGAATCTCTATATAGAAGAAATATGTCTAGACTGGGGCCTCACTTGGTAGATGTAGAAGAAGTAAAATAAACTCAGTGTTGGATCTTTAACCCAGACCTGTGGCCTAAACTGCAGATCCCTGCATGCAGTTGGTCAGGTACCTCTGAGCCTGCGCGGCCTAAAGTGATCTTTCCTACTGCCTTCTCTTCATGCTGTCTCCCAGTGTCAGTACATGGTACCACTACCCACTCAAGTGTCAAGTCAGAACCTTGGGCTTCATCCTTTCTAGATTTTCCACTCCTTCCCCACATTTATTACTAAGCACCTCAAGTCTGCTTTCCAAATACCTCTTGAATGAACCCACTTTGTCTCATTCCTATACTACTTTTCTCTCTCACGCGGGTTGCTGCCATGGTCTTTCATTTTTCTAGTTCAAGTCTTGCCCTTTTCTAATCCATTTTCCAACCCGCAGCTAGAGTACCCTTTCTAAAATACAAATCCGATCAATGGTGGTGTTACTTTAAAAACCTTCATTGGTTTCCAGTGTTCTCCGATTAGTCAAAGACACAAACTGGTGGGACCCTGAGTGGTACTGGCAGAAGGACTGGCCCAGCAGTCCTTACTTCCACCCTACCCACCTCACCATCCATCACTCACAGCCCTACCCCTGTAGCAGAGGGAGGTGGCTACGTCTTTGGCTTTTTATATTGCAGCTCAAAACTCATCCTGCATTAGAATTATAGTCTTGTAGAAGAGTCATATTATCCAAATTCTTACAATGCATGCATATAACGAGTTCAAAAGGAAAAACTTATTATGAAAAACACTCTGTCTACAGAAAAATGGCTTCCAAACTAAAAAAAAAAAAAAAAAAAATTAACCAGTGGGCTTTTAGGACATAATTTGACATCTTCCATTTAATTAATTAATTAAAACTTCCCACAGTAAGGAAGTTACCAGAGGTTTATGAGCACTTTGTGGATATGACAGTTCCAAAGCTTATGAATCCACTTCATTATATTACCACCCAATCCAAAGTGATCCTGCTCATCTGTAACACCTGCATGGACCCTAACAAATGCCTTGTTAAAAAGAAACGGCAAGCTCATAGAATTTCCTCTAATATACTCCATCAGAAAATGCAATCTGGATGGTCTGGCATGATTTGTCCTTAATGAACTCTGGCTGATTCTTAACGATCATTGCTTCCTTTTAAAAGTGTTTCACCTCATTTGAATCATGTAGTCGATAGTTCTTTGTCAAGAACAATATGAAGTTCAGCAGTCATCAGTTCCCAAACTCCACCTTTCTTTCCTCTTTGCGGGCATATGAGGACATTAACCTCTCTCCAGCTCCCTGGCAACATTCCACTCTCCACAATTTCACAAAGATGACGCCCACCTGGCCAGTAATCCCACCTGCAAGTTCTCTCATTGCCTCGGGATATAATGCATCTGGGTCAGGAGCCCTTTTGAAATTTCCCTTCCTAATGTCCTGGGGACACAGCAGACTGCCCGAAGCCCCTCCTTGGTGGGCTGGACCTCTGAGGTACAGAGGGTATTCAATAGTTGGCCACGCACAAGTCAGCCCAAGGCTGTGCCACCACTCCACTTCCTTCTCACTCATCAGCTCCTTGAGGTGGCTCAGGATTGGTCCCAGAGCAACAGTTCGCCTGCACTACTTCCTGTACTTTCAAGGAGACGAATCTGTCAGCACTCTGAACCAGTTACTTTTCAGAGTCCATTCAGCCTCATTTAATTCCTTAGTGACCAACACAGACTTCATTTGATATGAGAAGGAAACATCTTATTCTATCACTACAGCTACATAAAAATACAGGATCACTCTTTGTCCCAAACACGCCACTACTTCAATGATTCTTCACACACATGTCTTTTATACTAAAGATGACGGGAAAACATATTTGACAGAGAAGCAAGCACGGCAACGTGAGAGACAGATGCTGGCCAGGCCAGCACGCGAAACAACCTCAACGGCACTTGAGGTACAGTAAATCCTCAGGGTCTCAGGGCCCCGTCAATTCTAAGTTGAAATATGCAGTAATGGAGATGCCTATAAAAATATGTTATATATTCCTCAAAGACTCATCACTGCTTTTCGGAACTGGAGAACAGCCAATGCTATGTACATCCCAGATCAAGAGCCAAGGATGACCTCAGAAAACCAATCCACTAATTCCACCAAATCACTGGCTTCTTTCCACACCTTTCCAAAAAAAAACAAAAAAAAACAAAAAAAAACAAACCACATTTGTCTTTCAACAAAACTCTAGAATCCACGAGCCATTATTATTGCTTCTTGCAAGGGACGATACCAGCCCACACGATCTCTCCATTGTATGACTTTTATTTTTCTTATTATGTTAATTGCATTGTTTTGTTCTCTAATTTTCTTGAGTGTACATGAGAGAGAGATGAGATACTGTAGAGGAAAAAAAACACACACACTAGCTTTGGAGAAGGAAGACCTGGGCTCGTGTCCTTGCTCTGCTATTTATTACCTATGAACTTGAGTAAGCCCATTAACCTACATGAGAATCAACTTCTCTATATATACTATAAGGATGAGTACCATGAGGATCAAATGAAACAATAAAACCAAAGCCCTTTGTAATCTATATAAAGAGAAATATTTGTTATTGTAATAACTAGTATTCCCACACAGGCATGTTTACTACTTTCACAAAAGTAGTTTTTGGTTTGTTCATTTTATTGAGATTTAATTGACATGTAATATTGTATAGTTTAAGTGATGCTTTGATAGGCTTGCATATTGCAAAATGATTAACACAGTAGCATTAGGTAACACCTCTAACATGTCACATAATTACCATTTCTCTTTCTGTAGTGAGAGTAATAAAGATCTAGTCTCTTAGCAACTCTGAAGTTTATAATTCAACATTATTGTCTATAATCACTATGCTGTGCATGAGCTCCCCAGGACTTATTTACCAACTAGTTTCAAGTTACCTTAAAGGACATCTCCCCAATTCCCCCTTATAACTACCTTCTACTCTGCTCTGTTTTTCTTTTTAACAACTTCGAATCTTCTCTGGCATCTAGCAGAAATACAGTAAGGTGCTCTACAACAACTTACTGACTGATAAGAAGACTCCTTCAGCATATGATAATTTAAGGATAAGTCTGATGTTTGCACATGTTATAATACGAGCTCAGGTACCATCCTACATAAAAATATAAATGTAGGATAAATGTCTGCCGTTTTAGCTAAGTCTATGAATATTCACATACTCCATAAAGGTTAATGATGAATTTTAAAATTTGAAAACATACTATAGTGTAAAAGGAACTTCTGGAAAAATGAGCTCTTTGTGCTTATATGCAAGTTTCCAGAGCCTAGTTTTGATTAAGACTGTGGCTAACCAGTTGTCAAGTGGATTAAATGGTACTAAGTTCTTCAAATGCCTAAGACCTATTATATTTAGAAAATGTAAATGAGAGCCACAAAGTCATCACTAACTTAATTACAAGCTGGCAAAAGATTACTCTGATACAAATCTCAGAAATCTTTATTCCCGGGTAACATGGTCTGTCACAGACTCTACTATAAAGCAAGACAATAAAGTCCCCTCAAAAAGGGCTAGCTGCATACATCCACCAGGTGGTAGCTATTGTGTCTCGTGAAGGTGAGCAAAGAAAATGAAGTGAAAGAAAGGAAATGGCAGCACTGCAGAAGTCGAAACATTTGTTAGGAACGACACTGACCCCAAAGAGAAGCATTAGAGTTCTCAAGACGTGTATTTCAAGTCAACAGAAATGCTCCAAAGTTGAAAGGAAACTGTAAGATTTAAGATTACTCAGATCCATGAGAAGCTTTGATACAGGGAGAGTTAAAATCTGAATGAGATGAACTTAAAGCCAAAGAGAAAATAGTTATATAGAGAAATTGAACCCGTCGTTTACTTTAACAGATATCGGTTATCACTGCTTTTCTTGTATTTCAGAAGAAGGTGGTAAACTGAAGGCTAACAGTGTCGGGAAAAGAAGGGTTATCACATTTACTGCATCCTTCCTTATGCCAGACACCTTCCTAGGTGATTTGTATTGCTTTTTAAAATTTTGACAATAAACCCTATGAAGAAAAGATTTCAGTCCCCATTTGACAGAAATTAAAATAAGCTTCAGAGAGGTCACATGGCCCCAAATCTGTCTAAATTCAGGGAAATACGATCTTTATATCAGCGTTACTGAAAGTACTTTTAAACAATGAAATATTAGAGAATTTCCTTTGGGAAAGGGTTCTAGTTGGGTTGGAGTCAGACTAGCTCTCCATGAGTCAAGAGAAACCTGTAAACCAAGTACCTGACAGGCTGGCTTCTCTCAAGAAAAGTCCTGGTTGAAGCAGCCAGTTGGAACTAGACAGAACCCAGGGTGATGAAATAGTCATTAGAGGCAGGATCGAACGGGCAACAACTCCAGGCTGAATGTGAGGTCCAAGGAATACAGTGTTGAATGATGAAAGTAGCTCTCAAGAGAGGACCAAAATCCACAACTTGAAAGAAGAAGCTACATTAACAGCAGCCAACAAGAGTTGCCAGAAGGGATTAGGGAACAGACATTTTGAAAGTGGACAATAAACTATTGAGAATGAAGAATTGTACGCCCTGAACAAAACACTAGGAAAGAATGTTCCTAGTGACAACACCTGCTGACATTTTACCTGCTTCCACCCCAAACAATTTCTGTTTTAATTCCTAAATCAAGGAGAAGCGTCAATCAGTAATATCCAGCTTACACGGCATGAAGACAAAGAGGCCATTAACGGTTTCAGCAAGTTCACTGTTTTGTTAGCAAAAGAAGCAGAAAGTGTAACTGGCATCAAGTCCCTGCAGACTACAAGGATCAAAATAGCAATTCTTAATCCCCAATTAAACCATTTCAAAGAAAAAAAAAGCCAAATAGGAATGAAAATTGACAAGTTCAAAAAAAAAAAGGAAACAAAACATAATGCTAAATGAAAGTACTATTATGTAAAACACTGTACAAGTTTGATTATATTATTTAAAACTATGCAGTCAGTGAGAGGAAAGTGGTGGAAGAAGAAGGGTTTTAAGACGTACAAAATAGAACAGCCCTGTGAGGTAGTAATTATCTCTACAGCTGCCACTAACAAATGCCAAGTATAGGACTTTTCTTCAAACACTGAGTTTTGGGAAATTTAAAAAAAGTCTTTAATGTTCTCACACATTAAAAGTTTGACAAAAAAAAAGTCTCATCGATGTATCCTAAATTACCAAGACTAGCAGGATATAAAATGCCATCAGTCACAAATAACTGTTAGAGACCAAAACATATGGTTAGCAAGGAACACCTTGTAAATAATTTCTCTCTGACCACCACGCAATCCCCAGTACTGCCTGCTTTTCTTCATGGCCCTCATCACATCTGACATCTCATGTACTTTACTTGCTTGTTTATTAGTAAGTGCAGTGTGAGCTCTAGAGTATAAGCACATGAGGGGAGTGATTTTATTTTGTTCATTCTCAATCTCCAGGGTCTAGAAAAATGCCCGGCTCATAGTAGGCACTTAACTGTTAAATGAAAGAGTATGTTAGCCATGAGCACAACTTAAGGAAAGACCGCAACTTTTGGGAAGTATTTTAGAGTACCCAAAGTACAAAGGTGAGAACTAAAACGAATAATAAAAACAAAACAAAAACAAAAACAAAATGAAATGGATGGCTATTTATGAGCACTGTCAAGAGTTTAGCAGAAAAATCCAATCCATTCATTGGCTAAATGTGAGGAGAAGATATGTTACGATGTCTATCTGCTTTTTGTCACACTAGACTTTTCGATATTTGAAAGCTCTACTACTATAAAAAAAAAAAAAAGTAAGAGAAAACCCCATGTTGGTATGATCTGCAAAAGCCCTCATGAGAAATTTAGATGAGTACAAGTCCAACTGAGCAATGGACGGAACTGCAATTATATCACAGGGAAGAAGCTTGATCTAGAGATTACAGAGACACAAATTTTACCAGAGGAGGAGGAAAAAGTACACTGCCTACTTTTAATAGGAAATGCATGACCTAGGAATGCAAAAAGAAAAGCTCTTGCTTGGAACGAGTGACGTGGCTAAGTGTGTGACTTTGGTTGAGTCACACAGTGACCTAATGTTTCTGCTTGTGAGTCTACTAATCTGGTTGGCAAAGTGACATTTCATTTAGATGAGGTGCTGTGTTTCGGTCACTAAAGTGGAGCAGATCAGTTACAATTAGATTCATTCCATATATCTAGGTATAAAAAAAAATTATTATTCTTACTCCGTCTAGATTAGTACATTTATATTGAAGCGTAATCACTTGCCAATTTGGTCAGTCACATTCCATTAGTAAGTTAATGCATCAGGGCTATGTTTACCCCACTATCATGACTTTAGTTATCTAAGGTAAAGTTCAGGCTCTGCTCTTGGATTATATAATATGCATCAGTTTGTGAAAATCAGAACACGAATTGAACCTTCATAGACAACTATAACATTTATGCCAAATGGAAAATTAAAACCAAATGCACTTTCTGACCAGTACCAACTACATAAACAATTCTTATCAAGTAAACAATTAATGAAAAAAAAATCTTTTCTTCTCTCCAGTATCAACATCTCACAATTCCATTGACACAAAGTCTTGGAGATGGGCAAGAAGTTCAGGACGTGAGGCCACCTGTACCAGGTACAGAGGCTTTGCTCATGCTGTCCAGTGGTGAATCCAAAGCTTTGAAATTGGGAGTACTTTTGCCAAGCCTAGGTATCCCACCCCATAGAAAACACCTAAATGTCTTCCCAGAGACATAAGAATGCACCAGCATTCTTAACAGGACCAAGAGGGTCTGGCACGGTCTAACCCCTTCATCTTGCAGCAAATCTTCCCTAGATCTCTATCCTTCAGCAGGTCTTTCGGCTGCTGGAACACAACTGGATTCCTCCTTCTACAAGGCCCCTACATATGCTGTTTCTGCTATCCAAAATGTTCTCCCTCTGGTCCCCTTCTCCAGTTAAAACTAAGAATTTTCCCAGAGGCAACTCATTCTGTCATACACTCTCATAGCATCACAGAACCCTCCTTTCTAGCACTGCCTCATGTGCATTTGCATTGATCTATGAGAAGTCTGGGTGAGTATCATTCTCTCCCACTAGACATTAAGTTCTATGAGGAAGGCATTTTTTTTTTTTTGGTCCCTCAATGTATCCCAGCGCTCAGTACAACCCTGGGTATATATCGTAAGTTCTTCAGCATTTTGGAAAAAAAGGATAGAAGACACGAATGAATGAAAAGTTTAACTCGCATTGTCAGAGTCTGGCATGGAGTGGAAAAAAGTTCAACTTTTAAGGAAAAGATCATATGGCAGACAGAAACACCAAGGAAAATCATTACGGAAGAAAACTAACTAGAGTAGAGGTAATTAGAACCAAAACAAATTTATCACTTATCTTCCTCAGTGCCTCATGCAGACACTAAGCATTTGTTAAATACTTAAATGAATGAATGTGTGAATATAAGGGACATGAGCAAGCAATCAAGATTTCTCTTTCTGTGTTTGCTACTCCTGCTGTAAGTCTGTATATGTTTCCTAATACTATTTGGCCTACGGTAGCTGCTTCTTTCTTTTCTCACATTTTAAGTATTTTGCTTTCTACCTTTCTCCTCACCTAGCTGATTACTTTATTTGGTTTTGGTTGTTTCTCATGGCAGGGATAACAATTTGTTTCAATCATAATTATTTGTTACATGGAAAATCTCACACTCTTCATGCCAACGCATTTCCTTGTTTTCCGTGTGGTGAAAAGTAACTTACAACTTTTCTGAGAAGTTTTCTCAGAATAATATATTTGTTACATTACGTGTGTGTGTGTGTGTAAAATTTTGAATGAGGGCTCACTTGGCATTTACACCACTCTGTCGGAAAACAGGCCGGACAGAATAAAATTACAAGGACACTCTAGTTCTTACCGAGACACTGTCCATTCCAGCCTCGGAACCCTTCTGTGCAGGGGACACACTGGTAAGACCCAGGAGAATTCACACACTGTTCATCTGGACAAGTGCTTGGAGTCAAACATTCATCAACATCTGCAAAGTCAAAAAGCTAGGTCACGGACATTTTATTAGGATACTCAAGCTAAAACTTACTTTTGTGATAAAGGCGGGGAAATGTGTGTTCTATCTGGTGGGGAAAATGATGACTGGCTAAGTGACACAGTGGGTCTGTACGCAAACACACAGCACACACGCATGGTCAGGTGCACGCATTCCAAGGAAGAACCTGACCCCAGTTCTCCGGGTGGCAGGGCCACACATCTCCACTCTGGGAGCTGGCAACTTCTCCAGGGCCACATTATGGACACCAAACTTTTCAAGTAATAGCACAGCTTGCCAGAAATAAATACAAGAAATGGGGAGCAGAGGGAGGAAGCCTTATGGCAGAGACAGCTATTTAAATAGCTTTAGGTATTTTTAAGAATGGTAAAACTACAAATGGAGGTGGGGAGGTTGGATATAAGAGATGATTCAACAGTTGAAAATGAGTGGTAACAACCAGCTCTGTCTGAAATGAGTGTTTTTCTGGACTTGAATTTCAAATTCAAGTGAGTGGATTTAAGGTCTAAGTGTCCCAATATAAAACGCATGTAAGACCTCTAATCATCCTTCGAATATAAAGACTTTTTGGGACATAAGCTGAAAAGTGAAAGAAATATTTGACGGATACATTAACATTCATGAACATTTGATGTCTCCATTCTTGTAAATTCTCAAAAATCATCTCCCATTATAGATCACTAGATATGTGTGAAAAGATGCTTAATGTAAAAAAGTTGAAGATGATATTAATAGAATGAGCACCAGATCAGCATTGTAATTTTTTTCCTATCAGCGAAAATTTCTTGCCAATAGACAATGACACACAGTTGTTTTTTTTTTTTTTTTTTTTTTTTTTTTTTTAGGTCAGATGTTCTGGGACTTCTTGTTCTACAAAAAGGATGATGCTTGCCAGTTTCGTTTTCCAAACAGCATTACATTATTCTCTGGATAGATTTTTTTTTTTTTTTTAAATAGAACAACAACTGCTAAGTCAGAGAAGGTCACTGCAATAGGCTGGTGTGATAAATCAGGTGCGATGCTGAACAACACAAGACAGCATCCTTGCTGCTCTCCTCTCCGTTTGCTTGTTCCTTCATCTGCAAATGGGGTACCTGCCTGTACTATCTTAACAGAATAAAGTAAGGATGCATGAGATAATGTCTGTAAACTACAATAGACTCCTTGGAGATTGGCGTTGTTTGAAAGCAACTTTCTCAGTGACAGCTGAGAAAACCTTCAGTGAGCCAGAAGCCCAGGGACCTTTGGTTCTGGTCCATGACAAAATTAGAAAATAGCCACATTATCTGGCTGTTTCTTCTCGAGCCTTTTCAGAGAAATAGAATTATATATTATCTACTCAGGGAAACTTTGTAATATTTCTGTTAAATAATTTGCATGCATTGAATATTATTGCATAGTATCCTGTTTTCCATTTGCTTATAATTTTCAAATTTCTACTCCTTTCCACTTTCCATCCCTATGCTACGGTGGTTATTAGTTAAATATCCTATCTTCCCATCCTGAGACTGTAAGTAGAACTTAAGGTTCAGTATTTGACCTCTTTTGGGGGGTGTTGCTTTGCACATACATGCTTGTCTGATAAACACACACTCTCTTTTTAAAAAAAAATACTCCCACAACTATAGATGTACTGAGAAGGTCTACACAAAAACAAAACGAATCACAGAAGGGGCAGGTTTAAAGACATGAACACTTTTTGAGATCTAATAAGGTGAGACATCATACAAGATACTGCCAACATATTTATTTTCACTACGACCTTGAAAGTTAACTTCCTGGTTCCCATTCTACAGATGAAGTTTCAAAGGGGATAAGTAACTGTGGGGTTGTGGGCTGATGCCACAGTTCCTGTTCTCTCCTGTTTCTATGCTGCCTCTCTAGAGCAGAGGGAGAAGTCCCTGTAAGAGGAGAGAGGGGACACTTCACACCTGCCCTGTACCATGACCCTTGGCCGTCACGGGAGAGTTCACAGCTCCATTCTGATCCGAGCTGATCAGAGATCCAGTAACATAAACCACTCTCACTTCTCTCCAGATTAGAACGAAAGGAGCCAAAGACAGCAGGAGAGGCAGGTGCAGGCTGCCAAAAAATGTCTAATTAGCTCTCCCTCCAGGCCTGGGTCATTAGAACTGTGAAGAAAACCAACATGCAGAAGCCAAGGGACGGTTGAGAGCAGCCTGCCCAGACCAGTGTTCCCTCACTCCCGAAGGCCAGCCATCTCAGAAAAGAGGCTGATCTTTAGGTAGCCGGACAAGGTACCCCACAGAACCAACATGGCCCCATATCTAGGCTCCTAAAAACTGGCTCAGAGACCCCCTCATGTTTCCATGGCAGGGTTTAAGCAGAAGTTCAAATGTACTTTGCTTTTTTGGTAATGCCTTTGTCCAGTTTTGGTATCAGGGTAAGGCTGAGTTCTTCACGAAGATAATTGTGAAGTACCCCAGTGGTTTCAAAAAGAACCTGTGTGTGATCTGAAGACAACCATGAAAGTATTAAATGGTTCATCATCTTGGCCATGCTATAAAAACTTTTCAAAACATTTCTATAATGAGAGAAAACTCATTGTTTGGGTCAATAATGAGGAAATTTTATCTAGCTCAGTTGGAATCTGACCTGGATTGGTCAGACAATGCTCCCGTCAAGAGTCTGCAAGCAAGTCCCAGAACATATGCAGAAGAAGTTAAAACAAAGGAATGTAACAAGGCAAAAAGGTCAAAAATGAAAAATCAACAGTGGTTACACCTGCACTGTGTCCCCAGATGAATGATCCAGATGCTGGATGCTGGATGTAATTAAGTCTGAGTTTCTATTAATGCTGCAATTGTTCTAAAGTGATTTCACCTGAAGTACTGGGGCAGGCAGACACTGTAGTGAATAAGAGCATGAAGATGGGAAAATCATCCACGCAGAGCCCCTGAAGTGTGAAGAGGCTATGAATCTAGAAGGTGGAAAGAGCCTGAATGAGTGGCTCTCACACACAGATTGGTGGGGGGACGTGAAGCACCAGGCTAGGGGCCCATCAGCGGCAGCTCCTCCACCCAGCCCTGCATTTCACAGTCATGTTCACTCAGCACTGAGAAGTGGGTACAGTCCCTCAATTCTCTCCGCACACTCACCCTCGCAATGTCCTCCCGCGGTCATGCGGTACCCGCTGTCGCAATACTTGCACTGGAAGGCCCCCACGGTATTGATGCAGTGCCCTTCCCCACACACATCTGGCCTCAGGCACTCGTCAACATCTACACAAAGCAGAAAACATGGCCGGGTTTTACTTCCCAAAATATGATCACAAACCTCCCCCATCTCCCAGGTTAGTTGGAATTTAAGAATGAAGTAACTGATTGCTACTACTATTGTCTCTTCGATTTGTTTGATGTTTCCCAATTGAGTGGTTTTGACTTATGTGGGATTCAAAAAACCACATTTAACGCTTGTGGTCTTTGGACACTCCTGACACTCTTTTATTCAAAAGTAGAGGGAAAAAAATTTATATTTTTACATCTTTCAATTCTAGCAGATTACTATGTCATAACAGATGTATAATAAAAAACAAAAGTCTGGGTTGTCTGAATAAGCACAGCACTGATGGGATCTTAGGGGAGGTAAAAACCCGGATCAGGGAATTTATGTATCAGGAAAAATACTGCCATTACCTATGCAGTTAGTACCCTCCTCACTGGCCATAAATCCTGCTGGGCAGATACACAAGAAACTTCCCTCAGTATTTTCACAGCGTCCTGGGAGCAGAGGTGTTGGGCCTGAGTGCATTCATCAATGTCTGTTAACAAAATTACAGATAAAAGGATTAGTGTACTGTAGCATGAAATTTCAGTCTCCCTGTTCATGAAGTACCAGCATACTACTCCTGTCCCACACACCTTTGTAGCTGAGGAAAACAGTAAAAGGAGGCATGATCGTTCTCCTCGAATACCTGAAAGGCCGTTACTGGGAAGAGAGGATATGCATTGTGTGTTGTTTCAAAAGCTAGAAGTACAACCATGACATGGTGTTTCAAAGAGACAGATTTCAGGTCAACATAGAAGGACTTGCCTGATAACTGGAGTATCTAAGCACTGCAGTTTGCTGCGCATCAGGGACAGTCAGAAGTGTCATAAAAGGGTGGAGCTAGACTAGATTATCATGATTACCCTTTTCAACTTTATACTTTAGGGTTCTACTAATACATACAATGCATGTTAATGAAAGAGAAATAGCCATATTATGAACAGGTGGAATACACCTTGCTCCCCACGTATGTATCCAAAACCAAATAGCAAAAGTCATACATCTTGTTTAATGACATTCAGCATATTAAAGAAGTATTAATTAGCTATACTCCTTTGTTGCTTTATATTCACCTTATAACCTTTACTTTCTAAAAAACAATTAACTTAGTGTTAACATATTTAAATGACTTAGCTAATACCATTACACCTCTTTCTCAGATACATTTTTCCAAAGACACACAGAGGAGAGCCTTTATAATTTCATTAAGAGCATATATTTGTGTCAGCATATATTGATTCTCAATTGAGAAATTCCTATATGGAAATTGGATTTTATGCACTTAGTGAATATAATTCTTTACTGCAGTATATAGACATATTAATTTGGTTTAACTAAATTATGTTAATAGGTGCCTATTTCTAGAGCTTTTATTTTATATTGGTTACCTGAAAAACTTTTAAAAATCATTCACCTTTATGTAATTGTATCATATTTGGCAAGACAGTAGGCAATATTGAACCAAGAGATTAAGAGAATCCCAAGAATTTAGCAAACCAATTTTTGAGCACCCTAAGCTCAGATAGAACTTATTAAATATTAAATACAATAACATTCTCCCATGAGCATTTCAGGGAAAAAAAATATTCTTAATGTGCAAATATTTGATATTTAATAAATTTATGTATCAAAAGTGTCTCTTACCAACACATTTCCTCTGTTGCTCACTGAACTTATAGCCCTCGTAGCATATACAGGTGTACCTCACCGGCAGGTTAATGCAGTGTCCTGCTCCACAGATGTCCGGGTTCACAGTACACTCATTGATTTCTTTAAACATAAATGTGGGGGAAAAAAAGATATAAATATAAAGATTTCATTGCTACTTATAAACCATTATTTTGTGTTTCATGATTAGTTTATTGTCAGGTGAAGACAAAAGGTGATTCCTAAAATGAAGTATAAATTCATTTGATTACTTTATAATTATTGTTAGGCTCACCCAATATCATGAATAATTCCTAATGAAACAACTTTTAAGATGAACTGGAGTGGGAGGAAACTCAGAAAGAGGCCATATTTGAAGTTGCAAGATAATCAATTCTTCCTAACTTTCAAGATGGCCTACCATTTGAGCTTCTATCCTCCCCAGTTCATCCTAGATGACAGACTTTGAATCTTCATGAGTTTTGTCCTGTTAAGAAATATATGGTAACTTTCTATTCATTATCAGGTCAAATTCAAATTCCAACAACCAAGTCCCACCTACTTCACAATTTCTTATTAATTCTGAAGAAAGATCTACCATTAGCACTCATAGCAAAACTTCTCTTAATTTGCCAATTCCGACATGAGCATATTTTATTTATGCTCATAAAGTAGAATCTGCTTCTCGATCTTCTCTGTCAAATTCCTCCCTTACTCTTCTACTAATTCCTACTTGAGACCTGCTTCTTCTGTAAAGCTTGAGAATAAAAGACTAGCCCCAAGTCCTCCCTCTAGTCATAGACACACTCTGTCACACAGGCAGGGTTGTAGGAGTGATGGTAGTTTAAGTTCCAGACAAAGGAGCTTAATCACTAAAGAGACCTGAAGACTCAAAGGTGGCCTTCTGCGATGAATCACTCCCTAAAATAGTCTGTTTTCAATGACCTTTGTAAGGAGGTATAATGGTATAGTAGTGATTGGATAGTGGTCTTGGAGACAGTACAGGTACAAATTTTGCTGTCTTTTCTCAGCTGTCTTCCAGGGGCAAGTTACTCGAACATTCTACGCCTTACTTTTCTGCACGTGTAAAATGGAAATAATCAAAGCATCGACATCAGACCACGAGGTTCAAAGAGGATAACTTAAAAATGCATGTGGACCAATGCCTGGCACACTGTATGTACTCAATAAAAGCTAACCATTCTTATCATTATCTTACTGTTGTTCCTGATGAAGTCATTTAAAAATATACAACAAAGAAACAGCACATTTATAACAATAGCTATTAACTTCATTGTCATCACAGTAAACAATGCTTAGAACACATGCTGTTATGGAAGAGCCCAGTATAAAAAGATGGGAGACTTGAGCATGACAAGCTAAAGTGCAGCCTTGTTGAGGGCCTGTGATTTGCATAAGAAGAAAAACAGGTGTGCTACTGTCACCAACAACCCACCATGCTTACTGTAGAGAAAGGATGAGAAAAACAGTATCTTAACAGAGATTCACTATGGAAATGACCTAAGTTGGGGCTGAGGTTGCTCTCCAAAACCCAAACCAGAGTCTTCATTTTTCAAGTGTTATTCACTATGCTGTGACTTTAAGACTCTGGGGCAAGTCACTTGAAAAGTTGCTAGACATTTACAAATTACTGATTTCTTTAGCGAGTCTTTTATGCTAATTCACTTTCAGAAAAATAGATTTGTTTATATTCAGTATAATATAAAATTATGTAAAAAAATAATTCAAAAGGTTAAAACGTAGGGTGAATAACATGATTGTTATAAAAAAAAAGGGGTTTCATGAAATGCTTGATCAGTACTCACTGCCCTAACCCTCACACTAATTTTTGATTGCCAAATATCTGTCACTTTTCAAGCAAATTAGAATGGAAGTTTTTACATGTCGGAACAAAAGTCTTCAAAAATATTTGATGCTTAATTCAAATGAGATATATTCCTATGCCAGAGTTTGCCAACATGTTTAAATAGTTTCTTCTTAAGTCACCCGTAAGGTAGAATTCTTAAGAATTATAACTTAGAAAACAGAATCATAATGGCCTTTCCTTCCAACCTAATATCTCATGTAGGAGCTATGAGGCACGTGTGAGGATATTTAGCAGGTTACCTCAGATTAGTAAGTATATCAAGATGCAGCTTGACAATGGGGATCCCAGTTGGCAGGACACTAGCCTGTGTAAGAAAATGTTAATTTGACACCACTAAGGGTACTAAGAGATACATCAAAGGAGCGAAGGGACATCTACTGAAATATACTTGATTTCTACATTGTTTGTCCCATTTTTTTTAACCTGTGATTAATTAATGTTACTTCCAGTTACATTAAGCAGTTTGATCTCAGAGATCCTTTTCATCTGCATGCTGGGCAGAAATCCACCTTACTAGGTGGAAAAAAGAGTTGTAACACCTCCAAAACATCTCTGTCTGCTTTCCCTTCACTAGTCATCAACAAGGTTTTAAGGTAAAAATAAATTACTAGTACTCATTTCTTAAAACTTTTATAACATGTCTCCTACCACCTCTTCCCATGCTTTCTCTCCTTTTCTATTAGGTTTTCATTCTCCAGCATGTATTATTACACAGAAAGGCAAGTACCGAGGGTATTGTCTTGAAGGAGAATAGGGAAACTTTCTGTTTTTTCTATGTTTTTTAAGGAAAAGACATTTGCCTTTTGAAAGATCATTTGAAAGCTCATTAATACATAAGTTTGTGAACCTGTTCCCAGAGAATGGTTTAGTTTATGTCAAAACATCCATTTCTTTGAGCAGACTATGTCGACATAGCCCTGGAAACATGGCAAAGCGACACACAGGAAACACTAATCACTGGTCTCTAGTGTACTCTAGATCATGGGAATGTTTCTTCTTCTTTAGCATGTTTGGTTTCCCAGAGAGATCAGCAAGAGACTGCTCTCACTGGACTCTTCTATGTGTCCTTCATAATGCCCATATCCAGCCCTGGAGTTCTCAGAACTGTATGTGCCCCCGAAAACAACTTCACCTTCACTGGGTCAAGGGCTTTATTTGGTTTCTTTCACTAGAGGCCACTAGAATTTGGAAAAAAGAGATATGACCAAAAGGCCAATGGAAAACCCAGCCCAACACTCTATTCCCAATAACAAGGCCAATGGTAGATTTAAGATTTTGGTATCTCTATTATATTTTCTAGAATTAAATGAAAAAGAAAGCTTTGGGCAAAATACAAAAATGAGTATGCTGACCTTTATATTTTTTTCCTTCATCAAGTGATTACTCAAAATAAATAAATAGGTAGAACCTGCAAATATTAAAGCATGATGATTTTACATAAAAAAGAGTTCATTTTCCATCAGCATACATAGTTTATCAACTGGTAACATGCTTCAGGGACAAAAGTTTCTTTAAGGTATCAATTCTGAGTTCTGGAAAAGATCTGACGATTTGGGGGCTATGATAATCCCAAAGGTTTCCACAAAGCAGTCATGGAAGTCAAGGAATAATTTCTGGCTTGTTTACAAGGGCTGTGGAGAGAGTTTGGGAAGAACAGGAGGAAGCATCAAATGTTAACTCATGGAAAGGTTTACAAAATGCCCTGGCTTCCTAACTGCCCCACAATGAGCATAAATTGTCCCACAACAATTGAAACAGATGTTTCCACTTTGCAAATATTTGCCAGAGAAATAAAGGTTTCATTTTCCAACCTATCCTTGAGCTGTTAAGACACTATGCTAAATCAAGAATTTATATGCTGAAATGTATAATTTATTTGGAACCAGCATGCCAATAATGTTGCAAGCCACTAACTCAGCTGTTAAGAGTGGAAAATATCACACTTATTTCCTGCAAATATGTGGCTCACTTTATAATTATTACATGTCAAAGGGTGCCTGACAAAATTTGAGAAGGCTACTTCCAATCTCGCCATCATAAAGATATCATCACTAAGCAATGTGAAACTGACTTTATTTATTTTAGATTCCTTATTATTCTATCCCTTTCTTCAACTTATGGGAGAAACTAATAATGACAAATAACCTCTATGTTTTAGGAGGAAAAAAAACACTGAATAATTCCTAAGAGAACTGGTCATATTACTCCCTCAATCTATGTTTGGCTCTCCTATTAAACCAATGGGAACATCTATATTTTGATTTAAATTAAATTTGATACAAAATCGTCTTCTTGATCTGGTGTGGATTACTGATTATGGTGTAGCACCAAAGTTGCAATCTATTTTAATTTGAAGCCTACTTATACTATTCTCCCTGTGGACTGTTTCAGAAAGAATTCTTTTACTATTGAAAGGGGGGCGCCTACAAATGCTGCATGAAAATGAAATTTCAGTGTTACCTTCTTTCCTCGAAAGAAATATTTGTGCTTCAAAAATGTGATAGCAGATGTTAGCCCTGCCCTTCTGCCAAATTCAAATTAAACTCTTTTAACAACTTCATATAGCACAACTACTTTCATTCGTTTTGAATCAGCTCTACAGTTCAGCTGAATCTAAGGAACTTCAATTTGTTATTCCTCATACAGCTGCATTTCAATGACAAAACCGCATTCATCTAGCCAAACAACCTCTACAAAGCTAGTTTGAAAGAGGCCTGTCCACTGAAGGCAGCCATCATTAAAAAGGCACAAGGCCAAAGTGTATTTTCACATTGGAAAAAAAAAATACACACACACATATACACACATATATATATACACATACATATATACATATATGTATATATGTACTAGTAAATTACGTTGTCAAACTGCAATTTATTTTTCAACACTGAGGCTAACAATGAAAAATCCTTGCTGACCAAGACAGTGTATTCCATGTTTGTATGTCTTGCAGGGCATTGCAGAGTGTTTTACAGATGTATTTAATAAAGTAGGTAGACACATAAATGACTTCAGAATGGAGAATAACTTTTAGCCACGCTGTTAAAAAAATCACAATCATTTCATTGTATCACCTCAGAAATACTTAGGAAAGCTAACATTTTATCACTTTACTCCATATTCATGGTAAGACCAGAGAGAAGTTGCCATACAATAACTGTGGGGAGGGCATGGCTCTGGGTGCAGTTCACCTGGAAGGTATGCTGAGACTAGGTGAGGAGGCACAGCTGAGTCCGAGATGTGACACTGTACTGCTTAGTCAAGTCCCTTTCACCATGGGACAGAGGTGCTCTTAAAAAACACTTCGCAGACTGCTCTCTCAATTCAAATATCTGAGAGAACTTACATCCCATTTTCGAGAAAATGGCTGGAAGTTTTGGATTTTCTTAACATATAAAAATTGCATATATTTTATATAATTGGACAAACATACAATTATACACAACTGCATATATTTATACAACTTTATTTTTTTAATATACAAAATTATGTATTTAAGGTGTACAACTCAATGTTTTATGTATACAGTGTGAAATAATCCCCACAATCCAGCTAAATAACATATCTATCAAGCACATTTCTATTTGAAAAAGTATACTCGTCATGTTTCTGAGAAAAGAATATTTTAAGGAAGGCTGAAAACTCTTCTGTTAGCTTTTTCTGTTATACCCTGCCAGCCTCATCCTGAACTTAAGTTGATATAATGCATCTGAGTAATTTTTTCCTCACTATAAAAATATTTACCCATTGTAGAATATGTGGAAAATAAAAAAATCCTACAACACCCCCAAACTTCTTGGATCCTACCACAAAAAATAATCACTGCTAATATCTGGTGTATTTTTTCCCAGCATCCTCAATGTGTGGTCTTTCTTATATAATTGGTATAATACTCTATATTCTTTATTTTTTATCTACTTCATCTTGTATTTAACAATATTTTGGGACCATTTTCTGACAGAGTTAAATAAAATTCTTCAAAAATATTATATTTGATGCTAGCAAAATTATCCAAAGTATAGGTGTAACATAATTATCTATTTCCCTATAGTTGAATGTTTAGGTTATTTCTACTTTTTCTCTGTTATACATGGTGCTGTGGTAAGTATCCATTTACATAAACTATTATCAGTGTCTTTGGGGACACTATTTTCTTACACTAGATATCTTAGTATTGGAATACTGAGTCAAAAATTCTGGACATTTTTAAAGTTCTTGATACATATTGCCAGTTTGCACTTTCTAGAAAAGTTGAACCAGTTTACATTCTTTTCAGCAACGTGTGACTCAGTTTTACTCTGTGAGAATTAAATCCCAATTTTATAGGAATAAAGAATTATTCTAATTTGCATTTCCTTGATTACTAGTTGAAATTCTTATTATATGTTTCTTGGTATTGTTTTCTTCTATCAATTATCTGATCATATTTTTTTTCTATTGGTATTTTTATTGCTGATTTGTAAGAGCTTGCTGTACATTAAGGATATTAACTTTTAGGCTGCTGATTTGTTTCAAATTATGATACATTTTTATAATTTGTCACTAATGATTAATATGTTTGTTATAATGAATTTCGAAATATACAAACATATTGAAGGACATAGAGATTATCCATAATTCTATTAATCAGCAATGGTTGAACACTCTTCCTTTCTGTCTCTGTTTGTAAACATTTAAAAAATAAAATTGGAATCATTACATTGTGTCCCCTATAACATAAATTATGCCATAAGCATCTCCTCGTGACATTATTCTTTTAAAACATTATTTTCATAGATATGTGCTATTTCACTGTATATGTATCATAATTTATTTAAATCTATTCCTCCATTTAACAGTACTTAGGTTATTCCCAAATATCTGCTATTACAACTAACTTTGCCATGAGCAATCTTATACACTGAATACGATTTTCATACTACATTTAAAATGAAGTCCATACCCATATCCTCTCCACGAGCTATATAACATAAATACCACGCCTACCTGTTACTTGAGTAGGTGCAATTACTTGGCTGGCACTTGATGTAGAAGCTTCAGGAGCTACTTCCACGGGCACAGGAGGTGATGTTTTTTCAATCACTACTATACGAGGAAGGAGAGGGTAGAAAGAAAATGAAAGCCTGTTATGCACATGGAGATCCCATTTCAAAATGCAAGCATGATTTAGTCTTAATAATATACCACAGTAGTTCTTGGATATGAAGAACTGTTAGAGGTTCCTAAAGCTCATGGCATCAAGCTATAGCCCTAGTTTCAAAATTTAGCAAGAATATCTGAGAGTAATTCAGAAGCCAAGAGAAATGATCCCTCATCGAATGATGACTGTCAACAATGTTCTAATAATACACTACTCCTGACCATAGAAAATAGTGAAAAATTCATCTTTTACCATTATAATACTTATATCATACTAACATTATGTAAATATATTAATATACGTAAGGGTATAATTCTAATCATTTCTTCAACTTTAAAATCAAAGGCACAAAAATATTATCTTCCTCTTCTCTGGAGACTATTCTTACGAAGAGCAGAGAACAGAGGCTACCTGGAAACTGTGGATGCAGATGAATAGTTGAAATGCCTGGAGAGAGCTGGGGTTGACCAGGCTCAACCTTGGTTTTCTCTTGATCCAATGAAGTTATTTCCTGGATGGTTGCATTAAAAAGACGAAAAGAGAACTGAAAGTAGGCATTATTTTCAGTTTCCACACATAACTTTTATTTAACTCTACTCTTAGAAAGGCAACAAATATCATAGGGCATTAGACAAAAACTGATGCAATTTTGTAATTAAAAAAAAAAAATGTGCTATTGCTATGCCACTACCATGGCAGGCCCCTGAGATTTTCCTGCAGTGCTGATCCATACACACACCCTCCCCCGTTTCCTGAGGGCCCGGAGTGGAAGGTCCCTTCGGATGGTTTCAACAAATGCTGTGGCTCCTGTCCCTGGACCACAAGCAAAGAAATGGATTGGTACCCATGACTCAGCTTCTAGTTACTGCTCCTGAGGGCTCATGCACGCTGAACAATCAGGCCAGTTAAGGATCTGACCTCGCTCACACCAATGCGGGGCCAGAGTGCTCATATCAATACTTCATTAAAGGTACTCATCAAGTTACTTGGTCACTGTGACCCTACGTACACCCTCTCTTGCTTTAATTACTGTCATCTTCCAAAAATCTTACTCCCCTCCCATTTCCTTTTTACCCTGTCTCCTAATTTGAACTGTCACATTCTTTACATTACCTATTTAAGATGACCTCAATCAGTTTGGATCGTACCCCACTCCCTGCAGCCCACAGTCAAGGCCAGTGAGACCATTCATCCATTCCTGCAGCTCACACACAGAATTTCCCCCTACGGCCTGGGGCAGCAGCCTCCCTAATCAACTCCACTTCTCCACTTGACAAGTAGGGTCCAGCTGAGGAGCAGAATACCTTCCCACCGATTACAACCACATTCTGGTGATCCAAGTCTTCTTAAATTTCTCGTTCTAACCAAAGAGAATGCGCCCCTGACCAACCTCTTGCTGTCTCCTCCCACTGCACCTTCGCACATCATAATTTCCTACCCCTGGACCACTCTGTTTTCTCTTTATCCATCTTTAATAATCATGAGGCCTCTGCAAAGACTGGCTACATTTTTCCCACTGCCTCCTCTCCAAATAAACTGCAGTAAAAGTATCTAAGAAAATTTTTAGGCCCTCTTTCAGATTCTTAATGAGAGTTACCATAAACTCAATCATGAAAACAGAGATAAAATGAGGCTATCAGGGAGCTGGCCGGCCCACTTGCACACTGAATGATTCCTCCCACGTATTAGCCAAAACTAAATTCGAAATCAACAAAATTGCAAACCACTGTACATCACTGACCTTTAGGATACTAAGAGCAGCAAATGTTCATGTAAATTAACTGTCGCACTTCTTTTAAGATTAACATAACATAACAGTTTTCCTTGCTGGATGCTATCGCTCCTTTTTTTTCTGGATTCTTTCAGCACATATAACATTTATGTTATTCTATCCCATATCCATTAGCTAAAGATTTTTTAAAACTATTTATAATAATTTATATAGGACATGCCCCATCTAAATTCAAATACTTACTGCATTCTTGTCAGCTGAATGAATGACACATAAACGTATAAACATTTAATAATTACCTAATGTTCATTGTATTAAAGAATCAGAGCAAGATTCAGATAAGGAGCAACATTTACATAAACAGGACTTTGATCCAGAAAATTCATTTCCTACTAATAAATCTCACAAGTCAGAGTCCCTATTTTATGCCAAAAACCAATAGATGAATAAAAATTTCCCTAAAATTTCTAAGCAATATTGTAATATTGATTATAACTTCCAAGGGTAAGTCCTGTTTTATTCTAATTTAATTCAAACATACATGTTAAATTTTAGTTGAATTAAGAAGTACATCGCTCAGTGTATATGCACCATAAGAATACACAATTACACAAACATGTCAGAATCTTTCTTTCCAGGCCAAAAGTTAATTCTTTGAATTGTGTTGTAGCCCCTGATTCCCATTAGCGCCATCATTTTCTTCTCCCTGGAATTTAAGTTCCATGAGAACAATAGTTTTTTCCTGATTTATTCTCTATTGTTTTCCTAGCATTCAGAATATTGCCAGTCATATAGCAGGTTGTCACTAAATATTTCTCGGATGAATGAATGAATGCTGAATTTCCTCAAACCAAATGATGAATAGACATGTTGTGGTATTTAAGTCTTAAGAACTGTACATACATTTTAAAAGAAAATCATTTGAAAAAAAAGACTTGCAAGTAATGAATAACTTACCTTCTCGGGGGGTGCAGTTGCCACTAAAACCAGAAAAGAAAGAAGGATATTAGTATGATTTTAAACATCTATAATATTTCCATTTTTAAAATGCAAAAAAAAAAAGTCCAGTATCTCTCCAAAAGGATTAAGAATCAAACTAAGTCAAATTTGGTCAGAATTATGGTCAACTACTATTTTGGAAAATTTTACACATGACTGACAGGAAAAAACTATATGTTCTAATATCATTCCACAATGAAAGGAGATCAAGCAGCAGATGTAATAACCTTCTTTCCATCTCTCTCTTTAACTAAGAAAGTTAAAGGAGGCAACAGTTTCTGGCACATATTTATGCCCAATCTCAATTTTGTAGAACTCCCTGTATCTTAGAAAACAAATGTTTCATAATTGGTCACATACTTAACATAATACACTATGTTTGAAATGCTTTCTGATGTCACTGTTAAAAAGAATGCCACTATTTCAAAAACAGATAAGAATGAGTGCATCCTTGCTGCATATTAACTTTTAATGAAGCCCTGTGAGAATTTTCAGAAAGATATGCTAATGAAATTATGCAAAAAATGACAAGCCAATAAGATCCAATGAGAGGTTAGCATCAATACGGTGAACAAATCAGACATTGCACTATCATAAACATTACTGTAGGGCGGCAGTGGTTATGCCTTTGTATTCTGAAAGACTTGTTAATGAAACCAGTTCTTAGTGTCAGTCGCCCAGCCTCAGGTGAACATCCACTGAAATTTTTCTCATGAGTCAATGTCTCCATAAACAGTAGTATACCAGTTTGGTAGATGCATTAACTCCTAAAAGCAATCAGGTACCAGATTGCTACCACTGCAGCAATAAAATTCGACTAACCTTCCATCCTTCCTAACCCACCACCCAGAAAGTCTTAAGGCAGAACCTGGACCAGAGTCAATTTTCTCCTGCTTACACAGAGTATGAGTAGTTGCAAACATCTGGCCATGACACCCCAAGACTATAGGAGCCAATTGGTCAATATTGACAATTCTAGGTGAGGTCCTACCTGCTCTACCTAATCAAGGAAGAAGCAAAGCAAGTGCAAGGATGGAACAATATAGATGAGAACACACAAAGGTTCAGAGTCCTGAAAAAGGACACCTCAACCAGAAAGGAGGCTTTGCCAAGCTCCCAACTCTGCACTAAACCTGGGCATCTTATAAAATCCATAAATAGGCACTTTGAATTCTGACCTAAGAATTAAGTGTGAAAAGCCAACAGGAGCTTTTTTAGAGCCAATATATACTCCATACAAACCTAAGATTTCTGTTCTTTCTATCTGGGGTGAGAATTTTTGTGGTAACAAAGGTATTCAAAGTATTAGATATGCTAGTTTACATTAAGAGGCAGAGATGGAGATAATCCCTCTTTCTGAATGCCAGAGCGATAGTCAAAGTTAATTGCGTTTAGACTCCCTCTGGTATGTGAGACCTAAATTACTTCCTTGGAAAAATGTTCTTGGTCCCATCATGTACTCTTTGTATGACATCTGGCAAGTCAGGTTCCCTCTCTAAGTCTCAGGTTTCTCAAATGTAAATCAAAGGACTACACAAAGTGACCTCAAAGGCCAATTGACCCCATTTTGCTCCGTTTGCCTCTCATTATCTCTGACTGCCCGTCAGACTCTATTTCATGGAAGCTCAGTTGATACTTTAAGTCTCTGAATTCCACTTTGTAAAGTAAATGAGCATTTATTAAATGGCCCTCCAGATACACATGAATTTGGGTTCTTCCTTGAAGGATCTAAATCACTCTCCAGGAATAGACAGCAAAATACAGAGGCACCAAACAGCAAGACTACCTCCTGAGATGATCATATAATATTTTACTTGTTAGGTACATATTACTCTAGAGCAATAGTTCTCCATCAGGGGTAATTTTACCCCCAGGGGACATTTGGCAAGTTCGGATGCCTTTTTGGTCACAACAACTGGAAAGGAAAAAGTGCTCCTAGCATCTAGAGATTCGAGGCCAGGGATATTGCTAAACATCCTATAAGACACAGAGCAGCCCTCCGCATCAGAGAATTATCCACCCCAAAATGGAAAGAGTGCCAAGGCTGAAAACCCCTGTTCTAAAAGGAAAATAATAGGGAAACCAACGCAAAGACACACAAGACAGATGTCTAGGTCCATGATCCATTTCCACTCTCACCTTCTGGCTCCGCCATTCCTGGCCCGTGTTCCCGGGAGATGGTCAGGGCCTCCACTGGCTCTTCCTTGGCTGGGAGAGGTGGAGGATGAGTACTTTTAGCAACAGGTTGAGTGTTCTTTGGCTTGACAAATACAGGTCCTTTACCTACATGGTGATGGATTGGCCTGCGTCTATGAACGCCAGAAACCGTATAACCCATTCCACCAGGACAGATTTCCTTAAAAGCAGCTAGATTTGGGATGGGAAAATATTCCTTTTAAAAATCTAAAAGTGCAAACTTATACAGAGGAAAATATCATGATGAGTATCTCTTAATAAATCATCACTAATATAGTTACATTTAAAATCTTCAAAAACGGATGCAAAATGCTTGAATTTCTGTTAAACTTCCATATTTACTGGAAAAAAAATCCAACCTTTTCTTTTATTAAACATTTTTCCATCTGTTAATTGCTTATTCTAAATAATTAGCATTATATATAGCATATATAAGAGCATATATTTTCTATCTCATCTTATATGTATTAGCAATGAATTAGAATATATATTTATAATTAATATTATAAATCACTATATATTACACATATAAATATATGTAATATATTTTTATGTACAGAAAATACTATATATTACATAAATATATCTGTGGGTGCATGTATGTATATAGTATCAGCAAAAATCAGACTATTTCTCTCCTGCCTTAGTATAATTTCATTCGTTATTAACAAGAAACTCAGTAATATCTAAGTCGGATGACTGGCAAGAAGGTTTAAAAAATCAAAAGAAATCACTATTTAGTGAAACGAGATGCTGAAATCTTCATAACTTGCTTCCAGTTTGAAGAACCCAAAGGAGTCTGGCAGAATGGAGTGTATTAACTGATAAAGAAAGGTTGGTTAAGAACTGCTGAAAAGGGGAAGTGTTTCTGGAGAGTCGCAAGATAGCGAAAAGGAGTCCAGGGAAGTTAAGACATGCTAAAGAGATGATGGATAGAAATCTAGATTTTTTTAGAAAAGGACATGTCACGTTAGAATGTACTTATGTTATAGGGAAGGGATGACAACTGGGCTGAAGCCCGACCATGACCAGCTGGTTTAATTATCCAGAAGACAGGAACGAGTTTGTGCCCTGGAACTGCTATCCTAGCCAGGAAAGTGGTTTTGTACAGTTAGAAAAAAAAAGAAAAAAGAAAAAAAGGAGACTGGGCACATGCAATTTGCTAACCTCCATTGCACAATCCTCAGGAATAAGTAAAGGGAAAAGGCAAGGGTGGCAAAGCAGTGTGTGGCCCGAGGAGGAAAAATCCACCTAATTTCTTCAGTGTTGGTGTTGGAGGCCAGTTACCAAACGCAGACACCCAGGAGCTTATGGTCTACTTTTTATTTCTACTTTTAAAATTGAAAGTAAAATAAGTCATTTCTCACTTCCACTGAACAAGAGATCTCCTATTGAATTTTCTGGACCTAAAATTAGTTCTCAATAAAAAGGAAACTCTAAAATACTCCTTAAAGCATGCTAAAACATTGTTTTTCTAAGGATCACACATTAAATGGTGGAACCTCATTCTTACATTTAACTGTGAAATACAATTCTTACTTAAAAGATGTTTTAGAGAAAGAAACACAGTTTTCCATCAAATGAATGAAGTATTAATGAACTATTATTTTTATGAAATCATATATAACCAAAAATTGTTTAAGTGTAAAAATTTTATCTTTAATATTA
Source organism: Eonycteris spelaea (assembly GCA_003508835.1). Taxonomy (NCBI): domain Eukaryota; kingdom Metazoa; phylum Chordata; class Mammalia; order Chiroptera; family Pteropodidae; genus Eonycteris; species Eonycteris spelaea. The sequence continues at coordinate 18,307,000 of PUFA01000014.1, read as the reverse complement.
TTTTCGAAGTTAGCTGTTGCATTTTATGGAGGAAACTCCCTGCGTTACACTCACCATCTTGAGTATCTTTCACATAAGGGTTATGAAGCTATCAAAACTGAACTTAAAGAGAAATGTGCCTGTGAATTACGAATATCCTATTTTTTATTATTACTTTTTAATAAAGAATAGATCAGATCCTAGAGCTTTTTGGAGATGTCTAAGATTACCCAGTCTTCCAAAATACCATCAACATTATACTATCCTCTGCCTTACCAGTCCTTTCGGATCCTAACCACACCAAAGATGGATCATAATATTTAAATTTACATTTAAACCCCATCTGCATTGTAAGTTACAACTTTAAAACTTTAATGGCCCGGTGATAGCTTATGCGCTTCCCTAGGTGGGAAGCATCTTATCAAACAAGAAATTGAGTAAACTTTTTTATGTCCACCCCACATCAGTGAAATTGAGGCCACTCCTTCTTTGATAATTTGTCGGTGCCCAGTATTTATTTGCAGACTATGTCTCTTTTTCTTTCACTGAACTCTACTTGATTCTGCTTGAGAAGTTGGTGGTGACTCCTTGGTAAGAGTGAGGCCTTCAGATAAACTTACTCTTTCAGGGCATTAGACAATTATGTACCAAACTGAAGGGTAAAAAATAATCAACTTCCTAATATTTGGCTCCCACCCGGAAGTTCACAGGGGCTTTGGCAGGATCTGCCCTTGAGTTACTAAAATTCCCTCCAGTTCCAACTGGAGACTTTAAGCACAATGTTCATAACAGAACCTGACAAGCACATGTTCAACAAATGAGTGAACGCATCAACCAGCACAAGATCTAGTTACTGTGCAAGTGGTAAGTGGCGAATCATTAGGGAAAGTGCATGGCCCAGCAGGGCCTTCTGGTCTCTCCATACTTTTAAACAGTAGACTTAGAGTCCTAGGAGTGAGGATAAAATGTAATGGATTTTCTTAACATTCGAAAGGAAGTCTAATGTTACACAGAAAGGGGAAAAATCTCTTTGCCATGTAATTTTTTCCACTGATTCAAACTTCTATACTCACAGTTTCTACAGAAGTGATAAAAACACATTGTTTTATTAAAAACTAAATTTAAAGTCAGAAACAAAAAAATAACTCTAGCTGCCAAAGTTGCCCTATGTATTTGTGCGGCCAGGAATGAACATGAGCGTGCAGTCGGGTGTCTTACCTGTACCTGGAAGGGGACATTTCTCACAGTGTGGGCCCCAGGCCTTGCCCACACTACAACAGCAGAGCTGCTTGGTGAGGTGAACAGAGAGAGGGTGCATACACTGCCTTCCGGAACTGACAAGTCGGTAACACGGCCCTTTCTCCTCAGAGATCACAGGGGTATCGGCTGAAGCAGAGACATAAGGCCTGACGTCACCCAAGAAACAATAAAAACCAGGTAGACTTTTCACATAATAGTAAAATGAACCTGAAAGTCTGGATTAGAAACCATACTTCAGAATAAATTTATCTAGATTTAGGGCAAAAACTTTCTTGATTTACAGTCTTAGTTTAGAGTTTACCAAATGAATTTGAGTCAAGGTACCAAATATCCTATCTGGTCCTTTCTTCCATTCTAGCAAGCATTAAACAGGTATGTGGGCATAAGTGCACAGAATGAATTTTAACCAAAACTGCCCAAAGAAACCTAGTAACCTGCTATCAAAATTACTACCTCATCTGTTTTCTTGTATCTAGATATAATAGAGGTAGTGCTAGGGCAGAATATAGTGAACAACCACAAAATTTTGTGTCAAGTCACAAACTGAACACACTGATGCTGGAAGCTAGCTATCGCTTTTCTCATTTTGAGGAAAATGAGAGCTTGCAGGGCCCCATCAGATCTTACCCTAGATCAGTAAACACTGAATAGGAGGCAGGGAGTGGCCACAGTCCCAATGCCACATGAGGCCCCCAGGTCCAGTCAGACAGCACACCAGAGAAGGGACAAACGATGGGCTCGCCCCTCAGAAAACATTGCAAAAGTACACCAGCCTACAGTCATCCAAACCGAAATCCTAACCCTGATTCCTCTACTCTTACTACACAAGACTTCATGAATCTAACACCAGACCCTCTACTAGGTAGAAAGGGCAAATAAGAGGATAAGTAAGATGCAGCCCTGCCTTCCAGGAGTTCATGTTCTAGTGTAAATGTGGATGGAGTATGTTCTACAGAGCCAGCTCCAGGCCAAGGCAAAACTGCTGAATAGACCAAACCTGCTGGTCTCCTCTGTCCCCTCTCCCATCCTAGTCAAAGCTCTTCTCTATTGTATCACTGTCCAAATGAGGTTTCCCCAATTTGCCACTCCCTTGCTCAATTCCTCTAGTACCTGATGCTTCCAAGACATTCTCTCTCCTTCCTGCTAAGACCTAAATTTTCATTCTCCCAAAAGGACTGACATCTCAACTAGATGGTACAAGAAACAACCTGATTAAATTGAGATGCTACAGCTCAGTGAAAAGACCAAGAGCCAGACAGACCTGCGTTCACATGATAGGTCTGCCACTTGTCAGTAATAAAGACTACGGAAAGTCACTTTGACTGGTTGTGATGGTTAATTTTATGTGTCAACTTAGCTAGGCCCAAACTTAAATATTTGGTCAATGATAAGTCTGGATGCTGTTATCATGGTATTTTTTTTTTTTACATGAGATGAACATTTAAATAAAGTCTTTGAGTAAACCAGATTGCTCTCCACAATGTGCGTGGGCCTCACCCAATCAGTTGAATGCCTTAAAGAGGGTGGGGTACTGATTTCCCGCAGAAGAGAGAATTTTGCCAGCAGACAGCCTTCAGACACAAGCTGCAATATCAACTCTTCCCTTGGTTTCCCATCTGCCAGCCTACCCCATAGATATCTGACCAGACAGCTTCTATAATCATAAGAACCAATTCCTTAAAATCTCTGCCCACACATACACATCCCGATTGGTTCTGTTTCTCTGGAGAAAGCCCTGATTAATATACTGGCTGAACTTCAAATAACTTCTTCATTTTTAAATGATAGACGCAATGTACAGATTAGAGACATCATGTGATAAGCCTCTGGGACAGAGCAGACACAACACACACGTGTTGGCCATTCTTATCAAAATGAAAGCAGATACCTCTATCCTCTCAAAGACATCTGTGCCCAGCTTGATCGCTGCTTAGCAGTAGGATTTCAATAAAGTGAAGACAGTTGTCAAACACAGGTACTATTGGTGGACTGGAACATAGGCATGGGGGATGAGCGGAGTAGAGGAGACCTTCCTAAGGCTTCAAAACTTACGAACTCTAATAGGGCCAGCTTTGTCTAACAATACAGTGATAGGAAGGAGAAGTCTCGATCATTTCCTCTCCCTTCTCCTAGTCACTTTCTGGAGTCTGTATAAGTAAGTTATGAAAGATCAAAGGTCACAGAACAAAAGTAAAAAATAAATAAATAAATAAAATAAGAACGTGGTTATTATTCTCAAAAGCAAAAGTCCCTGGAATCATTGACCATCACTCATATAGTATGTGTATTTGTAGGAATATATGTGTGCATCTATAGGTTGTACCTGTATAATCTTAAGAACATATTTTACATAGTTTTAGTATAATCAACTCACAAATCATTTTGCTCCACATTTCTCTTTCCAAAGTGTTTGGAACTCACACAATACTTCCATAGAAACAATGTCAGATCAACTCACTAGAGTCTGTTTTACATGTGGCAGGGCTTAATCTAATACCAATTATATTAATGTTAGTTCTAGATCCCAGGAACAAGGACCATTTAGAACAAAACAGAGCAGGGTGTCCTCAAATCCTCTGCATTGGCAAACAGTGACATTGGATCACCTCCACTTCCCTCTACGCATTTCCTTGTATTCAGCTCACCCACATATCCAGGGCAGGATGCTGCCGTAGGCACCATCCCTGTTATACTCAATGCTGTTCCCGTATCTGAGTCCACTACTTTGAAATCACCGATCAGGCCTATCCCCCCAGTTAAACCAGCACTCCAAATCAGCAGTTCAGCATTTTAAGGGATTAATAAATGTGTGTTATTAAGAAATTGCTTGTTAATTAAAATGAGTCTCTGGTTATTGTTATCACATGCATTGTGTGCACGCACATAGAGACTAAATAATATTTTAGGCATTTGACCATTTAGAGAACAAAGGTAGAAGTCTGGCAAGCTAATTCTTCCTAAACATCTTACCTGAAAAGATCTGTTTTAAAGACCTTTGTTTTCCCATCATTACCTAACCCAAATATTCTCTGTAAGCACTGGGGTACCCGGAGTACTGATGTTTTTTTTCTGTGACAGCTTTCCAAAGTACTTCAGGCAGACAACTTTCAGGGAGTAAGAGAATCATTGATTTATAGTCATTAGAAAGTCAATTGTTAGTGAGTCTGGGAGTGTCAGAAAATGTTCTAACTACATTTTGTGTCGCCACAAATGTGCATAAGAATAGCAACTAACATAAAAAATCGACTCCTTTAGAGATGAAAAATTATGAAGGACGCCACTGAAAAGGTCTAACTTATATACATAAATTTTGCTGATGCTCCTTTTATTCACATTTTCTTTGATCTATAACTATACAGACAAACAAGTGTTGGTTTATGCATCAGACTTCTAACAGAGTGTGCCCTTTAAAACCTTCCCTATTTTAATATCTATAGTACCTGTTATTCTTTTATCATTTCAAATGACTCACAGCAATTCAATTTCTTTCATTAAACATCTCGAGCATTTTCACATGCTAGTCATCAAGACACATAAGCATGGGGACGATATGCTACCCAGAATTATACAAGATTGGTGTTTCTACTGTCTGAGTATCTTTACCCACAGGTGGAAGGCTAGTTGTAAAGGGTGATTAGTATACTACATTTATTATTTAAAATATGATGCGTAATTATACATTCTAAGAATAGTTGAAAATGGGTATGAGATTGAGTGCTGAGGACCAATAACCAAGGGTGCTGATAGGTTCACATAAGCAGTTACGCTGAAACAGTGGTTTTGCACATTGTTTGTTTTGCAGGATGCGTTGGTTGCTAAGATAAGGGTAACAAGATTCAGGTACTCTATATATAGAGAGAGGAAAAAACATTTCAGAGGCATAAAACCTACAGGAAATGCCACATCCTTCAGTCAGGAAGACAAATCTTTTGCTCTTGGCTAGAGACATAAGAGAAATCTTCAAAAGTAATAAACATATAGCTCTGTATCCGATGCTGATGGCGATTCAATTGCAAAACAGTAAGAAGGTAAGATGCTATAGTTTCTTTATTTGGGTTTCCCAGTGGCATATTTAAATAACTTATACTTAATTATACGGTCACACAATAAATCTGACTATACTTTCAAAGACATGCTGCCCTAATCAATTCAAATGTGAATAAGTATCATTAACCTGATCCAGAACCCTAAATTTGGAGGCACAAACCCAGTTTTAAATCTCAAACATCAGTTAGTAGCTGTGTGATCGTGAGGAGTTGCTTACACTCTCCTAGCTTCAATTTCCTAATGTCTAAAATAAGAATAATGCATATCTCAAAAAGATGCTAGGGAGATTTAAATAGAAATGATGTACAAAAACATCAATGGATTTCAGAAGGGAATTTGTAACTGAACTTCCAGCGTGTTGGCAGAAGCTCCTAAGCACATCCTCTCTAACTCTCTAATTCTGCCAATTAGCAACAAGTCCATGGGTTGAGAATCCTATGAAACAGCAAAAGTCCAGGCTCAGAATTCTTTAATTTGGGCCCTTATTTACCGAACCTAAGGACACACCGTCTGCCAGCATTCATCCTGGCGCCCTTGAATTCCCAAAGAAAACTAACTGCAGCTCAGCAAGTCAGAAAAATGTTCCTACTACAACTGCAAAGATTATTATATTTTTCTTGGGATTGCTCTGACAAGTCCTAAAATTTCACCTTTCCCCATAGGTAGGTAGCACAGGTCTGGGAATGCTGCTGCAGCATCCTAAGCCACGGACAGAGAAGCAAGAGGCAACAAATGCCAGAGCCCTCCTACTTCCTTTCTTTCAGCTTAGCTAAGTCAAGGACAGAGAGCAAGGAAGGAGCAAAATAGAAATGGTTGCAACCTTTGGCTGGAATCAAGGAATTCTGAGGGTGTTCACCTCAATGCATTCAAGAACAGGGAGAGCTTCCCACTGCTCCTCAGCCATTGCCAAGTGGATTTCTTTGAGTTCACAGAAGCAGCCACATCTTTTATAGCCTGGATATGCCCTAAATCCATGCTGTCTGAACAAATGTGGTCAACCTCCCTCCATTTGCTTGCATGCTCTACCCATGGCTGTTTTTATACCTCTCAAGAACATATATTCCAAAAGTGAATGCAATAACAACTTTGCTCAGTGCCTTTGTGAACGTGTCTCTATGTGATACCCATTCTTCTTCTGCTACTGTCCCACGACTACTGAGGGTATCGTCATCTTTTGTCCCTTACTCTGTAAACATCATTTTCTTCCATGATTCTTCTCAGTTGTCTTCAACCTTTCCCCCACTGGTTTCTTCAAAAATATAGTTTACCAGCAAATCAGACTGGATTGAACAAAGTCACAAATCCTGAAGGGACTCTACATATCTCTGTGATGTTACATGTGGTAAATGCAAAGGAAAGAGAAAGAAATCTGCCCATTCAACGCTGGTACAGAGCCCAGGTTTTAACTTCAAACTGCAGACAGGAACATTTAACTAGCAACAAACATCTCCCAATACTTATCATTTTGGCTGTTGCAGTTGAACCATAAAATTGAATTATTTATTTTCAAATAAAAATAGATGGTTGTTTAATAAGTTCAGAACTACTTGAGCACTGACAGGGAAAATAAATGCTAAGGAAATGTGTAAGTGTTTCAACAATCTCATGGGAAATTTCAACAATCTTATTAAAACTGGGATGTCTGCCCTTAATGCTAGACATCAGATCAAGTCAAAGTTTAATAAAACACTTTGTGACCAGTTCTCCAAGTTTACCTTATCTGCAAACTTCAATGTAGTAATTTTAACCAGACTACAAGTCAAATTATTTAAGAAGAGAAAAAAACATTCACAACAAATTCGATATCCAAACTCTGCAAAATCTTTATGCTTGAATTATAAAGCTATTTAAAATATTTATACATATAATTCAAATCAGCCAGAAATTATCTATAAATTCTCTGGATATTGTCAACAATGTGATTTTTTTTTGGCCTGAAATTATCAAATTCTTGCATCAGTTTTCAAATGTACCTTGTATGGAAACATAATTTTAGTCTAATTTTACCGCTGGCCAAAAAAAAAGCTTTTATAATTAGGTGTCTGTCTGTTCATGATCAGGACTATCTGTGAAAGAACATGGGCAAAAGGACTTACGTGCAAAATTTCCTAATCTGCATTTGACAGTTTTTAAAGGAAAACAGCAGTAATTAGTAACAATGTTCCAAAAGATTCAACAAATTCGTCTAAAAGTAATGAATGAGCCTGTCATTTTAATGTACTACCCTTGTCTTTATTTCATCATGTCTATGATCTTAGCTTAGGGTACAGAGTTCAAGAGAGATGCACAATTAAAAAAAATGATGGTACTTTCAGGAAAAACATGTCTTGACCAAATGGCAAGTTTAAAGCCAGGGACCAGAAGGATGCACTTTAATATACACCAAACCCACATTAAAAAATAGAAAAATGAAAACAAAAAATGTTGCAGAACAGAGGTTAATACAGAATTTAAAATATTTAAACTTCTTTTGTATATGGCTTTGAAAAATGTGCAGAGTATACCTATCTGTAGTAATGAGCATAAGAACCAAGGAAAAAAAAGATAACCTTAAAAAAAACTGCATTTGAGAACTTTAAAACTAAAATGCATCCATCTCTAATTGATATGTAGTGATTACACTGAATTAGATTTTATGGTGAGAGTCTCCTTGGAAAATCTATATTTTCCGTACCAATATTATAATATGTGGCTTGATGCAGGATTTTTACCCTTACCAGGTAGGTATAAGAGAAAATCTTAAAGACAACATTTATAAGGCAAAACAGTATAACTTTGAGGACACATTTTGGTGGCTTTTGAGGACAACAAAATAAAATATTTGAAATTAGAACTGAATAGAAAATCTGAAACGCAGGACCTTGGTAACTATTTCCCAGACTCTTCCAACTAAGAAAGTACAGTGAAACCTCATTAAATCAGACACCAATGACTCAGAATTTGGAATAATTAAAAACAGAAGCTGGAACAAAGTTTAACTCAGCCTAAATAATGCTTAAAATACTCATGAAGGAAAAAACTGTTTTCATCTCTCAGGTATGCTCATTTTAGTTAACTCTTTCATTTTCATCAAAATATATCTTCCCAGTGTGCCTGTTCTCCACCTTGACCTTCAGCTATAATATTTTTCTAAACACAAATAAAATGCATTTGGGGGAAAGTTACATCATATAAATTTTTGAGTGTATCAGACTCACCTCCTCCTCTTGCAGTTTTAATGAGGATTTCCTGCATATTTACACTATTCAGTTGACCACTGAGTATTGACCTTCTTTTTGGATAACCCCCCACTGCCCCCCCCAAAAACAAAATGACTCAACACTGAAATAAAAAGTCATCATTACTTACGGACACAACTTGTAAAAGTAGGATCCGGCCCAAATCCATTTTGCAGGTGCATCTATAGCTGCCCATGGTATTCAAACACTCACCATTCGGGCACACGCACGCCTGTAGCCGGCATCATTAATATCTGCATGAAAACACAATTCTTTTAGAAGGGACAGTCACGCCCTGTTGGACAAATTCTTATAGTAAATTGCATTTACTTTCTTTTTTGCCCTAATTTCCTTGTTAGAGCACATAAGAGATGTTAGCAGCTGTTAATGCATCAGGTGTGAATGAACTAAAATCAAATCAATTATTGAACATCTACGATGCATACATCAAATATTCATTACGTAGCTACTATGGACCCTGTTCTGTTCTAAATACTAGGGATTTACCAGTGAACAAAACTGACAAGAGTCTGGTCTTCACAGAGCTTACATTTTAGTGTTAGGGTATGTTAAGCATTCTAGAGCATACAGGTAAGGCAACTGGTTCCACCCTAGAGATGCTGACAGTCTAGCTGAACATGAAACTACGTTAAAAAAAAAATAAAGAAGTGAAAATCAGTTCAAGTTATCACAATTAGAAGAAAAATCATACACTTGAAATGAATATGAAATTGCCTGTATAGACAGTAAGGGCTACAAAAGGAAGTTGAAGTTGGGGGAGACTGTGGCATTGCAAAGAAGGTAAGATTTCATCAGGCATTGAAGTTGGGGAGAAGTTGGATGGATGGGTAGGAAGAGGTGAACGATCCATGTGGGGGACACTGCAGTATAAGCCCAGAGTCTAGAGAAGGGAAGGAGGATCAGGAAATTGTAAGTTAAACCATTGGCTTAAAAGGAAGTTTCAGGAAGGTATATACTGGAAAAAGAGCTGGGTAAAGCCAGGCTGGATATAATTTTATTGAGAACAGGGAGCCATACTAAAGTTTTCTGAACAGGAGGAAGATATAATCAAAGGGAGGCTCTAGGGCAATTCATCTGGCTAGCACATGGCTTGGTGAGAAAAGATTAAAAGTTTGATCACTGAAGGAGTAATGCAAGTATGTGGCTGGTGACAAGCCAGGTTGGTGACATTGAGAATAATCAGGAAGGAAAGGAATAATTTTTTTTTAAAAGAACAGTTGACAATGCATGGTTTGTTGACTGGCCAACACCACATCAGAACGAAAGAGAAAGGAGTTGAAGATACCTGGGAGACATCTAATCTGAGAAAAGACAAGACATTTTTGGTTTTGTGGAGCGTTCTGAGGAGGAAAGAGGCAGATGAATATATTAGTTTTATACTTGAAGGTCACAATTGGACACCCAAGTATAAATATTCTAGCAGTAGCAGAAGATCCAAGAAGTGAAAAGAAAACATAGCTGGAATAGAGACTTTTTGGTCAAATGCATATGGTGATTGCTGTGGTCTGAATGTTTGTGCCCCGCCTCCAAGTTCATATGTTGAAATTCTAACCCCAAAGGTGATGGCATTAGTAGGTGGGGTTTTTGGAAGAGCTTAAATCATAAGGGTATAACTCTCAAGACTGGGATTCATGGTTTATGAAAAGAGGCTCGGAGAAATCCTTCATTCCTTCCTCCACCTAAGGACACAAGGAGAAGTCTGCCACCCGAAAGGGACCTTCACCAACAGGAGACGGTGCTGGTGCCTTGATCTTGGACTTCCCAGCCTCCAGAACTATGAGCAATAAATATCTATTGTTCAGAAGCTACCTGGTCAGTAGCATTTTGTTGTAGCAGCCCGAAGGGACTAAAGACGATAATCCAAATAAGTTAGAAGAAGAAAAGAGGAAAAACGTGATGTTTTTAAAAAGAAACATTATAGAGTCATTTGCAGAGGTAATTAATTAAAAATCAAAAAACAGACTGTGACAATTAAAAATGAAAAATTAGTCATCATTTATACTTTTTCAGTGTGGCTTATAAAGCTCAATAGTTAACAGACTTGGCTATTATCATTTCCTTTTCAATAAATTTATTTCCGTCAATCATTAACTCTAATAAAACTTTTATTAAAGATCCTAATATTAATTTTTTCTAAATTAAATCGAATACAATCACAGCAAAACATTACCTGGCAGAAATTGTCCATGAAAAGGCAAATATAGCCTCAATAAATCATTACTTGCTTATATTTCATATTCAAAGTAGCCATAGAATATCTATACGGCCATATTTATCTAACATGTCACAGTGTTTATTTAATTTTAGTGATAAAATACATTTCAATGACATTCATAACGATCAAATTAGCACATATATTTGTTGTATCATTCCAACTTAGCATTCCAACTTGGTCCAGCTTTCAAACGGGTACACGCTACATTACACCTGCTGGCACGGGAGAGGCACAGCACGTGATCCAGCGCCTGACTATCTTATCCTTTTGACAGAGCTGTAATACACAAGCTGTAATACACACTTGGCTGTAACATACACTTATGCACAGCATGAAATTGAAAATATTCCCCCGTAACTCCTTCTCCTTGAGAAAACCACTAAGGAAGGACCAGGAAGAGTGCCAAGTCCAGTTGGGGCTTACATGGCATAAGCAAAGCCGTATCATATGTCCTAAATTAAACCTCGAGTTTGGGTAACGAGCCAGTTGTGGTCAAAAAGGCTGCACGAAATCTCCACTCTTCCGTTTCGGCTCTGTCCCCATCAGGTGTAATTATTGGCCTTTTCTCTTTTTCTGACTGGCTTGCACCCCTAATCACGGCTGCACCACTACGCATTCCATGCTCACCTCTTGGGACCTAGAATTAACAGTCCCATCCAGCCTCACTGCTGGATGCCAGGTTAAGGTAGAGGAGGTTTTATCCCTCAGCGTATGCAACCTGATGTACAGCCGCTGCCTGTGTGCCCTCCACCAATAACTCCTCTTTGAGTCTCCTCAATGTTGCCCACTGCCTCAACATGATGCTATGGGAATGGAGGACAGGAATTAAGAGCATGCGTGTGCACGCGCACACGCACAGACACACACAAGTACAGGGAGGAAGGAATAGACAAATCCATAAAGAAGGGATCTCTGAAAACTTTCCGTTTTTCTTACTATATCTCTTCTTGATCAGCTTGAGCCACCAGCACCAGCAACATCGACTCACGAATTTGAGCCACCAAAACCCAGAACATGGACCTTTTCTTCACAACACACTCTCACAGATTCTAGAAAAACTCCCATTTTGCTCAGCTGCCTCGATTTACTTTTTTATCATATTCTCTAAAATGCCATAAATCAGAGTAATTGAATTCTTGTTTTTCTTTTTAAATTTATATACAGCAAAGTATATTAATCTTAAGTATACAGCTAGATGACTCTTGTCGTATACACATGTGTATATACATGGATCTATATGTGTGTGTGAGTGTGTGTGTGTGTGTGTGCACGTACAGTGTAACCACCATCTGGATCATGTTTTAGAACATTTTTATTGCCTAAGAAGTCTCCTTCATGCCCTTTCCCAGTCAATATCTCTGCGCCCACAGGTAATTGCTATTCTGACTTCTATTATCATTGGTTACTCTTGCCTCTTCATGAACATCACATGAAGGGAATCATATTGTACATATTCTTTGTCTATTTTATTCATTTTTATCCCTGTGAGGTTCATCAATGTTATTGCATACAGCAGTTCACTCTTTTATTGCTATACTATATGTATGAGGATATCAAAATTAATTTATCCATTCCAATTTTGGGCTATCATTAATAATGTTTCTGTGAACATTCATATATATGTCTTTCAGAAGGGCTAGATAATCATTACTTTTGGGCTGATATCTAGGAGTAGGATTCTGGGTCACTAGAGAAGGTCCAATTGATATTTAATAGATAATTTAATAGATATTGTCAAATAATTGTCCAAAGTGGCTATGCCAGTTTCTATTCCCAGCACTGAATGCCTTACATCCTGGTCAAATTATTCAGTCTTTTTCATTTTAGTCATTCTGGCAGGTCCGTAGTGTCATCTCATCAAGGTTTTAACTTGCACTTCCTTTTCACATATTTATTATGCCATTTGGATTGGGAAAATGTTCTCTTTTAAAATGTAAATATCTACAAAAATGTTGTGGGTCAATAAGACTGCTTCCCTTTTAGCACTCAGGGGAGGATCAGTTAGTGATTCTCAGACAGGGACAATGCGTGTTTGCCTGGAGGATGTTTTGGGTTGTCGCAAGGACTGGGAACATACAGCGGGTGGACATTGGGGAGCTAAACTTTCTAAAAGTGTAGTTAGTCCCCCTTGAAAAGGATTGTTCTGCCAAAAACGGCAATGATGCCCTCACTGAGAAATGCACACAGAGGTGATGAAAATAAGAGTTTGTAAGAGCAAAAGGGATCATTTTGAAGCAACGTTGCCTGAGGAAAATGGGGTGAAGGTCAGTGCTGGCTACATGAAAGGACTTAAAAGGTTCTCTTCCCTCAACTCAGTGTATCTTCTATATGTAGAAAGTTCCCTACTGCCTCAGAAACTGTGTTTTGGACATAGCATAGAAGTAAGGCTCAGCTAGAAGCAAAAACAGAGACTGGGTCCCCCAAATCCCCAAGGCTGGGGCCGTGTGGTTTGTGATCTGCAAGGTCAAAGTCAGCATAGCCAAGTCTGACCAGAATCTGATATGATTCATCAGATGCACCTGTGATCCGCAGACTGCTCCTAGAGCCTGGGCACCCTGCACACCCGCCTTATAAAGACAGTTCCCTTTCCTCTGCTGCAAATACTAAGTGTCTGTGCGAAGATGACACTTGCCAAAAACTTTTTTTAAACTACTGACATTATTTGTGTCAAATCACATTTCAGGTTTCAACAGCAAAACTTTAAAAAAGCATTCCATTTGTGAATTTATAAGGCTTCATACACAAAATTTTACATTTAAAAATTAGGTAAGAACTCTTCTGTTTTCTTGCCACTATGTTCTTTCAAACCCCACTTTGTTCCTTAGAGGACTGTGGGTGGCCAGCCAGTTTATGTACATTGTGTTCAAACAAAAGAAAAAAACAAAAAACATATTTGCCATGATTTTTAGTTTAAAACCTCAGAAACGAATATGAAACAGGAGTAATTATTAAAATAACGTTCTGAAGTAGCCAAACGTTTTAGGCCTTCCTAAATTAACTGAAGGAAATCAGAGATTCACAAATGCATTAAGAACCAAACACGTGTTAACTGAATATATCTGGATACGAGAAGTTTAAGGAGTCCGCTAACAGAAGACATTATTAAGCCAAAGTTTAACAATTTTATGGAACATGATTGGCAAATTATAATTTTATTTAGACTTCGATTCCTATGATTCTTTTTTTTAATTAGATAAAAGCTAACTTGATCACAATTTTTTATAAATAACTTATATTTGGCAAATATAATTATATTTTCAGGAGGCTCATATTTTACAGGGTCAGCCAATCTCCCTTAATGTATTCTGATTAAATTCAATGTACTGTCGCACTTAGTTTAAAAAACAAATGAATTTGTTCATCGTTCTCCCTCTGCAGACTACCAAAGTTCTCTGAACAACTGTGCAATTCTACCCGTTGAAGAAATGGTATAACCACTACTTATAGCACTGTTTACTGCGTTAAGGAATGAAGGTCAAAATGAATGTCCTGAGTGGGCATTCTTGTAGAGCCAGTCACCCATCCCCTTATCTCCAGCTGAGCTGTTATGTTAGGGCATTCTAGAAGTTTACAGAAGCAGAAAGGAGGAGAAAAACTCAAAGCTCATGTGTTCCTTTGGAGTAGGCAAAATCTATAGGACTACAGCTAATATTAAGGAGATTTGCATGCTTCTCCACTTACTTAAAACGGTAATACAGTGTCTCTGCTCAGCACAGCCTATCCTGTACCTCAGGCTATATATCAAATTTGAAAATACAAAACTGCTCTTTTTATAAATCTGAATGTCATACAGTTCAACCTATTACAACAGAAACAGAAGGCCTGGCGTCTACTGTCCAGATAGTATAAGAACATATAGTTTAGAAATGTGCATAATGAAACTCCTTAAACCATCTGATATAACACAACCTTAGTATTTCAGTACTAAAGAATAAAATAATCTAGTACAATGAGGCAAGAATCTTCATCATCCTTTATATTTGTCCATCACACCTTATCTATCTCACTGGAACTTCATAACAATTCTGGACAGTGAGCAATGCAATAGTTATTTCCATTTTATAGAGATAATTTTGTCCAAGATCATATTTTTTAAAAGGGTTAAGGGGATTTGAAGAAATCAACTATCCAGCTTTGGTCTAACCAGGACACCAAATTATGTTACCTAGAACAAGTCACTTAATTCCTATTGGTCTCCGTTTTCTCTCCTGCAACACAAAGGAGATGAAGCAGAAAATCCCCAAGGTTACTCCTAGCTTAAATGTTCTTACTTCAAAACAACCTGCCAGTTGCCAGAGTCGAAAATGACAATAAATAAATTGTGACATTTATGCATAATATATTATGAATAGCATAAGTGCCCTTATGGGAAATCAACACACTTTTATGTTATCTATTCTGTGTGTTTAACAAAGTGAATAATAATTTATTGCTTTTTTAGTGACACGAGTTTACACAGGAAATGAGGCATGCCCAGTAACCAACAAGAATTAGGTACAAGGTAAGAACAGTACATGAAGATCTTAATACTGTGTGAAAATGTGAAACTTTCTAGAGATTCTGCTGTGCATATTCAGCTTTTGCTGACGACAGAAATTCCATCGAACAATTTAGCAACACGACTTCTCCTTGAAATCAGAAAGAAAACATCCCTTGAGGTAAGTACTCTTCCTACCCAGACAGACTATTTAGCTATTTAATATGGATCATTTACTTTTAGATAAAGGAGGAATTCATTCTCTAAAAGGACATATGTGTTTCTTAAACTTCCACAGAAGCAGTTTCACACTGGGTAGACATGTCCCCAGAGGCACATGATGACATTCCACAGGGTACACACATGCTTGGATACTTTTAAAGGGATCAATGTCTAGGTCTTGAGCCTTTATAGGTTTCCTTTTTGAAAGTGACCTTTTCTATCTTTCCTGGACTCAGTGCCTTCTTTCTCATTACAAAGCCAAGTCTCCTCTTGCCCATCCGTAATATTTCTAGGCTTACTAGGTACATTGTCCTACAATGCAAAATTCTCAAAGGCACCAAACAAATGAACAATTCACAAATATATCCCTCCTGAGGGAGTGTCAAAGAAATAACGTTATATCTGATTTGTTTCATAAGAAGGCCTGGCTTTGCCAATTAGGTTAGACAGCAGACATTATTCATAAACTGAATAAGCCAACTCTATGGCTCCAAGGCTTTGATGAAAATATGCTTAAAGCACATATCTGATACCAACGCACCAGAAATAAATCTACCGTATTCATTTAATTTCTGATGAAAAGAATGTATGTCAGCTTAAAAACATGTGGACACATAAGTTTCTCAAAATTATTTTAACAGGTAAGTGAGCAAAAAAAAAAAAGTGTTTGAAGATCAACACTCTAGAGCAATTTTACCCAAGGTAGTTTACATAAAACCCAAGCTTTGTGAGGATTCTGCTAAAGGAAGGGTTCTGTGGCCAAACACTGCATAGTCTACATACCTGAGCGCAAGACCCTGAGAAGTCCTTTGGCAAGGATTCTTGATTTTCTTTAACTTGGTATTTTCCACACATTTGGCCATGGAACCCTTTTTCACACACCATCTATTAACATCCTTCTGAACTGGTGGTCTGTGGAGCACATTTTGTAAAATGCTGCTTTCTAGGGCTGGCCCCACAAACTACACATGGGTCTCTTTGTGGTTATATTAGTTTTGACCGAGACCAGTCTCCCCTCCTGTACCTGCCTGCCATTATAAAATGGTAATCTAGCATAGGATGGATTTGACCCCTGGACTTGCTCAAAGGAGGCAAACCACTGTGGAAGCAACTCCCTTCCTCCTAATTCTTCTCTCTTCAGGGTAACATGATAAAAGAATTATCAGAACCCAGAGAACAGCTTGTATTTATTTCTTGATACATGTGTACTACACATGGAAGATGCTAATAACGCACATCTCCGTTGGTCTTGGATTTGACTACAGTCTACAGACACTACATTAATTTTTCTTTGAAACATTCACAGTAACATGAATCCATCACAGGCTCTCCTCATCACTTGTGATACAACAGTCATCTTTCCATTGATTTTACGACCCCAGAGATTAAGGTCAAAGAGCTATTGGAAAATACAATGTGCTAATGACTCACTTCACCACTGTCTTTCCTGAAGAAAAGCGAATAAAATAAACAGACATTTCCTTTTTGAATCCTATCCCAGTGATATGAGCAGAGTAAGAGGATACACCAGAAAGTGATTCTAAAATAGATATGAATGGTTCCCAAATTGACTTTTAAATGCTGAAATATGGTGCTCAGATCCAGATCAAAATTCTTCAAATTCTTACTAAAAAGATTGTGCCTATGTAAATCAGAAACTGCAGCAGGAGTTCAAGAGGATGCCTAGAACAGTAAGATAGACCTTCAAGTCTGGGTAGCATCTATTAATTCTCTCTTAGCCATTGACTACTATAAAACATGGTTCGGCATCACATTAAGTACACCACAGTTCTGGCCTTAAAACACTAAATACAGCAGGGGACTGTATGAATTTGCATCCTGTAGGCTAAATAAAAAGAATTTTAAACATTTTTAAGTGTCTTAAGAACTTAATTATCAAGTCTGGTTGATTCCAGTCTTAGTTTATACCTATAGGTTTTCTACTATTATTTCTCAAACATATAGCGAGAACAACGGATTCTAAGTTTCGACTTTATACCCACATTACTCTCATAGACATATTTCCTATTTCCTCCAAGAAAGAAATAAACATGACAACAGTCAATTCCCTTTTGATAACTGAAATGAAGGGAACTTCAGAGACGGCCCTGTGAAGAGGTTCAGAACAGGCCTCCCCAAGATGTGCCACTTTGGCACATGAACTATTCTGAGCTGAAGGCGAACAAGACCCTGTGGGCTCATGAGAAACTTTTACCTCTTCCTTAAAGAATTTCAATTAGGGGTCTTGCCCACAGTAAGAGTTATCACCAGAAATAACTTTTTATGACCTATCCACGAGCAGGGAAAATTTCTAATTACTAAACATCTGCTCTTCTTATCATCCTGCAATGCCTAACTCCCTCTGAAGCCCAAGGTGCCTTACTTCATCCTTAGCTCAGAATGTCATATATGCACCTCATTTTCCCTTCCTGTCTCTGACTCTCTCATGTATGTAGGTTCCCATGTGAATGTATGTAATTAAATCTGGTTATTTTCTCTTGTTGCTTGGTCTCTTGTCGGTTTAATAATTAGACCAGACGGAAGGAACTAGAAGTATAGAGGAAAGTTTCTTTCTTCCACAAATGCAACTGTGGAGAATGCTGCTTAAGTCAGGGAAGAACATGTTGAAGGAAGCAGAAAAAAACACTGAAAAGATCTGCAATGATAACATCAAAAGAATATTATCGGTTCACTAGCCAGAATTTTGAATATTAAAAAAAGCTGTTGCCCACATGCTGCTGAGTGGAAGACACCAGACACACAAAAAACCAAATTCTAGATAATTTGAATGTTCATTAAGACAAAACTGATCTATGCTTGTAAATCACCCATGACTTTAGTTTTGGAAAAAAAGGGAGAAAGTAAAGATTGAGAAGAGACAAAAGGAAGATTCTGGGGTACAGGTAATTCTCTATTTCTTCACCTGGGTGACAACTACACATCTGTGCTCACTTTGTGATAACTTGCGAAGTTATACACCTCCAATTTGCACACTGTTCTACACACAGGGTACATACACATCAATGAAAACTTTTAAAATATATATATAACTACAAAATTTCTAATATAACCACCATAATTTTTTTTCACCAATACATTTTAGATGTTGCTCTAAGGCAGATGTAAAGTGGCCTCACAGTAATACAAATAAAGATCTTTCCTTTTTTCTCAAGCAAAATACACATTTATTTGCTAAGTAGCATAAGCCGCCAGAATGTTAAAGATGATTTTTAAAATGGCCTCAATTCTTCACCTCTCCATGTAGCCATGCCCTTTGCTATGTGACTTGTAGCTCCTCCCATGAAAAGGTGGAGTCTAAATACCTTTATAGTCGTATCATTCATTTTCACCTATCCCTATGACGCATCCTCTCTCATGCGTGTCTTAGTTTCTTCCAGTCTCAACAGCTTCCCTACCCCATCATCATCTTTCCCAAATTACTATTATTTGAATGTTAAATTATTCCTACATAGAAAACTCAGAAGAAACTACCAAAATAACAAGAGTTAGCTCCAGTAAGACAATAACTGTTAAAAAAAATAATAATCTTGCTCACAGACATATTCACCATAAAATTCCTGGAGAAAGCCTAAGCAGAGATGTTCAGGGCCTAAGTGAAGAAAAACATACTATTTAACTGCCCTTCTTGTGTTTTTAAATTTGTAAAGATAAGGAAATAAGGGAGGAGAAGAGGGACACAGTCAGTGGACTTCTACTGCTAGTAGAAAGAGAAATCGTACGTCCTTTCTGAAAGGTGATGTGCACAGGATGAATCAAAGCTTGGAAACTACTCATTTCTCTTCTGAACAATCACAGATGCACATGAATGTTCATGGTTAAGTATAGCTAAGTATTTCTCTGACAGAGATCCTTGAATAACATCGTTTTGTTCAAAGCTGATGAGATGCCATAGGAATTTGACTCTTGTTTATATCAATTAGCCTAGGTAAAACTAGTTTTGTTATATGTTGTCTCACTTAAAAGTCATAGAACCTATTGATGACATTGAGGACTTACTGTATATAATCATGAAAAATAGAAACCAGTATGAAAATCCAACTTTAAAGGAATGGTTAAACGGGTTATCCTACATCCATTAACTGGGATACTATGTCAGCCTTACAATAAGTTTAAGAAGATTATGTATTAAAATCAGGAAGTCTTCATTACATATTAAAGTGAAAAAACAGTTGTCATAGGTATCCATGAAAAACAATTTCAAATTTCTGTCTACATATATATAATACAACAAATGTATCAATTTTTATAGATATTTATTTTTCTCTTTATATGTTTCTCTGGTTTCTAAATTTTAAACAATAGGTCTGAATTATTTTTATAAATAGGAAAGACAATATGATTTTTAAAAGAAATGTCTGTAAATGCTATCTATGATTTCCTAATAAATGGAACTTTCTCTTTGAAACTTTCTCTCCAAACCACAATGTTTGTTCATTTTGTACAGCACTTCCTAAATGCTGCCTTAATCTTTTCATTATATGTGAAAATGACAATATTCATTAGGGTAGGAATTCAGCTCTGTTATACTCTATATGTTGCAGAGTAGCTGTATGTAAGTTGTCATTAAATATCTGTAAAACAAATGAGTGAATGAATAGAAAATAATCAATAAATTTATGTTGATAGGCTGCTTAATTGTAACAAGTAAGAGGCTTTACCTGCAGATAACAGATTATATAATTTGAAGCTTTTCCATAAAAGCTTGTCAATATCCTCTAAGAAAAATAATTTATAATATACACACATTAGCTTAATACCATATTCCAATACTGATTTCTTGAATTTAAAAAAACCTGATGTAAATATGTTAAGTACCACAGGAAATTCATACTTGTCTAAGCCACAAATTCGTTTCTTTTAAATATGCAAAAGTTGTCATAAGGGCCTTTGTACTTTTCCAAGTCAAAATAAGTGTAAATGCAGTAACTGTTTTCCTAGCATGGATCACAAAGCCTGTTATACTGTACACGGTACATGCAATTAATCATTAAGAGTCTTGCCTTAAAGTTATAAATCACTTCATCCCACCCTACCTGTCTGTTTTAACCCAGCACTATGCCACAAGCCACATTCTTTTCTTTATCCGAAAGGATTTCTTGAGGGTCTCACCTGCACTTTCTAGTCTTCTCAGGCAAAGACCTATATTCCTCTATGTGCTCACCAAACTGTAGGCATAATCAATTTTTTCCAGTTATCATTGAGAGGTCTGAAATGCAAGCTACAGTCCAGGTAAGCTCTTCATAACCAAAAAGTCTTAACAACGGCTTACTTACATGGAATATTAATCAAGACTGACAGTCTCGTTTCAAATTTCATGACAGAGACATGCCCTTGAAACAAATGTACATTATCTTTTCTACGGTCCAACTATCAGTTGCAGATACACATTGAGAAACAATCTAAAAGGAACCTTATAGGGAAAATTTTACAAATGAGGTTATTGTGCCCTAATGGATCTGTTTTGTAAAATTATTTTTTTAAAGCAGAACAACTGGTGTAATAAAGTGATGCCAAAACCAAGTGATGTGGATGGCTCTTTCATATTTGCTTTAACAGGCTCATCTGGAGCCAGCTAAAATTCAACTAGTTTGGACAGTGAATAAAGCAAATTGTATCCCGTTGATCTGAACTGATTTAATTACACTAAATCCAAGGGCAGGAATGATGTCTTATTCATCATTCATGCCATATCCTCAGTCAGTCTGTAGCCCAGCCCTGTCCTGCAATTAATGTTTGTAGGATACTGAATATATTTTTTAAAGTTTTTGAGATTATCTATAGAAAAAGAATATATATATATACTGAATTATAAAAATGTAGACATTTTTTGGTTACATATTTTGGTTCTGCCCATAGCACTTGGATACTTGCTAAAAATGTAGAAAATAATACTAAGTTGATTTTATGTCTAAACACTCATGAACTAGGTGTGATTTTAGTATGTCAAAAGAGATATTTGCTTTTAATAAAAGATTTTACTAATAGACCAGTCCCCAGTACTTTCAGAAACAAATTCTGTTTTAAAAACTCAGATTTACACCTGATTAAGAACTCATTTATTTGCTATGAGATTTAAGATCTCATAGCAAAGTATGGCAAGTGAGAGTACTTGAAATTCAGGGGAAAATTGAGCTATAGAGTAAAGCAGTATGAAAGCAGGAGTTCCTATTATCATTTCCATGATATATTATTTCATTTAATTCTCATTCTACACCAAACCTCTAGCATAATAATCAAATGACAAATGATGAATGCTGCTCCAGATCCACAAGGAAATATAATTGTATTGTTTGTTATGATAAATGAAGCGAATTATAACAATTCCATAATGTTGAAGGTAGTGAGGCGGAGTTTAGAGCTCCATGTGTGTATATGTAATAAATCATTCCTTTGAAAAGATAATTGCAGCACTGCTAGAGAGAAGAAAAAACCAACTTTGAGGGCAATTATTTGAAAGCTCCTCAAATTAACTTGTGCACAGTTGGTTCTTTGTTATGGAGCGCGCACTGGTGAAAGTTGTATCGGGAACATTAGTTCACTTCATTGAAGGAAGTAATGTAATTCTAGTTATTAATCACTTTAATTTTAAATGTGCTTCGTAAACTGAGAAGACATTAAACTGTAAGAACAATATGGAATGCACAAGTAATTAGATGCTTAATGGGCTCCTTTTGAAAACTTTAGGATAACAAAAACAAAAAGCTTCAAGGCTTGAAGAAAACTGAGTGTACATATGTAATGTGAGAAAATTATGTTTAATTTTACTGACCAAGAATATCACAAAGGCAGTGAAATTAAGTCCTTTTATCAAAAGCGATTTAACAGATTATGCAGAATGAAATCATATTATTTTGAGTCAATCTTCTCCGTAATTTAGCGGTGCCTTCTTGAAGCACCATGAAATAGAATTTTCTGTGATACTTCACTCTAGAATCCATGCCAAAAAGTATAACGCTGTTCTGCAAATATTCTGAGACATCCATAAGCCAAGGTTTAGTGTTATTTACCATCAGTGCAAATGAACGAGATGGAACCATTTGATATGCTCAATATAAACAACACATGCTTAAAGGTTACTTCATACCAGCTATACCAGGAGAAGGAGAAAAAGCCCTCAAGCAATTATTTAAAGGATTCTCCATTCTATTTTTGCTAAATGAGACAGCAAGTGATTACTTACAAATGTTTGCTTCCATTTCTACAGTGATATTTTTATGAATATGAACTCTTAGAACTTTGAACCAGCCAATGGAAAAAATATATTGGATAATCATCCCTTCTTATTAAATAAAACCAAATAAATATTAATTGCTTTGACTTCTATTAGCTCTTAAAACAGCTGGCATATATTTTGTTCCAGTTAGCTAGTATCTACATTAGTAAGACTTTATAGATATGTATATATAAAGCTGGTAAGTTATACATATATAATTATATATATACATATATATATATAATATATAATTGGTAAAGGGAGCCACATATACATAGAAACAGAAATGGTTTGGGAGTTTAATCCTGGCTGTGCCTCTTATTATCTTGTTGGGAAAGTTACTTATTCTCTCTGTTTCAATTTCTAATTGAGATTAATAATGTCCAAATCCTACCCAACTCCATCCCAAGAAAACATGTCCATTTATAATCATTTAATATTCAGAAAACTTAGAAGCATCTGATACTCTGGAGGGTATCTTAACAATTAACCATGCAAGATTAGAAAGGTGAAGGATAAATAGGGACCCTCCTCTGTCTGCAGTCTAATGCAGCAAGCAGATACGACTGAACACTGAGAACACTTCAGGAGTTCACATGTCTATGGGCTAAAACTTGTATGACAGACCAAGGTGTCATTTCTCTCTTCTCATACACAGCCTTTATCCCAGGCAACAGAGTAATGATAGCATCAGAGAACTGGAATGTACCTACAGAGTCATCTACCTTAGTACTGCACAGGATAAAAATTTCCTATTGCATCCTTGGCCAGTAGTTATGGAGTAGCTGTTGGATCACTGCTATGTGCAGGAAGCTCAGTACTTCCAAAGCTCAGTACAACTTGGGGAACTTTACTCCATAGAAAACATTTCTTATAGTTGTAAATATGCCTTTTTGTAATTCCATCCTATTGACTTTAGCTTTAGAAGTAACTCATAAAAATCTTGTTTTGTAGGACCGTTAATCAAACATTTAAAGGCATGTTTATAAAGCAGCCATTGTATTTCTCTTTGGTCTGTACATCTCCATGTTCAACACCCTCATGTTTCCAGGCCCTTCACAAGCTTGGCTGACCTTGTAGCCAAAAGACAATGAACACTGAACACAAACACTCAAACCCCAAATTCATTAGGTCTGATTGGCAGAGTACACGGTCATGACTTCCAATGCCCTGCTCATCCTGCTTCTGCTAATGCATCCTAAACTGGGCTGGGGCTTTTCATACAGATTTTTTAAAATTTTATTTTATCTTATTATTAGATTCAAGTATACAGTACATTGGTTAGACATTTATAGTTTATAAAAAATCCCCCTAACTGCTACCATTAATGCTAACTGCTCACCTAGAATTTTGTCCAAATCTGTGAAACTATTACATTGTAGAATATACATTTAATCATCTATTCATTCATTGAAGCTATTTGCTCTCCCATTCCTTTAATCAACCTTTTACCTATGTAATGTAATCTTTTAATATTGTAAATACTACTGATTCTGAAATAATATTGATTAATACATTATTCCCATGTTACTAAGATTTGCAGATGTTTCTTAGACACCCTCTTTTGGAGCAGTCAGTCCTAATTTCCCCCAAATTCTTTCACGTATGATGAGGGCTTGTAATATTTTAAAGCAAAACTTTTTAAAAATGTGGTTTACCCATGTGCATTTCAAAAGAAAATGCTTTTAAGTTAGCCAAAACTCTACAAATCATAAAAGTTAGTTTGATGCAGTATGGAACAACATACTTGATAAAATTCTCAGACAATTAAGAAAGCCCTTTGACATGAGCCATTTTAATAGGGATGAATCTATATTTTATAATATTACCTTAATCTACTGTCCTATAAGCACATACTGGTCAAGGATAAAGAGCCCCAGACCACGTGTCAGGAGACAT
Organism: Eonycteris spelaea; assembly: GCA_003508835.1. Lineage (NCBI taxonomy): Eukaryota > Metazoa > Chordata > Mammalia > Chiroptera > Pteropodidae > Eonycteris > Eonycteris spelaea. Next base: position 18,282,428 of record PUFA01000014.1, on the reverse strand, counting down.
ATGCTGAGCTCCTGAAGTGGCTTTTGTTCAATAAGACTCTTGGAAGCTTGTTTTCTGTTTATTTTGATGTACACATAATCCTAAGTAACTAATAACCACACTTTCATCCTGGACACGTAAAGGAAAATGAGGAGCATTAACTGATAGTCCACAAAATAACAAAAACAAAATGTGGTACCACATACGAGTACTAAAGCAGCCATCAGTAAACTGGACTTATAACCTCGGCTCTATTTAGCCACAGGAAAGTCACTTAGCCAGTCAGTCTGGGCTTCAACATCCATCATTTGTAAAGTGATGGCTGGGCTCGATGGTCTCTGAGGTTCCTCCTGCTTGTATGACTCTGCTGTACGGTTCAAAAAATTAAGCAAAAGCACTCAGGACAGTTCACGTTTAACTAAATAGTTTTATCTACTGCCTAGTTAATATAAGTCCATGCTGATATTTAATACACTGAATACTTAGAGGTGGCCAAAATATTCTGACCAGAGAAAACAAAAAGAAAACTCTGCTGCCCAGTCATGCATCAGCAAAGAAGTTCGTACTGCTAGGTATGTGTGTTTGCTTGCGTGCGCACACGCGTGGACAGGAGGTGACCGGCACGGAGACCATCAGGTGATCCAATGCAATCTCGCCTGGAGTTCATTGCGAATGAATTGAAGGGGAAATGTTCCATAAGTTTAAATCGTAGTGAAACAATTCTTCACTAAACCTTTACATCTCCACACAATTGAACGGAGTAGGCAAAGGGGTTCACCGTGTGACCTGCACCTGCTAGGCGAATGAGCAAAACAACTCAGTTTTCTAAAGAGCCCAAACGACTGCTGAAGCCATGCTGATCAAATCAGTGAACTTTACCTTGACAAAAGGTGTTGTTAACCCGCTTATAACCTTGTAGACATTCCATCATTTGGTTATATCCATGATAAGCTGTAAGAGAAGAAATAATTATTTATTACTTGTTTAAATTCTTGCAATCCTAAACTACTCTATGTGATAACCAAAGCCATTTAAGGCATCAGTGGTCTTATTTCTAAGATACAAGTCAATGTGTATTAATTTCTTTCACATTATCCTGTTTTCCTGTATACTTCATTTTTTTTTCCAGTAAAGTCCCAATTACTTGTCAGTAAATGCTGATCATGTTAAATGAATGGATCATAAGACTTTTATATTTTCTGCCAAATAGTGATTCATTATTTTTATTATAAAGGATCTCTCTTTCCCCAATGCTTTGCTACAGGCATTTGAATTATAATAGGTAGGATGACTATATGTACTATTCTGCTTGGACAGTCCTGAATTACACCTGTTGTTCCAGCCAAGTTCATTAATAGCACTCCATTTCACTCTCAAAATTGTCCAAAGTTAGACAACAAATTATATGCTTGCCTCAATGCAGGCTCATGTATTCTAGTTATGAGCTGATTCTTGCGAATATGAACCTGGAAAGAATAGGAGGGATAAGAGGAAGCTGGGAGATGAAAGCAGCTGCTGTGATATGGCTCATCACTCAGAAAACTCTTCCACAATACAAATGTTGCAGTTTCCAATTTGCCAGCAAAGTCCTATTCACTGAAATTTGGACACTCTAAAGTGAGACCTGAGAGGCTCCTGGCACAGCAGATAGAGCATAAGTTCTGGGATCAAGCAGACCTAGGTTCGAATCTTGGCTCTGCCTATCGATAGCTCTATAGCCCTGGGAGACAAGCTCCTGGGTTTCAAAATGGCAACTGTGTACAACAGCAGTATCACATCCAGCAGGTCAGGGTAGTCGTGGAGTTTAGAGACCACGTATGCAAATGCCTGCAACAGGGCCTGACAAAAGTAAGCACTCGCCAAATGACAGATGTATTAAGAAGATAACAAGCAATAGAAAATGGGCCATAATCAAAATAGAATGGGTGGTTAGACCACTAAAAAGATCTCATCAAGGAGTAAAAAGGGAAAGCTGGAAGTGAAAAAAGAAATCTTCTTATGGAAAATAAAGTTATTTTGCTCCTAGCACATGTTCTTCATTCTTACCACTAATAAAACAGGGTGAATATTTACTAGTCGTGTTCCCCTCCTCCTTCACTTCCTTTCTTTGCCATAATTCCCTCTCCTCAGATCCTTTGGAATGCAGGAAAACGGTTAAAGTGAGGAGTCTTGGATTAGTGAGCTAAAAGAAGGGAGAGGTTGGCACAGGAGGAGTCACCCCATTTGGCTCTTTGGCAGCTTGTCTAGTCTTTACCCGTATAACGAAGACACTCTGGAGCAGGCTGCCTACAGAGATTGTGGGCTCTCTGTGAATTGCTCAAAGCCAAAAGAGAGGTAATAACTTGTTTTAAAAGTTTCAACAGTCGTCTACCTCGAGGCAGAGAGTCAAGCCAGATGATCTCTTAAAAATCTTCCCCAGCTTTGGATTCGATGTTAATTTTCTTCTAAAATCTTTTAAAGGACAAGTGACTTACTCATGTTAAGTAGATTTTTTTTAATAGATGACAGCCTATTTAATAATAAAAACTAGCAGATTTAAAATAAGTTTTTACCGTAAAAACATCAACAATGAAAAGTCTTTCTGTGTGTGCCTAAACAAAAACTTCAAACATTAAATAAAAGTCATTTGAAAACTGAAGTCTGAACTACTTTGGGTGAAAAAAAAAAAAAAAAAAAAGAAAAGGCATGGAACACAAAACCATAGCATATAAAGCCAAGGAAAGTCTGCTCTCTTCCAAAACGAATATGATTTAGAGAGTAGTACCAACCAAGGAAAGGAAAATTTTTAAATGACACAGGAAGAATGTGACCCCGAGTGTGTTTCTTGGGAGTGAGTCATTTAGTTCGGTGCAAACGGAGTAAATGTCAGAATGTTAATAGTTTACTTCATTCATAATCCACATTGCCTTTCCTGAAGTGGAGTCAATCTCTTCAATTTTATACATTAAATGAGCCAACATATTAATTTACTTTCACCAGCCCTTCGTTAAAAGTTAGCAACTTTGTATTTTCATATTCTAACTTATTATCAACATTAAAATATAGAGCTAACGAAACCATATAATGCAGTAAGTTTATCCCCAGACGACAGAATTCAAGATAAAAAAAAGATAAAAGGTCAGGTGCAGAAGTTAGGGATTAAAAAGTAAATACAAACAAAAAAAATCTCTAATCCCCTTTACCCATAACTGGCTTGCAATTTTGGGATTTAGAAAAGAGAGGAAAGAAAAGAAGCTAAGCAAAAGATACACGGAGAAGGGGAGAAATGAAAAAGAAAAAGAAAGGATAAGAAAAGTATTAGAGAAGAAAAACTTACTCCAAAACTAATATGTAAAAGCTGGACTTCTTTCTTCAGTTCTTAGACCTAGGGGTAAGAAATATACCACCCTCCACAATATTCTTACAAACATACACAATCAGTGAAGGGTAGGCAGTTTTCAGTTTTTAAAAAGGCCATGCTCCTTCAACATTTTAGATATAAGCTCTCATTCCATGATCCATAACACCTAACAGCAAATGAGAGATGAGAGTCAAACTCGGGTCTATCTAACCCAAACTCCATGCCTTTAAACCATACCTAATGTCCCTTTGATCAGGTTCCCACATAATTTTAGGCAAATGGACTTTTCAGTGAGGGGGAACCATCACACTCAACCAACTTGCTGGGGATCCACATTGTCGATCATTATCAAATCTGCCTAGAAAGTCCGCTAGGGACATTTTCTCAGTACCGAATGTCCTTATTTATGTGGTTTTTCTCCGCCCCCCCCCCGAATAAAGGGAAAAATTCATTTATTATAAGAAATTTTAGTGAGTGTTTCTACAGTGGGGCCTCTAAAAGAATGTAAGAGCAATATCAACAAAAGAAGTGAAATTTACCTTAGGCGTCAAAAGATTTAGAGAACATGTAAGTTTCAGAGACAAGGAAGTAAGTACAAATGAGAGACAATTATTTAAAACAAGTTATTATGACGGAAGAATAGTATATAAGACAGACATGTGGAGGAGAGATTCCAAGGTGGCAGCGTCTAGATTTAACAGAGAGGTTTAAAAGGTAGCTGAGAATACCAATTGAATCAACACATGTTTAAGAAGAGTAAATAAAAATTATTCAGTTGAAGCAATGACAAATTCCTTGCAGCATAAAGTATTTTAAAAAACTATAAAAATCTTTAGTGAAACAAGGCAAAGAAAGATGACTGAGAAAAATATCACTTGCTTTCTTGGCAAAAACATGATGAGTAAGTGCAAAAACACTCAAAATAAGTTACCTCTGTTTTCCTAAAAAATATTACAAATCAGTTATCCTGAGTTAATGCTACATTCAAAAACTAAAAATACAAGCTATATTTGGGAAGAAAGTAACAGAAAGATGTAAGTCTAAAATTATTCAAATCAATGGGTTCTGAAAAATAGATTTTATAGACTAATCAAAACATGTGGATGTCAGTATAGAGTCATGTCACTGAGAACTGTGATAAATAGCGACTAAGAAGAAAATAGGAAGGTACTGTCTGTGTCCTAGTACCTTCTGAGTTTTTTTTTTAAGTGAAATTTAAAAACTTATGCTATAACGAAAACTACAACAGAAATTGTGGCTGTTAATAAAAATTTGATTTAAGGAATTCCACCTAAGAAATGACAACAGCACTGACTTTTAGAGGGTTTGAAACCTTTAATTATCATGATAAAACAACCTATTTTAGCATATCACCTCTTAAAAGGCTTTTACAAAATATATGTAATCCAACTGAAGAAGGCAATCGATAACCGTGCTTATTTAAAAAAACCAGAAATCGCTATGAAAGCTTTCTCAGACTTGCAAGTCTTCTGGAAATGCAACGTATTGTGCTACGTTCTGTCATTCAGTAAGAGTTCTTTGAAAGTCTATTGCTGCTTCACTCTGAAAACAGTAAACATCAGGAAACAGATAGGCTACATTAACCTGCAAAGGAATGATGAAACTGTGTCACTTACAAGGCTTCGTGGGGCATTTCTGGCATTTGTGAAAGCCCCAGGAGGTGCCCACGGTTCCACAGCAATCCTCCTGCTTTGAAAGGCCGGGGAGCGCTTTGCCACACTGCAATGAGGAGGTGTGAAACATGCAGGTTAATTGAGTGCAGGATGCCCCGGCTCTAGAGCACTTCACGGTAATGTGCTGCGGCCGCATTACAAAACAGTTCCCTGGTTATCAACCGAATTATACAGGGGCAGGCGAGGGGGCGGGGGACTCTGAAACTTCAAAACAAAACACCAGAACAGAATCAAGACGACACGAAAATGAACCAGCATATTTTCCAGAGCTTCTTGGCATTTTTATAAGAGTCTTATGAAAATCTGTCACTGCTTGGAGCACTTTATAAAACTTAAGTTTCCAATGCTTTTTTTTTTCCCCCTTAGTAAGAACTTGAAAACTTATAAGATCAATATAAACCATTAAATTTTTAGTTTTAACTGTTAGATCTCTCATGTGGATCATCAGAGAACAGAGCTCTGCGGGTGTGGTGCATATGTAAACCTGGAGAATGTGGCACCGGTCCCATCTCCAAGAGGCTTTTGGTTTTCCTATAACACCAAAGCCTGGGCGAGGAAAGAACAGGAAGGGACAGTACAAGAAGCGGTCATAGGCCGAGCCAGATCAGCTCTGGCAAAGTCAAAGGCTCCAGGCAGCCAAGCGGTCTGACCCAGGGAGGTTAGCTGAGCTAAGACGGTGCGGGCAGAATTAAGCAAGACTAGCAGGCAGCAGAGCGAGGCTGAGAGGCCAGTGGAGCAACTCGAGTTGTCAAATGTAAAGACCCATCTCATCACCTCGGTCAATCACGGGAGGTCAGAAGAGGCTGAGAGGCCGGGGCCTGAAGTGAGACCAACGCGATGGGCTGAGAAGGGCCTAGAAAAACAGATTCTGCTCTGTGTACTGATCTGAGGCCAGTTGTGCAGGGACAGCCAGACGACTATGTCCCTACTGTGCAGGCTAAGCCCACGGCCCATATCTAAGGGGCCAGTCACTCTGCCTTCTTCTGATTCAACCTCTATAAAATCCTCCACATCATCTTCCCATGATGAATGTGATCACGTTACTATTCTAACTGGTGAAAAATCTTCAGTGACTCTTACTGTCTGAAGACTACACACTCCCTAGCATGATCCAGAAGGTCCCTCCTATTCCTGCCATAGACAGTTTTTCTGACTTTCTCTCTGTCCCTCTCCACCTTCTTTCCCTGGAGAAACTTTCTTCATCTTGTGAGCCCCAGCTCTGAAGAACCATCATGAGAAGCTTCATGTCTCCTCAGTTTAAGTTCCTCCCTCCTTTTTATTCCAGGACACTTTCTACACAGCTCCACCATCTCCACTATGCATTTTAATTAAAATGCAAAGGTATTTTATTCACCTTTATGTCCCAGATGCACAGTACACATAGCAAATGCTCTATAAACGTGGAAGGAAAGAGGAAGAGAGGGAGGGAGGGAGAAAAAAGTTGCAGGCCACCCAGGCAAGCAGTGGCTTTGTGAAAACCAACACAAATTAACAAATGAGCATAGGCTAGTGAGTGGAACATGGTGACAGAAGCTCCAGACAGGTGGTGAGCCTCAGAAGGGTGGCAGGTAGTAGAAACGAGTCACCTGGCAGGTCTCCAGGGACACTGCCTCTTTCCCACCAGGTCCAGGCACACGGCAGTCTGACTGAGGCTCTAAGTGACTAACTGTCCAAATAGTAAAACAAGACCAGAGATGGCCCAGCACAGTTAATGAAGTTTGAGTTACATCATCGCTTTGAAGTCCTTAAGTTTCTTCATGGTTTTTAATGCTTTCGACAGGATGTTGTGCACTCTCCCAAAACACCCTCCCCGAGGGGCAGGGAGAGGGAACAACAACAAAACGGAGAATCTGAGAGGGGAAAAGACACACATACTGGCTGGATTCAGGTAGCTCCCAGACTCCTTCGGCTTAATCACAGAATGCTTAAATCCTGAAATACGAAGCAAGGAAGGAGGACGAGGAACTAATGCTCCAGGCGTAAGACTAGACACAAGATGGTTACGTCGGGAACACAGAGGTCTCCATGCTGCAGCCCACTGCCGAAGTGTGCTTAGGGTTTACTTCCAGTTGTATCCATCGGGTTTCTGTAGGACACCAGCGCACATCACACGGCGATCATTCCTGTACCGGACTCTTTAGGTTCTTCCCTTAATCAAGCAAAACTCTCAACACTCGCTCATTTTATATGCCCCAAATGTTAGTAGCAGTTAAAATCCAATTTTCACCTTGGATTCCTAGAATGTTTTCTTTGGTACAAAAAAATAAATCATTTCTCTCTACGAGGCCTCAGAAAAAGGTACAAGGTTTTCATTACGGGATTCAGGCTGCTCTATCCCATGGCTTTGTTTTTGCGGGTCCACAGCCAAGAGCAGCACAAGCCTTCCAAATCGATTAAATAAATGGCAGTGTAGGTGGTACCACGACACTGTGTGTTCTTCTCAAGACCGGGTTTGCACAGTCTGAGAACAGGCTGCAAGGGATGAGGGCAGGCTTACACCAAGGCACGGAGGTGATAGATGCCCCGCTAGTTATTTAACTACGAAGGGCCCTCAACATGCAGCCAGAAAACTCCAAGGGGGGTGATCTTTGCGGCCATATGCAGGCTCTCACGCAAGAGGACTCTGCACTGCCAGGTGTTGCCTGGATGTTGGAGATATCTAGAGGGGGGAAAAAAGTCAAGGAAGGATCGTCTCTCCTCCATACCAAAAGGCCACAGTAGAGAGAAGCACACAGAACAGGATTCAGAATTCAGAATGCCCGTCTCTCAGACTGGTAGATTCTGCTTCCCTGTGAGACATAATCACATGGACACAGACCGATTCTGCCTAACTGCATTTTTATGCCCGGATTGGGGTGATTATTACAAGTTAAAAACACAAATGGAATTTCTCCAATGTGACTCATTCACTACATTTTCAGAGAAAGCCAGTTTTTTATTTCAAGGCATAGCTTATGTATAAGCAATCCAGGATACGTGTGCTACATTTACAACCCAATCTTCAGCTATTTCAAGTCAGAAAGAAAAATCTATCTCGTTGAGTGAATGTGCTATAGCTCACACAACCTTGGACTGCCGATTAGGGGACACGATAACTCCACACATCCAAGCGAGGACTCAGCAAATGTGTGATCCACATAGAGGGCTACAAACAGAACAGTGAAGGTTCAGGCACCCAGGTCCTGTGAGTATCAACTGAATAAAGTAGAAATAATAAGACTACATGCAGCTACGATGGCAGAGTTCAGATATGTAAAACAACCTTGTTGCTCGAAGCCAGTAGCATGATGAAGGTATCAATAAAACTCAAGGCTGCAAATCACAGGAAGAGAGGATTCGACTCATTAAGCAGGAGACCTTTTCAACAGTTAATGCTCCTCAACAATGGAAGATGCTAACATCTTCACTGGGAGGGGAGGCTGGATAACCATCCTTCAGGAACGCCTAGGATATAAAGCAGATGACTTCTATGATTTTGGCAGATCTAGGGTTCTATATTCAGTATATACAGACATATATTTGAGTTTGGAAATGCAAAACCACACTAGGGCCAATCTCGGGTACCTCTGTTGCTCTCACATCTGTAAGAGGACCATGATTTGGCAGATGTACTTCTAACCATTTCTTTGGTCTTACTTCCTCCCTCATCAACATCTCCAGGAATGCTTAATCCAGTCTAAGCCTCCTCCTATAGGATTATGCAAACTAGATGGAATAGGAAAAAACAGAGACACTTCTGACCCCAATTAACCAACACTGACCATAATTCTTAGAAAAAATTGGGTGTGTCGAAATAACTCATTGACCCCTCCTATCCATCTGTTTAAGCACCATGCATCAGAAGGTAAGGCTATTCAAGAATCATTGGAATTACTACACAAATGTCCATGTTATAAAATTTATAACACAAAATCTTCATAAGCAATGGTGTGAAAACCTTTAATTTGGAAAAGTTAAGAGCAGATTGCGGGATAATATAGTTTTCTAGGTCTTGATCTGACTGAGAACACCTATCTACAGACTTCGACCTCAATTTGAGGTAATTCCATGGCACTTTGCTGAAACACAAAGTCATATTGTGATTGCCATTATTTTTAGAGCTCCCTATAAATACCAGTTGCTTCAGAGATGAATAGTAACTTGAAGAGACTGTGACAAATATTGGAGTGTGGCTTCATGAGCTTAAATTTTCGTATCTTAAAACTGCTGGTACCAAAGAATGTTTGCTGCACTGTGCCAGGCTCTGGGGAAGAAAGATCTGGCATTGGGGAAGGAGCGCTGGACTGGAACCGTTACACCTGAATCTAAACTCCAGCTCTCTCTGACGAGCAGTGAGACGTTCAACAGACCGTCCAGCCTCTCAGGGCTAGTAATGGAACAATGGGTGATCATCCCAACTTCAAAGGATTGTAGTGACATTAAATAATGCATGTCCAAGCAGAGTTGCCTTTACCCCATTAGCGCCTCTGTGGGGACCAGAAAAGGGGGACCTTTGGGGATTTATTCTGTACTAGGACATAGTGTTCAGTAAGCAGAGTGTAGGCTGGACCCCCCTCTGCCCCCTCAACTGGTGTCCCGTGCGGGTACAACCGATAACATGTTAAAGTGATGACCATTTGCTAGGCTATCAGGATACATTGAAAGGAGTTCAGATATTTCACTAGTAAAAAGGCTACTCCATGAAGATGGCCACCAAATCAAAAACTACTGTTTAGGCTTACTATTGAAGGCATTTAAAAATAATATTGAAATACTCTTACAAATTATCTTCGTCACATATATGTAACTCGTTTTGCTTTGTTATCCTTATATACTGAAGCATAAAATACTCTGAGTTTGAATAAAGACCATTTTCGCAAAGAGAACATGGCGCTGAGCCCAGACACAAATAAATGAACCTTAAAATGTTAAAGCAGTACATCGTTTTTAAATGTTTCTAGAGATTGCGCTGAAGTCACACAGGAAAGAGAGAAAGCTGATTCACTGCCACTCTTGCAAGAGTACAAAGGGCTGTGTTTAGCAAGAACTGAATCAAGACGGTGACTCAACCGCTGTACTGGGGAGAGGGAGATTCCAGAGAGATGGAACAACTCTCACGAAGGCCAGGACCCACCACCAACTGGGGGAAGACCCAGGGGAGGGGTGGGTAGGAGAAGAGGGACAGACAAAGGCAAGCCAGCTACAAAGGAACAGAGCGTGAGTGGGGAAAGTCAGAGCATGAGATGGAGCTAAGCCATGAGGAGTTTTTCACACTTAAAGGTTTGATTTGTAGCTGGTTATCAAAATTAATCAGGAGACGGGGGAAAGGAAGCATCTCAGTTCCTTTTCCTACCTCAAAGCGTTTTGGATTGCTTCCAATTAAGGACTGGGTATCTTCAAAGTAACGGCGAACACAGAAATATTGATAAAAACGAAAAGAAAGAGGAGAAAAAGATTGCTTTTATGAAAGTGTAGTTTTTTACATTTGGTACTTCCCCCTCAACAATGAGAAAAAAAAAACAACTATTGGGATAGAGTATATCAGTGATTGGAGGAAAAAAGGAAGAAATTATATGTAAGGTAAACATGATCAGTAATCATCAGAGAGGAAAAAATGAAATTAGATAATTATTAAAGGCTCATTGGCTATTCTTCTCCTCAAACAACAGAAGAGAACTTTTAAGTTCAGCAAAAATGAGCTCTTTCCCCAACAAGAGAGAGACATCCTAACACAAAGCAAACACGCATCTCCGTGTCCAGCAGAGTTGGAGCTTTATGACTGTGCAATTGACCTCCCCATGCAATCATGTTCCCCGTTATTCCAATGTTCTGCCATAAAACTTTGTAGTAAAAAGCAGTGTGAGGATGACCTGTCACTGGGAAAATGGTAAGAGCACAGCTTTAGAAGTTGGACCAACATGGGTCCAAACCCTCACTTGACCAATTACCATCTATGTGACCACAGGCGAAACTCTCAAACTCTGCCTGCTTCCTCCTCAGTAAAAGGGAACTAAAAATGCCCATTTCACAGAGCTCTTAAGGGGACTGAGACGATACACAGGAGACACACTCTACATGAAACAGCCACAGCGCCAACACCACAAGGCTCACAATCAATATTACAGACTCTTTCCACCAGAGCCCTCATTTAAAAACATGAACAAAGGACCAAGGAGTCTAATAGTTGCTTGATATACGATGTCTCAAAGTCAACTTACAGAGAAGACGTGGTAAAAAACAAATAATTAAGTTAGATACAGAAACAGGAAAAGTAGGATATTCTTAAGATTTTGCTAAAAATGTTCAGGTTTTCACAAAATGCTCTGGCTGGTAAGAAGTGTTCAAAAATAAATGTTGTAAAGGATTTGTAATTATATGGATTTCATTTAATTCTACTCGAGAAGCACAACATGGTGCCTCTGAATTACAATAACTCAACCAGTTATTACCACTGTTCAAGCAGCAGGTGATTTCACTTTGGGGACATGAACATCCTCCCGGTAAAGCAGCATGTCTTAGTGCCAGAAGACCGAGACACAAAGCCAAACCAGCGGAGCCCACCCTGCATCCCCTCCCCACAAGCATCCAAGGCCTAATCATAAAACACTGGAGAACACAGAACTTCCTAAGACAGGTCCCAGAGAATGTATCTGCCCTTCCATGTTCAGCCAGTGTTACAGACTGAATATTGAGGTGCCCCGTTCCTCCAATTCATATGTTGAAGCCTTGACCCCCTAACATGATGGTGTCAGGAGGTGGGAGCTTTGGGAAGTAATTAGGTTTAGATGAGGCCATGAGCCCTCATGATGAGATTAGTGTCCTTATGAGGAGAGGAAGAGACCAGAGTTCCTTCTCTCTCTGCCATATGAGGGCACAGCGAGAAGGTGAGTGTCTCCAAACCAGGAAGACAGGCCTACCAGGAAACAATTCTGCCAGCACCTTGATCTTTACATTTCTAGTCTTCAGAGCTGTGAGAAAATAAATTACGGTTGTTTAAGTCACCCAGTCTATGGTATTTTTTTATGGCAGCCACAGCCAGCTAATACAGATAGCAATGGATTCTTGTGACTCCTCTATGCCCAGAAGAGATGGAAATAGTAGAAAGAACACTGGCGTAGGAGCCAGAAACCTGTTTTAGTCCTCACTAACCGCAAACTCAGTATAAAGTGTGAGCCAAATTGATTTACTTCTCTGCACTTTAACATCCTCACCAATAAAATTTTAAGGATAGACTAATTGCTAATAGTCATCGATGTGCCCCAAATCTACAATTCTCTTACGAAGGCTCTCCTGTGTGGGTGAGGGTATCCTGTAAGCTATGGTGGAATGGTGTCCTGTGTCCGGGCAATCCTGTGAAGGTCACTGTTCCTGAAATGCTCCCTGCCAGGGTGACACGCTAGACTCCACGATGCCACACGTTGCCTCATCCTAACATCATACCCTGAGGCCTGGACCAAGTCCGCCAGTGGTAACCAGCATGAGCCTCCTCTTCTCATGCTCGCCCCTTTCCTGCCAGCCTAGACTCACAGAAAAGGCAGCTGCAGCTTCCTGAAAGCCACCATGGCTATTCAACAGCTCCTTTACAGATTATCCTGTAATAACTAATCCTAATGAATTACATATGATTATCAATCGGCAAATATCAGAAATTATTCAAGACGGTCGTAACAGAAATGCAGATTTTGTGTGACTTGGGCTGTGACTCATTATAAAGTCACATTACGGTCAGTCAACCCACATTGCGCAGAGATCCCGTAAATTACTCCACCTGTGCAGTTGCCATGCTCACCTCCCGCCACATCCAGAAGTACGTTATTCCAATGTTCTGCCATAAAACTTTGTAGTATTCTGGCAAACAGAAGTTACAATCTCAGTATAGGAATCTGGTTGAGGACTGTGAATCCCATTTTTGGAAATCTTGATTTCATAAAAACCAGAATGAGATCCTTATGGGGGAAAATTCTCACTGGATGTAAGGGGCTGGACTAATCCAAACCCCTGTCACGGCCCTTCTTTGTTCATACCATCAGCCTTTTCGCTCCGATATAAACACTCTGGCAAAGTGACTTCTGCCCATCTTCTGAGCGAAATGATGTGCTTTTAGCCTCTGGACCAACTACGGTTCCAAATTAAACTGGAAAACCTTATGAGAGCTCTTCGGCGTCCGTGTACCAGAACGTTAAATGTGTTTATTTCCACGTGCCAATAAGAAAGAGGTTCCAAATCTCTGAACCCTATCACTAATGCAGCTACAGCAACGTATTTGATCAACTTGTTCTAAAGGTCCGTGGTCATAAAGGAGAATATTGTACGATGGAGCACTGGCAGGGTAACAGGCATTGTCTCATAAGAAGAGGAAAACGCTTAAATACTTCCAGATTTTCTAAAAGAACTTGTAAAAAATTTGCTTTGGCTTGGGCAGAACATTCTTTATAGGCAAGTTTTTTTTTTTTTTTAAATCCACCCAGCTTTCTTTTATTAGAGTAATTAAAACAACGTTGGGCATTTTGGGGTATCTGATTCAACCATAATCCTCTGATATTTCAGGCTATTGATTTTACAAAGCATTGACTGTGACTAGGGCACTAACTGATGGAAATGAATCCACATCGATTTCTGAGTGTATTTGTTCAAAGCCTGCCGAAGCCAAACCTTGGGCTTCAAGGAATTCCAGACAACTACTTTGGTTTATGAAACAGTATTCTACAAGTTACACTAAGGCAAAAAAGGTTTTAAAGTAACATATGAAAGGGAAAAATTCTTAAGCGTGAAACTTCTGAGTCTACTTGACATCTTTTCTAAAGAGAAGACTGGAGCTGGGCTGCCTACCTTCTCCGCTTCTACAATGATTTGAGCATTTCAAAAGTCAAGGCTACAGGTTGTGATATGAGTGTGTCTTGCTTTTCTTAAATCGCAGAAATAGTAATCAAGTATTGTCATGACTATATTTCTGACATGCTAATTCCCCATAGCCTTACCTTGCTGCAAAACAACACAAATCACATCATAAATTCTAGTACCAGAAGGTGAAAATACAAAATTTATTCTGAAGTCCATTACCATGGATGTATCTAAAAAGAGATTCATGTCGAAGGAGAAAATAAAGATGGGCATACGGGCATGGTTATTATTGCCATGGCAACCAGATCACTCCCAAATGATGCACATATTTTCTCCAAGACTTATTTCTACAACTGTATTGTGAGAAATTTTCTATATTAAGCTTCAATGTTTATCAGTTTCCCTTTAGTTAATGCAGAGATACTGAAAGGAACAAAAAAACATTTTGGGCCTCTTGGCACTATATAAATTCTAACAGGTGCCTCACTAGTTAAGCCTTTAGTTTTCTGTGTCTTATCCAAGCATACAGAAGTCAAAACTAATAATTACTTGTGGTATGCTTGCAAGTAATGTATAAAAACTAGATGCCACAAGTCATATTAATAATTTTTGTTATTGTTGTTGTTCCCTGCAAGCAGTGACTCAAGTCTGTCTTGACTACTTGGTAGGAACATTTACTGCTCGCTTAAGAACCACATGCTTCCCCCCACATCCCAGCTCCCCACACATATCAGTCAGCTCTGGATGGCATAACAAAATACCATGAACTGGGGCACTTTAACAACAGACATTCATTTCTTCACAATTCTGGAGGGTCAAATCCAAGATCAAGGTGCCAGCATGGTTGCTTCTGGTAAACTCTCTTCCTGGCTTGAGGGAGGTGCCATCTCATTGTGTCCTCAACATGGTGAAGAGAGTGAGCTCTCTGAGGTCTCTCATAAGAACGGCAAGGCCCCCTGTGACCTCATTCAGTCTTAATTATCTCTTTGGAGACTATCTGCAAATATAGATACACTGGAGGTGAAGCCTTCAACATATGATTCAGCCCATAACTCTTAACAGTTAGGCAGGGCCACATAATGTAATGAGCTATGGGACATGTAATGAGCATCCCTGAAGGACCTCTCCCCCTGCTGTGGGAACTGAGGCCATGTATGGTAGGTAACACACCAGTAACATGGTGGAACCACCATCGGCCTGAGTCTCCGAGTGATGTGTAACGCAGAGCCCTCTGCTCACCTGTCAGACATCTAGTGTATACAGAATCTAAGCTTTTGTTGTGTTTATTACTACAGCGCCATCTAGCCTAACCTAATACGAATATATTTATTGACGACTCATCTGTGCCCAGCACTGAGCTGAGTTCCTAATGGCCCTGCGCTCTTGAAAAGGACAAACTTGTGGGGAAGAGAAAAATGGCATAAAATCAACAACTTTAAGATAATTACATTCAAAATGATCTGATTGGATTCAGAAGGCAGTAAGAATTCAGGGAGGAGAGTGCCATGTGGGTTGAACAGGGCCTGGAAGGCTTTTTGGAGGAGCCAAGGCTTGAAATTTCTCAAGTCTGGGGGGGATTTGAGAGGTCATTCTAGGTATCAACTATATTTGACATTTGTACAGTTTGCTCTGTCTATAGACCCTATGCATATGTTAGCACCACCGGCATCTAAGATTGTGGGAAAAAAGAACGATGTCAAAATCATCATAATCGAAGTACTGCGGGGCTAAAAGAGGTCTCAAAGGTCCACTCAGCCAAACCATTTATCTAAAAATTAAAGAAACCAAGGGCCAGAGATACAGTCAGTTTGCCAACATGATAAAGAGTGTTATCAACCTGGAAATAGCAACACAAGCCTGTCTCTACCTCGCTGAGCCTCAGGCTTCACTTAAGTAAATTGGGAGATAAGCATACCGACTTTTCTTGGTTTTGAAGTTTTTCTGACAGTCAAGTAAGGTCACAGAGGTGAATGTTCTCTATCAGCTATTGATTTTATAAAAATACACCGTCTTATTAGGACACCTGCCCCAAGCCAAGGAATGTTAAGACCATTTCCTTGACAACTGTTAAAGCTTGCACATTCGAAACCAGTCCCCCCAAGGTGGTCATCTTGAAGCACTGCTGTCTGTGACAAAAAATTCAGAACTCCTCTGTCTGGATTTCAGAATTCTCTTCAGGGCTGAAGACATGTCATTTAAAATATCCTCAATGGTAAGGAAATCCTCGCCTGTTGAGGGCTAAATTGACCATTGGAAGGTTTTGGATTCGTTGATAATACAGTAAATAAAGGAGCTGCAGAAGATCAAAAATAGATTTATTTTCATGTACCACTCACACACTGGTGGTTCTGAAACAATTCTCAAAACAGAAATTTTGAAAATGTGTGCACAACAGCAAAATCACTAGAGGAAATGCACAGTCTGATAAAGACATCTCATTGAAATGGCACCTCCAATCTCATCCATAAATTATTTTCCACACACGAGAGAAGAGAAAGAAAAAATGGAAGTTTGAGGGGAAAAAAGGAAACAGAACTACCATCATTACAGGGGAAGGGACAGGGTGGAGGAGGGGAATTATTTTGTCATCTCTCAACATAGGGCTATGTTGCCTTTTTCACTACAACTTTTGAGTCAGGTTCCAGAGGATTGTTTTGTTGTTGTTGTTTAGGAAATCAGATGATTCTACTTCATTTTAGCAAATTTCAATTCCAAGGGATCATATAAAGCCAAGAAACATCAGCCCTAGAAATACCATATGACTCTTTAAACATTTTTGTAATGTAGAGAGCCTAAATCAACCATCAATTCAAGCTATGATCTCTTAAAAACTACTTCCAGCATGCTCAGAACTGACATCTTCAAACGTAATGAATACAAGATCTTTCCACTTTGCCAGTATCAGAAACGATGTAACATACTTCCACTCGGAACTGCCCCATAATTATTATCAATGCCTATTCTTCTGCAAAAGCAGGAGTCTAATTATTAATGGGTATGGTAGTGAGCCCTAGAGGTATAAAATATGGAAATTTGATACCCATGTCATGACAAAGGCATTTTCATTGCCAATAAAATGAAAAACATCTGAGAGAAGGGGCTTGGGACGGACCAAAGAGGCATAAACTTGCTCGTCCATTAAACAAGTCAGGGTAAGTGAACACTCGAAGCTAACAGACTCTGGTGTCCAGAAGACATTGGCCTAGGCAAAGCCTGGCTATTAGGCCATAGGAAGGGTAATGTCTGGGGCATCACCCATTCTCTGAAGTACTCTACTTCAGTTCTAAGAGTCTGTATTTTGATTACCCTAACAGCTCAGTCCCACATTCTCAATCCAAATAAAACTAGCAGCCCTTCCCGCCACTGGCAGGAGCCCAGTGACATGCAGACATGTTCTCTTCCACATGCAGCATTTCCCCCCTTTGGATCCTATCCCTGTCCTCACCGATGTTTTGACTCCAGGGAAGAAGGCCCCTGCACAAAGTCAGTCTGGCAGGGGTTGCTGGAGCAAGACCAGCCCACACTGCAGAGCTCCAGGCACCTATCACGAGACGTGTGTCACACCTTCAGGGATGCCTCTGCTGTTGACACAGGTAAGGTTTGGCAAGGATGGCCATTTCAGAGCCACTAGAGACAACCGGATTCGCTCACACTCGATTAAATATTTCTTAGATTATGCCAAAGGAGTACGTGAGTGGGACGCTGAAGAAAAACCCAGATGGCACAGGAAGTGCCTGGTGTTAATGACTTATTCCACCTGAAAGAAGCCAAACTTTAGTAAATGCAATCAGCACACCCCAACAGGGCCCTCTGCTCACGGAGAAGGCAGACATCTCGTAGCTCCAGGCCTGCCTTCCTTAAGCAATGCCCAACAGCACCTCTGCGAGATGAAGTTCACCTGGGAGGGCCCGCCCCAAGAGGATACGGGCTGAGGAAATGGGCAAGGGGAGAGGGTCACATACACACCTGTGCCCACTGTTGCCCCAACATGGCTGACTCAGTTTCTTCCCACACAAGGAAAAATGCGTGAGAGGCAGGGAGTCTCTGGTGTTTTATAGTTATTCTTTCTTTAGACTTCTCACCCATTTACATACTTAATGTCTCAATGTAGAGAAATAACCAATGTGAAAGTGTTAAAATGCTTCTGGCATCATCCCTATCAGAATAAAATCATTATTTCATTGTAGCTTTAGGCCTTGCCGTAGTAACACTCTTACTGTCAGGGCAGAGGAGATTCTGTGGAAATTAAAGAACAGGTTTCTGAGCAGAACTTAATATCCCAACTCCTTAATTGTACAATAAACGCACTTTGCATCATTGAGGAGGGATACTGAACGTCTACAGCCCATTTCTACAACTACATCTGTATCTATTCACCTACCTATATTTTTCCTGCCATGTGGAATTGACAGGCATGACATCTGTTTCCCTACTTTCCCATTGGCTTCTGTGTGATAGAAACCAAGAAATATTTTTCTTCAAAGTCCTGTCACAGGAGTATTAAGACTCTTTTAAAAGTACTTTCAGCCATGTAATTAGGATACTTTCCACGTCAGTGAGCTCACACTTTCCTGTTAATTTCTCCATGATGCTTATTCAAAAAAAAAAAAATTTTTTTTTTAAACAAAAGCTAAGTGCATCTGTTTGGCCCTTCAGAAAATGTGTGTATTCCAGTGCTAAGGTTTAGGGCTTGATGATGTTATTAAATTTATCTGCCAAAAGAGACCCATCGCCAATTAAATAATCTCTTTTCTCCAATGGCCCATTTTGTTTCCATTTTTCCTGTCCAAAGAGAACTGTTGGAACAACTTCTGAAAGTTCTAGGGCATCCCAAACAGTTCTCATGTCACTTTAACTCGGTTTTGCCCCAGGTCTTATTATCTACATGACCAATAATTAAAGAAAAATTTTCCAATAAGTTCAAAATTTCACATTGAATACTAGTCCTTTCTTTTCTTCCTAATCCACATAAAGAGTTTCCTCTATAGAATATACATTAGAGAATTTGGAGTTTGTTTCTTATGTTTTTTTTTTAACAGTTACAGAGGATTTTATGGTTGCAAACTGTAAGAGTGGGCTTGCGTATTATTTGACCATCTTTATCTGTGTAAGAGCGCTGGACTAAAAATATCTCTGTTTACATTTACTTCCAGGTTTTCCAGCATTTTTTGTTCTTCTGAGTTAATTCAGGTGTTTATATGTGGAATTTTCTGCTCTTTTGGGCATTTGCATTAAAGTCTCGAAGAACTTTGTCTCATCTTATAATGCCTATGTCTAATGAAGGAGCACGTCCCCTTTTAACAAAGAGCATATGATTGTGCAACCAGGCAATGGCAGACACAGCATGGAACTGGACTCTGACCCCTACATATGATCCTGAACTCTCTTCAGATGAGGTCTTTTTGTACCATCTGGCATCATTAGGTCATTATAAATATTTATTTCCAGCAATTAGGCAATAAAAAAAAAATGTTCGAAACAACCAAAAACTTAGATGTCAAAAAAGTTTCAAATTTAGGTCACAGATTAAAGCAAAGGGTGCCCCTGCACAGTGGGAAACATGTATATATATATTCGATGTCCCCTGTGGTGCAAAAACAGATTAGAGATGTATTTTCTGAAATTTGGCCTCTCCTTGTATGTGAAAACTAGCATGGAAAAATGTTCAAATTTTAAGCACATGTACACATGAGATTCTCCTGAAAGTAGCTGGTATCTGTGACCACTGGAGATGTAATCCTCACTTGATCTATAGTGAGCAATCCTCCAAAATATTTTCAAATATATAAGGTGTGCCATTGTTTACCTCAGGTAGCAGACACCTATCTCTGTCAAAATTATGATTTGTCAAGTGCTTCAAACTTGATTTACATTCAAGAATCCCATTCCTCTAAGCCACCTCATGTTCTATTAATTTCTAATCTTTTAATACTTTAATGATGCCTGTACCCAGCTCGATTACCATAAAAATCAAAACTTTATGTGCTCTTAAGAACAAGAAATTATTTTGAGGACTCTGAAAGATGAAACATCACTGTCTACCATTGGAATGACATGCTCCTACACCGTTATCTTCACATCCCTCTGTCAAAGTGAAAAACATTACAGTTATTTCTAATTCCATTATTCCTGATCTTTTTTCTTTACAATATATGCCCAAGAAATGTCCTCTGTTCTCAGGAATCAGACTATCATCACGAGATCTAGTCACTGACCACTAGCTTGTTTCTATTATCCTTCCTCACTGCATCTCTTATATAGCATCAGATTCCCTGAATGATATCCAAGAATACATCATTCTTGATGTCAATCAATGATGGGGCTGCTTAAAACAAGATGTAGCTACTCATCTTCACCTCACAACCCTCCCCGAGGGTCAGTTAATCCATCACAACAAGTGTTTATCTGATTTCTGAAGCAAGGAAGTTCAGAATAGTCCAACTCATCTCCATCTTTTTCTTTACAACGGCCTATAATCAAGTCCTAATGCTTGATTCTACCAAAAGCCCCTACATTCATCTGTTTATTTTCATCCTAGATTGGACCCTGGTCATTTCACAACTGGACCAGAGCCAAGGTTTCTTTCTTGGCTTCCTCATGTCTACCATTCCTGCATCCACCTACTCCATTTATTCGAAAGTTGAAACATTTATTTTCTAAAAATTCATTAGATGTATTTAATTCATTAAAGTTACAGCTTTTACATTCAGCTTAAAATTATATTATTGTATAGGCATATCTCAGAGATATTGCTGGTTCGTTCTAGACTGAACACAACAAAGGTTAGGTGTAAAGGTCTGATCAGGTTCAGGTAAACATTTTTGGCAAGAATACTTTTAGGGTGACATGCAGACTTCACACTGTATTACATCAGGAAGAACATGATGTCAGTTGTCCCACTTCAAATAATTCTGAGTTTAATCACTTGATCAAGGGGTAGAATTCATGCTATCTTTACCCTGACACTAAGTCCTTTATATTGCACTATGTGTCAGGTTTAAGAGGCTTCATATTTGTGCAAACACCTGCAAGGAATCCTGAACTATTTTACATTTCTGGTCTCTTCTGACACTTCTTCCTCACAATTTCTTGCAAAAGTCTATTTCTACTGTTCAATTATTCTCTCCCTTTCCTCTCTGAGCTTGGTTTCCTAACCAATCATCCATTTTCCTCCACCATTCATGTAGTTCTTGAAATTCTCCTTTATAAAGCTTCCCTGAATTTAAATACATTAATCACAGTTCAAGCTAGGTTCTCAACTCCAAGCTTACTGTCTAATTATGAGAATGTGCCACAGAAACGAGGGCTATTTCTGCCAAATTTGTCTTGTACATGACCTCTCACGGCAATTCATAAACATGGGTGCTTAGTGATAACTCTATGGCACTAAAAGTCTCAACAGTCAAAATGTGCCGCTAATAAGAGTGTTCCCACAAGCAAAGCTCTAATGAGCAATTACACAGTTGTTTTTGCCATTTAAAATCTACCTCTACCACCTTCTGTAGCTTTATATTTAAACCAACCACAGCAAGAAAGCACGAATGTTTTCAAACATCTTTGTAGGACACATCTTGTATACTGTTGATTGTTTGCCAGAAATATATATTTTTTAAATGCCTGGTCACCCTAAATGCACTAATTACTTGGGCAATCATAGGCATCCAGCAACATGTCTCACCAATGGGACAAACAGATATGCTAAGAATATTTCCTGAAAACAGGTCTTATTTTGGAGCTGTTTTTAGTGACTATGCAGGCAAAATGAATTAAGATTTGAAGTCACTGTCTGCATCATTCAGACCCAAATTCCGAGAGGTACACAGATAAGGCAAAAGTATTCTATTGAGTCTGAATTATTTGAGTAACTCCACCACTTATCCAATTTGTTTTGATTATATAGTCCATCTTAGGCTTACAAGTAAACGATTTTTTCCCCTATCTTTTCTAGTTAGCAATCATCTGTCTAACATTACACAAGAATAACAAGTTTGCGAATACTTCATTTTCTTGCTTTTTCATCTGTGTTCCAACTTGGAAACCAGGAAGAAAGGCGCTGGGCACATAGTTTTAAAAGGACTTGCTTTTTCCTTTCTCATGACCAACCTAAGCTGGAATGACTTAACAATGCAAATGGCACCAAATTCATCCTCCCTCTCCAAGGCTATTCAGGGCAAAATTGTGAAGTGTATGAAGTTTATCTTCAGTCCCATTGCCACCATAAAAATCTGCTCTCAGCATTAGAATCCAGACTTTACTTCTAAGCTAAATTTAAATTGATGCTGTTCCTTGTCTCAAAAGTGTTTACTTAAACCTGGTCTTCGACTGATGAATGAAAAGCTATGGCAGATTTAGGAGGCATTTCAAGTATCTGCAAACAGACAAAGGCTCTGTTTGGAGAGATCAAGCCTTCTCTGTCCTCCCTGAAGTGACATAAGCGATCACCCACTCTGATGATTTTTAATTTTGACACTATTGATAGGTAGTTATTTTTTAAGCTAGTATTTGCATAGTTCTATATAACATTTGCAAAGCAGTGTCACATTCCCTTGTCTAATATTGACAAAGCCCCATATTCCTGTCTCTACCTTACAGATACTTAAACCTGGTTTCCTGCCGCCAAGTGCTGGGCCCAAGGCTCTAGCCAGGATCTGATAACGCCACATGGGTTCTCTTTCCATCCAGGTCCACAAACCACTTCTGCCTTCCTCCCATGGAAAAAGGTGATAACCCTGCAAGGGATGTGCCCAGTATCTAAAAGTATCTTCCGGGTTTCTAAAGCAGTAACAATCGATTTCTATTACCCCAGAATACTGCACACACACAATATTTTTTCAATATTCAGGCGCGAACAGAGAAGTAATAACAAATGCACCTTACCTACTCTTCCCACGTGGGGCTGAAGGCATAATTAAATGACAGGAGGAGAACCACAGGAAAAAGCTACGTCATTAGCGCATAATCCCAAAGCAGGTAGCACCAAGTGGTTGGGGTTGAAGAGCCAATATTTTTATGTTGCCTTCACTGTGCATTTTTAATGATGAATGTTAAAGAAAATCAACCTTTCGCTCACTTTATAAGAATATAGGCCCCCAAGTTACATGTAAATTCAATTATATTTAAAATACACTTCGAACAACTCATTGCTTACCATTCTTATTATGAATTTTATAAGAAAATAAAAGATGACCAATTATCGCTGCATGATGGGTTCAAAACTCGACTGCACCTCCTAACCTGCAAATTACTGCAAAAAATGGCGTAAGTATTTTAAAATGCTTTGCAGAATATATCTCATGTACCCTATCTCATGCCTAACATATGTTTTATTCACAGATCACCTTAACTGAAAAAATATAAATGGCAATCACGGACTTCCAACAGCATTTCTGGAAGCTCACTACTTAAAATTAACTCATAGATCAGCGGTTGGCAAGCTTTTTCTGTAAAGGACTTTGCCGACCACATTTTAGGCTTTGTGAATCATGCAATCTTGTTGAAACTACACAATTCTACTATCAGCAGTATGCAAGCAGGCACAGACAATACGTAAATGAATGGGTGTTGCCGTGATCCAACAAAACTTTATTTACAAAAACAAGCCCATGTGTCAGTTTGCCAACCCCTCCTACAGAAAATCATTTTACCAGGTCTGGCTTTCCTAGACTGCATTGCTAAAACAGGCTGGGTGGGCAATGTGGCTTACCTGTGACCCGATGGTTTCCTGGAAGCACCGGCCAAGCTGGGTCTTAGCAGCCACGGGATAGACGTGAGGAATGACTTGCTGGTGGGAATACGTGGAATGTACCGTCTGGGTCTTCTGGACGGGATGCCCTTGGTAGGAGATTTGGGATTGGCCTGGTTGAGCTTCTTTTACCTTCTGGCTGTTGGGCCATCAATTCTTGACACTTGATGTATCTGGACTGAAGCCTCAGGGGGGTGCTTCACATGAATATTGACTATGTTGGGAGGAAATTTCACTAAAACAGATTGGGAGGAAAACTTGTTAATCAGGAATAATTAATATGTAAGTCAGCGTGAAAGTAAGTTTATATGCAAACATTTATATTTATACTTATATGTATATATACTGTATATAGGATAAATTACATAAATATATAGTGTGTATATATATATATATATTTTGCTGCACCATCAAAATTCTTGAGCATAAAAGGGTATACTCAAAAGAAAAATTAAGCTCGAACTTATATGTTTTAAAGAAAATTAATTATACAGAGAAATTAAAACCCTTCCATATTAA
Source organism: Eonycteris spelaea (assembly GCA_003508835.1). Classification (NCBI taxonomy): domain Eukaryota; kingdom Metazoa; phylum Chordata; class Mammalia; order Chiroptera; family Pteropodidae; genus Eonycteris; species Eonycteris spelaea. The sequence continues at coordinate 18,258,334 of PUFA01000014.1, read as the reverse complement.
CATATTCATAAGATAAAAAATATTTTTTTCAGGATAATCACAAAACTAGGAAATTCATGTGAATTGTGGTCATAGGAGGGTACATTTTATAAAATAACAGTAATAAAGACTCAAGAGTTGGATTACTTTGATTTTCTCATGAAGTTTCTATCATAAAAGTGATGATATACCTTCCTACATCAAGAGAAAATACAATTTCACATAGCAGAATTCTCTTACCCTTAAACAACATAGTTTGCATATATGTTAGTGCTCCTTGGGACACATACGCAAAATACCAAAGTGTGATAATTTATATCTGTAATGAAATTTACTTTCTGCGGCTTTCAAATGAAATTTCATCTTCTGACGCTAACACTCAAGGTTTTAAAGACACTAACACCCTTTTTAAAAATTGTGCATGTATAAGAGATGCCAGGTTTAAAAGAATAAATTAGTCACAGAGTTTCTGAGCTCCAAGTGACCTAGTTTACCCTCCTCTACAGATGAATAAATTGAAACCCGGTTTAGTCAAGTGATTGTTCAGAACTAAAACCAAGCACTCCTCGACTACTAAATAGACTTGATAGTCACCAGCAGGTACTGTGCGAAGCACCAGCTGGGTAGCACTGTGAGGCGCAGAATGCTGCCTTGCTCAGCTTTCTATTCCCCAGGCCCATCCAGAACCATGTCATGAACAGCTGACAGCTCTTCATGCTGAGTCATCAGAGAAAGACAGGCTCCTTTTCATTTTTTATTTCCTAGATACCAAATCTCTATGGCCTAGAAGGCACTTCTGCCACATACCTGGGCCCACATTCTGTCCCTGCTGGCATTTCTCAGGCCACAGATCATGTACTCCTTTCTGTACTCTAGCCCTGGCCACCTGCAGATACTTGGCTTCTGTATGGGTCTGCCAGGTGCACAGGGGTCTGACGAACAGGCAAAATCAAAATCATAACCTTACCTTTGACTCCTTGCTGACTAGTCATGGTCAGAGGCAAGGTATGTGTAGAGTGGACGACATGCGTTCCCAGCGCCTTGCCTGACTGCTGGGTATGCTGATAGAGTTTAGGCACGCTGGCACCATGGACTGGGATCTGACAAAGTTTCCCTGTGAAATTCGGAGGACACTGGCATTTGTCCCTTGAACTACACTGGCCACCATTCATACATGGAAGATGGCAAATGACTGAAAGGGAAAAGACAAAGTGTGGAGAATTGGTTAAGTTTCTCGAATGCTAAGTAACTGTCAACCAACAAAACTCCCCAAACACAGCCCATTACAGCTGTCACATTCCCACTCTCTTTAAAAGTAGTAAATAAAAGAGTAACTACTTTGACCAAAAAAAGGTCTCTATTATTTACTATGTTTCTCTTTTTCTTTCCACCTTACCTGGTTGTTTCCCCCAACAAAGAAAAGATTTCATTGAAAATAATATACAGTCACTCAGAATTGTTTATTAGTATCCTTTTAAATATCTCTTGCATTCTGTAATTGCTTTGTTTTCCTATTTACTTACTAGTTTGTGTAGCTGTCTTCCTAGATTATAAACTCCTTAGAAAAAGGGGACATGTCTGTCTTAGAGACAATAATGTCTGGAACGCATTAAATATTTCCTCAAAGAATAAACAAATGAGAATGCTAAAAATAATATCTGTTGTAAATTTTCTCTCTCAGACACTGAACTAAGTGCTACCCGGAGTAAGAGAGTAGAACAGTTTGAATTCTGCTTTAAAAGTATTTGCAATCTCACTGGCATAGCAAGACCACAGTGAAATCCAGAAGATGCAGAGTGATTAGTAGTTTGGAATGTATTTAGAAGACCAGCAGATAAAAGAGCGCGTTGGGTAAAGAATTTTAAGAGGAGTTTTACATTCTGACTAAATTCAGCTAATGGTCTAACCTCTTTATCACTAATGAATTCTTCCTATCAGCCTTAAAAACTAAACTTAAAAACTAAAAGCCCTTCAATGCCATTTCCTTTCAGTTTCCACTCTTTAACTCCCCTCCCCTACGACCAAATTTTCCAAGAGGATTGTTCACTTCTCCACATACTGCAATTCCAGCTTGGGCCCAGGTGGCGTTTTCTCTCCCCAACCCCCTGCTACGGAAACTACACTTAACTGAGGTTCCTAACGGTGGCTCAGTCCAAGTTGCTGAATCCTGTGGGTGGGTTTCAGTCTTCCCTCGGTTTCCGCAATATCTCGCTCCTCTATTTTGCTCTTTTCTTTCCATCTTAATATCCTTTGCAGACGCCACTCTTTCCTTGTCCTTTAAATACTGATGTGCTTTAAGATCTGGTATTGAAAGCCTCTTCTTTACTAACTCTACACACTTCTCCTATAATGACTTCGTCTTGTCATATAATGAGGTCGCACAATTTTCTGTTTCCTAACCACGGCTTTCTGCTGCAGTCCAAACTGTCTACTTCTGTATATCTCCATACAGCTATTCCACAGGCATCTCAAACCCCAAAAGCCCAAAATTTAGCTCATCTCCTCCCTGATATCTTGCTTCTCCAAGTGTTCCTTCACAGAAACCTGAGTACAGCTCTAGCAGCTCACCCATCCAAACATCCAGTCCTGCAAGTCCTCCCTTCTAAGTTTTCATCAAATCTGTGCACTTTCTTCCCGTCACAGGGCCCCTGTTCTCTCTCAAACCTCTTCACTTATGAGTCTCGCCATTTTCCCTACAATCCAGCTCCACTAAGCTTTATCCGGCTCCTCGGTGTGCAAGGCCCTCTCATGCCTCTTGAGCTCTATCCACGCTGCGTCCTTGGCCTGGAACGCTCATGCCATTTGCCCCCCATCACCTAACTCCTACTTATCTTTTAGACTCTGCTTAAACCTCACTTCTTCTAGAAACATTCTCAATTGTCCCTCGTCTACACTTGGTGCCTCTCTGTGCTATCATGGACTCTCTCATTCACTGCTCATCATGCCACTTGGCTTACTGCATTACGACTGTCTGACTGCTTTTCTGTATGCCCCATTCAACTGGAGCTACGTGAGGCCAGGGGCCTTCTCTTGTTATACGATACCCCTAGCATGTAACTAGAAGAAACGCTGCAGCTCAAAACAATACTGGATGAAAAATTTATGCCTACCACTCAGTCGAAGTACCATAGAAGAGTCAGTCCCCACTCTTAATGTTAAGAAATAATGAGAGATTAGATAACACATGACAACTGAAGACACAGATCAGCAATTAAGTGACAATTGGAAAATATAAAATGTAAATCCTGTGGAACTTCAGAGAAAAGTCATTTCTGAGAAGTCACAAGAAGCTTTGCAGGAGAGATCATTTGGGATAAGACTTTGAAACTGGGCAAGATTCAGAAAAACAGGAAGGGATGCATCCTAAGAGGAGTGTGTTTCAAAAGAAGGGGAGAAGGACCTGTTTGGAAGATAACGAGAAAGTGTGTCTCGTTGAAACCCTGGGATCCCGAGGGGAGGGATCGGGTGAAAAACTAGAAGATGTAGGCTTGAGTCAGAAAATGGACAGAGGCCCAATAAAAAGTGTGGATTTTATTTTCTAGTTATTAAGTTCCTTTGGAGGCTCCAAGGAGAGAATTAAACAAGGCTGGAAGAGTGTTCCAGGGAGATTACGCTGGTGATGGCATGGGGGCTTAGTTGGAATGCAGAGTGACTAGGTGGTGAAGTCAGGAGACGATTAAAGTAATGGAAACACAAGTCGAAGAACACAGGGATCAGGATGACGGCAATGAGAACTGAAACATGAGGTGATATCATGATAGAGGGGAAAATCAGTACGAATGAAGATGGCACACTGAACGTAAACAGCAGGCCAAGGAAGAGGGAAGACAGTGGAGGAGGAAGGAGAGAGTCAGAAAAAATGACCCAGGTGACCACCTAGAAACGGTGTCCAGCTTCTGCCCCTGTGGCCGCTGAAGCTGGATGGAGTCTGAAAGAGCCTTCTCCAGGGCCTGATCTACTCTGAGGGGCTGGGTCAGAGAAGAAGAGTCAAAGCTGACTCCAACGTTGAGTCAAAGGCGTCACAACTCTCACTTCAATTCTGAACTGAATTTCTAAATCACAGCTTGGCTACCCTGGATGGAGTCGATGTGTAATAGGCAAGGGCAAGAGGAGCCAGGCCAAGATTTAAATGCACTACAAATAATTTATAACTGGAATACAGGCACCACTCACTTTGCATGGTTCCACTATGCATGAATTTCAGTGACTGCAGTCTAGTTAAATAATGCCAGTCCCCCAACAATATGGTCCAAACTTCAGTTGCCACGGTGTATTAACTATGAGCAATTGCACAAGGTACCAACTTCACTGCTAGCTCTTTGGTCCATAAATACCATATAAAATAACAGATGTATGCCATGATCAGTAACCGGTCTGCTGTCCGGTTCACGCACATACAGCGGAGCATGTAGCTGTGTGGCCTCCTCATCTTGGTGGTCAACTCACATGACATTTTACAGAAGTGGATAATTAAAAGAGTCAATAAGAAAAAAGTGCAGTAAAAAAAAAAAATGACAGGTGGGAACATTGGAAGTGAAACTGGCAAGTGGTTGTGATGAAGAAGATGAAGATGTGGCAAAGGAAGCCACATTAAAGGAAATCCTGGATATCTCGCAACTCTGAAAGCGTTCAGGGTGAGATGTTGGAAGCTGGTCCAGACTTGAAAAGGAATATGACATGTGACTGAGGCAAAGAAAAAATACTCAATATCATGTTATACAAGGAGAAGAAACATGTTCAAACTACTCTTGGTAACCGCTACTCAAAGAAAAAAAAAAAAAAACACTTTAATTCTCAGTGTTTCTAGCATTTTAAATTACAGGCACTAACTAAGTACCAGCTTTACTATGTTTGTCATTTCTCCATACATTTATAACTTACTGTAAAAGAGTTTTAATGTTTTGATAAAAAAATTTTTTCAAGGGCATGGAACTGGTTAAGTTTTCCATTAAGAAAATTTGCACAGTTTCAGCAGGACCATTTTTATGGCCCTGCGCTATCATGCAAAGCGGACTACCTATAATCTATACCATAATCTATACTAAAATCACTTCACATATATAACCATCGTTTTTTACAAACATTAACCAATTCACTTTTACTAGATATTTCTAGTATCAATAGCAGATTTTGAAATCCTACATGAATTTAGTTTTGTTTAAATCTACCTTTAAACCCGAGATACTTCCACACAAATGTTTCAAGGAATGCACTAGTCTGCGTGGATACAGCCCTAAGCCCAGGATGGAACTCCAGCAATCCCGTGTTTCTGCTTGACTTATTCCCACCAACAAAAGGGCCACTCTTTATAACCATCTAAGAATGAGAAAGAAAATATCGATTCTCCTGTTGCAGCATTTTCTAAATTCTAAATTGCAATATAAAGTTCTTTGCCTGAGCTCAATAAATACACATTGAGTCCCTTGTGGCAGGTGATCTTTTTAAAGCTAAATAGTCTTTTATATCAAAGAAAGCAAATTTAAAATCAACCTACAAACTTAAGGACTTAACTATGAATGGTTTCTTTCTGTTTCAAAAGTTCATGTCACTCTCAAAACACTGCCTAGTGATATATATATAGTCTGTGCTGCCAATGTTCTATAAAACCTTCTCAACACATAAAGAGGAAAAAGGATAAGTTATCTTTAAGGCTGGCTTGAGAAGCCTGTGGTATGCTGGTTGTAAGTCTAGCTATGGCACATATATTTTAGAACATATAACTAGAAGGTGTCACATTGAATGCTGGCTGAGAAATTCCATGACTTGATCAGCTTGACATTTAGCTGGCCATCACCATAATTCACGAGATTGCATCATATGGTCACCTGGGACCTACTGCAAATATGGTCCTTCAACCTGTTATTCCAGAAAGTACAATTTCAAGACAACCACTCGTCGTATCTCACGGTACTACTGTAAAAAGCCAAAATGAGCAAAAGGATCCAGGCTAGAAGAACAACACGTTGGAGGTTTTAAATATGTCAAAAGTTTCAGTGCATTGCACCATTCACTTTGGTCTATAAAACAACCTGCAGTACTTCAGAAATCGGGCTGACAGACTCACAGTCACATTCTATACCACAAACTGGAACTTAGTTTAAATGGATACATATTAGTGACTTGTATACGAATATGGGCAAGCTGAATTTCCCAAAGATTCGCTCCATAAAAAGCTGTACTCTCTTTCTTTCCTGTTATCTTAGAGAACTATAAAAATACTTCTACTGCTTGTCCCCAAAAAGTGCTCTAAGAACATACCCGATTTTCCTGCAGCAACATCCCGGCCCCTCCGCCCACCCCCTTGCTGTCTGTGCCAGCAGACAGATCATTTCAAGTTATTGTGGCTAAGGCAGGACAGGGAAAACAAACCTCCATCTGAAGGAAAACCTACATCTGTCATTTCACAGGACACACATGATTTTGATTTGAATAGCTACTTAAACTTTCCCACTTGTCCTTGATTAGAACGACGTTCCCTTAAAGGCTTCCACCATTTTTGTGGATATCCCTTGCAGTGTGAAAGAAAAAAAAAAAGCAATAATATTTTTAGAGAGGAAAAGATATTACTTTATTTCTTCTCCTAAACATACCTACACTGCCCTCATCTAAAAGGTACCCTTAAAATCTAATCAGCCAGATGGTGGGTTAATGACATAGCTCTTTAAAGCTTTTGGATAACACATACGTTGGATAATAATGAAAGGTTGCAAAGCATCGCTCACTTCAAGAACCAACTCCACTCTTTAAAAAAAAAAATAAGTAAACTGTATGCTTGTCTTTTAATTCAGTATGTATCACCAACCACCCAACTAACCAACCACAAAAGATCTGGAGCTGAAAACGAAGGTGGAGGTTCTTGTGAAGCTAGACCAGAGCAACAGAAGAGCCTGATTTTACACGTATACAAGGAAGGATGTATAGAGATCAGGAGCAGTTATTATAATAGGTTTGGGGTTTTTTTTTTTTTTTGATGGAATGTCGAGATTTACAATTGTGCTCTAAAATAGCCCTCGCCCCTTTCTTGATTATCTGCCAACTTATACTGACTCACAGACTCCATCCAGAAGGCATCTGAGGCACAGTGGTCCGGAACAACCTGTCCAAAGAGGTGACATTTAAGCTAAATCTAAAAAGGGAAGAACCCAGTGACATGAAAAGTTGGCAAAAGAGTGTTTGCAGAAGAAGAAATGACAGGAGCTGAGATCTTGAAGTTAAGACATAGTTTAGAGGGGCCAGAAACTAAAAGAAGGCGGATGTAGCCGGAGTATAAGAGAGGAGAAAGTGAGAAAAATTGGGTTGGGCAGACAGACAAGTGCCAGATTCTTATTCCATTCCACAAGCATATGAGTGGCATATAAAAGTAGATACAGTAAAACAAAACAAATATATAAATACTTAAAACTTAGGACCAGATATGAATCACAGGAGTCAGAACCAGGGAAAAAGAACAAGTGAGGATCAGTAGAATCCCCTATTGTCTACATATGAAATGTACACTAAATTTGCTTTGTGTTTTTGGACCTCTTTTTACATTTTTGAGGAACTATTTAGCCAGATTCAAGTCAAATTCTGAGAGTAGTTTTTAATTTGAAATTTATCATTATATAATCATTCTATTTGGTAAGAGGTTTTTAAAAATGTGTGTAAGGAGCGGTGGTTGATGTGAGAGAAGCGATTAGTATTCTCAATAATATTTGCAAAGGGAGAAAAACAGAATCCAAAGAAATCTTGAGGCAAAGGGAAAATGCTCTAATAAGAGTTAAAAATGCACCTACCATGCTCTCCGTACCAGAGAATCTTTGTTTTACCTGCATTAAGAAATTATCATCCCATCTCCACCTATCAAATACTAAAGAATATTGGGCTCAAGTGAAAGGAAATGCAGATTTCAACAAATGCAAAATACCATCCTTAATACAAACAAAAATTCCGAGACTATCGCTAGTTTTTAATGCTGGCGCATGTGAACAAATACTTCAATACCACATTCTATTTATAATCTGGGAGGTATGAGCCCTGCCACACACATGCATACCAGAGCTTCCAATCTGGGATGAGGCCATTCATCATCTCCGCTTTGTTTATGGCTTCCCTTTCCATTATCACGAACCTCACCATAGCTGTGGGCTATCAAATTTGATCTAGTTTTATACTTTTCATAACCTAAGAAGCTCCACATATCAAACATATCACAAAATTCCACTCACACTTCATTCACAGAAGCGGTCGGCGGTGCCATCTCTTGGAATTTCCCAAACGCCAAGGCCCTTTTACCCTTAGGAAAAACACAGCAGCACTTGCAGGCTGCAGAATCAACAGAAGAATCCAAGACACCTTGGGGCATCCTTTAGCAACAATCTTTGAAAACTGGGGGCAGTCATTTCACTTCATGGATTACGATGTCCCCATCTGCAAAACGAGTAGCCTAGTGGTACAATCCATGAGTTCTTTTCCATCCCTGAAATTCTGGTTCTCAAAATTCTAACCAAGTTATAAATACAGTGAAATTCGGATTTCCTCATCTCATCTAATGTGATTGGCAAGATTTAAATTTTAAAACAGGGGGAGGAAATGTATATCCAGCTACTTGCAATTTGTGTAGAAGGGACAGGGGTTAATTTGTTAAGTCGTGTGCTTTGTTTTTATTTTGAATGTATAATCAGACGGTGATTCAAATGTAAATGTCATACTTACAGACAAATTAGTTAATCAAATGCTCATGGATTTATGAAAAGCTGACTTCATTTGGGGGAACCGTATGAACATATCGAGTTGGTAAAATGATAATGCTGCACACTAAAGGACGAGGAAACAGGCTTCATAGAAACGATGACATGCTGCATCCTTGGACACCTTACCTTTCACAGCGGTAATAATACTGCAACAATCTGCATGGACATAATTAGTTGCTGTCAAATGGCATTTTCTTTAATATTGCTGCAAAATGCTTTCTCAAAAACCAAGTAATACACCATGTAAGCCTGGTACCAAGCAATAACACTTAAGCTACATCTATTATATTAAAATAAGCTTAAAAACCTTTTCCCCTTTATTTTGCCACTATAATTTCCTAACTCTGCTGTGGTGTCTCTGGAGACCAAGTTCATAATCCCACTAAATTCATTAATAACTGCTTGTTATTTGTTTTTTCCTGAGCCTCAGAAAAGGACTTGAAATGAAGCTAAATTGAGCATTTTAAAATACCTGCAAAGTCCAAACCTCAACATACATATCTGAGAACACAAAACGGCACTAAACCTTCTGACATCACAGCCAGTCCAAATTCCTACAGCCCTTTCAAATCTGGTCCAAATACAGCCTCCGATAAAGAAGTGTTCCTTCAAAGAAAGAAGGATGCTGAATAAGAAGAATCCTAGAGCCATTAGCAAATTTGGGAGGCATCTACATAATTTGTGTCATTTATCAATCTGCCTTGAACTATAATGATTTTTTATTCTTCTTTCTCCTACTAGATTTTGAAAATGGTAGGAAGAGGCCGTGTTGCCTTCATCTTTGTATCTAGCATATTTCACAGCACAGTGAAAGCAACTGATTTCACCCTAGCTCGCTGGCTTAATGATTTAACTCATTCCATCTTTAACCTCCTGTATAGATATGGATTATAACTAATTTTGCTTCAAATTGCAACCTAAATATCTTAAAGCAGTTATTGAATAAAACTTCCTTTTCCTTATTTTTAAGATAAGCAGTTATTTTCAATAGAAGGTTTCAAAAGGGGCATGACATAGTGTGGTGGGGGAAAAAATCTGGCCGTTGAGGATAGAGTTGAAGATGGAGGAACAGGGGGGAAATGCAGGATTAAAAAGAAGACGAATACAAGAGCAGAGAAACATTCCGAGTCATGAAAGAAGAAACACACTGGGTAATAAAATGAAACAGGGTCTGTAAAATTCAGTCAGAGGCCAAAAGCAATAAATTCTGCGTAGGCAATGTTGAGAAACCACTATTCTAAACAAAAAAATCTTGATGGCCCGTCTACAGCTTCCTTTGATTCCCACCTTCCACAGATCATTACCTTCCTGTGGCTCCCACCTAACTACACCACCACAAGCAAGGCCTCTTTCTCTGTCCCCGTCTTTTGTTTCTTGTACGGGGCAGGGATCCCCTTCAGTGTTCTCTTTCTGGGCAGTAAGCAGCGCCAAGGAGCATAGAGGCAACACTGGGATGCAGCGCAAGGAGTCAAAATCACCATCTTAGGAAAGCACTCATCCTAAAGGCTACGAAATATCCTGTGGAGCTACTGGAAGGGACAGACATTTGATCTTTCTAGATATCTGAACTGGAAAAAACCCCTAGGCAGGACAACAGAGCCCAGGCAGGTTGTGGCCTTAAAACCTCCCTGTAGCACAGAAGTACGGGGAAAAATGGGGAAAACCATTTTCAAGGCTGAATATTGACAACTGTTGTCATGACTGGATATCAGGTTCTCCTTCAGTTAGTAAGAACTAATTTTTCACTTCTTTGCCTTTTAGAATTATAGGACTACCTTATTTGAAGGAACTGAAGTTCGAGGTAAACGAATGGCTTTTTACAAATACTAATAAAAATTGTAAGACTGCATCACTTATTTCAGGTTTACAACCTGTTAGATTTTTAAAAATGTTTTTAACTCTGATATCTTACATAGCATCCCATCTTTTACTCCAGTATCTATGCACAGAGAAGGATGAGAATGTCTAACAGAACTAGGTGATTTATGGATTTTATCATCAACTCAAATGGTAGTAAAGAAGATCCCAAGTCGTTTCTACTGGATCATTCCTTCTGAGATACAAACTTATTTGAGCTAAAAGCTGAACATAACCAATTTCCTGCTCTTCTATTTCAGAGATTCTATTATCAGCAGAAGACACCTAAATCCCACCACGGCAGTGGGGCTACTCCTGCTTATTCAGCCTGGTTTCCCACTGCTGCTGCCAAGTTCTGTTTAGGTCCAGCATACTCGACCCTGGTCTGTTCTGAACCCTCCATGCTTCCTCACACACACGCGTGGTTCTATACAGGCCCTGTCCTTTCTTCCTCCCAACTCATCACCACAATCCAAGCTTCTGCTAAAGCTTTATCTCAACACCACGGCCTTTCCTGATGATAGCGGAGAAGAGCTGATAGCTCCTACTCCCTGCCATGTCCTCAGAGCAATGAATGTCTACGCACGCCCGGCACAGATAGCACTGAACTATAATTGCCTGGGTCCAGGTCTGGCTTCTCCAAAAAGTCATGAACTCCTGGAGGAAAGAAACCTTGTCTTTGGGACCTTGCCTCTTCCAGTGGTCCATCTCAAGAACTTAGCAAAATGCTATCACATGGCAGGTACCAAATAAATGTTTTTTGAATCAATAAAAGAGCAAATGGAGCTTTTATTAAAACATATTTTTTATTGTAAAGCCAGCTGAATGCCAAATTCTGTATTTTTATAGTTTGCTTTCCAATTTCTTAATGTTATCTTATCTGACCCTAAATTGACAGTCTTATATTAGTCATTTGCTTTTATTGTCTTTCCAAGTCATTCAACTTAATTTTCATAAAACTCTTTATGTACTCATTTTTGATCAGTTCATATAATATTTAATTAAGTGATGTGATTTCTGGTCCAAAACAAAAGAATTGACCCTTTGTAGCCATTCAACTGAGCCATGGGAGCTATAATGTGTGGGGTGATCTATCGACTAGGAATACTTAGCAGGCCATCAGCATCGGTCAGCATATTTTAAAAAAGGAGTAGAGGGAGTGGTTAATTTGGAAAGTTATATGGAGGTAGTTTTAGACAACTTCTACTGCAGACTGTTTAAAACTGCACAGAACTTTCAAGAGTCAAATGCTAAAGCTATTCAAAGCCATGTGATTCATTATTGATGCGATGAGCCAAGATGTCTCCTTCCATTTAACTTAAATAACTTGATATGTCAAGCTCAAGTTATTAAAGTATGTCTATGCATTCCTCAGGGCTCCATATGTACTTCCTGAATCTGGAATATTCCATTAAATCAAGACAATATGTATCAAAACTGACTTCCTGAGGATAATTCCTTTTAATCCCCAGTATTGGCCCATGGATATGTTTCTAATTAACTCTCTTGAGATGTAGCTCAGACTTGGACTAAATTGACTTTTGAAACATCTTAGTGTATACCTAACACTCAGTTACCACTATAAAATAACTGGAGATCTAGATTTTGTACAGGATAAGAATCAGAGATATGGAAAAACTGTAAATTAAAACTACTATCATTAATCAGGACTAGAAAAATTTTCAAATCCTTCTGGCAACTTTCCCAAGTAAACCAAATATCATCAGAGATGCTACTTTGGTATACAAAGAAAAATTTCAGAAACTTTTCCCTGGTATTCCTCCTGTTTCTCTTTCTCATTTCCTTTTAAGGCCAGTGAGGCACTGGAGTTAAGAAAACTATATAAGGACGTTTTCATTCAGAATTAAAATGTACCATACAGTGATTGTTACTAATATCAGATAAAATATTGTCACAAATCACAATCATTTCTCCATTATTCTTTTCAAAATGAAGTTTTATAATTTGTAACATATCTGATCCAAATGAGACGAAGCCCATACATTACTCTTAGAGGTGTGTTTATCTACCTTTAGAGTCATGCATTTGAGCCATAAATGTCATAGTCTAGTTTTTTTTCAGTCCCGTAACCTGTACATCAACTGTGACCAAGTTCTGCCGAGTCTCTCTCTTCAGTATCTTTCTGGTTTATTTCTTCCTCTCCATTCCCCCAGGTCTTCGTCCAAGTTCAGACTATTCTCTCTTGCAGAGACTATGGCAAAGCCTTCTTGAAGGTCACCCTACCTCCCTTCTTGCCTCTCTCCAATATGTTCTCTCCATATTATGTCCAAAATATACTTTGACATGTATACTCATTCAATAAGCTCATTTCCCTACATGATTTTTTCCTATGGCTCTTGATCACCTAAATGAAAAAAAAAAAAATCTTCTCATTGTAATCTGGTGATAAACGCAGGGGGCTATTGGAGCAACTGCCCCATGAAGTTTGTGGTGAGAGTGAAAGGCTCTACTCACGGTGATAGTTCACTAAGTACCAAGTGCTGCCAGTCTTTATCGTCTTTATCGTGTCCTGCTTTGGGCATTTTAGGTCACAAAACTGATCTACCTGTGATTCCTAGAATGCATCACTCTCTCCGTTGAAGTCATACCAATGCGCTCGGCTGGAGTCTGGAAGAATTCCTCTTCCCACTCTTCCTTCTTCAGTTGTGGGCCCCACGACCGTGCCACGTCCTCTTCTTCAATGAGGCCTCCTTTGATTGCTCCCTGCGGCACTAGGTGCTCCTGCTTCTCTGAATCTAGAAACTCTACGTGGGTGTCCAATAAACATCAATGATTTCAATGAACTTCAGTGGAGCTGACTCTCCAGGCTTCCGACAAAAGACCAGAAGACCCAAAGTTAAACTCTCTCTGGGTTTATATGGACCAGTTAAGAATATCTTTCCCAGTACAGCTTTTTGCATTTTTTATTTCAAATGACACCACAATAAGTAGAGTAACAATGCCTAAAGTGAAGAGGTAATTTTCAGCTAGCATTCCAGGATCTATCAGACTGCTTCCAAAGCTTTACCACTTTGTGGAGAGCAGAACTCCTGGAAAGATTTAACAGTTCTACTACCTCAGTCACAGCCTCGAGTTGTCTTAAATGATATAATATTATCATGTCCGGAATATTTTTAAAACCATATTTTGTATTTGTTCTTTCATTTTTAACATACTGGAATACTTCCAATGGTAAGTAATGATTTAAAGTCTCTCCTATTTCTTGGAATATTACTCAGCCATTAAAAAAAAAAGAAGTCCGACCATTTTTAATGACATGAATGGACCTAGAGGTTATTATGCTGAGTGAAATAAGTCAGCCACAGAAATATAAATACCATATGATTTCACTTATATGAGGAATCTAAGGATCAAAATGAACAAACTGATTAAAAACAGACTCACAAATATAGAGGACAATTTGGAGATAGACAGAGGGGATAGGGGGCTGGGGGGCTGGGAGAATGGGTGAAGGGTTAAAAAAGAAGAAATTAGTACTTGATAGATGGTCATGGGGATGGGGATCACTGCATAGGGAATGCAGTTAGCATTAATATATTGGCTAGGTAGAAAACCAGAGGAGAGAAGGAACAATTAGGGGGATCGATTTATAAACTAGATAAATGTCTAACCAATGTACTGTATACTTGAAACTAATAAAAAAAAAAAGCTTCCTATTTCTTAGGTCTAAGAGGAACACTCTCTCGGTCTTACTAAAGTCCTTCGTTTTTGCTTCTAGTATGTATTTGTGCCACTTCTGTTGGCCATGGGTCCAATGATAATAGTCCTAGTCAATATTGGCAGGTCTGAACCATTCCTACAAAGTTCAACTAATTGCTCACTTATATTGCTCTGCTTATATGAAGCTTCTACTTTCATTGGAGAAAGGCTATACATATAGAAAAACTTATACCTTATTCATAACCTTCATGGGTTATTTATGACTAGATCTTCTAGCTGCTAGCAAGCTAATCAACAGCCAAGCAGAGAAAACTATATGTGTAATCAATATGCTCCAGATTAGGAAAGCTTAACCTTGATTTCAAGACAAGAACAAAATTTCCATTTTCATCATCAGCATAGGTGTACAGAGCTCTTACAATTAAAATGGAAAGTTCTCGTTTTCACAGCACAATACCCCATGAAAAAAGGGAAAAAAAGAGCCTGAGAATTTTCCAAATAATTATTAGAAATATAACATCTAGTAATAATTCCTAAAGCAAACAAGAAAAATAATACTTAAGAACTCACTTTGATTTTTAAGACATAGTTTGACCACTATCTTCATATGTTCATTTATTTTATATGACTGTATTTAGAGACACATGTGAATAAATCTGAAACTAGTAAATAAACATTCAGAATTGATCAACTTCCCGCTTTATTCTGGTACCTTCAATTCAACACTTCAGCCATGAAAAGTAGATAAGAACAATATTACTGTCTCCCTCCAAATTTGCTCTTTTGAGCCTGATAAAACACAGAAATTATCTATGGCTGACACTCTATTCTAAAAATGATGACTATCAAATAACTTCCTCGACATGTGTTTCCCAGGCTTCTGTGACACTAGCAAGGAATGCAAGTGAGCATGTTCACTTTACCAGGTCCCCCGAGTCCCATCTACCCTCCCCACTGCAAATCCAAAAGCCATGGGGATGCAGAACTGTCTAGAAATAAAGAGATTATTTAGTAACTCGCCAAATTATTTAAAACTTCTAAGATTGATCAGTAAAAACTATCATGAATGCTTAGTCTAAGATGCAAGGTCTTTTTTTTTTTTTTAAGTTTATTGGGGTAACATTGGTTAATACAATTACATTGCTGGATTATATGGTAGATCAATTCTTAGTGTTTTGGAGAACCACCATACTGTTTTCCAGAGTGGCTGTACCAATTTGCAGTCCCACCAACAGTGTATGAGGGTTCCTTTTTCTCTGCATCCTCTCCAACACTTGTTATTACTTGTCCTGTTGATTATAGCTATTTAACAGGTGTGAGATGGTATCTCATTGTGGTTTTGAATTTGCATTTCCCTAATAGCTAGCAATGTTGAACATCTTTTCATATATTTGTTGGCCATTTGTATGTCCCTAGGGAGAAGTGTCTGTTCAGGTCCTCTGACCATTCTGATTGGATCATTTGTTTTTGTTGTTTACTGAGTTGTATGAGTTCTTTGTATCTTTTGGATATTAGGCCCTTACTGGGACACTGCTTGCAAATATATTTTCCCATTCGGATGGTTGTCTCTTTACCTGTTGATGTTTCTTTTGCGAGCAGAAGCTTTTTAGTTTGATATAGTCCCATTCATTTATTTTTGCTTTTACTTCCCTTGCCTTTGAGGTCAAATTCATAAAAATTCTTTAAGTCCAAGGTCCTGAGTTTAGTTCTTATGTTTTCTTCTATGCATTTTATTGTTTCAGGTCTTATATTCAGGTCCTTGATCCATTTTAATTCTGGTGTGTCGTGACAGACAACAGTCTAGTTTCATTCTCTTGCAGCTGGCTTTCCAATTTTCCCAACACCATTTATTGAAGAGGGCTTTCTTTCTCCACTATATGTTTTTCACTTTTTTGTTGATTCTATTCCACTGATCCATGTGTGTGTTTTGCTGCAAATACCATGCCATTTTGATTACTGTCACTTTGTAGTATAATTTAAAGTTGGGCAGAGAGATGCCTCCAGCCTCGTTTTTTTTTTTCCCAGTGTGACTTTGGCAGTTTGGGGCCTTTTGTGCTTCCATGCAAATCTGATGATTTTTTTTTGTTCTATTTCTTTAAAAAATGCTGATGGGATTTTGATGAGGATTGCATTAATCTGTCTTATAATGCTTTAGATAATATGGTCATTTTAACTATGTTGATTCTTCCAGTCCAAGAACATGGAATATCTCTCCATTTGTTTGTATCTTCTTCGATTTCTTTTAATAGAGTCTTGTAGTTTTCATTATATAGGTTGTTAACTTGTTTTGTTAAATTTATTCCTACGTATTTTACTCCTTTCGTTAAGATGCAAGTACTTTATATCCAACATAAGCCTATTTAAAGGTTTCTACTCACTTGGTTAATAAATTAAAATATAATAACCCTTTTCAGCTAATGCATTTAGTCCATAAAAGTGATGGAAAGGATAACAATAACATTAAAATGCCTTAATGCCAATATTGACATTATCTACTTATCCATATGAAAATATTCTTATCTGTTCACAGAAGGCAAGGACAATAAAGTGTTAATAAGAAAATGGCTAGTTGGCCTCTATGTTAGGGTACAATTGTTGCACTTCTATTATTTTATAGGGTACTATCTTCATTATCCCATTTACTCCTTATAACAACTCTGCAGATGATGATGTTTTATACCGAAATTCTTCTCAACACATTTCATGGGTCAGCCACAAGCGGAGTTGGTAGATAATATCAACTTCCCATCCCGAAGTACTTTAATGATCAAAAATGAGGAAGCAGAAATAGTAGTTGCTTCTAACCACAAGTGCCCAACAACTAGTTATTGGCATTCTTTTGTTTACAATAGGTCTTCTCAAGAGAGTTGAAAAAGCCTGTTTCTAGGGTAGTTCAACCCACTATCCTGGATTCCCATACTTTTCAGTGTAGTATACCAATCATTATTAGAGGAACAAAACAAAGATGTGGTGCTTCATCTGTAAAAGCTTAGAAGCTAGTTAGAGGAAACCAAGCTTACACAGTCATTCAAGCTCTTGGGAAGGCCACCCAAGGACGCTGACACAATCAATCAAAATATTCCCTTGGAAGCAGCGCTGCCTTAACCACATGAATGACCTGCTCGAAATAATTCCCAAGCTCTTGGATTCCATTAAATTCAAGTTTTGCTATTCATCTACCGACAATTAAAAGGGGCAAGTCTCTTCAAGACCCTAATAAATTTTCTCTGTGTGGCTATAGAAATGGAAACTGTCCATAATAGTTATTTTTACAGCTGGATTGAATATTACATTTCTCTGGATCGAGTGCTTAAACTTGCCAGGCCTCAGTTTTCTAATCAGTAAATGGGAATATATACCTATTATTCTCAGGATGAAAAGAAAAGGTATGAAAACGCCTAAAAGTATGCTGGGCACGCAGAAGGTTCTCGATACATTAGTTTTCCTTTCCTTCCAGCTCTGGACCACATCTTTCTCTACAGTTTTTTTCTGGGAATTTTTCTTCTATAATAACCCATTCAATTATCACACAAGAAGCTAAAGCAGCCCAAATTATGCCTACTCATAGATCCCACAGGTGAGTCAGTAAGTAGCTTCAGGAGGAGCCTTTGAATTGGAGCACAACCTCTGGAGCACCTTTCTATCACTTAAAAGTATTATTTAAAGAGCTGAATAATCAGGCACAGAGATTAAGAAACAGAAGAGATAGAGAACAGAAATTCTTTCTCTGGCAATAAAACCAGTGATGTTATTTTTAATAGGTGCTAAGTAGGAAGTGCCGGCGGGGTTGGCTTTTTGATAAGTCAAACTCAACAGCTTGGTTAAGTGGCAGCTAAACTGGCTGAGCCTTGACTTTATAGCAAACATTCAAGGTTCGGAGGGACCATTATTATTCATTTAGCTGCAGCCTGGTGGGGCCCATATTTTTCATTTTTGTGAAGGGAAGCCCTTGAGCTGCAGGACCACAGTGGCAGCAGGCTGCTCCTTTCTGTGAAGACTAGCAGGGCTCAATCAAGGCCAAGTATAGAGAGCCAAGCTAAGTGCAGCTGTTATGACTACAGCCGCAGCTCACCAGGCTGCAGCTTTGTTCCCTCACTCACAGAGGCACATTCAAGCCTGGGATTAAGCAGACCCTGAGCCCCCAACATTCCCATCTCATTGCATTCCGTCTGGCCATGAGAGAAAGGAACACAACAGACATTTTCATCTCACCTTAACTGAGCTCTCCAAAGAAATGTGTTTCCTGCCTCATTATGTGATGTGAGAGACTAGGATGTGCCATCAGTTTTATAGGGAAAAAAAGTACACTCTGTGTTTCTGCCATTTTGAAGAACAATGGTTTTGTCTTCAGCATTTAGAAGCACAACAATCCATTTGAAGGATCAAGGTTACAGGGAAGGGGAGGGGCAGAGAAGGAAGAGAAGAGGGGAAGATTCACTAATTTCTGGTGTTTAAAACTTATTACCAAGGAACTCGAGTGTATATCTTAAATTCCAGGAAGCTGAAGTGTTTTGGGTAATACGTGTGAATCATAAAAAGAAATCTTCCATTTCTGGCTAGAAGGTGACTGCTCTGATAACCACAATGTCAATGAATCACAGATACTTTATTACTGGACTTCCTCTCAATGAGCTAAGAAAAAGTTACTCAGAACTGGCCCCTCTTCCAGCAATTTAGTCAGGGAAAAATGTGTCTCTCAGGCTTGGGCTCATCTGAGATGCCCCCTCTGAGTTAATTCCAGAAAATGGCACAGATGGTGGCATCTAGTCTTTATCATGCCCCGCAGACGGTGCTATGAGTAGAAAGTAGCCTCAGTGGCTGGGACAGGCAGGACTGTCTGCCAATGCCCAGGGCTATTTCTTCTGCATGACTACTTGCATTCTGAATTCTTAATTCCTGGATATCTGGGTTTGGTATTCTACACATCAACCTCGCTGAAGTTTACACAGCACAAGCTACGTATTCTTTTGTTGGGCAAAAGTTTACATAATAACTAGATAATACTCTGTTCTCCACACATGATCTTTTTTGAGTATGGTCACCAGAGCTTCTGCCAGTTACCCAGTGACTCTCATCCTCACTCTATTTGGGTGGGAATGGCTTGGTGAGAAATGGCTGGAGCAGAACTCCTCTTTGATACTCCTCTCTCACACGGACAAACTGCATTAGAAATGCCACACAGTGGTATCATCCAACAGAAGATCACTTTAAGAAATTGCCAGATATAAAAAACTTAAACCTACAAGTCTCACTTGGCAATGCAATGGGAGTCACAACCCTGGTCTGAACCAGGCTTTGCCCCTAGCTGTGACCTTGTAGTCTCCTTCCTTCTCTGGGCCTCGATTTCCCGATGTATAGAATGAAAAGGGTGAACTAGATGCTCTCCAAGATACTCTCACCTCTAAGGGTCTCCTCATTCATTTTGCAAAACAATTCCACAGATTTCCATGACATGACTTCTCTTGCACACTGGGTTATTTGGTACGATCACACAATCATTAGCTTTTGACTTTTCAGAAACACACCAATGACAGCAAATAAGCCACCTCTGTGATGGCATTTTCTGTCCTTCATTGCCTACTGTCCTCACAGCTCTTCATTCCCATAGACGTATTAGCCACATTTTATTCTAGTTGCACTAACAACTTCTTAAACAATCCCGGACAATAACAAGTCTCTGGAATTCAAACACCTTTGATGTTTGACTTATAAATTTTTCAGCATCTATAATTCTATGGTTAAATTATATACTAAATTTCAAAGACCAAGTACTTCAGAAAGAGATAAATTACGCCTTGACTCATGCACGCCTTGAGTTCAAATAAAATCTGCTCTTTAGTCACCAAAGGACTAAACTGTGTAAATCCAATCATTCATAAAACTATCAAATGTTTGAATTTTCATAACAACCCCAAAGAGTAAATTAAATTTACTCTTTGAATTCTCCTAAAGTTTATTAAAACTACGAACAGAAGATAATTTCTTTGTATCATGACTTAAAGCTGTGGCTGACATAAAAATACTGAAGCACTAGGTAATGCTACCGGTTTATGATATTTTGTAAGTTTAATCTACACAAGGAATTAAATATGTCAATCTCGTATCTTACAATATGTGTTAAAATATGTTTAGAGTTGTAGTTTAATGAATTGCATTTTGATGCAATCAAGCACGTGCTATATGGTGATCAAGCAATTAGCAATGACTAACAATAACATCAACATATGGATGCTGCTCCGAACCTAAAGTTCCCCATGGGAGCTGAAGGAGGGAGCCTGGAGGAATAAATACCCCAACCTCTCTCTCCCTGCAATCTCCTGAAGGGAAAAAGAGCCCACTGATGCCTACAGGGACACAGAATAGGCTGAATTTATAGCACGAGCACTACTAAACACCATATTCTGACTGAAGAATGCTCAGGCATCTGGTCTTTCCACAAGAATTAAAAATTCAAGGAGCTGTTAATCCAAGTAAATTAAGATAATCTGGGGAACTCAAACACGTGAGATGAAAAACTACCTCTTCGGTTACTATAAAAACTCTGTTCCTTAAATTTAGAATTAGGTTTGACTTTCTCTTCCCCATAGAGTGATTTAAATCCCTACAGGTTAGATGTTTTTAATCCTAAACCACTTGTTTGTTACAGTTTGTAGAAGTGCCTCAGCACATTTTAAGGCCTGCAGGAACTCATTTCAGTTTTTTTTAAAAAAAATAATAAATTAGCCCTCCACAACCTGACTGGCTGATCCAATTCCACCCTTTCATCCCGCTCCACACAAGCTGTGCGTCCTTCAGGCCACCACGGAGTGGTTCTGTTTCTGGCCAAACTCTTTTGAGCACTTCAGTTTTAAAAAACTAAGCAAGAAAAATAGTCATTTGTAAGCGTGTCAAATATTTCAGGCCTCTAGCTTTATGATCAAACTTGTCAGGCCGACGACGCGTCACCACACAATACATCACCGGATTTATGTAAAATTGTCCTTTGATTTAAAGAGGAAAGTGGAGCCAAAAGAAAGTACAAAAGGGAACACACTGTACACACTTGGAAATCACAATAAAATTTTCAGAGAAAAGCATACTAAAAATAGCCTAATCCCATTTATGCTCTATCATTATCCTCAGAAGACAGGCTTCATTTCAGACAGGATAACAGCATTTCGGAGCTGCAAGGGATCTTGGACATCTACTCCCTAAACTCTTCCTTTTACAGATGATAAACAAACAAACAAATAAATAAATGGATGGATGGATGGATGGATGAATAAATGAATGAATAAGAAAGACTTAGAAATGGGTCTTGCCCAAGTAGCAGGACCAGGATTAGAATTAAAGTCTCCGAAAGATTCACAATCAATATCAGCTATGGATAATGTTGTAAGTACTGCCTTAGAAAGTAGAAGTCTCAGGTTTAAAAAAAAAAAAAAATCCACCATAACAAACCAATTAAAAATTAAGCAATGAACTACATACAATAAATATTTCTCCAAAGAAGGTTTAGAAATGGACAATAAGCTCTTAAAAAGAGGTTCAACACCAATAGTAATCAGGGAACGCAAATCGAAATCACAATGAGATACCACTTCGTACCCATCAGAATGGCTATTACTAAAGAAAAAAATTTTAAAAAAGGAAAGTAACCAGTATGGGTGAAAACGTGGAGAAATTAGAACCCTAATATACTACCGCTGACCATAAAAAATGGTGTAACCACTGTGGAAAAGTCTGACAATTCCTCAGAGAGTTAAACAGAATTACCAGTAATTCCACTTCTGAGTATGGGCCCAAAGACAAGGGAAGCAGGGAACCCAATGTTTCACTGCAGCATTATTTATCGTAGATGGAAACAAACCAAGTGTCCGTCAACAAGAAGAAACAAAAGGAAGCACATACATACAACGGAATATCATTCATTCTTAAAAAGGAGGAAAATTCTGACACATGCTACAACATGGATGGCTCTTGAAAACTTGTTCTAAGTGAAAAGGGCTAGACACAAAAAAAGACGAATACTGTAGGATTTCACTGGTGTGAAATACAGGGAATAGGCAAATTCACAGAGACAGAGAGTAGAACAGAGGATGCCAGGGGCTGCGGAGAGAAAGAAGAGGAGTTAATGTTTAATGGGGAAGGGGGTTTGTTGGGGACCACGAAGAGCTCTGGAAATAGAGAATGGTCACAGCTGTACATCATTGTGACTGTACGCAATGCCACTAAAGCATACACTGAAAAATGGTTAAAGATGACAATTGTTATATTTTACCACAACCAGGGAAAAGATACGATATAAAAAAAAAATCAGCTATATGAATTACAGGCTTGGGGTGGGGGGTTCTCATAAAGAGAGGCAATAAAACGTATCGCCCTAGATTGATGAAATTAAGAACAAGAATTTCATTCAAGTGAAAAAGCACACAAGACAACTGTGAAAATCCCAAGTTGACCAAAACACAAGCAAAAACTGCATGAAGAGGTTATATGCAAGATAAGGCGATGGCTTTTACCTGATCTTAGGGCTCTTTTTAAATCCAAAAGCAAATGCTTGAAAACATTACACACGTCATTATTATCCAGCTAACCTAGAGTGTTCTAGCCACAAAGAGGTTTTCCTTTTTCAACAAATTAAATATGTCAGACTTTTAATGCTTTAGTTTTTTTTTCTTTCAAACTTGGCAAAATAACTCTTCAAAAGGCATAAAGATATCTGGCTTAGGAATAACAAACCAGTACCCACCCAAGGTGCTATGTTTATTTGAACGTATGATGATGCTATTGTCCAAAGAAACACACTCAGCTTTTTCTCCTTTTTCGACTGCCACAGCATAGGCTCTTTGCACATGATTGTCCACAGTAATAATGGCTTCTAATATACAATCACATCTGAGATGTGCAAAAAATGCCTCCCGGGCTAGGCATTTTTCCATTCATTATTTCTTATTTCAATTTCTAAAAAATCCCTACAATAAAGGCCAGTCACGCTCGCTTGTTGAGTCATCCTGAGATTCCCAAACCATCTCAGTCCTGCACCCTCTAAAATCCAGCAAAGTCATATTTTCAAATGCAAATCAAGCTTCTAGCAGCGAGGGTCCAGTTTGTTAGGTAACACACATAACGAGAGCTGAAAGAGCTAGCTATCCGTTTGAGCCTCAGTACCATCAAGAAAGGAGAACACCTGTGACAAAATGCTGGCGGTTTTACCTAGAGAACCATCCTGAAATTTGAGAGGGAGGGTTCTCCAAGGGTCTGCACAAAATATCAGAGAGTCCAAGATGCTGTCCAACAGAAAAAAAAATGGCAATGCTTACAGCAGGGTTTCTCAACTTTGGCACTGTTGATGTTTGGGGCCAAATAATTCTTTGTTGCGGGCTGTCCTGTGCACTGCAGGATTTTTAGTTGCGTTCCTTGTCTTCATCCAGTACATGCCAGGAGTAGCCCCCAGTCTGAATAACCAAAAATGTCTCCTGAAACTGCCAAATGTCTCTCATGGGGGGTCGAACTTCCCCTGGCTAAGAATCATTAGATGAATTCAGCTTTTCTCCTTCCCATCTGCATTATGGGTGTGAACCAGATATTGCAAAGTGGAAGAGGGAATTGAGCACCCAGCAAAGGCTATATATGCCTCCTACATGTAGGTGAAATGTGAAATAAGGTGAAATCAGCGACAGGTGCCAAGACACAGAACCCAGGTGTGAGCAGACCACACTGGTGAGAGGACGAGTCCAGAGCAGGGTGACGGAAATACAATGGGCTTTGGATGGCACAAAGAAGGGCAGTGTCAGCTTTGCTGTCTCAACTAATAAAATGTATGTTCATTCTTACTCCCTCTTAATTCAACGCCTTCTGTGTGCTGAAAGTGTCACGTTCATAAGTCAAAGCCTAGGCACTACAGGTAGGGACGTTCAGGATAGAGATTACAAGTTATCAGAAAATCAGGATAATGGTTGTGTATCGGGTTTAGGCAACTCAGTATCATTCAACTGTATATTCTCTTAAAGACTATATTCTCAAATACTTTCAAAATGCTTAATATTAATCACAAGTACAACTTAACTAGAATAGGATGGATCTGTGCGAATGCATCTCCCCTTCCACTTCCCCTGGAAGAAATCTATATCCTATTACTAGTAGGCCAGGAGTGTCACCCTTGCGTACAGTTGTACAGACTCTAGAACGAAACTCTTGTGAAGCGATTTGGGCTACATCCCAAAGCTGAGGACAAAAGTCAGTGACAGTCATCTCGCTTCCTAGGATGCTGGCTACACTGCAGAAATCAGCTTGCCACACTGAAACAGGAAAGGTGAAAGGTCTTTGAAGAACCTGAAACATATCTCACGGAATTCAGGGGACGGGGGAGCAAAGAGGCTTTCTGACTGTCCCTGGAAATTTCTGAAGGCAGGAGGCAGACTACAGCAAGTGAAAACAGTAAAGAAATAAGGCCATCTGTACTCCAGCATTTCAGGTGGCAAGGATGGCACCTTGGTGGGACTCTGCCCAAGAGGCTGCCTGGCAGGGTGAGGGAACCTCAGCTTCAGAGGGATAGGAATATTTGGTTGATTGATGTCACCCCAATAATATTTAATAATAAAAAAGGGGGAAAAGAAAGAAAGAAAGAAAGAAAGAAAGAAAGAAAGAAAGAAAGAAAGAAAGAAAGAAAGAAAGAAAGAAAGAAAGAAAGAGGAAGGAAGGAAGGAAGGAAGGAAGGAAGGAAGGAAGGAAGGAAGGAAGGAAGGAAGGAAGGAAAGGAATTGAGGTGGAAGAATTGCAACGGGGTATCTTCTTTTGATTACATGGTTGATTCTCTTCTGGCATTTATGTTACTTCCTAATACAGTATCAGAATCATATGGAAACTCAATAAATCAGTATAATTAATTTATATCTTTTTCTTAAACCATTCTTTATTATGAATTAATAATACCTTCAGATCTTTGCTACTCAAGGGTGATCTATGGACCAAGCAGCATCCCATCCCCTGTGAACTTGTTAAAAATGCACAGCTCAGGCCCTCCTCCCAGACCTACTGCATGACAATCTGCATGTTATTAAGGTTCACAGCGATTCCAATGGATAGTAAAGGGTGATGAGCACGGGCTTAGGCCACAGAATCTCTATCAGAGCTATACACGTATAACAATCTTCTGTGTCATTTGTTTTCAAACTACACGTATCCAAAGCACACACAGAAATTCTGATTTAGAAAGCCTGGGACGTGGGCTGGGCATCGGTACATTTCAAGCAGCCCGCAGGACATTCTGTTGCATGTAATCAGGACTGAGAATCGCTGATGTAAGGGTGGGAGAAGGCAGGCATTTGAAGTCAGGTTTCAGCAAGAGCTCCTACCTACTGTCCTACCCGCCCTCTATCAACATTTTTACACAGGTAAATCGAGTTCTCCTACTAGAGACGTCATTACATCACTGCCAAGTGCTAGCAAAGCATTTAATTAGCTACGATTTTGTCTCCAGGATCAGCAAGAATCTCATTCAAAATGATCAAGAAGGACAAAAATGTGTATCCCCTGTGGGTGTACGCAAAGCAACACAGGTTGAAAAGATACTGGAGGTTTCCAACTTGAACCCTGTCCACAGCTGCCTGGGGTATGTCAGTTTGACTCAGCCCTGACTTCTCATAAGGGCTTGTTATTTGTGAATGAAGATGAAAGGAACCATTCACCAGCCACCACCAAATTGTTAGGTTTTCTTGTCTAGATTTTGTCTTGAAGGGAGAAAGAACAGGACCTGATTTAAATCAGACCCTGACTTAGCCGCTGTTATTGCTGCATACCCAAATATTTGAACTCAGCCACCAGTGGAACAGATCAAATTTCAAATAACCAGCTAAAAGAGAGCCCAAATTCTCGCATCCCAACCTGATTTCTAGGATAGACTAGGATAGGCAGATTGGCACTATTAGTTGCCGGTGCAGTATGTTTTTTAAGAGTTAATTTCCTTACATGAGATCCTTCAGAATTCTAAAGTTTTCAAGTAACTGCCCAGAAAAAAGAAGAAATACTTCCTCTGGCAGAAAATGGTCCTATAATATGATGAAGTCTGACAGAAGGGAAATGATAATTACTGTATGAACGGCACAGTCAGAACTCCTTTACCAAATAAGGTTATGATTTCTGCAGTGAGTATTTCAATAAAAGAGTATTTCAGCCTGAAGAGCTTAGCTTCTTTTTCAATAACGGTATAATACAGAGAAAATTTTGTTTAATACGAACTCATCTATTTACCAAGTACACAACTTTGGCATGTGCCTTTTTTTTCTTTTCCATACAACGTCATGGTTTTCTGGGCACATTGAGGGACTCTCAGATGTTTCTAATTACCCTCTGTGTACACCCAATAAAACAGCTGGCTCAAGAAGTTAATAATACCACAAGAAGATCCAGAGGGCTTATAAATCACCCTTTCCTCAGAAAAGGGACAATGCAGTGGCAAGAAATGATGTATTCTAACCTTGCTAAATAAGACTTCCATGAGGAATATTCCAGGGCGCTTCCTGATTTGCCAGGAAAGGGGCAGTGTCTGCTTTCTCCGCTGCAAAAGATTTTAATGTTTCCCTTTTATCTCTTCTAGGGAAAAGCTAATGAAAATCAGGCTGAGTTTTTGCACTAGGAAAGCTTAGCAAGTCTCTATAATCCAGAACAAATTTTTATTGAATCTGATGGGCATCTGAAGTTTGGTCTCAGAGTGAAGAAATCTCTCATTACTGCACAAAGTTGTTTCTGCTTTCCCACCAACTCTTACAAGAAGCCAACATCGCAGTTATGCCAGTTTTTCAGTAATTATTGCGTGAGGCTAAATTCAAGATAATGGAGATGAACAGTAAACCACTCCTTAAGCCCGTTACCTTTCAATTGAACAGAAAATCGTGTCTTAATAAGTGTATCGACGACAGTATTACATTAAATTGGCACTGGAAGGACATCTGTTTCTCCTCCTTTTCATTGTGATATAACTTTGGGGAATGAATCTCAAACTTCCTCCCTAACTTTATTTATCCTTCCCCATTTGGTAGTTATTTTATTTTCCTGGACTGTGTAGCATGAAGATGGCTGTGTGGCTGCCCTCAAAAACATTTCCACATCATCTGTGGTGGTAGTTCCAGGAGGTTTTTCCAACAACACACAAATACATTATTCCTTCTCCACTTGGAAACTATAGAGAGATATACCTTGAGATTAAAAGCTGATACACATGTTTGATTTGTATACTAAGATGCCCAGTTGAGCCCAAGTCATATGCCAATAAATGCTGTAGGTATATACCGTATCACATAAATGTGATTTCAGTATCTACTTTAAATTACAGCTTCCTTAAATTTACTCTAACCTAGGAGCCCAGAGGTAAATTATGCAAATAGTATCAGAGTGAACAGGACATAGCAGGATCAAATGTTATAATCATACATTGCTGGAGATGCTTCCAGCTACTCAGGATGATTACTTTTCCTCTGGCCACAGATTTTGGTTCCAAAAAGTGTTACACTCTTTCAATGCTCTCACCCTTGACAGCAAGCTTGGCAACCTGCAAGGGCTTCCTAGGTAAGCAAGTGAAACCCTTAAGGGAGTGCATGATCCAAGGCAGAGGGGCCTGATGCTACTATGTTGTGTCAGTGAGAGTATAGCCTGCCCAGAGCAAGTCTACATGTGAAGAAGGAAAGAGCCTTCTGTGCATCAGCAGCACAGGAGCAAAGTGAAGGCATAATGGAAACATTCGTTTATGTCTTTCTTGAAGCTATTGTGCTGTCAGGCTCAGTAAGTGAAGGAAACTCAGTCTCCATGGTACGGGGAGTACCCCTATCCAAGCTCCAGGAGATGTAAGCGCTTTCCCCCATTTCTATCACAGGAGACAGGAGTTGAGAATTAAAAGCAGGATGCTTTATCTTCAGAAGAAGAGAAGGGCCTCCTTCAAATGAATCCAGGAGCCCATGTATTCCTTCAGCCTGCTCCTTCTAGTGAGCCTCCGAGCCACTCTGCAAAAACATCGGGTATTCCCGATTCACTTTAGCAGTGTGGAAGCAGAGATGATGTGCCACCAGCCCAGGGTACCAGGACCGGTCAGTGGGATACCTGAGCCAGGTCACCACACATCCGTTGACCTGGTAATGCTAGGGGCATAATGCGTCGGCTGACCTGGTAATGACTAGGGGCACATCAGGAAGAGAAGATCATCAGAGGCAGAAACATCTGAAATGGAACTTGAGCTTATGATTCAAACAGGTGCAGATTCGGGAGCGGAAATTCTGTGTAGGTACAACAGCCAAAGGTATGAAAATCTAATTGCACGTTGTCACGAGAGGCAAATATACTACGGTCAATGTTAAAAATATAAAATTCGAACTCCATACAAAGTGCTACAAAGGTGCCCTTTTTCATACATCTTGCAGTCAGTGGACTATGTTTCTCCTTGCCTGTGGCCCCCAAGCTCTCAGATGATTATTTTATTCCTGTGATTTCAGTTGCCTGAAAATTCCGGATGAAGCTATATCAGGAAAAAATCTGTGTATGTCACCATTATGTGGCACTTGCGGAGACAATTTGCTCTTTCAACAAGATGCATGAAGCATCTCCAACGTGAAGCACAACGCTGGCACTGGAGATGCCAACACGAAGTAGACTGGTCCCTGCCCCAAGCGGTTTAGACTGCAGAAGAAACCAGTGGAAACAGACAAGGGAAGGGAGGCTTTGCAGTGTGAGCGCCGCTTGGCTGACTCATGAACTTGCCATGGGTGATGGCCTAGACTGGTGTGGGGAGGTGCCACCGCTGGGCAGAAGCGGCAGTGTGAACACAGGCCCGGGAGCATAGAGGCATTGGAGCATTTGGGGACCTTTGGTATCCCGGGAAGCTCAGCTTGGCAGAAGCAGACGAGAAGGGCACAGCCAGAGTGTAAAGGCCAGCAAGCCAGGCAGCAGCTAATCCCGAGGGCCGCACATGCCATGCTAAGCAGTTTGAAGTTTTCCAAAGATCGTTCCATACACTCAAGCTGACAGACTAGGAAAGAATACACACTTTGTGACATCGTGTTACAGACTCCGAGGAATTTTGAAAGGTCATTTATTCTAGGCCAGCCTAGCACAACTCGTTTAAGAAGTCCCATTCACCCCCATGACACAGGCCAGGCATGGCTTAAAAGGGACAATCAATCACACATGTCTTTCTTGCTGAGCTAGCAAACTGCTGAACCCTCTTACCTAAGGTTAATTTCTCAAAAACGCTTCTGAGTTCAGACACAGTCTCTTATACTACTACAGTGAAGCCCCTAATTTTCTCATCTTTAAGAACCTTCCTCTTCAACCAAATGCAACCTCATTTTCTCCTGATTTGGGCTCTTAGAGTCAACCTATTGCCCCTCCTTCGTCCAACTAACCCCTGGCACCACCTTTCCACATAGCCCTCCTTCACTCCATACCCTACACACACACACACACACACACACACACACACACACACACCACACACATGCCCTCAGATGCAGGAACCAATTTTATCCCTTACTTAAAAGAAAGCTCTACCCCAAAATTATGTGATCTGTCATATAAAATAATGTTGGATAGAGAGGTGACACAGCTTTTGTGGTCATTCATTCCTCTACTTTTTACTATAAATAACCAAGATCCTTCTGCAAATATTCCAGGGTCATTTTTTTTTCCATCCGGCAGCTTGCTTGCCCCTATCCCTGTGAATGTGCTCTTTACATATTTATATGATACCCTGATACGACACAGGTGGGCAAAACCTAACCCAAGACGACATATAGGAAAAGTCTTCAGGAATTCTCCTACCGCCACCTTTTGGAGATGCTCCACAGTTTAAATAAGATAACCGACCCAATCGTAAAGTTAGGTGATGAAGCTAGTGATGTTCCCTCACAGTGCTCACGAGTCACTGCAGTAAGGTCTCGGCTCAAATATGACCTCAGCAGGGAGCCCTTCCTGACCAGTCTAAACCAGCAATTTGTACCTTCTGACAGCACTAACCATTGTCTCTCCCCTGACCCATCACTGTGTTCATTCACAGCACTCATCACTCCCTGACACTGTATCACATCGAATGCTTCGTACAGTTCATTTTTGATAGTACAAATTCGACAGTAGTGTACACTCACACTATACTTTTAGTCTTCATTGTGGTAAAATACATATACCATAAAATTTCCTATCTTAACCATTTCGAAGTGTACACTTCCATAGGAATGAGTACATTTGCACTGTTATGTATTCAATCTCTAGAACTTTTTCCATCTTGAAAAACTGAAACTCATACCCATAAACACCTCCCTGTTTCCCTTTTTCACCAACCCCTGGCAACCACCACCTTCTCCCTCTCTGAATCTGACTATTCCAGGTATCTCTTACTAGTGGGATCGCACGATGTTTGTTTTATGTGACTGGCTCATTTCATTTAGCATAATGTCCTTGAGTTTCATACATGTTGTACAGCCTCATTACATATATTTTTAATGTAGTAGGGTCAAGGACTTTGTCTGTTTTGTTCACTGCTATATTCCTAATGCCCAAACCAACCCCTAGCACAGAGTAGGCACTCAAAAAATATATGGTAAATGAATTAGTGTCCCCAATACCAGCCTTTTATGGGTGCTCCACAGCTTAAATAAAATAAAAAGGAAATGTTTTACATTACGACATTTATTCAATATTAGGAAAATAATTCAGGAGCAGTTTCTTTGACAACTTCTTAAGCATTCTAAATTGCCCAAATGAAAGGCAACCACTTTCTTTCAGTATTAGACTGGATCATCTTTTAAAAAAACATGAAACCTATACCAAGCATTAAGGGGAAAACAGACACACCAGTTCATCAGAGTGACATGTTGGCATTGCCTTGGTTCTGTGCTGGATAAACATCAAGGGATCCAAACAATGACAACTGGCAGAGGACGAAAGACAATGTCTGAACTAAGTTGCCAGAAAAAAAAAATAATAATCTCCATGTCTCCCCTGTCCTTGTGCAGTTATGCTGGTTTATTTAAAGCCCCATTGAGAGAATCTCCTCCCCTCCCTAGGAGGGGAACCTACGCAGTGAGTGGAGCAGCAGGGCCTGCTTCCATGCCTCATCAAACGCCAGAGGTTTGTGAGAAGGATGGGAGAGTCCCAGGGCAGAGCCGCAAACCAACCTCCCGACAGCTGAAATGAACTAATAAGGCTGTCGCCATTACTATGCGCTATTCAGAAGCTTATTTAGACAACTAAAATCTTAGTTTCCTTCCCTAAAAGTAGAACCTCCCTCTCTCTTTTTTTTTTTTCATAATGAAAAACATAAATGTCCCCGTTCCAGAGGACATTAGAAAGGTCTGAAACGGTTAAGTCCTAATTCCTAAGCTTGAAATTCAAGGTGCTCCACAGCCATGCCCCAACCTCTTGTCCCAGACTTGTCATCTATTATGTCCTTTGCGGTTTCTAAACTTAAGAGAAACGACTCCCAATTCCCAGAAACCACCTCTGCCTTCTTGCCTGCATGCCCAATTCTGATGGGTCATTTCTTCCTTCCCACATCATCTTTGCCCCTCCCTTCCTTCTTCTTCCCATCCATCTTTATTTTGGAACTTCCCAATGCTTCAAGTTACACTGCCCCCCTCGATCTACAATGAGACAACATGTATTTACCCAGCTCCCACTGTGAGCAGCTGGGAGTAGCATGGTGAATTAAACAGAAAAGGTGCATGCCACCCCTTTTCTCCCGAAGCATCCCTCATCAGCTAGAAGTAGTATCTCCTCCTCTGGGCTCCTGCTGAGAAATTTCTACCTTGAATTAGAGTTATTTACATGTACTCTTCATCTCTTCCTTAAAGTGTACGCTCTTAGCGGGTAGCTATAAAACTTGCTTGTCTTGGAAAAGCTAAAAGTGTACTACATATAATCACCTAATGTAGGGGGCAACACTGGAAGGCAGGAAGTATTTGGATTCCGGGGTAAGAAAACTGACTTAAAGTCACCTTTAATCAAACCTTAAGGTGACCTTTATTCAAACCTTAACTAAAGCCTTAGAACTCATATCCACAAACTATTGAAGTACCATATACCTCTCTTAGAAGAAGTAAGCATCAAATCAAGTAACATATGGAAACATACTTTTTAAATTAGCAAATACTTTTTATGATTATTCAATCGGTGCTCATGGAATATGAGCCCCTTGTAATTTCTCAGAAAAAGCACCAAATAAACCAAATGTGTTATTTTAACAATCGTGATTGCTTTTCAATGTCTCTACAAGTAATTTATGCCAAAGGGACAGTATTATTTTATTTGAAATATTCTAGTTGTGACCACATTAATTCCTACGCTCTTCTTATTGGAGAAACTTATGACTTTATAAACAACTTAAAAATACCAGAAGGTCATCTTCATTATATCCCTATGGAATGGAAAGAATCCATTAAAGCAACAACAGCTAACCTGCTGGCCTACCCAACTGGGAACATGTTTTCATTTTTTTTTTTTTAAGGCAAAAGCAGGGAGAGAAAGGAGGAAAACCTCAGAATGCCATTAAAAAAAAAAGAAGTCATTATAATTAAAAATCTCCTTTATAGGAAATGCCACTTAATATAAATATCCTGTTACATCATACCAATATCACATTCATAAAAATAAGTTTATTCTAGAATCTCAGAGTACTCTCCCTCGATAGCACCCTCATTCAGGCCTCTCTTTTAGCATCACATTAAGTTACACTTATGATTTCTCCAACTGAATACTCAATGACAGAGACTATATGCTTAATAGTCATGAAAAATACACCTGCCTCCCACATCTGAACAGCCCTGATTCACCATCACCACAAACCAGAAAGACCACCACAGACAGAATGAAGAGGCTAACATCACCCTGCTACAGAATCGCCCTTTGCCTACCTGTTAATTCCTGCACTGCGTGGAAAAGTGACTTGCACCCATGAAGAGAAAGACCCAGAACATGCCCAGGGGCCATGATGAAGCCAAGATCTGAACCCAGGGCTGAAACAGGGGACATGAGGAGACCTAAGTTCTAGTCCTAGCTAACTGACTTGCCGTGTAAGTAAGGCAAACTCAAGTCACTGTGCCTAAGTTTCCTTATCAAAAGCATAGTGGCAATAATATCTGTTCCGCATCCTTGTAAAACATAAAACTGTAAATCATGATGCAAATGTTCATATTTCTGGTCTGATGATCCAAGTGGATTATTTAACTAAGGTGCCTTGACTACAAAGTCCACATGGTCTTCCCTGTATTATTTTGACACCCTGAAGCAGGGGTCAGCAAACTAGGGCACTCAAATCAAATTTGGCCCATTGAGTGTTCTGCAACATAGCCATGCCCATTCGTATACATACTGTCCAGGTCTGCTTTCGTGACGAGGACAGAGTTGAATGGTGGGACACAAACTATATGGCCTGCAAAGTCTAAAATATTTACCGTCTGGCCTCTCACAAAAAAATTTTGCCGGGCACCATCTTTAATAATCAAAGAGGGTAGCTAACAAGTTATCAGATGCCAAAAAGAATAGCTAACAAGTTAGAATATATTTTGGATTTTCTTCGAACTGCACTATTTTCCACATATACCTCTTATTTGTCAAAAGATTTAACATATTGTAAACAAATATACAGAGAGAAAAGTAATAAATTCGAAAATCACGTTTTGTAAATAATAAACTTGTATTAAACCAGTAAAGTCCACAAAGATATCTTATGTCTACAAAATAAATTCCTAAAATTTTTTCTTTTTCTGAAGAATACTCTAAGTTTTACAGAATTATCATTCTTTAAAAAATTAAAATTTGTCCCTCAAACTATCCCATATTTAAATTAAAATATAAAAAGAAGAGAGAAATAGCTCAGGATGTAAATGAAATATTTCCCATGATTTCCAGTGTGAAACTGTTCATTAGTATGTCCGTTCCTTTTTTTTTTCTTTTTCCTTTTTTTAAATTAAACTACTGTGCCAATTCTTTCGCAGCAGAGTTGAGTTCTGGCTATGAAATATTTTTGAGAAATAATTTTTCTGCATTTTACATCTTGAATGGGCTACATGTACACTGTTCCTAAACATCTCCTTAAATGCCAGAGAGGAAAGCATGCAGCGTGTTTTAACAAGCAGACTTCCTCTGGTTCTCAAAGTCTTTAAATATTTAGTTTCAAAATGAATTCACGGTAAGCCAAAAAAAATTACCACCCATCTGATTACTCTGTCATTCCTATTGTACAGATTCATGAAAAATGTAAGGTGGGGTGCAGACACTGCTGGTGATGATAGAGGAGGGAAAGCAGTGAGAGTAAGGAAAACAATCAAGAAAAGCAAAAGTGAGAAAAGCCATTCAGCCCACAATAACTTGTCAGGAATTGTCTTTTCCCTTTCCCTCCTTGTCTATCACCATCCAAAGAGCCAGAAAATATTATTCACTCCTCAGAAAAAGTCATAAGATTTTAGAGATGGACTGAATTTTAGAGGTCACTATATATAAGCCATTTATTTTATGGATGAGAAAAACGGAGGTTCAGAAATCTCAGCTGTCACACCCTATGGATTAGCTAGTAGTTAGTAGCAGGACCAGGACCGGAATCCAGTTTCCTGATCATCAGTTCAACACACTTCCCATTAGACTCGGCTCTCTGCCCTGCTAAGCAGAATGTGCCATTTGGCACCTACTGGCCAAATTCTTTTAAAAATATGCCCAAAGTACCCTTGTCGTAGCCAGGAAATTCGCAATACCCTTTTAAATTGTATCTATGAGCACATGCTTTTTCCAAGTACAGGCTACCAAGAAGACTGCTTCGATTAGGAGTCACAATAAAGCCGAATAATCGAGAGCTAATAAGGACTTCGAGCTGCCTCCTTGTGTTTTGTCTTGATGGAAATCAGTTTGAAATAGACACCCTCTTCTCCGAACCCCTAGACACACACTTCCAAGACTAAACAGCAATATTCCATAAAAAGACCAGATCTAGCCAGTGTCATTATCTGTCTGACATTTGGGTTATTCTTGTGAGTAACTCATAAAGTAACGTGGGTGTCTGTGATTATTTGAGTACACACGGCAAACCATAATTGGTCAAAAAATAATAAAAGACATTTTTCCGTGACAAAAATACTGTATTGAATGACAACATGGCAGTGTGACAGTGCTCTGTGGACCGCAATACTTTCTCCATTTACAAAAAAGTAAAAAAGAAACAAAAAACTTTTTAAAGTAAAAAAAGCCTTTTTTGCAGCTGCTAACTACCATACCTCTTATTTAAATTATTTATGCAATATTAAAAGGTTCTGAGTGCTGACAGTAATGTGCTAGCATACCTTCCCCCAAATCCATGTCATATATCAATTTATAATTCAGTCTTTTGATACAGAGCAGAAATGTGGCCAAAGATGCAAGTCTGTATCACTTTCTACAACCAAAATACAGGGTTTTGAAAATTTTCAGAATTTCTTTAGAACACGGCTACTTGTGAAGTAAAAGTTTAAATTTAATCAGCACCATCCAAATTTTACAATATGAGTCAAATCTAACATAAATTTTATGTATCACTGAGAAGATAAAATTTGAAGCTAATCAATGCAAGGTGTGGTCTAGGGTCTTAATCCAAAATTACTCCCTCCTGTCGACCGATACCTCCCATCACCACACAGCTGCATAAATGGTCATTAATAAGGGGCAATGTCCTAGTTGCCCTTGAAGAAACCAATAATCAGGTTAAAAATCATTCTGAAAGTAATTTTTAAAATCTTGTGAAAAAAGGCATATTTGTACTCAGACAGAAACCCATTCAAGTAGAGAGCAGTGTGAATGGGGGGGGCAGGTGGAAAGGGGGGGTGTCTAAATGCTACGATCTCATAAAACTGTTTGGTAAGGACAGTCAGGGACCGTGGAGGAACTCACCCACTCGGAAGTTCGTGGCCGTCAGGGTGTCAGCAGCATGGCCATTCTCACTAATGAGAGTGGTGGTGTTCCCCTTCTCACAGCTGTTCTGACAGCTGCCCTTGGTGCAGGTCACTTTACAGATGCTCGGAGTAAAGACCACCTTGATGCGGCCAGTGTGGTTACTCACTAGGAGCGGAGGCAGGGAGAAAAAGAAGAATAAACACATCAGCTTAGTATCCATGAACTTGCCTTAGAAGGTTTAAAAAAAAAAAGGGGGGAGAAAAGAAAGGAAAGGAGCGAGAGGGGGAAAGAGAGAGCCCACAACCCGACAGGTTTAAGAGGGAAGCCTTCAGTGCTTGCTGCTCTGTATCCAGTGGTGTCTCTGAAACAGGAGTAGGAAGCTTAGCAAACAGAACTCTGGGATGCACTCCAAAACCACATTTGAAGTCGAGTCACTGGAGTGGGATTACTAACCACAATGCTGCACTTTATTCACGGGCAGACAAAGAGCAGTACCGAGGGCACGACAGATGAAAGAGCCAACCCTGACAGGCAGATGTAATGCAAAGAGGTTGGCTATGCACCTAGTGGTGAATAAACTCTTGTGTCCTCGCCTTGCATACTTTCCCTGTTTCTCCACTTATGAAGTCACTATTTGCAGCCCGACCCCTGGAAATGTTTTAGGCATGCGGCATGTCTGAAAACATCTGTCTCAAATCTCCTGGCACTCTCAGCTGAAGTGATCAAATCCTGTGACGCGGCTGCGGGAGCCCAATTCTTTTTCACAACTCTGGGGTGTTATTTCTCCATATAAATGTATGCGACGTGTATTTTGTTTTCCTGTGAATGGGGTCCATCTAAGCAAAACTGAGGCCAGGTCACCGGGCGAAATGGTTGCCTCTGTTCAAACACCAGCCTGGAGCTCTCGCTGCTGCTATAGTCACAGGCCACCCAAGGCAGGTATTTCTTTTGTTCCCATGGCCCCCAAATGCTATAACTTGACTGCACTGAAGATGCAGCGCAGTATCACAAAATGAGCACAGATCAAAATAAGATTCTGGGTTGCAGTCTTGGCTCCACGGGGTGTGACTTCAGACATGTCATTTTACCTTTTCTCTAAAACCTGAGGGAATTGGAATTGGTGTTTTCAAGCCAGTTCTAACTTTCAATGTCTATATCAAGGGTCAGCAAACTGTTGCCCTGGGATCAAATCTGCTTTTGTAAATAAAGTTTTATTGGAATGCTGCCATACTCATTCATTTCTGTATCATCTGTGGCTTGCTTTTGTGCTATAACAGCAAAGCTGCAAAGAGAATGTATGGCCTCAGCCAGAGCTGTTGTTCACAGCCAAGTCCCAATATAAACTCTCTGGCAAAGTGCAGTACAGAAACCCTAGTCTGACTTCTACATCTGTGATCTGCCCCCAGCCAGGCCATTCCTTATTCCAGGAGCCCCGGCAGAAAGCAAAGCAGCAGCTGAAGACAGACAGACGGTTTGTCTTTGAGGCTTTCAGGCTGGTAGAAAGCAATGCCCTTCCTGTTGCCCCTGTGTTACTACAGTGGCCAAAGGGGAGACTAACTCTGGGTCGGCCTCTCCTCTGCCTTCGCCTGCTCACCAGAAGCGATTCCTCCCCCTTTACACTGCCTTGATTTGACCAGGATTATATTTTCAAAACATCATCCAAGAGGCCTCTATAGACCCTCAACAAAACGAACAGTGGTGAAAATCTGAGCCTGGAAACAAAGACCCTTAACTAAATAAGCCATTAGAATTTCGAGGCTAGAACAGGACCTCAAAGGTCCTCTGACACAACCTTTATTTAAACATTTCTAGAGACAGGGAGCTCATTACCCGCTCAGAAAGCACCTTCTGCTCATGGGCAGCCCCTCACGAGTGCTCTTCCTTCTTGAGCTGAAGGGTGTCCTCAGTCAGTTTCACCCATCAATCCAAATTCAGCTCCCCAGGGTCTCACAATCTAATGCCTCTTCCACATGACAGCCCTTCAACTACTCAACAATAACTGCCATGTAAACAAAGTTCAAGTTAGAGAGACTTAAAGAGATGGGCTCGGGCTGGCCCTCTCACTTTACAGAAGAAAACAATTCCTTAGGGGGAGAAATATCCTCACCGGTCTTTTCAGACGTCTTTCTGAAACCATTTCTCATTCACCTGTGGTTCTAACACAGGAAATCAAGATACACAGTCTGAGGTGGGGAGATATTCTAGTGGCCAACCAGATCATCCAGCATCTTACAAAATGACATTCAGAAACGTTTTCTATAAAGGGCTAAAGAGTAAATATTTTAGGGTTTCAGACCTAAGGGACTCTGTTGCAACTATTCAACTCTGTTGTGGCAGTAGGAAGGCAGCCTGTCAAAAGCAATATGTGAATGAGTGGGTGTAACTGTGTTCCAATAAAACTTTAAAGAAACGATTTGCTTACCACCGCTTTAAACGCTTATATGACCTTCGAATTTTTCTAAGACTGTATCTCAGAAAGTTTAAAAACTACAACAGAATGTTGATTCCACGATCAGACACGTTTTTTCCAGTAGCACAAAAAAAAATCAGCCTACACGCTAAGTTGTAAAACCACCCTTACACGTATCTTGAGAATACTTGGTATAAGTGTATGAAGCCCAAGGAAAAAAAGAGAGAGACAACATCGTCCCACTTCAAAAGAATACAAACTTATATTTTTTCTGGCTCTTGGTAGGATAATGAAATCAGAAATGGTGTGCCAACTATTTTGTCTTCTCTGGCATTAACTCACAGCATCAGCAGCTGCCATGCAGATGCTCACACCGTCACCTAAATTATGCTCACTGAGACGAACTGAGACATCCAAAAAAAGCAAGCACTTCATCATTAGTCCCATTTCACCTCCCAGCTACAGTAGTCACTTTATAGGCACTTGAGAATCTCCGGACCTATTGTTTTTCAAAACTTATTATATTTCTTTGCCAAAAAAAAAAAAAAATCTGGCTTAGAATCATCTGGATTTTCAAAAAGGCAGAGACAGTTTCATATGACTTAATTCTGATTTCTACAATGTTCACATCTTCTTGGAAGAGAAGATACATTTTATTTTGTATTTCCCCTTGTGTTTTTCAAGAATTCTGGTCTAAAGTAATCTAATTCTAAAACAGACACTCATATTCTCAGTGGGTCCTCTTGTGTCGTGAAGCATTTATTTCTTCATTATAATTACCTTTAGTTTTCCAAGTTAATTTCAAAATAAGTACTGAAAAATTAACTACTGTGTGATACTGGATTGTCATTCACAGCTCTAACAGGACGCCACAAACATTAAATGTGTTAGAAAATACACTCTCCTGTCCCTACCCCCTTTAAAATCATTGCCACATATACAGGGTATTGTGTAAAAAGTTGAAGTTTTAAAGTATTCATGACGTATGATGGAATTGAACACCTGAAACCGATATAATTTTATTCACCAATGTCGACCCAATAAATTTAATAAAAATATTTTTATATATATTAAAAATAATAAAAAATAAGGTACAGTGTTCCGAGTTTCAAATTCCTCATCTGTGACAAGCTGAAGACAATACCACTCGTCTCTCACGAGTTCAGTGGGACTTACTAACAGTGGCCTTTCCCAGAGGCCATTCCGTCCTTTAAGATCCATCTTCCTCAAGCGCCTTGAAGAGAGTAATACTCAAGGACCCCTGGCGCCTTGCATTGAGCAGGTGCCAAGTCAATATAGAATAAATGAAGTGACCCTGGAAACAACTGTACAACCCCACAGAGACTGGGGACTCACGGATGCTAGAGTCATTCTAGCCGAAGGCTTTGCTTCACCTGAAAGAAACTGAAGCCCACACTCCAATCAGTGGCGGGTGACTGTGCCTAGGAGCACCGACGGGCGGGTTAAAAGTTACATATCCAAGAAGCAAAAGTCAGGCCAGTCAGGGAAAGTGCTGGCACAGCTTTTGCATGCGCAGTCCCTCTGATAAGGAAAAAAAAAAAGGTAATTTTTAGATCCCCATAGGTAAATCAGCCCCAGAAATCTTAAGCGAGCTCCTTGAAACCTGGGGTTGCAGAGGTTTGGCTAGAAACATAGATCGCCTGGAGCTGGGCAGCACCTCCAGGGCCTCCTAGTCAGTCAGTCAGTCAAGGCCCTCAAGAGTCAACATCCTGTCTACAGCGTCTGCCAGACCCTGTGTGAATTTATACCTCTAAGAAGAGGCACTGGCACATGGTTTAAAACAGACCACAGATATTCAGAGTGAATGGCGACTGGGATGGAAATGAAGCCGATACCCTCTCCCTATAAAAAGCTTTCATTTCTGCTTCCCAATCATTAATGACAGAAAAATTCGAAACTGTGAAAATGATTCTTGACAAATACACTTTGGTCTAGAAAAGAGTACGGTTGCCATCTTTCAGTTATTAGTCCAGGTTGTGACCAAAAGCAAAGGCAGCCAAAGAAATAAATATAACAAGTTCAAGACTCACTTCAGATGTTATGAACAAATGCAGTCTCTCCTGCATTCCCCAGAATGCTACAACAGCCCATAAGCACGCATCCAACTTAAAAAATAGGGGCCCACTCGTACAGGCAATATCCTCTGGGAAGGAGAAGCAATCTCTCTGTGGTTACAAGCCATCACCCTGTTTATTAACTGAGACCAATCAAAGGAGACCTCGGAGCTGATTCAGTACACAGGTCACCAAGAATTCTTTGAAGGACAGATCATGAAAGGTACTATATAAATAGAAATTAATATCAAACCTATGACTTTATGAGATTGCTCTAGTCCTAGAAAACCCTCCAAGAGGGAAACTCTGATGAGATTTCTAGTTCTGATGTGGGTACACACCAGTACCCTCTTGAGTTCTTCCAGGTAGAAGTAACTAAATGAAGACGTAAAGAGATAAACAGTTGCTGTACCTGTGATATAAAACCAAACACTTAAGCTTCCTTTTCCTTTCAATTCTCCCTTAAAATTCACTGAAGGAACCTGTATGTCACTCATCTCTCTCTGATACATATGTACTGATTTCCTCCCATTTATATACATATAAGAAAACAGACTTATAAAGAGGCTAAAAAGGAGAGTACGTTAAATCATTCAATACAAGAATAGTTTTTTGGATATGTTCTGAGGTTCTGAAAGAATTCCTTATTGATTATCAAAAAGCAGGTATTCGATGTATATCATGTTTGAAAATGTAAATATTGTCCCCAAAAGACCCATTTAGGCAGAAATGCAGATTTTACCGAGTCACACTGTCTCAAGTATGACCTCACTTATTGTTTCACTGAACAAACAGAAACTATAAAGACGCAGGCCTACACCCACTTACCTGAATCTACAGCTGTCCTGCCTTCTTCCTGATAAAGGAGGCGGTCCTAGCCACAGCCAACCCCACAAGCAATGGGTCCCCTTCTCTTGCCTACGCAACGACGTCCTTCTCTATGCATTCCCGTTAGTGTGCAAACATGCTGCACTGTTTCCCATCTTTCAAGAACACGCCTCCTCTTTGTCCCCATTACCCTTCTGCAGATAATACTCTATTTTCTCGGCTGTCCTTATGACAAAACTCCTCAAAAGAGCTGCTCCACTAGCTGTCCCCACTACGTCCTCTGCCACTCTCTCTTGAACCTGTTGCAGTCAAGCTTTCCCTGTCAACACTTCACCAGAGCTGCCCATCTGAAGGTCACCAGTGGCCTCCATGTTGCTAAATCCGACGGCAAGTTCTCTGGCTCTTTCTTACTCATGCTTGCAGGTTACCTGACAGTTGACGAAGCAGGTTCTAACACTGCTTCAAAATGCACTTTCTTCACTTGGTTTCTAGGTTACCCTGTTCTCTCGTGCTTCCCTCTTCTACCTCGACAGCCACTGCTCCTCACGATCCTAACCAGGGAGGGGCCCAGAGCTTGGTCCCCTCACCTTCTCCGTTCTATACTGACTTCCCGGAGCAGGGGGCCCCAACCCCCCGGGCCGTGGACAGGTAATGTCCATAGCCTGTTAGGAACCTGGCCACACAGCAGGAAATGAGCAGCAGGTGAGCAAGTGAAGCTTCATCTGTACTTGCAGCTGCTCCTCAACACTAGCATCACCACCTCAGCTCCACCTCAGATCATCAGGCATTAGATTCTCACAGGAGCCAGAAAGATTGAGGACCGCTGTCCTAGATGATGACATCCTGTCCTAGCTCATGGATTTAAATACCATCTACAGACTTCCACAGAGAAAATGTTTAACACTAGCCTGAACCGCTTCTACCTGGTGTATGTGTGTGTGCGTCCAAGAACCAACTATCTAACTGCTTATGGAACTTTCCTAGGTAGGTGTCTAATATCTAGAAAATTTATTCAGAATTGAGTTTTGATTTCTCTTTACACCCACATCCAAATTTGTTCTTCTTCATGTCTTCTCCCATCCCAGAAAATGGAAAGTCTATTCTTGACCTTTTGTCATCTGAGACTCAATACGTTAGTAAATCCTATTAACTCTATTTCCAGAAGGTGCCAATTTCTCACCACCTCCATGGTAAACACTCTGGTGCAATCCACCATCATCTTTTGTCTGGATTATTTCGACTGTCTCCGACCTGTACTTCCTGCTTCCACCTTCGCGCTCCTACAATTCATTCTGCAACAGGACGCAGTACATCCTTTTTGAATGTATGTCCGTCAGATGACAGTACTCTTCCCTTCGGTGCTTTCCCATCTCAACCAGAATACAAGCCAATGGCCTGTGGGGCCCTCCACAGCCGTGACCTCCCTGACTTCATCTCTTCTCCCCAACTCACTCACTCCGGCTTCCTTGCCATTCCTCAAATACTCGGCACAATCCTGTCTCAGGCCTTTGTACTTGCTGTTGCCTTTGCCTAGAATGCTTTTCCCTAGAAATACGCAGCTTTCTCCTTCACCTCCTTCAAGGTTTCTCCAAAATGTCACATTATCAGGCAGCCTTTCCTGACTACCTAACGTAAAACTGTAATAGCTCCACACATTATCTATACCCCCCCCCATATCCTGCTTTACATTTCCTATTTATTATAAAAGCACAATGTATTCATGCTTGATTTTTGCCATCAGAACACAAACTCCACGAGGGCAGGAATGTGTCTGGTCATTACTATACACCCTACATATGTCTCATAGTAAGTGCTCAAGAAATGAAAACTGAATCAATGAATAAACCTCACCAACGAGAAGCTAAATAACAAATGATATTCATTTATGGGGTAACTGTTAGTAGCATTAAAAACAAAGAACACGCCTACGAAAACTTTAGCCTCAAAATATACATGTTATAGGCTATATTTGACAGAGATAAATGTTTTGCCAAAAAAGTTTCAGATCAAGGGAAAGCACAGTTGTTAGGAAACTCTGCGATCATTACAAAACATATTTTTCCCCAAATCATTAAACATTACCCAAAAATGGCCAATGATTTAAAAAACCAAAAATTTTCAATTAAATATGCCAATTTGAGAATAACTAATAAAAAACAGGAAATCGAAACTTCTCCAAACCTTTTTCAAAAGCAAAACAATTATTCGCTCTCTAAATTTCACAATGTATTATGCAAAAAAAAAAAAAATGACACTTGATGGAAACGTTCTCTAATTTTAAATAAAATTTATGATGTGTAAGAAGTTGAGATTTTAAACATATTTGTGATTCCCTTTGTTAGGCAAAGAACAGCTAGGAAATTAAACACACTACTAGCCAGACTCTGTGAGCTTACATGAATTGTTACTAGGCCATAAAATTCAGCAAAGAAGAGAAATACATTTTGGTTCCCATCTAGGAGAGACTGGCCAAAGGACTAAACAGAGATCCAGCAATAAAGATAGTAGATTTCAACCC
The DNA here is from genome assembly GCA_003508835.1 of Eonycteris spelaea. Taxonomy (NCBI): domain Eukaryota; kingdom Metazoa; phylum Chordata; class Mammalia; order Chiroptera; family Pteropodidae; genus Eonycteris; species Eonycteris spelaea. The sequence goes on along the minus strand of PUFA01000014.1, from coordinate 18,214,378 downwards.
AAATTTCCACTTGCTTCGGGAGTCAGGTCAAATTTCCTGTTTCACTCATTTCGTCTTTGTTTTGCCTTGACTCAAGATTCAAGGAGTAAGATATTCATCTAGAATCACATTTTCTCACCCTCAATCTTGCCCTGCAGCCAGACACCAATGCCCCAACCCCCCCCCCCGTAAGACTTTTAGAAGCATACCTTGAGACGATGTAATTATTTTTATCTTTCCGTTTTTCCTTGGAGCTTTCCCTCCTTAAATACCAGTCATCATAAGCTCTCGTCTCTAAAAATATTTTTTAAAGGTCCTATTTTTATCCCTGGAACAAAATCAAATATGTTTGAAGGTATGATATATTTTACAGTCAAAAGACTAACTTTTACCCAAGAAGTAGTTTACTTACCCAGCAGGATCTGACCCAATGTTTGGGGAAAGAAAATATAGTCGGTAATAAAAGTGGAGAACTGGCAAAATAAACCAACGGCTTTTTGACATTCTCGTTTTCTGACCTTTTTTTGTAAAATATATTTTTTTTCACATCTTAGACCCTGAAGGGATTCAACCGTCCAGATATACTTCAGTTTGTGGATGAGGAATGCCCAGCAACGTTCAAGACAGTCTTGGGACTACAGTCCAAAGAAAAAAGTGACAGCACTTGCTGAAGCACCACAACCGGTGAGGGGCAGCACCAGGGCACTGTCCTGGTGGCCTGCAGCTGCCCCAGGTTGTCCCACAGTGCTTCCTTCAACACATCTTTAAAAACTCACCTGTCTTGAATACATCTGGAAACCTGTCCTCTACTCCTAACCCGAATACCAGACAACCTGCTGTTGCCATCCCACCCACGAGAGACAATGGCATTTGAAAGGCCGTGATAACGAGTTAAAAGAATACATCCCGAGATGACAGGACTTAAATCGGTTCAAAACTTAAGAAGAAGCAGAGAAGGAAGTCAAGGAGGGAGAGGGAGTCCACTGTGCCCCTTTTCTCCATCATGACATGACAATGCAATCAATCCTCAGCCCAGATCTAGAATCCTGGCAATCATGAGAACCATACTAGGGGAACGTTAAATGAGTTTTGCCCAGGGTTTTTGTTTTGTTTTGTTTTTTAAACCATCAATGTTCATGATGTTACTCTAAGAGTTTGTCTCCAAGGGGAGAAATATCATTTAAAAGAAGCATTTTTTTCATGTTTAAAATCTCCACCTCCATTAAAAACCTATGCCGGTCTCAGCAGCAACACTGGTTTGGGCTCCACACCACTGCCATAGGACAAGAGGCTTAAGGACAACTGACAAGAGGAGGATGTCACTGTTGTCCCCGAGTGGACAGAACAAGTTGCAGAGCATAAACACGTTATCTGGCGTCCATCTCTAATACTCATTCAATCTGGCTAGTTTGCATGGGCTCCTTACAGAAAAAAAACGTGGGTTAGATATGCTTCACATGACTCAAATTTTCTGTCCCTTAATTTTGGAACTGAATTAGGTTTTATTTAACCCCACATTTGTTGTTTTTCCAAAGAGAAGTAAATGGAGGCATTTGTTACCGGTCTATCACTCACATTTCCATAAATAACGTCTGTTTATTTGCATGTGGAGAAGCAAGTCTGACTAAAAGGATCTACTGGGCTATGTGTTTGCCAAAGACCAAATTTCACGACATACTCACCAGCTGATTAAGTGCGGGCCATTTCAGATGAGGGCCTCAGATTATCTCCACCACATATTTGAGAATTAGGATTCCATATAAGTCTATATAATTGCTATGACAACTATTCCTGACAAAATCAAATTCCTTCAAAAGGAATTAGGACCCTTTTCCATCTAGACCCAACTGAGCCTCCTTGCCTCCTGCTGCAGCCCCATACAAAGCCAGGGCATTGGCCGGGCAGAACTGTCCAACGGTCCTCTCTCCCACGCCTACTTCCTTCACATGCCACTTCCTCCCCCTAGAATACCTTTCATCCTTTTTCTCCACCTTTCATCCTTTTGACCCAACTAGGCTACCTCGCCCCTCCATGATTTTCAGCAACCCGGGCATGACCAAACATCACAACCCTCCATTTTCACTTGGCTCTTTGCACAATATTTCTCTTTATGTACGTTTCTCTACATCTCCAATCTTCCCTTGGCCTCGATCAACACCCCCCCCCAAAAAAAATTTATAATCTTATGCTCCTTTTCTATTCATAACAAACGTCCCACCTGGTGATTATCCCTCTTTGGAAATGGGAGAGAATATGTGGTAAGTGGGGAATGACACAGGAGAGAAGACAGGGGGAGGAAATGAAGATAAGTGACCAGAGGTGTATAACCTCAGGCTGAGACTACATGGGAATCCCATTGTCTAAGAGAAGTGACTTTTATTCAAACAACGAATGTCTGGAAAACACACAGCTTTAACAGAGGAACACCATCAGGGTTCCATTACCCTCATTAGGGGGCTTGGAAATTTCTTTCTTACACTAAAGGCAGACACAGGTAGAAAATGACCTATTACACTTTAGAAAATTTAAATTCTGCTTGGGGAAAAAAAAAAAAAACACAGTCAAAAGACAGGGCAGAGAGAAACAAAGCAAAACCTGTACCCCATACAAGCATTCTGAGTCACTGGAGCTGCCAGGCCAGAAGTTGACACCTCGATGTGTCTCTGAGGGATTCCAATTCTTTCAAATAGGCGATAACAAATGTAGAGCAAACAAGATCATCACGTGACTCCATTTTATTTCAAGAAGCATTAAGGAAGTTGAAGATACCAACATTTGGCAACTGTCAAAACAACTCTCAGGTTTGATGCATCAACCGAACGAAATACCTGGTCAAGCAACTGGTTATACAGAAGAAAACGGAAATTTTTAACTCTCTGAAGTAATTTAGAATCACAGAATCAGGGATACCCGAGCTTGCAGAATACAGATTCTGTCATTTTCTTCTCCCAGCACAAACTTCTCACTGGCTCAGTTTTTAAATGCCACCATCAAATGTCACCAAGTTCCCCGCCCAAGGGATTACTGCCAAATTCAATAGATCTCATCATTAGAAAAAATTGTATCCTAAAAGTCCTTTTTTGCAAAGTCATCATTTATATCTAGCTATGCTTCAGTATCATGTGACAAGTAAAACTGAAAAATGATTAGTTGGCCAATACCAAGTGAATTACTGATGTGCAATTATACACTGTAAGTTTTCTAACTGTCAATTCATTCTTTTCAGCTTACGCACTGTCAGCTTCTTCTTTTGACTCTCATCGAGACAGTGCCTCTCCTGTTGAACACTATGATGGTTTTAAAAGTTATCCACAAATTATCTGATGCTTTCTTTAAAGAGCGAAGTATAATTCCCACCCTTGAGCATGGGCTGGTTTTGGTAACTCGTGTCTAAAAAAGGGATGAAAGCAGAAGTCATGGTTTGTGACTTCAGCGAGCAGATCAGAAAAGGCACTGCGGCTTCTGACCGGTGTCTATCTCTTGAATCACTCACTCTGTGGGATGCCAGCTCACATGCTGTGAGAATTCCAGGAGCCTATGGAGAAGCCTATATGGCAAGAAACTTGAAGTCTCCTGCCAACAGCCATGTGAGTGAGCCATCCTGAAAGCAGATCTTCCAGCCCCGGTCAAACCATCAGATGACAGTGGCCCAATCAGCTAAGGTACTTCTGACTTCCCAAACCACAGAAACTGTAAGAGGCTTGTCGCTCTAAACCACTAAGCTTTGGAGTAATTTTTTACACAGCAGCAAATAACAAAAATAAACACATACACACTTCTCTTCCTTTGATTTTCCTTTTCGCCTAGATCCTGAGGACAGAGAGGCAGGGTTTATGGGCCTTCTAAATGTCCACAGCACTGTCTGCATGACTGATGGACTTCTGAAACATGCACTGAGTGTCTACTAAGCCACAGAGCTCAAAATACACACCACGACCCTGTTTAAGTTATGGTCATACCCATTTCACAGACGAGGAAACTAGAGAGACCATAGAGACATTCACTCTAGAGAAACACCCAAGGTCAGTTCACTAGGAAATGGCAGAAGTGGGAGTTAAATGCAAGCCCCTGCTCTTTCCTCACTACCTCAGCACCTCTCCTACACTGTTAATGAGCATTACTAGGAAAACTATACAACGCTAAGCACTTGGGAAGGTTGGGATGAGAGAGAAACACACACACAGATTGAGCACATACTATGTGTCTGGCTACGTTAGGTGTCACATCCTTCATCTCACTTCATTTTTACAACAGTCCAGTGGGATAAGTGCTAAGATTTTTATTTGACAGAGACACTAACATTCAGAGGTTTAACAGGACAGGACACAGTGAAAGCACTCACCGGCTCCACCTTCTATGATCTTGCAATCTGGAGAGGAAGAAAAGACACACAGAATGGTGCCCACCCAACCTATCTACCTCACAAGACTGTGGCAGGAGCCATATGAAAGAATTCGTATGGAATAAATTCATAAGCTGATAAATACTATGCAAATGCAAGAGGGTATCATTACATGTGGTCGGCTCTCAGTGGGGCAACACTCAGAAAAACTCAAACTAGTAGTGACATTCACCTCATGATATACAGCAAAACCCACAAGAGCTTCTACATATGGGAAAATTTCACCTCAAGATGTTTGCTTTCGTGGTCGTAATTACTATTAAAGACTCTAGAATAAAGTATGCATCTAGTGCGTGGACTTAGGTTTCTACATAATTTCCAGATAAGACCTGATTGCTTGACTTTTTTTTGAGGGGTATCAAAACTTCAACCAGCAGCAGAAAGGCTAATTTCGCATTTGAGTAATTTTTGTTAAACAACTCTTTCCAGAAACTCTATATTTAGATAATTTAAAAATTATGTCATTGTCATAAAAGTCCTACATATAAAGCTGACAAGTTTTGAAAATATAGTCAAATTTTGACTTTCTACTCACCTACAAATAACTTACACAGAGAGCAAATGTAGCACTCTTTCCTATAAATGACATTTTTGACAAATTTTAACTCATTACATTTTTGTTTCCTGACAAACTTATATGAATAACAGGCAGGACATATTTTAAATTGTCAAATTAAGGACTAATATTATAACATAACATTAAATTAATGAACATCGAGCACTTAGTACAGTGGGTGGCACACAGTAAAGTGCTATATAGATGAAGATGAGGATAGACTCTACACAGCATCTTTGATGGGGACAAATGAACCCATGTCCAAATTTCCTCATTACCTGATCTTCAGAGACAAGAATTTATAATACCCTTAGCAGGTCTTTAAAAATACACAGTATGTGTTCTTGAGGTATACTAAGGTGTGGTTAGGAAACTGGGATCTCTGACAAGAGACATTATGAATCATTTTCTCCACTAAGTCTTTAAAAAACTCCTTTAAAAAGAGGCATCTAATTTTACTCTACTTCCATGTTGAAGACATGGCAGAGCATGCCTGACACGTATTTACTCACATCCCCGCATTGTGGTTGCCTGAAAGTCCGTACTAAAAAAGATGAACGAATAGGAAGCATGATAGGATATCGGGAGTCTTACTGAAAAGGTTCCTGTCCACGCCAGTGAACGGACACTGGACGTTCTCCATTCCACGTGAGCAAGAATCCCTGAGACCTGAGAACGCTGTGACAAATCCAAACGGGTACTCGAACACACATAAATAGGAAGACCTCAAGCCCTAGCGAACTCCAGGTCAGGCAGAACAATTCTCTAAGTGTTTCAGTGGTCTTGGTAACTGATGGAACTGACCCATCCTCTCCTCTGTCCATCTGCCAACCCACTCCAAGCTTTCTTAGAAGTGACTGGGTGTGGACAGGAGTAAGAGCTAAAAAAAGGGAAGGAAGAAAAGAAGTGCAGCAGCTGTTTTTTTCTGTCTGGAAAAGGCGATCTTTGGTGTTTTTGAGACATCAAGACATGCAGCTGTTAGAGGGGAGGGCACAAACGGAACATGTGTAAACTGGGGTCTTTGTCCAGAACACAGTGTGGGGAAGTGCACATTACCTCAAGTGACGGGGTGGTATAGTAAAGCTGTGTGCAGCAGTACGGGGGACAGAAGTCGCAAGAAAACCCAGGAATGGCCAGCCATATGAGCCAGACCACATGAAGCCTAGCACCTATTTCAGAAACTGGGAAGGCGTTAAGAATCCACAGCACTTTTAGCAACCCATTATCCCGTAGCCCTCCAGTCAGCCTTTTTCAGAAAATGCTGTCAAACTTCATTCTTTACTCAACATTAACATGATGCAAAGTGTCTCTCTGGATATTTCTGCTTCTACTTTGCATTTCCCTTCTGTGCCAGTTGCTTAATGTTCAACTCCCACTTACTTACATATTCTTTGAGAGATTCTGATTAATCTAATTTCACCGATATCATGGCTGGTGGGACTGCTTTTCTGCCAGGCCTCCTTGGAGGCAGCTGGCTAGCTCGGGAAGGTTTTTCCTGGGTCAAGTGCCTACCCATTTTCTAGTCCACTGTGGCGAGAAGGGGAGGTCACCCAGAACACATTTGTCCCTGTATGTATCCTGTGTGATTAAACCAGCATCATCTGCTCTACTGACACTAACCACTGACCTGTCCATACTGCTTTAAAAAGTAAATATTTTGCTCCGTGGATAAGGTACTCTAAGAGAAGCAGTAAATGTCAAAGGAGTTGGCATGGCAGCAGACCAGAACCATGCCTTTTTCATGGTACAAAGAAGAATGAAACCATACGATGCCTCTTAAAGCTCAGAACTGACACCGTGTCTACCACCCACACTCCATTCATTAGTCAAAGCAAGTCACACGGCTCAGGTCAAAGTCGATAGGGTGAAAAAGTCCACCACACCCAAAGGGGAGCCACGGCAGGAGGAGGAGGGAAGAACGTTATGCATAAATGAGATCTGGACGTGTAGGAGGAAGAGTTCTGGTTTCTGCTGGATCTGAGGCAGGCGGCGCAATCAGGAGATGCACCTGCAGCCATGAAGGGTGTTCATTAAGACGAGGAGCGCAGCTGCCTGGGGCGTGCGGGTCCAGACTTCAATCCCACCCAAGAAGCCCAGGGGCCACCGGCCAAGGGAGCGGCGACCACCGCCCTCTCACCTGCTCTGTGGGTGCTTTTCTTCCTTTCACCAAATATTTTTACATCTGTTTCTAGGACGCAGGGATTTTTAGATAGCTAAGATGTTCTTTACAAAAGCAACGACTGCTATTAAAATGTTTTCATTCAGTTAAAAAAAAAAAAAAAAACCACCTGGAACCTTGAGAGGATAAACTTGTGCAGGGCAGTTAGGGCTACAAGTAGCTTTTCAAGGGTTACTTGATATGTGGATAATGTAAGAGGATCCACGTATCACGTTGTTTAAATAATACACACACTTCTATGTGAATGTACGTATGTACATCATACATATAAATATGTATGCTTCATGGTTTAATGTTTGCCGGTCAGAAAATTACTCAGATAAAACCACACTGCAATGACCTCTTAGGGAAGAGAGGTCTTCCTGTTCCTCTGGCCATCTCTGAACCTCCACTCCCTTTTCATGGGAACAAAGAACAAGGGCGTCTGGGTTTCCATTTAATTACATTTCAATTTCATGAAGGGGTAATACAAAAAAAAAAAAACACTGAAAGATAATGCAAATGGTAGACAGTTACAAGACAAAGTCTTTTTTAAGAAACGTCATATAAAAATATAAGAAAGGGACTGAGCTCTTTACCTCCAAGGGAGGGGATGACTCACCACGAGGTGGTCACTGTCGATGCTAAGAGGACTATCCTGTAAGGAGACCGGCCCAGGAGAAAACAGCACGTTCTACTTTAATTCCCTTCAGAACATCTCATGTATACTATTTGCACAATCTTGTTTATTTTTAACCAAAACTATCATTTCAACTCTAATAGGAATTAATCCCCTAGAAACTATTTTCCCACTCAGAAGTAAATCCCTCATTTTTCTGCTCCACCCCAGAAAAAAATTGTAAGGCTGAGTAAGCATCGTTTTTCTTTTTTGAATGCAGGTTTTCTCCAAAATGTTGCTCTTGTAGTACATCCCCCATTCATTCCTGTCATTTTCCTCTAGAAATAGTATGTTCTGATTATAGAATATTCTGGAGCCCTACGGTGCTTATTTCTCAATATCTTCAACTTGGTCTCAATACTCAGAAATATCCTTGGTTGGTTTGTTTATTTATTAGGAAATCGTGGGCCCTTGGGATTAAAACCTCTTTTCTCTGGCACGAAAGGCTGCCCTTTGGGGAATTTAGATTACATAATCCTCCACTCTAGGTTTCCCTCCACGGCTGTTTTCACATTGCCGGACAAGCTTCCTGGAAGTGTTTTCAGTCGATCCATGTCCACCATTTCCTAGCTATCTTAGCCTGTATGTGAGCAATCAGCAGGCAGAGAATATTCCTGTTCACAAACCCTCCTGGACTGGGATATGATGAAACAGTTCCTGAATAAACCATACCGCCCACCTTCACCGCACACCTGAGGCACAGTGGCCCAAGGCAAGACCACACACGGAACTCTCTCTGCAACAGGTAATGCCGTCTCCTTCAATGAATCTGGACTCCTAAAGACACCTCCTCAGAAAAACCCTGGGATCAACCTTCACCAGAGTACTTTCTCATTGCTAGTTTGTACACACTATGCTGTGGCTTTGCAGCCTAGGCTTGTAAGCCAACAAGGACTTCGCCAGAAATTAAAGAGTGGGTAATTTTCTTCTAGTCATCTTTCGTGCTCACATCCACACTGCCAAATGGCTGGGAAGCTGGCTCGAGGTTCCTGATTCCCACAGAAGATGATGTATGGGCAACCCGGCAGCTTCAGGAACTTGTTGCTTTTTGCAAAGGGAAAAGCACAGAGCTCTACCATCGTTCCTTCTTGAAAGCAGTCTGTTTTCACACCTAGTATTCCTCTTAAATGCTAAATCATTTCTTGGTTAGTTTTCATCAGCTTCTTGTAAGACCATTTCTGGCTGGTACAACTTCCCCTGCCACTTAGTACCCACTGGATTGGTGTGGGCCAATCTCAGACACATTTGTTTTCACATGACAAGCTAAAGGGAGTCCCACATGCAGGGGCAGCTTTCAGTGCTACAGAACAAGTGTCTACGGAATTCTCTCCCTCCGAGTGCCCGCTCTGACCATCTGCAAAGCTTTGCCCTAATGGGGCCCTTGACCAATCAGGACCTACCAGAGAGGGCATCTCAGGGAACTGGAGATGCCAGCACACTTGATTTCTCCTCCTGTTCTTCCTTTTCTTTCTTCACATGATCTATCCTATTGCTCACATCCTAAACTTCAACATTCAGATGAGGTGAGGTTGTTCTCAGAACCAGATTCTTCCTCACCAGATTTTCAAATAGTTTTTTTTTTCTCTGAAAAGCTCCAAATTGCAATTCATCTGGCATGTAAGAATTGGCCCCAATTGTTCTCATCTGTATACATTACAGTTACATTTACCTTTATCCAGTTTCCAGTGGCCACACCAAGGTTTCTACCTCTTTTGCAAAGGGCCAGTAAGTGAAGGATGAATTTGGTCTTCCACCCTCTGAAGCCGACTTCTGTCTCACAGGGGGTGCTCTGAAGTGCAACCACACGCACCTTCCCTGCGGAGATGTAACTGGCACTGGGCACCCAGAGCCTTTAATCAATGTTCTTACCCACCTCCTGGAAGTGGCAGGCATAAGTAGAGTTGTCCAGGCCAAATACTGCCTGTGTCTCCTACCCTTCAGACTTGTTTTGCCAAAGCAAAAACCTTGGACGTCTCCTCTAACCCTTTGCAGAACCACTCGCTTCTCTCAGAGCAACCAGAGAGTTTCACTGAGAACCTCTTTGCTGTACCAGTCTGTGACCACAGAAACTCTTCACTCCAGACACATGACCTTGCTTTTCTCAGGGGTAGATATACCATTTGTCAGCAAACACTGAGATGCTTTCATGTCATATGCTTCTTGATATCAGTGTGAACACAGCCTGAAGACGAATGCTCGCACCTTCAACCAGTGTCCCTCAAAGCATAATGAGGAGGTCTCATGCCCAAAGGACCCACGCTCTTCACAGTCTGGCCAGAACTGGGCTGCAGGTACTTGGGAAGCAAGGCTGTTGCCGTGAGAACAACCAACTCTGCCTCCATCGCAGACCTGAGACCCAGGGGGGCTGTTCTAGCTTCAAATAAATGGGGAAGCTGGGCATTCCAGTCAGCCCCTTGACTGGCCGCTGGGCAGAGGCTAAGCTGACTGGTCTGTTGCAAAGACTGGGAGAGGTTGGCACAGACCACAGCATCCATGGCTAAGATGTCTCCTGTAGTCCCAGGGCAGGCAGGATGGGGTTTTGATCTGTCGGAGGCCTGATGAGGGCTGTGTGCATGCTTCCTGCACCACTGTAGCTGTGTATTTAAGTGGAAAGATGTTTAACGTTTTCGGTAAAAATAAAAAGTGGGCTTGTCTTGACTTTTTTTTTTTTTTTTTGGTCATTTAATAGTACCATACATTTGCAATGCCAATACTCCATCTCCCTCAGATTTCAGCACGGAAGATACATGGGCAATTCTTTTAAGAGTCTGACTTACCTCTGTTTAAAAAAAAAAAACTTTAGGAAACTAGTATATAAAAGAGGACATCTGCTTTTCCTGAAATTGAAAATCCTGACTTTGTTGAATGTAAAGACCTAAAATTTTGGAAGACAATTTTAAAATATAAATAAGCTATTTAAAAGCTAAGTCCATCTCGATAGGAAGACAACTTAAATTAGCAATGAGAAATCCCATCGAGAAGTTTACATTTCTAAACCTTTCCAAATATTAAAGCAATATGATAGAAACAGAGACCAGAGACAAAGCAGGTGACTATTAAATCAGAGATTCTCCAACCTTTTAGCCCTAGGGCTCCTGGCATCACCTACAAACCAGATGTCTAGGGAACCATTTTAGTTACATGGATATTTCTGCTCATCCTAAAGGTTTCCTTTATAAGTAACTTTACACTCTACTTGAGTAATCCCCCACCGTACTTATAACCCTGATGATAAAAGGTCTTTCCACAGTCTATAACAGAAATATTATTTTCTGGTTTTAACATTATCAAGCATCCTATGGTATTTTTACTACAACGGCAGATAGTCTAATGTGGATACTTATTACCTTCAAGGTCCTTTCCTAGTGGGTCCTGCCAAACTAATCTCTTTATGTGCGAGTTATTTGGGTTTGCTCCTGAGCATATGGAACTCTAATAATCTCAGCTCACCATAATTGTAAGATCGCCTTTCAAATGTTATCACGTCATTTCAACCCTCCTTCTTCCTCTGTGTTATAAATACTACTAAGCCAAGCACAATATAATTCGGTTTATGTATTCAATTCTTTCCTACAAGTCGCCAAAGAGGATACTGGATAAAGCAGACATCTCTACCCGTCACCATCCTTAGGATTTCGGAGAGAGCTGATCATTTCCGTACCTTGAAGATTTTATACTACCTTGGGAAAGAATTTTGCAAGTATTTTTATGTTATTTTTAACATAACATGGCTTTTAGCATATTAACAGGTTGTGCAACCATGATAACTAATTCCAGAACACTCTCATCAGCCCCCCCAAAAAAATCCTTAACCATAAACAGTCACTTCCCATTCCTCCTCTCTCCAGCCCCTGGCAACCACTAACCTACCTTCCATCCATAGGGAAATTTCACATAATTTGACTATTCTGGACATTTCATATAAATAGAATAATGCATGATCTGGATTCTTCTGTGCCTGGATTCTTTCAGTATGCTATGCTTTCAAGGTTCATTCACATTGTGGCACATATCAGTACTTCACTTCTCATTATGGCTGAACAACCAATTATACAATATACCACATTTTGTTTATCCACAGTCAATGATGGACATTTTGGTTGTTCCCATGCTTTGGCTGTTATGAATACCGCTGCTATGAACATTTGTACGCAAGTTTTTGTGCACACACATATTTGCAGTTCTATCCGGTACGTACCTAGGAGCGGAACTGCTGGGTCACACAGTAACTCTAGGTGTAACTTTTTGAGGCACTCAGGTGATATCTTAATGTAATTCCATCCATCTGTATGTCCATTACTGGTTCCTCTAGTGAAAATGTTACTTCCATCAATATCAAAAGCCTTTCTATAAACAACCTGGAGTAACATCCATTACTTTCCCAACTGCTGTATGGGCTGTCTTTCTCACATTACAGGAAACTAGACCTATCTGACACCAGATCAGTCTCATCAGGGGCTTCCAGTAGTTCAAGCTTTTCTGCCTGCCTTCGAACTAAGTGGAGTATAACTGAGAATTGTCATGGTGAGGAGAGTGGGCTGCTGTGACCATGAAGGACGGCTGGTTACAGACAGGGCCTTGGTTCAAATGTCATGTTCCAGGCACCAACCACGTCCAAAACTTAGGTATTTTCAGTAGGTTGAGAGACTGTGTCTCTAGTTCAGCAGTTGGCATTACAGCCCATGAGCCAAGTCCAGCCAGCTGCCTGATTTTTTAACACCTACAAGCTAAGAATTATTTTTAGCTTTTTAAAAGATTACATTTTATAGTTATCTAAGTACCTACATATAACATCTTCAAGTCATGTCTTGGCTCATGAAGCCTAAAATGGTTACTATCAGATCCTTTAAGAAAAAATGTGCAGACTCCTGCTCTAATGATAATCATGCAAGTTAAGTTCCATTCAAATCAATGAATAAAGCAGAACACTGTTATTATCACTAGAGCTATCTAGTAACCAGAGAACACCCAACCCAGGATGTCAAGTTACCCAGAAAGTGACTCAGAAAGCAGTAAAGGCACAGAATCAAAACAGGAAAAGCTGCAGGCACACACTGGACAGGGATGGCGAGTTATGTCATCAAAATGCTAGGACATTTCAATAACATATTCATTCCTCACGACAGAGGAGACCTTGCTAGCAACTTTATAGTTTGTTTCTCCCTATCTATTTCGTTTTATCTGAAGAGTGCTAGACTTAACACTTGAACACAATTTGCTTGACGAACCCATCCTCCCCCAAACTCATCCTTTTCCTGCTTGTTCTGACCAATTCTCTTTTCACCTACCAAGTGTCAACAACAAATCGTATTCCTTGGGCATCAGTGCTGCTGCCTCCCCTATTCTGAGCTGAATAACTTACACAAATGCTTATAGCTCTAGGTATCCGTCACTATTGCCCCATGCAAGGTATTGTTAAATCTATCAACCGGGAATAAATGACTGTAGAACACTTCTTTAATCCTGTTTAAAAGGGGAAAACACATCTCATTCTCTGCTAACCAAAGTGTTTTCTCTAGTCCCCACAGCTTCTCAAAAGTAATGGCGGCGGACTGTGATGACGCACCAGTCCCTCGGTTTCATCCCGCGGTAGACAATGCCCACCTGATCATCATGGTTCCTATTTTTCTAAAAAGTCAGGATTGTCTACTCTTCTTGTTGGACTTTCAAATCCTTCAGTAAAAGAAGTTCCTCTGTTTGCATCTGATCTCTTCTATAAAGATGAGAAAGAAGACAAACAGTCCTGCTCTGCCATAGGCTTCCCCTATGAACTGTCCTTTTTCTGTTACATGTAGGTATCCTCGGAGGCTCCTTTGTATCAAAGGCAACGTTGGATGTGGGAAGACAACACTTTTCAGTCCTTGCTCTCCTCAGACCTTCTTTCTCGTTTTAATCTATTATTGTTCTTATTCGGTTTTGCTATTTTAGTATCTAATGATCCTGCCAACCTGCCTCTCTTTAAAACTTTCCCATTAGCCCTCCAGTTCTCAGCAGAGTTCTGGTCTCAGCAAAAAATAGCCACATCTCCTTTCCTGGCCTTCCTCTATGCCTTTTTCGGTTAGTTCCTGGGCTCTTTTTTGAACCGCCGCCAATTTTGGGGGGTGTTTGAGCAGAGAACTCCCTCACTGTGATCGTGTGTTAGTCTAAATTACTTTACCAGCTCCCAACTGTGGAGAAACTACATTGAAATGGGATGGGGTGGAAAATTTATGGACAATTCAGATAAGAAATTTACCTACACATTCTTCTAAAATATAATTTCATCTTCCAGAAGACAGTTCAATAAAGGTTTGAGAGTTTAAACTACACACACACACACAACACACACACACACACACACACACACACAGAGTTTTTTTTATTCCAATAACAAATCATCGGTAACAAACCAAAACCACAGTCTAGTCTCTAGTCTGAATATCAGAGATTCTCAGACCATCTTTTCCCAACACCTCCATGCAGTACAGAATTCTCTTCGTTATCAGTATGACAAGAAGCTCTCAAAAACTCTTCCCATCACCTTCTTTTTTAGAGAGCCTCTAAATTATATATTTAAAAAAAACTCCAAGGAGTAACTCTTTTTGATTTTTTAAATTAAGATTAGAAACCTATTACATACTGTGAGATATTCACACAGAATCAGCTGTAAAGCACTTATATCAAAGGATCTTTAAAAAAGTAGATGGACACATCTATTGTTTTGCACATAACCTGGAAGTTGTTTTGGCATGAAGGGCAAGGAGATAATCCACATGATTTCTCCACTCTTCCCTCTCTAAAATCCCCACAGTTTGCTTCCTTCAACATCTCCATAAGCCTCGTCAAACTGTTGCTCTGAGGGTCCCAGCCTCAGATCACCGAGAATGTCCTCCTAAGATGCAAAGTGGGACGTATAAATCTTACATTAGACACTCTTCTTGTTCAGTGACCAATTCTGAAGGAGCATCAAACACTCTAGAATAACGACCAGTTCTTGGAGGTGCAGGTGGGCCCGGGGAATCAAACGCACACAGATACGGACGTCTGAAATGCCAAGCAGTAGTAAAAATTCTATCTCAGCTATTCACACAACTCGTGGTGATGAAAGAGGGTGTTTTTCAACCCTCGCAACTGGCATTCTCTTTCATTACTTATGGCGCAGGCAATCAGTCAACGCGAGACCAAGCAGGAAGCTACCGGAATGAGCACGCGTGGCTCGCTCTCGCCTTTCAATGGTCTGCCGCCTCACTCCGGGACGTTTTCTCCAGATGCTGCCAGGAGACACTCTGTAATACCTAAACCACAAATCATCACATTCCCCACCCCTGGAGCCAGGGCTTGTCCTTGAGCTTCCCACACAGTGAGATATTAACCAAGCTGGCCACTGATACAATCGCTCTTTACAAATTCAGAGGCAAATCTGCCACGCCATCTGCTTGATATACGAAAAAGTGGACCTCGTAACATAAAAATACCCACGGTAGGTGCACTCAGAGAATAACGCAGGACCACTCAGACATTTCACAAGGAAGGAATCCTGGCTAACGTACTAATGTTTTATCAAGGCAAACATGTCAGGCATACCACTGTATCTAAAATTAGAGCAAGTGTGTCTCAGAAACGGCACCATCTTGCAGAAACAGAATCATGGGCAGGTCACTTCAGACCCTTTTCCAACCTCCAAGAAAACTGCCTTTCCTCAGGATAAGGATGCTGTGCTGTGTCACTGTTATAGGGACCAAGGTGGGTTGTTTTTCTTTTAATAATTTTTAAAATTTATCTACTGTGACATACTAATGCCATCTGAACTGTACAAAGTGTTTCCAAACTATGATACTGTAACTTAGAAAAATGATCAACGCGACTATACTCACGCTGAAAAGGTGACGCAACTTGATCCGGCCCATATCTGAAAGGGAACGACCCTTCAGTGGCCTGCTCTCCCGAAAGCATCTTCTGGGTTGTGAAGTACTTGGGCTTGAGCACATACTCCTGGGTCTGGCCATGACGAATCATCACGTTCTGTGAGGAAACGGGTGTCACTGGGGAGAAACAAAGCAAGGACAAGGAAATAAATAACAGACATTTAAAAGTCAACTAAGAAGGAAAGAACAAGAAGTTAGTTAAACTTAGAAAGGAACATACATGCCATGCCAGGCTCAATTTTTCCGTCCCGTACTGCAGCTGACCATTTATAATATACAAGGGACTAACAGCTCACTTACCCTTGGAAACCTCCAACATAAAAGGAAGTCTGCCTGTCTAGTCAAGAAGACTAAGGATAAACAGGCCACCATGGGTGAATTCCAATGGAGGATTCAGAGCACAGCTACCAATATGCCGTCACGCAAAATGCATGGCATTTATATTTAAAGATAACGACATGTATATGAACCGGTACAAACATTATAAAGGTGTATTTTATGCATACTGACAAATAAGTAGGCGGCATTGGAAAATGGGAAGAGAAGAAAGGGGGAGTAAAATACAGAATGGGGATTATCTAAGAATGCCAAGCTTCATCATTTAAGCAGAACTAGACAACAGAGCCTGTAGAGCATGCGCAGAGAGCTTCCAAATGCTAGACAGGAAGATGCTCAACGTCTTTGAGCCTCACTTTCCTAATCTGTACCACAGATCCTCTGCCACATAGGGCTAAAAACAAACAAACAAACAAAACAAAAAAAACAAAAAAAAACTTGTAAAAAATCTGAACACACAAAATGGAAAAAAAAATTTTGATTATCTTTTGAAATATAAATGATGATGATGACAGGGAAAACAGATGCTCAACTTGTTCCAGCTGACATTTAAATTTTATGCTGATTAAAACTGTATGAGTCAGGTTAAATGCTTTACAATTACTAGTTCCTAAGAATAACAAGAATAAGAAGAACTAATCATAATCTCGTTATTTCTTCAATAACACGAGTCAAGACCTCTGGGGACTCCTGAACATGATTACCGGCCCAACCCTCTATTTTCTATGACAGTTCTCTTCTGCTGTGTGTAATGTATACTTTAAAATAATAAGCTTCACCCAGATTTAATCATTCCCTGAGGGACAGAAGTGAATCATTAGCTAAGGAAGACTAATAAATAATGAAGAATATAAAGAATATAGACCAACCAATTCCAGAAAATGCTGAATTGCTACTAAAATTGTTGGGACAGAGCATTTTAGCAGCAAACTGAGCCTTTGTAAGGAAACCTGCTCTCCAGTATAATCTTAAATATATCGACTGTTTCACATTAACGCCATCTAAATAGAACAAAGTCTTTCCAAACTATTTTACCATAGCTTAGCAAAACAGTTAACTGAGCTATATTCACTGATAGGTGCCACAAAACCAGAAAGACTTCCCCAAATCAGGGGCTCTGAACAAGTAGAGGAAATAACATTACAACAGGTTAGCATGAAAGATAAATTGTCAGACCGTGAAAAACACAACCACACAGAGTCTCATCAAAAGTAGCAACAGAGTTTTGAAGTCTATTCAATTTATCCAGTTGGGGCTGGTGGATGAGCTACTCAGGAGGATGAGGCATCCGTGAAAAGGAGGAAAAAAAAGAAACTGGGATTAAGGGTGCTTCCCTATAAACCAGTCAATGATCTAGGTCTATCACTTTAAATCCTGTAGTCGCAGGAAAGCCTAGGAAAAATCCATCGAGGCCCTGGATTTTCCCAGACACAGATGCCATGGAAGAACACCCCCTTTGTCATTAGACTGATGACTTAAATCACTGAAAGCCTAAGGCTTCATATTGTAAACATTTTTGTTTGGATGATGTAAGTGTTGGTTTGAACTTGAAGTATGTTTGGTTGAGAAGGAATAGGAAGTATAACAGCTGAACACATCTGGTGGAGTTGATAAGAGCTATATATATATATACTTACTCTGTCAGCCCTGTGAAAAGGGGAAGCTCTCCTCTTCTCAGGGGCAATTCGTTCCCCGGGTACGCTGCCACCTTGTCACTATGCTGCGGGTACCGGCTAAGAGAAGTACAGGGTCACTCCTGTTCAGAAGAGGACAGCCCAGCCTTCCAGCAGACCTTGTGGCTGCGACTACTAATTCTTGCTTTGACCGCTGCCAGGGAGGTGAACTGTGGGGTCTGCCTTCTAGCTGAGGTCCTCCCTTCTCTCCCCTCTGAATCAAGGGAGTGAGAGGCAGCAAGAAAGGAGCTGAAAGCCTATGTACATACGGGTTCCTTCTCCCTAAACCTAACAAAAAGGCAATGAACAAACGAGACGAAGCTGTACCAGGTACAGACCTTGAGCAACAGCCCCCAGCCATCACAAACTTAAGGAAACGAGGAAATGAGTCATTACCAGTGCAATGGTACTTACGTCTCACTATGTCAGTATCCTGAAAGTTACATAGTACAAGCATGAAGCCACACAGAACTGCCCCATTCCTCCGCCTCCTTCTCTTCTTCCCGATGCAAAAGTATAAACATACAGGCTCACAAACACAGAGATATATGTGAAAGACGGACACCACTCTGCATGACAGCCCCACAGAGAAAGAAGCAAAGCCAGCCATGGGCAGTGGGCTGGTAGAGGGCAAGTAGTGGAAACTGTCCAGTCATCCATTCCACAAATATGTATATATTAAGTGTAATCACCTTCCTCCTGCTCTCTTTTTCATTTCTTCTTTTCATGGCTGGTGTCCACCTTTTCCTCTAATGTCAGCATTCACAGTTATTTCCAATTTTGATCACTTCTCAGCCTTACAAATATATATCCTTTTTAACTTTTTTCTCATTCACCCAAGTGTTTCAGGAAAAATCCCTCTCCATTTCAATTGGGATTTTCTCCTCTCTTTATGCATTGGCTGGGGGTGGGGGGAAGGGGTTGTGGGGGGGGGCTTACCTATCACTAGTGAACATCAGATCTGTCATAGTATTATATCTAATTTGTTTTAAAAGGGTAAACTACAATGTTTGAGAGAAAAACAGTTTTAAAATAAATACTGTAGGACCTCTAGTTTTCGGGCATCTATTTATCGGCCCTGCCTCCAAGGATGCCCTTAAAATTATAAGGAATAATAAAAGATATAAATCCAGAGTTGACATGTGGCTGTTATACAACAATACAACCACACTAGTGATCACAATACTGAAATGCTCTGTTCTGATAAACAGCTCCTGTCTCAAGCTCCTTAGTGCCCCTCCCATCCCCCTCCATTAGGCCCCCCAAGACATCCCCTGGATCCCATGAATAAGGAGATTACATTTAGCAGGGCTGGAGACCTCGGGTCTCTGCTCCAGCATCGCTCCCGATCAGTCCATACCTGTGCCATGTGGGACACCGGGACACTAAATGTGAGTCGTGTTATCCACTAACGAACACACGAGAGACATTTCAACAAATCTGTAAGGGATTCAAAGTGGATTGAGAAATGTTGGAAAAAGGAGTAAGCCATGGCCTAAAAAAGTTTTTTTTTTTTCTAACTTCTTCTGCTTCAACCTGCAGTTGGCGATCCAGTGCACGTCTACATACATGTCTGTGTTTTGATATGATTAAAACAAGTTTACAAAACAATGTTTACCCTCACTATGTGCAGGATACTGATATTTTCTCCTCTGAGCTATTTTTTACATGACAGGCTTGAACTACTACGTTGATTTCTTGACTTCATAGCTCCCTAATGGGCTACCATCAGTAGCTTACGGGTACTGGCCGAGGATCACGCCGTGAGGGAGCAGACACGGAGAAAGCAGTCTCGCTAGGGAGGCACAGGGTAGTTCTGGATGCTGAAAGCAAGTAAAGCAAATGGCGATCATGGAAAGGAGGGCTGGACACTGGTGTCTTAACTAAAAAGTCTATACACAGGCGCATGTCAGAGATAGTGTGGGTTTGGTTCCAGACCACCGCCATAATGCGAATTTCACAATAAAGCAAGTCGCACAAAGTTTCTGGTTTCCCAGTGCATAGTAAAAGTTATGTTTACACTATACCATAGTCTATTAAATGTGCAATAACATTATGTCTTAATAAACATGTATTTACCTTAATTAAAAAATACTTTAGTGCTGAAAATGCTAACCATCATCTGAGCCTTTAGCGAGTTATAATCTTTTTGCTGGTGGAGGTCTCTCCTCACTGTTGGTGATAACACAGTATCTGCGGAGTGCAGTAAAGCGAGGTATGCTTGTGTGGGAAGGCAACTGTTCTCCTGACTCCGGCAAATAGGACATTCAGAAGTCAAATTCTACTTCTCTCAAGGGAATAAAAAAAGAGAATTCTTCTCTAAGGGAATGGAACTCTGTGGATCAAACCAAAAACTTATCCTCCCCCTCCCAGAGAAAGGCCCTCTCATTCTAGCATAAAGACTGGTTTCCCATGTTTCCCCGAAAAGCAAGCTTGCCAGGAACCAGGGAGACAGAGCGCATCAAGAGAATCACCCCAGGAGGAAAAAGGGAGTCATAAGAATGGAAAACATAATTAAGATTTTAGAGACACTTGACTATATAGTGATAAAGGCAACTGGTGGAATGGAAATCAGAAGAGTCCATTCCAGGCTGATGGCAGGAACACCCTCCCTCAAGAAGCAGGATGATGTCAGAAAATGGACACACACAGACAGGGAACCCAGGCACCCCACACTCGGCCCTGCAGTGAGTGGCAGGTCCACAGACGCAAATATTGCAAATGCTGTAACTGTCAGAACCAAGCCATGTTACCAACTTTGGTGATGCAAATCTACAGAATTAGCTGGAAGACGTTGGAAAATTCTGGAAGAAGAGGATAAGTGAGGAGAAGATTGAGAGGGCCTCGGCCATCATCTTACAAAATGGAAGGTCATCAGATAACATTCATGACCTTGACAGAGGAAGGTGACAGAACAAGAAATAAGTTTAAATGTGCTGTTTGAGTTTGCACAGACAGAAACCATGAATATGAAATAAAGACTGAGAGGAAGGGAGGGGGCAAGAAGTACATAAGCTAAATCTTCATCTCCTAAGGGAGAAAGTTGTCAGAAAACACCTAAGGGAATCAATCAAGAAATGGCTGGATGGAGGAAATTACCAGAAGGACTAACAGGACCTCAGGTTAAATGAGGGACAGAGAGGGGAGGAGGGACAAATGAAAAAGAGTCAAGCGACATGAAGGTTTCAAGCCTGGTTGCCTGGAAGGGTATTTTTGATTCAAGGCCAAGGGGAAAAGACCAAGCAAAGAAGTATACAGAGTTACGGCAGTGGGAAGAAAGGTCCAGTCTGTAAGGACGATAATTATGTTACTTTTAGAGACAAAAATTTGGGACAGATTTTTGGGAGCAATTAGGAAAAACCCCTGAGTTTAGGAAGAGTGATGTTCTAAGAGGAGCCAACTTCTCCAAAGGCAAAGATGTTTTGGAAGAAAACATAAACCCACATAGTTTTGAAGAATATTCATTTAATGGTAGGGATGTAGAGAAAACGGGGTCGGGAGGGAAGGGGTCAGATGGCGAGAAAAACAAGAATGATGTGGGTCCGGAAATGATAAGCGGAGGAAAGTTTCTACGGAATGCATGCAGCGAGGACGACCGACAAGCCGCCATAGGAATAAAACAGGGAAATAAAAAAATAAAAAGGTCATTGGGTTGGGAAGTAGATCGTTGGTACCATCAACAATGCGGTTTTAGTAGTGACAAAAGTGTGACTGCATTGGGTGAAACACTGGGTAGGTGCTCTACTGGTGACGCGTGGAAAAGAACAAGAAAAGTGGGCCAGAGGTTAGGGGTATGGCTGGCCATCTGAAGGCTCCAATCTGTACAAACCTCTGTATCTTTCTTTGTAAGCAGAGGAAAAACAATTGCAGAAAATGTCTTTCCTTAAAAGAAAGGATTAGTCACACAATGTTTACACTGCTGCCTTCAGAGTGGCAATTTTTGGCACAAGAATGAACTGAAATTTTCCATATTTCCACTAAATCCATTATTTGACCTGTGGGAGGAGCAGGCAAAACACAAGTCCCTTTCGACTTAAGAAAAGGGCTTTGGACCTCACAGAAGGGAAACTCCAACAGGCCATAAAAGCTTTCCCACAGAAGGCCACTCTGACACAATCGAACCCTTTCCCCTATGATTAGCGTACCCAGGTTTATAATCAAGGCTAAGGAAAACCAGGAGAGGAAACAGTGCTACAGAAGGAAGAAACAGAAAAGTCAACTCCAGTCTTTCGGGGACAGTTTCTGTCTACAACACTCCAATGACCTTATGTGCTCAAATTGCTGAGAAACGCGGGTGAAATCCTCTCAAGAAATGCAAGCTACGGTTTGATGGAAAAATAACTCTTTCTTGCAGAGTTCTCAAGGACAGTATGCATATAGGACAGGATAAAGAAAAACCAAACCTCTAGGAAGATGTCACAAGGCAGGGTCATATACATGCGCACGTGTGCATGCGCACACACAGGTAAAGGGAAAATGCATACATGTCATCCACAACCCCATTCATATAGAATTAACAACTATCAGACCAAAAAAGAGTTAGGAGGTAAAAGGCTGCTGATGAGGAAACTAACGGACAGCACATACAGACTTCCAGCAATCGAACAAGGAAGGGCTGGTGTGTGCCAGAATAAACACGGCCAAAGTAAAACGAAACAAGCAAACACAAAGTCACGAGAACGGGAGGAAAGAAAAGATTACATTGAGAACACAAATGGAGGAGACAGACCCATAAAAATTCTTAGAATTAAAATGAGATAAAGACAAAAGGGATGAAGAAGGTAGATGCGGGGAGGGTATGGAAATTAAGGCAACTTTGGTGGTCGCCATAAATAAACATGGTAAACCTAACCAAGCAGTTTTGGAACCAACTGTCTTCTACCAGTCGTTCTTCACTGGGGGTGATTTTGCCCCACCTCCCGCCCCCCAGGGACATTTGGCATTATCTGCAGACATTTGAAAGTGTCAAGACTTGGAGGCAAGATGCTGTATCTAGTGGAAAGCAGCCAGGGATACTACTAAATATCTTACGATGTACAGGACAGTACTTCACACAAAAAAAGAATTATCTGGCAGAAAATGTCAGCAGGTTCAAGTTCGAGAAGCACTGCTGTAAATACGTGCTATTATCACCAATTGTGACAGACATGTGAGTAAACAGTCAATTGCCTCTGGGAATAAAAATGAAGAAGTATCTAAAAATGATGGGGCCAGGCACACAAGACTCTAGACTAAAGAAAAAGGGAACTACACAACTTTCTCCTGTGTCTTTTGGAAGCCCTATTAAGTCAGGAAGGTGGCCCTATATTCAAGATACCTGGATGGTAATCTCCAAGAAAAGCTAAAATATCACTGAAAATGTAATGGGATGGCAAATAAAAACAAACACATTGTTAGTTGAACTCCTTGCAGGAAAAGTAGGGCACGTGGTTGGACAGAACTCTTCAATAAACTACACAGAACTGGGATGGGTGTGCCTTTAAGACATAATAGTGGCTTTGGGTATGCCAAGAAAGTCAGTACATGTTCAGGGCCAGACATGAACTGTCTGGGATAACAGCAAAGGCTAAGTGCTGTACCCACAATCCTCCACACCCACCTGTCCCTCTTAGTCTTCAACCTCTCCCAGAGAAATGTTTAACCCAAAGTGCCACATGACTGGCCTCCCAGAGGCATCCCATGTCTCGGAACAGCTCTGGTTAGAAGATATTCTTCTGGACATGACTGCTCTATGAAAATATACAAGGAATTCCCTAACCCCTGCAATCCCAAATTCCCAGGAGAAGGGAATACAATAAAAGAGCTGTAATGAAGAAGAGGATAAGAAGCAGAGTGGACAAGGCCTCCTCTTGAAAAGTTTAATAAAATAATCATAACACTTGGGAAATGTAAAGAAAAACAAAGTGGCCTGAAATTAAGTGCTTGGAAATAATGTACATAAATGATCTCTACACAGCTCGAAAGTCAGAGGTTGCCAGACTTGATGAAAAGCCATGCCCAACTATAAGCGGCTTACAACAAAATTCACTTTAAAAGCACAAATAAGTTAAAAGCAAAAGCATGAAAAAAGATGTAACATCATAGCATGAATCAGAAAAAAACAGCTGCAGTGGCTACATTAATAATGGGCAGAAGAGATTGCAGAGCAAAGACTATTACACCAAAGATGAAAGGGCTTCTCATATGGATAAAGGGTTGCTTCATCGAGAGGCCATAAAAAATCCTAAACAGCTATGCCATGATCACAGAGTGATAACAAAATATGATAACAAATGTGAAGCAAAAATTTTTTTTTAAATCCATGAGAAATAGATCTTTCTATTTCTAGTTGCGGCTTCAATACCTCCTCTTAATAACTGGCAAAATAAATACACAGACAATTAGTAAATATACAGAAAGACTTGAACAACACAATCAACTTAACCTAACTGACATGCAGAACGTTACACCCAACAACAGTGGAAGACACATTTTTCAAGTGCATACAGAATATTTACCAAACTAGACCATATTCTGGGCCATGAAAAGTTTCGGTATTTTTAAAAGATCCGAATCACAAATTATGTTCTCTAGCCATAATGGAATAAAATTCTAAATCAGTAACAGAAAAATATCTCTGGAAAACCCTCCAAACATTTGTAAACTAAAAACCACACTTCAGGATGACCAATGGATCAAAGAGGAAATCAAAAGGAAATTTTAAATTATTTTTAAATCAATGAATATGAAAATACAACCTATCCGAATTTACAGGACACTTCTAAACTACTACTATGGGGTAAATTGTAGTGCTAAATACCTATCTTAGAAAAACAGAAGGGTCTCAAATCTATGACCTCAGCTTCCACATTAAAAAAAAAAAAACTAGAAAAAAAGAAAATGAAATCAAAATTTAAAAAAAATGAAATAAATATCAGAACAGAAATTGATAAAATAGAAAAATAGAGTAAAATCCATAAAACGAAAAGCTGTTTGAGAAAATCAGTAAAACTGAGAAATCTTTGGCAAGATTGATTTAAAAAAAAAAAATGACAAATCATCCATATCAGGAATGAGAGGGATGACATCACTATATAACGAGATCAAAATGTCTAATGGACCACTCTGAAGAAACTCCATTAACCAAAGATAAAACAATTTTAGCATTAGTAAGAATAACTATGATGGACTGAAATGTTTTAAACATGCTTAAATGTACTTATTCATTTTATAAAGTCATAAGTCATCTTTGGAAGATGTTAAATAACTCATCTGAAAACTGGTCAATAAAAGGAAAGAATCAAGCATATTATACATCTCTATGATTGTGAATTTTATGTATCAACTTGTAGAGTGTTTTTGGACGAGAATAACACTTAAATCAATGGATTCCTACCCATAACATGGGTGAGCCTCCTCTAGTGAGCTCAAGGCCTTAAAAGAACAAAAAGACCAGCCTCCCTGCCTAAGAGGGAATTCTGCAGCAAACTACTTTTGAATTTTATCTGCACCATTGGTTCTCCTGGGTCTCCACCTGCTGGCCTGCACTTCAGATCTGGACTCACCAGCCCCATAATCACGTGAGCCAATTTCTTACAATAAATCTCTTTCTATACAGATACACACACATACTACTGATTCTGTTTCTCTGGAGAAGCCTAACATATAACATACACTGCTACTTTCCCTATATAAACTGAACCTCAACCAAATAACTGGGGGAAGGAAATTTCTGTTTGGAAAGTTTTTCCAGTTAAAAAATAATAATAATAATAATTAAAACACCATCATCTGCAACCTGTAATGAAATGTAGGCAGTGCTCACCAATGGCTATTATCACAAAAAGACAACATGTGACCCTTGATGAAAGAATACACCATCACTTATAAAATAGTCCAATCAATAATCAAACCTGAATCTGAGCAAGCCTCTATTACTTACAGGAAATTCTAAGGCAGAATACCTATTAATATCACAAGGGTTCAAAATCCACAAAATTTACAGTTTCTTCAATGAAGAAATTTCAAGGGAAAAAAGGGTAGAATTATTAAGAGAAATCTGAGAGACATATGAATATGTTGCAATGGATGGATACTTTGAGGGGTTTTTCTCTATTTTTATATGTTTAAACTATTCTGTACGAGTTTACATAATACAAACATGTGAACTTATCTTTTGTTAATATAAAGATGTGCTATCAATGAGATCATGTATTTATTTACCAGTACTTGGAAAAGTAGAAAACATTAAAATGTGTGTGAGCAAACATTACTTATTTTTCACCAAAAGTAAAAAGAGAAGACAAAGAAAGAGCAAGAGTGAGAAAAAAAGAGAGATAAATTATAGTCATGCACATCCTCTCATTTATT
Source organism: Eonycteris spelaea (assembly GCA_003508835.1). Lineage (NCBI taxonomy): Eukaryota > Metazoa > Chordata > Mammalia > Chiroptera > Pteropodidae > Eonycteris > Eonycteris spelaea. The sequence goes on along the minus strand of PUFA01000014.1, from coordinate 18,188,342 downwards.
CTATTTTATCAAAACTACATGCTCATGAGACAGATATCCTCTTTGCCAAGGAGGAGGTAACTATTCAAAAGTTCTGAAAAGCAGAGAAGACTAAAACCATCAAAACCTTGAAATGGGTAAGTTATTTAGCAAGTAACCATGGAAGGAAATATTGTTAACAGCTAAAGTCCTCAGCTTTGTCAAAAAGGAGCAGCTACATTTGGTTACTTTGGGAGAGGGTCTCTGAACACAAATTAAAAAGAAATTGCAGCCATCTTGTATTTATCTAAACTAAGAGAGACCAGAGAATATCTAAATACAACCCAAGAAAATTCCAAACTGTAAACAATAATTAAGACTTCTATTCTATTGGAGAAGTGCCAAATTTCGAGGCTTTTGAAACAAACTGTAGGAACCAAATCCTAAAACTACCACTTATAATGAGAAGAAAGGGAAATAGCTCAATTTCCTCAATACGATATAAAGGTAATGATATCTACCTCATAAAGTTAATGTGAAGAAAAACAGGAAATGTAATTTTCAAAAAAAAAAGTGTGAAAATATTTAGCATGGCACCTGATGTACACAAAAGGGAGTGAGACTCTTTCATCCCTCCACCAATAACTAGGCAGAACAAAGACCGAACTTCACCCTTCTGAATTAGTAGAGTTCCCATTCAGAGACTTTCCAAATATATAGTTAAGAGAAAAGCAAAGCTTGTTACAAAGCTTTATTTTTTTAAAAAAATCTGAAGTTATTTATAAACAATGAGCTCGCAATTTATGGTTCCAGTCAACAATTCCAGGTCAATTGTTCATACTGTTACATCCACAAGGAAAACCTTCCATGAGGTTGCAATAGAGTCAAGAAACCCAGCACACCGCAACCATATAGAACGTAGTTTGACAGTTCAACAAAAAAGCTAAACAAAATTACCATAGATCCATATATACTCCCAAGCATATATGTAAAAGAGTGGAAAACAGGGACTCAAACAGATACTTGTACACCAACGTTCACTGCAGCACCATCATGAAGCCAAAAGGTAGAAACGACCCAAGCTGTTTCCTTCAACAGCTGAATGGATAAACAAAATGTGATACAAACACATATTAGAACATTATTCAACCAAAAGCAGGAATGAGGTTCTGATACATGCTACAACAGCAAAGAACCTTGAAAATATGATGCCAAGTGAAATAAGCCAGACACAAAAGGACAAATATTATATGATTCCACTTATATGAGTTACCTAGAATAGACACATTTAGAGAGAAAGTAAAGCAGGGGTTACCAGAGAATGACAAGGGAGCTGGAATGGGGAGTTATTGTTTAACAGAGACAGAGTTTCTCTCTGAGGTGATGAAAGGTTTTGGAAACAGGACAGGGGTGATGGTTGCACAACAGTAGAAATGTAATTAATGAACACTTAAAATGGTTAAAATGGCAAAGTTTGTTATATACGTTTTATCACGACTTAAAAATTCTACATTAAAAAAGACCCCAGATTCCTTATTTTTTTAAAAAAAAGGCACTGCAGAGAAAGAGGGAGGAAAAAGACAGCTTTCTTACCCCATTTCCCACTCCCAGCCCCCAACCCCCGGTTATTCGGTATTTTCAGATGACACAATATAAGGATTGTTCATCTTGGCCAATTCCAAATATGTTTTTGTCTCCTTTTATACAACTGTTTAAGATGCCAATCCTATAATAATAACCAGGTATGTAGTTCTATCCCTCATATTGTCATTTCAATCACTTTTTCCTTCACTCCCTGAACCACATTATGAAATTTCAGCCTCTATGGCCACAACACATTATGGTCTCCAATGACCCTCTTCTGACAGCACTGTAAGGAATTAACAGTTTGCCAGATGTGGGAAGTAACCTCTCTCCACTTGTCTGGGAAGTCTTTCATACCTAACTTTGCCTATTCTTCAAGTTCTTCTTTGTTGTAGCTATTGTACTGACATGATTTTTTTTTTAGTCAACTCCTCATAATGGACCCTAATGACAACAGGAAGAAATAGTTGTGGTTTTTGGTTTTAGATGCTAACTTTATACATGCCCTCTCGATACCCGTAAACCTGGAAGAATGGAAAATCTAGTGGGAACATGTCAGGATGGTGTTCTACAATTTCCCTCTTCCTAGTCAGCATCTTTCTTATACTGAGCTCTGTGACAGGCATCTAGAGAGTCAAGGATGTAAATGATGGGTACAAAGATCCAAGAGCTCACTTCTCCAGGATGGGGCATCCACAGTGCTCAAAATGGCGGAAGGATAAACAGCACTGAATTGGTTTGGGGAAACTCAAATTGTTCTTCTGCCTGTGCCACTGGATCAAACATCAAAGGCCTCTAAGTCTCAGTTTCCTCATTTATGAAGTGTAGGGCTGTAGGGCTCTGTAAAATCACCTCCATCCCCAGGCTCTGAAATTCAGTTATAAGAATATCAAAAACCATAGCTCCAAAACTGTTCTCTAGTCACATCAAAAAATATTTCATATGAAAAAGTATTTGTTTAATGTGGTATACATGTAGATATCTGTTCAAAGTAGGAAGAGAAATCTCTCAGGGTTTTATTTTCCCACATTCAAGCAAAATAAAATAAAAAGGGAAAATTCTTACAATTTTTAAGGTGAATGCAATAAACTCTGTTTTTCCCAAATGGCCTTTTTTTTTTTTCCTATTACAATTGCTGCTAAACTAGGTCACCTAAGTAATAAATATTGCAAGCATTTAACCAATCTCAAACATCTGTTCCAATCTTCTTTTAGAGCTTTATCCAGCTGAAATAAAATATCTACTTCCCTACAGGACCTGAAATATCCACACTGCTAGAAATGTTGGGTTTTTTCTAAAGCCAATATACCTGGCAGAAAAAAATACATAGCTATTTCAGTATGTGTGAATTGAGTACAAAACTATATGAGAGGCAGCAAAACACAATCGATTAAATCTTGCCATACTGGATATTCCAATACCAGGATGATAGGGTTCATAACAAATTTCAGTTGGGCATGTTCCCAATTTAAGCCCCGGCTTGGTAGGTCTATGCAGAATCCATGGTGAAGATATGTCTCTCTAGTTTCCATATACGCTAGGAGAGCTTTGCCCTATTTGCACTGGAATGTCTAAGCAAATAATTCAAATTTGACTTTGGGAAAATTATATTGAGTTTAAAAAATGAAAATGACACGTGCATAGAAAAAGACACCATAAATAGAGTTAATGGTTAAATAAGAGATTAGAAAAGATATCTGTAATGCACATGAAAAATATCTGTGTTAGATATAGAAGTGTCTCATAAATTAGTAACAAAGCAAACAGTAACCAGTATGATCAAAACAAAAACCCAATAGGAAAACAGACAAAAGACAGGAATAGTAATTTACTGAAGAGTAAATCTGAAATACTATGACATCCCAACCTCACAAGTAATGCAAACTTAAGATTGTATTTGGCACCCACTTTGCTAAATTTTTTCAAATTACCAAATTCTGAATAAAAATGACACAACTACTGCTAACAGGGATCTAAAGGGTGAGAAGGATGATATTTTTAGGCTTCACTGGTGGAAATGTGAATTATAACAGAATGCAGAAATCGATTTAGAAAAACAAATTCAAAATAAACACATCCTTGACCTAGTAATCACATTCTTTATAATTTAAAAGAACAAGATTAATATGTAAGGATATATATTTAACATGTTTATTGAATTACTGTTTAAAATAGCAAAAAAGAAAAAATACTGGAAACCAAATGCCCATTCACAGAAGAATAATTCAATAAATCAGCACATTTACCTTATGGAATATTATATAACCATTAAAGATGAGTTATATCTATGTTATGGAGGAATTTCTATGACCTATTTTAAGCAAGATCAAGATGCAGAAACATTTACATACTATGACCCTACTGCTTATTAGGCAATAAAAAAAGCTATACATGATTATATGGTCATGAAAAAAACCAGGTTATCCACCAGATTATTAATATTAGTTATTTATAAAAGGAAGTGGTACAGTTTAAGTGGGGCAGATTGACAGAATCTAAAAATCAAAATCAAATAAAATTGATTCCTTCAGGAAAGTTTTGATTACTACCCATATAACCTACAGAATCATGATTCTATTGAATTGATAGACATAGATCAGCACCCTCTCCCCTCCATCCCTGATCCTTCTACCAGATCAGAGTCTCCAAGTTATAAGAGAAGGATCTCTTAGAAGTTAAAAATTTTTTAAATCTTTTTTCCTGCAACTACTTGCTGTTCCTTTTTAATATGTGATGGATCTACATATATATCTATAAATATGACATCTACATATATTGTAAACCTCATACTATTATACTGAGTTCCCTTCTGGTGTCATTCCCCTTAAGCCTGAAAAACTTCCCTCAGAATTTTTTGTTGTACAGATCTATAACAAATCATCTCCATTTTCATGTTTCTGAAAATATTTTATTTTGTCTTCATTTTTGACAGATTTCTCTTTGGACATAAAATTCCACATAGACAGCTTGTTTCTTTGGCTATCTTTAGCAAAGTTTACACAGAAGTTTCTTTACATTTCAAAAATGTTCCACTATTTTACAACTGTCTTTGTTCCTGAAGAGAAGTGACCCATCGTTGTTCCCCTGTGTACACTGTATCTTTTTTATTCTGGCTGCTTTCAAGGTCTTCTCTTTAATTGTTGGTTTTCAGCTGTTTTTCTGTGAGGTGCTGAGGGGTGGTCGTCTTTGTATTTATGTTACTTGAGGTTTGCTGGGTGTCCCTCATAGGTGTGTGTTTCCCACCTAACCTGGGAAACTGTTAGCCATTATTTCTTCAAACATGTTCCCAGCCACATTCTCTTCTTGCTTTCTGAGACTACAATTACAGGTGTATTAAATTTGATATTAATTTCTCAATAACAGCACCAAGACATTGTCCATTTTTGATCATTCTTCTCTTTGTTCTCTATGCAGCCGGTTCCTAAGAAGCCAAGGCCCAGTACCCCACTCCAGGGAATAACTGCTGTTGATATGCATTCTAGTTTACTTACCCTATCTTACTTCTACTTTCTTTCCTACTTTTCTATTAAAATTTCCCATCTTTTGTTTCATTATGACTATATTTTCTTTTAAGTCAAGCATATTTATAATAGCTGCTTTTAAAGTCCTTGCACACTAATTCTAACATCTCAGTCATCTTGGAGTTGTTGTCTATGGACTGCTTCTTCTCTTGACTATGGATCACGTTTCCTTTTCTTCTCATGATTGTTATTATGGAAAGGATGTAACAAATATTGTTTCGCAGAGGCACTGTGTCTTCTTCTGAAGAATGTTGTTTTTTTCCACCAGACAGTTAACTTGGCCATATTCAAACTCCAATTCTGTTTCCCTTATGGTGTGCTGTGGTTGGACTGCTCAGTTCTTTCAGTTTTCCAGCTGCCACTTTTCACTGGGAACTTCAGAGTCTCCCCCACAGATCAGCCAAGAATCTGGGCAGAGTTTATATTCAGACGTAGGAGCTCCCTCTTTTCCTGGATGTCTTGCCCTTCCCTTCTAGCCACAAATGCCATTCCTCTCCTAATTCCTCAAGCCAGTAATCCCCACATTCTGCTTTAGGTCTATCATCCCACTTTGTATAGACTGGGGGATGCCACCAGGCAAGAAAAAAACAAAACAAAAAAAACAAAAAAAAAAACCCAACAGAATGTATAAATGTTAACTTTACCCAGTGCAATTCACTTGTTTCAAGAATCAACTCCCCTCCAAATTCTGTCTGCTTTCAGCCATGCTCTAGCATCTTCAAATATATTTTATATTTTGCCCAGAGTTTAAAATTGTTATCTGCAGAAAAGTTAGGCTGATAAAGGTTTGCTATTGGTATTGCCAGAATAAAAATCTTCCCCATCTATATTTGAAAAACAGGTTTCTTTAAGATCACTATTATTTTACATTGATATTTACATATAATTTTTAAAAGCACGAGCAAAACTACATATTCCTTGTTAATTTTTCAGTAATTAGATTACCCCAGGAATAGCAAAGATCTTAGTTTTTAGTTTCATAGCAACTATTTGCTGACATTAATATAAAAATTATAGGGTATAAACTTGGAAATGATCACATATTATGCATATTTACATTTGGTAAGGGAATTATTTTTAAAGTGGAGGAAAATATGTTCTCTTAAGAGAGTGGGTATATGTAGGATTTTTTCCCATTTGGAAGATAGCATTACCTCGTACATTAGCTCAGAAAACCATAGGGTTTTTCATCATGTGCTATGCAACTCATGAATGCAGTCTGCTTGCCAAGGCCAGCAGGATTCATCATATTTCTGGCAACGAGGGGAATTTGTAAGATCTAACTCATTGAACAAAAAATAGCATCATTATGTGGTACTCACTGAGCACTGCAAACCAATTAGAGTAAATGGCTTTGTGTAATTCTCCAGACTTAATCTGAGATTTCTGTGAGAATGCTCTGACATTCTACATTCAGCAAAAAGGACAGTTGTAACCTCATTGATGGAAAGCAGTGTTCACACAGCTAAAAGACTTGAATAAACCTAGTCCAATCACGTAATGCTATAGACGGGAAAACTGAGGGCCAAAGGAATTAAGTAACTTATCCAAAGATCGAAAAATTAAGTAACCATTAACAATGGCAGAAACAAATCTAGAGCCAACCACTTGTTCCAGTAACTTACACTATTTCTCTTAGACTCAGAAAAAAAATAGGTTAATTATGAGAGCTGTATCAGATGTAGAAGTATTAAGAAGGAAACAAAACCTCTTAAATTTTTACTCTCGCTGTTTGGCAAGATTGGGTATTTAACTCCTTGTGTCTTTAAAGAATAGAGACAGCAAAATAAACTTTTCCCAAAAGAATTCTCTTGCAGAACGGTTAATAAAAATAATTGCAAAGAGTTCACAAATAGGAAGAACTACAAAAGCTCCATTGAAAGTTGTATATCATTAACTTGCATTACTAACCTGCTACCTTTTCTTGCCAGAACCCATTTATCCTGTTAAAATCTCTTTTCACATCTTACAGTTCCACATTAAACTACCCATGTGGGACCCAGGAGATGCTAAGCTCTAAGGCCTAATTTGTTGAAACGTTGAAAAGAAAATAAAAAGGACTGGTCATTTCCTCATTTCTATGAAGATTTTCCACGAATGCCAAGGCAAGTCCTATGAGATCATCTTCATGATTATTATTACTTTATATTACTGTAATAGCTCTCTTCCTCGGAGTTCAATTAGTTGGCTTCTGATAACTGTAGTTTCACAATCATTATTTCTCGTCAACAGAAACAACTGCATTTTTTAAACCAAAAGAACAAGAACAATCTTTGTGTGTGCATGTAGATGTACATATACATATACACACATATGTGTTATAACAGCTGTCTGGCTTCTTAAGAATGAAATCAGGAGAACAATTTGAGAACATTTACACTGGCAGACATGGAGGCCACAAAAATAGAACATTTAAAAAATATATATATATATATTATTTTTTTTTAAGCAGCCTATCTTTGCCAAAAAAAAAAACAAAAAACAAAAAAACTGCTAAGAAATTGTTTCAAAATGCTTAGATTGTTCTAACTGCCTTTTTTTCCCCAACTGTTTCCACCATGCAGTAAATAAAATCCCGTCAATCTCACTGAATGGGAGGAAGAGCAGGAGTAGAAGACTTTGGAGGGGGGAAGAGGGGCAAGCCAAAACGTTTGCATTTAACCATCTTAACTGCTGTAAACCAAATATTTGACTTTGCTCACTTATTTCCCTTTGAAAATACAAGCAAGTGAAAAAAGTTTGGTTCAAATATATGAGGGACTGGTTAGAATGTTATGAATAAAAATGCTAGTTCGTTGAAAGATATGTTCCCTCTAGAGAATGTCTGCTAGAGTGAGTGTGGGTACCACGTGGTCCTGATATTGGATGACCTGTGGGCTGGTCTCCTTCTCTTACCCTTTAGGTTTCTTGCCTTCCACCTATGACAGGAATGAAAGAAAACATACAAAATTAGAAGTGACTGAAATGTTCCACATAGTAAGACGGTCTCTGAAGCAGCCTCGTAAGGTTGGGTGAGATTTATTCAGCAAAGAACAGAAGATACTGGCAATATCATGGGAATGGAACTCTTTGGGGGTAGCTGCTATTTGCAGAAATCAAGAGTAATGAGGAGAAAGGATTTCAAGTTTTTCAGTGGGTCCTGGAGCCCCTCAAATATTTCACTCGTTAAATATTGAAGTAAAACAAGTTAATTACTAATGTTCCCCCAAGGCTAAAACTTCACCTATGAAACAACTCTCCACTATTTATTCCTCCAAGAAAAACACATTCATTCCATTTTTTATGTATGATATAGATGATGATAAAAAGTCAGAAGGAACCACCTAAAGGTTTTACAGTCTGGAATTGTCAGCAACTGTTTGATAGGAACGTACACCATTATCCTAAATCTACTTTTTGCTTCTAAGCACAGGATGAAGGTTTGTGGATTGTACAAGTTCTAATACAAGACTATGTTTCCAATAAATTTTCTAATTAAAGTTTCTAATTATAAAAAAACAACATTATCATAGCATGTCATACACTGGTAGAATTGGAGATAACCCCAGCAATCCTCTATGTTCACTGCAGCATTATTCACAGTGCAAATAACTGAAATGTCCTTCAATAGATGACTAGATAAAGAAGATGTGGTACATATATACAGCCATAAGCCATAAGAAAAGATGAAATACTGCCATTCGTGAAAACATGGAGGGATCCTTATCATGCTAAGTGAAATTAGTCAGATGGAAAAAGTTGAGGACCATATGATTTCACTCATATGTGGGATATAAATCTGAAATCAACGAACAAAAACTCATAGACACAGACAACAATTTAGTGGTTACCAGAGAGGAAGTGGGGTGAAGGAAGGTAGATAGGGATATAGAGGTTCAAATATACAGTGATGGAAGGAAATTTGACTCTGGGTGATGAACATACAATGCAATATATAGATGATGTATTACAGAATTCTACATTTGAAAACTATGTAATTTTATTAACCAATGTCACTCCAATAAATTTTCAAAAAATTTTTTAAAAAGATTTGGAGATATCTCAGCAAAGAACAGATTCTTTACATGTGACAACTGATAGATGGATAGGCTTTGTATGAGGGAAGTCTCTGAGTCCCACAGAATTATGCAAGAAATTGTGTGTGTATGTCTGCGTGTGAATGCAGTGTGTTTTTAGCATATGTTTAAAGAGGTCGGTAATAAAAAATAACTGGTAAAGAACTATGGAAATTGATTACCTACTACTTCAAGTCCCTCACATTATATGAGAAACTTAAGATGCAGAAAAGCCAAGCTCTCTCCAGTCACACAGGGAGAAGTGTCTCACACCTGTCCACTGTGGTTCCAGGGAGCTGAGGGGTGAGGACTTCCATCTCAGAGCAACAGGGGAGACAGCATCAGAGAGTGCCAAGAAGAAGAATCATACTGAAAGTCAAAGTCCAAGCAGCATCAAGAAACATCTGCAAAGCTTTTCCTGCAAGGGATCCTGGAGGCAGATTCTAAACTGGAAGACAGGGAAACCCAGAGCTGGGAGACACACATGGGGCGGAGGCCCTGACAACACAGGGCTTCCTTCTGGCCCCCAGTCAGGCTCAAACTCCTGGGGTCTTGTCACTATTCTTATGCGTCACAACTCTACATTATAGTCAGGTAACGCAATGCTTAGCTTCCACCTGGAAGTATATACAGGCATCATTCATTCATTCAACTAACATTTGGTAACTACCATATGCCAGAGGTTCAAAGACAAAAGATGAAAAGGGAGATGAAAAAGTGGTAAAGAGGGCACAGGTGTTAACTTCAAGTACGCCTGTGTGGGAATCCCAGCTCCTCCACTCACTGGCTGAAAACCCAAGCCGTTATTGACCTTTCTAAGGCCCAGATTCCACACCAATATAACAGAGAATCTAGAACATAAATGGTCTGTTATTACTAATATTAACAGAGTATCTGTTCTGAAAGAGCTTACGGACCAAAGAGAACAAGGAAGAATTAACTAGTTACAGTCCCATGGGGACCAAGCTCTAAGAAGTATCCATCAAGTACCCATGGGAGGTGCCATACCTTTCCCATCACTGCCAATGGGAGTCACGCAAACACACACACACACACACACAGCACAGTACAAACATCCATTCACACAGCTTCTGGGACAAGGACACTCCATGGAAGTGCTGCTACTCAGAGATGCAGCGACCCTAGACAGTTGTTAAGCGCAACTAGAGCACCCTACAGCATGCAGAAGTTTGTCTAGACTGAAGAAGCCAAGCCTGAATCAAGCAGCTTCTTCTGAGGTCACGCGTGTTACTCCAAGTTTATACTCCCACATTCTAACTCAACTGCTAGCAAAAGAGAGGGGAAACTGACTTCACTTTTAGAAAGGTGACTTTTAGAAACTGACTTTCAGAAAGGTAATCCTTTCTAAACCCTACTTTTACCAGCAAGTGCCTTCCTGGTCCTTGCAGAGCTACAAGAAATGGTGTTGAGTTATACTTCACTGATGTTTTATTATTTTTGGAATTCAGAGTTAAGGTCACATATCTCTGAGTATTATCTCACTTCAAGTGTCGCCACCATCACAACACCTCCTCTGAAGACAAGGATCAGCAGCAGGGTAACTTGACCTATTCTGGCCTCACCATCCGCTATTCATAAACCGCAGACAAGTCATTTAACCTCGCCTCCGTCTCCGTCCATATCTCTATCAGGGGAATCGTAACAGTAGTACCTCATGACATTGTGATGAGGATAAAATGGGCAATTCATGAAGAGCATTTAGAACCATACCCGAGAAGCACTCAGTGTCAACAATTTCACCCCAAGGAATCATACTTCAGACAGCAGCCAGGAGTTGAGTACAAAGTCATGAGCTGAGAACAGATTCAGCATACATCAGAACCTTTTCTGGGAAACATGAAACAATCACAAGCAACATCTGTTACTCTACCAAGTGAGTAGCTGAGTGTGTCACAAAATGTCCAGGAAAAAGGGTTAATTCTCAAGCCAATAATAATAAACACAAAGAATATTTTCAAAGTCTTTTCGGTTCCATACAATTATTCAAACACGATATATTGTGTAATGTCTAAATGAGAAAGCAAACAAAACTATGGAATTATCCAAATTTTCCAACTTCCTTCTCCTGCCTCAGAAATCCACAGTATTCTTTCACAGGAAATAGAAATATTATTTTAATGTAAAATATATATCAGATTTAGAATGTAGGTTAGGGAAGCGGATGTCATTAAGTTTCATGCCCTTCAACATCAGCAGGGTAATCAATTGTATATTGATCAAACTAGTAAAACATTAATAGTTCATCTTCTGTGGTAGTTGTAACAGTATCAAATAATATTGTTTGCTAAGCTCAGCAAATACTATTCATTAGGTATATATACTCTAGTATTTGAAAAGTAAATAACTTAAGATAATAAATATATTGATAAATCCCTGGTATTGACAGAAACTAAGAAAGCTAACTTAGGTTGGGAGCCAAAGTATTAAAAATTGAAAAAATTCATTTGCTACATATCAACAGACTTTGCCCATAAGTAATATGTTGTCCAATTTAAGATACACCCAGTGATATACACTTTTTATTTTGCTCATTATTTGATATTATACTTTCGTGGCGGACTAAGAGTTTCTCAATCTCAGCACTACTGACACATTGCATCAGACCATTATTCATTGTAGGGGGGCTTGTCTTGTGCACTGTAGGATATTTAGCAGCACCTCTGGCTTCTGGACATAGATGCCAGTAGTACCCTTCCAAGTCCTAACAGTCAATGTCTCCAGACATTGCTGAACAAAAATTGCCATGATAGAGAAACACTAACTTAAGACATGATTGTTCGCTTCTGTTTTATCTGGAAAGCACTAATGAGAACAGAAAGCAATTGTTCTATGCTGCTAATAACAGGGATCCTGTTGGGTGTTCTACGTACACCATCTCCAATCTCACAACCATATCTTTTCCCCATTAAAGAAAGATATAGCCAGAGCAGTCTTTCTAGCTCTGAAGCCCAAGCTTTGCCCATCTTGCCATGCATTTACAGAAAATTTTTAATGATATCTTATTTTAATGATATATTATTTTCAATGATCTATTCATATCACCATGATCGTGATCAAGAAGCATACAAATCCCTTTTGTTAAATTTTATAGTTTCACTTATCCATCACTAATAAAGACCTACCTTCGGTTCTTGCCACTTTATCTATCCATTAACTCACCCAACAAGTACACATATTAAGTCCCTACCCTACATCATCCTGGGCCAAGAGATTCAGTGATGAATAAAACTGACAGGGCCCCTGACCTGATGAAGCTCACAATCTCAGTGAGTCACTTCCAAACAGAATGCAACACATGAAGGCATCGGCATGGGGAAATCAAGAATCTGCCTTAGCATTTTCTGCTTCAAAACCAATCTCCAGGAATGCTCTGTCTGTATTCAACAGGAGACTGCTATTGCGTTATTCCGTGCAATGAAGGTAACCACCTCACCCACCCTATTTGTAAAAACTTTTACACTTTATATGCCTGGTACGATCCAGGAATTTTATCAGAGTGCATGCCTAAAGACTGAAGTCTACTATATTTTAGCACCAAAAAATTCTCATTCATTTTAACTGTATTTAATAGCATTTTCTGTGCACCAGACAATATCATTCCAAGCCTTAAATCTGCCCCCCTATATCATACATTCTACCCACAAGTCATGTCTGAGTCTATTTCTTAAGAGAGTAATCAGAACATTATGGTATAAATTATAAAGTAAACTGATTTCGATTTCTGCTGAGGAAATGTACTTAAATAATTAAACGAAAGCAAATTTGTTTGGATAAACTCCACTGGCATTTTATAAACAAAATGACTTCTATTTGTGGTCAATTTTCTGAGAGACAGTTTTGAGACACTGTTATCATTTACAGTCTTCTTTCTCCCATGCCGAAGTTGGGAACAGGGTAGGAGGTGAGGGTGCTATGTGGTCTACAGGAAAGAGAATTAGAGATTTCTGCCCTCAAGTCTATGTTACCTCAATACCATTATCTTAGAATACGTAACCTATTCCTTAAGACCATCTGATGGAGCAAATGAAACCATCATTTTAGAAGGGCTTTGAAAATGTTAAAAGGGAAATACCAAGGTAAATATAAATAGATATAGCATAAGTGAGATAGTCTAGTACCCCATATGTCCAGAACCCACTATGATAGCAAAATTGGAGACCATCAAAGCAGCCTCTAAGAACTGGACCTGTGATAAAGTGCCCCAGTCAGTCAGTTCCTATTTACACCGACTTACACCATCACAATACAAATATCCACAAGATGGGGATATTCTCCCATGGAAAAAAAAAAAAAGGAAAAGTTAAAAAAAAATGTTATGCCATTTTCCTTTGCCAAAAGTTAACAAAAGATGGACTGGGGCCCAACAAGACAAGGAAGTAAAAATGACTCTGGTTGCTGAACCAACAGAAACTATCCTTAATGCTTCTAATGAAAGACACAGATAAAAGCTGTAAAGATAATTTTACTAAAGATAAAAGTTAATCGAATGATCACATCATTAAGTTTACAGGAAGTCCGTTATGTTGTACTGCCCAGAAGTTACCGAGCTAAATAGTCTGTTCCTAGTGAGAATGAAGAGAGAAATGAGAACAAACCAACCTGGTATCAAGGACTTTTACAGAAAGTTTTGGGCCTAATGAGTGCTCAGTGCACAGTAGCTGCTATTGCTAGTCACATTATTATTCTTAAAGCAAAGGTACATGTGGTAATATATTTCAGGGAGAAAATATTATCAGGACTTCTGGAAACCTGTCCTAAAGATCAGCCTCAGCAGATGTGTCTGGAAAGGGTGTTCGTATCTTTCAGGAAATGAGAGAGACATTCATTAGACAAGATTTTGGGCAGTGTAATAGTGTCCTATGAATTTCATAACAAATTACCACTAGCTAGGGGGCTTAAAATAACAGAAATTTACTCTCAAAACAGTGAACAGGGACCAGAAGTCCAAAATCAAGACGCTGGCAGGGCTGCACTCTCTCCGCAGGCTCCAAGGGAGAATCCTTCCCTGCCTCTTGCAGCCTCTGGGGGCTCCAGGCATTTCTGGCTTGGTGCTGCATCACAGCACACAGCCTTTTCTTTCCCTGTATCCTTTTCTGTCCTTCAAGGACATTTGTGATTAAATTTAGGGCCTTACCTGGTTAACCTAGGCTGATGTCATCTTAAGATCATCCTTAAATTAATAATATGCGCAAAGACCTTCCAGCTAAGGTTACATCCACGGGTCCCGGGGATTATCAGGATGTAGGCATGTTCTTTGGAGGGCCACCTTTCAAACCACTAGCAGAGCTGGAAACCAAGGATGGCTGAGGCGTTTATCACAAATACCTGGTCAAACTGTGGAACACTCACGGCTGTGAGAGGGCCGAGCGGGTCTGATCTGCAAAAGGCACCTGAGGACATCACTGGCCCAGGCGAGCAGTAGAGCCATGTGTCAGGTGGTACAATTCAGATGGGACAAAAAAAAATCCCCTTGTGTGTTTAAATACATGTGTGCCTGTTTGAGCAAAGAAGTATTACAGGAGTAAACAGGAAATTCACATCAACGGAGGCTCAGAGAGAGCGGGATGTGGTGAGGAAAGAGGCTTTCAGGAATGTGGGACCCTTACTTATCATGTTATGCCCTTCTGAACAATTGTTTTTAATCTGCTTGGCTGCAGGGTATCCAACAGAATCCCCTAAAGCCAGGTTATTTCTATTACCCAGATCCCATGCATGAATTGCTGCAGAGACAAAGAGAATACAGGCAGAAGCCTCTGAGACACCCCTGCCGGCAGCACCTCCCAGCTCCCAAATGTCTGTCTGCTTCACGGTTCCTTTCACAGCTTCAAAGCTTCCTTCCTCCCTGTCTTCCCCTGAAGAGGCCCGTGTGAATGACTCAGGTAATCGAACTCAGCTGCAAATGTAGATGCATAAATACCAATCTAGGCACCAAAAAAAAAAAGGAAAAAAAATCTGATACATGTATGTGCGACAAATATAGGATCATCAAGTTTCACCAAGAAAATTTTCATGTTTCTTTATCCTATGAAAGCCTTCTTTGTCAGTTTTCTGAAGAGTCACAAAGGGAGCCTGGAAGATCTGAAGCTCGCCCTCTGAATGTAATGAGAAAGCTTTTTCCAAACCTCAGATTCTTCTACCTGTAATGCAAATTTAATTAATGCTCAGCAAAATCTACTCAAGTTAATGAACTATTACCTATCAGGAAAGCCTTCCTCTGTTAGGGGATCAAATGTCCTTTCAGGTCCAGAAACCCATTAGGCATTTTAGCTTCCTCCATTTTACAGTGCATCAGGAGGTCATGAGAGAAAAAAAAAAAAAAAAAAAAACATTTCTGTCATAGATGACCTTCTGAAACTTCCTTTTTCAGTGACTGTTTCTTGACCTTTAAAATTTCCCATCTGAATGGTTCTGTAATCTGGCCAGCTGTGCCTTATGGTCACATATAGATAAGAGTTATTACAAGTTTTGGAGAGTTCCTAGAATGACACCCTTGGGTTAGGCCCACAGGACCCAAGCTGTGCTTTAAGTTAGGGAAACTCACTGGGGCACAGGAATTCACCAACCACCACCACTTGCAAAAGACCATGACAAGAGCCTCCTCAGAAGTCCCCCTGAATCCGGACCCTCCCTCTCCTGTATGCTTCTCACCGCTGTCAGGTGAACCTTCCCAAAGCACAGCTCTGACCCTATGTCACCCCAGGCTTCCTATCACATCCCCACTGGAGTCAGACTCCTCTAGTTGGTATCTACAACTGTCCTCAGTTAAGACCCACTGGACTGGGGAGGGAAGAAGCTTGGAGGGGGCATAATATTTTGAAACGTGAACCAATTTTTTTTCCTCCTGGTATCCCCTTCCTTCCTCTCCATTCGAATTGTGTTCATTGTCTTGGGAGAACCAGCCTGTAAATATTGTTGACATTTATGTTCCAAAGCATAAGCCCACGGATGGGAGATGGCTCTCACATGTAGAGCAAATAACCTGGTCAGAACTACCAAAGGGGGGGAATTTCCAGAAACTAGAAAGAGACTTCACCAGGCAGGAGGGAGAAGAGGTAGATTTCCAGGTTCAGCAAGCAGAGCTCCTAGAAAGGGACAAGACCCCAGCAAGGGAAGAGCGAGGCAGTCGGCAGCCTCGCAAAGGTTCTCACACAACAGAGACTCAGAGGGCCTGAAGGACTGGGATGTGTTCCATCGCAGTGGTAAATCATACATGCCAATGATGAGGACCAGGTGCCTACCCAATCTCTCGACAAATGCAGGATTCCAGAACCATGCTGCCAGCCAGGGAAACCTCAAAAAGGACTAAGGAAATGCTTTCCACAGCATAGTCAGAAGTGATCTTGACACAGTGATCAAACAGTCATATCTCTGCCATAGATAACTTTATGGACTGAGATTCATTCCCACTATACTACCTTTCCAACTACTCCCTTGTTTAGAACCAATGCGGCAACAAATCCAGATCCTTTTGACATGAGACTCTGAGATTTCCTAACCTAATGCATTTGAGCATGGTATTCCTTCTACATCAAATGTCCTTCCCACATTTCTATCCACTTACTCTTACTCATCCTTCAATTCCTAGCTCAATCTCACTATATACATGTGTGTGTGTGTGTGTGTAAAGTGTGTGATGTATGTGTGCGTGTGTGTGTGTATGCACTCATGTGCAAGTTTTATTCTGGGACAAAATCTTTATGCACAGAGCATATTCCTTCCAGCTACAATACTGTATACCAGACACAGTGCCTCAATAACTACTCACTGAGAAAAAAAGAAATAGATAAATAAAAATTGATTGCTTTCAAGGTTAATTCCTATGTCAGTTATTTGAAACAGAACACTTTCATAGAAAGTATATTTTATAAATACGTAATGCATAATATATAATAATGCAAACGTATAGTTTTTAAATATTTTATATAAAAACAATAGAAATGAATTAGAGTATCTTGAACACACATGTTATAAAAAGAAGAGCTTAGATTTAAGTAAGTGATGGACAAAGATAAGGACATGGAGATTTTAAATAGAACTTTTGGGATTTTTCAAGGGCTTAAGCAAATGGGGTTGTGGGTTCTACTCCGAAACGTGGCCTACCTTCTCCACGTGGCAATGTCACCTGTATTACTGTTATTATTGCTAGTCACGATTAAGGGCTTTTTTTCGGTCTACATTTGAGACACAGAAAGAAAGGACAAGCAGGTCAGACAAAGAAAAGTAGTAGATGGATTCGGAACAACCATCTGAAAAAAAAAAAAAAAGGCAGTCTGTTGGAGGAATAATCGCATTGCCAATAGTTAAAAGAAAAATAGACCGCTTCCAAAAAGAGCAAGAAAAGTGGCGACAGGGACGAGGCTGCAGATGGCGCGGTCCCTGTAACAGGCTCTAGGCGGCAACACTGGTGTAGCACCTGCTTGCTGGGAGACGGGCTATTCGAAAGGCAGAGTGCAATGGTTATTTAAAAAGATGGATCCTTCGTATATGTCAGACGTTCATACTGTGCCATATTTCTATCACTATCACAAGTTTCACTCTAAAGGTTCAGTTTTACCACCTCGTCAAAAATGGCAATGCTTTTTTGTATAACCACCACTAATCTTACGCACATCCTTTCGGTTAACACTGTATTTCTATTACCGTCGTATTAACATTCTATTAATCCTGCGTCCATTCCCCCAAATTGCCGAATTTAAGACACAGGATCAGTTTCATTAAGTGAATTAACAGATCCCCGCTTGTTGGTTGTGTTCTTTTCACGCACTACAGCTGGAAACACCCAGAAAGCTTCCTTCATCCCGATGTCTGTCTTACAGTGGCTGTGATCATCTCCATCACAGCACATGTGCCCTCCTGAGATCCTGGTTCATTCTTCTCTTTTCTCCACTAAGATGTCTCATCCCTGAAGACAGAGACCCTCCCTTATTCATCTGTGCATCTCCTGCACCGGATGCAAAGTAATCGCTCAATTACGGCTGGTCAGTAAATAACAGTGTTGATGCTAATCAGAGTACACACTTAGAAAAACAAGACAAAATTAGCAGGTAAAATGAAACCATGATTATCCTATCTCAGTACCACAGGGGGACAAAAATACCTTGCTCATTTGACTATATTATATACAGTCCAGTTTAGTGGTTGAATACGCAAATTTTTTTGAAAAATAAATATGCATTAAAATATGTCATTACAGTAATTCAAGCTCAACTTTAGTTACATTGTGACTATAAAATCTGATTAGATGATAAACAACACTATTGTGTTTTGCTCTGCATTAAAAATAATCATCTATATAAAGGATATTTACTATTCCCCAATTTGGCTTCAAATAATTATTCCTACAATTATGTATCTCACAGTAAAGACGCACGTAGTCAAATGAGCTTGGCTTTAACATCAGTGCTTCCATCACATGACTAGTATTATTCACACTTCTCTGATATAGCCTGGTTACTTTTAGGCAAGCTCTCATTGCTTCCAAATTCAGGTCTGCAGGCCTGTGGCTAAGTGCATGCCTGCTTCACTCAATCTCGGGAGAGTCTCCCATGCAAAATATTTGTGACTTTATGTTGAGAGAAAACATTGTGTTCCCACTGCTTACTATCACTTAATAATGTTAGTTATGTGATTAACACCAAGTTCATGGCGTTACAATAGCAGTCATCACATTTCATGGTGAATGAGCAGTCTTAATCATCGCAAGCATTCAGTTACCTATAAATATCCCCAAAATGTACACATCTGGATGTGATCTCCTTCCAAGCTCCATATATTTGCAACTGCATACAGGACATCTCCATCTGTATGAACATCCTACAGGCAACTCAACCTCAAAATGGACCACAATGAATTCATCAGCTTTGCCTCCTTCCAGGTTCCCTTTGTCAGTGAACTGGTACCCAACTGCCTCACTGCCCACATCCACCAAAACATAACCAATTCCAAAAAAGAATATGATTTATCTGTATTCCCTGTATATTTACAATTTCAACAGGATTTTTAGACACAATATTATCTTTGAGAGTTTCTGTTGTTAAATAAAACTTGGGAATAAGAATTATGCTTTCCCAAAAGCAAATAAGCAAATGGAAGAAACTCTGAATCACCCTTAGTAATTCTTTGGAGTACAAGTAAAGCTGAATTTGAGTAAAGAACTTCAATCTAGCAATGCAACAACTTTCCAAGTGGGTAGAAGAACTCCGGCCTGACCACTGGTTTGGGAAACTTATATGGGTCATCCTCCATAGCTATGTGATCTTCTTAAACTAATCATGACTGATCATGTTCTTTAAAATTCATGGCTTGCCCTCCCCTGTGTAAGAGGGAGCAGTATCACCCCCAATCCTACCAATTGAACTCCATTCGCAGAGTAGAGACACAAATCTCTTCCAACCACTCATAATCAAAATATACACAACCCCAACAATATCCTTGATGCTCCTTTTTTAACTGTTAGTGCACTGACTTAGAAAACCAGTAATCATTTCGACAACTCCAAGAGGTTTAATTTATTACCAGGAAATCTATTTGCTAATAATTCAATGGCTGAACAACATACACTAATCTGAAAAAAGGCCCAATGTCTAGAAAAGTAAGCACATTTATATTATCTAGAAAAACAACTCAGAGTAAGGTTTGCTTGCTAAAGCATTTCACTTAAAAGTACCTGGAAATGACTTTTACCAGAATACCCTCATATTCTAAGAAGTATGGATTATATCACTTGCTTAGAGTATTAAATTTAAGAACCCCATTGAAAAAAACATAACACCCAGTAAAATAGGTAAATTGGTAACAGGCAGCTGAGTAACTTCAAAGTCAGATGTTGGTTCAAACACACATTTTAATGGTACAATTTTACAGCCCATCATTCTTGCATCTTGCCAAGAAGGTGGGAGGAATTTTTCATGAACATCGGTCCAACACACTCTCATAACTGAATAATGTCAATTTCTTTGGTAGGACCAACAAATAAGTGTTTTTTTTGCAGCCATCTCAGTATAATTATTTTAAATCATACTAATAACTTTACTACTTTTCAAATTTTGAAGCTTAAAAACCACAATGTCAATTAGTGAGAGGTCAAAATGCATACCTAATACATATTTGCTTTTTAAAAATATTTATTCTCCGAATAGTTTTTAATCATTTATATATATCAAATTCAATTAGCCAAAGGTCACTGAAAACCTGCAACGTGGGGGATAATTCACAATATTTGCATCAACGGTAATATTTCCGTGACATCCTAAGCCACTCTGTGTAAGGTCAGCCTCCTAAGGAGATGAAATGGCAGGTGTTTAAGAGACCTCAGGGTTGATCAGAAGTCGGCTCTCCCTGGCCCCTACTGCTACTTGAAAGTCTACTTCCCTATCATTCATTTTTGAGTCAGAAGTGCCGACTCCTACCGTATCTCCCCTAGTGTGGGCCTGGAGGAAGTCGCTGAAGTCACTGAAGCTGCTGGAGGAAGTGCCATGAAAAGAAATAGGAGCCTAACGAGAAAAAAAAGTGGGGGTACCCCTCCCCACAAAAAAATCATTGTTGCACTTGGGCACGCCCAACCTGGTTTGCAGCCCCAGTTATTGTCTATCAATTCTTGTATGTTAATGAAGTACCAACTTATTTAAATACTTAGTTCAGCGCAACATTTTATGTTAAATCTTCCCCATATTCTGTAGAGTCAAATAGGATCAATGTCTCAACTACCAGTTTCGGGTATTTACCAATTTACCTGCCTGTTACCATTTACCTGCATCTTGACTTTAGACCATTAGCTCAGAAGAGGAAGAAAACATGCACCACATTATTTCTTGACCACTAAAAATAGTGGAAAAAAGTAGCAACAACAACTTAATCTGTTTATCACTTTACAATCTACCCAGTATTTTCACATATGTGCCTGAAATACTGAACTGGCAAAAATGGAAAACTGATGTTTCAGAGCAAATATGGAGGTTGAATCAGATTTAATTATTTCCAAACTTCCCAAAAGAGTTCATTAAAAAGGCAACAGTCGAAACAAACGTAAGTTTCTTCAAAGAGCCTGACAGTTCTCACAATACCCTGACTTTGTCTGACACAACAGGAAAACTGTAAAAAAGAAGGATTTCTTGTGTAAAGGCAATACTGAAAGGGCACACGAAATCAAGCCAACTCCTGTTGGTCATTCCTGAGATTATCATCAAAGCAGAAGTGCAGAGCAGAGCTTTCCAGTTAAAGAAGAATCTGTTGATGTGTATCTGACACACTAAAAAAATCGCACCGGTCAATGATTCAGTAAAAAAGAATGAGGAAAGACTGGTGATCAGAGCTTCTTCTCTGTCATTTCTACAATTTCCTCCTCCTAGCTCTCTCCACTTTCTCATCTCCCATTCGCTTCTCAACCCACTGCAACCGGGATAAACCTCATCTCTGCCACCACTGCCCAGGCGAGGCCACACCATCGCCAGTCCTGACACCACACTTAGCAGTCACGCTGCCCTGTCTGTGGAGGGCGATGCTACGAAATACTCCCTCCAGGGTTCTTCTGGGTTCTGATCACCAAGTATCTCTAAATGTCAAGTTTCTGAACACATAATAGGATTGTGTCCCTTTAGGGGAAGATAGGTCACGTGACATTTAGCCAATGAAATGTGAAAGGAAATAACGTGGGCTAACGTTTCCCCAATGCCACAGCAACCATCAACATTTCAGACAGTGAACACTTCTCAAGCTCTGTTGGCTTCAGGTCAGTAAAAACTGACATGAAGAACGTCTAAATTCTTAATGGACATGTCCTATGGGCAATTAGAGACCAAAACAAACCTGTGATGAGTATTTGCATGAGCAGAAAACAAATCTGTTTTTTTTAGCCCCTCTGATTGAGTTGTTTGCTCCAGCATAACCTAGCCTATACTTGAATTCTCTCCTCCTTCCATTAGCTTGTGGGGTCACACCCTTCCGATTCTTCACTTGCCTTTCCCACTGTTACTGCTCCTGTTCAAAAGCCCATCCATTCATCAGCCCACCACTGAGATGCTGCGAGGTGGCCTCTAACATGGCCCCAATGATCCCCACCTCCTGCCATTCAGGCTCTTGTGTAATACCCCTCTCAAGTGTGAGGCAGACCAAGTGACTCATTTCTAGTGAATACGGTAGAAATCACAGGATGTCGTTTCTAATTCTGAGATTAGGTTACAAAATGACGAGCTTCCATCTTGTCCATGCTCTTGCTCACTCTGAGGGAAGGCAGCTACCAGCCATGTTGTGACATGTCATATGGAGAGGCCCGGGTGGTGAGCTGGGAATGAGCCTTCAGCCAACAGCCAGCAAGAAACCAAGACCTTATCCAAAACTATCTGAGTGACCTTGGAAGTGGATCCTCCCCCAGTTGATCCTTCAAATAAGAGCACAGCCAAACCAACAGTTTGACTACAGCCTTACAAGATCTTGAAACAGAAGCACCCAGTTAAGCTGCCCTGGAATCTTGACCTACAAAAATGATGAGATGATACCGATTGCTGTTTTAAGTTACTAAATAATGCCTGCATGTTTGAGATTAATTCTGTTACACAGCAATAGAGAATAATACAGATTCAGTTATTTCTCCTCACCCCTCCCCGTGCCATTTTCTATGTGTAGGGAAATGTTACTCTTTTCAGTGGTATTAACTCCACATTGATTATTCTTGAATCTTTTTTGAGCACTAACCACCTCCCCCCAGAACTACTGAAATGCCTACCAATTATTTTTGCCTGAAGGTCCACACATCTCTCTTCAACCTCTATGACTAATACCTCCTCTACAAAACTTTCTATCCTCTATAATCCATATATCAAATTGTGTCAAGCCCTTTCACTTACCACCTAAGCCAGAAAGCTAAGAATCATCCTTTACTTTTCCCTCTCCCCTGCTCCCTACATGCAATCACCACGCTTTACTAATTTGATTTTAGCCAGTCACTGCCTCAGGTCAGGACCACAATCTCTCTTTCCCAGGCATCTTCTATGGACCTAAGCGCTGACCTCTCACATTATCGTCTACTCAGTCACTGTGACCTCTCAACAGTGGATATGACTCTGCCTCTCTGTTTCCAATATTCCAAAGGTCTAGGATATGAAGTCCAAATCTGTGAGTCTGTATCTGAAGCACTTGATGATAAGCCTGGTCTCCTAATGTTCCTCTCTACTTCACAACCAAGTAACTTGTAGTCCTCCAAACTCAGCCTGCTACATTATGCTTCTGTACCTGGGCACCTCTGCACCCTTTTTTCCTCTAGCTGACACACTCACCAGCCCTAGGCTGCTGAGTGAACACCTATCCAGCCTTCGAAATGACTCAGGCATCAGTTCTCCTCTGAAGTCTTCCCTGATCCCTTCCCATTCCTAAAATTAAATCATTCCTCTGTGCTCACCCTGTGCTTAGAAGACTGTATTCTAATAACTTTTTCACAACCTTGTCTCCCCTGTTTCTCATCTGAGAACCTCTAGCATCTAAAACAGAGCCTGGCCCACAACAGGATATATAATACGTTACATTAAACAGAATTTTATGAGGTTGCACAGAAATACTCCTCAGTGTCCAACTGAGGAGTCGTTCGGTAGTCGAAAGTATTAAAACTATAATCCCGCCTTCAACCTTTGTTGAAACCAAAAATTCCAACTCCATGCTGTGGCATCCTTCTGCCATCTCTTTTGTTATTGTCCCTAAGCTTTAATCCCATTCGCCCTGGCCTCAGAGCACTCCCATTGCCCCTAGAATGTGACGCTCCACATGCCAGGGTACAAAATATTTTTCTGATGTATCTATGAAGGCAAGAAAAAAAAAATTGAGTTTATTTTACCTACTCTTTTAGTATTTTTAAATCCTACACAAAGGTCCTACTAGGACATGATAACATGCTCATTTGAAGTATTAACTATTCTTTGTTCCTATTACCTCTCTAATTAGTTCTTAAACTTATTCACAAAGGATAGGAAGGATTGCAGGCAGTGGTCCCTCAAGCCTGGCCATGAGAAACTCTGAAAAAATCTTCACTTTCAGGCACTACCCAGACCTGCTGACCACCTTGGGGAAATAACCCAGTTATGTGTATTTAAAAAGTAAGTCCACAGGTATCTCTGATCATTGGTAAGGGTGAAATCCACTGATATGAGGAATCTCTCAATTAGTAATTAGATAATGAGGGGGTGCCCAAAGAAATGAGTTGTCTGGACCAAGATCTTACAGTTACTGGACTTCAAACTTGGTTCCCCTGACCAAGACACAGCTGTAATTCCCCCACACCCACCATACTGCCTTCTCTGCTGGCGCCTGCTCTGAGCCAAATGCCATAGGGAAACACAGAAGAAAGTCAGCAGCCCTGCCTTCAAGGAACTGCTTACACAGGATGTATAAATTAGAAGTTAAGGAACCCGTTAGAACATGCCTCTTCCATTAGCTGTAATACACTGGAGAAAGGAACAGAAGCTCCGCTTCTTGTAAATCAGGTGCGGCCCTCAGGCTCTGGGAAAGTTCCCAGTGTGGGCTGGGAAGTTCCCAGTGTGGGCTTGCAAGTTTAGACATTCTCTTGGCACAAAACCACTGAGCAGTAAAGAGGTATCCACTTAAGTGAGTAACTGGGCAGGAATCACTTGAAGGACTTCTTTAAGCAAAGCCCAGCCACACTTAAAAGTGAGGACCTGTGGCTACCAGCCATGGCTAGTCACCCACCACCTAACACCAGCTACGAGAGTTCACCTTCCCGGGCAGGCACAATGCCCCAGTTTATTTTATCCTTCACTTAGGGCCACCGTTACCTTGCCATGGCCCTAAGCAAACTATCCTTGGCGGGCAACAATAAACAACTCCAGACGGAGAAATAACAAACTATTCCAACACACTTTTCAAAGGAGGAAAAAAAAAAAAACCCAGGTATTTTCTGTATTTGTTCTTTGTGGGCAGTTGGGAAAAAAAATAAATCTTCCAAATACTAATACCAGATGATTTCTTGCCAGGACCATGATGAATGGTGTTAAGAATGCAAGTTTCCGGCAGAGAGAATGTGACGCATCACTGAGTCAAAGGCAGGACCAGCCCAGGCTAAAAATCTTTGTCAGAACTGGGTTATGCTTTCACTGTCAGAATTTTAAAATGAGGGCAATGGTGAAGGTTCATCAGTGAGTCATTTTCCCACATGCTATGCTCACTTCTCAACACGATCGGTAGACTAGGTTCCCAAAGACTTTCCTTAGGACTGTGAGCTGTTGCCAGCACTGCGGAGAGCGGTGTCTGACATCCTATACTGGAAACACTACCCACCCATCCCCCTTACATAACTCAGAGAATTTAAGATTTCCCAAAATAGTAACAATAGTAGGTATTGTGGACAAGAAAGGGGAAATGAAAAGGAACACTTCAACTACACTATATGCATTCTTCTTCTCTATAACTGTTTTATGAGCTGAAACTTGTCTGTGCTATGGGGCTTGCGGAGAATCCTGACCGAGGAATTCTTGTCTGTGTGTGTACGTGCCATACACATTCTCTCTCCTCCCCCATCTCTTTCTCCCTGGGTTTTAAGGGCAGCAGGGTCACCGCTACCTGCTTTTTCTTCCCTCTTCTTCCCAGGGAAGCCTTAGGAAATAGCAGGAACTCTGGGGCAGGCAGCCCTGGCTTTCCTGTGCCTTCCTAGGAAGTAACACCACCCTCCAGAACAAAAGGGATTGTCCATAGGCAATGGCAAGAATGGGTGCTGAACTGCAGAGGTTGGGGTCTCAGGGCTAGAGATGTTTCCACGAACAAGAGGAGGAAAAGGGGCGGGTAGGGTCGGGGTGGAGGAGACAGCAGTGCACAGAACCAGCAGCATCCTTCCCTTCCTCTCAGAAACCAAGCCTTGAGTGGGGTCATCTTTCAGGGCAGTAGGGATACCTGAAAAGTACAGGGAAAGGGATCAACTACCTTGTTTTGTGCCCTGCCCTCTGCTAGATAATTTAACAAAATTTAAAAACAAAAGTAAACTTTAGGGAGCTTCTAGGGCAAAATAACCTCAGCCTCAAACAACTTCCTTCATACTACTGGTTTTTGAAATAGAACTTTTCAGGATACAAAAACTTTCATTCCTCAAAATAAATAGTTGTAATAAGCAAGCACTGATATAAATCAGAGGTTAGCAAACTTTTTCAATTAAAGGCCACATACTAAGTATTTTAGGCCAAGAAGTCATAAAAGGTCATTTACACAGTACTTAAATAACAAAAGAAAACTTCCCACAAATTTGACAAAATTCAGAACATAATAATAATGGTACAATTATTTGTAATACAAGCCTCCTAATGTGAAGAATGACATTCTGTTTGGGGGGTGACAACTTGCTTAACTGGGGCTCAAAGTTAGTGTTCTCTATCATCAAAATCAATTGCAAATGTTAATCTGTTAATACTAATCTGTAATGCAATTTTACATTATTTCACCTATGAAATGTTTTTTCACACAATAGGTAATGCCAAATACTGATATCCATGAGCATGATTTGAATTAAGCATATTCATCATTTGCATAGCATTTAAGAAATTCTGTTATGCTTCTTTTGACATTTATTTTGGTAGTTGCTTTCCTATGATTTGCACATCGTGTAACAGTGCTTAATCTGCTGATGGAGACCTGTAATATATTCTTTGAGCACATAGTGTCATCACATCATAAACACAATGCTTTGCCATCTCATCAATGACAAAATAATCCACACTCTACTGAGCCTTTAAAGCATGACATTAAGAGTCTGCTTTTCCCTTCTTTCTTTGTTCTAACATCAAGGATATACACCAATAAGAAATAAAATGTCACTGTCAGGCGATACACATGGTAGTTGAAACAGTCGAGTTCTACCTGCATCAGTGTGATTCCATCAAGAATCAGTGAAAGCAGCTCTATAAAGCTCGGTAACAACTGGACTTTGCTGTGGTAGTAAGATACAGGGTGTAGACAAACGAGCATGAGCATGGCTGCATTCCAATAAAACTTTACTTTTGGAGAAGATTATGAAATTTTGAGTTTTATAAATTCACACTATGCATCACAAAATCTTCTGATCTGTTTCAATCATTTTAAAATGTAAAAGGATTCTTACTCATGACCTGTACAAAACCAGGTAGCTGGCTGCTGTTTGTTTGCCAACCCCGATCTGCATGAGATCTGGATCCATAGCATGGCTATGTCATTGTCAGCCTCTCACCCTTTCCATCTGAGGAAGGTGAACCAAAAGCAGAATGCCCTGGACCCATGAAGGAGAGGTGATGGCAACAGAGTATGTATCCTTGATGTCAAAACAAGGAAAGAAGAGCAGACTCTGCAAAATCTCAAACTCTTCACAGCTCTTAACGACTACCAGACTGATGGATGAGATTAGCAAATTTGCAGGATACCAGGTCAGCAAATACAAGTCAAATGTATTTCCATATGTTACAGCAAATCATTGAAAAATTTTATTTAAAACTATTCCATTCACATAGAAGTGAAAAGCATACAATATTTAGGACACTGAATAAAAGATATCTTAAAACATCTATACTGAAAACTAGAAAGCATAAATAAATGTAGAGGCATACCATATTCATGAATTGGAAGAATGAATATTGTTAGGGTGTCAGTTATTCCAAATTGATCTATGCTAGCAGTTTTCAAAGTCTTTGTCCTCAGGACGCTTGATACTCTTTAAAAAATAAGTGAGGATCCTCAAAAAGTTTTAATTTATGTGGGTTATATCAATCAAATTTTACCATAAACGTACTAAATGAAAACATTAATTCATTACATTAATAAACTCATTAAATGCTAAATTTTTATTAAAATTAATTTCTAAAATAAGAAAATTTAGTGAAAATATTTGCATTATTTTACATCTCTGCAAATCTTTTTAATTTTTAGCATAATGGATGACAGCTGGATTTTCCTATCTGCATCTACATCCAATCTATACACAATCACACATTCTGTGGGCTCTGGAAAGGTTTTTTTGACATAGTTTTTCAAAAATCTTTATTACTTATATTATTTTCAAGTATACAGTACAATGGTTAGACATTTATACAATTTATAAAGTGATCCCCCGATTACTCTGATACTACACTACACGCAGCCAAAACAACAACGTTGACCATATTCCCTATGTTGTACTCTGCAACCCCATGAGATATCATCTCACACCTGTCAAAATAGTTATCATGAATAAATCAAAAAACAAGTGTCAGCGAGGATGTGAAGGAAATGGAGCCCTCGCACAGTGTTGGTGGGACTGCAAATTGGTGCAGTCACTACAGGAAACAGTTTGAAGTTACCTCAAAAAAATTTAAAATAGAACTACCTTTGACCTAACAACTGCACTTCTGTGTATTTATCCAAAAAAACTAAACACTAATTCATAAAGATATATGCACCCCTATGTTCACTGCAGCGCTATTCACATAGAGCCAAGATATGAAAGCAACCTAAAGTGCCCATCGATAGATGACTAGACAAAGAAGTGGTACATATATACAATGGAATATTATTGAGCCATTAAAAGTGAAATCTTATCATTTGCAATGATATGGATGGACCTAGAGGGTATTAAGCCGAGTGAAATAAGCCAGAGAACAATAAATACCATATCTTTTCACTTATATGTGGAATCTAAAGAACAAAAGAAACAAACTAAACAAAAAAGACTCACGGATACAGAGAACAAACTGGTGACTGCCAGAGAGGAGGATGGGGGAGGGGGCTGGGTGAAAAAGGTGAAGGGATGAAGTACAAATTAGTAGTTACAAAACAGTCATAGGATGTAGAATGTGGAAAATTCTATTATACACTCCCTGAGAGAATGAGAGTGCGAAAACAAATAATGCTTTAGTATTATTATGAAAATAGTTTTGTTCTGGTAAACCCCAGTTTCCAGATTCAAGGCATGGAAATTGTAATCCCATCAGGTTTTATTAAAAAATAGAAAGAAATAAAATATGACAAACTGGTTCTATAATTTATATAGAAATACGAAGGGCCTATAAATATCGAAAAAGCAGTTCTGAAAGTGGACAGAAGTGGAAGACTGATACAACTTGAAGACTCACTTTTGAAATTTTAGTATTCAAGGCAGTGTTGTTCTAGCATGAGAATCAACAAATAGATCAACAGAATAGACTAGAAATTAACTACCAAATAGATTTACACAGATATAGTCAACTGATTTTTTACAAAAGCTGCCAAAGCACTTTAATGAGGAAAAGAAACTTCAAAAGATGATGCTGGAACAACTGGATATAAGTATATAAAAATAAATAATAAAAAATACATTTTAAAAATCCTGTAGCCTTACTTCACTCTACACACAACTAAAAGTTAATTATAGTAATTATAGACCTAAATGTAAAAGTTAAAACTATAAAGGTAACTATAAAGGTTCTAGAAGAAATCATAGGAAAATATCTTCGTAATTTGAGGATAAAGACTTCTTTAACAGCAGCACACAGAAGTCAAGCCTTTAAAAAAAGATAAATTAGACTTCATGAGAATTGAAAACGTATGCTCATTAAAAGACACTGTTAAGAAAATTAATAGACCAGCCACAGACTGAGGGAGAAAATGTATGTATGTGTGTGTGTCCAGATGAAAAACTCAATAAAAGGGCAAAAGATTGAATCAACATTTCACAAAGGAAAATACACAGATGGCAAATGGCTTTTAATGTACACATCGGCCATCAATAGTCTTCAAAGAAATACAAATTTAAAACACAGTCAGATATCACCATATACTTAGAAGAAAGATTAACATTAAAAAGACTGACCATACCATACATTGGTGCAAATATGGGGCATCCAAAACTCTTATCCACTCCTAGTGGGAGAGTAAAATAGTAAAACCGCTTTGGAAAAAGGTCTGATGGTTTCTCATAAAACTGACTATAAGTCCACTTTACAATGCAGAAATTCCACTCCTAGGTATTTACCCAAAAGAAACGAAAGCATACATCCACACATCCACAAAAAGACTCAAACAAGAATGTTCATAGCAGCTCTATCCATAATAGCCCCAAACTAGAAACCCAGATATTCATCAACAGAGGAATGGATAAACAAACTTTGATATGTTTATATAATGGAATACCACTCAACAGTGAAAAGGAATGAACTACTTATTCAGAGGACAATATGAATGAATTTTTTCAAAACTGTGGTCAGTAAAAGAAGCCACAAAAATAGAATAGAGAAAATGAATCTGTAGTGAAAGGATCAGAACAGTGGTTGTCTATGGGGTAAAGGTAGGACTGAGTGAGGAAAGGCATGAAAGAACTCAGGAAACGTGTGTACATTACTCAAAATTCAAAGGGTGCACGGAATAACTGTGCATTTCATTACATGTAAGTTTTGCACACAAACAGACTATAAACAAATATTGACCTCTAGGTAATGGCACACAAGCTAAAGTATTTACAGGTAAAATGTACTGGTAATGTTTGCATCTTAGTCTGAAAAGTATCAAGAAACCAGAATGGACTGATGGGTGAATGCTGTAGTTCCAAGGTTAAAAAAAAAATATATATATATATATATATATATATATATATATATATATATATATATATATATGTATGTATGTTAGGAAAATGAAATCTTTAATAAATACAGAGTAAATTATATTCCACAAGTACTTTTATCACCTCATCCCTAATTATCCCCCAAAGTGAAAGAAACATGCATTTCCCCCATCTCAGAACCAGTCAGTTATAACATCCTCGTCACTGTTATCATAATGTGATATGACATGATCAAGTCCATGGCTACAATTAGGTTTCAGTTTTCATTTGCTCAACTGTCTACAAGATTTCAGAAAAGATTTTATAAAAAGTAACTTTTAATTTTTAAAAATCCACCAAACAAGAAAATTCCAATAGCTGTAAAACATGAGTTTAAAAAAAATGTAAACACTGAACTTTTTTAAATTTGAAAATCGGAAGCCTGATTCCCTAATTTCCTTTGAATATAAAGAGTCTTCTCTCTCTGATTACTAAGCTATTAACGACCACAAATATTCAATTTTAGCCATCAGAAATGCACTTGTTTCCACAAAAAAATGTCTGAATTTCAAGTTCAGTGCAACCAATGGTATTTAAAAGTTTCTTCCCCTCCCACCCTCCCTAGCCCCTCCTACATCTCTTTTTCTCTTTTCCCTTTCTTCCTCCTCGCCCTCGTCCCCTCCCACACCTCAAGGTGACTTAGCACAGCCCAAATTAAAATATAAACCTTAATGGCAAAAGAATTGTGCCAGTATACTTTGGGCTTAAATTATTCCCCAAAATAATCAAGAGCGACACATTACGAAACTCCAAAGAAACCTATCCTGAATGCAAATAATCCTACAGATGTTAGAATTAAACACCTTGGGTGTTCTAGGACTCCAGTAAGTTTAAAAAGAGTTAAAATTGAAAGGAAAGAGATCATCCTCACTTAGCCTTCCCATTTATTTACTCTCAATCCATTCCTAACACAATTTTAGAATCAATAAGTCTCATCCCATCATGCACTGGCAGTGTGTAAACTAACTTAAATAATCCCTGGTTTTAGCACTTGAACGGTAGAAGGGTAAAGTATGTGGAAGTGAAATGGATTCTGCAGTTTAAAAATAGGACTATGTGCACAGGCCAAAGTCAGCTTGCCAGGGAGGAGCTATGAAGAATTTCTGACATGGCCTGAACCAACAACATCTAGAAGAACTTTGATCTCTAACTCCAACCTTCTCTCGCCTATTTTCTTTCTTTCGCCTTTTAAGAACTGAGCGAGATGGCCAGTCTGCCTGCCAGACGTCCAGAAATAGCCTGTCTTCATATTTGCCTTCAATGCATCTGATGGCTAGAAGGCATTTCTCCGTTTCTCAAGGATATGTCTGATTTAGTCTCAGAAATTCACGCCGTTTCCCTTTTTCTCAAAAAGCTTTGATGCTCAAAGCTTATCGCACCGAAGTTAGTTCCAGGAGCCCACTGATTATAGGCTGAATGGAAAACACTCTCTCTCCTGTGCAATCATCTTCCGACTTCCTCAGGTAACATATTTGGGATATGCACATGTATTGACCCGTAAATGAATATATCCCCCCGACTTCCTGACCACAAGCCTCTCGAATCCAGAGGCGAAGAGTGTGTGTCTGGCTAAGCGGCTTTCGTCTTATAGAGATTCTCTGTTTTGGATTTTGCAGTTCACCCATTACACTGAGCACCCTGGTCCTAAGCAAGTCTGAACCAAAAAAGGAGTCCCTTCAAGGTGTTTGAAATTAGATCCTAAGGCTTGCTTGAAGTTTCCATGTTCATTCTTTTGATTTATGGGTCTCATTACTGGGGAAGGCTGAAATAGCCCTCTTCTTTCTCTCGGCGAGTGGCTTCAACGCACTGTAAGCTTGGGTACTCATGTACATTAAAACGAATTTAAATCACCATCTTAAGCACCAGTGTGCTCAACAAACCAGAAAAGACCCTGGAATTCAAAATATATGGTCACATTTTCTACTTAATAGGACACAAACTGGCAAATCCATCAACCTAATGGTATAGCTTTTTATGAGCACAGGCAAAACACTCTTAAATGTTGTACTACCTAATGCTGCCTTTTCAAGATGAAACACATCATCCTTCTGCTCCTGGACGACAAACTTAATTTCATGATAATCGCTTATATGGATAGCTCCAAGTGGCAATAAGCGTGTCTGACCGTGAAAATAAGATACACGCCAGTTAGATCCGTATAAACCACAGGTAAAATTAACAAATGACACCACACGTTGTCCACCTTGTCCTTGCAGCATTGTCATTTCAATGCACGTGTGTCACGTTGCTTTACGAGCTTAAAAGGAAATGCTCTTTTCGCCTGCTGCATTTACACTAGGTAGGCATTCTCAAACAAAATAAAAATAGGAGCAATTGACCTAGTACCAGTTAAACCGAATTTCTGGACTCAAAAAGTTGAACCAAATAACTTGAGATGCTGCTTTTCTGTGCTTAATGTGCCATTAATACGAACCATCAAATTGAAATGCAAACACAAAAAATGCAAAAAAAAAAAAGATCTTTTTGCCTATTTTTCATTACATAGTAACTATGTTCCATATCTGGAAAATAGTCCAGAATATTCATTTTTGAAAAAGAGAAAGAGAAGAAAAAAAGACAGGAAGATCAACTGCTTGATTCAACGGGAAGATCTAGGCTTAGAAAGCCATTCGAGTTTAGCTTCAGTCCTCGCTTTATTTTGGCAAATCACTTAAAACTTAGGAAGCTTTAGTGTCTCATCTATACAATAAACGAGGTAGAGTAGTTGACTTCTAATTTCCTCTAAGAATCTATAATTGATGGTCTTTTGCAGAAATAGGTCTCTTTGAAATAGCTTTTAATGCTAAATATAATTCCACTACTAAATGCTTATGACTTTCATAAATATTGGCGTTTCTATATATTTCCTTATATTTATTATCAGTCTACAAAAACTTGAGAAAAACCATAAAACGCTTCTTGCTTAAGTTACCACTTTGAAACAGTGGAGAAGTCCCAATTTATCCAATTACTTGGAAACCAAAGACAGAGCATCCCCAGGGTTCTTACTCTTTACCCAGGAGTCAACCTGAAAGAGCTCCCAATGGCATAAGGTGAGATACAATGATCATATAACCCAAAGAATAAACTAAAAGAGGCCTACATAATGTAAGTGACAATAAATCAGTAGAGAAGGACAAATCCTTACAGAAGAATTCCAAATAATGTATGAAGATGTGTCCCCCTCCCCCTCCGGAAGCAGAGCTTAATTCCCTTCTGAGTATGACTGGTATTTAGTGATTTTCATCCAAAAAATAAGAGTACAGGATGAGAAAATAGTAATTTTACAGTGGAGAAATCTAGCAGACACCTCTTAACAAAGTGGTCAAGATAAATGTCAGTAGGGATAAATCGTGTGCCTATCATACCCCCTCCTCTGAGGTGATGGGAAAGGAACTTCACCCATGCAGGATTCTTCTCCAAAATCCATAATCCAAGTCTAAGCATAAGAAAGCATCGATACACCCACACTGAGGCATCGTGCCAAATACTCCCAAAAGTGTCAACGGAAGACTGAAGCACTGTCAGATTATGCGATTAAGGAAACATAACAATTAAGTGTAAAGTGACATCCTAGACTGGATATCTGGTGAGATCAGAATAAAATCTATGGTTTATAAGCACTATGCCAATGTTAATTTCTTAGTTTTGACAAAGGTACCGTGGCTATGTGAAATGTTAAAACTGGGAGGAACCAGGGGAAAGGTATGGAGACTCCCTGCGTTAACTTTGCCACTTTTCTGTAAATCTAAAGTTCTTCCAAATAAAGCTTATGAATAATAAATCAAAATGTTTTTATAAATATTTAGAGTCAAGTGTATTGCATGGTGACTCAGATAGCATATGAACTCACTAAATTAAAATATGCCAATTATTCAAGGAAGTTTGAAATATGTTGAATAAAATAAATATTTTAGCACCTTTTCTTCCTAAAAGAAAATGAGGTTTATTCGTCATTTTGAAGTACTGTCTCATGTAATTCATGAATCTGTGGAATTATAAGAAAATCCATTTTTCATAAAAGAAAACTCGCCCCAATGTAAGAGGTATGTACTAGGTACCTGGGCTTCTCCACCTGTAACTCCAGGCCCAAACTATAAAGCACCGAGAAAGGAATGCAGAAGACAACAGTCAAGTCAATGATCTCGTGGGGAATGTATCTCCCTCAAAGTCAAGCAAGGGAGAACACTATGAACTAGAATTTGGGATTTCGACACAAGAAGTCCGGCATCTGTTCCTTGGTCAGATGTCTGCTTAGGTGGTGCTCTGAGTGACCCTGACCCCTACCTCTGAGCCCGTCTGCGCCGGGGAGGGAAGTGGGGTGACCTGGCAGAACCAAGATGGGAGCTGTAAGAACAGCCTGCACTTCCATCATCTGTAGGGCAAAGAAGAGTGGCCTTCCAGCAGACATCACAGATAGGTACTGGGGCAGTGACAACCTCCTGTTTCCCACAGTGTTTTCTTCTTCCTGGACACATAGAGGGATGACATTTCCCAGCCTGCCTTGCTATCTTGTAAATATAAACTACACACTAGTTTTAAAGATTTAGCACGAAAAAAAAAAAAAACAATATAAAATATCTCATTAATGTTTTATTGAGTACATGATAAAGTACTGTTTTAGATATATGGAGTTAACCTATATTGAACAATTTCATCTATTTCTTATTTTTATTATGGCTACTAGAAAACTTAAAATTACATATGCGGCTCATATTATATTTCTATTGGACAGTGCTGTTCTAAAGACAGACTTCATGATCAAAACGCCATCTCTGCTACCAGAGATGGAAACCATAACAGGCCAGGCAGGCAGACCTCTGCAAGGCACTTCTACCCTCTGGGCTGCCAGGTTCTTGCCACCAGGTGCAGTCCTGCCTCCTCCAGGAGAGCCACACCCCAGCCCCGGCAGTGGTTCCCCCACTACCGGATGAGCAGGGGCCCCTGATCCACGGGGGCTGCTGCTCTCTCTCCTGCTTCTTCCTCCTCCTTCATCACTGCTGCCAATATTCAGTGTTGAAAAGGCTACAAGGTCCCTGAAACATGCCCCAATCCCTCAGAAACTAGGATGACTGTCTAAGAAAGATGTGATGGCCTCCGCCTTCCATGAGCACGTGGCATATCAGAAACGTGAAACACACTTTAGCCCAACCCAATATAAGCACAGTTATAAGTTATATACATGTTCTATTGTATGGATCTGAACATTATAAGACATACTCGGAAACAGAACTTTAGAAGGCTGAGATAAAGGTGAAATTAAGAACTTTAAAAATAACTTTGCTTTCTTGATCTTTTTCGTTCTCACTGAAAACATTTTTCAGTGACAGCATCATAACGATGTGCATCATTATTTTTTTAATCTTGGTTCACACTGTGATAGGGCAATTCAAAGGTCCCATTCTAAGCTCAGTGTATTTCAAGATTTTAGCTTGAGAGACAGAGAGAAAGAGAGAGACCTGACAATGACAGATCCACATAGACGAAATGTAATTACAAAGTCATGTCTCATATACTAATTACTCAAAGGCTTTCTTTTTTTTTATTAAAATTAGTCACTTTCCATTTTCCCTGTCAGTCAGTTGGTCTTGCAAACTAACTGGAGGATATTACATTCTGACAACATTTTGTATTGGATCACGAACCCTTCCTTTGGAAGATTTCAGTTTAGTTTGCGTCCCAGACTTTTCAGGATGCAGATATGAGTATTTACCTACAGCACACGACTACCATTTTCAGCAACGAACATCACATAACAACGTATCTCCACACACTCCTTTTACAGATGTGCTCTCTGTAGCGTAAGATTATTAAAAGAAAATGGTTACTTTCTTATTAAGATATCGCCTCGACTTTTAAAGATAATGTATCTTACCTTTTTAAATATCTGCAGGGCAACCATACCATAGCCACATATCATGGAGAAAGCCAGCGATTTTGAAACGCCTGTCTTTGCAGGAAAAATTCTTAATCCACGTTCCCCAATTCATCATTAAGTCATTTGCTCCAGATAGCAAACGCTTATAAGGGTCACTCCCCATGTCATATGGGGCCAGATTTTTGGGCTATTTAAGATAAGATAATCTGTCTATCTATGAAGTTGGGTAGAACTAACTCTCTACCAACAGAGTCAGCCAACTGCACACTTTCGAGTTCCCACTTTTAGAAGGAAGTGAATAAAAGCAAAATGTCTACTATTTTTTTTTTCTTGCATCCCCAGTGGAATGTCCTACACAGGTCTAGGGTGTGAGTGACTGACTCTGAAAGTGTTCCCGGAGACATCGATGCGCCAGGTCAACACCTTACCTGTTACAACCACTTCTAACCCACTTACTTGTCTCTGCTACCGGTGGTGGAAGGCGACAACACTGGCCTCCTCCGGGAGAGGCCTGGGGGTCTGTACTGTGCTCCCAGAATTCTCGTGTGGTTCTGGTTCTGTCTTTCCGGCCAGAACATGGCTGTCCTCTCAGGAATAAGTTCGATTATGGTAATACACCTAAATAAATGCTCTTACTCTCTTTCTGTCGAGACCAGCTGCTACTAGAAATCTCAGCTGCTTCTGAATTGCCGATGGCTTTACGGTTCTCTTTACAATGGATCTCTGAATCTACCGCTCCAAAATGGTGCCAGGTCACACCACCACTAAGGCTCTTCACTTATTTTTTTTTTTTTTTAACTATAAGGGAGGAATCCTGAATGGTGTTTTCCTTTAACAGCTCTATTTAGGAAGAGGTCCAAGAGATTTTAAAACATTGTAAAGTCTTCCAAAAAAATGAAGCCTAAATCTGCACTGTGAACGCACAGTCTGTGAAGTCAGTGGGCTCATGTGACCCTCGGTCCCTTGCCTTCTCTACAACACACCTGGCCCTCCGTCTCCAGACTTTCCAAAGTATCATTTCTCAGGTGTTGCATTCTCAACCTCACTTGGTCTATTCCCCTAACAGAAAGACTCCATGCAAGGCATGCTCGGCCCGACTTCTGCTTAAACTTCCTCCCCTGAGCAACTGTTCCAGATTTCCTCCCCAAAAACATGCCATTTCTTCCCCGTCCATCCTAACAACTACTACCCAGCACCCATCCACAACTAAAACCCGCCATGCCAGCCCGAACTGCCTTCTCCTTCGACCACTCTCTCTTAGACTTCGGGCTCTACTTGTAGGGCCCTTGTCTTCTCAAAGAGATCATATTTTACCCTATTTTGTCTTCTCCAATGTACAGCATGTTACAGTACATAAATCAGACCCACTCTATAAGCTGGGTTAATTTTTTATCAGACACAATATAGATTTGTTACAATAATTATAGCTACATAATTCAGAAACACACATTATCTGGGTACTTCTTTTAATAAGTGAAACAAAGTTTTTTTTTTCTCAGCCAATTGTTAATTATGTCAGGAAGAGGATCAAAGTTGCTTATACAAGAGCTGAAAAGACTCTGGGTTCAATCCCACTACTTTAATGTATACCTAATTTCATCTGACACAGGACTTCCTGCCGTAATGTTTTCAAGCTGAAACACAGGATGTTTGCTATGCCATCACTATAGTCAATTTGCTGAGCACACTCTGTAGAGCAGAGGTTCATAGCGATTCAGGGATTGTAGGTAACTTTGAGGCTGATGAGAGCTGTGTAACCGTTCCCATACAAATATTCATATATACGAAAGTGTGTAGACAATGCCAGGGGGTGGGCTTCGAACCCCAGCACAAGAAGCCTGGCTGGTTTTTCCAATGTCACCGGGCCTACAAGTCAGGTGACAGGAAGGGGGTATGTTAGCCTACAGAGATTTCCTCCCAGAAGTTTTCACATAAGCCAAATATTTTGTCCTCAAAAAAAAAAAACAAAAAACTATTACTGTACCAATATAGATGTTGAAAATACAGACACATTGTCAAGATCTAGGCATAGGTTAAGGCATTCTTACCCTTCCTAGAAGGATTCAATATCTGCTTAGATTACTCTAGGGTTACAAATAATTTGACCTCACCACCCAGTGATAGGAACCACCCACTGCTCTTGCCTCATCCAATTCTGGGCTGAAAGGGATGGATACTTAACAGCATTCTTGTTGTTGTGCAATTGCTTTTCTCATCAGGGTAAACCATCCTTCTGGCATTTCTAACCCTTCTAGCTTCCAATGGCAACCAAAAAAATCCCTGTTTTCCTTTTTAGACTGAAGATCAAAGTCCCTCCTGTGCTTTCTGGCTGTCCTCTCTCTCTCTCTCCCTTTCTCTGTCCTGTTTCAAAACCACATTGAGGAAAAGCACATCCTCACCTCTCCTGCCCCAGTCGGAATCAAAGTCCATTTTAGTTTTCCTTGGCAAACACTTCTGGAGCATCTTCTTTGAAGCGCTTTATAAACTGTTTACATCAAATGCACTGAAAACCTAGTTAACACACCCCTGAAAAGGAAGTTCTGTTAAAAATCAGTCATATCGACAAGAAAGCCAACAGCCCAATTAAAAACATAGGCAAAAGATCCAAACAGACACATCAAAGAAAATATATCGATGGCAAGTAAGCATGTGAACAAATGCTCCACATTTTTGATCTTTAGGGAAATTCCCATTAAAACCGCAGTGAGCTACTACTACGCACACATTAGAAAGTCACAAAGGAAAACCGACAGTACCAAGTGTGGCTGAGGACGTGGAGCTCCCGGAAGTCTTGCACACTGCTGGTAGGAACGCAAACGTGGAGGGATTAGGTACAACCTGGCAATGACAAAATCAGTCTCAGGAACGTAAGAGTACGTGGAATACAGTCAATAATGTTGTAATAATTGAGTATGGTGCCGGACGGGTATTGGATTTATCAGGGTGACCGCTCAGTAAGTTGTAGAAACGTCTAACCCCTATGTTGTACACCTGAGGCTAATGATATCATATGTCAACTGTAATTGAAAATAAATTTATATACAATGGAATATTACCCGGCCATAAGAAGAGGTGAAAAAGTGCCATTTGCAACAACAGGGATGGACCTTGAAATAATCAAACTAAGCGAAATAAGGCAGACAAAAAACATTAAAAATCACATGATATCACATATGTGGGATATAAACTTAAAAGCAACAAATAAACGGGACAAACAACAGAGGCTCATAGACATGGACAATGAACTAGTAGTTACCAGAAGGGAGGGGGAAAATAAATATAAAATGTTAAAAAGGAATTAATTAATTTAATAAAGAAAATAATTATTTTTTAAAAAAGGGAATTCTGGTCCATACTACAACATGGATGAACCTTGAAGACATTACATTTGGGGAAATAAGCCAAATAGTATATGATTCTATCTACGTGAGGTACTTCGAGTAGTCAAACTCACAGAGACAGTACGCAGAATGGTGTCTGCCAGGACGTGGGGGTGGGGAGATGAGGAGTTATTGTGAATGGATATAGTTTGCTTTGCAAGATGAAAAGAGAGTTCTGGGGATGGATGGTGATGGCTGCACAACAATGTGAATATTCTTAAAACCACTGAAGTATGCACTTTAAAAAGTGGTTAAGATGTTAAGTTTTATGCTATGTGTATTTTACCACAATAAATGTTTTTTAAAAGAATACAAAATGGCATAGTCATTGTGGGAAACAGTTTGGCAGCTTCTTATAAAGCTAAACATATACTTACCAAATCACCCTCAGCCAGCTGACCTATTCCCTATTCAAACAGACCCAAATAGATGAACCCAGTACAAATTTCTATCATGCTATTTACCACATTACACTGTAATTGTGTGTTTATGTGTCTTCCATTAAACTGTGAATTTTTTTAAGGGGAATTCCCCTGTCTTATTTATCTGTGTATCCCCTGCTTATCCCTTAACATGAAGCTCAGCACACAGTGTGTTTGCAGAATAAATAATGATATTTAACTGGGCGCTCCATTCCAGACTAGGCACGGGAACACAGAAAATGGGAAAGATGTGGTCTATCTTCGGAGAGTTGTCTAGCTGAACAGGCTTGACCCAGAGGCAATGGTGAACAATAGACTGAATGACTGAGCTGTTGAAGTGATGTGAGGGTGAATAGCTCAAAATCGTTCTTTGGAGTCTGACAGGCTTGGGTTCAAGGTCTGACTCTTGCTTACTAGCTGTCACTTTGGCAGGTTACTTACCACTTCTGAAATTAATTTTCTGATCTATAAAGGTCGTTGGAAGGTACCAGAACAGCATCACCATTGTAAAACTGTTGAAATTCTTACATAGCAGATGGCAAAGAAATGCTGTCCTGAGTCCCCCCAAGTGCTCCTTCCCCCAGGCACCTCCCTAGACCTCCCTACAATTCAGCACTAAAGGAATAACTTCCGGGACAGCAGGTGACCTTGCCCCACAAGGCCCCTGACTCTGTTCTGCTTGCTTGTACCTGTGCTGTATAGTAATTAATAATGTGAACATCGCCCATTATGAGACAGCCCTGCAAAACCTGACATGTTATAAACATTGTGTATTCTCAATAAATGTTGGCTATTGTGGAAGTTCAGGGAGGCCCACAATTCAAGAGAGGATGTGACAGGAGGAGGCGAAGAGAACGCAAAGTGTGGCACTGCGAAAGAGCATGGGGCAGGGCGGGAGAAGTAACTGAGAGCCAGCAGACTGGCCAACAAGGCAAAGGAGGCACAGGCTGAGAGCAGCGAAGAACGGGGTTGAGCTAGTAACAGACGGGCCCATATACAGAGGGCCTTAAAATGAGCTCAGGTTTGAGGGAATGGGAAATGGTAAACCACTCTTCTTTCAACAACCAGAGCACCTGCTGTAAAACCTTTTCCAGTATCCTTACCACCATGAAACTATTCTGTGTACAAACATATACATGCCTTCCACTGAACTGCGGGTGCCTGAACAACAGGAAAAGGCTCTATTCAGCACGTGTTGTCGAGCAAGCTCTCTCTGAGGCTAGCGTTCCCAGTACCCACTGCTCCAAGCATCTGGGTTCCATCTTGAGAACCTCTTTGTGAATTCCTTCTGATACGGACTCCCTCCTGCCTGAAGACCCACACTCACTACTAATGACTCCTCCTATAATCAGTACTCATAATTACAAACCCAAAGCTTATTCTTCAAGTAATCCTTACCTAACTTATTCTGGGTCGAGATGAAATCTCTGGGAGTCTCTGTCCTGCACCCACCACACTGTCCCTTGCCAATCACTCCCAGACTCCAAAACCTGTCCCCATTAGACCTCTTGTGTGATCTCTCCTGGATTCCTACCCTGTACTCCAGGACTCCATGCCTAGTCTCCTTCCTCATCTTGTTTTCAATCCCACAGTGAGTCACAGACATGACTGACCTCTCCTATTGAAAACCTCCACTTTAAGCAACCATCATCAGCCTTGCCTTGCCCCAGAACCTGCCTTTCCAAACTCATTATCACCCAAAGTTTGACATTGACATATAAAATTGATGGCTATCAAATTCCAACTCAGATTCCTGAAAAAGAAACAATATGGGACCAAAAAAATGTAACTCCATCCACTCCTTCAATTTAAATTTAATTGCCTACGATTTTATTATAGCCCCCACAAACATAACATGTAATTTCTCAATGATTTAGACAACTCTGTGATTAGAACTGGTCAGCCAAAAATACACTTTATCTCAGTTTTGGTTAGAAAAGATATTTTCCTTGGTGTCCTGATATATTTGGCAACCTACAGGCTGCCAAGTTACAGGTGGTCATTGCAAGGGATGAGTCTAAAACAGCATTAAAGATTATAAATTTAGACCCAAGAAGAAGCACATTCAAAATAGATATAATATTATTACTGTTTATAGCTATATAGCCATACTAATTCAGGAGTATTAATGATCTTAAAAGTATCAACAGGGTTTCAGCTCTCTCATAACAGCAGTTACGTTTTTTCCTCTCAGATACTATTGGAAGAGGCGCG
This sequence comes from Eonycteris spelaea, assembly GCA_003508835.1. Taxonomy (NCBI): domain Eukaryota; kingdom Metazoa; phylum Chordata; class Mammalia; order Chiroptera; family Pteropodidae; genus Eonycteris; species Eonycteris spelaea. The sequence continues at coordinate 18,145,741 of PUFA01000014.1, read as the reverse complement.
ACAACGTGTCTGCCCTCGTCCTACCCTAAACTTACTCTTCCTCTCCTCCTCCCTGTGTAATAATGAAAGAACTTCAATTTTCTCTCAAATCCTCAAAGAGAAGAGTGGGATTACAACACACAAAGGCCAATTTAACCTCTGCATACACTCTAATCAGTACTTTCAAAGTACAATTTTGTGAGGGCTTAAAGAATGCCCAAATGACCTACTGAGGAAAATTAAGTAACAGGAGACAAGGTTTAACTACTAGGCTGAGGACAAAAAGACAAAGGACAGGAAACAGAGGCACAGCCAAGAGCACAGGTGTCCCAGTCAGGGTCCCAAGGGGAAGACGGGGAAAAGCTGCAGAGCATTCTACAGAGAACCCTTAGGCTCACTGGCCACTTGCTTGGATGAGCTCCCCAAAGGGGGGTTTTATGAGATGTCTCATGCTGTAAATGACGATGAAAAGAATGTCTGACCCTCTCCAAAGACCAAGAGGACAGTTATTCAACTGTGATACGAGCTCCTTGTAGCACAAGGAACTTTATGATTTACCTCCAAATACTAGGTTTCTAATTTCTCAGAACAAAAACTCTTTCAAATAAATTAAATAGGATCGCAACTTCTGGCAAAGTAGACGGCTAGATGTCCAGGAAAATTTGCTAGTATCAAACGACTACAAGTGCTGGACAGAATATTAAACTATGGTTCAGCTGGCAGGCGAGTAAGCGACCCTCTCTGAGGCCAGAAACAACCAAGGGACATAAACGCAGGGAAATGAGTTGGCACCAGAACAGGAATTTGCCCTGGAGGGGTATCTGCCATCTGCCATGTGCCTAGATGACAGGTTTGAATGTGCTGCATGGGGCACGAGGACAAAGCCTGGTAGCCGTACGAGGTAAAAGATCCCACGTAAGACCAAACAGCAATGTGTTTAGTAGGTAAACCAAAGAACAAGAGAGAGAATGTGAGGCTACATGCTTGCCGCGGGTTTGGGTGAACATGAAAAGTTACAGTAACGACAACAAGTATCATGTCAGGTGAGAATTCCTAATTATTAGTTTGCTTTGTGTAGGTCTGGCAAATACCGGAGTGACCCAAACAAGCAACTCCAAAATGTAGTTAAAAGTGAGCCTGAATGGGAAGTACCCACAAGAACTGGTTAAAAGCAAACACAAATGCCCTGTCTGAACACACCTTAAAACTAGATCTTCAGGAATTCTAGAGATAAAATTCCAGGGAATGTTTACTCACAATCAGAAGTCACGAAATGCCAAGAAAATAAGCCAGAATTGGCATGAAAATCAAACTGCAGTAACGGTCCAGTAACAACTGCCAATTAGACTGGGATTGTAAGATATAGACTATATGTGTATTTAGTATATATAAAGATGCTGAAAATATGAGTGTGTGATAAAAGACTATTAAATATAGACTAGAGAGATCTGAAAAAGAATCGAAAAATTTTTGAGATAAAAAATATTTGAAATGGGTAACCCAAAAGATGACAGCAGATATAAGAGAGCTCAATAGAGAATTAGTGAATTGGAAGAAATTGACCAGCACAGAGAGAGAGACAAGGAAAACTATGAAAGATTAAGAGTAGAAAATAGAATGAAAGGCGTAATAGTTGTCTAATGATACTTAAAATGAGAGAACGGGGAGAGGTAATAGTCAAAGGGGGGAAAAAATGACCAAGAACTTCCAGAAGTAAAACACACGAGTTTTCACATCATAATCTCAATAAATCCTAAGCAAGAAAAAATTTTTAATCCAAACAGAAGGACAATTACCTATAAAAGAACAAGAATTAAACCAATCAGCAGATTTGATCATCAGCTGATTTAACAATTAACGAAGTAATTCAGAAGACCATGGAAAAATGGCCTCAAAATGCTTAGCAAAAGTAACCACGAAGCTACAACTGCACACCCAGAAAAATCCAATGAAATAAAAAGACCCTCACCACAGGAATTTCTAAAAAAAAAGGCACTTTAAGAAAAGCTGTTCCAGGAAGAATGTCTAAAATGCAAGTAGGAACGCTGAACAAAGAAAACAGTAAATGTGTAGAAAGACCTAAAGAAGCATTAACAAAATAAAGCAGTGATATCATACCTGATTTGTAGGATTAAGATATTTTAATTGACATGTTGAAAAATAAAAGCACAAATCTCTGGAGGGATGATCAAAGTTTAAAATGACCTAGACCTTATATAATTTGGTAGAAGGGCAAAAATGATGAATACCTTTTGCCTTTCATTCAAATTACATATTTAAGGTAAATATCTGAAATAATCACTAAGAGAACAAAACTAGAGTATATATATAATCCAAAGAGTTTTTGTGAGAAGGGAAGACGGAATGAGGAGAGGGAAAAAAAACCTAATCAATCCACAAAGAAAACCAAAAGAATTTTTTAAATTACATACAAATAAAAAACACAAAATGACACAATAAAAATTAGATCACCCTATGTGGAAAACACCCAAATAGTTTTATAAACGAGTTCTACCAAACATCCAAGCTTATACAAATTTTTTCAAAAAAGGACCAAGATGGAACACTCCCCGGCTCATTCTATTAGGCTAACATCACCTTAATACCAAAATCATATCAAAACAGTGTGAGAAAGCAAAATTATACGCCAGCTCACTCATGAATACAGATGCAAACTGAAGGTGCTGAAAGATTTTTTTTTAAAGACACCATAGCCAAGTGAAGTTTATGATACAAATGCAAGGTTGTTCCAACATTAGCAAACTTTTTAATATAATTCCCATATTAAAGATAAAAGAAAACCATAAGATCAAACCAACAGATCAAAATGATCAAATTTAACATCTGTAATAGATACTCTTGGCAATTTAGCAATACAAGGGCTCTTCTTAACTTGATAAAGAGTATCTACAAAATTCCTACAGCAAATGTGGTACTCAATGATGAAGGGGCAACAGAAACCTCCTAAATAAGGAACCACTAAATAATGCCCACTATCACTACTTCTGTTTCACAATAACTGGAGGCCCCAGCCGATGCAATAAGGCACAAAAAAAAATGTAGACAAAAAGATTAGGGGGAAAAAATTTCTCATCATGATGATATAATTATCTCTAGAAATCCCAAAAGAATCAGATAATGCACCAGAATTAATGAATTGAGCAAAGCTGCAGTGTACATAAAATATGCAACCTCATTTCTATATGAAAGCATGTTTGAAAATGAAAGTTTAGAAAGAATTCCATTACAACAGCCACAAGGAATATTAGATCAATAGCTCTCACAAAAGATGTGTAAGATCTTCCTGAAGAAAATCATTACACTGTATTAGAAGACATTAAAGATCTAAATAAACAGAGGGACATAGTTACAGAAAAGAAGTCAATATCAAAAAAGATGCCTATTCATCTCAAACTTATATACTGATTCAATGCAATAACCAAAATTCCAGCCAGATTTTTTTTTTTTAAGTAACAAGTTGATTCTACAATTATAAGGAAATGCAGCTGAACAGCAAAAGAAAATTTGCCAACTGAGACATATTATGCAATTACAGTTCTTACATGCTGACTCAAGGATAGAAACCAATGTGACAGGATAATCTAGAAACAGATATACAAATATTTAGAAATTTGTATATGACAAATACAGTATCACAGTTCAGTGAAGGGGAATTAGTCAGTAGTCCTAAGGTAGTAAGTTATCCACACAGCAAAGAAATAAAATGACACCATAGTCAAATTCCAGGTGCATTAAACAAATGTGAAAGGAAAAGCCTAAAATTTGGGAAATTTCTTAGAGCAATGGCTAGGGAAGGATTTCTTAAACAAGATAACAATTTATAAAGGAAAACAATGATCAATTTACCCCTAGATGAGTAGCTTTAAAATTGACAAGCACTCACTGCAAAACAAACAAAAAAAGGCATTTCACATAGCAGAATGTGTTTCCAAAACAAACCTTTCACGATACAAATCTTACCCCTGATACAAGTGAAACACCATTTTTTTTATCCCATTCTATTAAAAACTCTTCAAAATATTTAACAAAAGATATATACGAAAATGCTCAACACAACACTGCTGAACAGCAAAACACTAGAAACCACCCAAATGTCCATCATCGGGAGGATGGATACATAAATTGTGGTATATTCATATAATGGTAGACTATGAAAAGGAAAAATAAATGAATCCTAGCTATAAAGCATCAGCATAATGGAGCGTTCTCAAAGCCCAGTCCGAGACCAGCACATTAACATCACCCGCAAGTCATTAACCACACAAACTCTCCTCCCCAGACCTCCCAAGTTAGAAACTGGGGTGGGGAGCCCAGCGGTGGAGTTTGGAAGGCCCCAGGGGAATGTGATAGACTCAGGTTTGAGAGCCACTGTTACGGATGAATGTCAACACCTGCCCAAGAAAACCTAGTCTCAGAATATAAAAAGATGATTTTACTTATTTAAAAGTCAAAAACTGGCTAACCAAAATAACAGAGTTGAAAAGTACCAAAAAAAAAAAAATAATAATAAATACAGTAAAGCTATGAAGAAAAGCAGGGAATGGTGTGGGAGAGAGAAAGGCAGGCAGAAGGGCCTCAAAGACAGGGAGAAAGGCCTCTAAGATAACACTAGTGTTTTATTTCTTCGTTAGGCAGCATACACAAGAACTTTAACTTTCCATTATTGTCCTTTAAACTATGTGTGTGTTGTAAATTATGTCTTTTTGTAAATGATACATTTTCTAAAAAAAGAGAAATGCGGAGCTTGAATTTTTAAATGTTGAGAACACATAAAAAATTATGAACACAAAACAGTGTAGCCCACAGGAACTTGTCTCTAACAAAAGGCCTAGGACAAACAATTGAGTACATAGCAGGTACTGGAAATTTGTAGACTACTAAGTGATTCATAGGCTTCTTTATTTGTTGTCCTCCCAAAGTTTTCACAATTCATAATGTAACTATCCAAGAAGAATTTTTTAATAAAGTGTGAACAAACAGTGCATAAAGTAATTTGGTGCTCACCTCACCATCACTCCCATCGTTAAGCTTAGTCTCTTTTCCGATGAAACCCAAACCCTGACAAAGCACACGTTATTGCCTGAGGGAAGATCACAGCTTTCAATTCGGGTCTGGAAATGTATTTTTCTTCTCTAATTTTTCAAAAGGACTTTCACGGAACTCTATTCAGTTTTAATTACCGGCATGTATCAGAGATATTGGGTTCAGTTCCAGACTACCATAATAAACAAGTATCGCAATAAAACAAGTCCTAATCTTTTTTGCTGGTGGAAGGTCTTGCCTTCAGTTTGTAATAAAAACAATACCTGTGAAGCACAATAAAGCTAATCCCAATAAAATGAGGTATGCCTATACTCACAACACCATATCAAGGTATCTGGCTCGTTAGAAGTGATTTTTTTTTTTTAATGAAAGCAAAAACAAGGATTATATACATAGTATGACTGTACAACAAAACCTCTTACAGAACCATACAAGGACTGCCTTAAGACATTCATTTGTTTCTAATGTATTTCCTCCACTAGAGAGATGTATTGCTAAGATCACGAGAGGTGAAGCGTTGCTCATATGAGTTAATCCCTGCCCATCTGAAACAAGGGGAATCAAAAGGCCGGCTTCAGTACCCGAAGAAGCAATTCTTCACAAAAGCAAAGGAGGTGGTTCAAGGTTGCACTGCCAAGAAATGACATATTCCAGTGGATCTGAACCACCCTCTTCAAATTTTGGCATTCTATGGTAGAAAAATAAAACTGAAGTTCATTGAAAAGCAAAGCTTGCCACCTGCTGCCCAATGGCATAATCGTGAAAGTTCAAATTGCACGCACTTTCTTACTTAAACTCTTTTATGAACTGAGAGGTATAAACGTTTGCATTTTCTGTATTTTTTCATTAGCCCTCACCAGCTAGTTTTTTTTTTTTTAAGAGAGAATGTCAGCCCCGAAGTTTTTAACCAGGTGCCATTTCAAACCCTTTACACAATCAGCTATAACAAGTATGCCTAAAACAAAAACAAAAACAAAAAAACAAACAAAAAACCTTCCAAACTATTATACATGTTGTGTATATAATAAACAGACCGAGCTGCAGTTGTGTTTATTACAGTATCCAGACCAGGGAAGAATTCCTTTGAAACTGTGCCAGCATTGTCCTAGGCTTCCATGGCCTGTCATCATTCTAGATGATACGAAATTCTAAATCCACTTTCTGATCCATGCAGACTTTAAAAGCAAACGGTAACAGTTTAACTTCAGTTTATATTTATATTACAAAATTTTAAGTAGCAACCCAGCTAACCAAAAAGAAAAAACTAATTTCCAAGATGTCACCATTGCTTTGTCAGCTCTAAACATTTAAACTTTTAAATATCTTAATTATGTATATTGACAAGCACTGTCATAGGTTAAATATTTCTAGTATTCTTCCATTTGAATTTATTCTAAGAAAATCTGAGAAGTAAAAGCATTTTAGCCTTTTTTTCTTAAATAAAATACACTTTCAAGTTGTGCCTCATTCTTCTAAATCTGTAGATTTGTGTACCCATGCCATCATCCCCTCAAAAAGAAATACAAAACACTCTTAGGGGAAAAGTGAAACTTTGAATTTAGGGGAAAAAAATACCGTCTTAGAGAGAGTGGTCCTGAAAACCCATCACAAGCCAGATTAGGAGAGAGAAGGTGCAATGAATGACTCCATACATTCTCCTTTCGCCCAGAAGCTGGGCAGGCACGGAATTCCTAGAAGCTTTATGGGAAAGGGCCTCATCGCACCACATTGGTAAGTTCTGAGGCTCCTTTGAAGTAATAAAGCCGTAAAGGCTTTCGCCTGTGGAACTTGTCCATATGCAAAATAGCACCAATGCTAGTTGAAGTGTTTTCAGTTGTGGGGGAACTACTACTGTGAAGCAGATGATAAAAAATAATTCATTTTCAAGACAGATGGCACCATAATGTTGCACAATTTTCTAGTGTGTGTTTTTCCCTAAACACTAGAGGCAGCGTCTCCATACAAAAGGAAGTTAAGCCCAGCAGCCAGTTAGCTTTTAGATACTCTGTTCCTGGGAAAGATCACACGTACAAGTGCCCTTTTTTGCTGTGGTTGGCTTGCCCTTTTCTTCAAAAACTCTACAGGAGCTATTAATTCATGCACTATTGTGCAAAAAGTACCGGAAAGTATTTCTGACTCTGTGAAAGGCAATCCTATTATGACTCTCAAGTAGCATGTTACTGGACTGATTACATCTTAAATCAAAATTTTTCCTAGAAAACTTAGGGCTTCACAGCTAAATTAAACAAACATAAACAAAGTTTGAAGGAAAAGAGCATTATTTATTATTTAATATCACACACTAAATAATGCTATTTTTGTTTCAGATTTTAATTATGGGTAACACTTTTTGTTAAATTATAACTACTGAGAATACAATCCAACTAGAAAGCTATTGAGAGCCCATGCAGGTGGTTCTACTCTAGCCAAGGCTCATTTCCAGCTCATCAGTAAAGAGACATCACAAAAGATGTGGGATTTCAGTCACCAAACAGAGAAGGAATATAGGTGAGTTTAACCACTCCTAGAATAGCATGAAAACCACAGAAAAAGCACAGAGCTCCGTATTCAAGGGGCAGCAACAGCACGGAATGGTTATGGCAAAGGCTATAGAGCCAACAGAGGGAAGGTAAGCTAGAGTCTGGTGAACATCTGAAGAAGAAAACAAGACTTTGATTTTTCTACGGAGCATGATAAACTGTCCCCAAATATGTTTTCAAGAATGTTTGCTTGATCAACACAGAAGGAAACAGAATCTGGTTCTGATTATGAGTTGGTGAATTTGAATCCAGGAATAAGGTAGAATCGAGAAAGGGAAGCATTCAAAGCCAGCCCTCACCTTCCCCCACTCCTGAAGTGGATAAGATTATATATCATTTGATTTAACAAACCTAGAGAAGAGAGAGAATCATTAGACTACACATAACTCCTTGGCCTGGCTCCACAGGAACTATCTTCTTGTCTGGCAGTCTGCTTCCCTTCAGTTTTAAAGAAAACTAGCTTTCCTCTCAAGAAGTTACTGTGAGAGGCAGGTAGGCTACATGGCCAGCTCCTTCAGGCTTCCCTTTTTTTCTAACCTGCCCATCAACCACCTGACCTAGCTCTGCACAAGTAAGTCATATTTCTTCAGCGGCTATTAGAGGCATCTCTACATTTCTCACAGTCTCACTCAAAGATTCTCTCCCTGACTGTCAAGCCTTCCATAATCTGGATTTAGCCCCACCATCTCATTTCCTACTGTTCTCCAGTTCACCCTAAATAGATCAATCCCCCACCTGTCCTGTGGAAACAGGAAACATTCCACCATACCTTCCCCATCTTGTTATTTTCTGTACTTCAAGGCCAGCCTCTCCCTCACTTTTCCAAGTCCTCCAGACTCTACTAAGTGTTCCTTGACTCGAGTTCCCACCGATCACCCCATGCTTATTCTCCACTAGAATTTATAATAGGTACCAGTCAATTAGATACTTATCCTATATTATTAACTATTTTTTAGAGTCATGTTAGCTTGATCCCTTCAACTGGAGAGCCTAGAACAGTATCTGGCATATGTTTGGCACTCAATAAGTATTTGCTGACAGACTGAATGAATCAACTACAGTAAACTGAAATTTTGTGTTGTGGAGGTGAGGAGAATTGTGATTTTGCCTTTAAGATGGAGATCTGAGATTAGGCAACCAGTTAAAAATGCACTGAGAACTATTTAGGCTTGGAAGGGTATAGATGGTTCATAAAATTTATGCCTGTGTCAATCAAGAAGACTCTCACAGGACAGAAAATTCTGAAATAAATTACTCAAGGAATAATCAATGGATAATAGATTATATTCTTGTCCTCATGGGCAAGTGAGAATTTGCAAAAAAAAAAACAAAAAAAATCCAATTTAATGGAATATTACTCAGCCGTAAGAGATGAAATACTGCCATTGTGACATGGATGGACCTCCAGATAATCATGCTGAGCAAAATAACCCAGACAGAAAAAGTAGAAAATCACATATCACTTATATGTGGGATATAAACCTAAAAGCAACAAATGAACAAAACAAACAGAGACTCATGAACATGGACTATAGACTAGTGGTTAGCGGTAAAAGGGGTCAAATATAGGGGGGGAGGGGAGGGTGAAGTAGGTAAAGGGATCAAATATACGGTAGCTGAAGGAAACTGGACTTTGGGTGGTGAACACACAATAGAATATACAGATGTCAAATATAATGCACACCTGAAAATTATATATTGTAGTCACCAATGTTACCCCAATAAACTTAATTTAAAAAAATAAAATAAAAAAAATTTTAAATCCAATTTAAGAAGTTTCTTCTAAATTTGGGGATAAAAAAATTAAATACTAATAACATTCTTTGACTATGAATATCCCCTCCCTTGAGAAGTCTTGAAATATCTGACAAAAGATAACTTTCATATGGAAAGATCTCTTATAAATTTTTTTTAAAAATTATATAAGACCATATAACAGAAAATAAGATAAAGAATGTTAATAGATTATTCACATAAAAATACAAAGGGCTAATAAACTCTTGTGAGGTGAAAAAATGTTCAATCTCACTTAAAAAAATCTAAAAACAAAATGAAATAAGTCTGTGAGCAGTGTGATAAAATCACACTTCATAGGAATATCTAAAACCGCCAAGACTTAACAGACTATACTTTCTTTATCAAAGTCTTATTTGACAGTGATCACACCTACTCTGTCCAAAATATTAAGTATCTAATATACACCAGTCACTAACTAACATATTTACTTTCACATAAAAATCACCACATTAAATTAATACAAAACAACATGGCAACAAAGAAATTAATCAAGGAGATTGCAAAGTGTTTCCATCTTACATAAAATATTTCTAAAATGCACAGTGAATTTCCTAACCATTTAGATTTAGGGGTCACTTTTCAAGACAATAAAGCAAGTTGTGAAATGCTTGCCTAGTACAGGGAAATGGAATTTTCAGCATTTTTTTTTTTCTCCTTCAAAGGGCCTTAGTTAAGCCTGGAGATAAACAGGAGCGACAGGAATGGAAGAGGAACAGAAAGAAAAAAGTTTCGCAAAGGGAGGGTCGGGAGAAGAGCATGGTTGTTTGTGCCCAGGGAGTGAGAAATGGGAACTGGAGATGCTTCCTTTCAAATCTCTCTTCTCGGAGTAAAGCGCATCCTAATCTCAAAATGCCTATGTCATCTTCCTGTTTGAGTTAAGAACATCCTTCCTAGAAATATAATTAGGAAGGATTAGCTGCTGCATAAAGAGGCTTTGAACAAATTAAGAAAGAATGACATCTCACTTTCGGTTCTGTCCATCAAATCTCCAAATACCAGCACTTGGCAAAACACCAAACCAGGCAAAGAAATAAAAGGCAGCCCTTTGAAAGGACTAAAAGTGATGTCTGTATCCAAAAAAGCCCTAAAATGAGAATTTTAAAAAATAAATTCTGTATGTACGACGCACAATCCAGCTAATTTTCAAAGATATGGGAATCGTTTCTACATGAGTAACTTACTATAATGAAGTAATTGTCACATTTTCTTCATGAGAAGATATGTTTGGACAAAGTGAACCTTGACTATTTTAAAAACAAACAACTTTTTGTCCGACAACAGTGCTTTAACTTAAGAATTCATGAAACTAAAATTTTTCACTCCTCTATCCTTTTAATTTATAAAATTACTTCAAAATACTGTGCTTCAAAAATACCATGCAAATTTTTTTCCACTATTTTGCTAAAAAGAGACAATGCCACATAAAAGACAGCAAGGAGAACATGGAATAAGAGGTCAGGTTCAAGTCACAGCTCTGTTTCTGTGTGACTCTGGGCAAAGTAGTCACCCTCCTTAAGTTATAAAACTTTATGGTCCACGCTGGTTGAAAATTTTGGAAGATGAGAAAAAACCTAATACATGGTTGTTCTATTTTCCATAACATTCAAATCACTTTCAAACAAGACAAGTATGCAGATTAATTCTATTCAAAGATACTGATATTGATAAAATTGTTTTTTTGTTTTGGTAACAGCTAAGTCCATGAATCACATCACTCTAGAATCACGTGAACTCTAAGTGAAAAATAATTAAAGTTAGCCTGATGTCCCTGTTTGCTTTCTCTGAGCATTTTGCCAATTTTGCATCAAAGTTCAAATTATTAATATTTAATTAAATACTTATGCGAACTAAGAAGTTCAAGCTCATAAACTGGATTATTAGTGTCAGTGCTCAGAATTTGCCCAAGAGGCTGGCTGCCTGGGCTCTGCTGTCACTTTTTCATTTGTTACCGTGCCTCATGTCCATCACAGTCACTGTAGGAAGTGCAAGGAGCAACAAGATTGAGCACTGCAAGGTCAGGAAGGTAAGACCCAGAAAACTAAATGGAGTCTGATCATGAAAAAATCCTTATAACACTGAGACATCTACAGAAAGTGGCTCTGATCATCACACCTAGAGATACCACGGAGAATGGGGTGCCAGGGCTGAACTACTGTCCCGGGATGGTGAGTGGGGTAACTAACTCTTGCCTACTCTGATCAGTAGCTCCTTGAACTGGTCTCTTCTCATTACTTTGGGGAAACTGAGGCAGCCTGGAACACCGGTTATTGTCTGCATTCCTGCGTGGCCAGACTTGTGGATTCAGAGCCGTCATATGGTATCACCTTCATTTATTTATTCATTCCCCAAGTAAGCACTGTGCCAGGTAGAGTCAATCACACAAATTGAAGTGAATGCTGTGAAGGGAGGGAGTAGGGAAACATGGCACTAGGAGCATCCCTCAGGGAGTAACAGAGGTATCAGGGAATGCCTCCCCAGGAAACAGAGCTCAGTAGAAGGAGCAGGTGGTAAAGAGGTAAGAGGAGGATGTGCACAGAGATCAATGGAATGAGCAGGTGCCAAGTAGGGTGCAAGGGGGAGGGGTGCGGTGGAGGAGGGGTGAGGGTTAGGGACAGAAAATGTGCCAGGAAGGAGCTGGGCAGCGTTGAGGAGCTACCTGTGACACCGCAACCGGTTGTGACCTGCGTATGGCACCATCCAGGGGAGAGGGTACAGAAAGAGACCAGGCGATCTGATCCCCAGGGGTGGAAAACGAATCTTGACCCTCAGAGCACCGAGAAGCCAGTGGAGGCTCTTGTTCAGGGCAGGGCAAGATGAGGTACTGTGAAAACATCCCTTTAGTGCGGACACAGGTTTGAACTTAACCCTCTCATAACTTCATAAAGTCCAAGTGCTTGGGACGGAGAGGACAGCCAGAGCCTCCTGACCTCACTCAGAGGAAAAGTCCACCCACTCCAGTCCACGATTTCATTCCACCCGCCTGGTCACTCTCGTTCCTCTGGCTATCCTACACACACAGATAAACGTCTCCTCTGGCTATCCTACACACACAGATAAACGTCTCGTCTAAAAGTAGCAGTCCTGAACAAGAACAGATTTTTTTCTTGGATTAGCAAGTCAGGGTCTCTGTCCTCCGCTGTGTTAAAGCAGACATTCATTCCACAGCAGCACTTGCCTCCAGGACCATGAGATCAGCTGTTTCTGCTAGGTCCTCTCTAACACATTTGAGGAACAGATAAATGAGTGAAAAACAAACTTACCCTTGAGAACCTCAGTAAAAATATACGATCCCCCAAGCATATTTACCATGTAAATTATTTAAGTTTGCTTTGTATTTCCTATTTGTGCATATTGTATATAATTTGAGGTGTTCTTGTCACCTCCCTCACAGAGGACTCACAGCTTATAGATTTTTTTTTTTTTATTCTGATCCCAGGCAACTCTGGAGCCGAGAACTGCTATAAAATTTTAGTCTTAAAATTTAGTCTACATTCTGCTCAAACAAAAATAAACTCTTACGCCAAGGAAAACAAGGAAAGAGGATTTAGTGCAACCCCGAGGCACCTTGGAAAGATTCATGGGCAGTATCTACGGAATGCCAAACATATCCAAACGTAAAGAGAAAATTCTTACTTTCATCTGCACAACACCCACAGTCAGGCTCTAAAACTCATTCTCATGTTTGGCATCAACCACGCAGGCCTGGCCTAACGCTCACAGGCCCCACGGGTCAGCCAAACTGCATTCTGTTCCAAGTGCTTATCGGTGAATCGTATGGGTTTCAATCCCAGTTTCACTGTCAGTTTGTAGCAAGTCCTCTGACAGCTAATTAATTCAATTTTTAGGGCACACAGTTATTCGACATAGCATAATCATAAAGGGAACACTTTCTCAGGCGCGAGGCCACAGTCTAATTATTGACGAGGGAGACGTTCCTAGCCCTTTCCCACTCCTGTCCCCATCTACCCGGCCTCTTCCCAAATCCCTCCAGAGGATCCTTAGGCCACTTTGTCTAGTGGGTGGGGCTACGGTATGTCAAAAGGTGCTTATTTCTCAGTGGTGTTGACTGTTCAATCCCTAGTATATGAGCCTAACTAAGGTCCCAGGAAAAGCCAGGGCCCCTCCAAGTGCCTGGCCATCTGCAGGCTCCGATCTCCTGGTTTCTCCCTCTACCGCCCACCACAAGTGCCTGAGTGTGCTGGCCCCAAGGTTTCAGAGAAAAGTGGGGGCCGCATCTAGACCCGAAATCTACGTGCGGAATCTAACTTTTATAAGCGTCAGAAGAGCCGGATGTGCTATTAATTGAAGGGCAGTGTGAAGATTATTTACTATCCCTTGTGACTACAGTCAACTCCTAAGTATCAGGGAACATTGCCAGGACAAGACTTGGTCCCTAGTAAAATACGGTGGTAGCCAGAGTAATGGCCCCCCGAAGATGTCCACATCCTACTTCCAAGAACCTGTGGATATGTTCGGTTACATGGCAAATGGAAATGAAAGTTGCAGATGGAATTACGGCTGATAATCAGCTGACCTTGAGATGCGGGAATTATCCTGGATTAGTCTGGTGGGCCCAATATAATTAGAAGTGTCCTTAAAAGTGGAAAAGGCAGAAGAAAGAAGCAGAGAATGGCAGCTAGGACTCAGCCCAACACTGCTGGCTTTAAAGATGAAAAAGGGGCCACAAGACAGAGAATTAAGGCAGCCTCTAGAAGGCAGAAAAGGAAAGGAAACAGATTCTCCTCTCGAGCCGGCCTCCAGAAGAAAGGCAGTCCTCTCAACGTCTTGATTTTGATCAAGATGAGACGCATTTTGGACATCGGACCTCAGAATTAGGAGACACTAACTTTGTGCTGTTTTAAGGCACTACGTTTGTGACTATTTGTTACAGCAGCAATAGAAAACTAATACAAATGCCCCTCGAAGAGGCGAGAGAAATAAGACGATAACCTCACAGACTGCCTCAATTTGAATCCTGACTCCACGCTTGGCCGCTGAGTGAACTTAGGCGAATTAATCCTTCTGTGCCTGAGTTGCCTCACTGTGCAAAACGGGGATAATAATAGTGTCTTTCCCACAGTCTTGTGAGAAGATTAAATGAAATAATACTTAGAAAGTATTTCAGAAATTAACTCCCGGCACAGAATAAACACTCAGTCAATACTAGTTGTTGTTGTTATCACACAGCAACAAGACACTACCCTGATTTCTGGCAATTAAATTGGGGAAGCGAACTCTATCCTAGCACTTGCCCTCTTCAGTTGCGAACTTCGAATTTCCACACAATTCCTTACACGCCTTTGACCAGAATTGAAACCCCGTCGGTTGCTGGTTGCGTCTCAAAACTGCCTTCGGCCAAGCCTTCCTCGTGGGCGCCAACAGGCTGCGGCAGCTCACGGCACAAGGGCCCTGCCCTGCTCTTCTCCAGCCTCTCCTGCCCCCACCCCAGAGCCCACTCTTCCTGCCACGTCTCTCTCAGGAGGAGAAAGGTCCTCAGTTCCGCCAACACGATCTCCACTCATCATTTTCCCCACCTGCCTGTCTTTCTCAAACAAGGAAGCAGGGCGGACCGGCAGATACCAAGACGATCAAACTTTGCACAACGTAGATTAGGAAGTCCTTCTCGAACCTCGACATCGCTTTACCCACTTGGGATTGGTGTTCTGATGAGCTCACAGCGTCTTCTTCTGGAATTCCCACAATGACCTACCGACACGGCATTATTCATAAGAGCCAAAACCTGGAAAAATTCCAAACATCCATGAAGAGCAGAATAAATAACAAATTGTGGTTTATTCACATGATGGACTAACCTTTGGCAATGTAAATGTGAAAACTATAGCCACACACCACTACACAGACCAATACTGAGTAAACACACACACACACACACAGTGTGATTCATTTACATACAGTTCAAAAATAGACAGAACTGATCCCTGGCGTTAGAAGTCAGGCTAGTGGCTCCCACGGCGGAGGAGGAAGAGGGCAGATGGGGACAGGGGAGCCCTACAGCGCTGGCAACGCTGTACTCCGCTGTGGATGGCACTCAGACGAGGGTGGTACCACTCTGGGGCCATCGCTAGGCTGTCTGCACTTCTGATTTGCGTACTCTTCTCTTTGTGATCTCAATTTAACGTCACTTTTTAGAAGTTTAGAACAACAAATGCACATAAAATGACATTTTTAGTCCTCATCCTAGCCCCAAAATGTCATGAAATGAACACTAAGCTCAGATTGAGTTCCTTTTCTTCAACTTGCTATCACTTTTTTTCCAAAACCCTCATCTCATAGACCTGTTGGGTAGATCAAACACAACGAGAAATGCGAATTACTTTGCAATACGTTCAGACTTTTACAAAGGCCAACAGTATTATTATTCCAAGAGAAAAAGGTAACTCTTGTGATATATGTATATATGGAACAATCCTTGAACAGGGATTTAGACATTATTACCTATGTCTAAATGTAATTTAATGTCTAAATCTCATGTCTAAAATCGAATTTTTCTCTCCAGGTAACATTTTTAAAAATGTGTTAAACATTTACTGTAGGCTTTCTGTGTATCTCTGATGATAAAGAGATGGAAGACTGTGTAGTGAGTGTTATGATAACGCTAAGTACAGGGGAGTACAGAGAGAAAGCTGGAGGAGGGCAGGCATTGTGGAGTGTCGGGGTGGGCGTCTACACTGGGCAGGCCCCCCTACAGTCTGAGAGACCGCTGGGGGAAACTGTCTACTTGAGTACTGAAGCTTACTGACCATTTCCTTGGCGTCCTTCATAAATTCAGACAACTGTTAGTGCTACAGAAAGCTTGAAAGTTCTCCCTAAAGTTTTACCTGTCGCTGTAGTTTTACAATGTTTTTCTTTCTTTAGGGGTAGCATGAGAAAGCGCAAATAAAGGGAATAAGGTTACATGTCATTGTTGCTGCTGTTAGTTAAGAGAGCGGAATACTCAAGAGAACATCCCACCCTTGTTGGTAACGCGGCATATAGTTGAAGACTCACAACCACAGTGACAGGAAGCTAGAAACTGGGCAGAGAGAAAGGACAGACAGCATCCTCGTCTTCTCTGTGGCACACACATCACTCAATGCTACTCCTGTTAACTGGCCCACGGTAAACGTGAATTATTCACTTCTCAAGAACTTTGAAAGTGGAGCCCATCAACTCCACGTGGATTTTAAAGGGCCTTCCCTATTTTTGGAAAATATATGGTATACTATACACTCCCTTGATAAATATACAATGTGTTTGAATTATTCCTGTCTTTTAAAAGAACATGTACTCATTTGCTTCTTTTCGTCTCTTCACCACATCCCTTGGGAGAAGACAACGGAAAAGAGGCATAGTCAATGCCAAAAGATAAATTCAGTCCCCTCAACTGGTTTGAAACGGGACAAAACTAATGATTTCAGAGAAATTAACCACGACCCTTTGTAAGGATACCATACAATGATGAAAATAGCCATGCCACATAAAAAAAAAAAAAAAAAGACTGGATACATGTGAGCCCTGCAGATAGCTCTGACATCCACATCCTGAGAAAAACCAGACTTCCTCAAGCTGCCAGAGAGGGGCCTGGGTACCTTGTCTCCTTTAAAAGTGCTTCCTCCTCCTACGTACAGATAACAGCTCCCCGCCTGGCAAAGCAGTCGTCATCCGTACAGCTATTCTCAAAACCACCAAAATGCGTGAGCAGCTGATCTCCACCGCATGGTTCCAGGGTCTGTGCCCGTACCACCGACCACGGGTAACGAGGATGAAGACAAACATGTCACACAATTCAAAACTGCCCGACTGAGCAGCACCGAGGGCTGAAAACAAATTTTTATGAAAAATTTCAATCTATATATGTGAATAATGATGCAGGCAGGTGATAAATGAGCTCTGAAAAGCTAACCAGTTTTGAATTTTGCCCCTGTGTGGAGTCTCCTGGCCTCAACTTGTAAGCATTAACGCCTTCTTCCACATAGGACTGAAGACAGACAATGACCGGGGTGCCCCTGTGACCTAACGTTGGTGACTCTTTAAATAACACGTTGACATCTGCACGTGAATAACGTGGACAGGCTGCAACGACGAGAGTCACCTCAAGTGTTAAGACGGACTGTCTAGAGAACCCAGTATTGTGAAGTGAGGTACAAGTTCAAGGAATCAGGAAAGTAACTGCCAAAATGCATACACAGGAGGATGAAGCATCATTTGGTCCTTTCTTCAGTTCGTGGAGTATGCGTGATGTGGCCCACGAAACTGGAAAGACAAACACCTGATAATGAACTTCCATGAAACGCATGGATAAAATGAGCCGCTACAGCAATGACGACTGCCAGAGGCTTCCCAAAGCCACATACCACTGCCACCCATTTGCTCTCACCCCTGATGGGGGGCGGAAGATGAAGCTCTGTCAGAGACCACCCATTCACCAAGTATCAACACCTTCAAAGACCTTTGAGACCCATGATAGTTCCAAAGAAATCTTCAAAGTCCGCAGGATAAAAAGACCTCCACGGCGTCCCTTTCTCCCACGGTCCCAAACCTGGACCATACCTGATTCTCTTTTCCTTAGCCTCCCACAGTCAATTAGCTGTCAAAGTTTTTCATTTACGACAACTCCTAAATTCACTTCCTTCCTCTACATTACCAGAACTACACCTGTTACAGAGCCATTCTCCGATAACCACTAGTTCAATCTCTTTAATCCAGATTAATCCAGATTAATCTTCCAAGGCAGAAGAAAAATTATAGCATTCCTACTTGAAACTTTCTTGTGTGTGTGTATGTGTTTGTTACTCTTTATTATAGAAAATTTTAACAATATAGAGAAACTTCTGTACGAAAATACTGTGTACCATCATCCAGCTTCAAAAATTGTTTCTTATGGCCATTCTTGTTACCTCTCTACGCCAACCCACTGGATAATTTCAATCGAAGCTCAGATATATAATTCCAGCTGCAAATACTTTAATGTGATTCTCTCCTGACACAACTACAATGTCATCATCACAGTCCCCCAAATTAACATTTTTATATTAAATTCTAATCAATGTCAGCATTTTCATGATTGTTCTAGAAATCTTCATTGTATTTTTTTATTTATAGTTTGTTTGACTCCGGATAGACACAGTCTAACCATTGAAATTAGTTAATATGTTTCTTTAGCCTCTTTTAAACTATAAGCTCTCCACCTATTACTTTTTTTCAATTTTGTTTCATTGTGTCTTTTGGAATTGTTTTGTTGTAATTGTCTTTAACTTGGTTTTCAACCAACCTTTAAAACCTGTTACCTAGTCTTCACCTACATCAAGTTCTAATCAGATCACATCCTAAATGCGGTCATTTTCAAAGATGTCCACAAACTCTGACACGTCTCCCTTCACACGACGCAGCTTAATTCCACTCCCTGAGAGGGGGTCTGACTTAGCGCCTCACTTCTAAACGAGCAGAGTGAGGCAGACCTCAAGATGTGCCATTTCCAAGACTACAGACGAAACGAGCACTGTGGCTTTCTCCCTGCTCTCTCCAGTGTGGGATCGCTGCTGTGGAGAAGCCAGCAGCCAAGCTGTGAGGACACTTAGGTGCTGTGTGGAGAGGTCCCTGTGGAGAGGAAGTGCAGCCTCCTGCCAGCGAAAGTGGCAGTGAGTCACTGAGGCGGTGGGTTCTCCCGTCGAGCCACCCCTGTGGCTTCGTGGGAGACCCAGAGCCAGAACTCCCACTAAGCGCCTCAAGGCTACGTTCTTGACCGCAGACTGCCAGCCAATAAACAACTCCTGGTTGACCATAGTTCAGGGGAGATCTGTCACTCTGTGATAGATAACTCACACACCACACTTTCCGACGTCATCTTGTGGCGCTTCCTAGGAAATGCCTCTCTTCCCAGCTTTGCTCCCAAATGTAATCATCCTTTTCAAGTTCACAGACCACCTTCCGCAGAGCCATCCCCACACCTCTACTCCCCCGACACACCAAGATCTGGAAACAACTGCTCCTCCCTCCTTCAACGTCCTAAAGATTCTGTATCTGGTTCTAAGTCGAGTAGTCTACAACCATTTCAACCAAAGGTGAAACCAATTCATCTAATACCCACCTGCCTAAAATGTGTAGTTTCAACATTACTGTCTTACTAAAGTAGTTGTTTCTCAAACACGCCAGGCACACACCTGCTCAGGGTCTCTGCCCCTCCCTCCCATGTCTTCAGGGCTTGTGCCTTCACCTCCTTCAGGCCTTTGCTGAAACGTCACCTTCTCAGTCGCACCTTCCCTGACAGACTATTTAAAACCACCAGAGCCCTCACTCCTTCCTACCCCATACCTACCCAGCACTCCCTGTGCATGACTGCAGTTCTATTTTCTCCACAGCACTTACCACAATCTAACAGATGTTTTAAGTATGCTACTTATCAATTGCCTCCCCCTGCCCAGACTGTAAACTCCAGGAAAGCAGGCATTTTGTTTAGTTGGTTAGTGCTACCTCACAAGCCTCTAGACAGATGCGCGGAACATAGAACGTGCTCAATAAAAAGTTGTTGATCAAGACTAGCCATATAATGATGTAACACTAAACATTTTGATATTTGAGATGTCTTTATGTCTATAAGCGTTTTAAGGAGGTTTATTCAATCTACTCCTTCACTAGATAACAACAAAACAAAACCTTGAAACACTCTAACAGTCGGTAATCTTAAAAAAGGATAACTTATGAATTGCTACATTTCTCAAAAGTAGCCAAAATGGTCCTGTCAGATGTGCTTCCCTGGCAGTTTGGTTAAATATGATTTCAGGTGATCATGCCATCACCTAAATTCATCAGTGGGCCAACCGCCCCTCTTCCTTCGCATCCCTCTCAAGTTATAGCCCATTTATCATTTCAAAATCGCCTTAAGAGCAGAATGGGATCTTGTACATCTTAATACACTCTGCATTGCCCAGATGACATGGCAACCTGTGAAAGCTTATTAAGAAAATATCAGAATTGTCAGCATCTCAGCATCTCAGGCCATCTCTTCTCCTTACCCCAAATCACACAGTAGGCCTACCCATATACAATGCCTATAACAATGCTATCATAAAAACCATCTTCATGCAGCAGATGAAGTCGCTAAAGCAAACTATCTACAAGTGTACCTCAGACATATTGCAGGGTTGGGTCACCAAACTGTACATCTCAATGCAATAAGTCACACAAATTTTTCTGGTTTCCCAGTGCATACTAAAGTTATGTTTACACTGTGCGATAGCATTATGTCTTAAAAAACAAAACAAAACAACAAAACAAAACAATGTGCATACCATAATCAAAAAATGTTATTGTTAAAAAAAATAATAATGCTAACCATCATCTGAGCCTGTTGGGAAAATGACCCCGATAGGCTTACCTGACACAGGGTTTTAATTTTTAAAAAACACAATATCTCCAGAGCACAATAAAGCAAAAGGCAATAAAAGGAAGCGTAATAAAGCAAGTATGCCTATTAAAGCTGAAACTTTAGTCTCCTCTTTTACTCACAACATTCTTGTCTAAATTATACTGCTGCTACCAAAAAAAAAAAAAAAAAAGAAAAAGAAAAAAGAAAAGGAGAAAAAGGGTGCTGCTTTATCTGACATCTGACATATGGTTCTCACTAACAACCCATATATACACATCACAGAGGGTCAAAGTCTACCAGTGGACGGTGATATTCAAGACGAATGATGTCGCTTGTAAATTACTTCACAGTTTATGTAAGTAATAACGCTGGAAAAAAATAATTGCAATGCACAGTAATCTGACTCGAGGCAGAGCTCCACACAGAACTGTTCTTTGTTTTTAAGATCCAGAACAATACTGGAAGAGAGATGTCTGGCTATGATATAATCGAAGCTTTACATCACTTCAAGGACACTGTTACGTTCGTGTTCTGGCACCAAAAAAAAGCACTACTGTCCTTTAGAGAAGGGGTCAGCATACCACAGCTCATGGGCCCAAAGCTGGCCCACAGCCTGTTTTTGTACAGCTCACAAGCTAAGAATAATTTCTACATTTTAAAGAGTTGGGGGGGGGGGGAATCAAAAGAAGAATAATATTGGGTGACATGAAATTTATATGACATTCAAATTTCAATAGCCATAAATAAAGTTTTATTGGAGCAGTCACACTCATTCATTTCAGCATCGTCTGTGGCTGATTTGGTGCTGTAATGGCAGAACTGAGAGCTGCAACAGAAACCATATGTCCCACAAAGCTGAAAATATCTGGCCCTTTACAGAAAAAAGTTTGCCACTCTCTACTTAGGGCGTGGATGCTGGACTGCCTCCACTTACTGCCTCCGCTTAAAGCCTAATACTTATTCTCCTTATTCTGCCTCCATTTAAATCCAAACACTTATTATTCACCTATTAACTGTGTGACCTTGAACAAATTACTGAACCACTCTGCACCTCAGTTTCCTCAACTGTAAAATGGGGTTAATAATAGTATACACCCTTATGATGGGCTCGCTAGGAGCTATAAATTAATAATATATACAAAGCGTCTGAAACAGTGCCTGGCTAAGTTACTAGGTATTAGTTAGGAAACTTTCTAAATATGTTTTGACTATCATTCCTTCTTGTTGAGAACAGGAGGATTTTTTGCAATTGAAATGCTGGCAAAGTGGTCAGATTTCAAACTACCCCCCCCCCAAAGTCTATTTATCATGGTTGGACTGAAGTATGAGACAAAAAGAAAGGAGGAATAAATGAAGAAAAACAGAAAGAGGATTGAGGAGGGAATAAAAAAAAAGTTAGAAGGACCCCACTCCATAGGGGCAGTAGGTGGCCAATTCAAATGAGGAATATAAATTAGGATAATTTCATCTATAGGAATGGATTAAATAACTTATGTTATTTAATTGCTGGCTGGATACTAATCACCATGTGGAAGCTGTTCTAGGGGAAAAAAAAAAAACATTAGAAATTCCAAGCTTACAAATCAACTGCTGGGTCAAACTCATTTTTAAGTTGACAGCTTCCTGTATTTTACATTCCTAGACAAATGACAAGTGATACTTGCAGTAAATTCTGCATCTTGTTATCCATGTAGAGTAGCTAATTAAAAGGAAACAATTTGTGTAAGGACCCTGGGCAGCTGAGGAGCTGCTTCTGAGACTAGAATCCTTCTTCTCCAGGAGTTCTTATTTTGCTCAGAATAGCACTTTCTAATGCTAAGAAAAGACCATGTTTCCAGAAATAGAACACAAGCTCATTCTCCGAAAACAGACCTGCACGGCACCTGGGAGGTAAACATGGTGTTAACAGAAGATGCACTTAACCTGCTACCAAGGGTGAGAAATCCTTTTTCCAAGGACCCACTTTCCTTTGAATATCTTCTGTGCACAAAGCGGAGTTCCAACTTTCCTATATAGCTTTCAAAATCACACTATTTCTCTTTTGAAATTATTAGTTCAAAACTCTAGAGCACCCCTATCAAAGGAAACTTGTAACTCACAGCTCCATCACAATCAAACAATTAATTTTTATTATTCCCTTTTGACCTTGATCTCTATAATCCCCACTATTGCTCCGTGCTATGGTTATAAGTAAATCTTCCCAGCAGAGGCTAAATACACATTGAATATTTTTGAGAGACTTGATGTGTAAGCGTAACACGTAAAACCTTAAGGAAAGAAAAGAAACACATTACTGTCCAATGACTTCTGCAGACTGTGCAGGAAAAGAAGAGTAGTTTAAAGCAATTCGTCCAAGAGCATAATTAAGATCCTCCTAAGCCAGAGGCAAGTTAGAAACACTCACTGAGAATGTATCTGCTGGGAGAGTCCTACTGAAGGCTTCGGCTTGAGGGTCAAGGTCATCTGGGCCATGGAACTCACTCTTGGTAGGGTGTCTGCCTTCTTAGAGACAGTGTGTTTTGCTACTTGCTCGGGGGCGCTCCAGGAAGAAGCAGCCCTGAGACTCTGCCCTCCAAAGACTGGTGAAGAGGTGTCCTGGGCGCTGTTTTCTCACAGGCTTTGCCCTTGGTCCCTGGTTTACACACGCAGAGTTGAGGCCGGAGACACATCCCTCCATTCTGGCACGGTGGAACACAGTTTGCTGCAGAAAGATAACAGAAGATACGAATTTGAAGAAAAGAACTACAGACTTCACTAATTCTTCCAAAAGGTAAACAGCAGCATCAGGATACTCACTGATAAAACAAAACCATACTTAAAACATCAAGATGATGATGATGATGATGACGATGGTGGTGGTGGTGTGGGGGCTAATATGTTAACTGCCTCCTATGTGAAAGGCATTGTTCTAATACAAACCAACAAATTTAATCCCCCAGCAATCATTTTAGCAGATATTTTATTCTGTCCATTTAACTGATGAAGAAACAGACACAGGGATTATGTAATTTGCCAAAGGTCACACAATAATTAGTAAACGGAAGAGCTGGGATTTGAATCCAGGTGAACTAGCTCCCAAGTCACCCTTCTTAACCATTTTACTACAGCTGCCTCTCAAAAATGCATCAGAAACAAAGGAAAAAAAAAAACAAGAAAATGAGAAAATGTTCTGCTCCTCTTTTGAGTTCTGTGGCTTAAGTTTAAATTTTAGGTATCCAAATAAGACTTGGCAATATAACAAAAATCCAAGCCCAATCCCAACCCCCTTCCCAAAAAAACTGCTACAGACTTTATCTTGCATAAACCATCAGAGCTTGGAGATAATCTTTTAGAAATTTAGTTCAACCCACGTTTTTTTTTTTTTTTTACATGAGAGAAATCCAAGTGTAAAAAGGTCAAGAGTCCTCCAATATATACTTTTATGCATTTGCCAGTGTACTTATTATACATCGTCCCTAATTTTATAATGAAAGGCAACCATAAAAAAATAACCTCTTTATCTCCCATTTCCTAGGACGCATGTACTTTGAATCACCAGGCTTCTGGCCAAGCAGAGTTTTAACGTTAGCAGGGCTTTGAGCCATGAGTAAGTGGATTTTATCATAGGCAAGGTCCCATGGGAGTTCAGATGTTACTGACTTAAGTTTTAGTAGGTTAACGTCATAGGCCTATGACACGATTTCTACTGTCCCTTCTTTATTTGTTCAAGTATTATTAATGCCAACCTTTAGCTATCAGTTTACCTTTGACTTAAAATCTTGGTCCTGAGGCAGATTAAAATACTAAATCGCCCATAAAATTCAATCAAGATTCAGTCCACAGACAATTACGAAATAAGATATGAACCAGAAGAGGCTTGGTTATGGAAGAGTCAAATGACCAAAACCTAAAAGCCCTAAAACCAACTGATGTCCTATAAAAAAGAGAAGGCATTTTTTCCATCTTACTACAGTACGACTCCTATAAGTTACAGTGGATAGTGACAAGAAATGCCTGTCCAGTGTCCGAATACTAAGCTGACAAATTTTCCAAAAGTTGGGAAAGATCCTCAAAAAAAAAAAAAAAAAAAAAGAAAAGAAAAGAAAAGAAAAAGAAAAATGCAGCCACCTCCCAAAGTGACCTTAGGACA
Source organism: Eonycteris spelaea (assembly GCA_003508835.1). Taxonomy (NCBI): domain Eukaryota; kingdom Metazoa; phylum Chordata; class Mammalia; order Chiroptera; family Pteropodidae; genus Eonycteris; species Eonycteris spelaea. Next base: position 18,120,867 of record PUFA01000014.1, on the reverse strand, counting down.
CATGACTTAACCTTGGCCTTGGCACCTGTACATGTTTGAGGGCAGAGGGAGGGCAGGAGCTGCTTGCTCTAAACTGGTCCCCAAGGTCTCTTCCCATATTAGGCCTCTAGGATTCAAAGTCAAAAGCGAGGCACTTCTGGAGTTCAGGATTCTAAATTTATCAGCGTTTCCTGATGATCATCAGGTCCCTACTCGGCCATGAGGATTCATGGAATGTCCCAAGAATGGAAATGGGCCCCACCCAAGAAAACACAAGCGGCCATGAGTGCGGACGGGACTGGGCTTTCAAAGCGGAGCTTCTGCCAGAGCACCCCCGGGCACTTTCATGTACACATTCTCCTCATGCTTTCAATGAGAAACACGTTTGGTTTAACATCTGACAATGATTTCCGCTTCCCCGCCCCCCTTCCCTCCCAAGGTGTCCGCAAATGTCTACTCATCTACCGAGAGGGCTGCACAGAGCTGCTTACACAAGCAGGTACCTAGATGGAGGCCAAGGACTGAATGAAGTCTTCCTAAACGCCCTGAGAATGTACTGTGAGAACCATGTCTTCAGGAGAACACGGAAGGATTGGACGTGTACCAGGGTAGTGACCTTTTTTAACTCTTCCCATTTTGCATGGGATAGGCTGACAGGGGCAGAGGAAGAATTTAAAAAAAATTTTTTAACTCACAATTTTCTACTGAAAGACAAAGAACATGTTATAATAGTACGACGTGTGCAGAACCACCCTTGCGCAGCAGATTTTTAAAGGACCATAAGGAGAAGGAGTAGACGATTCTCTCTCCCACCTACCTACCCCACTTCAGCTCTGCAGCAGGCCCCTAGAGCATGCGAATGGGAGGGACAGGTGTGAACTGTCGAGGACAAAGTCCCTGACTGCCAAGACAAGCCCCTCACCTGCCATGCAAAGCAAAAATCATATCCTGCGACCAGATCTTATCAAGCCCTTTTTCCTGTGATGTTTGGACCTTGTGCAGTAGTGGTTCTCACGTGGCACTTGTCAACGTGTGGTGCTCAGACCGGCATCACCTGGAAACACTTTAGAAATGCACACACAAACCCGGCCTGCTCCAGGCCTGCTCCGTCTAAAACTGGAGCCCAGCAGTCAGACTCCCCTCCAGGTGAGTTCGATGCACGCTCAAGTTCAAAAACCACTGACATAGAGCGTTTGGAAACCGCCAATCTTCTTCTAGCAAGTTTTTGAAGATTCTTATTTTCATAATTGCCAGTTTGGTGTTTTACCACTACAACTGCTTTCATTATACGGAGCTCTCGATGTGATTAAAGTGTTTTTTTTTTTTATGTTGCCCTTTTATTTTTTAATGCACAAAATAAAAAATTTCCATGTGACCAAATTCTTAAGGTAATTATGGGTCCATTCCAAAAGTTTATACATTGATCACCATCTACACCATGGCTAATGTAAAAATTTGTAGGCATTTATAAGGAAACTTATCCTAAGTGAAAACTATAATGGAATATTATAAATAAATGTTACAGAGGTACTTTTTAAATGTCCCCTCCCCCCACCGGTCGATTCTGCACTGGCCTGACCAGCTGTGGTTCAACACAATAAGTAAACACTACGTCAAGACCGTATCAGTGGGTTGGGCAGTGTTCCTCAAACTCTGTCACATATCAGAATCACATAGGGAGCTTTTAAAATGCTCAAAACCCAACTGAACTGAAGATATGTAAAACCTGTTCCTTAATCACAGGGTGAAAATGAGGATGAGGTCAGTCTAAGTGACAGAAACTGCCATCAGTCTGAAAATATACCGGGCTTACAGAAAGCCAACATCAAGACCTGGGTGAGCATGTTAGGAAACAAAATCCTACTCCATCCTGGCTGCCAGGCTGGTCTTCTGAAAACCCTCTCTCATCAACTGAAACTGTCACATTCTCAGCTTGGGCCCCAAACAGTCAATACCTTCAGATAGTTTCCACATTTGAATCCTATTCCAGTTTGACAAGCTGATCCTAACATTCCTTCAACGTTCAGTGACTGTATTTTTAGGAAGTAACCCATGCCCTGAAGCCCTGCCTCTATTGCTTGTAATTCTAAAAAAGTAACTCTTAGTTATATTTAAAACTCCTCCCAGCCCACACAGGGCAAACAGTGCAACTCTCTGCCCCCTGCCTCCCTCTCCAAACAAGTCGCAGCATGTCTACCCTATGTGTCTCAAGAGAAATATGAGTCTAACTGTGTCCTGTGTGATCAGAGACAGCAGGTGAGAGATGGCTTTGCTCTGTGTATCTTCACAGTAATTCTCAGCTGCCCTTTGAAGTTATTCAATAACACTGAGTGATATCAGATCGCAAGAAACATAGCTGAGGTCACACATTTTAGTCCGCTCTAACTCCGTCAGCTCCTGGTACCAAACCCAAATCAACGCTGTACTTTCCTTGTAAATGTCTCTGGGTTGGCTTCCTTCAAAATCCCTAAAGAGCAAAAAAATACTAGCATGATATCCCAAGGCCTCTTCTATCCAGCCTTGTGGACTAATGAAGAATTCCACATAAGCAAGTTTTCCAGATAGGTGACCCAAGCACCAACACACTTAATAACCTCATGGGTTTTGACCATTTAGGAAAATTCATGTGAAATACTTCCGGGGGGGGGGGGGGGGGAAGGTGTGTGTGTGTGTGTGTGTGTGTGTGTGTGTGTGTGTGTTCATTGTTCTCTCTCCTCCAAGTTATGTTCTCAAATAGCACAGACCTTCTCTCCACTATCTACTCTCAAGTGACAATTTAATCAAGCAGATAAATGGTTGCGCAGAACACGAATTATACAGAATACAAGTCACAAAGGTGTCGTGCAAAATTTCATGACCTTATTCAGGATTTTAATGCCTTTATGTCAAGTATGCTGAGCCCTCGTCTGCCTGATTCCCCACAAGCTATGTTCTAGAAGGCTGAGGTTCTGCAAGCCTGAGCTCAGCAGGAGTGACTCGGTACCATGTGATTTAATTTAAAATAGGTGGTGTGCTGGGGCCAACACACCCCTCCCTAGGCCATCAATAACTGTGAACTCACTCACAAAGTACAACATAATTAAGTCATAAGTCATGTAAATGAAAAACCACCAGCAATTTTTTGAGGTCCTGTTTCTGGTCTTATTACTGCAGTGTTATGAAATTTTTTCTTAAGTCAGTGAAAGAAAAAAGGTAAAGATCTACTGTTTACACTAAATAACATTTAATTTGAAATAGTAAAAGCAAGAAGTGAAAAACCAGAAAATTTTTTCAGAAAATGCTATTATACAGAAAGAATTAATAAAATTTGTCTTTTAACAAATTAAGACCAAAATCAAAAAATGAAAAAAAGGGCAGAAATAGATAATTAAGACAAAATAAAAATGCAATTAGTAAATAAACATGTGGGGTAATGTCCAAATGAATTAAGTCACCAGAAGAAATACAGACTATAATGAGAAGAAACAATATTAGGGCTCCTTAATTTTTAAAAAGGTGTAAAATTATTAACACAAAATGCTGCAAAGGTGGAACATAATGGTACCAGCCTTTTAGCGAGCGACCCAACAATGTTTCAAACATTTCAGCAGCATCGTTTCTAGAAATGTATCCTAAGAAAATAGTTTTAAAAATAATGCACATGCACATGTCCAGTGTTATTTATACCAATGAAAAATTCAGAAGAATCATACAAGTATGGTATTACAGCCATTCAAAATTAGCATTAAGTGATGCTATAAGCTTTGTAAATACTGATGCTGTTAATGTGAGTAAAAATAGTGTTATTCTGTTATCCATTTGGCCTCTAATTATAATTTCACTTTGTGCACTAAGGTACACAAAGTGACATAGTTATAACAAGTTTTTCTGACAAATCTTGGGTTTTATAAAGTATAAACTATTATGCACATATAAACTATTATAATTGACATCTGTATAGTTCATTGGAAGACCATATATTTCTAAATCATAAATCTAAAACCCCGTTTTAATCCCATATTTCTTTCATTCTTTATTCAGCTATTTAGCCCCTCCCCCTTACATGCTAGCACTGTATCAAGAAATGTGGATAAAAAGATGAAAGCGACAAATTTCCTGCTGTTAAGTTCACAGTCTATTAGGGAAGGTAAATAAGTAGGGAAAAAAGTCACCACACAGTTCTGCTCTGGAATATAAAGGACAGACGGAAAGAGAAATGAGGGGCCCTAACTGGTCAATTGACAAATATTGGTGAATGATTATATTCAAGGGACCAAAAAGGATACAAAGAATTCTTAGAAGGATTTGTTTCCTTTAAGACAGGGATCCCCGACCCTTGGGGCATGGACCTATACCAGTTCCAGCCTGCTAAGAACCGGGCAAGCGATCCAAGGAGGCTTCATCTGTATTTGCAGCCACTCCCCAGCACTAACATCACCACCTCAGCTCCACCTCAGACTGTCAGGCATTAGGCATTCTCATAGGAGCACCAGTGCCCACCTGCCCAGGCTCCCTACTGATGGAAACACACAGATCTGTGTCTGAACCATCTCCACCTCCCAGCTCTGTGCCCTTGGGCCAGTTGCCAAGTTTGACCTGCGCCTTAGTCCACTCAACAAAACACTGAGTGACAATTGTACACTAGACACAGTCACATGCCCTATAAATAGCACTATAGACTAAAAAACAGTATCTCTGCCCCCATGAACTCACAGCCAGAAGACTGACAGGAACAGTGATTATAATTATTGCAAGCACTTCAGAAAGGAAATGGTGTGCAGTGGGGGCCCATCCCTGTGGGATTCAGGGTATTAGGAAAGACCTCCCTGGGATCATGAACTTAAGATCAGATCTGAAAGCGGAGAGAAAAAAGTCACACATAAGCCTGGCCCCAGCGTGGAGGACCAAATGTTAGTGGTGAAACCTGCTACAAAGCCATTAAGAAGCAAAATGCAAACTGACTCTACTGATCCATGAATGACTTTTCATAAAGGATCCAGCTCAGGGGGTAGGGAGGAAATGACAGTATTCTTAAAAACGTGTCTGGTATGCTGGTCCGAAATCACTTGATGTAACCAGCAGAGAAAGCGCCCTGTAAATCAGGAACGAGACAACAGTGTTCTGCACGTCCAGGCAAGTGCGGAAACACGTGGAAGAGAGGTTTCCGGGGAAAAGCCTAATCCTACACGCCGACAGGAGTGCCTGGGACACGGAGTTTCTGTAAAGAAACGGCCGTGTTTTAGAATTAAACCCTAAAAACACTCATGCTTGTTTTAGCGTCACCAATCTAGGAAATTTTATATTCAAATATGTCCACTGCAGTATGAGAGTTAATATATTAATATAGTAGTAAAATAAACAAACAAACAGAAACATCCTACCCATGAAACAAGGCACACATAAAACTCAAGGAATGGGACAGTCATTAAAAAGAATGTTTTAAAGACATTTCTAATGACATGTAATAATGCTTATGATGTAATGCCAAGTTTAAAACAAAACAAACAAACAAAACGAAAGCTCCCACTCTCTCTGGCACTCACTCCAATCGGCCTCTAGGTGTCCACTGAATTGAATCCTGTGACCTCCAGGCTGCCCATCCAGGGGCCCTCCCCACTTCCTGAACAGCAGCAGCTCTGGATGGTCAGGTCCCCCTCCCTGACCACTCTCTGCCCTTGGCTGAGATGTCACGTCCTGCCAGTGCTCGTCCCACCTCACGGCCAAGCCCTTCTCAGTCGCCCTCTGGCACTCCTTTTCCTGATCTCTAAATGCTCAAGTTTCCCAGGGTTTGCTTGGTCCTTGGACCCTGGCCCCTGCTCATCTCATTCAGTCCCGAAGCTTTGACTTTTACCTAGACGATGCCCAAATTTAGATCTCAGGCCTGGCCCTCCTAGCTGAACTCTAGATTGGCATGTCCACTGCCTCTACTTGAACAAGTCCTGGGAAATCTCACAGGCTTCTCAACTTCTGTGCATCTTGATTACTTTCCCCCAACCCCAAGCTCCACAACCCACTCCTCCTAAGTATTTATCTCTTCAAAGTGCACCACCATTTACAAAGTATGGTATGTTACTCAGCTCAGGCAGCTGTAACATAGTACCACAAACTGGGTGGGCTTAAACCAGCCATCAACAACCTTTTTTTGGCAATAGAGACAAGTGCTCCCGTGAGCATCTAATGCCTGCTAGCACTGGGGAGTGATTGCAAATACAGACGAAGCTTCGCTTGCTCCCCACTTCCTGCTGTGCAGCCCGGTTCCTAAGAGGCAACGAACCAGTACCAGGGACACCTGGCTTAAGCAAAAAAAAAAAAAGTCTTTGTCTCCCAGTTCTGGAGACTAGAAGTCTGAAATCAAGGTGTCAAAGAGGTTGGTCCCCTCTGAGGGCTGTGAGAATCTGTGTCATTCCTCTCTCTTAGCTTCTGAGAACCTCAGACGTTCCTTGGCTCGCTGAAGCCACCATCCCTACGTCTTTACACGTGTTCCCTCTTTGTGTGTCTATGTCCAAATACCCTGTTTTGATGGGGACACCAGTCATATTGGATTATCAACCCCCTTCACTCTAGTGTGACCGCTTCTTAAATTATTACATCTGCGATGACCCTGATTCCAAAGAAAGTCACGTTCTGAAGCACAAGGAATTAGGACTTCAACATATGAACTGGAGCAGGGATAGCATTTCAACCCATAACACCAAGATGTCATGACACTTGGTTCTTCTCTCTTATACCATCATCCAATATATCTCCAAATCCTCTTGGCTCTTCCTTCAACTACATCCCGAAATCTAACCATTTCTTACCACCACCACCACCCCCAAACCCTTTTCCCGGCTACCGTGTCCCCAGAAGTCTATTCTCATCAGGGCAGCCAGAGGGGTCCTGTCAGAACCAAAGCCAGGTCACATCACTCCTCTGCTCCAAACTTTAAAAGGTGACCATCTCACTCGGTGATATGCAAAGCCCTTATTTCTACAACCTGCAAATCTCGGGTGCCCCTCTCATGATATTTCCTTGTCGTCCTCAAGCACTCCACCCCTGTCACACTGGCTGCCTTGCTCATACCGGGGCACACCACACCTGCTTCTGTTGCAGGGCCCTTGCCTGGCTGTTCCCCACCTGTTCTTCCCCAGATGTTCCCAGGCTGCCTTCTTCACATCACTCAGCCTCCCCCGTGAATGTTTGTTCAAAACAGCAGTTTCTGGGCCCCTTACTCTGCCTGATTTTTCTTCAAAGCACTTACCCTTATAGCATATATTTATCTATTCATTGTCTGTTTCTTCCACTGAAATATCAGTTCCATGGGGAGAAAGACTATTTTGGTCACTGCTTTTTCCCTTGGGCCTAAAATAATGTCTAGCTCACAGAAGATAATCAAATGATTGTTGAATGAATGAATGTCTCTGACTAAAGGCTAGAAGAAAAGTATACGTAAATGTGAATGTGAATTATTACCCATGAGGGGTGGAATTATACAAGTTATTAATTTTTTGTTTATGCCACATTATACTTTCCAGATTTTCTACAATGGTCTGTTACAACTTTTACAGTATGGCAAAAATCAACAATACTTTTCTGTAAAGAAATGTTCATTCACTTAAAGGTTAATTTAAACATACTTAAATTTTTAAGGGCTGTAATTTCCATAGTCTAAACAAAATATGAGACAGAGTACCATACACCTAACTTTTTGATACGTGCACTCTATTGAAACTTACATTATTTTTACTTTGAAACTGATTCTTAACATACTATGATTGGGTAATACATCTAGCACTGTTATTAACATGTTTAATCTGTTTGAAAAGCTGACTTTTTCTATTTTCATCAACCAAACTGTTAAACAAGAGAAGCTCTTTTGAAAATCACAGCAATAAAAAATAAACTTTATAAGGCCGAAACAACTGCCAACTTGAGAACTGATTTTCTGAAACTTGGATTAAAATCAAAAGAAAAAAAGACTGAAACTTTACTTTTTCAACTTGACTTTGATTAGGGAGTGTCACCTAGTGGTAGAGAGTGCACTAAAGCCAGGCAGCCCAAACCAAGCCCAGCTCAGACACTGACTAACTGTATGCCCTTGGGTATATTTTTATTACTTCTCTTATATCTCAGTTTTTCCGTCTATAAAATGGAACCATTTAAAAGGGGGGGGGAGAGAGAGAGAGAGAGAGAGAGAGAGAGAGAGAGAGAGAGAGAGAGTGTGGTGTGTGTGTGTGTGTGTGTGTGTGTGTGTGTCTGTCTGGATCAAATGCACATACATAAAGCACTTAGGACAGGGCTTGGTTCAGAGCAGCCCTAGACAGATGTCAACTATTATTATTATCTATGTACCAAATTCATCCCACACATGCCCCAAAATAGCCTTTAAGGAAGCTCTTGAGAAGCAGGTCCCTTCTATATTTGGGACAGAATTTTATTTCCACCACTGAAATTTTAAATTGGCCTAAAATAGTTTTTCACATTGAACATAAGAAGCTACCTTTTTTCCTTTCTTTCCCACACTTCGATCATCCAGAGTAAAGCTGTGGTGGGTAGCAACAAAGTGACAGAGAGTATCGTTAAATTAAAATAAAATATTGTATGATGGCTCTCATGCTGAAGATTCATGTTAATTCCAAATTGATTTTCTTAACTAAATAAAGGATGATGCTACACAAACGAGACAGAGCCTTTAAACATTATCATTTGATTTATTTTGACAGCATTTCTTAAGGCAATTTAAGAGTATCATGTGACCAAGGATAAGAACACCCTGGAAGACATATGCACCACGCTGTGCCAAAATAAAAATGCTTGCTAAAATAAAAATGCTTGCAAATGTCACCGATGTCTGAGCATCACTGCAGCAACACAAACAGTTGACAAGCTGTGGACATGACCTCGGATACAGAGACCATAATAACTAGGCTTACATCCCAAAAAGGAACAACAGTTGAAGCCTCACTGTGAAATACAAGGTCATTCCTCTAAATGGAAGGAAGCTGCACAGCAGATGATGCTATCTGCAAACAATAGTCTTCTGGCTACTAACTAGCTCTGTCGTGAAATGTGATATAACCATTTTGACAACTGAAGCTGAAATAGAACTGTGGACTTCAAGGGCCCATCAGCAAGCAGTTGAAAGGAACAAGCAAAGCTCTGTTTTCAAAACATTAATACCTAAAATTAAAACTGTTTAAATGGCTTTTCACATTTCTGACATCCTTCTGGATAGAGAAACTATTCTAGTAATATTATGAATGTAAAATGCTCATTCTATCCATACACTGGGCCTAGCTTCCATATGTATTTAAATTTTTTACTTAATTGATCTCTAAGATCCCTTCTATAATCTCTGATAACCTCAAAAATTAAAAAAAAAAGTGTAATCATTTAAATAATAAAAAGAGTAATCTTTAAACAAAGAGAAATTTAAATAATTATTAAGAACAGAAATTAACAAGAATTATTTTTCTATTGGAAGTTGTCAATATTAAAAATAAATTAACTACTCCCATCTAAAACGCTACACTTAACTTGTTTTTATATAATGGATGGTGATAACTGGGTATTACTATTCCCAAATTCTTAGTGTTTTTATGTTCTCTTAAAGATTAATGCAAGTAATTCTTTTTATTGTTCAAGAAATGCCATGAAAAATTGATTTATTTTAATAGTAGGTATATTTGTCTCTGTTTTCTTATAAAATAGAACTGCTAAATTTTCTGCTAATCAATTCTGGAAAAACATGACTAAAAACAGGAAATAAGGAAAGATTACATAACAATTATGAATACAGAGATTTTAATAAAGTTGTGAAAAATACCATGATCACGAATCTCTCACAGCTGCCTGTTTAACAGATTGACTATACAGTAATTAAATCTTAAACCAGAATTCCCTAAATCATGTTATTCTTAGTACCCATTTTTGTATTTTTCATAGATTTCTTCCCATTATTTATCATCACCGTGATTAGGGGAAGGCTTCTGTGGATTGAGAATGAGGAAGAAAGAAAAAAGGACTATTGTAGTTTTCTGTAACTCTAAAGATAGCCCCCCAAAATTCCACCCCTCCCTATCAGTTCATGCTGCCCCTCCCATCACAAGGTAGAGCCTATTTTCTTACCCCCTTGAACCTCAGCTAGTCTGTGACTATTCTACCAAGGAAATGCAGAAGCGCCATTTGAGACCTCTGAGCCCAGGCAGTAAAAAGGCCAGGAAGCAAGTTTTTCCCTCTTGGACCTTAGCTGCCATGTTATAAGGAAGCCCAACCAACCACGTGGAGAGGCCCATCTGGAAAAGAGCTGAGGCCCCCAACCAAGAGCTGCTGCTGAGCTCCCAACCAACAACAGTCGCATCATCTTACCAGCCATGTGAGTGCTCTATCCTGGAAGAAAATCCACTCTCGAGCTGATGCCACCTAGAACCAAACTAAGCCATCCCTACTGAGCCCTGCCAACTTGCAAAATCATGAGTAAATAAATAATGATGTTTGTTTTAAGCCCTTAAGTGTGAGGGTAATTTGTCTTGCAGGAATAAATAGCTGAAACAGTCTTCCTGAAGAAGAGACACCACATCTCATTCCCGGCTTTTGCCAATTCTACCATGCTCCATTACCCTGCATTAACACTTAAAATTGTCACGGTGCGATCAAGTCTTCAAAATAAAAATTAGCACAGATATAATTAACAACCTCATGAATCCTACAAAGCAGGGAGAAGACCCAGCACAGGGCTCCATACCTACACATTTTCAAGTATTGAATATGGCCAAAGACAAGGCCAGTTTTCCAGTGATTTCCTGGCCAAGTTACCAAGTACAGAAGAATATTCATTTTTAATAATACTACCCACAATGGAGCACTATTTTACAAATTTTATGTTATATAGTTATATATATTTTACCATAATTTTTTTAAATAATGTAATATCCCTCAAAAAAAAAACCCCACTATACACTTTAAATGGGTGAATTCTATCTCAATAAAGCTGTTTAAAACAAAATCGCTGTGCCCATGTAAGGCAATTCCATTGGACAGCTTATCATAAGGCTCAAGGAAATCTAGGACAAGTTCAAATAAGTTGGCCCGGCTGTGGTCACAGTTTAAGTCACAGACTCTCAGGACAAGCAGGACCTCATCCAAGGATTAAAATTCCCCTACAATCTCTCTGCCTAAATCAAGATCTCCACCCGCAAACAGTCCAGGTCATCTTTGAACAGCTCTGTAAAAAGACTTTTCCTTATTTCAAGTTAAAATCTGTCTGCCCATAGCTTCCATTCATTAACTCTTCTTTCCACAGTCTTTAAAGAAAGCTCTACCACCCGGCCTGTGACTTTACTCCTGATTCAATATACCATTCCTGCAGCTACTCCCTGTATGAGCACTTTTCAAGTTCCTCCATCACCTGCTTACCCAGCTCTGAGTTTATTCAAGCATGGCCCAGTATTGGCAAAGAGCATGAACTTTGGAGGAGGGACGCCTAGGTTTCAATCTGAGTTTCATCGCATACTGGCTGCATGACCTTTGGCAAATTATTTAACCTTTTTAAGCTTCGATTGCAACATCTGTACAATAGAGATAGTAGAAAGTTGGGTCACCTTTTGGGGAGGAGCCAGGGTGGGAGTTACGTCAGTACCCGAGATGAAAATCACCTATCATCAAAATTACTCTTGCAAATCTGTTTAGCACAGCCAACATACTGCCTCTCAAAACATTTTTCTGTATTTAAATAGGTCACCATTTCTTTGTTTAAACATAATCTCTCTCCCTCTGCCAACCACACATAGTCATTCGAGTTCATTAAGTGCATGAATGATGCAACTTCACTATAACACAACCCACCCCAAAGTTAAGCAACTAGCACAGGCTCTAGGACATAGAAAACTCAGCAAAATTATTAGTCTTTATTATTCTATTCATGTGATTCTAGGAGGGAAGAACAAACCGTAATCTGATGTTTCAAAAGTGTCAGCCCAGGATGGAATAGGGCAGGCCTACAAATGGGACAGTGGTAAGAATAGTTTTTTAAAATGTCACGCCCAGGGCTGCTTCTTGTGTTTTTGGTTAGCTTCTACCTCCTTCAGAGGGCAGAATAAAGAGGGCTGGAACACCTACCCCCAAGAGCCCTGCAGAGCAGGGGCCTGGCCCTCCCCTTCCAAAGCACTTCCAAACACTGCCTCTCGGCAGCTGTGTGCAACTCACTTGGAAATATTCATCCTCCTTCTCAGACAGTTCCGGGCCCATCCTCATGGGCAAGAAAGGGGAGAGTAATTTCACCAGATCCCACCCTACAGAACACTGAACACACACATTTTCCTTGCACCATCCCACAGATGCCGGCCCCACTGCCCGCATGAATGTAATTACCTCATTAATTAAACCATTGCATTTGTTCAAGAAGTTAGAGTCATCGTCCAGGTGTACTACTGAACACCAAAATTAGATATATTCCAGCACAGAGCCGCACCGCTACCGAAGCTCAAGGGCTATCATTTTCTTAATGCAGAAATAATTATAGGCATTTGCCTGGTCAAACTGCTCAACAGCTGAGGAGGATTTTCCACCAGTGACTGGTGATGACCTTTGACCCCGAAGGCAGGGACCACGAACCTGTCTCTGCTTGGCCACTGGGAAGACACCTCGCTCTGCCTAAGCACCATGTCCAGGTCTATGCAAGAGTGTGAAACCCTCAGGAGGAGGGTCCTTGAAAAGACTGCTTAATACAGGAAAGTTTTGTCTTTTTATACTTATTTCAGAGAAAACATTTACCTTACTTAACCAGTGCTCGACGAGGGTTTGTGATACCCTTGCATGACCAAGCTCTGGGTCACAAGAAGCTATTGCCAGACCTTTGTCACTGCCACAACCCTTTTTGGTAGGGTCGATGTGATGAGTGGCGAGGGAACACCCTGTGCAACGTACTTTCCTGCAGAAACCACGTTGTAAATGGTCGTCGGCTTGGTGGGGAGCCCGGCAAAGCCTAATTAATACACACGGGACTGAGCCCCAATCCTAATTTACACTGAGCTCTTCAGGCCACTTACTATTTACTCTTTAGGCAAGACACTTCCTCTCCTCATATACCTTTAACACCAAAGGAAAAACTATCCAATGAGAAAATGCACCTAGCAGGAGAATTGAGCCCCCAGTGGATCAACATCATTGAACCCTAAGGCAGTGGTTCTTAGTGGGGTCCCTGGACCAGCAGCATGAGCATCATCTGGGACCTCGCTAGAAATGCAAGCTCTAGCAGTCTGGGCTTCAACAAGCATGAAAAAATATGATCGCCACAGTCATATTTCAGTGTCACTGCCTTAAAGGTACTATGATCTGTGTCAAGGGCGTTTCTGGGGTGCACGGCATTCCATTAGCTACAAAGTAGTTTGGTACTTGGGGCAAAAGGCAGTCAGGACTCTGCATGCTTAAGGTGGTTCTTCTGTGCGTCAGGGATGAGAAGCACTGTGGCCTGAGGCCAGATAACAGACTCCATCCCTCTCATTTTCTTACCCTACCCAATACAGTGTTGTCTGTCCATCTGCCCCTCTTTCAATTTCTCTCTCTCAATCCTCATTCTCTTATCTGAAAATATGAAGAGCATGTGTCCTTCCTGATCTCTTCAGGCAGGGAGTCCTCCAGGCCAGTCCCTGAGCCTTCACTCCTGGAGCCTGGCATCGGGTCACATTCTGGGACACCAAGGGAGCAGGAAGGAGGCATGGCTCGGGCTCTGATGCCTTTTCACAGCCTTATCCCTGCTGACAACCAGGCACCCCCAGGCTTTGACTTGTGGGTCTCGATGCTATTTTTTTCCAGTAGAATCCTCTGAGGGACTTTAAAAACTAGCTGTGTAGACCCCGCCCAGCCTCACAGAGTCTGCCTTAGTGACTCTGGGAGGGGCAGACACTGGTATTTTCTAAAGTCACTCACATTATGGTGCACAACCAGGGAAGATAAACCGCAGTCTGGAGGCAGGGCTTCTCAAATGTGAACGTACACAGATCTGGTTAAAATGAAGATTTTGACTTAGTAGCTAAAGGTGGGGCCTGAAGCCCTGCATCTCCATCAAGCTCCCAGATGACAATGTCGTTGGCCCGTGGATCATGCTCTGAGTAAGTGCTGTCCTCGTGGTTCTCACTTTACGATCACGGGCAAGGCTTGTTAAACACATCACTGGGCCCACCCTACAATCCTAATTCAATATGTATTGCATGGGGCCCCCAAATTTGTACATCTAACAAGTTCTCAAGTGACCCTAGGCTGACAGTCCAGGGACCACATTTTGAGTAGCATGGAGACCATGGTTTTTAAATATCAGTGCACACCGAAACAGTTTGGGGAGCCTTCAAAAACAGGTCACCAGGCCTAATCCGTACGATTCCTACACCTGGGGAGATATCCAAGCATTACAGCTCAGCAAGATTCTCAAGGGACTAATGTGGTCCATCAGGCCTGCATCCTGCAAATGCAATGAGCATTTCTGGTACGGACAGCAACGTTACTGGAAACAGCATCTGAACATCATGAATGTACTTCAAAAAGTGCCACCACTGCCTACCTCAGACACTTGCTCATAAACCAGTACCAGGTCCAACATAAGGAAGAGAGAAAACGGCCACTTGGAACTAAGAAAGTTCCAGGTAACTGCTGGGTTTCCTGGCAGCCTTTACTCTAAGGTTCCAAACCTACCCCACGGGAACAGAAAAGAAAGACAATGCTTTTTTCAGGACCAAATCTACATGTGTAAGGGAAAGCAACAGAGTTAATCACACAGGTGTTGGATTCAGAAGACCCGGGTTAGGGTTCTGGCAAAGCTCAGGCCTCGACTTCTTCATCTCTAAAATGGGGAACGTGATACCTCCTTGAGTTCCTTATGTCACTCTGGAGGTTGCTGAGAGGACAGGAGATAATTTATACAGTATACTTAGCAGAAGTCTGTCACTTAGTAAAATCACGAACACATGACAGTTCCAACTGTACAGCCATAAAAATGTCAGCGTTAGAAGGGACCTTGATGATTAGACTATAGCCAATAAAGGAAACTCAAAGACCAGGGGCACAGCATCACCAGGGACCTGTAAGAAATGCAGCACCCCAAGCCCACTCCAGAACGTCTGGATCAGAATCGGCATTTTACCATGGCCTCCGGGAGACGCACCAGCCTACAACGGCTCACCAGCTACGGCTTACTTCGATAGCTGTCAGCCTCGCTGAACTGAACTCATCTGAGGGGTTTTATATGTATACAACACACACATATGTATATATACACACACATATATATACACACATATGTACATATATATGTACATATATGCACACATACATATATATGTATATGTATGTATATGTATACGCATATATATGTATGTATGTATATATATACACATATATATACACACACACATATATATATTCATGCAGTTCCTACCCCAGAGGGTCTGATTCAACTGGTTTGGGAAGTAGCCTGAGAACTGGGATTTTTAAAATCCTCCCAAGACATTCCAGTGTGCACCGAACACTGAGAACCAACAGCGCACAATAAGCTCGCTGACTCTGGGGTCAAAAGATGGGTATAACCCTGTTTCTACCACTCACTGGCTACGTCACCTTGGTTACTTCATCTCTCTGGTGCCTCAGTCTCATCTATAAAATCAGTATAATGATCATACCCATCTCATAAAGACACTAAGAGGACAGAAGGAGACATCATTCCCGGAAAACGCACAGAACTATGCGAGGCACACGGTCAGTCCTTGGGTAATGTTAATTGCTGATAACTTGAGCAGGGAGATATTCAACTTCGACTTAAGGACTTCCAATGACAAGCAGCTCAGGCTCCGTGTTTGAGCACTTTCCCCCGTGGGCCACTTGTTACAAAGTTCTAACCATTACAAGGGCATCATAGGAATCACTGGGCGCTGCCCACTGCTCTCTCCCACAATCCAGCTCTCAAACTCTATAGTTGGATGGTCTAGTCTCTGAATAACACCCTACACACACAGGGACATAGACACACTCTCCTAGCTGAAGACACCTTTTGTCTGGGCCATCCACCGAGGAATGTAGCCCAAAGGGCCTGGCCTGGGATGAGTGGGTTACGTCAAGCAGCAGGAACACCCCACATTGAGCTATAGGCTCTGCCTCTAAGGAGCTGGGCAACCCTGGGCCAGTCCCAGCGCTCTGGGCCTGTCTCATCATCCTTTACACGATGGGTCAGGCTGGGTGGTCCCTGTAGTGCTTTTCGGCAATGCCCTTCTCCGGTTCCCTGGGGTCACAAAGGACCACGTCAGGTTTTCACCTCATAGTCTCCAAAGAATGAAAGGGCAGCCTGCTTCCCACTGCCCACTCGCTACAGGACGTGTGATTTACGTTTCTACGGTCTCTCGGTGATTAGCCGGTAAACTAAAAGTTAACAATAGGTTTTCTCTAAAAGTCTTCTAAATATAGACACATTCTCTGGGAGGGCAGAGGATTTCCTGAAGGGTTGTTCTGAGGAAACTAACTGGCATAAATCACATAGAGTGTTTGGACTGAACTTGTACATATGCATGTGAGTGTGTGTGTGTGTGTACAATGTAATGATTGTGTTGGTTTTTTCCCTGAGAACTCTAAGACACTGGGAATCATTTGTCATCCTGTCTCCGCTAATTCTCCTTTCACTGTGTCCCTTGAATTCATTCCTTTCTTTGCTTTTAAATGAGCCCCTTTGGGTTCTGGCTCCTCCGGTCCACGCCCGAGGCTGGGCTGCAGATCCACACAACGGGGCCTCATGGCGCCTGCCCCCACCTGCATCCCGAGCACAC
Source organism: Eonycteris spelaea (assembly GCA_003508835.1). Taxonomy (NCBI): domain Eukaryota; kingdom Metazoa; phylum Chordata; class Mammalia; order Chiroptera; family Pteropodidae; genus Eonycteris; species Eonycteris spelaea. Next base: position 18,104,128 of record PUFA01000014.1, on the reverse strand, counting down.
TCCCTTGGATTCAGCAACCATCCCTTTGCTGAGTTTTTCCATCTCCACAGCCTCTCCTGGGGCCCAGCCTTTCTCTCTACCTGAAGGACCTTTGTCTCAACATGCCCAATACCAAACTAACCCTCCTCGCCTGCCCTCCTGCCCTCCTTCCCCCACAAAATCCTAAGGTGACCTCTTTGTCCTCTTCCTCCTGCCCAAAATGTTCAACCTCATCTCACCTCCTTGATCAACATCTCCGCCCCCACGTTTCCATTCCCAGCTGCCACCACCTTCCTTTCTGACCTGAGGCAGTCTTCCTCTGCATACTGCCCTGCACCCCACTGCAGGATGTGCTTGTGGCACTTCCAGCTTAGAGAAGCCTATCAAATGCAGAAATCCTAACAGCTGTCATTCACCGAGCCTCTGGATGCTGACTTACAGGGCCTGCAGTCCTTCCAATGGACACGGATTTCCATTTTCAGACTGGGACGCAGAGGCTCCATGACAATGCCTGGATTCAAATCCAGGTCTGTACTCTTGCAGAGGCATCATGGAGCTGCTGGACCAAGCCTCACCCAGCCCTTGGCTCTTTCTCGCCATCTATTTCTCTACAATCATCCTAGAAGCTGAGTAAATCAGACTCCCACCCCGTAGACACAACTCAATGCTTCCACCCCTGGGCTTTTGTTCACACGGGTCTGTCTGCCCAGCATGCCCTTCTCCCAGACTCAGCCTGCAAAAACATCCTACCCACCTACTCGATTCCCTCCCAGTCCTGCTCTGGAACTTGTCTAACGCAGCTGAGTTTGACATCAGTGTCCTTGGAACCCCAGTGGCACTTGGTTTCCCTCTTGCGGCAACCTGCATGCTTCTCTGATGCACCTCACATGGCAGCATACTCCTGGGTGGCAGCAACCAGCTCACCCTTGTGTCCCCACATCGCCCACCCTAACACAGAGGAGAGCACCCTGCATATAACTGACACTTGACAAATGCTTGCTGAGTCGAGCAGATGTTGTACGATGCTATTAAGGAGAAGCTTGCCAAGAAAACACAAGGGTCAGAAATTATGTGCAATGCTTCCAACTCTATGACTATCTTAATGAACACCTTATGCTTTAAACTATTAGGTTCTTTTTGTCATCCACAAGTAGAAACCAACAACACTAGCAAATGAATGGAAGTTATAAGGAAGCACATTTAAGCTCTACGAAATCAATTTCACTTTTCGCAATTAAAGTTGTCATGAAAGAAGAGGGCTGGCCATGAAAAATGAGCTTCTTGATTCTACGAGAATTCAAGTATAGTCTAAGTGGCCCGTGGAGGAGGTGCCTGGACGATTCTTGGGTTGGAATAAGGATGAGGTAGCTAGAGTCGATGACTGACTTCCTCGATCATTACCAGAGAGGACTCTAAGCTGCCCGCTTTCCATTGTCAGGATGCCCGCTGAAGATGACAAGCATATTCTGTCATGTTACATCGGAAAACAGTTCCCTGAAACCTTACCCCATGTCACTTAGCCAAGCAGCAATGTGTCACAGAACCCTGCAGCTGCACAATAAAACGTCAGAGAAGACAAGGAGTTCAACCTCAGATCCCAAACCCTCATGGCTATCCTGAAAGTCTATGTGTGATTTAAAACATTTTCTGAACCCACCAAAATCCCGCTTAATATTCCAATAGTTCGAGTGATAATTACTTTGTAAACTTCGGTGAAAAGTTAAATTATACCACTATAAATCAAGAAAAAATATTCAAGTCATCAGAATCATAAACGTCTGTTTGCAAGGAAAAATGATACTGTGTAACGAACCAAGGAGAACGATCAATGAAAATCTGGACACCTACGGTTCGTTTAAAAAATGTGTTGCTTTAAATACTCTGTAGTTACAGGTATTTACATCGGCAAATACTACAAAAGAAAGATAAGCTAATATGAGATCGCGTTTGTTTTGTAACTTTTAGCAACAAGATCTGTGACGGGAGATAAAAAGCAACGATAAGTCACAAATTCAAGCAAAAGAAAATAAGCACTTTCTTCTCCTTGTCACAATTTTGTCATCGTGCTTTCAAAAATCTGCTGCAGCTCTCTTTATTCACTACATAATGCTGCTCTGAGACAGCAGGAGTAGCTATAGCAGTCTTTGAAAGTAAACCGTTTACCTGTGAGAGATGAGCAAATGCTTCTGGTCCCGAGAGACAGGATGGCACTCCACAGCCTTCACAAAGTTAAAGGGATGACTAATTTCTTCACGGAAAACCCTTACGTGCATCTTTCTTTATGTGTCACCCAAAAGCTTAGTTACTGTAATCTGCCTCTGACCCAGATGAAAATGCTGCATGGACAGGTAGAATCATAACACCAAACTGAGTCATAAAAATTACCAATAAAACATAGAACTTTTCTCCAGCTTTGCAATGCTGTGCTATGAATCAGACCCTCGAGGTAATCTGAAGATGACTCCTCCACACACATTTCATTTATTTAATAATTTATAAATCATCAAAAGGGTATTCAAGAAACCCACATGAAAAGCACCCAAATTCATGAAAATGTGGTTAATGACCCAAATGCCAGTCTTCATGTAAACAATATAGAGTAAATAATAATATCCAACCCAACAGGGTTAAGCCTTGGGAAACTCACTGCATGTGCTTCTAAGTGAAATGTTTAAGATGGTACTCCATTAGAAGTTTACAGGAAAGTTACTGAAACTAAAATCAAACTTAAAAAATATTTTTTATAGACCTGATGCTTTGTCTCCATATGACTTGGTATAAACATTTATCACTGGGTTGACATTTGATGCCTGGAGATCATGATAATACATGAGACTGTGAATTAATTGGCCAGGGACCTCTGTCAATTGCCCAGGCACAGAATAAGCATTAGACCCACAAAGCAGCTCCCTAATGGTCAAATTAAGACTTACACTCAGTTGCTAATGTTCATCCTTAGAAATTCACAGTAGCTAACACTTAACATACTGTTTGGTCAATGTTTTTTAACAAAGGCTCCCACATTTTCATTTTGCACTGGGCCCTGCAAATTATGCAGCCGATCGGGTCCCTGATTTGACCATCTGAACTCCTAGATGCAGCAAGGCCTGAAGCCAGCATAAAGCTCAGGCCTCCCAGTTCACTGGCAATAAATAGCCTCTTTTCCTTTAGCCAGTCTCTGTATCTTTCCCTTACAACCAAAGGATGCTGCCTCGCACAGCCTCATAGTACACCTCCTCTCCACCACACCCTGCGGACACCCACTCCACTGGGCCCTGGCTGCCTCCGCATTATCCTCCAGTCAATCCATTTCCTCACCAACAACATCCTAACAGCCCTAGCTGACCCTCTGTCTGACTGCTGAAAGTCGAAATTTACCTTAGAAATACAGACAAATCAAATTCAATCTTCTATGTTTATAAGACTCAATGAATGGGCCCACCAAGGTTAGAATTCATTCATTAATTTATTTTTTTAAAATATTTGAGTATCTACCATGGACGAGAAACAGGAAAGATAAAAGGTTCCTTTTCGCAACTGCAACTGATAGCAGAAAACACCCTCAGGAAGCCTCAAATTAGCTCTGTCCTTCCTTCAGAAAGACAGAGAGACTATAAGCGCCCCAGAGCAGGGTCTTTCCTGTCTTCTTAGCCCATCGTATGTCTTTCACACAGCAAGCACTTCATACAAAGTTAGCGAACTGAAAGGTGAGGCAAGTATAAGAAAAAGAGCTCTAAGGACAAACACAGAGAAAATTCAGCTATAAAAATGGTAGCAATTTTTTTTTAAGTGTTTACCCATACTGAGATTGAAGGAATGAGAACTAAAGTTTAAAAAAAAAAAAAATCTATGTTTTTAAGCAATTCCTCAAATCCGGGTCTTTTCAAAATTTGAGCAGCATTGTCTTAAGATTGTAGCTTTGTCTATGTGGTATTTAAACATTTTGATATTTCATCAAAAGTAACATGAAGTTATTTGGAAATCGCTACATGCTTATATTGGGAAAAAAGAATACAATATTTACATTTAACGAGATATAAATATTAACACAATACAATGGAATATTACTCGGCCATAAAAAAGATGAAATACTGCCATTTGCGACAACATGGATGGACCTTGAGATAATCATACTAAGCAAAATAAGCCAGACAGAAAAAGTTGAAAACCCCATGATACCACTTATATGTGAAATATAAACCTAAAAGCAACAAACAAACAGGACAAATAAACAGAGACTCATGGACATGAACTACAGACTAGTGGTTACCAGACGGTGGGGGGAGGAGGGTGGGGAAGGTAGACAGGGTAAAAGGGGTCAAATATGTGGTGACAGAAAGAAATCTAATTATGGGAGATGAATATACAATGTAAATGTATATATATATATATATATATATATATATATATATATATGCCTTACTGTGAAAATGTACAGCTGAAACTTACCAGATTTCGTTAACTAATGTCATCATAAAAAATTAATTTAAATAAATAAATCTATAAATAAAATTTATATTCTGAAAAAATATATATAAACATAGTAACCCATGATTTAAATAAGCTTCCTCCCTGCCTCCTAAAAAACGTATCTCTCTACTTAGGAACAAACATTTTTTTAAAGACCTAGGTTTTCTTCAACACTAGAGGTAAAGTGTCTTTGCCTTAATTTATTTTGCAGAAAGGAAAAACAAGATACATAGCCCCATTTTCACAGGACAAGCAAACCCGTTCCTTCTTCAGCTAATGAAAGCATGTGTCATTGCTGAAATTTCTAACTGGGCTATTTCCAAACACGCAATGCATACCTCAAGCGACTTCCACGACTGCATCAGCAGGACCCCAAGGAAGGGTCAAGCAGCTCCCTTCCAATCTGAACTTCCTCATCTTCACACACACACACACACACACACACACACACACACACACACACAAATTTATCCTGCCAACACTAGGGGCATGTTCTGGACGAGAACTTGCTCTTCATTCCACTTTTAAGCGATTTTGGAAACGCATAATGGCACCTGCTCGTACAACAAAAGGTCACATTTGCTTCTGTTTTTATTAATTTTGCAATACCTTTCTCATCATCCCTTGCCTTTGACATCTTTTATTCCGGCACTCCCACTTTAAACCCAGGGTCCTCAAGCTTCAATGTGGATTGGTCAGCTGGGTGCTCATGAATACGAGAGTCATGGGGTCCCCCTGGGAGTTTCAATGGTCGGTCTGGGGTAAAGCCCCACAGCCTGCATTTGTTACATCCCACAGGAGATTGTGATATGTGTGTGTGTGTGTGTGTGTGTTGTGTGTAAAGGGGAGGGGGGAGGTTGTCTTAGGATCACAATCTTGATAAATACAGCTTTGAAAAATATAAAATGCGATTTAAGCATCTTCCACGTCAAAGAATACAACAGAACTAGGAGCTACAAAGGTACAAAACTCACATTCGCTGGATAGCAAAATGGCTTCTCTGGTCCCCGTGGTGAGCATACAGAATGGAAACATGCTGCTCAGATCTCAAGGTTCCCATCAGGGAAATGCTCCATTCCATGGGGAAGGAACAGAAAACCTAAGCTTCTAGTCCCCAAGGCCTTCAGCCCAAAGGACACAGTTTCCCTGGACCCCTCCTCCCTCTACACATGAACAACGGAGGAGAGGTATTGAAACAGAGGAGAAGGTTCAGCTAGAGCAGTGCATCTCAAAGCCTAGCTGTATCAGCATCACCTGGAGGGCTTGTTAAAACACAGAATCCTGGGCCGCATGCCCAATTTCTGATTCAGCAGGTCTAGAGCAGAGCCCGAGAATTTGCATTTCTGACAAGTTGCCAGGTGATGCGCTGCCCCTGGTCCAGGGACCACACTTTGGGAACCACACTAGGCCTCTGTGAAGCGCCATAAAGTAGTCTGTATTATAGGATGGAATGGGGCAATTTTATCAGAGAAAGCACCTCTATTACTCAAAACTGGGCGTTAAAAACTGTTCCACAGGGAGGTGTGCTGTAATATTCATTCTCTCATAACAAAGGAACCGCTCAATAGCATTATCTAAATGAATTTCAGCTGGTCTTTCTCTCAGAAACAAAAGTGACTTGTAATGCTTATTAATCAAGAAACCTTACAGAGCGTCCACTGTACACACAGAACTGCTGTGTAGGCCAACTTCCTAATGGACAAAAAATAAAACAAAACAGGGTCCCTGCCTTTAATTTACTTGTCGTCTATATTACTTCACCTCTGATTACTAAGGATTTGGGCTAACATACCTTTTCATTATCACTGTAAGAAAGAAAGAAACAGCTCTCTCAAAAGAAGTTATTTAGTCTTTACCTGCATTCTACTTTTAGGAGAAAATAAAGCAAACCACAGTGCAGGCAGAGAGAGTAAAGTGGAGATTTAGGTATTTCTGCATATTTTTCAAACCAACTTCCAGGAAGTGCCCCCAAACACCATAAACCATCGGTAAAAGGAATGATCAACTTAAAGACTGAGACATGAGATCTGTAATCATCAAAATCCCACCGAAATACGTGAAGCATTCTATTTTTCAATACAGAAATATACCAAACAACATTATAAGAAAATGACTAAATGACCAAAAAAAACTTTATTTAGAAATATCACCTTATGTTTACATGGCTCTTTGGAAACATTTTCATGAATCATATTTTATTTGATATTTACTACAACACTGGAAATGTAGCCATTTGGTGCTACTAACCCCATAACAAACAGGAACAAAATCACCCGGAGATGGCGAGTAACTGCCCAAGATGACCGGCAGAGGCTGCCTCTGCACCTACCTCAGACTCACCCCACAAACTGTAAATTAGATACAGGGGTGGGGGTGAACAAAACCTCAGAACAGCATTTATACGTATTCCAAAAATTTTACACTCTCACTTTAACACAACATAACTGTTCTCTGTGAGTTTCCTATGCTCACTAGATTGGGATTGCTTCTTTAAAGGATTTGGCATTTTATTTTGAATTTAGTACTGGGTGAGGATCTGTACTAATCCGCCTTTTAACACAGCTGTGACTAGAGACTTTCTTTTCTAACCCTCAGACTTTCATCCAAGTCTAGCCTTGTGGCTCTGGCAAAGTGTCACCTTTCCGCCACAGCGCACACAAAGGTACTGGGGGAGGGGCGTTTCCCATCTGCACGGGCTTAGTCTGGCGATCTGGGCACAATGCTGGCAGTCAGGCTATGATAATAACCTGTGTGTGGCCTTGGGTACTTCATTATCCCATACGCAGTTTTACTTATCAATGAAAAACAGCAGCAAAGGAGAATCAGGAGGGATATCTCAGCTACAGCGGTACCCCGTGAAGAGGGAGGGGTCCCAGCTCCATGCCTGAAGCACCGGTGCCAGAAAGAGGGGCCCCCACAACATCTGGCTGTGAAAATCAATGGGGATTTCCTCCATCTGGGTGAGACAAAAGGCTGCGGGAAACCCAGGCATTTCTCTGAAAGGCTGTGCGCAGCCTGTCACACTCCCAGGCACTCACTCTGAGACAGTGGCTTGGGAGGAGCCAGAGACATATAGGGAGAGACTGAGTTGAGTGGCTTCAGGGCAAGGCCTGGAGGGACAGCCTCTCTTGCCCCTGTATTGAGCCCTCCCCGCTACACAGCCAAATCTGAATCTTCCTTGGCCTGGTGAAATCCCCTGGCTCTACCCTACTGACTGACTCCCTGGGACCCCACCCACCTACCCCACAGGAGGCTTTTCAGCACCTGGCGGCCAGCAGGCAGCAGCAGGCCTTGGGGTTCCCTAGGCCTTTTGCTGAGCTTCCCCAGGCCCAGAACTGGTGGCAGCCTGCCAGCCTCGGTTCACAGTGTGGTCTCTCATGCGCCTCCAGTACGGGCAGTGATCAAGATCAGCTGCAGAACACTCTGTAGCTCCAACCAGATAGCCCCAGGCCAGTCACAGGAAGCAGCTGACCCCAAGAGGCCCCAAAACCAACACACCCAGGGGTTGGCTTCAGACCACAGCAGACCGCCACCCAATTAGTTCCACAAGTCCACAAGTAGCACACATAAAGAGGGGTCTCAGCAGGCACCAGAGCCCACTAAGGCAAACCTGGCTCCGAGGAGTCAGTCCCCACACAGAGGCTGTGGCTGTGGCCAATCCTCACAGCCAGGCATCCTCAGGGTCCATCCCTCCATTAATGTGCCAACAGCAACCGAGGCTCAACTAAAACATGAGGGAACCACCATCCCACACAAGGGACAATCCTGGAGCATCTGGATCAAGTGACATGGGAGACTGCACCACTGAGCCCCATAGGACACCTGCTACATAAGGCCACCCTTCTGATACATAGAAACAAATACAGAGAGACAGTCAAAATGAGGAAACAAAGAAACATGTCTCAAATGAAAGGAAAGGAGCAAACTCCAGAAGACGACCTGAACCAAGCAGAGGCAACCTACCAGAAACACAGTTCAAACCTCTGGCTATGTGGATGCTTAAGGAACTTACTGAGAACTTCGACAAAGATATAGTAAGCATAAAAAAGACACAGAAACCATATAAAAAGAACCAGTCAGAAATGAAGAATACAATAACTGAAATGAAGAATACGCTAGGAGGAATCAACAGCAGATTAGATGAAGCAGAGGATCAAATCAGCAATTTAGAAGACAAGTAGCAGAAAACACCAAATAGGAAGAGCAATATGGAAAAAAAACTTGTTTAAATGAGGATAGTTCAAGTCTTAACAACATTCACATCATAGGAGTACCAGAAGAAAAAGAGAGAGAACAAGGGATTGAGAATCTATTTGAAGAAATAATGACAGAAAACCTCTCTAACCTGGAGAAGGAAATAGACATACAAGTCCAGGAAGCTTAGAAAGTCCCAAACAAGATGAATCCAAAGAGACCACACCAAGACATATCATAATTAAAATGCCAAAGGTTAAAGACAAAGAGAATCTTAAAAGAAGTAAGAAGAGAAAACCAGTTAGTTACCTACAAGGGAATTCCCATAAGACTGTCAGCTGATTTCTCAACAGAAACTTTAGACCAGAAGGGAATAACACAAAATATTTAAAGAGAGGAAAAGCAAGGACCTACAAACAAGATTACTCTACCCAGAAAGGCTATTATTTAAAATGGAAAGAGAGCTCCCCAGACAAGAAAAAGTTAAAGGAATTCATCACCGCCGAACCAGTATTTCACGAAATGTTAAAGGAACTTCTTTAAGGAAAAGAAGGGGGGAGGGGGACATAAATATGAATAATAAAATGGCAATAACTATGTACTTATCAATAATCACTTTAAATGTAAATAGATTAAATGCTCAAATCAAAAGGCATAGGGTGGCTGAATGGATAAGAAAACAAGGCCCGTACATACCCTGTCTATAAGAGACCCACTTCATATCTTGAGATACAAACAGACTCAAAGTAAAGGAATGAAGAAAGATATTTCATGCAAATGGAAATTTAAAAAAAGCTGGGGTTGCAACACTTATATCAGACATAATAGACTTTAAAACAAAGACTCTAAAACAAAAGACAAAAAAAACAACAACATTTCATATACAATACCCAAGATATGGAAGCAACCTGTGTCCATCGATAAAGATGTGCCACATATATACAATGGACTATTTGTAACAACATGGATAGACCTAGAGACTACTATGCTAAGTGAAATAAGTCGGACAGAGAAAGACACATGCCATATGATCTCAAATCTTGTTTATATGTATAATCTAAAGAACAAAATTAATAAACAAAACAGAAACAGACTCATAGAGAACAAATCGATGGTTAGCAGATGAAAGGATTGGTAGGATGGGTGAAAAAGGTTAAAAGATTAAGAAGCACAAATTGATAGTTACAAAATAGTGAAGCAGATATAAAGCACAGCATAGGGAAATGTGGTAAATAATATTGTAACAACTATGTATAGTGCCAGATGGGTACTAGACTAATCAGGGGGATAACTTTGTAAATTAGATAAATGTCTAACCACTGTGCTGTGTACCTGAAACTAATATAAAATAATATTGAATGTTAACTGTAATTGAAAATAAAATTTTAAAATATAAATATAGTGGGAAAGATGATTGAATGGATTTTCTATTTAAAATATTCTTCTTCCATGTCTTCAAAGAAGTGCTGAAAAATACCAATTCCTTAATAATAAAATCCACTTGCATTTCTAAGTCCCCCTTTATCATCTTATTTATGGCCTTACACAACCTGTAAGACCCTACTAGGGAACTGGCCCTGTCTCCCTTATCACCTGTTACTCTAGCCCTCACTGATGACCCAACAACACTCACTTCCAGGTCTCTGCATCAGGCCAGGCCTATCCCCACCCCAGGGCCTTTTTTGTTAGCTATTCTCTTGGCCTAAAACACACCTCCCTCCAGACTCTTTCATATTACACAGGTCTCATAAGTCCCTTCCTTACAGAGACCTTCCCTGAACACATCCTATTCCTCTAACCCCCACCACTCTCTAGCCTATCACCCTGCTTTATTTTCTTCATAGTACCGAACACCTCTGTGTGCCAGCACCTAGTACACAAGGGCTCAGTGAAAGCGCAACCAATAAATCTATTCATTCATTCCATAAAGATCTATGTAAACTTACCAGGTACTGAGGATAAAAAGATGGCTATGTATGATCCCTACCCTCACGGCGGTCACATTCAAGCTGAGAAGCCAACCACACACACACAGTTTGACACAATGTGAAAGTGTTCAAAGAGAACATGTATGTCTGATATTCAGGAGAATGCACGGAATTAAGCTGGGTAATGAATGGCAATCTCCCTGTTCATTTCATTCAGGTTGAGAAAAGCCTCGAAGTTAATTAATCGATCTTGAACGAACATTCACGGCTAATGGCAGAGGGAGAAGTCCCCCATTCTTGAATCAATGTAGATATGATTCATCGAGGAGGGGTTGTATGCCTTAGCCAATTTAAATAGCTCTTACAATGAAACATATTTTGAAGATGTTAATTATTAACTCTTCACTTGATATGGTGTTAAAATAACATACATACAGGCGAAAGGCTAGAGAGTCTCCTTTTCATTTGTAATAACCATGAAATGAAGTTCTTGCAAGATTGAAACTGAGACTAGAATTCTTTGGTAATCCTATAAGAAATATAAACTTTAAGTCCATAAAGAAAAAGATCCTTCTTATCCTACTTTCCTTGTTTTAGTACCTATTTTCCTCCAGTGGCTTTTTACTGGTTACATCTGATCTCCTCTGTGAAGATTCTCCCTTAATTTCTTACCAAAATACCTCTGAAGATTCCTCTCCAGCCATTTCATTCTCACCTCTGAATAACTGATTTTATCACTTCAGAAAAGCTGACCACATCAAATTCAGATAGCAACACTTTTCTCTAATTTGTCTTCCCATCCATTGACCAAACTCATCTTCCCTCTGGTCCAGCAGAATCAAAGGCATGCGTTCACAAACCAGCCCATCCATTCCTAATTTACAAAACACGACATTTCACAAACTGTTTACTTACGTCCGTGCCAACAATATTACTCAAATGTGGTGAAGTGAAAAAAACCACAGGGAACAGTGCAGTTGGCCAAGAGCAGTATTTGGAGATCTAAAATTACAGGGAAAATCATACAACATTCATTTTATTTAGTCCCAAGTCTCTATCAGATGATGTTGAGCAGAAAGATTCTAAAATTGGCAGGGAGAAAGGAAAAGTTGTCTTAAAGTTTGGGCCATGCCAGGGCAGCCTTCAGAGACAGAGCAGAAGGAAACAGAATAAGGTGGTGTGCCCTTGAGAAACTGTCAGAATTAGCAGCGTCTGTTGTGCAAGGATAACCACACAGAGAAAATAAGGAAAAAAAACCGAATGGAAATGATTGCCAACAGGTGAGGGAAACAAAGAAAAAAAGTGGAATTCTTTATATAGGATTTAGAGGACATTATTCACAACACAATCAACCAGAGATGCTAGTTCATCTCAATTCTTATCAATTTGGTTAACATCTGTACTGTGGCCTGGAATGGAGCATGGGTACTGAAAGTGACCCAAGGAAAATCCTGCTCCCCGGGAGACGACACTGATGGGGAGACAGATGCCTCTCCCACCTGGTCCAGCCAAACCCAGAGCCAAGTAAGAGTGAAGTCAGTGCTCCAGCAGACAAAGAGAGTGAGCCATGCTTTCCACCAGGGGACCCGAGAAACACAAACAGGTGAGGTGTGTGTAAAAATTGGGGTAGACCTAAGCAGAATGGGAGAGCCCATGCCCTCCCCAAGAGCTCAAATATTGTTGGGCAGGAGTCCCGCTCTCTAAGCACTTTTCACATATTACTTCCTGCGGTCCCCCAGCAAGCCTCTGAATGACGTACAGACCATCAATATCCCTGGGCTGTGAATGCAGTAACCTAAGGCCTTGCCCCAGGTCTCAGGAGGCAATGGGCTGTGCCTACCAGAAATGTCAAATCCTTAATAATAAGCAAGGCAAATGAATAGGTGCACACGAGCATATAAAGATAAATACAGCTGTGATGTATTTTTCCTAAGTACCAAAACAACCAATTTGTGTCACAGCAACCAATTATGTACTATTTTCTCTCCACTAACAAGACAGGAAATTTCATTAGTAAAACATGCATTTAGAGCGAGATAAGACCATAGTCGCTCCCTTATCTATAAATCATTGTGTTTAATTACCACATCTGGGAGCCTTTAAAAACATGACTGACCCTGTTGGATGTATTATTTTCAATGTATTTGTGTATTTAAAATATTTTATAATTAAAAATAGAATATTTAGTGGAAAAAAACACCCACTGTGTTCCAATGTGTTTAAACCTTTTTAAAAATATTTTATTGAACCACTTACATATCATTAACAATTCTGAAATTTTCCAATTCTTGTAAAAATAAATGTATTTATCAAACATTCAACTAATCAGAGAAAAACTGGGTGAAATAACGCCATATGCTGCAATCTTTATATGTACTATTCAAAACTGAGCTATGCCGTCTACAGCCATGCCACCCTGAACAAGCCCGATCTCATCTGATTTTAGAAGCTAAGCAGGGTCGGGCCTGGTTAGTACTTGGATGGGAGACCACCTAGAAAGATGAGGTGCTGTAGGCATAAATAAAAAAAAAATAAGGGATTGTAAGCTGACAAGGCCCTTGCAATCTGTAAGGTCAACCAAAGGTTGCCTTGCCTAAAAAAAAAACAAACAACACACACACAAACAAAAAAACCTGAGCTATGCCAATATTTAGAGGGCCCCATCCTGAGGGGTTTCTGATTTGTGAAATGTTAAGTGTGGCCCCTGAATTCCCAAAGGATCATAAATTTTGCCTAGCAGAGGGCACCTTCTGAATCACTGTTTCTCAGAATGCGGGCTGCCTTCATCAGCGTCACCTGGGGTGCTCGTTAAAACCCCCAGAGAGTCTGATTCCATAAAGCAGTTTGGCAAACTCCTCCATCGACCATATAACCATGAGCTGCACACTCAAGGTTAAGAACCACCAATCTAGAACCTCTTAAACATGAACGAAATAGAAATGGCCAGAGTCAGAACCGAAATCTACCAGCGGCCATTCCTTTCTCTCTCTTCCTCCCTGGAGCAGCCAGAGCTCCTGAGCTAGGAAAGAAGCCACAGCAGACCCTGCGGTAGCCCACCTCTCAAGCCCACGTGCGCAGCATTTATAGGCTTGTGTGATGAGTTGAATTGCGTCCCCTCCCACCCTGCCAAAAAAAAAAAAAAAAAAGGATATGCTGGGGTCCTGACCCCCAATACCTCAGCATGTGACCGTATTTGCATCTATCTGAACCTTATCTGGAGACAGGGTCTTTACGGAGGCAATCCAGGTCAAATGAGGTCATCAGGGCAATCCCTAATTCGGTATGGCTGGGATTCTTATAAAAAGGAGACATTTGGACACAAAGATAGACACACATAGAGGGAAGATGATGTAAAGAACACAGGGAGAGGAGAGCCCTCCACAAGACAAGGAGACAGGCTTGGAACAGATCCTTTCCTCGCAGCCCTCAGAAGGAACCCACCCTGTTGACACCTTGATCTTGGCCTTCTAGCCTCCAGGAGTCTGAGACAATAATTGTCTGCTATTCTAAGCCACCCGGGCTGTGGGGCTTTGTTATGGCAGCCCTAGCAAACTAATACAGCCTGGAAAATGACAACGTGAACTGAGACAATGGAAGCCAACCCAAGTCAGGGCTGCCTGGACAGAGTGAAGACCAAGATCTCAAGAGAGAATGCTGCCGCACTGGACATCCAAGAAGCCTAACACAGAAGACAGAGCAAAGCGAGAGCTGTAAGATCTGGGGTGGGGTCTGAGCACGGCCCCCTGTTTGCAGAGGGGTAATAAATCATGCGTGCTTCGCCTACTCCTATGGGGTATGAAGAGCAAGAACCTTGGGCATGCTCAAAAGCACTGCACGAGTTACCCTGACCCCATCGGCAGCTCCTTAGTGTGTACTTTCATCCTGGCCAGCGTCAAAAGAGAGGTGACACGGCCCCAGCACCCAAGTCTCCTTGCTCATTGCTTGGAAGGACTTGGAAGCAAAATTTGCATTTTAGGAAAACTTCATTTGAGCTCCCCAACATGTCTGAGTATGTCTGGAATATCCAACACAACAAAATAACAGGGTCAGAAACAGCAAACTCCTGTGATTGCCAAAGGTCCTTTGGACAAGTCAGGCTTCCTAAGAGCCAAGGGTTCACTGGGCAGGGGAACATTTCAATAAAGCAAGCGAGGCAGGGGTGGGTGGCAGTGTGCTCGGGCTGGCCCACCAGCTGGAGGAGGGCTTCCCAAAGAAAGTTTAAGTACTATCGCAACATAAGAATTTATGGTTTCTAAATGTTTGTTTTAACTAGTGTTGAGAACACATATTTGACCCAGCGTGAACTTGACCTCTGGGTCCCTCTCCCTTCCCAGGCTGTCTGTGCCACATGACTGGATTTTCCAGCCAACCCTCCCACCCTCGCTCCCAGCACTGGGGCCGGCCGCCCTCCCAGCAGCTGCCATGGCAAACCTCACTGCAGATCTACTGGCAAAGCAGCTGTCAATGGCCATAGCAGGCATACAAAAAATGCGTAATCACTCTGGGCCTGACTCCCAAGCTCAGCTAGCACAACAATGAGCCAAAAGGGACAGGAGAAGCCTGAAAGTCCTCTCAGTCACCTGGAACTCCAGCCACAGAACACCCTCCTGGACGATGCCATCTACTGCATCATCTCTCAATGCTAAGGGTATATATAACTCTGTCTCTGTCTAATTTAAGGAACATTTCTAGGTTTGGGTTTTCTTTTTTCAAAGCAGTGTGGGCTCAGTGCCAATGGAAAAGCAATGGAATATCGATTTTTCTGTTTCTTGCTAAAGAGAGAACAAGTTATTTGATGTGCCATGAGTTAAGTGAGTAAAAACAGACCCTGTACTCCCTACAGCTGGCTGTGTTTCTCCTCTATTCATAGAATGTGGCACATGGTAAAAGCTAAACAGATATCCGTTAAATAAATGAAAGAACCATCCATGCATTTGCAGAGGGCCTGCAACGTGCCAGGCACTCACTTCAGATTCATATCCTCCATCTTTCCTCTTCCATCCACCTTATCCTGCCAACTCAGCCTCACCCTCCTCTCTCCTTTATCATTTTGTGTTGTCTGTTTCTAAGTCCAGTCGGCTCTTTAGAGCCAAGCCCACTGGCAATGTCTCTCTCTGGCCCACAATTTCCCTGAAAGGGGGTTCAAAAAGATTGAAAGAACACATAGGCAGTGGGTTCAGGCTTAGACGGAGGGGAAACAATGCAAAAATGGAGAGAAGCAAAAACATCAATGCCCCACTCAGAAGACAAAGTCTCTAAGCTACAAAACCCTCCTGTAAGTGTTAACTCTTTGGAAAGAGAGAAAATGTGGCACCATCTCTTTTGCCCAGAACAGATATCATCGTGAGCAGTCACTCCATATTAATAACTAAAATGATATATCTTGTGCTGTAATTTCAACTTACAGAGATCTACACACAAAGAGTGTCTGGAAAAGCCACATTAACATGCAAATGGGCATCTCTCCATAGAGACAGGGCAGCTAGAGCCCCCAGGACCACCTGCGTGGATGCTTACATCCATCCTCTGCCCCTGTTTGCGTCTGCTGGGTGCTTGTTTCACATCTCTCTGATTTGCGATTTAAGGTTCACTAAATCAGTCTTCAGAAGCATGGCCCGTGCCCATGCAAATGAAGTTTCATTCAACTAAAAGCAATCCAGTCTGCCTCAAAGGGGCATCTCATTTTCTTTACTGGATTAAGCAAACTGAACATAAACACATCCAATCTCTTATGCAGAAATATTTTTTGTTTCAACTGGACATGACCTATATAAACTTAAATTCTTCAACTAAAGCCTTTCAATTCTCCTCAAAATATAATGACAATTAGGAAGCATCCCTGGTGATACATTTAAATGTGCATACTAATTTTATGACTGCTATATTAAGAGGAAATTTCATGCTGACATGCATTGGTTTTTTTGTATTTTTAAATGTAATAAACCATACCCAAGTGCAATTGTTCAATCTCAGCACAATAAGGAAGTGAGAAAGGAAAGAGACAACAAATCAATTTCTTTTGCAATCTCAATTTCAATAATATTTACTGAAGTAGTTACAGTCACAAAAATTGGTGTCATGATTTTTTCCATTCAATTTATGAATACCTTAGGGGAGCATTATCCCCCTAGACAGCAAGCTGTTACACAAGGAGAACCAGAAACATACAAATAATCTAATATTAGGCTCTTTTAAAGTTCTTTAAATCATTCGGGGCGGGGGGGGGGGGGTGGTAAAGGACAATCCAAACCGTTTTCTTTCTCTTGCTAATTACAAGCCAGAACTTTTTCATTTATTCTTTTTTTCATCTTTACTGAGGTATAATTGACAAAAATCATATATATTTAAGGTGTAGGCCGATGTTTTGATACATATATACATTGTGAAATAATCACCACAATCAAGGTATTTAACACAGCCATCCCCTCACATAGTTACCATCTTTGTGTGTGTGGTAAGGACATCGTAAGTTCCACCTCTGAGCAAATCCCAGCACACCACACAGTACTTTTAACTGTAGTCACACTGCTGTGCCTTCAATCCCAAAACTCATTCATCTTGCGTGAATAAAACCGTGCACCCCTTGACCAATGTCTCCTCCCCCAATTACCCCCCAACCCTAAACTACAGCAAAGCTACAATATAAAAAGGGATCCACATAAATATTATTAAAAAGAAGATGGCAATGCTGACAGCAGGGGAAACATACATAGAGAAAGAAGAAAACCAAGTTAAAAAGATAAATGAGGCGAGATTTACGTGGCATGATTCAATAATAAACTCTAAAAATCTTTCTGGTTTTATGGAGGCTTTCACGCCCGTTCTTTTTTATCTTGATACCTGCAACAATCCTACAAAGCAGGCAAGGTGTTTGCACAGCCATTTCAGGATGGGAAAATACAGAGTTAGAAAGGTCAAATGAATTTCCCAAGGCCGCTCAGCTAGTGAAGGCTTGAAAATTTGAACTCGGTCTTCTGAACCAAGAGTCTTTCCTGGTGTCACACTGTTCAGCCTTGGACACAAGTTTCATGGCATCAGCAGTAAGCCCAGTTGTCCCATCTGAGGGCAGAAGGCTTCTTCATCTCACTGGTCATTCCAGACACATAGAAAGCAAGCCCCTCCCCCCATGAAAACAGATGCATCTAGTAGATACACTACTTCGGACTGAGCACTGACCTCCCTCAACGTCACTTTTGAAAATACAATTATTCCTGAAAGATGTTGTGATTTAGGTTTCTAGCATTTGAGCCTGAATTAACTTGTTCGATTAGGTAGTGTAGGAAGGCTAATCTTTTGAAGGCTGAAAACCATCAAAAGGAAAGCGATGTTGAACTACTTAGATTCTAGTACTGTCCAAGGGCTACCTTCCTAGAATCTGGAAGGGCACCTTGAACTAAAGCCAGCAGCATTTGTGGTAGGTATTACGAAACTAAACCAATGTGGCCACCTCCTCCAAAACCCTGTAGTCACTGTTCAACTCCTCTGACTAGTAGTCTTCTGAGGCCTCCCTCTGAGTCGCCAGAAGGCAATCCCAGCCAAACCTCAGCATACACATGCCCTTGCCTCTCTCACCTGGAGAAGCAGGAAGCCATGAAGCAATGTCTCAAGATCTGAATGCCCTCCTTCTAGATCATCTTTGAATCCCAAATCCTCAGACAATCTGAGAATGGGGGACTACTCTCTTTTCAAAGAAGGCACTTAATTGTATCATTTGCCAAGTAAGTTTCTTAGAGTCTTAGTACATTCTAACAAGCATCAAGGAGCAACAACCCATCATCTCTAAAATCCTGCTCAGTATTTTTTAATCTTTACACAGCAATATCCTACCACAATTTGCTGTCATGGATGAGCTATCTCTGTGTTACACAGGCAAACCACATCATATCAGGCTTTCAGCAGGAATTACTGGACCAAGGAGGGTGTGTAATTTGACCTGAGCAATTGTAAATTCAGGAAAATGCTGTGCACTATTGTCAAGTGTAATCTAAGAAGAAGTGAAAAATTATGACTTACTCTCAAATGCCTACAACCCTGAGCATTTCTGATCTAATGGCTTGAGTTCCATAATCAGGAGGCTGAGAGTGAAGTTCATGTCTGCCATCACTCCTTGATCAGGCCAAATCATAACCCATCTGGACATTCCTTTTTACAAAATTAAAGCCACTATGCCAATGTCCTTCTGTTTCTTTCATGGATTGGAGGCATTTTCAATAAGCAAGTTCACCAGAATGCTGTACTAAATATTTTTTAATTCATCCACCAGTATTTTAAAATCCAAACCACATACAAGACAAATTGCTAAATTCAATTTATTATGCTGACTACTAGGAAGCAGCTGAAATTTTGGATGATTCCAGTCCACATGATTATGGCTCAGGGTCTATGTAGAGAACCTCTAAGAATGCTTAACTTTTTCTGAATGAAAGTAAAATTTCTTTCTTTCCAATTAGCACCAGACAGAAATAACTTATCAAAAGGAGCCTCAAAACATGTTTTAACTTAATCCTTAACTTCAAAATGCATAGGGGAAATACTTTCTGATGTTCTCAGATCTATATGCAACATTAAAACACTGCTAAGCATGTGTATGAACTGGAGAAGCACTGTAAGAAATCCTGCTTATCAGTTCTGAAGAAGCAGTTACCTCCTGGGAAACAGGTTTTAAAGAAGATTCTGGTTGCTGTTTTCAGAAAACTTTTAAAACTAATGCTATTTTATCCTAGCATCAGGCATCCAATTCCCCACCTGACATCATCTTAAGGAATGGTTTTCATTTGTTGATCTCCATATTTAAATTAATTGTGCTGCTTCTGCCATATGGCCCATCCTCCAATGGGAATATTTTTTCTAGCTCCTTATTCACAGGCGTGAGTGAGTAATACCCGAGTTGAGTGCAGAGGAATCATGGATGCATGGTTCTATACAACAAACTGCTGCTGGCATTGATACCATCATTACCTTGTCCCAGCCCTTCCTGGGTGGTAGTGAGGGCTGCAGATAATGGGGTGGATTGAATTTCAGATGTTACCTCCTCCAGCGCAGCATCAGATGGTTGACATGACCCCTGTTGAATCCCCGCCCCAAGAGGGAAGCCCCATTTTGCCTACCATGCAGGGCCACTGTGAACATGGAAACTTACGTTTGGTGCACCTCTGGGAGCCAGGAGCCTTACTCCAGCCTTGACAGCACTGCCCTCCACAGACGTTGACCCTGAAACAAAGGAGGACCCCTGAGTCCAGCGGTAGCACACTCTCTTCCAGGGAACCCAAGCCTCCTGCTTCCACATTCCTCCGGCTTCCAGAGAGTCCCAAGGGGTACCCAGGATGCCCAACCCAAACCTACCCTGGTAGAAGGGTAAGAACCATGCGTCAGGGAAGTGTGAAAGAACCGAAAAGCCTGCATAATCGAGAGCTAGACAAGATGAGAGAACAAGGTCCAAATAAGTGGTTCCCTTAACCTCCAAAGCAAAGTAGGGCTAAATGTATTTTGCACATTATCGGCGCTCACATTTTACATTGAGTCCGAGTTTGAGAAGTGGCCAAACAGGGGTGAGATCACAAATGCCTGGAACCATCCCTTAAGAAAAACACCAAATAAGCAAAACTAGTGTTCCCCCCACACCCCCAACCTGTGACTAACGGGAGGGGGGGAAGGGCAGGGAAGATGTTTATAAGTCCTCAATAACAGAAATTTTCCGACCGAAAATTCTGTCGATTCTAAGACACCCCGCCCCAGGAAAGCAGACCCCACAGGTGCAGAAGAGCGAAGCCCATAATTTCTCGGATGCTGAAAAGTTCCAGGCCACAGAAAAGGAACCAAAATTTTTTTTTTTTTTTTCATTAGCTAGGAAACAGTAAATAAAAACCGAGTTGCAAAGAGTTGAACTGATGCTGAGGAATGAAGTTGTAGTGACTTCATGTTTACACCCATGAAGAAGCAGGGTTCGCGCACAGCCGGTTACGCCCCGGGCAGAAATGCTTTTTGTGTTTATCCGCAACTCAGTAACAATGCACTCGGGGTTTATCCCGGGTAAACGTTCCTCCGCTTCCCCGCATTCCTCGCACTCTGTTCTTCCGCCGCGCTCCGGGGCAGGCAGAGGAGGGCGGGAGGGTGAAAAAGCCGACCGACCGCGCACGCCGCGCGGCGGGGCTCTCGAGTGACCCTGACACCCGGGTCGCGGCGTGGGCGGCGCAGCGCGCGAGCAGGGAGGGAAGGGTGCGGGCTTACCCCTGCAGCTGCTGCTTCTGCGGAACCTGCAGCCTCGAGCCCCCGCCGCCCTGGGTCTCCTGCGGCACTTTGGAGCGCACGACTTGCCTGCCTTGTTTGGCGAACGGGACGGCCGCCGGGTGACCGACGGGCTTGGGGTGGAGCTGCCCGCCGGAGCTCCCGGGACGCGCCGGCTCCGGCGGTGGCGGTGGCGGCCGGAGTCCCTGCAGGGCCGCGCCGCCGGGCTGGCTGGTGCGCCGGGTCCGCTCGGAGGGGGTCCCGGGGAGGCGCGGCTGGGGGCCCGGCGCCCGCGGAGCTGCGGCTGTACCTGGCGTTGAGCGCGACGTTGAAGGTCCGCGGGCGCGGGGGCCCACCCAGGGGCAGCGCTCCCGACGCCAGGCCGGGGCCCGGGCGCACCACGTACGTGATCCTGCGCACCCGGCCGTGCGCGGAGGACGCGAGCAGCCCTGCCCAGAGCAGGAGCCCCACCTGAGCCAGGCCCCGCCATCGCGGCCCGGCCGGTGTCGGTCCCGGCCCCGCCCCCGGCCGTGCGGCTCGCCCGGCGCGGCCGCCTGCGCGCGTTCAGGCGCCCCCGAGCACCGCCGAGGTCCGGGAGAGGCGGGGAGGAGGCAACCTCGGGTGCAGGGGAGGAAGTCCTGCGGACGGCAGAGCGGCCCCAGACCCCAACCGAAAGCGGCGGGGAGGAGGGGCGGGCGTGGGGGTGGGGAGCGCGGAGCCCAGGAGGGGAGGGGAGGGGCGAGGGCAGCGGGCTGCGCAAGGTGAGGGTCCGAGGGCCCAGCCGCGGTGCGGGGGGCGCCGCGCCCGGCACCCAAAGAGAGTGGGTGAGGGTGGGCGTGAGCGCGCGGGACGCTCGCAGGCAGCCCCGGCTGCAAAGTCTTTAAAAAGTTTCTCTCGCGGTGGAACCCAGTGTCAGATCTGAACAGCCAATCTCCGGCAGACGTGACGTCAGGCAGCAAATCCTAATTTGGGAAAGCGTGCGATGAGCCTGAGAACGCGCCGCCACCCTCCACATCCACATAGTTACTGTGAGTCAGTGAGGCAGAGGTCCCCGCTCCCGATCCCGGGTCTCAGGAAGGACAAAGGACTCAGCCAAATCTCTTGAACGGTCCTTGCCTTCTGGAAGCCGCCCAGGAGTCGTTTGATATTGTCTGGAAGGCACTTCCAGGCATGTTCTTATCGGTATTTGCTCGAGTACTTGCTGCGGGGATTGGATTAAAAGACCAGGTCGAACCCCAGGAAGGACTCCTCGGGGTGCCCCGATCTCTCGATTGGAAAGCATTTCGATGGCTCTCTATGGGACTGTGAACTCCGCCGTGTGTTTCTCGGTCTGCAGCGTCTGGTACCCTACCCTGGCTTGGCAGGTACGAGCGTGCAGAACTGACAGCAGGGGGCGACAGCGTAGACGAAGAATCCCGCAAAAGGAATTAAACTCAGAGACAGCCCCGCGCTTGGTGAAAAGGCCTTTAGCATAGAACTACAGAGTTTAGAATCCATGACAACCCCAAGCCATTATTAGTGTTCTCTTTTTAAGTCAGATCAGTTCCCTGGAGCCCTATCCGAAAGAAAAGAATCGTTCACTGGAGATAACCCAAAATCACACTAAGGGAGAGGCAGAATGTTCCAGGGGGACAGAGTCCCTTAGGGGCATAATGCTCTTCAGGGAAAACCATGAAATAATGACATTTACTTCTAGCATTTGAATTAAAAAACAATGAACGTCTCCAGCAGGAATACACAATTTTATTATATGAATGCAAGAGAGAACTTACAGTTATAGCAGTCTTTTTTAAAAAGCCAATTAAGAATGATCATTTCCAAGGCCTTGATTGTTCTTGTTCATATTTATTTATGAGTCATCCTTTTTTTTGTCTGCCTGCATTGGCTAGTAGACAACTGGTAGCAGTGTGATGATGGTTCAAGAAGAATTAATGGAAAGACATTTTAAATTGAGGAACGTTAATCCATCAATCTGTCTTTTTCCTGTCCATTGGAGAAAGACCTTTAGTATTTGATTTGGCAGGAGAGGACCTCAGTTCATCCTCCTGAACACCAGTTTCATATGAGAACACTCTGAGAGCCGCCGTCAGAGAATAAACAGCATTGGGCTAGAGGGAGAGACCTCAGTTCAGTCCTAACACTGCCACTAAACAGCCAGAAGACCAGAGGCAGTTCACTTCTCCTCTCTGAACTTCAACTTCCTCCTCCGTAACACAAAGTAGTTGGATTAAAAGTTCCTTCCAGCCCTCACAGTCTTTGGCTCTAAGAACATCCGGGGTCCCTGTGGACAGGATCGGTGAGGTCACCCCAGGTCAGCCTCTGAGCCAGGCCAAAGGGAACCAGCTGAGAAGATTGAGGAAGGAGAGTGGGTGGAAAAGCTGCACTGGGTTCTGTAGGAAGGATATAACACAAGCTAATAAACATCCACCAAGTGCCTACTCTGCTGGCAAACGCAGAGGCTGCCCCTCTGCAGATCCCAAGTATCACAAGGCACAACCCCTTTGTCCTATCTGGTTAGGGAGACAAGATGTAAATAAGAGCTTTAAAAAAGATAAACAACTGAATTAAGCAACGCTTTGAGATAATGTTGAACTCAGCAAGGCAGGACCTGATTTGTACAATGCCAATGTCACAGTACAACCTTTGCTATCTCATGGAAGATTCACAACATGTAGAGAAAATACTTTCTACCTGCAACTCAAATCAGTCTACAGAGATTTGACCTTTCAGGTAGAGATTATATAGTAGCCCTTGACATAGATGTGGACGGGGGGGGGGCGGGTGCAGAGGTGAGGGGGACACTATCTAGAAGCACTACCTCGATTCTGGAGAGCCAGGACAGGAGAGGAGAGGAGAGGTGTCAGACGGGTGAAAGCTCAGGAAATAGTAAAGGACAGACATCAGAGCAGCAGGGGATGCGCTGTGCTTGTGCGCTGTGCTTTCTCTCACTGACTGAAAGGGCAGAGGGCAGAACCTGGACAGGCAGCCCCAGGGCTGGGCTCTAGAGCTGCTGCCTTACCCTGGGAACTACTTGAGCAAGTCATTTCGCCTTTCTAAGTCTCAGTTTCCAGAGAGATCAACCCAAGGTCCTTGCATGTGGGGAGAGGAATGACCTTTACTATGTTCTGTGGCTCAGCAAAAAAAATGTTTTTTGCTGGTAAAAAGATACAATGCAACCTTCCTTCCTCTTGACCTGCAGCAATGCAGAGGGAGGTATTTCACCCCAATCTTTTAAACTGATTACAGCCTGCTTCATGACAGATTTGGATCTATCGCAGTCAGAGCATCTCTGAAACATAACCACAGGAAGAATCTCTAGTTTGAATGTTAATCGCATTCCCAAAGGACCCATAAACATTTTGTATACATGTGTATGTATATACACAACCATTAATGTAGCAGTGTCCACATACATTAGCAGCCCCACTCCTGGAGGAAAACTCTAGCAAGTCACAGTTTTCCAAATAAATCTCTTGCTATTTACATAACTAGCAAGCTACTCCTTGAGAAATATGTACCCTAGGTACAATCATATGAATTGGTGGCTCCTCTAAAACACTGAACTCACTCTAAAAGTGAAAGCCTAGTTTCTGTCAGACATGGGGGACCATCCTTTGCCACGTCCAGATCCAGTGTAATGCCATGGGTTCTGGACCCATACTACGTGCCCCGCCCCCAGGGGTCAAGGCCCATTTATATTGGCAGTACACAACTTCTTGGTTTAAAAAATCTTTTAAAGATTTCATAAAACTTCTTGGACTTCAGATGGTTTTTACAAAACAATACTCAGATGAGCTAAGTGTAAATGAATCAGAAAAAAGGATTATGTTTCCCATAAAAACTCACGGGGTTTTGAGGATTAGGGGAAAGAAAGGAAGGCTGGCAAATGCCAAACATTCTAAAGCACTTTGAAACCATAAGTCAAACGTAAAACGTAGCCAGTTTCCCTCATCCTCACACTTTATGAGTTTCATAACTGAAAATCTTTTCCTACATTTCAGATCAGCTACAAATCAAATTTAGTGGCTGCCTATGATCAGAACTACTTTCACCCATGTTTTCTTCCAGCCTAGGATTTCATGGAGTATCTTTTATTTCCCTTAGAGTTTCATCAAGGAATTCTTAGAAAGAGAAAGGCAGGGGAGATGGGTAAGAGAAGAATAGGAAGTCAGCACGTTGTAGATAAAAGGAAGAGAAAAAAAGGAAAGTAAGAGCAAGAGAAAGATTGAGGAATGGAAAAGAAAGGGAGAAAGGGACCCCTGGATGACTCCCGGGGGCTAGAGCTTCCTCAGGAACTCTGGCTGGGGAACAGACCAGGAAATTGGTGGATTCGGAGAGGAGCCAGGAATTAAACCTCAACTAATGAGCCTTATTTGATCTGTAAGAACCGCGATGAGAGTGCCATCGATAATAGTCAACTCAATTGCAGTTGTATTACTTTTACTATTTGGGCAAAGATCAATGGGGGAAATAGAAACTCAGAAGAGGTGCCAGCAGAAGTTATTACTTCAGTCTTTATTGGAAGATACGTATTTTTGATGTCTGTCCTTGAACTGGACGAAAATGTAAACCTGACAGTAAAACCAGAGTCCCTATTTATCTGGTTTTTTAAAATGTTGCACTTACAGTTTCATTATCAAAAGTTCAGATCATTAGAGGCTGTAACTATCCAAGATCGGAATACATTTGATTGCTGACTTAATAAAAGTTCATGCTATAATAAGGATTGTTTAAAAGAGTACAGGACTGTCACTTAAGAGTTTTATAATTTTTTCTCTCTCACTTCTTAGGGAAGAATTTTTTTCAAAGTTTGAAATTCTTGTGACCTAGGTTTGATGTGAGAGTGATGATCCCCTTGGATAGAAGTTAAAGGACTTTTGAAAAGTAATTACTATGTATAAAATAATAAATAGATGATTTGGATAATTTTATTTTGGACTTGAGTTAAATATTTTGTCTACATATTGTCTTGGCCATGAAAAATTCAAATTTATGGTAACTATTGAGGAGTAATACTCTCCAACTTCAGGGAAAATTCTAACTTTTTAAAGAAGATATGGTGATGATTATGTGTTTAAGTTCTTTTCATGCATTTCTTATTTTATTAATTTGCCTGAATGTACAACCAAATCTACATATTTTCATTGGTGGAAACATCTGTGCAGAAAAGTCTATGCCCTTTTTACGATGATGACTTTTAAAATCAGCATAAATAGGTGCCTCCGAAGCAATCCTAAACACTTACAATTAAAGTATACATGTGAAAAGACTCTATTGTGAAGCATTTACCCCTTCAAATATTATCACGTTTCAATTTCTTGGCGCAGCACATCTTTCAGGGATGCGGTTCTTCATTCTTCATTCTGTCGACAGAGGATTCATGCTGAATAAAATGGTTTGGTTGGGTGTTTACGTCTTAGACCATCCCATATTTGCTCATCTCATGATACAGTTTTATGCAGAAAGATTTAAACTATGTAAATGGTTTTCTCTGGAAATTAGCGGTTATAATATTTTTAAGGGAGCAGAATGGCATCTTTGTTTACAAGAGAACATTGTAGGTAAAGTTAAACTTCCAAGTCAAAAAAGAAAAGAAAGAGAAGGGAAAGGAGGAGAGAAAGAATATAGAGACGAAAAGAGAGGGGAGATGCGGTGGACCTATAAAAGTAGGTAGAGGTAAGGAAGCAAGAAGATGCATTGGAGAAAGGGGAACTAAAGGAGAAATCAAGGAAGGAGAAAGGTAGAAAGTAGAAAAGGGAGTGGTGGGGAAAAGGAAGAAGGAAAAAATTTAAATAAAATGCAGGGAGAGACTAATTATACCCAGAACCTGTGGGCTAATTTTTTTCAGGTTGTTCACTAAGATGCTGGCAGCTGTTTCTGAACATCAGCTGATTCTGGACCTGAATATCAGCTTGTCCAGGTTGGGACTAGCGTTAAACCTGTGACCTTAGAAGGTGGTGCTAGCATGGTTTGGTTGGCTGGCTGCCCCACGCCTCATACAAACTGGTAGGGACAGGAAGTCCCATGTTCTCCCCTACAAGCAGGTGGCCAACTTTAGTTGAAGACTCCCACAAACAGGTACTTCGTTACTCTCGTGGTTGACTCCCTGTTCTTTAAACCAGTTCATCGAAAAGCAGCATAAAGGAGAGCAGAAGTACGTGGCCTCCTCTGCACTTAACTCCACTTTCATGAAAAATCACATGAAGCTTTACAAATGAAGAATTAGAGCCATTGCTCATTGGGTGAAGGTCTCAGTGTGTCTGCCAAGCTGTTGTGGGCAATATGGAGATGGAGCTGATTGGCAGAGAAAGATGAGGTATCCCCTGGAACTGAGCAACAAGTAAAATTGAGGTTTACCCCAGGGTTTTCTGTCTCTTTAAAGCTTTGGGTTTGAAATTTAAGGATCTTTGTCATTCAATGAACATTCATTGGACAACCATAGGGCCTTAGTAGAAGCTTGCAGCAAACTCAAAACAGAGTTCCATTGCTGGTGGAGGAGTTAAAATAATATTGGTTGAATTGCAGCACAAAGGTGCCCCTGGACCAGTGAGTGCCTTTGTGCTGAGTGCCTGGCCATGGCGGTACAGACCCTGTCCACACGGAGCGTGCAGTCTAATGGGGTAAACAGGCCTGGACCAAATCATCACATGTATGGCAAGTACTGAAAAAGGACTGTAGGAAATGAGACCCACAGAAGAGAAAGGGTCAGGGGTATGGGCTGCCTTCCTCCAAAATAACTCTAAATTAAAGTAAACCCTAAAAATGAAGTTTTGTGTACATTAAAATTCCCTTTCTGAAAATTCTGGTCCCCTTCTCACTTGCCTTACATATAATCGAGTATGAGAACCACACAATGGCAGCTGCTAAAGACAACAACATGCCTCTGTCTACAGCCAACCGAAATCGTTCATTAATTTAGCTTTTACTGAGGTTTTTCCATATCCATTTATTCAGAACTTTTGAATATAAAACATGAAACTATGTAATAATCAAATAGCTCGCCATACAGTTTTGTTTACACTTGTCGTTTGCACCCTACAAACCTCACTGGGCCATTGGCTAGTCAGCATTCCGGAGGGCATAA
Organism: Eonycteris spelaea; assembly: GCA_003508835.1. Classification (NCBI taxonomy): domain Eukaryota; kingdom Metazoa; phylum Chordata; class Mammalia; order Chiroptera; family Pteropodidae; genus Eonycteris; species Eonycteris spelaea. Next base: position 18,076,249 of record PUFA01000014.1, on the reverse strand, counting down.
ATAAATCACATTCTTGTTCTCAAGGAGTATAGGGACTTGGAAAATTCTAGGATATGCAGCGAACTGAGATGCACCTCAACAGGGCAATCTATGAAACACCTTTGATCGCAAGAAGGTTTCCAATTACTTGCCTCTCAGCTGTAAACACTCCTCTGACCTTCCTTTTGGTCAATGGACATTTTCCTGGTTCCCTGGCTTAAATGTAAGTTCAAAGATGCTCAACATTGGGTTACTGTCAGGTGGGCAAGCAGAATAATGTGTTCTCTCCACTCAGATGTAGCTGCTTGTAAATCGTGATCCAATTTTAAAAGGGACCTCCTGCTTTTGCTTTACCTTCAATGCTGCCCAGGTTGTTGAGTAGCTGGAACTGCTTTTTTGTTTAAATTTCTGGACATTAGTAATCATTATTTCTCTTTTTGAATTTTCACCCAATGGCAGGAACATGATGCTGCCTAGGTTTAACAATTATTTTCCCAAATATTCTCTCTGTTGCCATCAAATGGATGAAGTACCTATAGTAAATCACTCAGCCTAAAAAAAAAAAAAACCCAAAAAACAAAAAAGAGAAGAAAATGAGAGCACTATCCCCCTCTCCGTATCAATTCCTAGTCAGCCTGTCTGGTTCTCTAAGGCCCAAGGCCCTTCAAAGATTGCCTCCTCACTTTTCCAACCTCATCTCGAGCGACTCCCCCAAATGAACCTTCTATTCCGACAACATTTATCTACCTATTTACCATCTTTCTCCTTGAAAATGAGAAAGTCTTGCCATGCATGTAATGATTTGTTCCAGGCCTGCAGAAACCAAGACACGCACGTTTCTGCCTCTAGCCTCCCTTCCCAACAGTCTCCTAAAATCCCCTCATCTCTTCAATTAAGTCCTCCCCTGCCTTCAAAACAGAACTTGAAATCCTTTTGGACCATCTTAACCTCGTTGCCCTTTCCTTCCAGTAGCATTTATCGTCTGTGCCAGGCATTAGGCACGTAACACGTGCTTTGTAACAGACATAGAACACTTCTTGCAGGTGAACCTTTTGTTGTTGTTGTTTTTGGTCCTAGTAAGATAAACCGGAATCCAGGCAAGTCAGGCTTGATAATAAATTTTTCCCCAACCTAAATTAAGTTGCTTTAACTGGCTCAAAAAAAAAAAACAAAATGAAAAACAACAAAAGAAGTTTCCTACCTCTGAATTAATGGTTTGGAAAGTTCCGGAGAAAGAATTTTGTCGTATTTGTGTCTGAAAACTGTTACACTGCCGGAGTTACATCGTTAAAACAGTCAATGCTTTTTATAACGTCTCTTTTTTGTTGCCCTCTCAACTTACCCTCTGATTGGAGACCCGGACATACTCTGAGAATGCAACTAGTAAAAACCTCCATAACATGGATGAACTGAGCAATATACAGAAGTAACTCACACCACCAAAGAAACAACAGCTATGCAAGGAGAGGCCTGGCTTTCTAAACGGTGAGGGGAGACCAGTAAAACCAGCCCAGCGTCTGATTCCTCCAGATTTCCTAGCTGTAAAGCCCCAACTACTGCTGAGAGGGATCGGGTTACATCTGCCAGCTGCCCAAGAACTTACACTTAACCCTTTCCAATCCATACCCTAAATGTTAATGCTGCCATTTTCCGTACTAGAAAGAGCATCTTCCCGTCTTTACATTTTCCCATCTTCTTCCCTACGTACAAGTAACTGGCCAACACCCTGAGGAAGCTGCCTGCACCCATACTGACTTCCGTGCCTCACCTCAACCCTGGACGCCTGTGTTGAGGACAGAGACCTTGTGTGGCATCTCTCCCATGCTGGACACAGTGCAAGTCATAGTAAGTGCTCGTGAAGGTGTTTGTTGAGAAAGACTCTCTTTGGATGCAACAGGTGCTCCACAATAAGAAACCTTTCAACTACCTGTGTTTCATCATGAGCACAAACCTTGCCCAGGATCCTTAAGTTGTCAAAGATTTGGAGATTGAGTCATTCAGTCCGACTCATTCACCGACTTATTCATTTATTCATTCACTGGACATTTTTGAGAGCCCATGGTTTTTTTAATTTAAGAAAAATGGGGAAAGGATTTTAAAAAATGTGTGCTGAAGGATTGAATATACCTGACTAGATCCAGGACGCTCTCTGAAAGTTGGGGAAATCAGAAGGCATGGGATGAAGAGATGGATAGGTGTAATCTCTTTCTGCAGGCTTCTTGCAGCTAATTGCTAGAAAATCATTGGCAGAAAATCTATATGAGCACAGATAACAGCATCCATAGAATGTAAATACATAATCTGGGATATTTACATCCCAGGAAAGAGTAGAATATATGATTAAGAGCACAAACTTCGATGTCAAACAATCTGGGCTCAAGTCTCAGTTCTGCTCCTAAGTATGGCAGTGACCTTGGGGCATTGGCTCATATTGTGGTTGAATCTAGGAAGCAGCTGTCTGGGCCTTAAGGAACTAAACTCTTGAATCCCCCTGAACAATCACTTTTATGAGGGAATGTTTCTGAGTTCCTCAGAGCTGTCCTGGGAACCACTTCTCAGCTGGAGATCGTTGGAAATAGATAATCTCAGTCTTAGATTCTAAGGCTGTCAAGGCTGCTGTTTTATTTTATCACTTTACAGTTCAGCACACAGAATGACTTCTTAGTGGTCATGAAGTTTCCTGGTAGCCAGCTCAGCATCTACACTTTTACTGCCCTAGCTCTTTCCAGTCGGGGAAAACCATTTCTGGAAAAATGGAGCTTCCTCCAGGGGATTTAGAGTCAAAGATACCAAAAACCGATTAGTTTCCTGTGTTCTTCGCTGGGTAGAGAAAGATCACAGGGTCACTCTTTCAGGTGCCTGCAGAGGCTAGGAGGGGACTGATCCAAAGGCAGCTGCTAGCTGCCCAAGAACTTCTGCGCAGGAGGCAGAAAAAGAGACCTCAGTTTTACAAAGGGAAAGGCAGAAAGAGAAAGGCAAAGAATCATTCATACTCATTCACTGAGCACTTACAAAGCCCATAAGTGGCATAGGAGTGGGGAGGAGGTTCAGCACTTGCTGTCAAAGAAGGATGATTTCTGTAGATGTTTGCCTTTGTAACCAATCAAAAAAGGCATTGTGTGATTTAATAAACCATGTACCTCTTAAGCTTCTATTTTCTTATCTATAAGATGGGAACAACACCTAGCACAGGGTTCAGCAAGCTCTTCCTGAAAAGGACCTGATAATAAATATTTTCAACTTTACGGGCCATACAGTCTCTGTCACTACCACTCAGCTTTGCCATTGTAGCATGAAAGCAGCCACAGAAAATACATAAAGGAATGGGCATGGGCAGATTTGATCCGTGGACCATAGCTTGCCATCCCCTGGTCAAATTCCCTGGTCTGCATAGGGTATTGGGAGGATTAAATGAGCTAACCCAAGTAACACAGCTTTGAGACAGCCTTCTTTTATTTTTCTTTTCTTTTTTTAACACCTATAGCACCTGGGATTCCTAGGTGGTCTCCCATCCAAGTAGTAACCAGGCCCAACCCTGCTTAGCTTCTGAGATCAGACGAGATTGGGCACGTTCAGTGTGGCATGGCTGTAGATCCAAGTAACACACTTTGTATAGCATACTGGAGGTCAGTGCTCGATGAATGTTAGCTATTCTCATTGCTCTGATCTGAGGCTGCTGCATCCGTATGTGCTGCCTTTGCTTACTTTAGTGAGTGATGTAGTTCTCAGAGCTCTTCAGGAGATACATCCAGCCCCTACCTCTCAGTGTATGGAGGTTGGCATCGATTGGGTTCACTAAGAGAACCCTGAGATGGAGTTTAGTGCACAGGATGTTTATTAAGGAGTGTCCTTGGAAGCACCCCCTGTGTAAAGGAAGAGAAGGTACGAGGATTGGGCAGAAGGAAAAGTCTAGTTGTCCAACAACAGGCTGAGCCAAATCCACAGGAATCTCTGGAGCTAGAATGGCCATCAGAGTTGTCCCACACTGGGTCAGAGGTGCTGCGCCTTGGTACCCCTACCTGGAGCAGTCACTGGATGTAGGCCCGCCTGGGAAGACTATGTCCTTGGGTGAGGCAGCTCTGTAGCTCAGGCACTCCAGGAGGAACTGACAAGTGAAGACTTTCTGCTGACAGCACACTCAGCAACTGGGGCGACAAGGGTGGGAGGAGATGGGATCAATCCTGATCATGAATTGTGCACGGAAATGATGTGTCACCTGCAGCCCAAGCATTTAATGGTTGCTGCAAAATTCTTAGAAATCTCTTTCTCTGTAACAAGCAGCAATTTCAAGATGGTAGCTGCTCTATCAGTCTGGGTTCCAGAGGGACAACAGTGAACAGATTCCTCTATCAACCTATAATGGAAACAATATAAGCAAGACTTAAATAGAAGTTCGTCAAAGCCACAGAGTTTTGGGGGTTGTTTGTTACTGTGGTATTGTTCGCTTTATATTTATGGGTCCTCAATAGCAGCTGCAGAGACTACTCTAGACATAATTGCATGTTTTGAAGTGAAGACACCCTTATAATGTTAAAAAACCAAGGAACTGCTTTGAAACCATCATCATCATAGCTAACACAAGCATTCCATGAGTTCACTAATTTAATGGTTACGACAATCTATATGTGACACAGATATTACTATTATCTTCGTTTTAGAGAGACAGAAACTGATACTTGTAGAGGTTTATTACCTTGCACAAGTCCAGGGGTGTGCTGACTATAACCCACAGTCCAGATTGAGCTCATGGCCTGTTTTTGTAAATAAAGTTTTATTAGAACACAATGATGCCTATTCATTATGTAGTATGTAATTACGGCTGCTTTCATGATATTGTGGCAGAGTTGAGTAGTTACATATGGCCTACAAAGCTGAAAATATCTACCATCTGGCCCTTTACAGAACATTCTCTCCTTCCCCCACCCCCTCCTCTTCACAAGGCCTGGCTCCAAACCCAGATTGCCTCACTCCAGGGACAACACTGATAATTCAGGTATAAGTAAACACTAGGTAGGCTTGGAGCCTGTAGGAATGTTATAAAACTTTCTCATTTTCATTATCCTAGCTGTACACCTTTTAATTTAAAATTTTCATGACATTTATTTCCAGCAATATGACAGGTTTTAGATGCTGAAAATCCTCCCCTAAAAACCACCTATAAAATGCTGGATAAAAGAAAGAGCTGACCTGGAAAGAAATCAAGGTAAATCTTCAGAGGTCAAAAATGAAGTAGAGGCCAGAATCCAGGAGCATGGTAAATTTTCATTCAAACAAGCAGTGGACTCCTAAGGGCATTTGTTGGGGGCTTGGGGACAGACAGGTGACAAGGTAGTTGAGTGTCAGCACAGAGACTTTGGAATGAGTCCTCAAAGACCCCAAAGTATGGACTAGAAAGTATTTGCTCTATACAGGAAGACAGTAAGAAAATTTGTGTATCTCAGCTTTGATTATGGTTAAAAGAAAAAAACGTCTCTACCCCACTTCCCTACTATCAGAGACAATAATCACAAACCAGGCCTCAAGTCTGGGGTTGAAATTCACTTTCTTGCCTATTCTGAAATCATTTTAAGCCAAATAAATTTAAAATGGTTCTAGATTAGTAGCTCCCCAGGCACTTGGCAAAAGTAAATACAAAGAGAAGGAATAGCATCTCAAGTTAAATCTCATAAAACTCTCACAGATAATGCCCCAACAAAATGAGCTCACAGTAAAAATCACAAGACACTCACAGAGCAAGACAGCATGAGACAAGAGTTAACAGAAACATCAAGCAACGGAATCAGACACACAGGTCTTTAGATGTTAGAACTATCACATACGGCACAGCTTGGCAAACTTTTTCTCTAAAGGGCCAGATGGTATATATTTTAGCCTTTGCAGGCCATTCAGTCTCTATCAAAAAGACTCAACTTTGCCATTCTAATGTGAAAGCAGACACAAGCAGTATGTAAATTAATGGGCTTGGCTGTGTTCCAATAAATCTTTATTTACAAAAGTAGGGAGTGTGCCAGATTTGGCCAGGAAGCCATAGTTTATAAAATAAATATGTTTTCAGTATTTAAAAAAATTTAAAACATAAGCAAAGAATAAAGTACTTATCCTAAATAGCCAAGCAGATTCTTAAATTCTAGAAGAAAAATATAGTTGAAATCTTAATGAGTTAATTAGCAGAATAGAACAACTGAAAAATATAATTAGTAAATTGAAAGTTGGATACAACAAAATTACTTAGAATATAGTTTAGAAAGACAAAGAAGAAAAAATTACGAAAGGGAGCTTAACAAATATGAAAATTTGGAGTGAGATGTTCTAACATATATCTAATCTGAATTCCAGAGGAGTGAGTAGAAAGAATGGAGAGAGACAATATTCAAGCATTTTCATGGATCCTTATCTTTAGAAGTACAAAATCTTCCAAAAAAGATTTACACCTATCACCTATCCTGGTGAAACTGCAGAACATTAAAGACTTAAAAATTAAATAGCTTAAAAAGCAGCCTGGGAAAAGGACAGCTTACCTACTTGATATCTGACTTCTTATGGAAAATGACAGACACCAAAAGATTGTAAGATAAGTCTTCAAAGTGCTGAAAAAAATATATTGTCAGTCAGTGATCACTTACCTAGCAAAATTTATAATTTAAGAATGTGGATGAAATAGAGATGGTTTTAGATGAGCAAAAAAATAATTATCAATAGACCCTTAGTAAAGGAACGTCTTAAAAATATGTCATTTAGGAAGAAGGAAAAGGACCATAGGAGATCTGAGCTATAAGAAGGATGGTCACGCGGTGAGCAAGAAAATGGTAATGTGGATAAATCTAAATCGATGTCAACACTGATAGCAACCTCTAATTTATGAAATTAAAAAAACTTGAGGGTGGGGGCACCTGGGCTTCTGAAGTAGAGATACTGTTCTGTTTCTTAAAATGACAGATACATAAATGTCCATTAGTGTGTGTAGGTATATGTGAGAGTGTGTGTATACATACTGTACACTCTTTGCTATACATGATAAATTTTACAAAATATTTTTCATAGAAATAAAATACTGAATAACAGCCTAATAAGCTGGTAAGAGATAAAGCAGTCTAAATTTAAAAGGAGAAATATAATAACTTTAACCATTAAAAAGGCAGAAATAGAATCTATAAGTTCCAACCCATTAGCAGAAAAATGGAATTAGAAAAGAATTTTGTAGGTAAATAGAAGATAGATAGTAAAAATTAATCCAAATATATCAAAGATTATAAAAAACAATAATGAATTAAACTTGCCATTTAAAAAAAGTTATTTTTTAAATCTAGCTATAATCTTATAAGAAATACACTTAAAACAGAAGTACATCAAATATTTGCCAGTAAAATAATGGGAAAAGCTATATAAGGCAAATGCATTTTTCTAGCAAAAACAAACAAACAAAAACCCCATTCTATTTGTTTTCTGGCATAACCTTCAGATCTTCATAGAAAGTGACATAATAAAAAATAAAAAACAAACAATAAAAGAATTAAATGTAAAGAAAGAAATGAGACTAGACCTGGGTTTAAAATTCTCCAAAAAACCTAAAAATAAAAAAAGATAGTTCCACGTGTGCTATACCTGTAGAATTCAAGCAAGCATTGGTGAAAACCTGGAGTTTAATAGTAAACCAAAAATAAATGCAATTTATCATTAGTCCAGTTCTGGTCAAATTCCTTGACTTAAAAATGGCATTTAAAAAATAATCAGATAACATTCCAAAATAACTAGCATTTTCAGACAAAGAACAGTATCATCACTTTTAACTGTTCCTAGAGCTCTAAAATTTACAAGACATTATTAACTTGAGGATTCTGGGGTAAATATGTAAATATATTTGAAGTATGAATGGATTTGACTATTTTGAAGTTTCAGGGACAAAAAATTTGCATATAAAGGTGGATAATTGCCACATTAAAATAGAGAAAGCTTAGAAAGAACCTAAATGAATAACGTAGGAATGATTAAAGTAAGAAGCTTGTGTATAATGTTTTCATAACTATTTTAGAGAATGGAGAAATATCTATGATGTAATTAGTAAACAAAATAATAGATGAAAGTACAATAACAAAATAATCACAAATAATAGTAAATGTAGTAAATGTGTCTAGAAGCAGGATTGAGAGGAAAAACAACAGAATATTAAGAGTAATGGGGAAATGAGTTATATATTTTTCTTTTATACTGTTTTCCAAGTTTTCACAAGAAATTTTATAATCAGATGACCGAATAATTTTATTTTACATCTTTACTATTTTGTGTGGTTATATATATTATAGTTTACAATCCCTGTGAATGAAAAATTAATTCTGGAAAGAGAAAACATGGCAAGCCTTTAAGAGACGTTTAAGAGATAAGAAAACTGCTCCCCTAATTAGTACATAATATAAAGTAACATCCTCACTCAAAATTTCAAGAATGTGCAACAAAGCCACACCCCGAGGCCATGGCTAAGGAGGACCTGATTAGGTCTGCATTCACTCTGCTTTCTGAGGTGAGGCAGGAGCGAGAATGGAGGACTCCAGACAACTCCCTCGCCTTTGTGACTCTTCTCTCCTCCCCATCCATCCCTCTTCCCTGCAATAGCTCTCCCCGCTTCTTAGCCTCCAGACTATCAGACCCTGCTCTTCTTGACTCCCCTCCTTTCTGCACCTTTCTGAGCACCCACCTCATCGTGAGCTTTGGAGGGCACATTTCTCTCATCATCCCCTTGGTGCCCATGACCTGCTCGTGATAGGTACCCAATAAATATCTGTTGACCAAAGGAATGATGAATGAAAGGGGTGGAGGCCCCTCTCTGTCTCTTTGTGGGCTCCTCTTCCACTGCTCACCCTTAAACAGAAACGTTCTCCAAAACTCCCTGCTCAGTTGCTTTTTCTTTTCGTTCTGTACTTTTCCCCTGGATGATATTTCTTCCCCCTTCATTAGCCAACACTCATAGGAAAATGAGCCCAACTTTTCATCTCTACCTCATCTTTTTTTCCCCTCATCTGTATTTCCAACTGCTTGTAGTTGGACCTGTAGACATAGTCCATAGTCTCATCCACCACTCGTTATTTCCTTCCCATCGTTCTTCCTCCCTGGAGCTCCGCCTTCGTTAACATCACCTCCAACCCTTCAACATTCCGGATCTAAGCTCAAGAGAGACGTACTTTCCTCCAAGCCTCGCTGATAAGCACTGCTGCCTGTGTAGAATCGCCTCTCTCTTTTCTATTTCCACCGCCCTGTTCTACTTCTTACCAAGATCATCACCAAAACCTGAGGAGTTTCCTTACCTGGACTTCACACTTTCCGTGGCAGCCGGATTTATTTTTTAAACCGTGAAGCGCATCACCTTCTCACCCTGCTCAAACTTCTCATGTTTTCCATTGCCTTCAGAATGAAGCCAAGCACAAGGCTCCTCCCAGGTTTGATCTCTTCTCTGCTTCTTCCCCCATCACCTGTCCCAACACAGCCAACACTTTGCCATCCATTCTTCCTTCTCTCCCTCTCCCTCCCTCTTTCTCTCACTCACTCCTGCCTTCCCTCCCCTGGCCAGCTAACTTCATGACTGTTCACATTCCTCCACCTGTAAGGATGCCATTCTCCCACTACTCTGCCTCTCGAATTACTCTTCCTCTTCCAAAGCCCATATCAAGTGTCACCTCCTCTGAGAACTTTTTCCCAAACCTCCAGTCAGGATGAAAGGCACTCCCCTCTGTGGTCGGGTTGCATCTCCAGAATGCCTCCATTAGAGCAAAACTCAAGGTGTCAGCTGCAGGTGGGTGGACAGAGGGAGACAGGCCTGTGCCCTCAAGAACCTGAGTACGGGGGATGTAAGTTTTCCCTCCTAGAATGAACCCATAAAAACAATATGTAATGGAAAAGAATGAAAGTGCATGCTAGGCTCACAGGCACCACTCTCGTTACTAACAACAGCTGTCAGCTTTGGCCAGTGGGGATACTGTGGTTCTGGAAAAGCTGTGTTAACAGAAGTGGGGGCTGTCAGAGAAGCGCGGCATCCAAAGACGCACATTCTGGCATTTCCCTCACCTTTTCTGGGGAGGACAATGCTGGGGCGTGGGGTAGGGGGCCTTAGATTCCAGGCACTGTTGTCCAGCAAGGGACAGGGCTAGTTCCTTTCTCTGGGCTGACCTTGACCTGAACTAACTAGGCTGGGGGCTCTCTCTGTTGTAGTCGTGCTATTCAGGAAACTTGGTGAGAACCAGCCACAGTGTGGAGAGCCCCGCAGTGTGTAGAAAGGGCAGCCCCTGTTGTCATGTCCAGGTGAACTCACAAAGCCTGGTTTCTGGCCTGTCAGGTTGAGGGCGGGGCCACCAGCCGTGGCACTGTCCCTAGAGGCAGCCATGCAGCCATCCCCCTCACCACCATCGCCGCCCACGGCGTAATCACGCGTGGCTGCGTCTCTCCCACAAGACCAGGGATTGACACGCTTCTTCTGTAGAGACTCATACAGTGCCTTTTTAGGTTTTGTGGGCCTTTGTTGCACCTACTCAACTTTGCTCTTACTACAGTTGGGTGCTCCAGTTGCCACAGACAATAGGTAGATGAACAGGTGTGTCTGGACTCAAACAAAACACTATTTACAAAAATAGGCGGTAAACCAGAGTCGGCCCTCAGGCTATAGCTTGCCAAGCCTCGAAGCAGACTATGACTTCTTTTTCTTTTTTTTCTTTTTAATTGAATATCATTGAGAAATAATATTATATTAGTTTCAGGTATATAACCTAATGATTAGATATTTATATATACGGTGAAATGATCACCACAATAAGTCTAGTTACTATGCGTCACCACATAGTCACAAAATTAGTTTTCTTGTAACTTTTAAGATATCTCTTAGCAATTTCAAATATACAATACAGTATATTCATTATAGTCCTCATCCTGCATATTACATGCCATGACTTACTTATTTTAGAGGTGGAGGTGGTACTTTTTGACCCCCTTTCACCCACGCAGACTGTGAGTTGACACCAGCAACGGTGTCACTCCTTCTGGGATCCAGCCAAACATGCCTAGTACATGTCACACGCTCACTGTGTCTATAGAGTGGGGCTGAAGGCCTTCCTCTTATAGCCTTTCACGGTAGTGATCCCGGTGAACACAAAACCATGCTATCTAAAAGAATCCTTCAGAGAAGAGATCCTCCAATAATATCTTTGACTCGTGACGTCTAGGTAACGTATTTCTGTGATGCCTCTGCTTTAGTGCAATATGCTATAATCACCTGATGACCCACCTGGTTGGGGACTGTGTAATGACTGGAGGACACTTTACTCATGGTTGCTGCCTTCTAAGAGCTACTCAACAAATATTTGCAGTACAATGAATACTTCTGAGGCAAAGACAAATTATCTACTAGTATGCAATTGCCCTTCAGTGGCTATAAACTCAGATGCGATGCCTTCTGCTGATGGGGATGTCGGCTGTAGGCTGTGTCTAAAGTGGGCAAATGGAGCTCCTTTCAACTTGAATCTGGGCTCTCACTGTGGCCTGCACGCTGGCAAGGCAAGAGGTTCAAAGGAGGCAGGATGGGTTTTCTCCAGTGCTCACATACACCCTGGACCAGGCTTTAGAATACCGTGTCTGGGAAGAGAGACCCTTTTTGGACTGCGAGCTCCTAAGGAGCAGAAACCAAGAATTATTCATCTTTGGATCTTAACAGAAGAGGAATTAGGAGATGTCAGGTGCTCAATAAAACTCCCACGAGTTGCCCCAGGAGGCATTTCTGTATCCTGGTTACCTACTGCCTGCAACCTGCATGTGGCCTTGGCAGAGCCTCAGTGATACCCTAACAGGGGGCCTCACCAGACTGCAGAAAGGCTTACCCACAATCCCTTACTCGTATGCACTGCTTTAAAATTTGCAAAGTGCTTTTGTGTGGCCTTTCTTTCTTTTAATTCACCCTGAATCTCAAATGTCCCTCAAGCTTCACCAACTCATTGTCTCATTAAAATGAAGGCTTCATCTGTTGGACTATAAGCCCTCAACTGCTGCCTAATCCCCCCTATCCTTATCATCTAAAATCTCCCCAATTACTTCTGAGTGTCCTAAAAGCCATCTCAGGTTAGCTGATGAACAAGCCTGCAACACCCCTTGTAGTGGTACACGCCTGGCCGCCACTTGGATGCTGGTATTTGCCCTGGGCCCTTGAGTTGCCACAGGAACAGTGATTCCACTACATCACAGGGCAGGACGTCGTCACCATGGATAGGCTGGCTTCCTTCCAAAGCCCACCCGACGCAGGAACAGGAAAGCACACCCAGGATGGAGCCTGAGGGCATGGGACACAGATGCCATGCTGATCTTCTATGGTCCTCCTGTCACCCCTTGGCCTCCTACATTCAGGGGACACCCAGAAACTCCCTTCTCCTCCAGCTGAAAAAGGGAAAATCATGATACCTAGTATCACTTTCATGCAAATGGCTTCAGGGAAGGGTCGCCTGCCCTCACATCTCATTTCTGCTAAGCCTCAGCCAGCCCCACTATCTACGCATTTTATGGTCAAGAAAATTAAGGGAATAGGAGAAGTGGGGCATGAACCTGAGTCTTTGACTTTGAAATCACTCTCTTTTCACTTCTAAAGAGTTAATGGTCTATCTCATCTCCTCGTTGAATGAGATCTGGTCCATTTTCTACCTTTGAACATGTCAAAGTTACGCTCTGGCCCATTCTTGATTTTTCCTTTCTCTTCAAATGTGTGGTGATTTGGCAGAGTTAAGAAGTGGAAGAGAGGTCCGTCGGCCTCAAGAAAAAGTCACTGCCATAGACAGCTAAAGCAAAAGAACATTTTCTTTACAAAAGAAATTTTGGCAGAACCTGATGGTTTTTCTGCAAACATTTTCAGCAACCAAAGTAAGGATCGTGATTGTATTTTCTAACAAGTGAAAGCTGCCTCTGTTTAGCTCATGCTTCCCCCTATTCTTTATGAAGTAGAAAATTTACAGCGAAAGTAATTCCCTTCATCTTTCCACCCTCTTCACAACACAACCCCTGACCTTCTGAGCCTCCACCTAGAGCTGGAGCAAAGTGACTAATAGAGAAAAGAAATATAAACCATAGGAAATAAAGAGTTCATCACACAAAATGTTACATTCAAACCATTGTCTTGAATGTTTTGGATAACTCTAGGTTTTAGTTTAGGAAAGAAAATGTGAAACAGAACAATTACATCACAAATGGAACATTTATATAGTTCCTGGGATAAAAAAATATATATCTATGTAACGTTCAGCAAAGAGAAAGCCTGCACGATTTCAATGAGATCCAGGTGGAATAGCCCTTTCAGCAGCGTCTACACACCAGCCCATAAAAATGATGGAAAAGGCACAAGACAAGAATAAAAACAACAAAGTGCCAGGTGCTCATCCTGACTAAACCCACATCCTCCCTGACTTTGTCCTTCCCAGCAGCTCCTACCATCCACTCACTCTCCCTTCCAAAAGCTTGAATCTCTCTCTTGGCTTCTGGGTATTCTGCTCATTGTCCTCCTCCCTCCCCCACCTGGCAACCAAAGTCTCTCCTGGCCCAGGGCTGGAGGGCAGCAGGGAAAACAAAATGGCCAACTAGTAATAGTAAAAATTTCTAAGGCCCTTGCTAAGCATTGAGTGCTGGGTTGGATGCTTTGCCTGGATTATCTCACTTACTTGTGATATTCCTATAGGGGAGGTTCTATAACTGCTTCTATTTATATTGGTGAGAATGAGACTTAGAAAGATTAAGTGTCTTGCACAACATCACCCAGCTACTTAGTGGCAGAATCAGCTCTCAAACTTAATCTAACTCCAAAGTTAATCTCAGAAGCCATCTGCCTATGCATCTCCCCATATAGCTATTAAGTATAGGTACTGTTTAATGTATTCATTTATCTTCCTTCATAATAAATGCAAAAAGTTGATGCTATTTTATCCATTTCATAGAAGGGGAAAACATTGATACACCACTTGAGCATATACTACAGTCCAGGAAATATACATGTGTATGCACCTGTGTGAGTATGTGTAAATATGTGCGTGCATAGTTAGGATTATTATCCATGTTTTACACGTGGGGACCCTGAGACTCAGAACAATTTCCTGGTTGGAAAGTGGCGTTTTAGAACTCAAGTCCTCAAGTCTGCTTGTATCTAGTTTTGACTAACTCATACACCTACAAATAGGTCTTTTAATAAGTCTCAAATAACATCCCATAAACACATACCACCTCCCAGATCTGCATCATCAGGTACAGTGTATGAAGCCAGGTGTGAAAAGCAGAGACACAGAGACGACTCATGAGGGAACAAAGAAGATGGCAGGGGAATGGCGGAGGAGGGGCAACAGGTCTAGCAACCAGAAGATGAAGCAGTCTACTTTCCTGAGGTCCAGGGCAGGCAGTGCAGAAAATGGATGTGGGCAGGAGAAACACAGTCCTAGCAGGAAGAGGGGAGGCCGCATTGAAGCAGGTTGGGACAGGATTTCCCTCCAGAAGGAAAGTGTGGTTATGTTTTGGAAAGAAGGGCAGGAGAGGCCAAACCCTGCAGGCCTCTCCCCTCCCAAAAGCCCAATACCCCCCCTCCAATCCCTCCTTCCTCACCAGGTATAGTCCCTGCCCCTATTCCAGGGACAAAGGGAAAACTGCTTTTGTACCAAAGAGGGCCACATTGCAATCTGCATGGGGCCATTTCTGCAAGCTGTGCTCCTCTATGTGCCCTTCACATAGGGTTTTGATCAAAATCACACTATCAGTGAAATTAAGATCTGCATATCTTCTTGTCCCTGTCAGTTTGTACAAGGTGCACTGCACTCCATATTTGTTCCTGGGATGATCAGAAATCACTTTGGTTGTGTTCAGAAGAACTAGCAAAGTCCTAGAGGATCACTTTTCCATACACAAGATTATTAGTTAAAAAAAAAAAAAGACTAAGAAGTTTGGAGCACAAGGAAGTCAGAAAGAAAGTCCTTCTAAGGGATAACGAAAAATGGGTTAAGGGTGAAAAGAATGGGATAATCTGCAGAAGTTTCTGAGTTATTGCTGGTACCTCATACCTAACTCTTAGATGAAAATGAGAGAAACGTGTCAGGAAAACCCTTGTGCATTAAAATACCTCTGATTTTGATTCATAGATGATGAGAGACAAAGAGAGAGAACTTGGAATGTTAACATAAACACAGCCATTCTCACATAGGTGAGATGGGACACCTACCTGAAATGCAGCCATAGAAGTAGCAGGTTCTAAAAAACAGGAAAAAGTAGCTTTACACATGAAAGGGGGTGAAAAAAGATAGCATGGTCCTGTCCAGAAAGCCACTCAATAAGATTGGAAGCAGGATAGAATTACAGGCAAAATAAAAACAAGACTCCTTCTAGGGTGAGCATTTTCCATGGATGCCCAGGCAAGGATAAGGCTTTCTGAAGGCAGACCACATAACAAGCAATCATGGGAATGAGACTTGAACTATCTTTATGTCTGTTGGAGGTCACATTATGCTAAAAGAGAGTCACTTATAAAAATTTTTAACATTCCTAGCTAACGATTTCAGCTCTCAGAGAGAAGGGGAAACTGCCATTCTAGATATAATTTTAACCAACGAGAAAGAACTGGTTTCTATAGAAATTATAGGGACCTTGGGAGAACACGACTACGTCTTTTGGGAGTCCAGAGTAGCAAATTACGTAAATTCTAAAGCAATGTAATAATGAAGAATTCTAGTGAACTACGTAAACTCATAAGCCAGTGTGGCCACATGGAATACTTTCTCATGAACTCATGTTTTTTAAAGAATATGTTCACAAGAGATAATGAGAGATACATATACAGGAGCCAAAAAAATAAAAAGAAAGCAAAAAGTTTTTAGAAAGGCTAAATCTCAGAGAATGGGAAATCCGAAAAACATGAGAGATTAAAAAGGTATTCCATGAAAGTTTCAGTTGAGAGAGAGGGAGAGAATGGGGTAGGAGAGGAGGGAAGAAGGAAGAGAGGGAGGGAGGTGGGAGGGAAGGAATAAAAGAGGAAGGGAGGAAGGAAAGAACAAAAAATAAAAGGAGGAGGAAGAGGATGAAGAAGAGGAGAATATCAAGGAAGTGGCAGGTCCCAGAAGATGGTTTAATGTTAATAGGCAACAAAAAGTCCAAATTCCATCTTCTGGAGCCAAGAGACTACAGTTTGAATTCTAAATGTGCAAAAAAAGGAAAGAAGACCATGAAGGAAGGAAAAGGGAGCCCACAATAAGTTAAGGAATAATAATAATAATAATAATAATAATAATAATAATAATAATAATAAAAACCTTGGCGTAATAAATGAATTCAAACCCCTGGGTCCAGACAAATTCTATTCCAGAGTGTGAAAAGAATTTGCAGATAGAATCTCAGAGCCACTGGCAGTGAGTTTGAGAAATCATGGAAAACGGGAAAGGTGCCAGACACCTTGGGAAAAGTTCTATTTTGCAATACGTTGCGAATAAACCCCCAACAGATCCCGACAATGAAAGATAAGCTGGATATGATCTCGTCAAAAAGAGTGAGTCCTACTGGATGGACTCTGTGGTGGTCAAAATACATCTGCTTTTTATTTTTTAATTTTTTTTGCTTTTTTTTTTTTTATGAAGGGTTTGTCACCCTTGAGTCTTCCAACAGAAATGACCACTGTGACGAGGAAGGTGGAAGCCACACCATACAAGAGAGGTTGAGAGGTCTAGCAGCAAAGAAATCAAATGACTAAGAAGGGTGGCAAAGATTTGAAATGTGGTCGTGTATACGGAGCTGTCGAATCATTTTACATTTCCTTAGAAAACAGAACTAGAACCCATAGTAAATGAACCCAGAAGTGGGTGAATGTTTCCTTAACATTTGAAGTAGTTTCTGTTACTCGTTCGTTTGGAAAGTCTTTATTGAGTACCTACTTTGGCCGGGTACTATGCAAAGCACTGAAGATACATGAAAAATGGCCAATATTAATGTATTTTCAAAATACTGTATCGCCTGTTAAAATATATACAGTTCCTACCTTCATTGGACTTAGAATCTTATGGAGGAAAACAAACAATAAACAAGTAAATATAGAACATAATCACAGATTATAGCAAAAGCCAGGAAGGAAAGAATAGGGGATAGAGAGTAACAGAGAGCATCTGCTTTAAAGATAATTTTAGGGAAAACGTCTCCGAGGAGGTGGCATCTGTGCTTACCCGCATGACAACAAGGATAGGAGCATATGAATACTTTGGGGCAGCGAGAACACTGGGCACAAAGGGCCTTAGACTAGAAAGAGCTAAACTTGTTCCCAGAACTGAAAGGAGCCGGGGTGAGCAAGAAAGAAGAAAATGTCAGATTGTGAGATAAGATTGAGGAGAGAAACAGGAGTCAAGGAATGAGATGCCACCACCACAAGGAATTTAAAATGTCTTTTAAGGGCTACACAAGCCCTTGAATGTTTCGAGCAGGAGAGGGGTACGGTCTGATTGACGTCTGTGTCGTGATGATTGTTCCCGCTGCTCTGTGGTGACTGGATCAGCATGCAGCCGGGGAGAAGCGGGGAGAACATTTAGGAGGCTACTGTAGGACTTAGATGAAGCTATAGTGGGCATTGGGGTGTGAAGTCAAGTTGGAGAGAAGCTCACTTGAAAATTTTGGAGGTAACTGACAAATTGAACTGGAGTTTGGAGGACAGGAAGAAAAATGGCTAGGACGACCAAAACTGAACTCAGGTGGCGGGCATTGAATGTGGACACCTGAGAGGCCACGGCAAAATGGGACCTGGACCCCAGGCTGAGAGAATGGACTGGAAAGACGATGTCTGCATTTGATTCAGTGATGACAACAATACTGCTAAAAAACACGTGTCAAGTACCTACTTCCGCTGCAGGTCTATCGAAAACATCAGAAAATAGGCTTTCGGTTTGACACAATTCTTAAACCGTAACTGGTTTTAAATTTTATCACAAGCACCCACAGAATCATTTCCATGGAAACTTACAGTGTCTCCGTGGAAATAACAAGAATACAAGTGACATTGTATGTACACTTTGTTATATGTACATAACACACGCATATAACACATACACTTAGCTTATAAAATTGTAGATCTTTGCTCATAACTTAAAATCTAGAAGGCGCCCATGCTTTCAGGGCACACGACACACGTTAATATCCAACAGACACAAACACCACAATTTTACTAAAGACGGCACAACATTCTCATCTCGTTACATCATCAGGAAAACCTAACCCTTGAAACGAAGTTTTTAAAATTTAATAACTTTAAGATATTATGTCAGAATGGATCCCCCAAAATGAACCCTCTCATCCCTATTTCACTCCCAATAATCTCACCTTCCACCTAAGGAAAAATTCCTACCTTCAAGTATCATAAATATTGGGTACTAATGGCAGCGCACACAAGAATTTAATTGTGGCAAGGATTCTTCTCTAGAGTCTATCAATCTTTCATAGACAGCCAGGCCCAACCACAGATAACTATTGAGACGAGATCTGTTGTGCTGTCAGCCGCCTGGGAACAAACGTCAAGGTTTAAACTCCAAACACAAACAGCTTGACCTTGGCCGCACCACTCAAGCTGTCTATAGTTAGGCCACCTAAAATATCACTAACCGAATTAAGTTTATTCAGTTATTAACCTCACCCTAGGTCCTTTTCTCAGCATTGCATTCATTTGATATTTAATTTTCTTTGTCAAAAAAAAAAAAAAAAGAGGGAGAGAAGGAAAACACAAGCATAACGTTGGCCAGCAGGTGTGGTTTTGCACGTTTCTTATTCAGGGGCCTAAACTGTGGTTTCAACTCCAGTGGGGTGTTTTGTCTAACTGTCGGGGCTGTAACGTGTGCTGTCCCACAAACCATTTGTCACACTGTGAGAGGTGCATACTTGGGGACAGAGATAGCAAATACCATATGGCAAAAAGTGTACCCTTGTCGATTATTGTCCTCGGTGGCAGGTAATTTCTTAGACTGGACGTCATGAACGCGTCAGAATTTTGCGTCTATTGAGTGCTGGGTGATAACCTCTACCAGGCAAAGTCAGCCAGGAAGACACACCTGTTAAAAACCACCAAGTACAAGTGGTTGAAGAATTTTTACACGTAGCAACGTTTGCTGCTTCAGTGAAAACAATGCTTGAAAAAGAAAGAGTTTACTACCAGATACAGGTTTGGGGATAGATAAACTTAATGATGTTAAGATTGGTCTTAAAAATGTCTACTTTTGATTTTTATTTTCATTCAACATTTGTTCTATCTGGCTGTCTTAGTGACTCATCTTTATAGAAAAGTACACAATTTAAAAGACAATGGAGTCGGCCAGTAGAGCAAAACATTGTGAGACAATGCAATGTCCATTAAGCACGTTCTCAATAAGATGGCTTCGACGCAGTCGGGGCAGGCACGTGGGGAGCTTCTTTTTACAAAAAAATCATCCTACAGGCAATCTGCTCATTTTTACCCACAAGAGAGAGATAATGACGAGTGTTTGTAAATGTGAGAGAGAAGCCCAGGGAAAAAACATGGGCCTGCCAATGTGGAGAAGCCACAGAGGGCAGAAAAGAGACCCGGAGGAGACTGGGGGCAGGGGATGCACAGACAGTGAGGGCTGGAAAGGTGGAGGGGCCGGCTGAGAAACTGTTCAAAGCAATCGCAAAGAGATTCAGAGAAGGTAAAAGGGAAAGATGGAAGCAAAACAGCCTGGGCCCCTCTGGGAGCTTTTTTCCTGAGTCAGAAAACCCCTCTGGGTTCCCCTTGTCTGGAATCCGTACCCACAAGCGCTAGAAACAATGCGCTCTTGTTTTCCGTTTTGAAAAGACAAACAACCGAAAACAATTTGAGGATAGTTTTCGTATGGAGGATAGAAAACTTCCTTTGCACCAAACTAATTAGGATATTGGGAAACAGACCAACGCTAGTGGGGGAAACAGCGCTGACCATTGTTCACCAGGAGTAGCACCCCAGGCCTGCCAGGACCGGCCTTCAGTCGCGGCTGCCTGGACGTGAGCTTTTGTCTTCCCTAGGAGCGGTTATAAACATGTTCGCTTTAGCTTTGACTCAATTAAACAATTCTGCATTGAATATTTACGACAGCCTTTCTACGAATTCAGAGAACTACGTGGTCTAGGCAGATTTTCTATGGCAGAGCCAGTACTTTGATCTTCTCGGGCTCTGACATCTGTTCTTGTTGTCTGCACGTTCATGCGCTCACATCAAAGCTCATAGCAAGATCATGGAACAGCAATCTGAGGCCCCAAAACTTGTCCAAAGCTAATAGAGCTGAGATTTACACTTTTGAGATAATAGCATCTCACTAATGCAAGCCAAGAGGCAATCAGCCCGTTTGGATTATAAAATATTCTATATGCTGTGAGACAGAGAATATTGTTTTGGAAATGAATCTTAAGTGTCTCAGGCTGCTGGCCCTTTCATCTGGTATTATGGCCCAAGTTATGATGGCTCTTAGCCCCCAAGTGGAGTTTTAGCCATCACCTCTTCAAAGGTTTTTCCCCAGTTAACAAATGGGTGCCCTTCACTCACTCACTAGCTCTAGTCTCAAGCCACTGTGAGGTGCCCACTCAGAGAGCCTCTCCTGCAAGGCCTGGCTGTTCTCTGCGGTGGCGTCTCTGAGCCCGTGGAATGCCAGAGCTAGCCCGTGGACCAGGGAGCCTAGCATGATGCACGTGTCGAATCTTGCAGTCTGGGTCCAGAAGCCACTTGCTCAACTCCAAATCTCCAAGGTCTTTCATGAACACAGCTCCTGAGGCTGCTGTCTTGAGCTCTTTCATGTGGGATGTGCTTTCCAGCTGGCCCACCCAATGCTCTTTCCCGTTACCATCTTGCTCACATGGGCATTTCCATTCCTGAGCCCTTCATTAAGCCCTGGGGATTGATTGCTCGTGGAATTGCAAATATCATAGCAAGTTATGGAGAGGAGGGATGGTTTGGGGGGGAGGTAGTAAGGCCTACTCCCCTCTCAGATCCTACTCTGGAAGGAGTCATCTTCTCCACGGGAGCACTCCCCTCCCACTCTTGCAAGACTGATGGCTCACTGTGGGTAAGACTCACGGGGTTAAAGCATGACGTACATCTAGATGGAAAGGAGGTATAGGAGCTGGGAGACATGGCTCTGCCTGTCATGATCACCCCCTGGCTGGGTTATAGCATTTCATGCCTGTGGCATACTATCTCATGTGGTTTGATTTGCATTTCTTCGATGGCTAATGATGTAGAGCATCTTATCATGTGCTTATTGGCCATTTGCATATTTGAGAAGTGTTTGTTCACATCCTTTGCCCAATTTTTAAACTGGGTTATTTTTTCTTTCTTGTTGAATTGTAAGAATCCTGTATATATTCTGAATACTATAGAACCTTATCCAATATAGGATGTGCAAATATTTTTTCTTTATACGTTTCTCTTTTTTCATTTTTTGTAGGTTGTCTTTTCACTTTCTTGATAGTGTCTTTTGACATACAAAAGTTTTATTTCGATGAAGCCCAATTTATCTTTTTTTCCTCTGGTTATTTGTGCTTTTGGTATCATGTCTAGGAAACTGTTACCAAATCCAAGGTCACAAAGATCACACCTATGTTTTCTTCTAAGAGTTTTGTCATTTTCGGCCATACATTTAGATCTTTGATCCATTTCGAATTAATTTTCATATATGGTGTGAGGTAGGGGTCCAGATTCATTCATCTGTATGTGGATAAGCAGTTGTCCCAGGGCCATTTTTTGAGAAAACTTCCTCATTGAGTAGCCTTGACACTCTGGTTGAAAGTCAATTGGCCATAGAAGTAGGTTTATTTCTGAACTCTCAATTCTATGCCATTGGTCTATATGCTCATCCTAAGCTTGGATGACACTATTTTGATTACGTAGCCTTATAGTAGGTTTTAAAATTGGGGAGTATGAGTTTTCAACTTTGTGCTTCTTTTCAAGAGTGCTTCGGCTGTTCTGGGTTAAAAACTTTTACTACACCTCCCATCTGCATTGCAAAACTGGGTTCTTTCTCTGAGATGCTCCATATAAAGAGAAGTAAAGAGCAAATAATGTCATAATACCTTTTCCTTTCTACTCTCTCTTCTCTGGCTTGACTGCATAATTGGCCTTAAAATACAAGAGGATCTTTCTCTTTCTCTTTCTACAGAACACTCCACTATCCCCATGGACTTGTACAATATTTCTCTATTTGTAAAACCCAGAATCCATGTCCATGTAAACATAGTAAAAGGCACCTATATTCCCTTTTTGCCAATGTCATGCTTCCTGGGCAAATTCTGAGATGGTTCTAAAAGGCTGGAATCCCTTAGAGTCTTGTATTGCTCATAAAGAACAAGTTTCGGCTTTTGGCCAATTATTTCCATTTGGAGTTAATGTCTCTAAGAAGTTTAACTCTTTCTAGAGAATTAAAACAAATAGCACACAGCAGCTACGAAGTGAAAACAAGAAGAAAATCAGGCACTTTCCATTTTAAGAGTGAGAGGCGATTTACATGTCTTGAAAAAAAAATTAGCTGTTTCTTTTTTCTTTGGAAGTTAAATGGAAATAAACTTCTTAGACTATCTAGCCTTCACAATAAAATGTTATATGGTCACAGGCCCTGGAGACAATGAAAAAAAATAGAAATGCGTTGTTGCTCTCTGATCTGGTAGTAACCATTTCTGTCCTTTGTTTCTTATAAATAGAACGAGGGTTTTCAAGAATATTACAGAAAAGCATCATGAACGATCTCCTACAGGGCCCTAATTTGATGACAAACAATCTGCTACAAGAAGCACTGGGTTGTTCTCCAAAGTTAAATGTTTAACAGCTATATTGAGGGGCAGAGGGTGATAGAGTTGATTCTAAGGGCCTTTTCTGTTTTAATTGGCTTTCTAGAATGTGCTGGAAAGCCCTCATACAGCAGCCACACAAGAGGAAAGCACAAGCCGAGGCAAACCTGCTGCTTCCACTGCTCACTAAATCTTTCCATCCTCGACTGTGGAACTTCTCCATGAAAGGAAGAAAAGTCAAGTTCTGATGCAAGGCCTGTATTTAAAGAGGCACTGACTGTAGGCAGCTGAGAATCTTTTATCCCTTTTATCCTCCAGAACAGAAACAGCCCTTGAGAAATTCTCAGAGGTGAAAATAACTTCAGCTGAAGAACATCAATTGGGAGAGGGTGGGTGTGTTCAGTTTAAGACAGAAAACATTATGAGGTGCCACACATCTACAAACTTGTAAATGCATGGGATAACTGTATGTGATAAAAAGCAGCACAGCTTTAATTTATAAATATAGTCTTCGAATACCAAGCCAAGTGCAAACACAGACTAGCATGAGGTGGGGAATTTAATATTATTACCTAATCCTTGAAAGTGGAAAAAATAGGCAACGATGTGATAGTTGCGACTCCAGTTGTAAGGTCAGGATTGATTTAACCAAAAAAAAAAGTGTATTTTTAGATTCTGTTTCATAGGATATCCAATAATATGGCAAACACTGAGATCAGATTTGATGACAAATAGTGCTGCCCATGAGAAGCAGCAGGTGGTGTGATGCTAAACATGTTTTGGGTGTGTCTAATTACTAAAATATTCTGGAATAGCCAAGAGAGGTCAGTGGAGGTACTGATTATGCCCTATTTCATAATAACTTTATAGGTCTTGGGTCTGCTGCTCTGTGCCCATTTAAAATTTTCTGCCTGAACTTTTTTTTAAAGATCCTCCTCTTTCTTCCTCCCAGGCTTGACCACACCACAGCACTTCCTTCAAGTGTGGAGATGAATTTCTCTCAGAGAGGGAGCCCCTCCATCCTTCCATCTTCTTCCCTACTTAGCTACAGCCTAACTTTCACCCATGAAAGTTGGGGGAGGGGTGGAATTTCCTTTTCTTCAGACTTCTGAAAATCACACTACTGAAGACTAGGTCAAAGGAGCACAACCCCTAGGAAAACAACTTTCCATTATAGGTGGCGATCACTACTGGTCCCCAAAAGCAGATTCTTCTTCATCTCCCTAGGGGAACATCAGCGTGAAATAGAATAACACCACAGGGAGGTTTTAAGAGAAACATAAACCAAGCGCATCCTAATAAGAACCACGGATTTGCCCTAATATTACACAGAGGAGGCTCTAGAACTTCTCTCCAAACCACTGGCACGTAGTGATGGGACGTGTCTGGTTTAGATACAGGTCTGTTAAAACACACCAAGGTCTAGCTGTACTGTCCAATCTAGTAGCCACTCCATGTGGCTGCTAAACACTTGAAATGTGGCCAGCGTACTAAAACACTTTCACATTTTCTTTAATTTCTATTCATTTTAAGGATAATTTTTAAATGGAAGATATATGTGTTTTTTCTGTTAAGTTTGTTTTGGTAGGACTACACTTGATGTTAACTGTTATTTTATGTAAGATATTCATGTTATAGTGCACATGTCAGTACATATATTATTTCTAGCATTTATTATTTCATGTATTTTTGATATATTGGGCTAAACAAGATATACTGTTCAAATGAATTGCACCTCTTTCTTTTTAATGTCTTAATGTGGCTACTGTAAAGTTTTACGTTACATATGTGCTTGCACCATATTTTAGTTTGATGGTGCTAGCCTACAGGACAACCGAAGATCTTCAAATGCGGGAACAACAAAGCTGTGGCAGACTTGGACAGGGAAGAAGAGGTTGGGAGAGGGCTCGCATATGCCATTATTTCTTCAGTTTTTATTCAAGGCCTTAATTTCTTTCAAATATCTGAGAAAACTGAAACTATTTAAGGTTTGAATTTTTTTTTATTGTGTAACAATGATGTTTAAAACGTCTACATATTGCCAACTGACCTTCTGCCCCTAAAATAAATTCTTAAACTAGGGAGCAGAATGACTTTTATGTACAATGGTCTAGGGCGGCATTGTCTGACAGGCAGCCTCAGACTTTTGGGACAACTTGGAGTTTTTGTAAAGGGTCCCCAAATCCATGTGGGCCATGCACTGTCTGTAGACTGAATAAATAACCTCTGGCTTATACTGGCACTACCATTTTTAAAGCTGTAGGCATTGCTGTGATTAATTAAATGTAAGTTCTCTTTGACATGTCACCGAATTCAGAGAGTTAAGGGGTCATGCTATATTTTCTCAATCAGCCCTTGCACCTGGGTCTGCAGAATGTTGGGTCTTGCTAGCTCATTTGATGCCTTTGCGCAAATTAGAGCAAGGCACGCCAGATTTAAGTCCTGACTCATCCCAAAGGCACGACCTGCACTGACAATATGCTGCAGCCCTGATATATTGTAATACCCCAAAGTTTCTTCACACTTGAAAAGGCTTAACTGTATCCTGAGAAATATCCAGCAACTATCAAATAAGAAATGGATGCTCTACCTCCAAGGATCCCTGTCCTTGCCCTGTCTGGGGTCAGTGTTCCTGCTCTTGACCTGGAGGCTGGTGGGAAATGTTCCTAAGATCTCGGCCAGGTTTGGGGCTAGCGTGGGCTCACCAGTGGCACTCACGTCACCTGTCCTCCTGGAAAACAGAAACAGGAGCCTATGATCTCATTGCCCAAAAGGTTCTGAAGGAGGGAAGTAAAGTTGAAAGGAAGCTGGAATTAGGATTCTTTGACTTTTAATCTAGGAATTCATGATGGATTGAAAAATATGCTATTTTCCCAAAACGTGTTAGCATTTTTTAAAATTTAAAACAGGATTTTTTCAACCTCGGCATTTAGTTAAATCTTTGTTGTGGGGCTGTCCCGTGCACTGTAGGATATTTAGCAGAATCCCTAGCCTCTAACCCACTAGATGCCAGGAGCACTCTCCTCCCAGTTGTGACAATCAAAAATGTCTCCAGACATTGCCAAATGTCCCCTGGACGGTAAAATTGCCCCAGATGAGAACCACTGACTTAAATATCAAAACAGTGTTTGGGACATCAGCTTCTTTTCATAATTTACATATCACAGCTGCAGATGCAGGAACTTTGGAATCTGTCATAGCTGAATTCCAGTCTGGCCCACACATTACTAGAGCTGCGTGACCTGGGGCAAGTTAATCCCCATCTCCGCACCCTGATTCCCTCCCATGTAAGTGACGCAATCATTGCTGCTGCTCTCAAAGAGATGGAGGATTAGGAACATAAAGCTCCTAACAGGTGATCGGTAAATAGCAGCTAGTGCACTCACAAGCCCCCTTCCCTCCGGCCTAATATGGCCTCTGTGGATTTACTCTAAAGTCAAGGCTGTTTCTGGCCCCTGTTAGTGTAGCAGCTAAGAACCTGGCTCTGAAGTCAGGGTTCCAGGGTTCACACTCCAGGTGCATAATCTCTGACAACACAGTTTTCTCATTTGGGGAGGGAGAGAGAGAGGGAATGAGGGAGAGAGGGAGAGAGGGAGAGGGAGCAATAGCAGGGCTGCGGTGCGCATGCAATGACCATGCAGAGTCTGAGCTGTTTAACCATTCTTAGGTGCTACCAGCCTGCATGTGAATGCAGAGAAAAGCAAAGGAAGATGTTTTATAAAATTGCAACAAAAGTACGGTCTTTCTCAGCCTTCCTGGCCTACTGCTGCCCCACCCAACCCTGAGGGAATCTGCTGGAACCCCAAAGCCCTCACACCTCATTTTGTAACCCCCTCCTGCCTACCTCGTGGGCATCTCCTTCCCTTCTCTGGAAGTTCTCCTCAGTCCCCTTGGGCTGTGCTGTTCCCAGGTCCACTCTGATGACCCCCAGGCTCCTATTGTGGTGAAGCCTGACTGTCTTTCAAGCCTCAATCACGCCCAAGTGGAGGCGGTGCCCCGCCCACCCGCCTCTGGCGTTGCAGCCTGTGATTCGCCAGATTCTCTGGCAAGCCTCGATTCCTCAGCTGTAAAATGGGGCTGTTCACGCCCCGCTTCCTCCAGGAAGCCTCACCTCGCTCAGGATCGCAAGCGCTGCTCTTTCGTGCCCCGCTGGGCATTTCTCTATCGTTGTGATTCCACCGCATTTTAAAATAAACCTGTTTCTTTTTCTAAACCACGAACTCCCATACAGGTCAAGGACTGTGTCCTATTCATATTTACGTTCCCTAACATAGTTCCTGTCACAAGGCAAATAAATCCTCCATAAATGTTTGTTGAATGATGAGTGGGGGAGAGCGCAGACGGGTGGGTTCCTCACCCTCCTCTTGCCTCCACTTCTGCCTTTGCTGGGAAAATATCCTTTGTCAGATGAAGCAGAGACCGAAACCCTGTGAGCATAGTAACTCATGGATGCCGTGCAGAAAAGCGGTTAATATCTGTAAGACAAATGGGATGTGAGTTGGGGGAGTGGTTTCTCTGGGGAGAACCCAATTTCCTGCTGCCCCTTCAGGCCGAATGCACTTGGCTGAGCACTGAGGGTCCTGGGAACAGCAGCCTCGGGGGAAGAGGAGACTGAGGAGAGAGAAGAGAAATCCCAGTTAGCCCCCCAGGGCAGCTCCATGAGGACTGGCAGTGCCCCATGGGGAAGGAAGCCAGGATCTGGCACCATCCTCTTGAGTTTCCTAAGTACTTAAGAGTACAATTTTCCTTCTAGAAATTGCATACCTGGAGCTTCCCACCCTCCCGGCAAAATAACTTGACATCAATCAGAGATCACATCGAGAAAACACAGTCGACATTGTGGTTTCTCCGCTGTGGTTCAGAGCGACCAGCGTGTCCTTCGGGGGATCTACAGAGTGAAGGTTTGAATGACCCTCTGCAATCCGGGAGACCACAGTCACAGCCCGATGGCACAATTTACAGCAGATCATAACTCAGATGCCTGGGGCCCAGGCTCCTTCCCACTTACGGAAATGAGAAGGTGTAAAACTTTACTCTGCGACACTAGATAAACTGAAGCGTCACGGGGCGGCGTCATGGCAAGGACAGCGGAGGAAGAAACGGTTCTAACACGGACTCTGCCCGTACTTTGAGTGTGACCTTCATTCAGCCACAACTTCCCCAGACTTTAATATTCTGACACGTTCAATGGAACTATTACTACGGAGCTACGGAATTCACAGGGATGCTGTTGAGATAAAACAGGACGTTAGACTGAGCAGCACATCGAAATGGTTAGACGCTGTGCGTGCCCAACGTACCTTTGTTACCAATTGATTAAATAACTGAGCAATGTCTCACTTCAGTCTTTATAAGGCCTCCATTCCTGGCCAATAGCATATATTTGCTCATTAAAGTCACTCTGTTGCCCTGAAAAGTCTTTGCTTAAATTTTAAAATGTGGGGAACCTACAGTAAAATATTGCACAAGTGCTGTGTTGACTTCTGGCTCTACCATTTGCCTATCAAGTGAGTCTTAAGAGGCACATTTAATTGCTCTGTGCCTTGATTTCTCCATTTATAAAAGGAGTATAATATTTTGCCTGTTCTCTCACTAGTTTGTTGTGGGAACCAAATATATATGGAGGTAAAAATAATTTCATAAAAATAACTGAGTAGATTTAGAATTATGGTGACTTCTGACCAAGCACTTAACGCCATACCTGACATTATAAGGAAGGAACGAACACTGTCTCATGTAATCCTCAATGTGGAATACCTTTAATTATTCCCATTTTACAAGTGAGGGAACTGAGACAAGAAGAACTTAATAGTAGTCATTGTCGTCCTAGGAATGAAAACAAACAGTACTTCCTGAGGGCTTACGATGGGCTGGGCACTGCTCTAACCACTTTCTTTGTATCCATTCATTTAATCTCCACAATGACCTGATGAAGAATTCTCTATTATCCACATTTTACCGAAGAAACCAGAATACAGAAGTATTCTGCATCTAGTAAATGAAAGAGCTGGCATTTGAACCCAGGAGTGTCTCTCTGTCTCTGTCTCTGTCTCTCTGTCTCTGTCTCTCTCCCCCCACCTCTGGTGTCTCTTAACTAATAAATTACACTGCCTCTACCATTACTCATCCTTTTAGCAAGTATTTACTGAGCACTTACTTTGTGCCACTCATTGGTCTAGGCCCTGCCAGTCCAGTAGTGAATAAAAAAATTCAGGCTCCCATGATGCTCATAACACACAAATATAAGGCAATGTTATTGTGCTTACATGGAAAAATGTCTGTCTCCTACCTGGAGCAGCCTCTTTCATTTAAGGGATTTTGAGAAGAGAGTTTTGAGAAGAAATTTTGTCCTCAAGGCATTATGGCTGTAGTAATCTTTGAAACACAGTATTATTTTCTATTGGTCTTGATTTGCTGGTTGTTTTACCTCATTAGTCGGAAAACAGTGACTGAAGGGTGATGCCTTCTCCTGCAGAACCTGGAGTTTATCTTTTCACCACTATACGTTCTTTTCTAGCACTTCTCAGCCCTTTTGACCTCAGCTGTCCTCAGTGGCAGCTGGTTCCAGCCCCTCCTCATTACAAGAGTCAGTTCCCGGGACGCCTAATGGATATATACTTTCCCAGCCAAGGCGGGGGCAACACAGACCGCAAGACACTGTTGCGAATGGATGTGAGGCTCAGAGCTACTGTGGGATAAAGCAACCCAGAGAGAGAACAATTCAGAAATCCACAGAGATATGGAGCTAGTGCCCTAGTGTGCCTTGGGTGGAACATGCCTACTTTAGGACTTATTATGCAAGACCATAAATCCCCTCCTGGCTTAAGCCATCCTGAGTTAGGTCGGCAGTTACTGGCAACTATAAGCATCCTCGCTCACACAGCATCCCAAAGGCCCCTTTGTTTTTAAAAACATGTATGCCTGGGAATCTTTGCTATAAACCGCCCCATTTCCCAGAGGTACTAGCCAAGGAATTCTTCCACAAACCAATGAAATTCTCAGTCTTTGTGGTCAAATGCCCTCTGTCTGCCCTCCTCGTTCCCTTACCTTTATCCCTATAGACAACTACTCAAAAGACACTTAGTACAATTGAAATCGCGCTAGCATTGCCAAAAGCGGCATGAAGACACTGGAAGAGAAACACTGCTTTGAACTGAAGCATGTTTCCTAGTGTTATTGAATAACACAAAAATGGGACTTACATAGCCATATACCCCCACTGCGTTATTCATCATCTACTGCTTTGGTGAGTGCCAAAGTGCTTTGGGTGGGGGTGGGCGTGGGGGGGGGCTCCTGAGCACTTCTTTCCTTTCCATTCCTTTCCTTGATTGCATTCAAAAGGACTAAAAACAAATAAGGCATCTTAATTACTAAAGGTTATTCATTATTTTGTCCAAGGCCTCAAAGCTCGAAAGAATCAGAACAATTTGTTTTTTGAATTCATAGTTTCCCAACCAGCCAACATGGGGACAATCTTTAGTACTCGTTGAGAATGTTCTTTCACTGTAAGCTATAGTGTCCTTGGAGCAATGTGATGAGATTGTCCTATGGGCTGGATGCAAAAATTAAGTCTTTTTCAAAAGAAGTACAGATAAGACTTCTTGAGAGTTTTGAAGAAACTTTATCCCAGGAAGCCCAACCGATTCCCAATGGACATAATGCCAAAATTTCTTTTGCCTACCCCAGAAAGATGATGCTCCCTGCTTTGTCAACTTTATATGTTGTATTTACTCTTTTTTTTGTCACAGTAGGTCCAGAAAAGTACAGAGAACAATAAAACCAACACCCAATTAGTAGTCATAGTGATTTAACAAATGCTAACACATTGCCATTTTTCTGTCAATATAATTATAATGATAGATATTACCATCTGATTCATGAAATAAATTATTAAGTTAAACTAATAATTCCATTTCCATTTTTCTCTAAGGGATATTTACAATTAAACCTTTCAGCTCTGAGTTTTTTGCAACCATGGTTTTAAAACAGAAGAGATGGGATCAGGAATAGTCCATAAATACTCCCAACAGGATGTCAGCGGACTTCACTACTACCTGGGCACAGGCTGTGGCTGGCAAGGGAGTCCGCATGGGACATTAGTATGGGATATGTAAGAGAGGTAAATGCTCTGTAAACACCAAAGTAGCTAGATCTGAAAGTCACGAGCTTCAGGAAGACTAAGAGTCCAAAGTTGTTCGGGTCTATGTTTTGTCGATTTCCCTTAATGCAAACATATTCACAAATTTCATTTTACAGGTACCTTCATTTTAAATAACATTCGTACACAATTTGAATTGCAGAAGTTTGGAACCTAAACTCCTACCTGTCCCCTTATTTCATTAATACACACAGTCACATCTAACCCCTGTGCTCCTTCACTAACTTTCCTTTCCTTCATATGTGAACGCAGTGAAGGTCCCCTCGGCTCTCACGCCAGCCATACGGTGCTGACAAAATTTCTTTCTAGAGCATTTATAGATTTTTGTAGCTCTTTTGTGGTTCACAACAATCCTAAAATAAAAGCAGAGCTCAAAAAAGGGTGAAGCACAATATGTTGACAGATACAGACATACCTAATGAGAGCTGTTTCAGTAATGGTCTTCATTCCCAGGCAGGAATAAAGCAATTACTTGTTGATATCACTTTTAAGCAAAATCAGCATTTTTCCCTCTTTCTGCTCAAGTCTTGTATCTTGGAGATGCTTAGAAAAGTAGAAAGCAAGTTGTGGAAACAGATAGTGGTGATGGGTACATGATGCCGTGAATGTATTTAATGCCCCTGAATTATACATTTGAAAATGAGTCAAGTGGTAAATTTTAAGTTGTGATGTATGTTTTACTACTTTTTTTAAAAAGTAAGATTTCATAAAATATTTAAAGAATGGTTGAATAATAGGTCAAATGAAATTGTAAAGCACTGACCTTTTATCATGGCTTTTGAGCAAACAAAAAGCACTTTTAGAGCTGAAAAGATGCAAGTCCTAGTAACTAACATCTACAGGTACCACGTGTAAGTTCTATTTCTCAAACACTCTGCGAACTGAGGTCCACTCTTGCATTTTGCTTCCTAAACCAGGAAAAGAGCAGGATATCTGATGATTAAAACTTATAAGCGATTCCAAATTTAAAATACAGTTTTTCTGCTTCTGGATTGGACCTCTCTGTTATTTGCTCCTATCTGGACATCTCTAGTCACAGTCATCTGGTCACCCAGGTCCACATGGCATTATTTGATATTAAAAATATATCATTTTAACCAGTGTGAGGTCATACTTGTTTACTTTGATATGCTTTTTCTACTGGCACGTTGTATAGATTAGGTTACTATGGAAAAGCCCTAACAAAGCTGTATTCGGGTTTTATTAAGTATTTAGCATCTGTTTCCCAAAAACCACTGGTAAGGGACTCCAGAAAGGTAATAAGGTGATCCAGTTCATTTTATTATAATGACCTGTTGCCTGGGAAATGTGTGCCTTATGTGGCCCAGAAATATCTGACCACAACCAAATAGAAAAACAAGCCATTAGAATTTCTCCCTGACACGGCCTTAGTTTACAACCAGCCAGTATATGATGAAAGTTTATGCTCCTTTTCCACGTAAGTTATTTTTCCAGCTGAAAATTGCTCCCAGCTGTCCTGCCCAGATGTGTTGGCAGCCCGTGCTGTGAGGGCCATTTTACAGGTGATGAGGCCCTGGGACAGTAAAGTTTACACAACTTGTATACAGCTGGTCTCCAGTACACCTTTGGACTTCTAACACTGCCCCTCCGAAAAAAAAGGGTGGTAGTGTCCAGACACTTGACTCAGGGCACAGTTAACAAGGGGATTTCAGCACTACAGGCCCAAATGTATACAGGACATGGACTTAGGATGCAAGAGGAAGATAAATTACCCTTCCTTTCAAGAATCTATCTTGCTTTAACAGAAAATAGCCCTGGACCAGTAAGAAAATGATCAGAGGTTGTTCCTGTGATCTGACTTCCGGGAGGTAGGTAAGTTATGATAATCCACTGAGCCCACTGAGCTGCCATTCATTTTATCTCTTGACATTGCCCCATGCTAGATTATACTAATGTTACTCTTTCCTTCACATTAAATGAAAGATCATTTTTATTAAGTAGAAGCTGTTCTAAATTATACAATATTATATTGCATCAGGAAGTCATAGGATAACAAAAGCAATGGATGGAAATCAGGGTGACTATATACCCAGGTTTTTCCAGGACAGTCTTAGGCAGTTTAACATATATCAGATGCTTCATGAAAAAAAAACAAAACAAAACAAAATAAACAAACAAAAAACCCACTATTACTATATTAATAATAGTGGGATTAAACAGACGGCGATGGGGTTAGTCAACCTCCACAGGACATTCCCAGCCTCCACCAGTTAGAGCCGTAGCGATGAGACACGTGTATAGTAAACCGAGTTCTCACCTTCCCTCTTGGTAAAATCTGAAGGATAACCAGTGATATCCTTCTTTTTTTCCCCCTAATTGTTCCCTGATAAGGTGAACTAACTAACACTTCCTTTGAAAGAGAGCACGATAAAATAAAGTGTGCCCAGACACCATGGTGTTCCTAAGGCATCAGTGGTAGTGAGATCCCGCTGCCTGCCACCTCTCACTAGTCCCCACTGTGGCCGGGGAGGTCCTGGCCACACGTCAGCAGGATCAGTGGAAAACATGAGAAAGTGTAGGGTAAACGTAGGTAAAACAGTGTGTAGAAAATGGAAGCTGAGCAGCCCCGTCCGAGAGTGTACAGAGGACCGTAGTTTAAATACTCTTGCTCACAGTGTTGTTGTCATTTTCTATATAGTGTCTCTACAATATTGGACTGTTGGGTAATGCATTTTTTTTTCCCCAATAAACCCTTTTTTGCAGCCATCATCTTGAAAAGATCAAAATACATTTTTGGGGAAAAATTAAGATATTATAGTTGTAGGTGAATATATAACTTGCATAAAATATTTGTTGACATCTATTATCCAGTACGGGGATGTCATATGATATCACTAGCCAAATGAAAAACAGAAAAACAAAATTTGCTGGAGAAGCATCATTATTTACTTCAAAAATATTATATTAGTATCTACAGCCATGCCACCCTGAACAAGCCTGATCCCGTCTGATCTCGGAAGCTAAGCAGGGTTGGGCCTGGCTAGTACTTAGATGGGAGACCACCTAGGAAGACCAGGTGCTGTAGGCATAAAAATAAAAAAAAAGGGATTGTAAGCTGACAAAGTCCTTGCTATCTATGAGGTTAACCAAGGGTTGCCTTGCCTAAAAAAAAAAAATTATATTAATTTAGGTGTACACTATAGTTATTCAACACATATATACTTAAAGAAGTGAGAGTTAAGCGTATTAGATTATCTTTAATTTCTAAGTGGAAGAGCCTTTTTTGGTTGCATTATTAATTATTATGATTAGCAAGTGGTTGGTAATAACTTTATGCCCTAGCATATGATCAAGTCTTTGCATATATCCATGAATGTTTCATCCACAGAGAAGATTTGATATTCTCTATTATTAGGATGTAATAGTCAATATATATTTTACCTGTGGTTTAGTTCTTATATAATCCTTACTTTTTGTTGTTGGTCATTAGACCTGTCTTGTACTGTGTGTTAGTGTCTACTATGTTTCTGTTTCTCTTTGCCTCCTGTAGTATTTGTTTATATAGATAGTTGCTGTCTTATTTATTGAATAGGTAGTCATACTTTTTACATTCTAAATGTGCAATGTGGATATTAACATTACAAAGTGCCCTGTTTTGTCTAGTTTAATTCTTTTTGAAGTTTGTCCTTTGACCTTGAATTAAACCCATTCACATTTATTGAGATGACTATTATATTTGGGCTTAATTCTGTTGTTATAATTTCTGTACATATTAGAGTTACTATCTATCCTTTAAAGAAAGTTAATTGTTACTTTAAGTAGACCATGATCAAAGGTGACGGATGATTCAACACAGGCAGCTGCACAAGGTGTGTTATCACTCTGCATGGCTTAATTTTTCATTTAGATGCAATGACGGCTCTTCTAAACTCATTTGAGTCATTTTCAATTCCAAAGTTTCTTGTGCATGCCTTGAAAAATGACATATTAGCTGCTACAAGTCTTCTTTGGCAGAAGTAGAACTATGGAACCAGTGACATGACATCAGCTTTATATCAGGGTCATCGGATGCTCCAAATGAGAAATTCATTAATTCTTGTAATAGCTGATTTATTTTTTTAAAAAAAAAAACACCAAAAACAAATCCACAGAATAAATGAAACTTTGGCAAGTTCATTCAGTCAAAGATGAAATGAAAAATCTGACATTTTTCTGATTGCTATTATAAATCTAGTTTAAAAGTTCCTCATTGAAGAACTCTGTTTTTGAGTTCATAAATTTTGGTGGCCAGAATCCTAGTAGAAACAATGTTCTACTAAATTAAGAACCTGCATATTAGAAATGTACTTGGACTAGGTGGTGGAACAAATGTAATTAGTACTTTTGTTCAAACAAACTCTGGTTGTCTACCAACAGAAATGGAAGCTCAGTTGTCAGATTTCACACACACACGCGCACACGTGCACACACACGCACACACTAACTGGATTATAAAATTCTCCTTCCTATCTACCAATTGATTTAGAATATCTGTCTTCACTTTGTTAAAATCAACCTGTGTCCTACAGTGCTCTGAATTTTAGTTACATTTTGTTCAAAATTATTTGGAAGTCTTCAAAGAATTGAATGAACTATTTTTTTTTTCATTTAGCTTTTGAGCTTAAAGCTTTTAGAAAATTGCAGTTATTGAAAACCATGCTGACAAACAGGTATCATATGTGGGCCCCGATGCAAAATGAAAATACAGAGTCCCTTATTAAAAAATTAAAAATTTCAAGATGGCAACAGCAGGGCAGTAAACCAGGTATGGAGCTCATCTGAGCACTGGTTTCTGGGCTTCTGCACAAGTCACAAGCCCATGAAGCCAGCTCTGCAAACAGGGAGACGATGAAATGTAGCTTGTAAAAGTAAGGGGGATGGGGGAGGTTTCAATGAGTGCTCTAATGAGTACAAAATTTAATTTTGAAATTCTGTAATTGTGCCCTGGATGATGTCACACTGTGAGATATCAATATTTTGATGGCCTTCCTATTTTTATTTAGATCAATTTAGATTCTGTCCCAGAATAGGATGTAATTGAGAGAGCCTATAATTTTTAATCATCTAAATTTAGGGGGCCATTCAAAAGAATCATAAAAAGAGACAACTTATCTGATAAGTTATCATTAAAAATATTTGTCAAAGGAAGGTAGTCTGAACAGAGAACAAAATTACCTGGGAAAATGTTTAGACTGAATTCTTTACACATTTCAATACTCTTAAAAATTAGAATTGAGAACAGCCTTTATTTAACAGAATTGTTCTGAGCATATCAAGCACTTCAGCACCTATAGAGTATTTTCTCAATTAAATATATTGTGGTCTATAAAGAAGTCAATGGAAGTATCAACGATTTCAAACTTATTAAGCCCCAAATGCAGACAGTTTTGTAAAAAAAAACACCAAACTTTAAAATAATAAAATTATTGAAAAATATTCTGCAGAAAAATATCATGACAAGTAAGTTAAGAAACTGATGAAAGTACATAAATATGTATCAAGAATAATTGTTCTGCTTAAATTTTTTTAACATTCAGATCATCACCATAAAGAAAATTTTCAAATGTGCTTTCATGTACACAGATATATGTTCTTCTGCTTTTCAATAGAATTTTACATTTGAAAATAGTTCCTGAATAGAACCATTTTATAGGCCCACCAATATAAGAAACCAATTCGTTGGTCAATAAGTAAGTCTTTCAGAAAAGTTATCATTCTAATTGTTTTTATGCCCCTCTGTCAAAGTATCTTGATTTAGATGGCATATTATGTAGTTACCCTGGTAACGATAATAATAGTCACCATTTATGAAGCACCTGGGGTGAGCCCGACACTTTTCAGGCATTAGCTCATCTGACCCATAAAGCAAACCTATGAGAGATAATGTTGGATCAACCAATTTAACTGCCGACGAAACTGTGCCTTAAGGTGGTTTGGCCACTTCTCTAAGGTCACGTAGCTGAGAAAGTATCTGGGCCCAGGCCTCCTGACTCCCAGACCAGTGTGCGTTCACCCAGCCATGAGATGAGTTCACCACATATTCTGATTTAAAAAGGACAATTGCCCAGTGAAGTTTCCAGGAATGAGCCCAGATCTCTGATGTAACCCTCAGAATCCTGCTGCCTCTAACTGACTGATGTGCGGTGCTCATCACTGCTGATTAGCTCATATCTTCACTTTCTGGCACCGTTAATAAGGGGTAACAAAAAAGTCCGTTCTGTCTCCAACATCTATTAACTACCAATGGTATCTGTGCAAGGCCCTCAGGGAACGCAAAGGGAAATCAGACCTGGCTCCTGTCCCCCAGAACTTTCCCTCAAGCGAGGAGGCAAGGGATGACATATGCCACTTAATTTCCTGGGGGACTTGGATAACGGGCCAAAGAAATTTACTCTGAAGAGACTTAACGAACCAGGAAAACTTATGTCGATTGTTCACCCCAAAACTCAAGTTGCTGCACCAAATAGATGTGCTTTAGCTTAACATATACGATCTTTTCCTTACAAAAGGGGACGATATTATGATGTTTATAGACCAACGACACTAATCAAGTTTAGATATGAACCATCAGGGTCTTAATCCACATCCACTGAGTACTGTGCTACTGAGGCGAGTGCTTTCCAAACCCCATTCTTTATTCTATCTCAGAGTGGCTGTGCACAGCAAGAAGGCACAGAATGGAATCTTTCTGGCTGGAGACTCAGTCTCTCTTCTTTGGAACCCTCCCCCCATCCCCCCGCCCCATGGGGCTTAGCTCAGCGTCACACTTCCAGAGGCTTCCAGCCATAACAAACACAATTACTTCATAATATCACTGATATCAGTTTGTCCTTGGCAAGCTGAGAAGGGATTTCTTGAAAAGTCATTAAAAGTCTGCGTCCAAAACTGACTTCAAGGCCATCCTTACAGAGGGCAGGAGCATACAAGATAGGGTTCTTTCACGGGGCTGGTGAGGAGAGTTTTAGGAAATTCCCGGCAGAAACTATAAGGAAGAGAAAGATCATTGCTTTTTCCCTCTCACCCAAATTAGCTCTTCTGAAGGGTGTAAAAGGAAAAGGAAACAGCTTTTGCTGGAATTATCAAGCCATTCACATATGCCTGGGTTTAATGTGGCTGACATGTGGGAAGGACGGAAAACCTGTGATTGTCTTCCGATTTGAAGTCCTCTGTCCTCAGAACCATAATAATTACAGTAACTACAGTAGATGCCGTGATGCGCTGCCCTCGCCACAGTGCAGATGCACTCGTCCCCCGGCTGCTAGGCAGCTTAGCTGCTGATGGCTCCCAGCTGAGTCTGTGCTCAGGCCTTGGCCTTGGCTGAAGTGAGCCACTCTGCCCAAGCTTACAGACCCTGCCCAGGCTTACAGACCCTGCCCAGGCTTACAGACCCAGCCCAGGCTTACAGACCCTGCCCAGGTTTACAGACCCTGCCCAGGTTACAGACCCTGCCCAGACTTACAGACCCTGCCCAGGCTTACAGACCCTGCCCAGGCTTACAGACCCAGCCCAGGCTTACAGACCCTGCCCAGACTTACAGACCCTGCCCAAGCTTACAGACCCTGCCCAGGCTTACAGACCCAGCCCAGGCTTACACTCCCTGTCCAAGCTTACAGACCCTGCGCAAAAGAGCAGTGCACAGACGGTGACAGGTGTAGGAATGCAAAGGCCTGCACGACTCTTAGGTGGCCGTGCCAGCTCCGAGGCCTCACGTTGCAACTGCATTGTATTTCAACTTCTCCCTCTGTCCAATCCTGCGTCGCCTTTTAGTTCACAGGTGTTGATCCTGTGATCCTGTCTCAGAGTCCGCTTCCTGGCTGAGCAGGGTAAAACACTGGCCAGGAACAGAGCCCCTGTGACACGTCAGGTACTTCTTATGCTTTGCGTCTAACCCATGCGACAGCTCTCCCAAGAGAGTATTATTAATTTCATTTTATAAGTGATAAAACCAAGGCTCAGAGAGGTTGTGTTTCTTATCTAAAATCACACAGCAAATGAGCCACAAGTCAACATTTTCAGCCAAGCCTTTAACATTAGATTCCATACAATTTAGTTCATACATGGTCCTGTGCTAGGCTCCAGTGATTCTAACCAGAGATGCTTTTATGAAGTGTAACTTTCATTAAAATAAAAAAATATTTTTTAAAGATGAATGGTGTATGACTATAAAGGGGTAGCATGAGGGAGTTTCTATCTGGTGAGAATAAATAAGGTCTGTATTTTAGCTAATAGCATTGCACTAAAGTCAGCTTCCTGGATTTGATAATGTACTGTGCTTATGTAAGATGTTATCATTGGGAGAAGCTGAGTGATGGGTAAAGAGGAACTTACTCATTGTACTATTTCTATACCTTCTTCTATTTAAAATACGTATAAACTTTTCTAAAGCAAAGAAAGAATGAGATGTAAGAGTCTCTGATGTCTTAAGAAAAATATTCCTCAAAAGGGATTTTAAAAGTTATTTCACAATAATTACCAAAGAGAAATATTAGTCAGCTATCAGTAAGAACTTAACATCAACACTTTTCTGTGATTCACTGAGGGCTGAGAGAGATTTTACCCTCTAAACTAATGATGTGAGTTTATTGTGGACCCTAAGTTCGCTTTCTAATTATGGCTTCAAATAAGATAGCACACTAGACAGTAAACTCTCTTCCCACCAAAAGTGGAAGAGAATGCATTTATTCTACCTTTCCGTAATGACTTCCCAACATGGGCTCCTAGGCGGAAATAAGGATGTGATCACAGGGGCCCTATAAGGTGGGCCTGTTGCCACTGCTCTCTCCCAACGGCCTCCAGGGTGCTGCCCTTCCCACACTCAGCTGGCTTTTCCAAACCCCTCCTAAACCCCTAAACGAAGGGAGCACCCAGCAGGTGCTGTCTCCTCAAGGCTGTGGTCCACGGACAGCTGTCCTGCAGTGAGCCCAGCTCCTCCTCCCTAGGTGAACTTGTCTGTCTAATTGTGCTGGCACTTAGATATGAGGGACGAAGTCCAGCACAGTAACTGGAGGGGAGGGAAGAGGGGGAGGGGTTGCAGTCGGTGCTGGAAATGGGACTGTCACAACCCGGAGAATGGGAGGCGCTGGCAACAAAAGGCTCTGGCCCAATCCCACGTGGGAATATCTCCTCCCATCTCACCAGGAAAGTCTGGGAGTAGTGGGACACTGTTGTGTTCACGGGGGCATTTACCTCTTACCTAAAATTCTACTTTTTACTTAAAAGTTCAAATTTTATCTTTGGCAACATTCATTTTCAAGAAAATATCGGCCAGATACCCAAGTCTGAATAACCATAGTCTGTCTGTCACTTGTTCCCTCCAGTAAAAATGGTGTTCCATGGGAAAAGCAGCTAATTCGCTTGCCATTCTTTGCACAAGTGCTTTTCCTTGAGATAGCCATCCTCCTTCAGTGTACTTAAGAAGTGTTTTATACATATTTTCCATGTGGTCACACAGAAATTTAAAAATGCATTCATTCGAGGGTCAAAATGAACAATTTTTACTGCTTAAGCAAAAGTATTCTTAAGTGAAACTGGCTTTAAAAAAAATAAATGAGTGTTTGGTGATCAAGAACCCAATGTCTAGTAGTATAGTTTGGCGTCACTCCCTTAGTGCTTGTGAAAGTAGCTATGGTTTCACTCATCATTGCTTTGTATCATCAGTGCAAACATCGAACAGTGGGAAGGGAACAAATGTCACTGGAGCACCCCCAGGGGTTTGCAGAGCACACTTTGAGAGCTGTCAGGGTACCGCGATGGGGGTGGGGGTGAGGATGGCGTTTCACAGAAACAAAAATAGGTAAACTGGTCCTTTCCGACTGACACGTGAAAGAGAGCTGGAAGTCTGTGTGAGAATAAAAGGAAGATGATCGACAAAAGAAGGAACAGCATGTGCAAAGGCTCGGAGGCATGACAGACGTGGCACACACAGAGAACTCCAGTAACAGTGTTTGTGCTGCAGGCAGCCTTGACACCTTTACAGCTCGCAATCCGAGACTAGAAACCCACCAATTAGCATTTAATAGAAGCCTGGCGTGGTTCTAAGTGGTCACGTAATCTTTGAAACACCTATGGGATTGATGCTATTATTCTCCAGATGGGAAATGAAGAGGTTAAATAACTCATACCAGATCCCACCGCTCGCTCGTAAGTGACTCAGCCAGGACTGAGCGCGGATGGCCTGACTCCGGAGTCTGCAACCACCTTCTTCTCGTGAAGAAGAGAGACACCAGCCGCTTCCGACTGGGAAATCCCGAGCGGCTGACCTAGGTCACGTGTCCACGCCTGGACCAGTCCTGTTGGGGGACACATGGCCACCTCCACTGGGGGTGTCTCCCACCATGAAGGGCCAGACAAGGGGTACTGCACGGCAGTGAGAACGGGTGATCTACAGCAACGTACAGTAAAACAGGTGATGGACTTCCTAACGTAACACCGGGCGATGGTGAACCGGAAGAGCACCTCCGTCGTGATTCCATTTGCACGAAGTTCAAAAACGAGCGAAAGAATTCGATGCTGTTAGAAGCCACGA
The DNA here is from genome assembly GCA_003508835.1 of Eonycteris spelaea. Classification (NCBI taxonomy): domain Eukaryota; kingdom Metazoa; phylum Chordata; class Mammalia; order Chiroptera; family Pteropodidae; genus Eonycteris; species Eonycteris spelaea. Next base: position 18,034,814 of record PUFA01000014.1, on the reverse strand, counting down.
TTGTGCTCGCCTTTCTGGGGTGGTTGATGAAAGGAGGGTCGGGGTGAGGAGGGCGCTAATGTTTCATTTCTTGATTGAGCGCATTCCCCTTGTAACAATTTGTTAAGCCGTATACTTGTGCACGTTTCTGCAAGTTTCTTTTTTTCACTTTTATTAACATTTAAATTTTTATTAAGCCTTTAGTGTAAATAAAATTAAAACTGGGAAAAAAGATCTACGAAGGAGTTTTATTTCACCAGGGTGGCAAATGGACTTCTCAGAAGGAATTAAGGATCTATGCCCCACATCCTAAAGGACAGTGAAAACCAAGAAGGAAGGGGCATTGCGTTTCAAATGGTTTTAACGAACATTTGTTCTAGTTTCACTCATTAGCATTATAAAGCAAAAAGAAGGGTCCAGAACACAGACGTGCCCTGTGCTTGTGCCAACTTTTCCCAATTAGGCCAACTGGGAGGGCTTCAGGGGCTCCCCTCGCCCCAACCCACTGTCACCTTGGGGATGGGTGGCCGCCTGGCAGGGCGGGCAGGTGGAGCACCATGCCTCCCTGTAGCCAGAACATTCCTGTGGGCTTTACTGTATTTCACAGGTTATAGATGGTTTCTCGACCTTTTAAACCCATGCTCCCTTCTTTAAAAGATCTAAATATCTCACACGTTCCTTTAATGTGATTCGAAATTTCAAAATTAATGAAATATTATGACAAAAAAGCAAAGCCACAGGACAAAGTGCAGCTTTGTTTCCGAGCTGCCCTTGCAGCCCCCACGAATCCCGGAACGCTTGCTCTGCCCCCCTCCCCTCCCCTCGCCCCCTTGAGAAGCCTTGGTTTATAAATTACAAGCCTTTTCATTTCCTCCAAGGTTTTTGATGAGAGATCTGGGATGCGGCCACCAGGTGGACGCCGTGCTCAGCATTTACGAGCTAGAGGTCTGGCTTCCCAGAGGGGTGAGGGACTAAGAAGCAGGACCTACTTTGTTTCTAATAAAACCCTCAACTCCTTACTTATTGAATAAGCATCATTTCATGGTAATAGCTCATATTTATTGGGTGCTTCCCATGAGCCACACACGGCGTGAAGTGCTCCCCTGTGCATTCTGTCACTTAATTCTTACCACGGCCCCAGGTGAGGGTGAGTATCATCATTTCTGCTTAATGGCGGAGGAAACCTAGGCCCGGAGAGATCTGGCACCGGCCCAAGGTCTGACAACGAGGAAGACGAGGATTTAGAATGTAGATCCCAGCCAAGCTGCCCCCGACGTGCACGGCTCCACCGGCAGGCCACAAACTATTTGGCAGAGCAGGGATTTGAACCCTTGCGGTTCAACTCCAGAACCTCCCCGTGTGCACCTCTATTTGTTAGAGTAATCAATGATTGCTCGGCCCAACTCCTGCTCAATGGGTAAAAATGGCACCAAGGAACCACCCAAACAGAAGGAACTCACTATGAGAGAGGGAGAGACCAGACAGGCGACCTCTAACCCCAGTTCTGTGCCAAGACGTCGATTGTCTGGGGACAAGCTGTGATCCGGACCTGTACGGTGCGGCCTCTGAGGACAGTAAGGGCCCATGTGAGTGAAGCCCAAATGGCTGCAGCAGTGTTGGGCCAGGCCTAGAGGGAACCATCCGCTGTCCCTTTGCCCCCAGTCCTGAGAAGCTGCCACTGTTTAGCAGGGCCACACAGACACACTGTGCAGGCCATGGGCTTGGGCACCAATCCCATGCGATGGTGAGGCTGACGCACCAGCTTCTGGCCTTCAGGTGCTGAAAACCAGAATGATGCTTTGGCCAGACAACGCTGGGCGTGGCCTGTGCACAGAGACCACGAGCCCCACTGTCCAGAGCAGCGCCCAGTCCTTCGGCAAGCTCCCTGGGTCCATCCAACCGGAGCTCTGACTTCAGAGGTGAAACTAGGAGGCTGTCCCAGTAGAGGAAGGAGGGTCATACTCGGATGGCGCAAGGTAGTGGACGATGGTTCAAAATCTGCTGATTTGAAAGAGAAATAGGGCCTTCTTTGTGGCCTAAGATAATGAAGGGAGATAAACACCCTGTGTTTATAAGTGGGTCGCTCAAAATGTATTGATAGGCATGGGCACACCCTCGTCTGGCTCCAGAAGAAGAATCTCAAAGTCAGCTCTTCCGGCTCACATAGAAGCCAGGGTCTCCGCCACCAGAAGGGCTGGCCCCATAAATGACGGGCCTCGCGCAGCAGCAGGGGATGAGCTGGCAGCGTTCCTCGGAGCCACGAGGAGCAGTTCCAAAGACAAGGAGGCCATCAGCCTGCACGGGCCCACCTCAGACAGCTTCCCGGCTGCCACTTGGCCAGCATGACCACACCACCCTGAGGTAAACCCCAGGCTGCAAACTGACTCCAGAACCAGGTGAGGTTGGGTTTGAGGACCTGTCACCTTTGGATCTTTTCTTCCTTGACTTCTACTCCTTTAGACCTCAAACGCAGAAGGGAGGCTTCTAGAATAATGAAGGGCTCTACTCCCTGCACCTAGGGCAGCCCTGTGGATCGTCGGCAAGGGTCGCTCATAGCCAAGTAGACTCTCCTTTATGACTTGACAGCCAGAAAACCTGTTTACGTACTGCCAGGGGAAGAGCCACCGTTTTCATGGGTCAAGCTAAAATCTAAAAACCAAACACAGTTTAACCGTGTGACAGCTTCTTGACACATTTAAAATGAGATGTAAAGAAAATGAACTATACAGAAACAACTGTGTCCCACGCACTCACAGATTTTCAGCTTTATAGTTCATTGTCCCAAGCTAGCAAAGGCAAGTTGTTCTAGCTGCTTGCTGTTCACGTGGTCCCTGGCCCAACAGCATGGGCCTCACCCAGGACTTATTAGGCAGAATCCTGGGCCCCGCCCGGACCTCTGCATACAGAATCCACGTTTTTACAAGATCCCCACATGGTTTGTGTAAACATTATAGTTCGAAAAGTGCTGCTCTAACTCACCCAGAGTCCTTTCTGTCTGGCCAGAGTGTTTTGCCAGACTAATACCACATACATGTCAGAAGCCAGATCCCCACCCCGCATGGCCACAGACAATGCCTCACATCCTACACAGAGGCCTGACTGTTCCCTGCACACCATGCAAGGCACCTCCCACGTTCCAAGGTCACCACATTCCTCTTGTTTTCCCCATACCTTCCCTGCCCACCCCATTAGACTCAAGATGTCATATTAGCCCTCTGATCACGCTCCCCCCTCCCCTGCGAACTACTGAGATTTACCCCACCCTCACTGCCTACTCCCCGGTCTGATACTTCTGGATCAATTCATCATTCCCACTTCATCACATACCCTGAACTTCATTACCCTTCTTTGCAGATTTTTGCTCAAACCTTTCTACTGCCTTCAACACCCTACAACACCACGACACCTCTAGTCTTCCAAAGCCTTGCTGTCCTTCAGCGCTGGCTAAGACACTTCCTCTGGGGGCCCCTCCAGCTCAGCATAAGCTCCTGCTATGCACTTCCCAGTCAGTGTTTTCTTCCTTGTTGCACTTGTTCCTTGTTACCTTCTATCAGAGTTATCGGTATACATGCCTCCTGCCCCCTGCTACCTGGGAACACATTTAAAGCAGGATGCATGCTTAATCATCTTTACTCCTAACAAAAATGTTAACACACAGCTGAGGTGCCCAGGAGTCAAACCTTAAACCTTAAACATGGAACACAAAATTCAATCCTCCTTTGTTTTCCAAATTTGTATGCTTATGAGAACCTCAAACAGTATGGCTATATTTAACGTACAGTTAATAAATTGCCTTTATGGAAAATATCAACATTTCTTTAAATGGGGTTATCTTGGAAAATCTAGACCATCTGATCCTGAACAGACATTCGATAAATGGTTGTTGAATAATGAGTGCATGAGAACAAACTATTTCTCCTCAGTATAGTGATGTGTTAATCCCTAGTTCTCCACTCTAAGCTAAACATTGAATTTTGAGATGAGACAAGCACGCAGTTAAAGACTAATGGTCCGATGAAAGCGGAACTTAAGAAAAGTTTTAACCTCAAGGAGACCCTGTGAAGTGACTACGAAGAAGTGAGGCTATTTCCCTGCGTGACTGATGGAATTCTTCTGTTGCTGTGTAGTCACACACATTCTCATCATTCCTCCGAAGTAAATGTGCTGACGGAAGACTCCTTTCCTCAGACTGATGCAAGCGATGCCAACATCTGAACTGCCACTGGAAACAAAGATAATTTGTAGGCGGTGGAACGTATTTTTACGAGTGAAAGCACACCCACCAGATCCAGCTGCAAAGGGGAGTGGAGGATGCTGATGTGAGAAACGCCATCATGGAATTCTCTCATTGGGGCTAGATTTGCCTTTGCAACATAGAGTTAATGATACTTAACCCCCGCCCCCCAGGCTGTGTACCAGTATTGGTCCCTGGCCTATTAGGAACTAGGCCTCACAGCAGAAGGTGAAATGGCGGACGAGCAAGCGAAGCTCTGCCTGTACTTGCAATGTTCCCCAGCATTAGCATCACCACCTCAGCTCCACTTCAGATCATCAGACGTTAAATTCTCATAGGAGCACCGGTCCCTGGCGCCAAAAAGGTTGGGCACCGCTGCTTTCCTACGACCCTGTAGAAGAAACTTTTGTTTTACCATTCTGTGGCATAGTTACCTGTGCAAGGGGAGAGGAAGCTTCGACACCTGCTCAAAGTAGGGACAGCTGGGGCTCAGGCTGTCTCTCAGAATTGGGCTGAGCCTGGTTCCTAACCTTAGGAAAGACGCAGTGAGATGGGTCATTATCCACGCCTTGTAAGTAGCTCAGAACATGGGGCTGCCTGACCGCCCGAACACTCCCGCGGAAAACTTGAAAAACTGCCGTCAGTCCTCAAGGGCTAGCAGTCGAAAATATCAGATTTTCAAAATCACCATAGTCTTAATAAAATAATGAATTGGAAAGTATTGGGTTTATCTTTAAAAAAAAAAAAAAAGATGCCTATGATACTTACTTTTTCAACAATGTTGTCAAGCTTTAGTCCTCTCCGAGCAGATCTCCTGGGAAGAGCCGATAAACAAAACGCCCTGGATATTTTGTCATTGGAAATTCAGCTAGAAAAACAAACTTAAGCAGTTTTAGTGTTTGGTCACTGAATAGACTCTGGTTTTTATTATAAACACGGGCAGTTTCAACGATCTGTTTCTAGATGGCAAACGTTTTCAGAGCTGGGGCCAGGAGCCCTGGCAGAGTTTGCTTCGAGAAGTCCCGTGAGTGAATCGCGGTGCACATCCTACCTGTAACCAGCTACTAGCAAATTGAGGTTCTGCTTCATTAGTGAGGAATCACTTCCATTAAAACCTTAATGGATTCAGAATCAGCTAAATTAACAGCGAGAGAAACAGCCGCGGCTAAATTACATTCCACTGTTTCCAATTAAGTTGGAAGCCTCGGGTGAGGTAACCACCAACATTACAAATTAGGAATCCTTGCCAAAAATGAACTCCTGCAATGTTTCTCAGACCATCAACGATCTCTGCTAATAGAATTAGTTTACTGAATGCGTACAGAAAAATGGAGTTAAGCAAGCCACTGAAAGGCATTAATTTATTCATTGAAACATTTCGTGCCAAAGGCTGAGTCCAGGTGTGTGGGTAAGACCTGAGATACGAGGCTCAGATGGGAGACCACCACGCAAGAAAGAAGACAGCAACGTCTCTTGTTTATGGTTCCCATCGCCAACACACTTAAGGAATCCTTGCTTGTCTGAAATCAAAGACAGCAACTGTCAGGCTGGCCAATTATATTGAACCCTTTGGCTCCTCTGCCATTGCTGGTAGTTTTGGATAACTGGGGTCAAAACAACCATGATGTCAATATTTGTACAGCAGTTTCCAGAGATTCTTACATGTTCCAGTCTCTAAGAGATGCATGATCTTTAGGGGAAAAGATACAGTCTCTGTCCTGGGGTAAGTGTAGCTTGAGTGTCCACTTAGGAGGTCGTCAACAGACCACACTGCAGAACTAATCTTTTATTTTAGGGGCTCTGGAAAGGGTGTGTTGCCCCCAAACCCATTTCCTTCCTGCTGGTACGTGTCCAGAATTGTGCTATTATAGCTTCATGTAGCTTTGAACTAAAGTTCCAATTAAATACCTCCTCAAGGAGAGACACTTGGCTATTATTATCTATGGAGGACTTAAGCAGACCTCAGGTGGGATGGAAACTTAAAAAATGAGTAAGGTAAGTTTCTAACTCTGATCTTACCATCCAGCCTGCCCCACCCCCCTTCAGCAAAGCTCCTTTCTTCCTACCTCGAGTGCCAAGGCTTTGAATTATCTCCTTTTATCACATCATTAAAGACCACACCACTCAAGTCTTTGATTTTATGAAAAAGGAAATGGCTGATATACTTTGAATGAGTTAATTTTTTTAAGGGACTTTTTGTCTTTTTACTAAGATTCAAAGCCTGAACATGTGAATGCTGCAGCCAAGGGAGTTTCAGGAAGCAACCAGTGTCATGTCAAAAACTGTCTGCTCTTTTGCACAAGGTGGACTTTGGTAGCTGGTCTCCAAAAATGGTCCCCCAAAGAATACCTGGTATTCTCGCTCTTCTGTATTCCACAGGTCTGGCCTGTCATTTGGAAGAGTTTGTGAAAAATTGGTATTCTTTTTAAATGTTTGGTGGTATTCACTAGTGAAACCATCTAGTCCTGGCTTTTATTCATGGAAAGTTGTTGTTGTTGTTGTTGTTAAATTCACTCTCTACTTGCTTTAGGTATATTCAGATTTTCTATTTCTACTTGAAACAATTTCAGAAGTTTGTGTCTTTCTAGGAATTTATCCATTTCATCTGTTATCTAATTTATTGGCATACAGCTGTTCATTGTATTTTCTTATAATCCTTTTTATTTATTTAAGGTTGATAGTAATATTCCCTCTTTGGTTCATGATTTTATTAATTTTAGTTTTGGGGTTTTTTTTTTCCATTTTGGTCTAGCTAAAAGTTTGTCTATTTTCTTGATCTTTTCAAAGAACCAACTTCTGGTTTTGTCAATTTTCTCTACTATTTTCTGTTTGACATTTTGTTAATTCCCACTCTACTCTCTATCATTTTCTTCCTTCTAATTGCTTTAGGTGAGTTGTTTTTTTCCATTCTGTGTTCAGGTGGAAAGTCAGGTTAATGATTTAAAATTTTTTTCTTTCTTTTTTTTTAATATAGACATTAACAGCTATACCTTTCCCTATAGCCACAACTTTAGATTCATTCCATAAGTTTTGCTATGTTGTGTTCTCATTTTCATTTATCTCAAAGTATTTTCTAATTTCCCTTGTGATTTCTTTTTGACCCATTGGTTACTAAGGAGTATGTTGTTTAATTTTCATACATTCATGAATTTCCTAAGTTTCTTTCTGTTATTGATTTCTAAATTCATTCCATTGCGGTTGGAATACATACTTTGTACAATTTCAATTCTTTTAGACTTATTGTTTCATAGCCTACTATATGATCTATTCTGGAGAATGTTCCATGTGCACATTCTTGAGAAGAATGTATTCTGATGATGTTAGGAGAAGTGTTCTATAGACGTATTTAAAACCTAATGTTTATAATGTAATTCAAGTTTTCTATTTCCACATTGATCTTCTGTCTAGTTCTTCTGGCCCATGATTTGATTCAATCAACAGAAGGTGTGATGGCTAGTTTTACAAAACTACTTGACTAGGCCACAGGGTCTCCAGGTATTTGGTCAAAAATCACCCTGAGTGTATCTGTGAGGAGGGTGTTTCTGGATGAGGTTAACATTTAAACTGACAGACTGAGTAAAGCAGAATGCCCTTCCTAATGTGGATGAGCCTAATGCAATCAACGAAGATCAGAATGGAATAAAAAGGCTAAGTGAAATGGAACGTCTGCCTGACTGAGCTGGGACATTGATCTTTCCTTTCTTTGGACTCCAACTAAAATACTGGCTCTTCCTGGGTCTCAATCATGTCAACTTTTGGACTGGAACTTTAATAATCAGCTCTCTTGGTTCTCAGTCCTTCAGACTCAGGCTGGAGCTACATCATCGGTTCTCCTGGGTTTCCGCTGATCAACTATTGCTCTCAGGCTTTTTCAGCCTCCATAATCATATAAGCCAATTGTATATATCAGTTCTGTTTCTCTGGAGAACTGACTAATGCAGAAGGTGTCAGAAGTGACATTCTGAACTAAACATTAGGTTGGCCTAGCAGCTTCCACTATTGCACCTTTAGGAGCCCTGAGCTACCATATAAAAAAGTCTAGCTAGCTTGCCAGAGAGACCATGAAGAGAAGAAGAGGGCCTTACACCACATGGAGAGTGAGAGAGGCCCAGGTACTATGATGTCAAACTTCCAGATGACTCTGGCTATAGCCAACATCTAACGGAGAGCACAGGAGGCATTCCCAGTGAAACCAGCAGAAGAATTGCCTCGCTGAGTTCAGAACATACAGAATCATGAGAGAGACAAAAGAGTTGCCATTATGGCAATAGGTAATAAATAACAACAACAACATCAAATCACAAATTACCTATAATTGTCATAGCCACATTTACCAAGCTTTTTGCTCAGACTTTCCATTTAGGATTATTTTCCTTTTGTACTGCACAATGAAATTTCAGTCGACAATGGACGGCATAGATGATGGTGGTCCCATAAGGTCTTTATGGAGCTGAAAAAGTCCTATCACCTAATGATGTGATAGCCATCCTAATGTCATAGCACAACAAATGCCTACCTGCCACTGTGTTACAACTGCCTACAGTATTCAGTATGATAACATGCTGTACAGTTTATAGGCTGGGAACTATAGAGAAACACCCCCAAATGTTTCTCTTTGGCATAAGGATGATTTTAGGTTGGTTAATTTTAAGAAACAGCAGACATGGGAGAAACTCTGAAAACCTAGTAGAAGTTACCCTTTGTAAATACATTTACATGGGGAAGGGACATTTTCATTTGTAAGAGTGTCTCTCAGCTGTCCTGGGAGAAGGCGGATGATCTTATCTCTAGAAAGTCTTGTCAATGCAGAAAACAAAGACTTAAATCTGCATAACAACCTTGTGCTTATTTACTGTGTTTGCTCTAATAACCTCCCATAACTGCCCATAACTGACTCCCCCCCCCCCCCCCCCCACTCCAGCACCTTCTTTTGTCATCAGCTGAAGACAGCGATGGCTTCAGCCATTTTGGCCAGTTATTCGGTTTTCTTGGGTCTCTTCCATGAATATACTGAAAGTATACGTTATTAAACTTTTGCTTTATGCGTGGTAATCTGTCTTTTATTACAGAGATGTCTCAGCCAAGAACCCAGAAGGATAGAAGGAAAATTATTTTTTCCTCTCCTACAGGGCAATAGGCTATTCCATATATATGCTAGGTAGACTATATCATCCATCTAGGTTTTTATAAATGCACAATGACAAAATCACCTACGGACACATTTCTCAGAACTTATCCCTAACGTTAAGTGCTGCATGACTGTATATTTTTTAGAAATTCTTTTAGTGTGTATCTCCTGATGGCAAACTACTATTTTTGTTTGTCTTTATTTCACCATTTTTCTTGAGGGATTTTCACTGAGTACAGAATTCTAGGTTGGCAGTAGTTTTCTTTCAAAACACTATAGATGTCATTTCACTGTTTTCTGTCTTCTATTTTTCCCATTAAAAAGTCAAATGTCACTCATTGGTAAGCAATCTGTCTTTTTTTCTCTAGCTTCCTTGAATACTTTCTCTTTTTTGTTTGTTTTTCTATCGTTCTGTTAATGTGTTTGGTGTGAATTTATTATTACTATTACTTTGCCTCCCTTCATTTGCTTATTCATCTCATTTTATTGATTATATTATTTATAATTATTAATATTTGTTTGTTTAACTGAGGATTTATATGGCTTCTTGTATCTCCTGCTCTCTTTTTAGAACTTTTTAATATCTAATAAATGTTCTCACTTACCCTGTATAGTAATGAGAAGAATGTAGTATTGGTCACAACAGCCAAATGGAAAGAGACATGTAGACCGATGGAATAGAACAGAAAGCCAGAAATAAACTCACAATTACATAGGCAGTTGAAATAGAACTGAATGATAGAGCAGTGAGGAAAGGATGAACTTTTCAATAAATGGTCCTGGGGAAAAAAATAAATTTAGAGACTCATATCACATACAAAAACCAATTCTAGAGAGTCCTAAAAAAAAACTTGTAGAAGATAATAAAAGACAGTATCTTCTCATTGTGTCTAATTAGGAAGCACAAAATGTCAATTTGTTTCATTTTAGGGAAGCTAATTTTTTTTTTTAACTTGGAAAATATTGGTGTCTACCAAAACACTTCATAGAAAGATATCTTAATTTTTTCTAAGGATTTAAAAAAAAAAAAACTATTGCTAAACAATTGTGTGTCCTGTGTAAACTATTACAAATAGAGGGAACATTTGTTATTTTGTCTGGCCACTATCTATTCCCCTTCGTCTGTAACAGGATGCTTTTGGAGAAACTCCCACATCAGATAATAATTTTTTCGAACTGACCCTCACTTCTAGGGGTGGGCTACCCAAACATGATTTCCTTGTGGCCCACAGTTATCAATTCAGAGGTGGTAATGTGACCCAAGTCAAGTAATTCAGGTATGTTTTTTTTTTTAATTTTAACAAACTGTTCTGTAGCTTAACACTGGCCTAAACACTTCACAAGTATTAACACATTTTATATTGGTAATATATGGACAGGATGGTGCCATCGTCAGCCACCGTACAGATTAGGGAGCTTGGGACGGAAAGGCTACGTAGTTCACCCACGGCTGTATAGCTGACAAGGAACAGAGCTGGGATTTGAACCTGGGCAAGCTGGGCTGAGCGTCCCTGCTCTTTGCCACTACGCAACATTCCTGAGCACCTATTTGAGCACCTAGAAAGGAGGCATTCTCTCTTAGTGGACTGTGGGGCTGAAACCTGGCTTAGACAGTGGGTAATGGAAGCCCTGAACCGAAGTCAGAGCGCTGGGCCTCTGAATCTCTGAATCAGCCCAGGCCATTCTAGGAGAGGTGAAACTTCAATCCCTTAGCCATGGCAATGACTGGCTACGAGGCATCAGCAGTTAAGGAATGAGTGTCTGAGTCAGGAAAGAGGATATGAGTTGTATGCTCCAAGCCTCCATTATAGTCCTTACTCATCTTACTGCCTGAATTCAAATCTTAATCTTTCTGGCTCCAAAGTCCTGGCCTTCTCCACTGTATGCCCCCGTTCCCATGACGTTCAGGCTGGTGATGCACCCTGGGAAAGCTAAGGATGCTGTATCCAGCTCCCAAAGCAAATATGCTTCCATCACACTCACAGCTGGAGCTCGTCTCTGGAAAATATATTCTCCCAAGTAAAAAGATGCAGCTACTACTGACAAAGATTACTACCTTGCACATGTCCCAGGTAGCCTATTAGGAAAGGGGTCATGCTGAGTAGAAATTTATGAACAAAATGATGAGAGGACAATAAAAAAACTTCCTAGGAATCCTTCCGGCTATGCCAAGCACAAATAAATAGAAAGCGTTTTTACACTTTGCCAACTAACAGACCGACTCAAAGGAAGAAAAGTTATTAGTTAAGGTTGAAAGGAAATTGGCAAGAGACGTATGTGGCCTAAGGCATCTTTGCTCAAGAGTTGAACTCAATGTCCTTCCAATTAAGCGTGCTTATGCTATAGAATGACCCTTTCCCCCAATCTTCCCCAGTCCCACCCTGACATTTTCTCTCTTTCTCTCTTTCTCCTCTCTCCTAGCTCATGGCATCCCGCTCGAGCCTTGCTGTGCATCCGTGGCTGTGTCCGCTCAGTCCTTCCCGGGATCTGCTCCTCCCTCCACTCCTAGTGGGGACGGGCTGCCTGCCTTTTGAGGACACACTTGACCTCGCCCTTCTCTAGAATTTTTTAGTTTGGAACCAAGGAAAGAGACACAGATGCTCTTGAACGGTGAAGAATCAGACGTAAAGCCAGGCCTCTCAGTGGTTATTTACTGCTGTGTAAAAAATAAAAACAAAAATCTGACAGCAACCTGCAGAAAAAGGGAGGGGTGAAGGAGAGTGCTGGTGGCACGCCCCGGTCCCAGGGGTCCCCATCCCAACCACAGCCTTGTCTCGCTGGAGATTGGTTATGTGAAGCTCACATTTGTACATTTGCCCAAGCTGGCCAGAGTTAAATTTCTGTCCCCAGCGTTCCAATACATCCTAGATTCGTAAGAACAGATGGGCAGATACTAAGAGGATATGGGTATAGCCCTCTGTCTCCAGGTAAGAAGGTCCTTAAAAATAAAGTGGCTAAGATACTTAAGACTCCCCGAGGAAAGAAACCCCACTTTTTCTTTCACATCCTTTATTCGATAGTTAATTAACTTTATGATTAAATATTTCCTGTTGTTCTCTTAGCCTCTATGTCTTTCGAGCTTCCTCTCTAGAATAGAACCCTGATTCTCCACCACCCGAGGTCACCAGGTAGGCTCAGGAAGTACCACTGAGATGTGACAAGCCCTTGTTTGCATAGGTCATGGGGTGAATTTGTTCGTCCCATTCCCTCTCCAGAAGTCTCAGGGTCTTCACTTAGAAGATATTCTCATTCTATGCCTATACTGCCCTATAGAACCTCATGGGAGACTGGCAATAAAATCATTTAATTAGCTGATAATAGAAAACAGATCGGCACTGTTTGTATAACCAACCTACTTTTACTTACACACAGAGAATTCATTGTCCTGTGGCTTTCTTCCAAACACATTTAAACATTCTGCACAAGACCGAATTCCATCCTTTCTTTTTACAGTTTTTTTTTCCCCTTCTTTTTGGGATCTCATTAGATAGTTTAATCTTTCTCAAAATGTAGAGCTTAAACCTCAAAATGATATGTGGGTGAGGCCCTGAGCAGCAGCAAGGGGAGTTATTTCTTAACTCCTGGACGCCAGGCCATTAATACATCTCAGTATAAAGTCTGAGTTTAATCTAACATGGAGACCTTTCCCTCTACTCTCAAGGACTTTCTGAGTCAAAACACTCAGGGCTCCCTGACAGTGTCTCAGAAGATGAAAGCCACCTTGTTGATAAAATGGGTACCAAAGCCCCTGGCCCATACCCAGTACAGTTCTCACGTCTCCCATGATGAGGATCAGTGTAGGGCCCAAAGTGCCGCCATTCTTCCGGGGACCCACTAAGACCCGGTCTCCTCTGGGGCCGCTTTGATTTTTGAGAGATATGCTGGGAGCCTCTGATGGGTTCCTCATTCTTTGGGGACTAGCCAGAGTTGGAATAGACCTGTTTGAACAGCTGTGATCCCAGGCACATGAGTTCGTCATATCCATTCGGTCGGGAATTTTTGATATGTCTTTGGGAATCCTTTCTATGCCAAGACCAGGCCCTTTCTTGCTTCAGGGAAGGAAGGCTTGGGGAGCAAAAGAGATACAGGTGTCCACAATCCTCTCATCTTCTGGACCCCTACTGGTTTCCTCCATCCATGGGGGTGAGGAGGCTCACAGATGTCAAGAAGCTGAATTAGATAGTGCAGCAGGGAAGGCTGGGAGCAGCCTTGGCCTTAGGCAGCAGGCTGATTGTTATATGGCCTAATCTTGGTAAATGAAGTCAGCAGAGAATCAGGGTGGTTTTAGTTCATTTGCTCCAACAGCAGGTTAAAAAAGCCTAAGGCAGGTGTGTATTCGACAACTATTAACAAATCTCTAACAATAAACCCCTTAGACGCCTGCAGGACCAGTGACATTCTCAACTTCCCAAATCTTCCTAGTCCAAAAGGGCTAGAGAAATGCATTGTATTTTAGGTTTGTCGATGACTTTCCCTTAAAGTAATATATTGGATTTCCCACTTAGATTACTTATCTAAATGGCCCTGGGAAGGTGCGGATATGAAGCTGTTGGTAGCACAGTAGCCCGAAAGACAGCGTGGGATGTCAAGCCCGGGGAATTGGGAATTCCTTCTCCTTCCTCACTCTGACCCCTGCTACTGCTGCTGCCAAGGTCTGAGCCCTCATCTATTATGCGAGTTTTCTATATTAGGAAACAGTTTGGTGGAAAATTTTCCACACTTAGAAAGCCTTTAACTCTGAGTTTTGAATACATACATTCTTCCTTCCATGCCCTTACTTAATGCTTTGAAAGGTTTATTATTGAAAAAGTTCATTTTGGATGCACTGGAACTAAGAAGACAGGGACAGTCCCCCGACCCCAGACAGAGGCTCTGGTCCCTGATGTGAGGAAGATGCTAAACGCAGACCTGAGGGAGTTTCTTAAGCTCTGCTGCAAGGGCTCCCTCTGCCTCTCCTGCAGGCCATTTGTTGTGACTTTTGGAGGATGGGGTGGAGATGCGGGGGCGGTGAGCTGCCTTTCATGGGTGGAGTAAGTGTTCCCTGCGCTTCCACAATTAGGAGCTTAGCTCAGGCTCTGAAAGGTTTCTATTCTTCTCTCCCTCCTGCTAGAAATGAGCAAGTCATACAAGCAAGTCGAGAGTTTTGTTTTTTTTAAATTTCTTACTTATTTCTCATGACCAAAGTAAGACATGTTAATTTGTTAATTTTGGGAAAATACAGATAAGAAAAAAACAAAGGCACCAGAATGCCCTCATCTCAGAGAAATCACTATTAATACCCACTCAGGTGTACAACTTCCCCAACCTTCACCTGTGCACGTACAATAATGAAATAACTTACGAGGGCTCAGGCTCCGGGCTGTGTGGTTCGCAGCCATCATTCCACGTACTCTGCACAAGCCTACTTACTTACTGGTCACTCTGCTGTGTCCCAGCATGGTGCACGGTCAGAGGGTGGGCTCTGGAGCCAGACCGCTGGAGGACCAAGCCCTGACCTGCCCCCCACGGGCTGTGAGATCTCAGCAAGTCAGTCAACGCTCTGGGCCTCTGGTCTGCACCTGTAACAGTGTCGGCATCACATGGGTTGCCCAGAGGACTACCTGAGTCAATACATGTAAAACATTTACTGCTTGTTACCTGTGAGTGCCTGGCTCATGGAGTCACTGATAATCTCCTTTTCAGAGATAATGGAAATGTGTTCAGGGAAGTCAGTGATTTGACCGAGGTCCTACAAGCATTCAGTGATAAAGCCAGGTGTGAAACTTAAATCTCTTCTGACTCCAGGTTCTTTGTATTATATGACTACGTGTGTGTGTGACAGAGAGAGAGAGAGAGAGAGAGAGAGAGAGAGAGAGAGAGAGAGAGACAGAGAGAGAGAGAGAGAGAGAGAGAGAGAGAGAGAGAGAGAGAGAGAGAAACAGAGAGGAGAGAGAGAGAGAATTCCCACAACTGAACTCTATCGTAAACATCTTTGGGTTACTGTATACTGTATAATAAACACTCCAGCTCCTGCGTGTGCCCTGGACCTAGTCTCGGTCAGTGAGTAGAGTCTTGGGAGCTGACACAGGCCTGGTTTCATTCACAGCTGCACTGCTCAAGCTATAATAGCACAAGAGTCCGGCAGGCTCTGGTTAACATGCAGAATCTGAGTTAGGAGGCGAAGTGGGGGCCTGAGATTCTGCATTTCCAACACATTCCCAAGGGAGGTGGTTGCTGCTGGTCTGGGAACCACACTGCAACAAGGTTTTCGAGAATTTTGGCCAGTGGATCTGCTTTATCCTGCGTCTTCCTCCTGCTGACTCTTCTGTTTACACAAGTCACCTCCCATCTCTGCTCATGTCCTGAGTCTGAAATTCTGAATCCATCTGTATTGCTCATGACAGCATCACAGCTCCTGAGGAGGGCTCCCTGGCTGGAGCACGGGTGGGCCCCAACCCCCTGCCGGGAGCGCTGAGTCCCAGAGTTCCCAGTCGACAGTCTCAACCCTGGGGAGCTTTGCACAAACAATGCTGGGGCTTCACCTGATCTGCATTGTCTGAAATCCCCCAAGGAAACAAACATCCACTCGGAAGCCAAGCACAGGGGCTGGTGGGGATCGTGAGGACTGCGGGAGGCAGCGCTTGGTGAAGGGGTCATCTACCTCCCACCAACAGGCTGTGGGGACACTCCCCACCCAGAAACTTCCACAGTGCTGATGTCATCTCTCAAGCCCACAGCAAGACAAATCACTGTTCTGTCACATTTTCATCCGGTGCCATCTGGAAGCCCATCCCTCAGAAGGGACATCCTCCAGAATATGAAGAGGAAGTTGCCCTTGTCCCCCTCTGTGGAAATTCCAGACTGTGGCCAGAGAGTATGACAGACAAACGAGAACTCTGAGTGTGGCAATGGGGAGTAAGTGATTGTTTATGGGAGAGGGACAATCCGAGCCACCCAAACCTCGGACGGGAAGGGAAATTCTGTCTTCTAAAGGTCCTTCACTGTAATTTTTCCATGATGGGACCAGCTTCTCACTCAGTTGTTTATCCCAGCAAATATCAAGTAGGTCCTGACAAAACTAAAAATATGGGGAATGTCACCCTGAGAATTAGGAATTTCTATTCCCTTTCTTCCTCAGGAAACCCTCTTTCCACCGCAGGCAGAATCTGTGGGTGTTGCTTGAGTTCGCTGCTGTTTTCACCTCTTTAGAACTAGCTCCCTGTCTAGGAATTTTCCACGGCAAAATAAACCTCTCAGCCTCATACTAGCAAAGTACACTCATTGTTACCCAACTAGAACAAGTGAATTCCTTGGAAATTCCCATGGCCTTGGCCAAGACCTGAATGGGGCAGGTTTGAAAAGTTCTGGATTCCCTTCTTTCCACACCGACCAAGGGCACGTTTCCCTGGCACAACATCATGCCCCGCTCAAAATATAGACGCCCTGGATCGGAGGCCTCTGAGCTTAGCGGGAAGACCCGATGTCAAAAATAAGTGGGGAGCAGCAAGGTTATTTATTAAGCGGAGCCTGCAGTGTTGGGGAAACTTCCTGTTAGCAGGTATCTGAGAATGTGGTCAGGTCGGGTCCCTCCAGGCCTGTGAGCAGGGCACTGACTGGGAACCACAGGTCTGATTGCTGGGGCAGCGCCTGGGCAGAAGAGCACATCTCGGGGTCAAACTCAGACTCCATGTCAGGCCTGCACCCCGCCCTCCCTGGGCTGTGTGACCCTTCTGAATCCATGGTTCTTTAAAATGGTGATAATGACACCTGCCCTACCTTTCCTCCTGAGAGTAAGAAAGCATATTTAAAAGGATTTGAAGCCTGTAAAGCAGCGGTCCCTAACCTTTTTGGCACCAGGGACCGGTGCTCCTATGAGAATCTCATGCCTGATGATCTGAGGTGGAGCTGAGGCGGTGATGCTAGCGCTGGGGAGCGGCTGCAGATACAGATGAAGCTTTGCTTGCTCGCCACTCACCTCCTGCTGTGTGGCCCGGCTCCTAACAAGCCACAGACCAGTAACGGGCCCATGGCCTAGAGGTTGAGGACCCCTCTAAAAAGTGTGCTCCGTGCATAAAGTCCAGGCTTATTATGAAGATTAAATTGAATGAGAATATAAAACGCACACACACACAATTGTATTTCAGTAAATATTTAACACCTGGCTTTCTAGAGAGGAAAATGCCCCGATTTTTAGCATTTGCAGTTTCTGTGCTGTAAACATTCCCACCTTGGCTGATGTCAAAGACCAGTGTGACGTCATTGACTATCTATCGAGTTGAGCAGCAATGTGTGTAATTGACTCTTGCCAGGGGCGGAGCCTGCAAAAGCCCACCACTGGTGAGGTCTCTCAGCCCCGCATAGATGAGGCCCTGAGCACAGCACCTGAGGAGCAGGAGCGCTGACTCCCTCCTTCCCGCTCATTATTAGTGCAGTAGGAAGAGGTTCTCACATAGCAACATGGCAGCTACGCTCTCTGCTCACTCAGAATCCCTGGATGGTGCCTGTTCTCAGCCTCCCAGGTGATTCTGGTGCACAGCCCTGACTAGAGGTTGGGGATCATGCCACAGCCTCCTCGGGAGCAGGACTCTGTCCGGCTTTGGTTCGTATCCCCAGCTCCAGAGCAGGGCCTGATCCCCTTCGATCCTTCTCTAAATGAAGTAAAGGTAGCTCATCATCTATGGCTGAAAGGATGCAGAGATGTGTGAGGAACGAGGTCCCTTGGCCTACGGCCCATTTGCCACCACGCAGTTTCTCTCCTCTCTTTGGCATGTCATGTTCCTTCTTAAGTGCTGGCCACGTGCCCCCTTCCCCATCACTCATCCTGGTTCTGCTGAGTCCCTTCTCGGTCCTGCAGGGCCTGTACCCACTCACTCTACTTCTCTGAGTTATCCTCTCCGGTCCCAGCAACCAAACGCAGACCAGGAGTGGAGGGTGTGAGTGCATGCACGCTGTCTCTCTGCTGTCTTCTGCATCTGCCCTCTTTGTCTAGGATAATGTACATCCAGAACAGGCCCTCGGTAAAAGTATCTTTGAATTAAAAAAAAAAAAAAGTTACTAGGCCAGGACTGCAGGAAGGGAGGAGAGGAAGGCGTTCCAGGTGAATTAATTAACCCAGGAAAGACCTGAAGTAGTTGGAGCGTCCTTGGCTTGCGTACAATAATAGCAAAGGAAAATTGATTTTTAAGCCAAAAATGTTCACATCTCCATCCATCACTGAATATATGCCCCACCCATTTTTACGATCTCTCTCTGAATCACGCATGCCAACATAAACTACCAACTCTCTGGTCTTTCTCAAGGCAACCTGGAGAAAAATGAGAAGGCGGAATTCTCCAGGAATGGAATGAAAATTTCCGAGTCACCTGTTTTAGGTACAAATACAACAACCAAAATTTTCTCAGCCCAGATAGAATAGGCTACTACGTTCCCTTCCCGGGAGAAGGGAACAGCCTGCTTGTCACCAGGGTCATCGTAGAAAACTCCAGCCTTTAAAGCTGCGAAAAACAGTCCTGATGGCTGAACTCCTGAGCTGAAAGTTCAATGTTCTTATGCACTCAGAACAAGTATGACTTCCCTGATTTTAAGAAAAAGAGGGAGAGAATCAGTGTTTAGTAAGCACCTGATAATGTATAGCCTTATGAAGGTTGTGTGCTCAACACATATGCACTAAGCCGCACCCAGCCCGGGGAGGTTAAGTCCTTGTATCTAGTTGTGGCCACGAGGTACACATGCCCAGAACCTTAGGAGACACACCCAAGGACGTGCCATCAGTGAACGGCACAGGCAAAATGACCATCAGGCCGCCCTGCCTGCAGCCTTGGACATAGATTCCAGATTTACCACAGTTACCGCTTTCCTGTAGGTCTCCACAATGAACCCCAGGAGAGTCATCAAGACCACGAGGGAGCAGGCCCCCCTCCTCCGCCTTCCTTCGAAAGGCCCCGCCACCGAAGCGAAGCGTGAGGAGAGAGACGGGAGGAGCGGTGGTTAAGGCCGGGAGGAGAAGGGCCAATGACTGGGCAGAAATTCTTAAATTCACAGCTATTAAGTCTTTAGGTCTATAGGCTTAGCACCTGGCGGAATGATGTTTTTTTTAAAAAAAAAAAAGAAAAATAGAGGCAAGAAAATGATCGTTTAAATCAAAACGGAATTTATGGTCCATACTGGCACTTCATTGTATGGTGTCCTTGGATTTTCTCAGTTCCCAGGCATTAGTCGCTGTGAGCCGCACCTGACCTCTGCCCCCACCTCCCCAGCTAAGGGCCCGGAAGGAAGGGAGTGGGCCTCATTCATCTTAGAACCCTTAGGACCTAGTAGACAGAGTTGCTGGCAGAGAGGAGTGTTAAAAAAACAAAGCTTGTTGAAATAAACTTTTTTTCCTCACCTTTATTCCCAGGCTCATCTTTTGGCATCTTTCAACTAACTCCCTTCTTTTCAAGGCTAAGTGTCCCCACTGGTGCCTCCCAGCCTGCTTTGCTTATGCGCCTATGCATAACAGGGTTTTAGCACTCACAGGATTGCAGTAAGAAAATCTGTTTATGTCCTGAGTCAGACTATCCATCCCTTAGAGCAGGAACAGTTTATTAGCAAGGTTTATACCTTAAACACTTTGCCTAGTGCCTGATATACAGGGTGCTTATTAAACATACGTTAATTAGAACTGGCTCTGGCAGAAGTTGCTGGAAAAGTGAGTTTCTAACTTTTGAAATGTTTAAATATACTCTCTGCAACTTTGAGCAGAAAGTCCCATTAGGAAAAGCATTGGGTCAAACTAGTTATCAGACATGGTTCTAAACACAGTTCAGATGGCTTCATTCCTACAATAGGACTTGTGTTATCTAAGCATTTGAGTATCCGTTCAGCGCTTCATTCAGAAGTTGTTCTGGAATTACCTGTGACTAAACAAGAGGAATGAACATAAACTATTTTAGTATGATAAATTCACAGCCATACCAAGGAAAAACTGACCAGCCACGTCCACCGTGAGGTGCGATCTGAATGAGCCAGGACCCTGTAGGCTGCTTCCAAACCTCCTGCCCAGATCACGGCATCACAGAGAGCAGAGCTGGAAGCTGGGGTGCTCGTTTCTGTGCTGCAGGGCTTCTTAGAGACTTCCTTCATCTAACGTCCATGGGCGCTCTTCGTGAAGGGGTAGGAACGTCTTATTTCCCAGACTCCTTTGGCCACAGAGTCCTCCTATAGTAGAATTTTATTGACACCCTCTGGATAATGCTGCACCACATCTTGATCTGTCTTCACTACGTTCAGTTCCATAGACGTTGCTGACCACCTCCTCACTATGCCCAAGGTGATGCTCGAGGAGCAGGAAGGGCCACCCAGAGAATGATGCACAGTCTGCCTCTGGGAGCTCGTGGTCTCACCTGGGAGACCAGAGGAGGCAGAATCAGAAGCGGCAGAAAGCAAACCAGGATGAAGGTCACCACATGACGAGTACCCTAGGCAAGGCCAGCGTGGTGGGGGGTGTAAGGTGGGGAGACAGAGTACCCAACTTAGTGGGGTGGCGGGGAGGTGTGAAAGGGGGAGAAAGCCTGAGAAAGTGGTTTGGGGTCACATTATAAACGTCACAAAAAGTTTGTATTTCATGTAGAATTCTGGAAGGTCTTAGAGCAGAGGAGTGACACGACCCCAGCCATATTTTAGATCATAGAGGCTTCTGAATGCTTATCATCATACGATCGCTTAGTTCGCAAATAAGCAGTGGTCTTCACTCTCTAACGCCGCAGTCCCCAACCTTTTTGCCACCAGGGACTGGCGCTCCAATGGGAATCTAACGCCTGATGATCTGAGGTGGAGCTGAGGCAGTGATGCTAGCGCTGGGGAGTGGCTGCAAATTCAGATGAAGCTTTGCTCGCTCGCTTGCCTTCCCGCTGCTCATCTCCCGCTGTGCCGCCCAGTTCCTAACAAGCCACGGACCAGTACCGGTCTGTGTCCCGGGGGTTGGGGACCCCTGTTCTAAAGAGGTGAGTGATTTTGACCGTGAGAGCGTATTGAGTTTAACTTGTATGTCATTTGACCATCTCAGAAACAACAATGAAAAAGTTTGCCAAAGAAGACATATTATATCATTATTAGTGAACATTGTAGATTGATGTTATGAAAGGAAAGATGAAATCGGTGTTAGTTATCTATTGCTGCTTAAAAAATTGCTAAGGCAAACTTAGCAACCTAACGCACTCACATATTATGTCACAGTTCTTGAGACAGGAGTCCAGGGACAGCTTGGCCGGGCCCTGTACTTTAGGGCCTCCCACCCGACCAGAATCAAGGAGTTGGTGAGGGGCAGGGTCTCATCTGAAGGCTCATCTGAGGAAAGACCTGCTTTCGAGCATAAGTGTTTTTGTCAGAATTGTTTCTCAAGCACTCTTGGACTGAGGGACATCCCCAGATCCTTGCTTCCTTTAGGGCTTTGATGACTGTTGGCGCAAGGCCACCCTTAAGTTCCTGACCCCATGGACCTCTCCAACATTGTGACCTGCTTTATGAAAGCCAGCAAGGGAGACAGTGCGGGTGGGACAGGAGCCACTGCCTTAGGTAACCTAGTCACGGAAGTGGCATCCCTTTAATTTTGCCAATATCGCATTGGTTAGAAACAAACTATTCAAGGGAAGGAGATTACAGGATGCCAGTCCTAGGAGTTAGAGCTCATTGGGGGTCATCGTAGCATCAACCTGACTCAGCTATGGGTCACTAAATCCCTCGCACAAAGTAAACTTATGAGGCACTCATAACATTTTAATAATTATATCCCAGATGAACCTATAGAACTTAAGATCAGTGCAGGAAGCAATTTATTTTGGTGGAATATCACAGTCAAGGATAAATAACCCTGTGTCTATAACTGACTCCTTTGTAAGTTGGGACGCTATTGTGAGAACAACTATGGGGGAGAGAAAGTGAACCCCTTACCTCAGTGGACCCCTCTCCCTGCCAGCCACGTCTCTGTCCTCAGGACCAAGCTCGGCCAGTCTGCTTTCATTCAAGTTCTCAGACTCACGCGAGCTCTGGGAAAGGAAAAACACTCTTTTGTTCTATGCAGATGAAATAAGATACTCTTCAGTCCATCTGATTCATACCCCTTCCTAGGATTGCCTCTCTCACACAAGGAATGTACCAGCTACCTTCCTGAAGATGAGAAACCAATGCTGTCAGGGATGATTTGCGATTCTTGTGATTCGCAGAGGAAGAAAGGAAAGAGATGGGAGGGTTCATCTGGATGTGTGTAGCAACTGGAGGACAGTAGGATTGGCCGGCTCGGGAGATGGCTCATAAAATACAGTGTCTTTGATCTGTGGGTCACCAGTTTATTTAGGGTTGCCCTGAGACATTCCCTTGAATTATGTGTTTTTGGAATTCTTCCAGAAAAGCTTAAAACCCTGGGGTACTTTTTTCTTTTTTTTGTAGTGGGCTGGATTTTGATTTATCATTCCCCATGCAATTGTGGGTGAGCCTTCACCTTCATTTGTTCAAAACCCATCCAGGCACACATAAGCGCTCTCCCTGAAAGCGGTGGTATGGGGGATCCTGCCAAGATGTGGCTATCGGGGTTCCTATTACAACCTCGAGGGAAATCACCACCCCAGCCAGAGCTGTGAAGTGGAGGGTCTCAAGGCCTTGCTATTCAACTTGGCCATCAGACATCAACAGGGACATTTTCCATCAAACTACAGAGCCCAGAGGAAATGCCACAGGATATTAAACATGTCAACACCATGCTTTTCAAGAAGAAATGTGAGAAGCTGGCTTTGGTCACCAAAATGGCCTCACTCTATCAATGACTCAGTGTTGGCCAGTTTCCCTTAGGTTAGTACCCCACAATTTATCCAGACAGCAATGTGGAAAGGCACAGGATCTTAACTGTTAGACAAAAGAAAATAAGATTTAGAATATAATGTCAAATTATCCACATTTTGGTCTTAGAGTTGTAACATGTTATGTTTTGTTTAAGGAGGTGTTGGTGAAGAGAGGTGGATGGAGAGTTAAAGTTACATGGAGTTAAACTTTGGGTTTGTGACGCAACGTTTCACCTCAAATAGCAGTATGCTTCCCAAAAGTCGATTTTATGATTTGCAAGGAAAATTACTTGAGGAGTTCAGGTCTCCTCAAAAGAAGAAAAGGCCAAAGTGGTAGGAAAGTGGTTAGATTCAAAGGGGAAAAGCAGACATTCAGATTCACACCAAGAGCAGCTGCACTGTTCCTAACATTTTAAAGCGTTCAGTACAAAATACAATGCACATTCAGAAAAAAATGAGCACAACAAAATGTATGGCTCAAGGATTTGGCAAAAGAACATTGTTCCTCATGACCCAAGTTAATAAATAATATTGCCAACTGCCCAGAAGCCGTCATACACCCTCCCAATCGTCACCCATGTACCCATCAGAGTGACCACTACCGCTCTGTTGTGGTAATCGCCTCCTGGCCTCCTGGCTTTCCTTTATAGTTTGACACCCAAGCGTCATTAAGTATAATTTATTTTTTCATGCCCTTTGAACTTTGTATTATGTTCATGGAAACACAGCATGCTTTTTTTTTTTTTAAATGTCTGGCTTCCCCAGCTGAACATTGTGTTTAAGAGATTCACTCATGCGGCGGAGCTGCAGTAGCTTCGCTTCCATTGGTGCGTATTGCTCCGCTGCAGCCTGCCCCGCCAGTCACGTGTCATTTCACCGCAGAGACATTCCACCGGGCGCTGTTATGGATAACGCCGCTCTAAACATTCTCGTCTGAGAGTTTTGGCGCATGTGTGCTCGTGTACGTGTGTTCGTCTAGGGGTAAAAGTGTTGGGTCGTAGAGTGTGTTTTCCAGAATGTTTTTATCAATTTCTGTTCCTAGCGGCAATGTTTAAGAGGTGCCAGCTTGCTGTTACTCCACATCCTGACGCTTAGTATACATAGGCATTTCAGTAACAGCCATTCTGTTGAGTATGTGGTCAACTCACTGTGACTTTCATTTGCATTTCTCTGATGACCATCTGAATATGACTTGTAGTTTTAATAGCTGTTTTTTAGATGCTCAGTTGTTTAGTTGGGTTGTTTTCTCTTCTTGTTTTATAGTGTGTGTCTTTACATATTCTGAATACACATCCTTGTTTTGTTTTATGTATTGCAAATACCTACGCCCACCTTTTTGTTTCATTCTCTTTGTCATGTCTTTTGATGAACAGAGCTCCTAATTTTAATGTAGTCCAACATGTACAATTTTTTTCCTGTGGGATTAGTACTTTCGCGTCCCATTCAATTCTCCCCTCCCCCTCCACCCTGCCAATGTCACAAACTGATTCTCATATATTATCTTCTAGAAGCTTCATTGTTTCACATCTAGGCCTGCAATTCACTTAGAATTGATTTTTATGCATGGTGTGGGGTAAGGGGTCAAGATGTCCTTTTTTTCCTATATGGATATCTAAATAACAGCACCATTTATTAAAAGAGCATCCTTTCTCCACTGTTTGGCAACCACCTGTCATAGATCAAGTGTCTGTATATGTGTGAGTACTTTTGGATTCTGCAGTCTGTTTTAGTGATCTATTTGTCCTTGAACCAATATCACACTCACAATTGCTGTTGCATGGTGTCAGTATCTTGTAGTGTTAGGTCTTCAACTTTATCCTCCAGGATGGTTTTGGCATTCTCAGCCTTTCAATTTCCACATACATTTTAGAATCAGATTTTTAATTTCCACAAAAGCATTGACTAGAATTATGATTAAGATTATATTGAATCTATAGCTCAATTTGAGGGGAAACAACATCTTTACTATATTTTTTACAATTCATGAGTATATTATTTCCCATCAGTTATTTACTTAGGATTTCTTTAATTTTCCTGAAAATGTTTTAGTTTTCTGTAGATGTATTTGCCATCTTAAAAAATACTATTTCTTAAGTATGGACTTTTTTTTTTGCTATTATAAATGATATCCCTAAAATTATTTTCCTTTTCAAAATCCCTGCAGATTTGTATATGTGTAAATTGAGAAGTTGATTTTTAAATCTATATGGAAATTCTGAATTTAAGAATCATTTTCATCAATTCTGAAGAATTTTCAGGTGTTACTCTTTACATGTCTCTTCCTCATTCTCTTTAATATCCTTCTAAAATTTTCGACACATTTTTTTCTGGAAATCTGATCTCCATTTCTCCTAACTGCTCTTTTATTTTTCTCCCTTTTCTGATATGAATGTGCTGTGTTAGGTCCGGAGCTATCCTTCCCTTCACTAATTCTCTTCAGCTCTAATCTGTTGCTTAACCCAGTGGTTCTCAAAAGAAGACAATTTTTCCCTCCAGGAGACACAGCGATGTGCAGAAAGATTTCTGTTTTTCACAACTCGGAGAGGCATGCTACTGTTGTTTAATCGGTGGAGGTTGGAGATGCTAATAAACATTTTTTAAAAAGAACTTCGTCAACCTTATTCTGTTGTTTGTTTCAACTGATTCTTACCCATGGTGTCCTATATACTATGTTTCTTATTTTTATCATGAATTCAAATTTCTTGGAATCTTATCAGAGTAATGCATTGAACACTGTGTTCAAAGTGCATTCCTCTAAAGTGGTTTCTTCTATCATATGTCTGGTGGCACATCAATCTGGGTGTGCCAGCTAAAAACTTTTGGCTTTAGGCCACACAAGGAGTATGAATTCCAATAAAAGAGTAGCCTCGTGGTTAGGACGTATCAGAGAAGACTCCCCCCGCCCCCCTTAACCCAGAGCCACGTCTTAGACAAGTCCCTATCAATATCCCTCTGAGGAGTGGGCGTTTTGCTGTATTTGTTCCACTTTTCATGGAGAATTGTCCTGGATACATAAGGTCCATAAGCCAACCTACCACCCTGCTGGATCCTGGGCTTCATTCCCTGTCCCAAGCACGCTCAACCCATTAATACAGTTTACCTGCCAGGAATTAGTAGATGACTTCAGGACACACGCCACCTGTAGCATTCACTTACCTCTCTTGATTCATGCTTTACGGCCACCAAGAATTTCCCTATTTCACCACCAATTCAGCCATCCATTTAAAAGAAAATTAAAAAATGTTTTATCCAACATATTTACTTGTTGTAAATATGGGTTTCTCTGGATGTCTGTCTAGTCAGTCAGATTGCTGGCAAAAGAAATTGATACATATTTATTATATTTTGCTCCAAATGTACATTTTTAATTACTATCATAATTAATAATAATTATTAACAGTACTACTTATTCATAATAAAAGTAACTATACTTTATATAGACACCTTTAGTTTTCAGGGTATTTTTTCATTAATCCTCACTGCCAGTCCATGACAAAGTGATACAGAAATTATTTTCACTTTACAAAGCTCAATGTTCAGTAATTCTCAAACACAGATAAGTATCAGAATAACTTTTGCTCAGTCTTAATGGTTTAAAATAAGATTTTTGTTTTTTGTTTTTTTGTAAAATTATTTAGATGGGTCCAATTCACAACCATGGTTAAAAAATCCACCAGACCTTTTAAAAAAGCTACTAGACAACTCAATGAACATAACTAGGGCTATAATCCAAGAATTCTGACTCTAATTATTCACTCTCCTGTCCTCTCTCTGAACTAATTTTGAAACCAATTGTAGTATAGATACTAGACTCAGATAAACAGAAATCAAAATGTCAGTGTTATTATCTTGATGTGTTATCACATGTGGTCTCCCTCATACTTCTGAAGTCTAGCTCCTGGATTAATCCATAGGGAAGACTTTGGGACTATAGAGCAGATGCATATCTCAACCCAGAATTACTGCCCCATGGTGGGTGGGGGGGGCGTGTAGGGGGGACATCTCTTCAGCAAGCCTGGGCTTTGACTCAGTGTGTTGTTATGGAGAGCAGGGGCTGGAAGAGAATGCAACTCTATTTTGGCAGTAGAAGAGAGAGAGGGAGAGAAGGAGAGAGGGAGAGGAGGAGAGACAGACAGACAGAGACAGAGGGAGAGAAAGGAGAGGCAGACAGTCTTCTCTGGTTCCTTAAGTCACAACTCCTGCATTGGAGTAGAGTGGAGAGAGGCTAAATGAATAATGGTCCCTCCTATTTTCCTTCCTAATCTTTAGAATAAAAATTTTCTCTTCTAAGGAAATTAAGGAGCAGGGGAATAAGTGTTCCTCAACAACTCCTACATCTGACACCATTTTCTCATAAGTTCCACCCTTAAAACCAGGCAAGAAGTGACTTTACCTGGGTCTTTCACTCTACAAGGTCCCTCTGCCCCTTCTTCACAGGGCTGAGGGACGTGTTCATCTACAGTGTGTACTACCTTCACCTTCCAGACCAAGCTCAGGCACCTGAGACCCCAGAGTCTCCTGCCAAAGGCTTAATGTCTGCATTGCGGGGCTCAAGGGCCTCTTCCCTGGCACACACTCCTGATGGTAGAGTGGCCTCTGGTCTGTGCCCTCCTAGTCAGATGGGCAACTTGCAGTGCTGCTGGTCGTATGACAGACCTGACACCTGCTCTGTGGCGTGCACACAGGGGCACACGAGGCCCCTGCAGACCAGCAGGGGACAGAGAGGGCCAGTTCTCCGAGCACCACCCTCTTCCTGTCTGGAATTCTGAGGTTTCAAGAATTCTAAATTAAAATATGGCCTTCCAAGTCAGTCTAAAAAAACTTGTATCAAGATCGAAGCATAAAATAAATTTTATTGAACAGTTTCTTAGCTTGGTTTACAACTTTTAATATTTAGATATATGGTATGTGGCTCTCTGAGTCCCTGGCTCTCTGAGTCCCTCCAGGTTAGATAGGCCTACGTGCACATGCTTCATTAGAAAGCTTAATGAAGTTAAATATATATATATACACATATATATGTATATATATAATCAGAGAGAGGGGGAGAGATTTTTTAACTTCATTAAGCTTTCTAATATATATTGATACATATATATCATAGTCCAGAAGGATCTGCAGAAAAATGTTAACATGTTTATCTTCTACAGGGGTAGATTTGGGGTGATTTTTTTCTTCTTATATTTCTTAACTTTTTGGCAGTGAGCATGGGTGGAACTTGTATAATTTATTAAAGGAAGGTGAACATTAACTAGGGCATTACAGGAGAATCAACTTAGTATGCAGAGTACACTCTAGTTCTGTTGCTGATAGCTCTATTTTTGTGAAAAAGAACTGTTGAGGCATAAGCATGTTTTCTGGCCAGGCAGCTGTAAAAATACCAGGACAGCTTTTACCAACCCTGGCACCAGACATCCCATAGGCCGAACTGATTTCAGTAAGGAGAGTGACGAAGGGCACACAGAAGACTGGCAAAGTCTGCGGCATTGTTTCTTGAAACGCAAGGTTATGAGCCCATGGGGATCACAGAAAGTGGAGCCGACTTGCTGGATGCCCCCATGTGGGGAGCCTGCCAGTCCCTGGGACCAGAAAGACCATCCGTAATGCCCTTTCCCTTGATCATAACAAGAACTAAATGTGCACAGTTGCTCACAAAATCATCACACATATCATCTCATAGGACAGCCACAGCACCACTGCCTTGTCGGTAGGGCAGCTATTTGCAATTCACAAATGAGGAAATTGAGGCCCAAAGTTCAGGGGCTCAGGTGTGGTCATGGCTATAGAGAGGTGAGGCTGGGACTTAAGTCCAAGTCTTGTCACCCTGAGTTCATCCTGATCAGTCAATTCCCCATTTCACCATTTTTCTACCTACTCTTCCTTATCATTATTCTTTTCCCTTTTCCAAGCACTAACCTGAGAAATTCTGACGATAGGAATTGGGTTTTCTTCCTCCTTCGCTTCATCAAAATCCACCACATTCTTTCCTTCCTCCTTTCTCTCCATCCGCACTGGCAGCCCAGACACAGAGAAGGATTGCTACGGAATGACAATGCTGAGGATCACAACACTCTGGCATTGTGGCCCCGTAGCACTGAAAGTCATCATCAGGCTCCCAAGAGCGGTACAGAAAAGGTTGTGTCAATGCTTATTATCCAGGGGTTTCTAAGGCACCCTTACTTATATTTATTTCTATTAAGCCTTTTATTTTCAAACCACTCTTACGCGCATCCTCCCGATTGATCTTGTAACATACCTGATCTTATGGTTTACTGACAGCCCACAGAGAGGTTAAGGACGTCCTCAAGGCCCGCAGTAATAGTCTTCAATAAACACTTCTCTGTGAACAGCATGTGTGGTTCTTTCTATATGTCTGTAGATACTGATGTGCATCTGAGCCCTCAGTCTGGAAATGTCAGCAAGGCCTTACTGACATTAACACGATTTACCCCCCGAACCGCTTCTCCCCACCCCACACACACCCTTTCTGGCAAGACTACCACAAAAGAGTCAAAACTGGCTGACACTTACCGTTCGGAAGACCACTTTAATCACCTAAGTTGTCCACCTTCCAGCATGGGCAGGAGGAGTCCCTTTTCACAATCACAGTGTTGGCACAGGCCAAGAGATGCAGTCGACTCGCAGGTCACTGCGGTTTGGAAGAAGTCAGAGTAAGAAAAAGGAAAACAGATCTGACACCACCGGCAAGGAAAAAAAAGTCTGCGTTGTGCCAAGCGAACTAATCACAGCTGAATCGTGTGGGAAGGGTGAAGACCTGGTAGAGCAAGGCCAAGCCAAGGACAGGGCCACGTAAAAAGTCTAACCCTCTACTAAGGGAGTTTGCAAGATCTTCTCAAAATTGACGTTAACTTAGTCTCAAGTCAAAGAAAAAAGCAAAAATCTGCTCAAGTGAACTCTTTATGAACCACTTTATTAACCAGGGGGAAAGAGAAGGTGCATTATGATAAGACGAGACACACTACAACACACAAGTACACACCACACACACACACACACACACACACACACAAAGCACACATAACTGACCTCTCAATTGGTTTAGTGGCAAGCTGCAGATCCAGAGTAAAAAGTGCCTCTTTGTCCACTAAACTACTGCAATTTAAAAAATAAGAAAAGGAAAAATGTCAAGATAAGCTCAGCTTTATAGTTCACTTGGTGAAACCTAATGTAGCTACAATTATTCTTGGGCCTTGGTCTGTGAACGACTCCACAAGAGTTAACGGCGAGCCAGCACTACCTTCGGCCCATAAGGGATTACTTTTTATTAGTATAGTCTTGGGATTAGTAGAAATGTCTGTCTAATGAATGCAGCTACTATATTTGAGCACATGCCTGAATAAGCTACTTGTTGATTGAAACCTATCTATTTATAAGCACTTTCTGCACGTTGTGAAAAATCCATCTGTATCACCACAGCATGGCGCCCACCACTGGAATAAAGGCTCTTTGCTGTTTCACTATAAGGCCTGTGGCATGAACGGGCAGAAAGGAAGTGCTGCATCCACTTAACAGGTTTTATTCCTCACCCTTGGCCAGTAAAGTAGAGTTACCTTATCTAAACAGTGATGTAGACTGATGTGGATGTTATAAAAACAGAAATGGAAAAAAAAAAAAAAAAAGAACACTTTTATTCAGACTTACCCAGGGTTTTAACCTAGTAGATTTACTATAATTTGGAAAAATGGTCACGGATAGCCCACACTAGCCATACCTCTGCTATGTCACCATCTTTGAAGGCAGTCTAAAGTAGGCGAATTTACTGCACATATTGGGTATCATTTCTTCACATTTCTACTTATGAATAGCACACTAAGAGCACGAAGAGAAGAGCCTTGATACACAATCAGTCAATGCTTTCAATGTTTTGGGTCCTCTTACCAGACTGAGGCTCCATTTGAGGTAAGGCCAACCTCTCCAGGCCTCAATCGGAATTTCAAAATCCATTTCAGGATTCTGTAGTTCTGAACCCGCCCCCAACTCTACTCGCCAGCCCTCGACGCGCACCCCATAGCTCTGCTTTCCAGACTTCGCACCAACTCTCTAAGCTTCCTGAAGTTTAGGTTTGGGCGTAGAGGAGAATTTCTCCACTGGGATTTATTTCAATTCCTCTGCAGTTAGGGTCACCTTACTATGCTGCTTCTTTGAAAAAAAAAGACCAGCAAAAAATTATTAAATTTTTTTTAAAAAGATAAATAATCTTAAGAGACCACAGCTATTAACTGAGACCTCACAGAGTTTCTCTCCTTGAAGAACTTTATAAACAATGACAGGCAAACTTTGCATGTGTCCCACTGTTAGAAAGAGAAGACTGACAGCTGACCATTAAACTTTTTCTGGGCCCAACATAGCAAGTGGAATGAATGTAGGCTTTAGCAGTCTTTGAATTCTGGCCATTCTCTATGTAGGTTTGTGACCTGTAGTTCCTGGTGATATTACAAACCTACCTAGTGCATAGTGAAAACTCAATGACTTGTAGCTATTAGCATTATTATCATGCTGTGGGAACGCAATAAAGATGAAAGGATCTCAGCTTTTATATTTTTCTAGTTGACGAAGCAAAACAAAAGTATTAATACTAGAAAACCAAAGGTAAAATTTAAAAAGGATAAGGCATTTGGAAATAAGTATTTAAATCATTATATAGCAATGTGAAGTATGAAAGACCCTAGAGGAAATAAAATATAACTGTTAAAACAGATACTGCTACTGGCTCGGAAGCTGGGAGAAAGTGCTATTAAGAGGCATTAAGAACATGATGGAAGGTACTATTATCACCACACTCATTTTACAGATAAAGAAATCAAGTTACTGAATGTTAAGTATTAAGTGTTAGGAGGTGGCAGAAATGAGGTTTTGATAAAACCCAACCTTTTCCTGCTTTACTACACATTTTCATAAATTATGTTAAATATTCACATAGGCAAGATTATTAAAGATAAATAATAGGTCTATGTCTTCAAAAGAAGACATCTAATAGCTCCCTCCTTTGTGAGGTCATTCCAAGATAAAAGAGGGTATAGAGCAGCATCCAGGAGACTTTGGTCCAGCATAGCATGAGAACAGAACCGGAAGGGGAGCATTCTTTTGTGACTTGGTTTGTGAAAACTCTCACTCCCTGATGTCTTTGGACCTTGAACCTAAAAGAGAACTGAGAACTAAAACCTTCTAAAACTTGGAAACTCTTCTTCAATCACTTGATTCCTGAAATCTTAGCACTTTTTAGTATCTATTAGTTTTCTATTGAAGTTCACAGCTAGGTATTGATAAAGAGATAATCTTAAAACCCCACTCTAACCATCCATCAGTCCATCCGTCCGTCAGTTCGTCCATCCACCCAACCACCCACCTATTACCCCACGGCTTCCATAAAATATTTGAGTAGACATTTATATTAACTCATGTTACTTCATTTTACTTGTCTTTCTCATAGTCACTGTGTCTCCCGTAAGAGAAACTGCTTTGGGGCATACACCAACTTTTTTTAGGCTAGTATGATAATAGAAATGAGAAGCAGGTGGCTAAGGAATGGAAGCACTGGTAAGTATTCATAACAAAAATGTGTTGATGCAAGGTTTTAGACTTTTTTTTAATGTTCGGAATACTTATATTTATGGATTATGTATTTTTAAATTTCCAAAGGCAGTTGAAACTCACAAAAACAAGGATAGAAATTATTCACATTGCATAAATAAGAACGTGGAAAAAAGCAAGGGTCACATAACTTATGCATGGAACCCAAAATTCGGCAACCAAAGCCAGGACTTAGAATTCCTCACTCTGACTTTCCTAGTAAGATTATTAAGCTCAGCTGCTGCCTTCAACATTTGTTTCCATAGACATTTCTAAGGAAGCATTTTACTTGGGCATTTTGTAATATGGCACCGTTTATAGCTGTCTTCACCCACGACAACCTTATTAAACAAGCATCTTAGCGCTGGCAGGAGGCATGGCGAGGGGTCAGCCTGGTTACCAGTGGCTAACGCTTGAGACACAACTTGGGTTATGTCATTTTTGTCTTACGTTTTCTTGACTGAGAAGTTAAGCCACGCCCACACTTCTAATTTAGCCAAGACTGCACTTTTCTGACACAAATACCAAAATCTCAAGAAGTGAAAAGGTTTCCATCATCAAATCTACTCTTTTATCACTTCTGGATAAAAGCAGCCATCTAACTAACGATGCCACAAACTTGCAGTGTGAATTTTTTTTTCCTGTTCAGACTAAGTTCTTCCAAAGAATGATCTAATTCATTTTAGGCTGAGAGAGAATAAACCCTATGCTAAAAAGAAAACTATAACTTTTTTGCTCTTTTTGAGGAAATACCTCGAGAATAATAAAAAAAATTAAATTTGACTAATCCTAAAGAAATAGGAACGTTTTTATTTAACGTATTTCAGGAAGTTCCAACATTTGGAAAAAAATCACAAAAAATAAGAATGTTAGCCATCAAAGAAAAATTTATTTAAAAAAATCAGTCTCGAGTGTTTCAGACACACAGGTAGAGAGAAATCCTAGAAGGCGAGAGCACCTTTTCCAGAAACTCCTCCCAGGACGGTCAATACTGATTTCGAAACTGGTTGCTCAGGTCTTGGAGCTCTGTCACTAGGGCTTCCACAGCTGCCATTTCATCAGCGAGCTCCCTCGAAATTTCTCCACTTGTCACATCTGTAAAAGTTGCTGCAACATAAAGAACAAAGCAGAAGTATCAGAAACGATAAACATCTCTTCGCAATAATACAGAGACACAGCAGAGAATTAAAATTCCCTTTGCATAGCAATGCCATGACATTATAGCGGCAACGGCTATGGTTCAGTTCACCATCCTGGAAATGTACGAGCTGCAGCAATTAAAGGATGAGTCAAACAATACGCCTGACTTTCGAATGAGCTCTGCTCTTCCGAATTGTTGCTTTGAATACTGATTATCCATTTAATGACATAGGATGGCTTTTGGATGAATGGATATTATTCATCCAAATAAAACAAATCTATTCATTGCATATACAAGCAAAACGAATATATTTTATATTCGAGATCACATCAATCAGACTCTTTATGTCAATTATTTAAAAACTAATTATAGCTTAGGACTCGGAACCACGAAGATCATCGAGACTTGGGAACAGCAAAAAAGCCTGGCAAAATAAAATAAATAGGAATGTGCCCTCTTTTCTGTAACAGGAGTTTCTTGGGGGCATACTGCAACATACTCAAGGGTGCCACCGCAGCTGAAACACCGAGAATGCCCCAGAAGCTGCCTGCTGAGCCCGGGAAGCCAGTCTTCAGAAAGCTCCCTGGACCTCGCCATTCCCGCCCCAGCACTGGTCCACGGGTCTGCGTGTGCGACCGGATGGTTCATGTTTTCTGCTGTCAAACCTGAGTCACCCATCTACCCTCACAATTTTTGTCAAATCCAAACAACCTACTTAATATTTTTTCTCTAAATCATTTTTTTACATAATAAAGGTCTTTTAAGGTAAAATTCGTTACTACTGTAAACAAAAAATCAGCAATAATATTTATGGAAGTGTAGGTCTGATATGCTAGTTATACTTTTTCAAATATGCATTGAAATAGATATGAAAATTGAAAGTTTACCCAAGTGCTACCAGCGGCATATATGCCACACTTTGGGGAAAGCGAAAATAAAGAGAAGAGCATTGTTTTCATTTAATTTGAAGAGAGTACTAAGGACTGGACTGTAAATATTAATTTCTAAGACTCTTAAGTTACATGCATTTAGGTGGTCTGGCCATTTCGCCAATAATATCCTCATTAGTGCAAGTAATCTGGGGGCTAATATCTAAAATGCAATATGGGCCTAAAATTACCCCGAAGTAAAAGATTTAAGAGCAGTTAGCTGATACTAACTTTTTTCCATATGACAATTCTAATTAATTCACATTTCACTCTCACCTTTGCTTTAGATAACAAGCCCCGTAAATTGAGTCGAACTGAAGAAAGCACCTGAATAGCTTCTTGGGGATTAGATCTGTTTTTACTGCATTTCAGAGCCACTGAAGAGAAATATGGGGAAAACATCCATAAAACTTGGTAACGATAATTCACAGGGACAAAAAGAAACAATTATTTTATTGAGATTTTATAGTAACAGACTTTAGAAATATTTCTCCATGGAAAGATTTTACTTTGGAAAAAGGATAATAATTATGTGCATAATTCTCCCCTTTATTCTTCTTTAAGAAGGATAACTTATTGCTAAAGAGAAAAGTTTGAGGAAAATAGTGATTTTTTGATGGGTTACGAATCATTGGGGAGAGACATCCTCCACAGCCCCCACAAACTAATGAATTAGGTAAAAAGAGTCAAAATCTGACCGAACGCAAAGTGCCCCAGAAGGCAAACACAGAAGCAGTACATCCCATGCAGCTTCCCAAGGTGCTGGGTCCCTAACGAGGACTCCCAACCGCTGATGACACCAGCTCAAGGAAGTGACATGACAGATATTTACGGCTCGGTTCTTACTGCATTTTCATACTCAGGGTTTGCACCACCATCTGGAAGAGCTGATGTCAACAACCTCGGTGCCTGCACTGAGGGCACGTGACCACAACCAGGCTCCCGGGCTGCGGAGCCAGGCCTGGCATCAGCAGCGCGTAGGGGAGAATGAAGTCACTCATCTCCAACGAGTCTGCCTGCAGCATTCTGGGAGCCCATTTTCCTAAAATTTTAAATTATGAAGGGGGCATAAGCATCCCTGGCCGAAGGCCCACTACTAACTATCGCTTTACAAGAACAAGCAAAGAACTTTGCAAAAATATAACACCTGATATTTCTCCACTGATTTGTTCCTGTTTTTGTTCCTCTAAATCATGCTCACTACAAACAGAACAATAATCAGATCACATTTTAAGACTACACTACAGACTACAACAATTAAAGTCTACTTAATATCCTGGATCTTAGAGCAGGGATAGAAAATAGATTTCTTTTTGCATGGAAACTCTAAGTAACTGCTGGCAGTTGCCTGTGCCTGAAAAAATAGTTTTGTCATCAATTAGTAATATATTCCATGGCTGGCGAGAACTAGGTTTGACATTCATATCTTAAAGTAATAATTAGTCTTTGATATTTCTCAGCTAAGGGTTGAAAGCAGGCATGCTAATCAACATGTTAAACTCATTTTCAAAAGGCACAGTGAGGATTATGATGTCTGTGTCCCTTAGTAGAGGGGAGCTGTAACTACCATGGCTGAGGTATTAATATCTAGTAACTTGTATCAGAAACAGCTGTGATTTTTTTTCAATTCGTTATTTTCATTCTGAGGAAAACAAAATTAGAGCAAAAAGACAAACACACTCTATTAGTCCCCCTCCTCAACTCCATGTCCAAAAGGCACTTGAAACTGAGATAGACAGACAGACAAGACAATGAATGAGAGAGATAACCTGTTGCAAATCGTCAGGAAATCCCAGAGGGCAGTGCTTCCTCCACGCAGATTGTAGTTAAAATGCATAACTGTTATTTTAAAATTCCTGGATGGTGAAGAAAGAATGAACTTTGCCCATCCTTTCCCAGAAAACAGAATAGCGGAGACTGTAAATAAGTGCCCTCCAGATAATACAAATGGGTACACGATGACAACCTCGTCATGGAAAGGTCTCAAACAGTATGCAGAGATTGTAATGTCTTATCGAGCTTTCTGAAGTACATGACTACTCTTAAAAATAGCAATCCAATAGTGAGTAGATCAAGTGGAGTATTTTTTATGTCGTACTTCCCTTCCAGAACTTGGGGCAGAAACATTTGGTGGGAGCAAGGTGAAAAAGAACAGAGTGACAGAGAAAGTAACCCAGCTCATCCTTTCCCTAAACACCGGTTTGCAAAAGCAACAGAGAAAAGGTTAAGATGTATCTTTATAAATCTAAAATATCACTGGAAACTAAAGCTAAGCATCCACTCAGATATGCTAATAATGTTGCAGGAACACCAACACATGATTCATTAAAGTCAAAGGAGAAGTTAAAATAATAGACACCTGTTTTTCTCCAAGTATTGCCCTGATAGAAATGCAGTGCCAAAAACAGTTTAAAATCAACTTTAAGATGCATAATAAGATTTTTTGCTAAGTACTTCTTAACCTGCAAATTTATATTTGACAGGTTTAATACCATCACTTAGTGATAACAGAAATCTTGGCTTTGACTGTTAGACAGTCAGTTGTTCACAGAAATATTTAGGGTTGGCAGGTTGAAGAGATAAGATAAATTCTCCCCAGTAAATCACATCTTAGTATAATTATGTACATAATATACCTTAGCATGGGTTTCCCCAAATACAGTACTATATTCACCAAGGCCAAAGACATAAAGACTGAACTTCATCTGGGCCCAGCCACCACGAGGCTGGCACAAGCCACATAAATTCCAGCCACCCCAGACCATCCTCCCGCTGGTCTATCAGCAATTACCTCAAACTTTATACAATTAATTTCAGCTATACTGAATTTAGCACCTTGTCTGTCAAGGAGTAAGTGGCCCAGGAAATACATATTTTGTTTATCAATGATCTCAAAGGCCATAAGTAGAATTATTAACC
The DNA here is from genome assembly GCA_003508835.1 of Eonycteris spelaea. NCBI lineage: Eukaryota > Metazoa > Chordata > Mammalia > Chiroptera > Pteropodidae > Eonycteris > Eonycteris spelaea. The sequence goes on along the minus strand of PUFA01000014.1, from coordinate 17,997,103 downwards.
CTAAGCCCATTTCTAACTTGTTGAATATTGTTACTTTTTTTGCAAGTTAAGCTTTATTCTCTTCATTTTCCTCTTTTCAGTTTTGAGTCCCTTATCATACAGCTCAGATCTTCTACTCCAGAGGGAACTTGGCAAGAAGCAAGAGAATGACATTTAAACCATGCATAAGACACTGTTAAGCATTTTAGAAATATTATATTTTTAAATTTGTTTTCATTTATATTTGTTTTCATTTACTCTTTAGAACTACAACAGGTAGGCGCATCCCTATTTTACTAATGAGAGAGCTAAGGCTCAGGAAAGTTAAGTAATTTACCCCAAGTCACAGAGCAAGTGTGTGGTAGGGTTAGTCCGGGCTTGGGGCTCTCTGTCCAGAGCTCGGACCTGTTCATTGTCCCCCGTGGGCTCCTTATTTGCTGGAACTATTGGCCGCAGAAGAATTTAGGATGAGTTCACAGTTCCTGTGACTTAGTACTTACTTAACATCATGGCTTCGTTATTTTATTTGAACTGCAATCTCAAGGCATCATGAACTCATATTCAAATATAAATATGAAAATGCATTACTAAAGTTAACTGGTATATTTTCCATTAATGCAAATAATTAAAAGCAGTCTTTATCTGGAATTTATTTACCAAGTGGCATACAACTTATATGTATGGTTACCCATGCCTCAAATATCACCCACTAAATTTCCCAAAGATAGGGATTAGATTATATATTTTTTATTTCTTTTGTATATGCCACAGCTGTTTATATATTATTATGTACTCCAGATATCTTTATGAACAAGCATTTTCATTTATAAAAGAAGAATATGAGTCAGGAAGTTAACAGATATCTTTAGCCTACATAATTGACACAAATAGACTCTGTGTGAAGTGAAGGTTAAATACAGTTGTAAAGGTATTTCATATTTCTGAAGTTTCTAATACCATCACTAATTCAAATAGTATTTAAGCCTCTATCCTATATTTTTTATTGCTTAAAAGTGCCTATTACATACTAGTTGGTCTATAGATGTTTGATGACTTAAGTACAACAATTTCAATACAATGAAATACTCTGAAATTATTAGTAAGGAAACTTTCCTGTGACTAATACTTTTTCTTATCCGTAAAAACACATAAAAATACACCAAGAACATCAAATGTTACATCAAATACCATGTGCAAGTCCTACGGCTCGCTGAACCACTTCCTTAAATGATGTAATATCTTTCTCCCAACAACTGGACTGTGTATCACACTTGTATGCCTTAGAGAGATACTGGAACGCCTGAGGAAAGAAAAAAACAACATTCAGAATAACAAGTAGAATTCCCATTTCAAGCTCTATTTCCTGGAAGTCATATGGAACTAATCCCAACTTGAAAACCACCATCTGTGTTATACAGCAAAGTCTCTCTAACTTCTCATCAAAGAAAGGGTATAGATGCACATCCAACAGTAATAAGCAATTAAAAGAAACATTAAAAGAGACAATTCCCTCCAAGCAGAAAAATATAATGAAATATAAATGCTTGGTTTGGAAAATCTATAAGGAGTGTGAACATTACCTTACCATTTGTAGCCATCAGTTTAAGAGACCAGTTGAGAGAATGAGGTGTGAACTTGGTGAAGCTACGAGATTACTGATAGGTGTGTAAACTCACAGAGGTTTAAAACACTCTCTTTTCACAACCCCATCCTTGTGGATTCTTGACGGAGAAGTCATAGATGAGAATTTGAGTGCCCTTTATTCCACATAGACAAGAGAGCACATAATTCAAGAAAAAATGGAAGGCCAGAAAGTAGGAGTTGGCACACACGTGTGTGCGAGCATGTGTTCTCTGGTCTGACAAGACATTGGCAGAAGCCAGCTGAGTGGACTGAGGGAGGAAAGAAGGGCTATGAATCCCACAGATTAGCTGTACTGCGGCTAATCCAGCTCATGCAAGGAGTACATCTGATTTGTTGTGGATGTTTTGAAAAGAACCCAAAATAATTACTGAACCTTGGAACTCAGAAGGCTCCTTTATGTGCTAAGATAAGAGGCTATGGTATAACTGAGGTGTGACTGGTGGCCGTGCTTGTGAGGACCGGACTAGGTCTCTGTCAAGCATCTTCTGTTTAGACTTTAAGAGCACTTCCCCAATACTCTTTTCTAGTTCCTTTGTCTCTTGCCTTTGCATAGTCACCATCTCAGATTTAAACACTCCTTTGTCCTTGTGCCCAATCTACCTTAGTCCTCAGTGATGAGCCTGCAGACAGGGGGCAGAGTAACGAGAGCCAGCTGTTTGCTGCAGCTCGTAGGGAAGCAGGTTAGAGACCTTTTTGCAGGAAACAGAACAATTTTATAAGAAAAATTCATGAAAAGAATAAAGATGAATGCTTACAAGTCTTAACCTGCCCACAATTCAAAGTGCTTATGTTAAAGACTGAATTCAAACTGAAAACTTGAGCAGATGCACCTTATCTTTCAAATTATTAAACTTTTTCCTCCAACCATCAAAAAAGCAGATCCACTACACATATGTTCAAACAAAAGGCAAGGGCGGGAGGAGTGAGGACTTACCCTTTCATTCTCATCGGGCTTTTCACTCTGCCCGTTCCCATATATCTGGGCATAGAGTCTCCAGATTTCTCCGTCATTAGTCACTCTGGAAGTTACTCTGCCAAACAACTCCTGCAATCTTCCTTTGAGGCCGGTTGCGACATCTCCACTTCGATCAGTCATCCCATCGATCACTGCTTTTACGAGGATTCTAAGAACCTTAAAAAAAATGCACAGAAGAAACGAGTAAGCTAGAAACAACCAAATAACAAAAAACAAAGGCTACCATCACCATCATCAACGGCAAAGACAATGAGAAACCTGTGAGACCTGTTAGACGATCATCGTTACACCTTTTAAAAATAAAATAAAAGGCAAGCCATTATGAACCACTCTCCAGAACTGCATGCTGACCACCTTGCTGCTCAGGCTCCTCGGAGGGCTGTCCTCTCCCAGGGGCCTGTCCCAGGTGCTCTCCTCTGCTCACTCTGAGTGCCCTCCCTGAATGCTGTGATCCTCACCTGTCTACTCCTATAGTGTCAGCGCAGCTCCAGCCACACTCCTCTCTGGAGCTCCGTGACCGTGTACCTCAAACACCTACTGCGCCTGGCCAATCGACATCTCGCACTCCACCTATCCAGGAGTGGAACGTAGATCCCAGATCTTCCTTCTGTACTCTCAGAACCAACAGCTTTAGCATCAACCTAGATTCACTTCTCTCCCACATGTAATTGATCTGATTCAACATTCCTAATGAGTACTAAACCCAGCCTCTCCTACATTAGATTAGGCCTCATTACTTTCCATCTGGACTGCTGTGGTAACATTCTAGCTGCTCAAAGAGGTCCTGGCCCTTGCTCACTGTTGAGTGATAAGCTGCTGATGCATTTGCATTAGGCACGTAGAATACCCAGAAAGTATCTTTGGCCTTCCAACTACCCCAGGTCTGCCTAGCACTTAGCTATCTTGCTTTTCAAAGACTTTTTGGCTATATCCCTTTTCAAAGACTTTTACACATTCTATCCCAGATGCTCTGAAAGTTGACAGATGAGCTGAGCCCCAGAGTTGGTTACATATCTATATAAGACCATGTATATCTCAAGGCAGCTTCCTGGAGGCATAGAAAGGGCACCCTCAATCATCCATTCCTGTGATGGAGGGACAGTAAAGACACCTGGATCCACCTAAAGAACCAGCATGAGAAGAGTACTTTAAGACCTTGCCCGGGGGCTGACACACTGGTACCACCCAGGAGCTTGTTAGAAATGCAGAACCCTGGATAGAGATGTTAATCCATCCTGGACTGAGATTCTCATTTCTAACAAGCTCCCAGGTGATGTGGATGTTGATGGTCCACAGACCAAACTTTGAGTTGCAAGGTTCCAAGAGACAGGGTACCCACATCTTTATTCTTACTCTGAACTTTAGCGAGAGGACATTTCATCACCTGTATCACCAGTGTCTAATACAGTGCCTAGCACACAGCCCTGACTCAACAAATACATCTGCCTGAACAAAAGACTGAACGAACACACCTCTTTCGGAAAGCGGTGCTAAAATAAAAGCAACCAGCGTCCACCCTGCTTGTGCATTCTGACCCATGCGTGAGATGCGGCTGAGGAAACAGGCTCCTCTGGGCCAGGAACACTTTTAGGGACATGAGCTCTGGCTCACGGTTCTAATTACACACAGCGATAAAAGCAGACAGGAGAACATTCGACTGTGCTTTTCCTTTCTTGTCTGATAAGGTCCATTATCACTGCCTGTAAATTCACATCACGATCTCACGTATGTAGTTTTAAATCTGAAAGTAATGAAATTCATATTACAATCCTACTCATGGCTTTAGGTATGAAAGTAGAAGTATATGAACATGCACAACTTGTTCCAGTGATCATTCTGTATACTTTTCAAGAATTAACACGTTTTGAAAGAAATGATCTATCAAAGTATTTACTAACATGTACGGATGAAGAAAACTAAAGCAGTAAAATACTTTTTTCCTGGGATCTCACAGTTGGCCCTACATCCCCTCCCCACACTGTAGCCTGCATGAGGAGACAATGGGGGAGAGAAAAGTTTTGGTTTCTCAAAAAAAAAGTGAAGAGCTGCAGTGCTGGTGTTGGAGAGAGAGAGAGAGAGAGAGAGAGAGAGAGAGAGAGAGAGAGAGAGAGTGTGCGTGCGTGTGCGTGTGTGTTTGGGGGGTGTGAAGGGAACAGTAGAAGGAAGGGAGGCAGAGTGTCTGTGCGTTATGAGGGCAGGATAGGGTGAAGGGAACTGCAGGTAGGCAGACACCGAACACCTCTACCTAATTCACATGCAGATCCACAAGAGGGTGGTGGGACCTTGACTAGGAGTAGAAGCAATGACAAATTTGTTTTCATATTCTCTATTGGTATGTTGAATGGACAATTAAATAGCTGGATTTGGAGCTTAGAAGAGAGTTCTCTATGAAGGAGTAGATAATAGAAGTGATTCATGACCACATGATGTTGCCTAAAGAGACCACGTTGGGTAAGAATCAGACTGAGGACAGAATCTAAAGGAAACCGATATTTAAGAGGAGGGAAGACAAACAAAGGCCTTGCACTGACGAGACTAAGAAGGAATGCTCAGAAGGGTGGGAGAAAGTCGTGCTGTGAAAACTAGGGGAAAAGAAAGTCACAAGGAGAGTTCATCTGCAAAAGATCAGGATGGAAGATTCTACCGGGTTTGGTAATCACAGGGTAGTGACTCTAACCAGAACTGAGCCAGGACCAGGAGGGCAAGAGAGACTGTGATTCTGAACAAGAGGTTTACGCAAAGAGAGAACATGAAAACCAAGATGATTATTAACATCATAGGAAACAAAAAAAAAAAAAAAAAAGGATCATAGTACCTGTACTACCCATTTTGAATATTATAGAATGTTAATAGAAATGTTAATAGAATGTATAGAATGTTAATAGAAAATATTCATTTAACAAAAATAATATAAATATATTGAGAAGATAAGAAAGGGAAGTAGCAAAAATGCCAGTATAAGAGAGTCAACTCCTCATTTATCATACTAGGATGTCAAGTGATAATACCTAAATTTAGTTAATAAAAAATAGCCATACATAACTATTATTATGAAAATGTGTAAATGGAAAAAGAAATATTAAAACATTTCTTCCCTTTGGGAGAAGGATCTTGAAAAGTGAAAAGAGAGAGAGCAGGAGAATGTTATATTTTGTTATAAGCCTTTTACTGCTACTTAACTTGTAAAACTATGTATGTATTGTGTTAAATAACAATTTAATTTAAAATAGAGAAAAGGCAAAAATTAATATTAAAAGATTGGCAAATATGAAAAAAATATGGCAACATGAATATTCATTTATTCTATTTTACTTTAAAATTAAGTCCTTGGCATGTGCAGGCAAGGGGGAGGGGAGGGGTGCAGGCTTTAGGAGAGGGGGAGTGAACGAGCTCACTCACGCTCTGGGGGCCGGAACAAAGTGCGTCCCTTTGTGAAAACTCATGTGTTCTGTGTACCTTTCTGTACGTACACTATATTTTAATAAAAAGTTAAAAAGTTATTTCCTAAAATTAAGAAGGCTCCATGAACTGAAGGAAAAAAATAGAGTTATTATAATACATTAACAAATGGAGCTAATATGTCATCTTTAAAAAGTGGTTTTAGAGTGATAATTATTTTTTTAAACCATTAGAATAAGTTTATAATTTTCCTTTTAGCATTTTCCTCCCACTAGTGAGAAAAATCACATTCTAGTTATCCAGACTGATTACAAAAACAATAACTTTTAACACATATTTAACCATTCTTTCAGAAATAGGTATTTGTAATTTAAAAGAAGCAAAGGGTGTTGCAGTAGAATTTCTTTGATTAAATGAATCACCAAGGGGTACAATTTCCTCTTGGGCCAACCACAAACTTTATCAGTATTAAATGCCTTTGTATCGTCAAAAGTGAAAAAAATATTTTTTTAAACAAGTGCCTTTATCCACTGTAAATTGGGTAAAAATGGATAAATTGTTATGATTATTGAACCCATAAGAAAATAGTTAAAACTATAAATTCCTAAGTGTGTAACAATAGGCTGAAGGGTAGAATACTGAAGTTTAAGAATTTAGAGATGGAATAAATAATTCTTGGGTAAACAGGGTCCAAGATATGGCCACTTGGATGGGTGACTTACACGGAATAAGATGACGACACAGAACTTTCAGTGCAAAGTACTGGATGTACCATTGACCTATACGCAAAGTATTGCAGAACAACTAGGTCTAGAGAGGAGAGGAAGATCTATACGGCCAGATGCTGAAGTGCGCCATGAACACGGGGGAGGGGCCAGCAAGCCAGCAAGCAGCAGTAATGAGGACACATCTTCTTCCCGCTATGTCACAGGACTGTTGTATCAGGAGTCAACACGCAAAAAAGGAGCTTCAAAAACTGTAAAGCAATATAGACCTATAAACTCATGACTATCGTCAACCTTCAACTTCCTTACTCTGTCAGAAGCGGAAAGCAAAACCCTCGTTGTTGGCCCACTCACTCTGGGGCCCTACATTTCCTTTTTCCGAATGTTTGTTGAGCAAATATCTTTCCTTTATAAGATATTTAATTTTTTCTCTTAATTTGGATCGAATTCATTTTTCCCAGTGTCAAAGTTTTATGGTTATTTTTCATGACAGAGATTATACAGCACACAATGGACTAACACTTTGCTAGCTCCTTTACCTGAACCCCAACTCTGTACATTGCTTGAAAAAAGAGAAAGTCATAGATCTGAGAAAATAACAGAAAACAAGTCAGAAACCCTGGGGAGACAGAAACTGGCTGGGTTCGGTACAGCGGAGTCAGTGGGCCAGGCTGGAAAAGTGCTAGGTGATAATGTTCACAGATGGGCTAAGAAAAGCTTTTTGGTTGTGCCTTTCTTCCTTCCACACACTACTCTACATGCCACTTGCTATCACCATGGAGATTGTGCCAGTTCAGTGCAAGCCATCAGGACAAAGGGCCTGGCTAAGATGGGAAGCAGACGGACAGCAACAGATCCAGGAGGCCTGGCTTGCCACCCCCCACAGGCCGAGGTCAGATGACTACTCTGGAAAGTGGGCATTGGAAGTGTATGGTGCCTGGCAGAGATAGGGGAGGTGTCCTGAGCAGCAGGGCCACTTGGTGGTGGTGGGAGGGGGCAGCAGCAGAGTTTATCCAAGGGGTGGGTTCCCCTTGTGGCCCAAACTCACCAGGAAGGGCACACTTTGGGTCCTGGGCTTTGCTTAGCGCGCCCCCCCCCCCCCAAGTACACATTAGCAGAAGAGCCAATACTCCAGGAAAAGTAAGCCAACAGGGACATAATTGCAAAAGAACAACCATAACGAAATAAACAAACTGAACAGGCTACATGAAAAAGAATTTAAGGTCATGTGGAGGAAAACTTTGTTAGTTTTCATAATACATATGTTCGGGAAGATAAAAGGGAAAACCAAAGAATGACTGAGGTAACAGCATATATGGGGAAGAAAAATGGTGTGAGGACTGAGCCGGAGTCACTGTCACACAGAAGGAAAAGGGAGGATGATTCTGCAGAGGAGACAAGGAAGCCACAGCTGGTAAGGTAAGAAGTGTGAAACCTTGGAAGCCAAAAAAAGAAGGAAGTAGAATTCAACTGTGTCACATAAACACTGCTGATGGCCTGAAAAACCTGAGGACCGACAAGGTGACACAGACCTTGATGACAGCACGTGCGGGGGAGTGGCGGAGATAAAGCCTAAATCTCACGCCTCCCGAAGAGGATGGAGCGGGGGAAGCAGCCCGGGTATGGAGAGGCTGCTCCTGGTGAGCGGGGCAGTGATGGACGCACACGAGTGTGCACAAATTGTGTATGCACAGTTTGCAGAAATTGAGAACTTTGAAATCTAAAGCAACAGATAAATGCATTCAGTAATATTTTCCTATTTGTAATATAACATAAGTTATAGAGGTAAATTGGAATCCACAGTGATTATAAGGGAAGGGCCACTTGCCTTTCTAGCTGTCTGCTCCAAAGATGATTCTTTAACCTGTGTTTATTTTCTTGGGCTTCTGAACACACGTATGGATCAAATGAGAGTTTGAACCCTCTTTCCAAAATACATACATGTCGTCATACTCAATTTTTTTCATGGTATTTCAGGTAATATCACAATCTCCTGAAGCCTAATTATAGAACCTTCTTAAAAATCCCACCTTGTCCATCGTGGCCTGGATTCCAGTCTTTGTCTCTCAATACTGCATACGACTAAGTAAGTTTCTCTCTTTGAAAAGCTTTATTAGTTTTCTACCAACGCCCTCCCTGTTCCCATGACTCTCCCGTCACCTCCAGATGGCCAAACCCCTGGTGCTGTTTGCTACAGCCAAGACTTTCCTATGGTCGGCCAAGGTCTCTCTGGCCTCCCTTGGCACCTCCGTGCATGTCGCCTGTGCTACCATGGCAGCTACCAACGAGGCGTGTTTGGGATCCACTGCCCTACCTTTACCAAGCCCACTACTCTCCGAGCGCTGCTTTCCCCCTGAAAAGGAGCATGGTAGCTGTGGTGGGTCTAACAGGGTCCCCCAAAACTCATGTCCACGCAGAACTCAAAACGTGGCCTTGTTTGGAAATAGGGTCTCTGCAGATGTAATTAGTTAAGTTGAGGTCATGCTAGACTAGGGTAAAGGACACACGGAGAGAGGGAGATGAAGAAGCAGAGGAAGAGGGTGGCGGAGACAGTCACGCGGCCACAAGCCAAGGGACGCCCGGAATCGCCGGGAGCTGGAACAGGCGAGGAAAGGGCTTCCCTAGAGCCAGCAGAGCGGGCAGCGGCGGGGCAGCGCCTTGGCGTCAGACTTCCGGCTCCCGAACTGAATGGCGAGAACAACTGGACGGTCAGAAGGCACCGCGTCTGCGGAAATAGTCACGGCCCCCCGGCAGGGGGAGGAGGAGGAGCGAGACGGCACGAAAGCCCGGAAACCACCTCTCCCCGGGGCCCTTCCCGCTTCGGTCAATAGTGCTCCGGGGTCCGTTCAGAAAGCGCTAAACGAACGGCTGTCACATCACAGCTCGGCCCTACCAAGGACGGCGGCCTTCAGCACCCATTCACTGGTCAGAAGTCATTCTTTCCCCACGTGTAGAAGTCTTAAATATCAAATCTCTTGATCTTTTCCTTAATGGAATAGGCTTTCTGTCATGATTAAAAATGTTTTCTCTACCCCTAAACGTACAGAAATATTTACCGTATTTTATTTTAGTGCTTTTATGGTTTTTGCTTTTTCATTAACGATAATAATGATGGTGACGACAATGATAACAGCAGCTACACTTGGTTCTGAATATTTCTGTCCCATATTTTTTTAATGACCTCATAAAAATGGCACTTGTGTGTGCCAGGCACTACTCCGTGCTCTTTATGTATATTATCTCATGTAATCCTCATGACAATCCTGTGAAGGCAGTGCTGTTAGCATCCCCATTTTATAAAACTAACGAACAAAATGGTGAAGGCGACTTGCCCCAGGTCACACAGCTAATGATAGGCAGAGGAGGCTGTACGCCCAGGCTGTCCAATCCCAGAATCTATGTCCTCACCTACAACATAATCTTGCTTCTCAAGGCACCTCAACTTCAACATTTTATCCATTTGCATTTATTTTGGTTTAAGAAATGAAGCGGAACTTCAAGTTTTGGTCTCAAATGCTTGGCCAATTATTCCAATACATATTGAATATTTTATTTTTATCCCACAAATTTAAAATGACATCCTAGTCATGGACTAAATACTTACTTGAGTCTGTTTCTGAATCCTTTATTTTGTCTTGTTTCATTCCTGTAGCAGATGTTAACTCTTTATATAATAAGGATATTATTAGATTTTTATCTTCCTATTTGTTCCGAATATTTTTGTCACATATTTTTTAATGACATCATAAAAATTCCTTTAAGCTTCCTTTCCTTGTTTCAAAGTTCAGGAAATTTGCTAAGTATCCACTCCTATTCCTAATTTTTCTGAGATGAAAAAATATTTATCATATAGTTAGTCCATTTGGAATTCATTTGGTGTATCATAAAGCAATCTGAGTGTATTGTCTAAGCCTGACTGCTTAGAGGAATTTCATTTTTACCAGTATAAACAGCCCTGTGGTCCCTCACATCCTACCTAACCCAAAGCTACGCCACTGATTCCACGTAATGACTTCTAAAGCCCTAGCCTGAATCTCTAAGTCATTTCAGTGACATGGAACTTTTGTTCAACTCTCTAACCTAAGCCTGTTTCTCATCTCCATCATGGACCATGCCTGCGAGATGCAGCGAGCACGGAATGACGGTGTGGCACCACCACTAGCCCCTGAAGAGAGGTGACGTTTTCGCACATGGAGGAGAAGCGATTCTACCATAAACGCTGAAGAACCTTTGCAAAGAGAAAAGTATAACTATCTTGCCCCAACACAAACCTTGAAGTCCTGGGCCAAGTCCCATCAAAATCTTGGCTGAAAGCACAAGGCACTGGCCCTTTGCATCCTGGAGGTCTTTGAAGCAGAAGGAATCAGACTGCCTTAGGTCCAGTTACAAAAACTCCCAGGAGGGCTCCAGGCCAGGAATGAAGCCACTTCCCGCCTCCCCAGCTTGGCTAACACGCTGCCCTACTTGGAGCTCTCCGGAGGACTTGCTGTTTCCTGGTCTGATAACCCTGACCCCTGGCTTCCCCAAACCTCAGTTATCGGAATGAGGTAGGCAGTTTAACATTTTCTTTTTTAATACTTCAGAAAAACAAAACAAGACAAAACAAAAAACAAAGCTAAGAGTGTGCAAAAGGCATACACAGGCTTTAGGTTAAGTGGGCCAGACTCCACACTTTAAGTCTTGGCTTTACTACTGGTTAGCTGGGAAACATCAGCCTTATAAGTTTATCTTGCTGAGCCTATTCCACAGAGATACAATTGGTATAAAACATATCCATCCCCTCCCCCTCTTTTCTTTCAGGTAAATACTCAGCTACCACATGTTCCACGACTTCAGTCTGGTTGGCACCCTGCCCCATTGCACATCAACACCACCTCCCTCCTTTCCCAAGAAAACCCCAAAGAAATTCGCACAAAGAACAACATCGATATTGAAGAATACATAGTGTAGGTTTCTATTTATATGACATTTAGGAAAAAGCAAAACTGAGTTGCAGTGACAGAAATCAAAAAGCAATTGCCTGGCTGAGTGGGACAGGGTGGTGTTCCGATTCACGGGCAAGAAGCAGAAGAGAACCTTCTGTGGTAATGAGAATGTGCCATATCTTTTTTGAGAAGTGGTTATATAAGAACATAAGATACTCAAAACACATCAAACTTATACTTAAATCTGTGTGTTTTAGTCTACATAAATTATACATCAATTTGGACAATAAACCTTTATTAACTATAGTTCACATGCACATTGATATGATGGGGAAATGTGCGTTTTGACATAAATCTTCCAGTCAACACAAAGAAGAAAATAGGCATGCCTAATTGTGCTTCCCATATTCAATTCCTAGCAGCTACATGACTGTCAAGATATACAACCTCCCTGGGTCTCCCAGTCACCTACTGTAAAATGAGGAGTATTCAGTATCCTCCTCAAATATTGTATGCCCTAAAAAAGATGAACCTTGTTCGGTCAAAGAACATATATATGTTAATCCCCTCCCCTTCCTCTTCTGTTTATAAACAGCAAACGGGGTATAATAATGCAATATTTAAATTCTTTTTCCAAATGCTTTCCCAAAAATGCCAAGTTATCAAAGAAGGGGTGGGAGGGAAGAGAAGGGAGGAGAGAAAGAAAAAAAAAGTTAAAAAGAAAAAATGATCAAACCAACATTAGAATGTACCCGAGGAAACAAGCGTGAATATATATACGGATTTGCCTACAAGGATATTCAGGGTATTATTCACGAAAATAGAAAACTGGAAAACTGAATAGGTACTAATATGTAGGAACATGAAAATTCATTTTATGACAGACTAATAAAAGTATGTTTAATCCAGACATGAATATAAATATGTACTATTATAGAAAATCATTCCTGAGTTATACTAATCTATGCATTCATCAAAATTAAGACAGAGAAAAGGCAGGAAATGAAAAAGGTAGTATATCTTACTCATCCTATTACAAATGGTGAAAGAAAAAAAAACCCAGAATAATCTGTAGCTAATTTATTGTCTGTATTAAAATGAGTGTGAATTTATACACACATACTACATTCACACGCTAGAAAAAAATTGAAATGACAATAATCACATCTATAAAGAAATAGAGAAATAATAGATGAAAAGAAAATTTTAAAGCAAATTAAAATAGAATGGGGTCAGGTAGTGTCAAACATAAGGATATGAGGTTTTGTTTTGTTTTGTTTTGTTGAAGACACCTGTTGCCGAACATATAGAGTCAAATTAAGTTAATTTTTTTAGCCAAGATAAAAATATTCCAGACAGTCTATCAATTGTCTCAGTCCACAGTGACTAGTTGTAAGAAAGCATGATGACAAACAGAAGGATGCAATGAAGCTAAATATGACTGAGCCCACCCCTAGCCACCAAGACTCTCCTTCATCGATGATTTAACCACTATGGAGGGATTCTATTCCACCTGCCAGAGACTAAACACTAATGACAGCAATCGACGACACTGTTTAAGAGCTTTTAAGGCTTTTATCTCCCTGTGGCTCTTCCTGGATCTGAACACCTGACAGTTCTCTGTTATAAGGTGCTGAAGACGATGATTTGCCCTGAGCAAGTCACTGGTCATATTCCCCAAAAGCAAATATAAAAATTAAGCTACTGGCCATAATACCTGACATCTTTATAGCACATTATGCTTCTCGAAGTGTTTTGCTTATATGCAATATTTCTCATGACAGGAACAGTTCCTGGTGCTCCTTCAAGTGGCAATGGGACTACAGGAGGAATCTCAAAGATTCCAAACGCCACCCTTAATTGTTTCTAAAAACACTAAACTTTCACAGAAACTAATTTCAAACTCATCAAAATATTTATGCTCAGGTGGATACTATTATACAAAAGAAGGTTTGTTTTATATTCTAAGTTTGAGAAACAAAGAAAGAATTAGAGGAAAAAAGATATTAAAGTATTAGCTGGCCATGAAATTAAATCCTAACTTTCTCTTGGAAACAATTAAATTTTCACTTAAGTTCAGAGTGATCTAAACTTTCTGTCCTTTTACGAAAAATGCTCAAATGCATCTCTATGCATTCAGATCTGAGGCTGGATAAATTGGCAAAAAATGTAATTTTATGCTATTGGATCACTCTTTACATTAAGCATTGCTTTCTTTTTAGTTCTTCATTAAAAACTTAAGAAAAATATATTTTTACTTCCAATTGAATTTTATTAACCAAGAATTGCCCAGAATTCCTCAGAATAAAAATCATTATTTGAATTCCTTTATTCTTTCTTAGAGAAAGTTCCGAAAATGTATCTAAGCATGTTCCTATAAGTCCAACTAATTTGATTTGGTATACAATATGCCAAATCAGCAACTGAAACTTTTAGCTTTAGAATCAATTCAGCTTATTTTTGCTGGAGTTACCTCCTTGGTACCTACCACTGTGACTATCAATGTATCATTGTAAATGTCACCTCTCCTCATACGTTTAGTGATACTCATATACAGCAGTATTACTCCAAACATTTGCAAGAAACTTTTTCATCCAGAGAGAGAATGAGATGCCTAAGCTGGAGGTGGGGGAGAGTGGTAAGAACAAAGGAAAATCTTAAGTAAAATTCTCTAATACATTTCCAGCTATTGTAATTACAGGAAACTGGAACAATCAAGGCTGAACCTATTTCATTCTAAATTATCATCTTCAGTAAAGCAAATGTTTCATTTTGCCTTGCTTTTTTTTCTGGAATACACGCCTCTCAGATATGAGTTAGCAAGACAATTGGGTATATTTGACACACCCACCTAAGCCAAATAAAATCAACAATATATTGATGACTTTATAACTATGATGTAGAAGTATAGCTTTTCGAAACAATATTTGAACAGTTATCTTGTTTCAATCATTAATTTCCTTAAAACAAGTGGGGAAGATACACACATACCTTCTGGACTGAGACATCGCTTTTGATAGTACAAATCTATCTCACAGAGCTGTGGTGATAATTAATTGAGTTAATACACATCAAGTGCTTAGACTAGTGTCTGGCACAAAGCAACCCCTCACTAAATGTCAGTTACGACTACCATGTCCTAGTCTGACCTGCTCTATGTACCTTGGGAAGCAGGGGAGAATAAGTGAGCAATAAGACAGAAAAATCCCCTCCCTTCGAAAGTCCACCTCTCATGGAAGGAGAGCGGCCTGGCCCTAACCATTTGCGTGCCTTACATAAAGCCAACTGCTATGGGTTCCAAGCATAAAAGAATGATCAGGATTTTCTCAGGAACAGAAAGCCAGCCCGATTAGCCAATCATTACTAATCCTTAGCAGACATGAAGGATTACTGTGGGTTAAAACACGGAGTAGGAGGCAAAATCCCACGCACATCAGAAAAAGCAGGTAAGTAACGGGAGACATAGGACAGATGATTAATGGGATCAGAGTGGCCAAGGAAGCCAATTCTGAGACAACTCTGGAGAGATGACACCGCCAGCAGCAGCACCAGTAGGACAGAAGAGCGCGCTGACAGCTTGGGGGATCTGGAAGGAGAGGAGCTTCACACGCCTTTCTGACCAGAGCGGGGCTTATTCAGCCCGGCCCACAGGACTCCTCTAGGGTCCCATGTTGCTCTGACAGTTTGTAATGCTAAGGACTGCTGGACTGATTGAGGAGTGCTGGATTTGAGTGTTTTAGGTACCGCTTTTTAGTGTGAAAGAATAAAAAGAATTTGTTTCAAGTGTAAAATGTAATAAACTACCAATGTAAATTACATTCTTTCTAAGAATTTAGGAGCAGGCTTCAGATGCTTTCTTAGTAAGGAAGGGTCTTTTAAAAAATTACACTTGAAGTAAACGAGAGATAAGCACGTTGGAATCTCTGTCCCATCCTCAGTGGTTCAGCAACACATGAGATCTGTTCAAAGCTTCATCAGCGCCCTTTACCAAGGGGCTAAGTGTGGAAGAGAAAAAACCACCTCAGTGGAGAACTTCAGCTTGACTGCCAGAGGACTTCACATAGATTTGCTAGGGCTCTTACCCTCCCCTAGGACGTAAAACTCTGCTACGCCTCCATTCACATTTTAATTGATCTTTATATCATAATCCAAGTCCCTTATTTCTATCATAGATACTCAATGTACAATAGTTAGAAAAGACAAAAAAAAAAAAAAAAGAAAAAAGAAAAGAAAAGTGATCGAAGGGGACAACATAGCTCCTAAGAACAAGTATATAATGCTACTTGAAACAAGTGAACTGCCCCGAACCTGAGCATTAAATAACCTGGCCAAGTATATGGCTGGATTTGTAAGACTGGGCACATACTGGTCAAGGGCTGGGACTATAATACAGGGCCCAGATCAGGTAAATTTTGGAATAGCTGGAGAACAGATAATAAATTATGAGTAGTGAGGTATTATCACACCTTAGATGTTACTTCTGTTTTTTTCATAATTCTAAATTCACCATTTTAAATAGCATATATTGATTATTGCAAATAAAATGTTATATTTTTAAGCTCTGGACTTTTTACCTATCAGGTCCTGCGCACCCTATCTTCCCACATGGTTTTGTCTATTTAATTGTATTGGATGACAAACATGGTGGCTTCAAGTCTCCCATATTTTCCGAAATGACTTAGTGTTTTTGCTACTGTGTTAGAGTCAACTAGTTCTGACATCATATAACCAAGAAGAGGATCAGCTCATTAAATATTGCAAAGAAAATGTTAGTCTTCATTTCTACGTTGTTCAAACAGTCTGAAAGTATGCAGCGAATGCTTGTTGAATGACTCAATAAATGAGTATGGGACTTATTCCAGCTACCACATTAAGATAACCAAAGTAATTAATAACACAAACATTATTCTATTTAGTGTCTGCAAACTGACAGTGTATTTATAAACCACATATCAGATTTTCATAACTGAGTCACAATAATATTCCATCTATGACTGCACAAACATATTTGACAATGGAATGCCAGAATTAATATGTAACTAAAAATATTCGATTACAAGAAAAAGCACTCTTTTTACATTAACACGTGTTTAACAAAATTTGCTCGTGTATAGTCAAGGAAATAATTCATATCATGTAAGCAAGTATTAGTCAAACACAAACTGAAATAACAAAATATGAATATCCTACCTGAACATCTTTGTATTTGTCTCGTAAGTCCAAGAGCCGGTGATAAGCTTTAATGGCCTCTGAAAATTCCCCAATGTCAGTGCTAGTGAGAATGTAGTTTTCCCAAATCTGCCAGTGTTCATAGTTGCACTTGAGGGCTTCTTGTAAAGTTCTAAAAGCTTTTACTCTATTGAAGGTAAAATTTGAAAGAGAACAATAATGAATAACCATAGCTACATAAACCAGAGCTAAATGCATAACATGCTGATATGGACTTTCTGTCATTCCCTAATCACTCATGTTAATAAACAAAATTAGAGGCCCAAACAACCCCAAACCACCTCAAATCTACCTACAAATTTTTAAAAAATTTAATAAGAACAGGAAATTACAAAACAAAAACAGGTAGACATGAAACAAGAACAGAGAGATGTAAATAAAGACAACTGGAAATTTTTGAATTAGAATGCACACAGAGAGAAATGATGAACTGAAAGACAGCAGTGAAGAATTCACACAAAATTCATACTAAGAAATAAAAGAATAATAAAGAACTAGAACACAGAATGAGAGGCAAGGCTTAAACATACATTTGATAGATATTCTAAAGTAAACAGAGGCAGAAAATAGCAGGACACTATAAGAGAAAAGCTAAGCATTTTGAACAAAGATCTAAATTCTCTGACCAGAAATATATTTTGCATAATGATGATTACAAATAAGGATAAACCAACACCTAGACATACTGTGTGAAACTGCAGAACATAAAGATAATCCTTAAACCTACGAAATAATGACAATTAGAGAACAGTAGATATTTCCTTAGCAACAAAAGATGGTAGAAGAATATAGAATCCTACCTTTAAAGTCCTAAGTGAAAATAATTGTCAGCCTACAATTCTGCAACCAGCTAAACTTACCGTGTAAGAATAAATGCAAAATCAAACATTCTCAGATGAACAAAGACTAAGAACGTTTACTACCTACTAACCCTAATTTAAAAGAACTACTGAAGAATCCTCTCACAAAAATAAAAGAAAATTCAAAGAGAAGGGGTTATAAGAAATGATCAATGGTGAGAATTGATTAAATATGTCAGTAAATTTAAATAATTATTGAGAACAAAAATTATTATGAGTTGTTTTTTAAAGTAAAACTAAAAGTATATAGACCATATTTTCTGCAACTAAATAAGAAATCAACAGTAAATAGAAAGTTTAAAATATATGTGCCTGGAAACTTAAAAATGCACACCAAAAAAAAAAATCCCCAATGTAAAAACAGAAATTTGTATTAGAAGTACAAAATATGTAGAAATTAATACAGTATTATATGTCAGTATCTGTAGGGTATGGCTAAAGCAGTATTTAGAGGGAAATTTATGACCTTACATACATGGGTTATAAGATATAAAAGATGGAAAATAAATTAAAACACTCAATTTGATATAAGAACACTAAATAAATTTTTAAAAATAAAGGAATAGAGTTAAGAAATAAAACATAAATAAAGAATAGAAATGATCGACAAAACCAAAAGCTGACTTTTGGAAAAAAACTAATGAAACAGACAAAGGCCTAAATTCTATTTAGAATGAAAAAAAATAACACAAATAAGACAGTAATTTTTTAAAAATCATGAAAGCACTATGAACAAATTACACAAAATGAGCTAAAGAAATAGCCAAATGGATTAATAAAAATTAAAACAAGAATAGGTAGTTTTACAGGCAAGGTTTACGAATCCTTGCACAAGCCACTTCAGAAAGTAGAGAAAGACTATTAACTTGTTATCAACAAAGAAATCAACAGAACTTCATGTCACCTATTCTAAAAGTTAAACCTCTCGGCAAACAAAAAGATTCTTAATGCTTTATATTGCTAGCGAGACAAAGACATAGTTCTCTTATAGATCACAAATGTTTTACTGGACAATTACAGTAACCTTTTCCAAACATATCCTATCAATCTCCCTTTCCGATTGTCATTCTGAGTTTGCTAATTTAAGACTACAAGATCCACCTTCCTTTCCCTGCTAAGCCTCACAGTGTTTCATTTCATCAAGACCATTTCTCCTTGCTAACTTCAAGCAAATTTTGGACGGGGTAAAAGGGGTTCTTCTGATCATTCCAGGCCATTGCTGAGAGTCACTCCCTTAAGTATTTGAAAAGAAGTGTGTTCCAATCATCAGTAACTTCCCCGATGAGCCACTGAACACACAAATCATTTGCTCAATTGCTAAGATATCTATCTATGATAGTGATCAAAATAACTTCCTTACAATAGGTCCTTTCGGTCTTTCCACAACAGGCAATTCACTACAGTTCAGTTTTTATTTCTCTGCACTAAACAATTTACCTAAAATTGTTATGTTATATACTGATTCATTTTTCTCTTCCCCCACCATCCTTTAGAGTTGAAAAGTACCTCTTTACTCTACCACTTCTTCAAATTCTGCCGTAAATTGTTTCTCTGGGATATTTTTCTTTCTTCTTCCTTTCTCTACTCCACTCACTGAGCCCGCTTGCCATAGCAACTACCTTCAACATCAATGAACTGAGACTCTCCAGTCCTCCAACCACATGGGGACTGTGGGGCGGGCGGGGAAGGTGAAGTTATTCTATTGGGAAAGGACTCAGGAAGCAGAAATCCACACCAGGAGGATTACCTGTTTTCCTATATGTCCCCCACCTTCTAATCACAAATTCCTGGCCTTGAAATTTCTGCGATGACATTCTTTTTTGATAAATATGATTTTTTATAAAGAACTTCAATTCAGGATTCACTTATCACCCACAATGGTAGTGATGCTGTACTATGAAAGTTACAGAGGAAAATGGAAATTTTCCCAAGGGAAAATTGTGACATTAGGTAGGGCCGAAATGTCAAGGGAATCAGATAAAACACTGAAAAGGGCACTTCAGTGAAGAATATTATGATGGGAAAGGGACAGATGAGACAGTTTAAAGGGTCACTTTGAGGCACGAATAGGGTTCTTTTGAGAGGAGCAGTATAATTTACCCCTGAAGTAAATAACAATCTCGTGAGTCAAAAATTAGCTATGTCTGGAGCAGCAGCAAAGAAAGGAAAGAATAAAAAGACCAGAATAAAAGAGTAATTCACCTCTGACCTTACAACCCCACTTTTACACAAGAACCTATTCATGGAGCTGCAGGAAGAAAAAGTATCAAAAGGAAGCTGAGAAACAATGGGCAAGAACTTCTAAGAGAGAAAGAAGAATTCTTAGGATTAATGGGCTGGAAGACAAGGTAGGGATCAAGAGACTCACTACATACAAAATGATCAGGGTTACAGAAAAACCCACTGAGATCATCCTACAACTATGACTGGGATTTCCCCCGCCCCTTGCTTTAAATCAATAGGGTCTCTAGTGAGTTTAAACACAATCAGCTGCAATCAAGAACATAATATTATTTTCTGCAGAGAATAGGAGAACAAACAGTGCTTTATTTATGTAGCTTGTCATCCAAGAGCAGCGGAAGCATTTCATGATCTCAGTGTAATGTGGATTTAATGATATCTTCAGAAATATCTTGTGAATCCACAAAGAAAAATTAAGTTTGAAAATAGGGTCAAATAAAAACGGAACTATATCCATCCTTTAATACATTTATTTAAACTCTGGCGATAGCAATCCTCGTCTCGTCCCTTTCCTTCACTTTCTCTGGCCAGTCTATAAGCCCAGATGGTTGTCTCCTTTGTAAACTGGCATCTGCCCCATCTTTTTCCAGCCTAGCTATCTCCTGACTGACTGTTACAACAGCTGCCTCCAAACTGGTTTCCCAATCCTTCCGTTTCCTCTCTAGTCTGTCTCACACACTGCCACCAGATAAATCTTCCTAAAGAGCTTCTTTCTTCATGGAATTACCCAGCTGAGATCTCTGGCTTCCTATTGCCAACAGCAGAGTCTCAATGTGTTAGTCAGATAATCAGAACACACAGCAGTTTGACCCCAACGACCTCTCCGACCTCCTCGCAGTATAGATCTCACTGCTGTCCAGAGCAGGGCTCTTACCTCCAGCTCCTGAAGTTCTGTGTTCACGCCCGTCACTCCGCATCTGGTCAAATCCCCTCACCTGAAAGGCTTTCCTCTGTTCCCACCACCCGTTCTTCAAATGTTAGCTGGAGTTCAATATTCTCTCAGAAGCATTTCTGAACAACAGTCATAAACATCCCTACTTCTGACTACATGAGTGCCTGGCACAGAATAAGTGTTCTACAAATATCACCTACTATTATTACAGCCCTCTTTGTACTTCTCATTTAGTATTTGCCACATATTGCTTATACTGCTAATCAATTTTTAAAATAATATGGCATAATATTTTATGTCTAAACCTATACTCCCTGAAGCCATTGGTTCATATCTATATTTCTCAATAATGTACACAGCAAATAATCAATGAGTCTATCAATTGAGTTCATCAACTAAAAGGCATGCTTGCTTTTATTATATAATGAAATTTAGAACACAAAAGTTCAGTAGCAAATAAAGGTTTCAAGCAACATATTTTATTACATATCAAACGATTTCAAGGAATAAACTACATTTAGAATTCAAATGGCCATGTTAAGTCATTCTTACTCAAAGATATGGGTGGGCAAGGGAAAAAGAGTGAGGCACAGTGTCTCAGTATTCAGCTGAGTCAAAGAAAATCTCATTCATTTAATTTGGAAGCAAAGTTCTTCATACCTGTCTATTGTACTTACTTTTGTTTTAATCGGATGTAGGAAGTTGATAAATTGTTCCAAGCTTCAGCATTCTGAAATGACACAGAACCTAGTTATAGACCAAGTAAAATAATTGCTACAACCAAAAATATAACATATTTTCCTAGTCCAAGATGTGCTCTTTACAAGCACGACTTTCAATGAGATATGTTTAAAGATGCATGTAAAAAATTAAATAAGTTAAAAATAACTTTTATAATTTAGAATGAAGAAGTCACAAAAATAGTCAACAAATTGATATAACTGTTAAAGCGCTAATTTTGGAATGTAGTTAAGATTTTATTTCCAAATTTAAATTTACAAAATAGTTGGAAAATTTACAACATAATTTACACAATATATAGATTTATTACAAATCCAAGACAACGTAGAATATTGTTTCCCTATCTTAAAAGACTTTGTTATGTTACAATCATCCTTCATCAGATTGGAGAACAAAGGAGTATGTGTTCTCAGCATCACTTTTAAGTATTTCATCAATCAAACATATTTCTCTCGCTATTCCTCTTATACAATGACAAAAACAAAGCTTTTATATATATGTTGATTCTAATGAGAACTGTATGAATTATGTCTGTTCCTCTTCATTCTGTATTTTTATAAAATATAGAGTATATAGTTCTCAAGTTCCATACATATGATTTAAAAATTAAGTGGCAATGGACCTCTGCTTGCGGACTAGCCTTATTGCCATAAAAAGTTAGAAACTGGACAAAACTTAGGAAACATCTATATTTGAGAAGTTGGACAATAGGCACAATTAGGACTGTGAGCACTGAGGCAGAGTAAATAATTGAGGTGTCTCAACAATCAACGCAGGCTTCTAGCTAGAGGCACTTTCCGGGCTGCAGCCCAGAGAGGTAGAAACCAAACAAAGCACACAAGCCCTGCTGAGATGAAGAAGAGATCATAGTTCAGGGATGAAAAGGTGGCTGGAATTTTAGGGGTAAGAAAGAGAGATCTGTGTGGAGAAAAAGCTCCAGAAATCAAAATAAGCATCCCTTTGAGTCCTTGGCTGAATACTAAGCTATATTTGTGCAGGTCAGAACTTCTCGAGGCCAGGCAGAAAACAGCTATGAGAGCGATGAGCTGAACGGAGATTCTGGGGGGGTCACACAGTGCTAGCAGTTATTGACATTCCAACCAACCAGGGTAGAGAATTCTTATTGATCACCCATAGCATTAAATTCCACACCTAAAAGGTTATGCCTTAATAAATGGGTGATTGCAAACCTAGAAAAAGGACATCTCCAGACCTGCCGTAACAAAGCTAACCACATGCCAAAATAAAACTATCATTTAAGGGAAGACAAAACAAAACCCAGAAACTCAACACACAGCATCTACCAAAATAAATAAATAAATAAATAAATAAATAAATAAATAAATAATAATAATAATAATAATATAATAATAATTGGTAGACATGCATGTAAACAAACAGGAAAATTCATTTATAACCAAAGGAAAAATCAGTTAATAGAAATAGATGCAGAAATGAAGAGATGCTAGAATAAGCACACAAAGACTTTAAAGCAGTTGTTATGTGATCAAAGGTATGAAGAAAACATGAACAGTATAAGGAACATAACTGGGGAATCACAGTAGAAATATAAAAACTATAAAAAGTACCAAATGAAAATTCTTAAACTAAAAAAATACATCATTTGAAATGATGTTTAGTTTTTTTTGGTATGTAATATTGTATTAGTTTTAAGTGTACAACATAATGATTTGATATATGTATATATTGTGAAATGATTACCACAAGTTTAGTTAATATCCACACCACACACAGTGTGAAAAGTTTAATAAACAGGTTTAACAGCAGATTGCACATAAATTTAAGAGCTAAAACAATAAACTCTTAGAAGAAAAGATGGGGCATTTTCATGATCTTAGATTGGTGACAGATTCTTAGATATGACACTAAAATCAGGAGAAACAACAGAAAAAATTAATAAGTTGGACCTCATCAAAATTTAAAACTTTTATACCTGAAAAGACACTACCAACAACTTACAGATTAGAAGAAAATATCTGCAAATTATATATCTGTTATGGGACTTGTATCTAGGATGTATAAAGAATCCGTATAATGCAATGATAAAAAGACAAGTAATCCAGTTAAAAAACGGGCAAAGGTTGTAAATAAACCTTTCTCCTAAGATATACAAGTGGCCAATAAGCACATGGAAAGATGCTCAAAATCATTTGCCATCAAGGAAATGCATATTGAAAACACAAAGAGATACTATCTAGGAGAAATGCTATAATAAAAACGACAGATAATGTAAGTGTTGACAAGATGTTGAGAAAGTGGAAGCCTCATACACTGCTGGTGGGAACCTAATATGGTGCTTTAGAAAACATCTGGCAGCTTCTCAAATTTTTCAACAAAGAGCTAACATGACCCAGTAACTCTACTACTAGGTATATACCCAAGAGAAACGGAAAAACACATCCATACAAAAACGTGTAAATGAGTGTTCATAGCAGCATAATTCTTAATGGCCAAAAAGTGGACACAGTCCAAATGTTCATCAACTGATGAATGGATAACAACATCTGATATGCCCACACAGTGAATATTACTTGGTCGTAAAAAGGAATGAAGTACTAATACATGCAACATGGATGAACTGTAAAAACATTCATCGAAGTAAAAGAAGCAGTTACAAAAGATCGCATAGCAAATGCTTCCATTTATATGAAATGTTCACAAGAGACAACTCTATGGAAACAGGATGTACATTACTTGGGGCCTGGGGTGGGGTGAAGGAGTTGGGGTAGAAGCTGTTTGAGAGGAGTGGGGAATGACTACTAATGAGTGCAGAGGTTTTCTCTTTATAATAATGAAAATGTTCTAAAATTGATTGTGGATAGTTACACAATTTTGAATATACTGAAAAAAATCACTGACTTGTACACTTTAAATGGATGAACTAGTGCTGTAGGCATAAATAAAATAAAATAAATGGATGGACTACCTGGTATGGGAATTATTTACCATCTCAGTAAAGCTGTTAGATATGAAAAGACTGTAAACTGGAAGAACTTTCTAATAATGTAATTAACAAAGGCAGCACGTTTGTGAATGACAAAATGCATGTGAAACTTTGCTGTATATTTCAGCAAAGTACATTTTTAACTAAAAAACTGTTCTATGAAAATTATTTTCTAAACGAAACCATGAAGAATTTAGTTATATGAGAAGAAATTTATCTCTAGATTTATAAATCACACACCTTAAGGTGTGACTTTCTGTCAAAAGTATTTACTTTCCTCCAATGCAAAAGAAATTTCTGGAGGTTTTTTTTAAACATAAAAATAGAAAAATTGAAAGTTTTACCTTCTTTTTTCTCTCTTTTTAATTTTAATAAGAACACTTAACATGAGATCTACTCTCTTTACAAATTTTTAAGCACATGGTACAGGATGTTCACTTTAGACACACTATGGTACAGCAGACCTCTAGAGCTTATTAATCTTGCATAACTGAAATGGGATGCCCGCAGGAACTGCTGCTCTGAACTACAGCACGACTTAAATAACTCAGAGGGTATCAAAGGGCTGTAATAAGGAAAGAAGACCAAAAAACTTACATCGGGTTCTAGAGTCACGCAGCGCTGAAATGCCTTCGCTGAACCTCCATAGTCTTCCAAGGCCAAATAGGCACAGCCGAGAGAAAACCACACCCCGAGCTGCAAAGACCGAAAGTCAGTCATTCGAACATACAGAGACATTTACAGGGTGCCATGTGAAAACTATTTAAGGTACTATCGACACACACACTACTATACAGAATGCAGTGCTATGGAATACATATTTGCCTTACATTTTATATTAGCTTAAACGTAAGAATTGAGCAATAGAAGTGAATGTGTCCATATGATTTTCAAAGCTAATATGACACTGAAAGCTCGTGAAATATCACAGCACACCTTTTGCTGACCAATGTGTGAACCAAACTCCATGAATGCAACGGAGAGCTCTGTTTACAAGCCCTGATACTACACCCGTGGGGACAATCGCATATTCTTACTGAGCACCAACGATGTAAAAAGTATACAAAGTATCAGCAGGCTCCCAACTGAAGAATGTTGCAAACTTGAGAAGGAAGTTTTGCTTTCATCTTCAAGTTAGACCACACGTACTTCTTCAGTTTAACCAAGGGCCAAACTGCCCTAGCACCTATCTGCTTAGGCATGCCTGAAAAGAACTGATAAAAAGTAGGCTCCGAATCTGGATTACCGAGTAGTCATTCAAAATAGAAAGCCTGATTTAAGTCAATAAGGTCTGTAAACACAGAGATTTGGAAAACAGGTAAATTAGGAAGTAGCTATTGGAATTACCAAAGAATTCTTTAGTTCACTTAGTTTCCTTTAAATTCAATAGCCTCTATCAAAAGAAAGATAAACCTGATAAAAATTCAATGAAATTAGTCAGAAATGTAGTTACTACAGTCAAGTTTGCTTTCCTTTCAGATACAGTCAGGAGGGCCAGCAGCAGAATGTAGTCAGCTTTCTTACTGACTCCAGGACCAAGGCAGTGAGTCAGCAGGTATATCTGGTTGAACAATTTAGGGTGGGAAAGGAAATGAGGTGCTCGGTTATCTGTCCATAGCCTTCCGCAGAGGCGGAGGAGGAAACTACCCCTGCATCCCTCCTCCCCCAGCAATTCCCACAAAACTTGTTCCATATGGCTAGTCGAGGCCTGAACGTTCTTTAAGCACATAAAGATTTTTAGCCGATAATTAGAGATAAAACTTAGAAAGCAAACATCCTTGGGCAGTTTATAACACTTTGCCTTGAATTCACAAGAGGTTATAAATAACTGCTATCAAGAGTTTTATGGGGAACAGATTTTGTCAGAGGGATAGATAATGGATGCAAGGTGGGGTGTGTGTGTTTGACGGAAGGAAGGAGAAGCGGAGGTACCAAGTTGAAACAAAGTTAGAAATTCATTGCCAGCAACTTAAAAAATAGTTCATTACGCTTTATTTTTGTCTGGTGACTTACAGAATCAAATGAAAAGAGCCGATGCACCTACCCACACTACTGGATAATAGATAAATCTTGAGGGGGCCCAGAGTCTGATGTTAACTTATAAAATAAGCCCTCTAACTTCTGACCAAGTTGAAAGTTTAAAAATCTTTTATTGTATTTCATCAGTTATAAGGTGAATTTTTTTTCAACATTTAACATCTCAGAAACAGATGCATCTTAATAACCAATAGCATGTCAGAGTTTTATTGGCAGCATAAGATGGCCCTTAAAATAAATGTGCCTCTTAGTATTGATGGCATCCTATGTCCAATGAATTATGGCAGCAAGTTTATCTGAAATGAGGAATATCTCATTCTGGGACTAAATCAAGAACAATGAGAATTGTCCTCGAAGTTCTCAAATGTATACGCCCTCCTTTCTGCATCAGCAAAGATCAAACTGTTTCACATGTGTTTTTATAAAAAATAGCAAGTGTAAATTCAAGATGGAAAAAAAGAACTTTACTTTTCAATCCGCCTAAAAAGGCAAAGGTTATAAATCCCTAAAATTAGCTCTAAAACAAAATGGTGATGAAGTTACTATTTACTTTTAAGTTTTTGAAACAAGTCAGTATGTTGTAAGCAGTGTCATAAAACCAAAATAAATTTAATGAAATTCAGGCAGATGATTTAATTTAATATACAGTATTATGGTTCTCTTTTCTTTTTACTCTTGGTCATTTGTGTTGTTTTAATAATGTGCATCTGAAGAAAAATTCTAAGATCACTAGCTAGCAGATTTCCATCTAGTAGTGATAACATATAATTATGATGGGAGATGACTTTTCTTTGAAATCATGAAATGGCTTTAAAGCAAACACACTCCAGGGTCTCCTCATTGCTTGCGGCTGACCCAATAAAACCATAAATAATGCATTCATACCTTGCTTCTCATTGAAGCAGGATTTGGGGGACGAAGAAGAATATTTGATGCTTCTTTTACTTTTTTCATTTTAAACTATTATTTAAACTATTATTACCAAGTGCTGGCTTCTTGATTCAGGATGGTCATGCTCTTAAGAAGAGAGCATCATAAATGAAAAAAATAAAAAGAAGCCTCAAAAAAAAAACCTCTCACATGATTCCCAAATTAGAGTTGTATATGCTTGAGTACCAAAGATCTCTACCTTCTAGTCCAGTGCTATCAGATAGCAATATAATGCCAGTCTGATTATATTTCCTAGTAGCCGCATTTTTAAAAAGTAAAAAAATAGGTAAAATTAATTTTAATGACATTTTTGACTCCACAGATCCATATTGTCATTTTGACATGTTATCAATTTTTTTTCACGCTATGTACATTTTTTCCATCTTTGAAACCTGATGTGATCCTACGCTTACAGCACATCTCAACCTAAACTAGCCACATTTCAAGTGCTCAACTGCCACATGTGGCCAGTGGCACTGTATTGGGCAGCACAGTGCTACACTGATTCTCAGGAACACTGGCACACACCCTGGCACACCTTGCATCCCCCCCATCCTTCTTTCTCCAATAAAGAAATGACCTCCTCAGGCTGAGACCCTCCCTTGGGCTCCTACCTTCATATACCATAGTCACGCCTGCTCTCTACGCCGCAGCAACCAGAATAATCAGCACTTAAAGGGCATTGACTCCGTGCGCCAAGCACTGACGCCAGAGCTTCCCACACATGACCTCATTTATTCCTGACACCAGCCTTTCGGGGGAAACTATCCCCTTTATTGGAAAGACGAGCATGGGCTGCAGAGTGGGCTGGCAACGGAGAGGTGCTGCCTGGAGGGTGTGACCCAGGTGCAGGCCCTGGGGCCACACAGCCTCCCTCTACACCATTCTGTCCACACACAGTCATGATGTACAGCAATACCGTCCTTGTCACCGAGAAAGAGGGAAGGGGCAAAAGTGCAGGGAAGATGCACTGGGAAAACTCAGAAGATCAAATTTTAAGAACCAGGGCATATCTAGTCTACCCCACAAAAGCTCCCGTAAGAAAGCAAGAGGACAAAGATGAAGCAGAAGAAGGGAGGGCCATGTTTATTTAGTTCGAAGGAAGAGCTACAAGACAAATCTCTTATCGAAGGAATTGGGCACAAATGAAGAAAGAATGAGCTGACAGAGAGGCTCTGGCAGAGATTTCTGTGGCGCTTGTTGCCAGGGTAAATCGTGAAGGAGGCTAGTTACAGGCGGGGCAGTGAGCTTTACGAGCTGACAGCCTAGATTTTCCCGAGGGAGATAATACGAAACATAAAAACACAAAAGCAGGCCAACTCTTTATTCTGAATGTGAAGATACATAAATTTAAAAATGTTTTTAAAATCATTTTGAAAATAATTAACAAAATACAAGAATGGCTGAGAACATGGTCTCTGAACTTCCCTCATAAAGCCCCCTAGAAAAACAATGAGCAACTGTATGACCTTGGCCATGTCACTTAACCTCTGTGTCTCAGTTCCCCACTTATTAAGTAGGGGTTGGATTAAGCAAAAATTCCAAGGCTCCTTCTGACCCCAGGTTCTGAAAACCCAGAGGTGACAGGGTTCAAAGATACACTAGTGCCATCTAGTGGCAAAACAGTACACTGACGATACAAATAGAACAGTATTAGAATCATCAGGTTTGAGGATGCCTTAGAAATCAATTGACTCGAAGGAGGCCTAATAGGAAAATGAGGCCTAGAAAGGAAGTCATTTGCCTAAAGCCGCACAATGGTTCCTGGCTCCCAGTGGGGCATGTGTGATGGAGAGAGTGACTGCAATACTTTATTAAACTTCAATAATTAAAGTGGAAATTAAACGGTTTTCTACTCCAAGGGCTCACAATGACTACGCACCACTAGACAATAGGCATGGATTATTCTTACAATTAAAGAGATAATTTCCACCAGGGTATTTAAAGCACATGTGCAACAGGTGCCATCTGCTTATTCTATATGATCATTTTCTTTCTTAAATATGAGCCTACTACTCAATTTTCCTTCCTCCTTCAGGGTTTCTGCAGAATGAATAATCAGTACCTTCATACGTTTTGCTAATTTTCCTTACAGGACTGACTGTTTGAATTTTTCTGGCGTCGCACATAAAGTTTAACATGTTTTGATCAAATCCTAAATCCCGGCAGCACACTCCATTCTCTCCTTCCTCCATCCCTGACTCATTCCCATGACCCCAAACGCAGCTAAGTTGCTGAATGGGGTTTCATTAAACAGAAAATGACCCAAGCCAAATCCAAGAGAGATATCAATGTTCTTCGGTAGCAGCTTTTCCCAAAGTGAGGCGTGGGCTCACATTTTTAAAAAACGTATACCACCAAGTTTTCTGTAACCAGATTTCTCATTTACTGAGTTGTAAGTTCTTCTCCCTCAGGAAACAGTCTTAACCGTCAGCTTCTCTTTCCCTAAGGGACTACTTTCCTGTACTTTAGTGTCTTTCTTTAAATTAAAAGAGCAATGAAATTTTATACACACTTTTTTCTTTTACTATTAATTGTTCAGCGCCCTTCTCTTAGTCCCATCCTAGATTGCTTACCATGGTTCTTATATTTTCCTACTCTTTCCAGAGCACTCACAATGTGAGGTAGATAGGTGTTTGCATGTCATCTACATTTGAGACTCTCCTGTTAGATGTCATCTCCCTATTTTTAGTCTACAGATAAGGAGCAATGATGATTTTCTACCACCGCCACTACCATACTGCAATAGGCAGGACAGGAAAACACCACCATGTAACATCTGTGAGACCTAACTATGAGCCAGGAACTATGTTAGACACTTTACATATATTAGCTCTAATCTTCCCCGCAGCAAATCAAGGTAGGGATTATAATTTCCACTTCACGAAGGAGGAAACGGACGCCCAGAAAAGTGGAGTGACTTCCTGATGTCATACTCCTTGGGATTACTAGGGTTCGGAATCAGGTCTATGGCAGCGAAGCTTCTGCCCTCCCTGGCCCCCTCAGTCTCTCGGCGCAGCTACAGCCCAGATGTTACCCTGTGCTTGTGTTTCTTGGCAGTTATGCAAGTTACACCTTAAGAGTTTCAGTTTTTATTGCTTACCAATATAAGAGAGGAAGAACAAAAAGGAATATTTTTTCTTACATATTATTCGCATGTGTTCATCCTGTCTTCTCCACTGGAACGTAAGCTCCAACCTCCCACCACAACCAACACGAGGTTCACAACAGAAACTCTGTAACTCCATTTCTAATACCATTTTCTTCTTTCAAACGCTAAGGTGAAAGAGAAAGTTAAGCCTTACAAACCATGGAAGAGTATAAGCTCCCAGGATAATTAAAATCACAGAGTACTTTATACCATAAAAGTCCGGTCTTTAGTATAGAATGGGCCGGGAAGTTCTCTAAAAATTTCAGTTTCTCTAAAATTCCCTGGTGTCACAGAGACTCACTCACTGTTATGTGCTGGACTGTCCCAAAACATCAAAGTTATATAATTTCACTTTGCTCTTGAAGAACGCCCCCATGGTTCTGAATTAATGGAAGAAAAAAGTTCACACTTGACAGTCTTATATTCAAGGCTTTCCACGACTTCTAACTCGACCTCAGCCAAGAGCATCGTTGCTTCCCAACATCAGACGATGCCCCTCAGAGGCAAACAGAGAAGAGCCTGAGAGAAGTTGCTCTGGAACCAGAATGCCTGTGCTCGGATTCCAGCTCCCCATCCCATAAACCGTGGGATCTGGTGCAAATTACTTAACTATCTCATTCCCCATCTGTGAAATGAGGGTAAAAACAGTAAGTACCTCAGGGATACTGTTGAGGATTAAAAACATAACAAAAATGCTTAGAATGGTCCCTGGCACTTAGTCAATATTCAACATTAGCTGCTATTGTTATTCTAACTGAATAAAAAATAAACAGTCAAAACCTGTAGTTACCAAGAAATCTTTGCTTGCTACGTGGTTGGTTTTTGCATCTGCTGATCTCCTTTCCTGAAACATGTTTTCCCAATTTTTCCACCTGTCCAAATCCTAACCACTCCTGCTAGTTCACAGCATCCCTGTCAGGCCTTCTCTGGATTTGGCTTGGCTCATAATGCCATCACTGAACAACATAAATATGTTGTCTATTAACTTTACCCCTTGGTCACATGTAAAGTTATTTCTGCCTCCTCTCTCCATTTAGCCCATATAAACCACAGGAGGGCAAGAGGCCATGGCTCAGCACAATTCTTTGTATCTTCCTCAATACCTCAAAATGGTGTACAAAGAGTTTATACTTATATTCTAGTGCAGACTATAGAAGATGCTTCATAAACAGACACTGCAATTATAATATTATTGCTCTCATCTTCTTTCCAGTATCATTAGTAGAAATATTATTCCTGTTTCCGGAGCTAATACCTTCATCTCTTCTCATTCTACACTTGCCTAGAATGATATTCCCAAGTGATCTTCCCCTCTCTCTTTATAACTTTCATTTTCACCTTTATCCACTGGATTCATTCTCTCCTTTCAATGATGTCAGGTGTCCAGTTGTTGAATAGTTTTACTTGGCTCTCTGCCCCTCGGTACAATATTCCACGTTATGACTCTCACCTCTCTGACGTGCTCCTAAAACAAACAGTCTATAGATGCTGTATGCATTTCCTCCTCTGCTGCTCACCCTAAGACCTCCTGGAGCTGGAGGTTTTGAAGGTCATTAGTGAGCTCCAAATCCAATGACCTCTTCTTAGGCTTTTTTGGACTTTATCACTACATGTGACATTCCTCACTACACTTATTCTTCCTTTAGTTTCCACGAATTCCTTCCTTGGGTTTCCTTCTGTCTGTCTGATCAAAACTTTGGAGTGTTTTGTCTGAATCATATTTTACTGGTGCTGTTTCTGCTAACTTCTTCCAACTGCTGGACATGCCTAAAGTTCAGGCCTTTGCCTGTGTTTCCCAACACAGTTTTCTATAAAGAATTCATTCACTTGCACGGCTTCGCCTGACTTCCACAGAAAAGCCCCAACCTGCAAGCCCGTTCTGGCTCACTGCTGGGCTTCCGGCTTTCATGTCCAGCGGACTACCGGCCACCTCTACTTAGCGCAACATCCTCATACCTGACATCCAAAATCACACCGTCTTCCCCTGCAAGAAGTATTTTCCCTTCCTCTTGAATTCTCTTTACCTACCAAGAGAGATTATTTTCCTTTTTAAGCAGACGATTGAGAAAACGGGCATTGCTTGGATTCCCTCCATCCTGCTGGTCCAATGAATAAGTCCCAGAAAATTTTCCTTTATGATGAGGCTTCGACCTATTCCACCTTTCCATCCTCACTGCTAAAGCCACTGATCAATCATACATGACACTCGTTCCTTATGTAAACTTAGTTTGTAGTTTTGCAGACCATCCCTGATACGAAACCAAACCAACTCGATTTCTGAAAGTAATGACGATGCACATAAGCCATTCAAATATCACTCTCATTTTGTCTAAATTTTGTTATTAAACCTAATTGTACGGACATGTGTGAGAAGAGAGAACAGAATATTTTAAATTCCTCTCCTATAATACCACTTCTGTCATATCACTCTTTACTCGACCACAACAGATGTCCACATCTATAGATTATATAATCCTGAAAAAAGGCATTTTGGGCCCTTCATAAACTGGTTCTATCCATATCATTTCCCAGCGGAAACTCTGCTCTCTGCTGATAGGCTGACACAGCTTAATTCATTCCCACATCCATATCTGGTACCCAGTAGGATCTTAACATAAACGCTCTTACTCAGAAGCGACCAATAATGTACTGTTTGAACTGCAACATTTTTGAAATGTGAAGTAAGACATAAAAAATAATTTAAAATTATATGATTAAAAGACCAATCTCTTGGCCACAAATGTTGATCAACAAACTGGTTTTACTATATCACGGACCTATAATCTCATTTTATCCAAAAAACCACTTTCGAAAGTAAAATTATTTTTGAAAAATAAAGTAAAAAAAACTGAAATGCTGAATTATCTGAACAATTTGAAAAAACAAAAGGAACATGATTCAACCTATGCATTTATGACATCTTGCACATTTCTGCAATATATTACAGAATTTATATTAATTTTCTTAGTAGGTATTCATATACTTTAATCGGATCCTTACTCATACCAAATTCTAATACTATGTCGTTGATATCTTTCTGATTAAGTTTATATATAAATGATAGTTAGCAATCTGAAAACCACAAACGTAGACGGCACGTTGTTTCTGGTTCTCTAACAAATGTAGCACAGGTGATACATTTAGTTTTGCAAACCACCCCTTGATATAAAACCAAACACACTCCCTATTTTTATACCAACTTGATTTCAGAAAGTCATGACAATGCACAAAAGCCATTCGAACATCACTTTCACTTTGTCTAAATTTTGTTATTAAACCTAACCATATGGACATGTGTGAGAAAAGAGGACAGACTGTTTTAAATTCCTCTTTCTATTTTCCTTTTATTCCAGGACTTAAGGGACAACAGCATGTGGGATCTCATTCCTCAGAGACAATTCAAACTTGGATCACAGTTCTAATGAGCCTAAGGAGTTCAAGTTCGCATCTTGCAGTAGTTCTGTACAACTGCAGCATAAATGCCTGCATATTCTGGCATGGCTGATAGCCTGCCTGAATTGAATCCATATGACAAACAGTGGAATATCCTACATAACATCTGTTTGTACTGTGATGCTGCTTTGAACAGCTGTCACTTTTTTGTCTCGGTAAGTAATTAATTCAAAATATATAATGAGACCATTAAGTCTTGCTAAGTCGTCCTACATTCATCCCTTCTTTCCTGTTGCCCCTTCGATATGGAGAACTGTCATGCTCGACGATTGCTACAGCCTACTAACCCTGCCTACCTCAAGTACGTCCCATGGCCACAGTGTTGCCAAAACAATGTTCCTAAATTACCTCCACACACACCACATTCCTTCATCCAAAATAAAGCCATACACAAATCAACCCCTCAATGGTTCCCCATCTGCCAAATAAAAAGCCAAAGAGTTTAGCCTCACATTTAAGACCTTTCATAACCTGGCTCCAGACTAGCTTTTCCCGCTGGAACTGCCCTATTTCCTTCAACTCCGAGAAACTAGCTTATTCACTAACCACTCTGCTCCCCCCAACACACACATACCCCTTCTCTTTCTGTTTCTAGGGCTTTGCTCATACTGTTCACCTGCCTGGACTGCCCTCACCACTGTCCTTCCCTTAGTCTGCTCAAGTACGATTTGTCCTTCAAAATCACATTAAACATCCTCTTAATGTCTACCAAAGGCAGTGATAGTCTCTTTGGTCTCTATATAACTAGTGCTTTACAAATAACTCACTTGCTATTTCTTCGATGCCTCATATTATTGGCTAGTTTTGTCTGTGTTCTTTTCACTAGATTGTCCCAGAGGGTACAAACCGAACCATCTGGTGATTTCTGCTACTGCTTCATTCTTTGGCTCAGTGCTATGTGCACAGTCAGTCAGTATCTATCTGACTGAATAACTGATTAAAGATACTATTTATTCACTCATTCAACAAATATTTATTGAATATATATTCAATATGTGCTAGGCACCGTTACAGCACTAGGAAAATAAAACTGAACCTTAGAGATAAAAATTGCTGCCTTCATGAGAATTACATTCTAGTGGAGAAGAATTTTTTAAGTTAGTTATACATAATATTAGAAGGTGCTAAGTGCCATGGAGAAAAATAAAGCAGGAAAGGGAATTAAGAAGTATAGATAAGACTATGATTTAAAATAGAATGATCACGGAAGGCTTCTCCAAGAAAGTAATATTTGAACAAAGACTTGAATGAAATATTGGAAGGAAGTAGTAGATACCTGGAAGAGCATTCCAGGCAAAGGAAGAGCAAGTGCTAAAACCTGAGGTGGGAAATGCTGCCAATGAAATATCTGAGGAAGTACAGAGAGGCTAATGTAGGGTGAGCAAGGGGCGGGGGGTAAATGGGAGGAGGGAAAGCAAGAAGGAACAGAAACCAGGCCGGGGAAAGCCGTGAGAACCAGGCAGGAACTTCGCCTGTCACCACTAGGTGATGGTGCAGAGGGATAACACATCTGACTCACCTTGCAGGGATCGACTCGGATGTTCGCTGAGAGTAGACAGATGGGGCAAGGACAGAGGCAGAAAGACCAGTAAGGAGATAAAATATTAATTAGATGAGACGTAACAGGGATTTGAATCAGAATGGTGGCAGGTGGTAAGAAGTCACTGGATTCCAGATATATTTTGAAGGAAGCTCTGCTACCTTAGATGTGGGATACAAGAGAAGGAGGAATCGAGGATGACTCTAAGACCAGATGGGGCAGACTTTGGCAGGGAAAGTTTTTAGGAGGAAGAGAACAGTATTTTGGAACAGTATTTTAGAGTAACAAATGGGGAAACTGAAGAAGCTGATAGATATAGGAGTCTAGCATTCATGAGAGAAGACTGGACTGAAAATAAACCTTTGGGAACTGTCAGTGTATAATGGTACTGAAAGCTATGGGACTAGATGAAATCAAGGGGTGTGTGTAGACAGAGATAAGCCCCACGCGCTAAGCCCTAGGGTACCCCGGGGACCAGCAGAGAAGACTGGGAAGGAGTAGCTGGTGAGGCAGGAGGAAAATGATGCTAAGATGTTGAGAAGAGACAGTACCTATGATGTACTCGGCACTGATTTAACTTAGACGATGGGAGGCCAAGGGAATGAATTTCTTTTCCCCACTCTTTATGACAGCTGTGGTTATATAACCTTTAGGTAGAGACGACTAAGATAAGTAAGGATATGACACAGTTCTCCATATAAGTAACAATAAAATTTTAACAACACAATATTGAGTTCTGTTTTCTGTCAAAAAAGCCTAGTGATAATCAACTTAGTGCAGAAGTTCTCAACCTTGGAACTATTGACATTTTTAGCTGGATAATTCTTTATCATGGGGAGCTATTCTGTGCATTATGGGATGTTTAACAGCACCCCTGATCTCTACCCACTAGAGGCCAGTAGTATACCGCCCTCAACTGCCAAATGGGAACAAAATCGTCCCCTGTTGCGAACCACTGACTGAGAGCAAGCTGTCAACAAAAACCACCTTCTCAGTCTACGTTAAGCGTCCCTGCGGCCAAACGCCACTGTCAATCACGGCTGATATTCTCTACTTACACCTGTCCGACTCTCTTCTCCAGGCGTTAACCAGACAGCTGATTTGGAAGCTTCTCATGTACTCACCACTCAGAGTGAGGAGAATAAGGAATTATCTTAACCTGTCATAAAAAAATGTACTTTTGGGTTTTTTTTTTAATGTAAAAGACATGCTCTGAGTCTACCCAGTTCAAAAATGACCATTCCGCACACTCAAGTCATAGCAGCACTATTTACAACAGCCAAGAAGTGGAAACAACCCAAGTATAAACTGAAAGATGAATGGATAAACAAAACGTGTCATATCCATACAATGGCATAGTATTCAGCCTTAAAAAGGAAAGTGTGACACATGCTACAACATGAATGAATCTTGAGGACATCAGGCTAAGTAAAATGTGCCAGTCACAGAAGGAAATACACTATATAATTCCACTCTCGTGAGGTACTTAGAGTGGTCAAATTCAGAGACAGAAAGCAGAATGGTTGCCCACGACTAGAGGGAGAAGGAATAAGGGAATTATTGTTAAACGGGTACAGAGTCTCAGTTTCGCAAGTGAAAAAAGTGGAGACGAATGATGTTTGCACAACAATGTGAATATACTTAACACTGCTGAACTGTACACTTAGAAATGGTTAAGATGGAAAATTTTATGCGATGTGCTTTATACTACAAAAACAAAAACAAACAAAAAAAGAGTGCAGGCTCCAGAGACAGGCCGTCTTGGTTTAAATGTTGGCAAAATGCCTAACGAGGCGCCTGGCTCGTAGTAAAATGCTTGGTAAACATTAGTAGCTCATTATAAATTCGTATTTTAACAAGAATTATACCAAGTCAGTTTACATGTTTGTCAGGAGTTATGGTTGACAGTCGTGTGTGCCTCTGATTGCTGAAATGGGAAAGCAGTTCTAAATAAAGTTTGGTTAAATGAAAAAAATGCCTATGAGATTAAAATCATTTCACTAATATCATTAAGTACAAAATAAGGTTGCTGTCTTTCCCCTCAAAATTAGGTCTTCTCCTGTAGATTTATCCCGTCACTCATTTTAAAGATCCAGACTTTTTGTATTATTTTTTTCAAACCTTTAAATTTTCTTTAGCATTTAAAAGTATATATGTGTTTATGAAAACTGACATTGTTTCTTACGATGATCAACAATTCATTCTATATGTTACCATATTTATAAAAGTTTTTCTTTCATTATTGATTTCAGCAATAACTTGCAGAGTCCTACACTGTGTGTACTTTTACTTCTGGTTCATTTCCTTCCTAACATTTCTTTTCAAAATAGAACCTAATTTTAATAGCTGTATTTGCCTTAAGGACAGTTAACAGAAATAACAAAGTGAAACAGAAAAGTCAATAAGTGGAACGCAACAGAAAATGAATAAGGAAAAACCTACCTGTCCACGTTCGGTGACAAGCAAGAAGTGTCTTAGAGACTAAGCTCTTTCTTTGCTCTCAGAGACAAGCTCACTGGTCATTGGGACAGAAAATGGGTGCTCATTCGGTACGAATCAAACCCAAAGAAAAACGGCAGTGCCAAGAGTACATGGGTTTTGTGAATTGTCTAACCTGCATGGGATTAATCTTCACCGAGCGTTCAAAGCACTCCACGCATTCTTGAAACTCCTTGTGTCGCAGGTGAAGGAGGCCTTTGGAGCGCTGGGCACGTGCGCTGCGGTGCTGGGACAGCTCCCAGGCCTTGTCATAGTAAGAGTGGTCCCGGAGGACATCTCCGAGCAAGCAGTACAAACCTGGCGTTTCTTTCTTCTCCAGCTCTTGCCTAAGGATTTCTTCTGCCTAGAAATAACAACAGAAATGACTAAGTTGCTATTTTTTAGGTACATATACATATTTTAACTCACATGATCCAAAATTTTACTGTATAAGTTTGAGATGCCCTGGTTCTTTCATGCATCTAGGACACAGGCCAAATAAGACACACGTTAAAGGGAGGAATAAAAAGTAAGCGGTGAATACTGCTTTACTGGCATCTGAAATCCTCATGAAAGGCAACAAAGAGAAGCTTACTTCATGATATTGGGGAGACTCATTTCCCTGCTCCCCACTGGCTGTCAGTACCGCGACCATTTGTTAGAGCAATGCCTTTAACTCACCTCTACCCAACATCAACGAAGTATGTTTTTCCTTTTATAAAATAGTATGTTCAGGGAGCCTCGGATTGCTGAGACATTTATCAAAGAAGGAAGAGGGTATGATTTAATCGGCAGTGTTAAACACCTACCTCATAACCAAACTGCACCTCTCAGATAAAACTTGCTCACACAAGACCCATCTGCTTCCTGACAGTTCATTCATTTTAGAAACTAAAGACCACACAGTGCACAGGCTTGGATACTATTTGCACATGTCCAAAATTCAGATTCACCTCGTCACCCAAGCTGATCTGTACAAACTTATCCCCACTTTCCCTATCCATGTCTGTTACCTACTGTTTCTGATTAATTTCAACAGAGAACAGGAAGGACAGCAGTAGCACTGCTTTCCATCCGCATACACGAACACTTCCACAGAAACAGCAGTGGAGTCGCCAAAGATGCTAAGAGAGCCATGGCCATGTGGATGCAGATACCCAGGCGGCCATCCTTCGGTAGCTGAAATGATGCTTTAGACTCCCTAACTGAAGGAGCTGGCAATCTTTGTATGTTTGTATGTTTTGCAAAGTTTGTATGTTTAATTCCTTAGATTGGATATTTCTATAATGCTTAAGCAGTCTGATTTTTGTGAAATCTTTTAAAAGATGGCTGTGCTTCCCAAAGTGTCTTTGGGTGCTGGCCCTTTTGCATTTCTGAGACAGTATGGGTTATGTAGGCTTTTTGGCATGGTCTGAAAATAGAACCAGAATTTATAAAATAGATTCTAAGGGAAAACAGTTCTAAGTCCTAAACAGCCAAAGTAAACATGAAGTTTTCAAATATAATTCCTCTACTCACAGGTAATATGACATTAATGTATCTAACCATTACTCTGTAAGGTGATCTATATAAATACTCAATATGTTCATTTTTACATGTATATGTCTATGTATTCAAACGAATTACGTGTAACAGACTGTAGCCACAGCAGGATTCTTGCTGAAATGATCTTACAATGTAGTTGATGGCATTTCCCTTGGCAGCATGGCATTGAAACTTGATACTCGCACCCTCCCAGGAATTCTGAAGGCCGATTCACTTAATAAGTTCTTTCTGCTTTAACTAGCTAGAGTGGGTTCTGTGGTCTGCAATCAAACAAAGAGCATAATAGTAACCGGGTAGAGAAGTGGCTGCAGGCAACATTACCCTGCAGAAAACGACTATTTGTGACTGGTTATCTGATCAGGTTGGATTTGAAGACAGTGGATCCAGTGATCATGAGAGGGCAGAATGCTGTTAGTCCATGACAGCCAGTGATGAACAGGTTCATTACCCCTGGTAACTTACAATAAAGCACCTGTCCAATGCAAGGCTTTTGTGTGCTGAGTGACAGAAAAACGTGAAAGAATATGAGACTATGAGGTAGGGTGGCTGCTTCTAAATTCACTGAATAGCTCAAAAAAAAAAAATGACACTAAGTGTTTTCTATCTTATCTTCAGGGAATTTCTATGACTGCCTACAAGAATTTCTTTTCCTTTATAACTGCCAAGCTGGTACAGCCGAAGATCAAATGTAGACACTGCTCCTGCTGGATTGCTGAATCACAGTATAGGATGAATTCGGTTTCACCTGTTCTGTATGAAAGTTAAGACATCTGAGTGGGTTAATCTGTCTTAGTTACGCATCTTATTTCCTCTATTGCCTTTGAGCGACACATCATTTTATCACTTGTGAGTGATTGCTCTAGGCCTACTCATGTGCATCTTCAATGCAACCAAGTTCATTTCAAGTTAACGTCATGCCACCTCACCTTTCTCACATCACAGGTGGCCCAGTCGAGCCCTTCCTAGATTTCTGTTTCACAGAGACGAGAGATAAATAAATGCCTGCTACTGTTTTCAGCCACCTAAGAGTCTATGTGGTTTGTAGCAATAATAACTGGAACAGTTGTTTAAGGTAAGGGGGTTACTCTACTACTCGCTAGTTCATCGTGGGCAGGGCAGAAGAGGGCATTGACTATAAAAGAGCAAAGTCCAAGAATTTAATGGGGACGTTGGGATGATTCGGATAACAGAAACCCCTAAACTTTTCTGAGCGTCCTAAGCCAGCAGAGCCAGCCCTCCCCCATCTTATGAGATTAGAGCTCTCTTGCTTAAAGACAGTACCACAGCTGCAGCTCAGGTAGTTACCTCGCAGAACACTGATCTCATACCTAACTCCTTCCATCCCTCCCTGCCTGCAGACTTACACACAAAAAGAACTGCAAGATGTTCGTAATTTCTACAGGGAAAACCTTGGGACCACATGGAAAAAGAGAGTCTGAGAGTGCTAGACCACAGGCAAAGAGGATCGCAATTGTAAATCAGCTGAATTTATATGCTCATCAGAGATTTTTGATTCACAGAGCTAATTCAAGCAGCTGGGGATGGTTCTAAATTATTTGCTCAATTGCTTGACTAAAACCCTGGACTCAAACGTGGCCAAAACTAAAGTTGAGATGCCAGAAATTCCTTGGTATGATGGGGAGGAAAGAATCCAACAACTTAGAGAGGCTGTTGTTAATTTATTACTTGCAACCTCTTCACCCAGCCTTAACAATGTCTCCTATGAGGACCCAAGGGTTACTCCTTTCACCGTGGCTTTGAGGAACACACTGTATATGCGAGTACCAGTATCCTTGAAATGTGCTGGTAAATGTCCTGTGTAAGCTGGGGGGAAACTCTGGAGATCCTTCTATTGAAATGAGCTTCCTGATTTCAATAGAGATGATGGGAACAGAAGGTAATAGAAACTAGCTTGGAAGTAAGATGAGCATAGTCATTTGGCACAACCAGAGTGATAATTTGAACAGTGCGACTAACACAGATCTTAGGCGGTGGCTGACTGCTCATGAAGACTTAGGAACGAATTAGAATTTAGCCAACTAAATTCAAACTTGGCCCATGGATGGATGGATGGATGGATGGAGGAAGGAAGGAAGGAAGGAAGGAAGGAAGGAAGGAAGGAAAAAGGAGGAAAGCAGGAGAGAATGAAGGAGGGAAAGAGGAGAGGCCAGGAGATGCAAAGCAAGGAAAGGAAAGGAAGAAAGAAATCTATATTTGGCGACCTGATGTCTGACCTGAACTGCCATGTTAGAACGCTATCTCTCACCCAAATCATACCCCTGAGTCACTTCACAGACTCAGAGCCTCTTAAATTAAAAAAGAAAAAAAAAGCAAATAAAGAAGCTAACACTGGTGAGGAAGGACCCTGTGATAACATAATAATTATACAATTATACAACAGAATTCTTTTTCCCCAGCTTTCCCCAAAGAAGTAATTAACCATTTACCAGGTAATTGTATCCTGGGGAAAAAGAAATAACCTCATCTTTTCGGTTAATTAACTTGGTTAACGCTAATCCTTTGGGGTCCAGAACATCCCACGATGAGTTACTGGGTTTAGGGAAGTAGTCCATCCATGGTAGGTCTAGGAAGTCTCTGAACCCACCCAGTGATTACTTCTCTCATTCTTGAATAGAGTTCAGTTAGAAATATCAGCAACCAGCAGAGCCCTCAGTAAATGCTACTGAGGAATAAAGGGCCAAGCGAAAGCCCCGAACTTATCTTTCTAATGGAGAAAATCATCACAGCCCCTGACACGTCACAAGCAGGTACTGACATAGCAAATGTGTTGTTCTCTCCCCAATAATCAGACAGATCAGGTGCAGTGGGCTCTCACTAGCACAGAGTGAAGTACACTTTCCTGTGCTGCCATAAAATTACACGGATTGGATGGTAATTTAGTCTGCAAGGACCTTGGCTGTCTCATCATCCCATTAAACCTCACCAGTCTGTGA
This sequence comes from Eonycteris spelaea, assembly GCA_003508835.1. Taxonomy (NCBI): domain Eukaryota; kingdom Metazoa; phylum Chordata; class Mammalia; order Chiroptera; family Pteropodidae; genus Eonycteris; species Eonycteris spelaea. The sequence continues at coordinate 17,954,439 of PUFA01000014.1, read as the reverse complement.
CCTTGACGACATCATGCTAAGAAAACTCAAAAAACTGAGATAAAAAATTATGTGCCAATGTCAATCAAAAACCAATTGGGAATTGATCATATTATACTGTAACTTGCTATTAGGAAAATGTTCAATTTATAACAATTTATTTGATACATTACTTCTAAGGAACTCATTATTAAATAAAGCAAAATATATAAAAAATGTTTATGTGTTACTAGTTATTTTTGTTCTTATATGCTCTAGGAATGCTTCAATATCTAAGCTGCTTTTAAAGAAACTGTAAGTTTCTCAAAATCAAAAACCTTCTTAAACTACGTAATGCAGTCTGTAAATTACTCCAGTGCCTGTTAGTAGTTTGGCACTTTCTAAACAAGTAAACCCACAAGTTAAAAGGTTAAACCACCGTGTTGTCATGTGCACTGGCATATGCTACGTCGACTTGCTTACGATGGAAACCACGTTCCTAAAATCCCTCTCCCTTCGTGTTGGAGTTGGCCAGAAGGAGATTTGAAAGGCGGAAGTAAAGCAACAGCCTTTACTCTTGGTTGGGTGCTGTGGTTAACTATGGTGTGAAAAAAGATGCAGAGATGCCCTGAAGATCTCAGCTTGCCCTTGCTCTATGTGTCCAGCTTGCCTTTCCAATTGCTGGCGCTGCCAACCATTAGCAACCCCCAGCCCACCATCAGACATTTCACTGTGGACCCACAGGACTGGTCGATGCAAGAGTTTTCCATAGACTTCTCCATGAGCGGCTCCTTCATGTTCCCCTCTCAACGGCTGGAAGGCCCTGGCTTCTCAGATTCCCCTGTAAATTCCGACTGGCACACTTGTGCTGATGCTTCAAGTGGACTGGGAAATTATTTTTACCCGGGTCCTCATAACTCCCTCTTCCACACCTTCATTTGCCCAGCTCTTCTTTGCACATTCGTGTTACATCTACTTCCTTTAGTAAGCCCCTTTATTCCCCAAAATACTTTAAGTGGCTCTGTTTCCATAAATAAAACCTGAAATGATACAATCTTTTCTTCATTTTTGCCTTTTAAACTCCTTATGTAGCCTTCCATTTGATAGTGATTTATAGATTAGTTTTTATCTACAACATTGTTAAATGCATTATCTCACTTAATCCCTACAATAATTCTGAGAGGTAGATATTAATATGCCCATTTTCAAGACAAAGAAATAAAAACTTAGATTCCTTGGTCAACCGGTCAGCCCCAAACTGAAAGATACGAAGCTGAGAAACAGGACCCTGATTTCGGGTTCAATACTTTTCCTATGTTCCCAAGTGAACATCAGCAAAAATGATGGCATGAGGCAACAACACTTTGAACATTCCTAACAAGAAAACTGATAAAAAGTGTTAGAATTAACTCTTTCAGAACTCTGGAAATTAACCAAACACTTGAAGTAATCCAAGGAGTGTTTACGCAAGAAAAATGGCAAGATTTTGATAGGAACGACAAGCTTTGCGATATTTTAACCTGTGCCATTCCTATATCCTCTTCACTCTACGGGAGCCTTGAAAACCAGCAGCAGGCAATCATGGTGAAAAGCAGCAGCCCGGCAGCCACAAGAGGGGTTTGGCGCGCCTCTGAAGTCTTAATCCCAGAAAACTGTCATTATGTGAGCCGGCTGGTGGTTCCCTGGCAGAGCCCACTTGCAACGCTGTCTTTATTTAACCCAACTTGAGTGTGCCCAGTGAAAAACCTTTGTCAAAACAATTAGAGACAACTGATTAATTCTGCAGCTGCCTGAGGTGGTAAATAACAGCTGGGGCAAACAATAGGCTAACCAAAAAAATTGGAAGGAGATGTACATAAGGGCTTTAAAAAACTCCTGCAAATTCACGGGAATCTAGTAAACCATGCATATGATGGTCTGTGCACATGTTCAGGAAAGACCCCAAAGGCCTAAGCTCTCACCTCAGGCTGACCTTGAGGCTTTGCCCCGGGGTAAAGGCAGAGCTGTCTACTGCCTGGCTGAGTCCTGAAAGCATGCCCTACCTCCTCCTTCCCCCACACCAACCCATCAGTCTCCCAAGACTGGAGACTTGTTGAATTAGGCATTTAAGGAATTTTCTGTCCAATCATTCGTCGACCATTAAGCTAACCAACCTCAGATTGTCAGTGGCCACACAGGACAAAGAATAGAAATTTTACATAATTAGTCGAGAATACCACCACCAACAAAAAAGCATTAACAACAACTTGATTTCCAGAATTACCACATTATATTATTTTAAATGTCTGATTTCAAAAAGAAAATTACAAAAAATGCAAAAAACAAGAAAAAATGGCTCTTAGATGAGAAAAAAGCAATCATTAGAAATCGTCCCTGGGGATAACCAAATGATAGACTTAATAGACATATAAAATCTACTATTTTTAAATAACCTCTAGGACAGTGACTAAGACATTACTCAAAACAACAGTAAAAAAAAAATGAAAAGGGAATTAAGATGGTACACTAGAAACATATCCATTAAGCCAAAAGGAAGGCAATAATGGGAAAATAAAAGACATGACATCAAAACAACAAATAACAAAGTGATCAACATACATCCTACATTATTGGTAATTAAATTAAATTAAATGTAAAGAAATTAAACACTCCAGTCAAAGACTGAGATTGGCAGAAAAGATTTAAAAAACGATCTAACTAAATTGTGTCTACAAAAGACACTTTAGATTTAGATACACAAACAAGTTGCAAGTGAGAAAAAAAATGGAAGAAGGTACATCATATAAACAGGAACCAAAAAAGAGCCAGAATGGCTACACTAGTATCAGACAAAATACACCTTAAGACAAAAATTGTTAATAGAATAAAGGTGTATTTTAATAACATTCAACTCCATCAAGAAGATATAATAATCATAAGTATATATATATATTCCCTTAACAACAGAGCCCCAAATTATGTGAAGCAAAAACTGACAGATCTGAAGGGAGAAATCCAGAATAACCATACTACTTGGAGACGTCTATAACCAACTTTCAATAATGGATAGAATGACTATAAGAAGATAGAAATATAAGACCTGAAAAAAGCTATAAACCAACTAGACCTAACAAACAACTTAAGAACAATCCACCCAACAACAGCAGAATACACATTCTTCTCAAATGTACACAACATTCTCCAGTATACACTATGTATTAGGCTGTAAAACACGTTTCAATAAGTTTGAAAAGACTGAAGTATAGAGAGTATGTTATCCAACCACAATGGGATGAAATTAGAAATTGGTAACAGAAATAAATCTGGGAAAGTCATCAATATGTGGAAATTAAACAACATACTCCCAAATAACCAACAGGTCAATAAAGAAATCACAGGGCAATCACCTTAAGATAAATATGTATGTTTGTGTATCTCGAAAATATGCCAAAATGTGTGGGATGCAGTGAAAGTGGTGCTGAGAGAGAAACTCATAGCTATAAATGCCTATACTGAAAAAGTAAAAAGATTTTAAGTCGATCACCTAATATTCCACAAGAAACTAGAAAAAGAAGGGTAAACTAAACCTAAAGCAAAAGGAAAGAAATAGTAAAGATTAGGGTGTAAACAAAACAGAATAGAAAAAAAGAAAAACAACCCAAAAGTTGGTTCTTTAGGCTGAAAGTACTGAAATCAGAAATTAAAAGTGAGAAATTACCAACCTTACAGAAGTAAAAAAGATTATGAGGGAACAGCATACTCCACAGGTATCCTACACTAAAAATAGGATCCAGGACTCAGAATATCAAATCATACCCTTAAAGCACCTGCAGGATAGAAAAATACCATTCAACAAATATTTATTCTACTTCTAACTGGACTGTATTATAGAGCATGGGGATTCACTAGAGTCCAAAACATATAACGCAGACATAGGGTTTGTAACTTTTGCAAAGAAGACAAAAAGTACAAACGGGAGATTCAATAGTTAATCAGGAGAGCCTTCACACTTGGAAATGCTAAGGTATGAGGATTGCAAATACTTTTTCCATCAACTCACATCTACCTAAACTTTTTAAGAATGAGGAGCATAGAGAGTGGGTGGTATGCAACTTCTTGGTACCACACAATATCAGTTCTAGGTATTTTATCCACTGGATGATGGGTCTGGAGGTCAGGAGTGGGGCAGCTTCTAAAGAAGGCGAGGAACATGAGAGCAGGGACCCTGCTTGGTGGGAACTGGCCTCCTCTTTCCTCAAATTTCTACCCCATATTTTTCTGTTAGAAGTTCATTCTTTCTCCTTGAGATTTTACACCTCTTTGTCCTGCCAACAAAATTATCTTTCCCAAGGGCAATGCTTGCAGGCAATATATTTCCTTTCTTCAATTAGTCACACTGCATTGCTCAGTCTTCTTTACTTTCTCCAAAATGTTCTCCTACCTCCTCCACTTACCCAATTTACATAATTTATTATCCATTAAAGAACTACAAAAGACGTGCCCAGTGAACATAAATAAAGCACAAGAGCTTGTAATATCCCTTTTGTAATATTAAAATATGGGATGGTCAGAAACGCTCACAAAATGCAAAAGCTTTGGTATTTCTGGCTATAAGTTGCTACTTCCCTATGGGAAAATACAGATATCTATCTTTACAAGAAATCCATCACCTAAACATCTATTAAGTTAGATAAAAATATATTCCTAAACAGGCAAAGTCATACTTAAATGGGCAACTGGCTGCAATGAATCTGAAGTGCTTGCAAGAATTTTGTCAGCTGCAAACCCCAAACACCACTGGCCTATCCACACACACATATATATCTTACATATCTAGGATGCTTCAACAATCTATTTTATTTTTTAATTGCACACAACTAAGTAATATTCTTAATAAAATATTATCGCAAACTATGCATAGTGAACCTAAGTATAAATTTAAGTCAGCCAAGACATAAGCAGAACCTACTTAATTATAATCGGAATAAATTACACTCTACTTACTCTACCTGAGACACCTGTAGGGCTCCCAGTGAGGGTCACACACTCAAATGCCCAGAGATTCCTGCCAATTATTGAGAATGAATGAAGCAGGCTAGTGAGTGAATACAAAAAGAAAGGAGCCAATGCTCAACTCCAACCAGTCAGCACAATAATGTAGGAATTCGTCCCAGTATTTCTACATAATTTGATTTTTTTAAGAGAAGCCAAGAAATCTAGATTTTAGAGGAAATCACCTGAAAATGTTTACTTTTTCCAAAATACTGTGTAAGCAAAAAAAAAAAAAAAGAAAAAGAAAAAGAAAAAAAAGAAAGAAAGAAAGAAAAGAAAAAGAAAAAAAAAGAAAAAAAGAAAAAGCTCTTGTAACTTCATATTTAGAGCAGTAAACTCTCACCCCACAGTATACATCAGCTGCTTTTTCCTCCTCGGTGTCCCTTCCCTGACCTTCTGATAACAGAAGCCCTTCCTGTGGTTCAGGTGGGGCCTGTCAGAGGCGAGGGCACAGGACTCAGGCCCTCAGCCTCCCATAAGCCTTTCTGTTAGGGTTGTGAAACCGACTACGCCTTTCCACTGGGATGACTAAACTTGGGCTTCCTGGGGCCACCTTATCTGCCGCATGGAGACAGCTGCAAAGTTATGACTGTATCACCTCTGCCCCTGGATAGAGCTGTTATGACAGCTCCACTAGAATTTTCAGTTGCATGAACTATAAATTCCCCTTTCCGCCTACGCTTGTATATGTTGGTTGTCTTACAACCAGGGTCATAACATATCCCTAGAATGTTGCATAATCCATTCTATAGACTGCCGACTATAAGAAGATCTATGAGGAAGTAGGTACCTTCAGTCGAAAGGCAGTTCAAATGCTCTATTTACTATATGTATGACCATGAGCAAGTTAACTAATATTTTGAGAGTTTGTCCTTCTTTGTACCTTACCTACAAGAATTAGATGTGAAATGTACCTAGCATCTTGGCAGGCACAGAGTAAACTCTAAACTCATGTTTGTGTTCTTTCTCAACTCGTTCTACTAGAAAGCAGAATGCTCAAGGTTTCACTACTGGGAAGAAGGAAGGGAATTTGAAATAGCTTCTAGGAACATTAAAGTTTTCTATAAATAATTACACCAGTCAACTGTGTAAGTTTCTCCAAAGACAAGAATTGTGGCTATTGACTAATAAGTAGATGATTATGTAACTGAGCCAACAGGACTGGAGAAAGTGAAGTCAAATGGAAAAACTACTGATATTACAAAGTTAAAGCTAAATTTTTCCACATAAGGCTAATTTCAACCAAGGAAAGTATGTAGAGTAACAGGAGAGGGTCTTAGGTATCTCAAAGAAATAGTCCATACAAGATACAAACGAATGGACTATTGCTGTAGAGAAGGACAGGAGAAGGAGAAATATTTATCTGTAAATATGATGGCCAAATAGAATTTGGAATCTGTACATACTTATCTTAGCATCTGTCACACTAAAATATTCAGACTACAGGCTCCGCGGACGTAAATTTTGTCTCTTACTCTCTTTGGAAGAGCATTGCCCAGCATACAGTATGTACTCTATAAATGTTGGATGAATTCAACGAAAACTAACACTAAAGTCACAAAGGGCTCTTGATGTTTCTGAGGGTCTTCAGATGCTGAACAGAGACACGAAAGATTCTTCCCATTCGGGAACAAAGGCGGAACTCATTTAGGGGACACGCTCTGGCTGGCATCTCTATTGAGATTAACTAAGTTAGGACATAACTGATGACAATTTAGTCCTAGTAAACAGAGAGGTCACAGAGCAGACTCTGAATTTCATAGGCCCTTCTAACCCAAGTGATCACACCTAGGAAGTGACTCTTGTTAGGACTGAGAACACTGAGGAACAAAACTGATGGTGTGAAGGAAGATTCTGCATACCTGAGTCCCCTACCCTGCTGACATACCTTTTGATCACATGGTCCAGTGTTGAGAGGTCACTGAGAACTTCAGATATATGCAAGCAAAGGGGTTAATATACTGAAACAAGCCATATTAGAACTCATTTACACTTATGATGGTATATTTTTCTGCAAGTTGTTATATGGGAAATTTGAGGTTTGAGGGAGGAGAGATCTTACCCAAAGAACTATCAGGATCCCTGGGAGCACCCTGTTAGAAACAAGGCCCTGAGTTTTGGGTAATGAATATGAGTGAAAGTTAAGTTCAGTCTCTGGTGAAAAGGGACATAAAAGTGTTCAGGAAAATGATTTGTACTTGAGTCACAGGAATTATCAAAACAAACTGCCCTTCTTGGCTATGATTTGTGCCTTGATTTTGTGAATCAGCGAAGGAATTATCTGACTTTGTATCTGGTCAGTATATAGAAATGGAGAACTGGCAGACCAACTATAAGAAGCCCTCTTGGCAAAGAATGAGGGGGGAAAAATGAGCTCTAGACCCAGAGATGGTAATAACTATAAAGAGAGCCTTTGAGGACTACAGAAATGACAGCATTAGGTTTAACAGCTAAAAGTTTGTTCCAAGAGGATGGAAAAACAGGCAGGCTATAAAATTAATGGCACACTAATAGTCTGATTCAGCCACCTGACAATAGCTTTAGACTTAAAAAAAATTGTGTGTGTGTGTGTGTGTGTGTGTGTGTGTGTAAGTCAAACAACTTTGGGCATAAGTTAATTCCAGTCTTCTTCCCTGATGCACAAAGCAAAAACAGATTCTGATTTTTGCTGTTATAGAGGCCGGTCCTCAAGGACAGGGAGACCGACCAATGGAGAGGTGTTCCATCCTCTCACGTGAATAAGGATGACAGGGCAGAGCTAGGAGAGCACCAAAGCCCCTTCTACTCTTATGGCTGCCAGAAATAATCCTTCTAGCAGAAAGGCAGTTCACTCCTCATCTAAATTCCTGTTCTGTGAGCAGCAACTGAGAAGTGAAAAGTACAAAACACTTCGTCCCAGCACAGTTGGTCACTCTCGGCTAGGCTTCTGTGTGGTGGTGCCTAGTCCAATTCACTGTCTCACTGGCCAACTGTTCATTAATTGCACTTTACATTATGCGTATGATGACACCACACGCTAGGACTTGATTTTTCAAAGGGTACTTGCCAATGTAAATACTCCAGGTCCAAGATAAAACAGAATAATTAAAAACAGGCCTAGTTATGCAATTAGCTGATCATCTCCTTTTTGTATTACCCAGATATAGAGTATTTTCAGTTGTTTTGCCTATTTTTGTCACTCAATGAGCACAAGTTTTCCCTTACAAATGGAGCATCTGATTTTTAAGGGATTAACAACAACCATGATGAATGGCAGGTGTGAGGAAAGGCAGGCGGGCTACTTACTAAGGCAAAAACAATTCATCATATTTGTATGTTGTTATAAATATTGACAATGACAAAATCATTATATAAAGAAAATATTACATAAGAGGCACTCAACCACAGAACCACAATATACTCACAGTGTTGTTAATATCTGCTGAGCAAGAATAAAATTATTGAAGGCTCTCATTTCCATTCTTAAAGTTAAGATTAAAATGAGAGAGGAGAGACCTCCTCATTTATTTTTGGAGAAAGAATATGTGGCAGGGTTGGAGTCCATAGCAGTGTCCACGTGGAGATGGGCTTCAGTGCAAGACCTATTCCGTGAACAGCTACCGGCCATTCATTCGGCAAATTCTTTTGAGTACTTGCTATGTGCCAGGCCTGTGCTAGGTGTTGGGAGACAGTTGTAAACAATGCAGACACAAGTCTGATTCTTGAACAGCTTATACTTCAGGAGGTGAGATAAGCCAGCAAATGGCATGTGAGTGGTGGGCGTCACAGGAACACACAGAACACCACCAACTCCGGGAAGGAAGTATCAGGGAAGGGCCACTGTGGAAAGTATCACCGAGGAGAAACCGGAAGAACAAGTAGGAGTTAGCTGAAGGAGGAGACGTTCTAGAGAGACAAAAGCGCATACAGAAGTTCCGAGGTGAAATGATGCTGCAAAATCAAGACATTACAAGTAGTTTATTCCTGCTGCAACTCTGGGCACAACCTGGATGAGCAAGTAAAAAGGGGGGTGAAGCAGAGATGCAAGAGTAGGGGGACAATGCAGAAGGCAGTGTGAGCAGGAGTCAGATCATGAAGTAGTGTGTGTTATTTGCCACATAAAAGACTTTTTTGACACTAAAGCACTCCGACTTCATCTTGAGGAAATTACTGAAGAGTGTTGGGCGATGTGATCAGATTTGTCTGTCAGGAAGATCACTCTGGCTGCAGTGTGGGAGAACTTGTGGGAAATCTTTTAATCACATGAAGAAACTATCTGAGATGAAAAAATATTTAAAACCCAAGCTAACTGCTAAAAGAATCTCAGTAGTTATATTAAATGTTACATGCAGTTTCAAGGAAAACTTTTTAAGAGCTGATGGCTACAATCATCTACAAATGTAGCATAATGAAAGAAAAAGCTATGTAATCTCAGGTAAACCTTCTTTCCCAGAAACAAGAGGAAACAAGAGAGGTTACAATCCTTCTCTTTCCATTCCTGTCTTCCCGTCCCCACAGGCAGGCGCCTTATGCCAGTTTGGTCTTTGTTCTTCATTTAGGGACCAAATCTGCTCAACGAAATAAGAATTTGTCCATATGCTTGGGAAACTGTTATAGTGTGCCAGATAACTTTTAAAGATTAAATGCTAACAGATGAGAACCAGGTCTGACCTCAAATCAAGGTCAAGCCAAAATTAACCATAGCTATTTTGCCAATGGCCATTAAATTATGAGAATTTCTGTAGGTAGTTTCTAAATTAAAAAATCTAAACTTACAATACTGGGGTGAAAACATGAGCACCAGAACACAATAATTAGAATACGATATTTTTCCTAATTTGCCTTTTAAAAATAAATTACAGCATTAAGCACTAAATGCGATGATTAAAATTTCACAAACTTCTAGTTAAGTCAAAATGTGGTGACAACTACTGGCACGTGACCAAATACTAAACTAATCTCAATTGTTGTAGAAATAAAAAATTTTCTTACAACTTGAAGCAAAGCTTTTTAGAGTCTATGGTTAAATTGATTTGTAAATATAGGATAAGAAAAGCAAGTAAGGAGGGCTTTCATGTGCCAAATAAAATGCTAAGATAAACCTTTAAAACCAAGATTTTGAGGGATGTTTAGTTATAACTCAAAAGATTTAAGACAAAGTAAATAATTATCCATCCCTAAAAATTAAAATATATTTTCTAGAGTAATTAGAAACATGGAAATTTATCATTATTATTAAGATATTTCTTACAAGGTCATGTGCAAATTTAAAAAACTAATATCACACTACTTTATAGGACATAGTCAAACCTATTGTCTGAAAGGGAAGGATTCAATTATTTTTTCTTCTGCATTTAAAGTCTCTACTTTCCATACTTTCTAAAAACAAACAAACAAACAAACAAATAAATAAATTTAATATTTCAAAATGTGCTTTGGGTATTTGTGACTCACCAGCTTGCTTAATTATGTCAAAGATCGCTATTTCAAAAACTATCATATCTTTATACACAGTTATCATTTGTTTACTGATGTAAAGGACTAGCATAGTGCAGAACAATGTAACGGGAGCTACATCAGACTGGGGCCTGAGACATTCATTCATCCATTCATTCTTTTGTTAAATGTCTGAGTACCACTTTAGTGCCAGCAATGGGCCCTAAAAACGTTTAAGTCCCTGGAGAAGCATAACACTATATTTCATCAAATTTCAGACCATTGACTGTAAGACTAACTTTTAACTAATAAAGAAAAAATGCTTTCAATTAAGTTATGACATAATGCCTTGAATGAATCATATCAGCCTCTCACTGCTTTGATATTTTTTCAATCTATTTTTTTTTTTTAGAAATTGGCAATTTTTCTTGCCTTCAACACACTGCTTGACATTTTAATGGCAACCTTTCTTTACACATCTCAGCACAAAACATAGCTTCATCTACCTTGGGGTATATTCTTTTATTAGCTCCCATAAAGCATCTACTTGTTGTTTTTAAAGAAAAGTAAATGGAATTGTGATGATATCTCCAATGGTAAATGTTTACTTCGCTAATACCAAATTTATACTTCTCTACTTTGTTTCTGTACTTTTCTGTGAATTCAATAACTTTTTGTTTCAATGCCAAATCATAATAGAATCTTTTTGAAGATATTTTAAGTGGTAATTACATCTCACATATGTAGCACTACACAGGGTACATAACTCGATAAAAAATGATGACATTAAATACAGCCTCAATTAAGCTGTACAAGCACAGGCAATGACAACCTGGCCAGCTGGCCACCTGACTGACAGCAACTGGAAGGTGCCATCAAGTGTTAGACACTTTCCAAATTCAGAAATGTTAAAATGTAAATAAATAAATAAATAGATAGATAGGTGTGTGTGTGTGTGTGTGTGTGTGTGTGTGTGTGTGTGTCTTAGAATCACAGCAGTAATAGCAGCAAACAATCATGTAGCACCATGAGGAAAGAACCATTCTATGTACTTTACATACATTATGCCACGAAAACCTGTAAAGTGGTAGATTATGCGCTTCTAAATGAGAAAACAGAGGCATCCAGGTGCATGCGGTGGGGGTGGGGGCGGTGAGTAACTTGCCCAATATCACAGAACTAGCACCCGACAAGACAGCGTTTGAATCCAGCCAGCTGAGTCCGGAGGCGTATGCTTTTAACCACTCCGCCTCGCAGCCTCTCCAGCTCAATAATCAATAACCGGCTTTGTTACCTGAGGCAAATCATTAGAGACTCGTTCCTTATTTGGAAAAGGAGGGAACTGGAATGGATAATTATGGTGTTCTTTCCCAGGATGAAAATATTATAATTATATAATCTTCTACAGTAAAATTTTATTCCCAAACTGGTTCCTCCATAAACTGATACAATTCAGACCTTCACTGCCATTAGTGATTAGTGGAAGGAATGTAACTTTTACTACTAGTCTAAAACAAGCATGCTTAAGAAAGTCTTTAAGAAATAGTCACACATGTACTTGGACCACTATTTCTTTTTCGGTGATGGCAAAAGGTCGACTGTAGATATAAATGATCCAATTTGTGGGTTTTACTCTGCTTATGTACTTTACTGATGATAGAAATTTAGTCATTTAAAATTTTAAACCAAAATTAACATATGATTTCAATGTGTCAGTTTTAACAGATATTCACAATGCAGGCCCCTTATTATTTTTTAAATTCTGTTCATTTACAAGGGGAAAAAACCAACAGATTAATAACAGATGTAAATACTGCAACATTTAAGGTGGAATTAAAGGTGCATTACACACTTGACAACTCTTCTGCCCCAAAGGGGGGTTGTCGCACCCTTTGGATTTTCTTCCACAGACCGAGCCAGCTGCTCTCCCTCCCAGGTGACCTTCCTTCAGGCCACAGCCTCTGTCTGATCAGCAGACAGCCCAGGTGATGCTTAAAATTATTCCTAATATTTCACTTTGAAGTTATCCTATAGGAGGAGAGTTAGTAAAAGAAAGAGATCAAAATGTATGGTGTTTTTAAAGCTTTCATGATTTTTTCTTAAACATTAAATACCGTATCAATTTTGGTCCACTTTTCTCTTTTATATGAACATACACATAGAGACACATAAAATAATCTGCTTTAACAAAAATCAGAAAAACCTTTAAAAGACTTTTGAGGGAAAAAGTGAAAAAAAAAAAGTAATGTAAGTGAACTGTTGGCAAAAGTGGTCTTAAAAAACAAAACAAGTGCAGAGATGCTCAAAGACAGATGGCTCTTGCCAGTGCACAGAATATGACTGTCACGTACCTTCCCGTGCTGCCCAGCTCTTTCATAACAAATGACAACATCTTCCCACATCTCCAGCTTCTCAAATATCTGAAGGGCTGAACTGGTACATCCCAACTCAAAGAGTAAACTTGCGAGTTGGCGCTAGAAAAATCAAGTTAAAATAATAAACATTTCTTTATGCGAAGAACGATTCCTGTTTCACTTGTATGTATACGTAATTTGCCATTTTAAGAGTCTGCTTATTATAATAAACGCATAAATTATATAATTCAATCTCAACTAATTCAGAGTTTGCAATGATTCAATACTTAGTAGCAAGCTTCTTTATAAGGGGCGAAGAATTAAAAAACAATACAGAAACTGTTCAAATTACTCAATATATCATTTCCCCGAGAACTCAGAACTTAAAAAGCAAAATCAGTATTTCTTTCTTACCCAGAGATTCTATGAATGATAAGCTCTGATTTGTGAAGCTGAAGTACAATAAATCAAACTTTAAAACTACAGTTAGAATGGCTATTATCAACAAGATAAGAGATGAGTGCTGGCGAGGACGTGGAGAAGGGAACCCTTGTGCACTGCTGAGACTGTGAAGTGACACAGCCCTATGGACAAAGCATGGAGGTCTCTCAAAAAATTAAAACTAGAACTACCATATGAGCCAGCAATTCCAATTCTAGGTATATATCAAAGGAAACAAAATCACTATCCCAAAGAGATATCTGCATCACCATGTTCATTATAGTCTTATTTATTTACAATAGCTAAGCCATGGAAACACCTAAAGTGTGTACTGAAAAATGAATGGATATAGAAAATGTGAGATATATACATGTGTGTATGTGTATGTGTGTATAGTAAAATATTATTCAGTCATAAAAAAGAAAGAAATCCTACCATTTGAGACAACCTGGACGGAACTTAAAGGCATTATGCTAAGTGAAATAAGTCAGACAGAGGAAGACAAATACTGTATGATCTCACATGCAGAATCTAAAAAACCAAACTCATAGGTACAGAAAACAGATCGGTGGTTACCGGAGGTGGAGAGTCAAGGTGAAATGAGTGAAGAGGGTCAAAACGTACAAACCTCCAGCTTTAAGTAAGTCTGGGAATGTGACATACAGTATAACACTATACTGCATGTTTGAAAGTTGCTGAGAAAGTAAATCTTAAAAGTTCTCATTACAAGAAAAAAAAGTTTGTAACTATGTGAGGTGATGGGTGTTAACTAAATTTACTGTGATCATTTCACAATGTATATATATTAAATCATATTGTATACCTACAGTACACTATTATATGTGAATTATATCTCAAACTTGAAAAAAATAAAAGGAAACTGAACTCAGATAGATAAATAAATAATAAAAACTCCAGGCAATCAACATAAATGACATAAAATCTATGCATTAGCATTCACGGACTTTATTCATGAGGAATCTCTGGCTCTTTCTTACTCAAGTCTACTTAGATTTATCTCAAGTACATTCTAAAAACGTAGGTACCCTATTTTCCAGTTCTTGTCAGAATAAAAGGGACAAATAGTGGTAAGGTCATTGAAAGTTAAACATATTCAAAAATAAATATACTGTAGTTTATAAGTAGTTCATCCGGCAGGAATGAAAAAAGTATTAGAAAGGTTTAAAAATAGGTGAGGTTCTTGTGGAAGGTTCGGTTTCACATTAATGAGAACTGTGTAGTTTTCTTTTAAATATACTTTGACTACTCTATCAAAATTCAATACATATTAAGAGTTAAGAAGCTAATGGATATGGGAAATCTGGGATTGATAAAATTAGAAAGTAAAATAAAAGCTACCTGAAAATTATAAGTTAACATATTAATAAAATAAATAAAGGAGATGGTCTAATTCTTTTGTATCCTATGAAATATAGGAGAGTTTGGCTATTTTAGGATATTTGACTAGACATTTTCGAAAAATGAACATAGCATTCTGGGAGCTGGAATAAATCTCATGCTCATGCAGTTCAGTAGTTTAATCTTTTCATTTACTAGATGAAGAAAGTTATGGTGTCTAATCATATGACTAGCTAGCAGCAGAGTAAAGACTAACTTTCTTTTTGCAATAAACTGTGCTGTTATAGCTGGATCTTTAAAAATAACACATAAAGATATGGATATTCCTTATAATGAAAGAAAAAAAATGACTTAACTTCTTAATGAAAGAGAATGTTTATCTAACTGCCTAAAAATCGTAAAATCCACAGCTTTCTAAGCAGATAAAATCAACATTTAGCCTAAATTCTATTTGAACAGTATTTAATTTTCCTAATGCCTCTATTCAGAAACAGATTAAAAGCTATGCCCTCAACAGATCTGTTTTATCATAATAATAGCTCAGAGTCTGAGACATTTATCTATCACACAGTACAAAGCAGTTCAAAAATTTCACAGATTAGAGTCAACAGCATGCCAAAAAGTTCCAGTTGTTAAACTTTCTTGTTGAAAAATCCACTCCTTTGAGATAAAAATGCTTTTTAGGTGCCTACGTTTTACTGCAACTCCTTCAATAGATAACGTGAATTCCAATACGCAATGAACCCTCTAGATCCCCTTGTGCTTAAGAATATAAATGACTCTAAGAAACCTTACAATAGGGATTCTGAGTCACTGAATGGTGAGTTGGCATTTATAATTCTAAATCACTACCTATGTGTGTAATCCACTAATCCACGAGAGGACAGGAAGCTGGTTAAAATGACAATAGTTACTAAATCATCTAGAAATTCCCGGCTGGCACCATATGACTCCACTTAATAACTTCTCTGTGCTGTAGCCTCCTCGTCTATAAACTGGGAATATTTAACAAAATTGTTGCAGTACCGGAAGATAACGTGTGTGAGATGCAGAATGAAATGCATGCCTCATACTAAGTGTGCAGTCAGAGCTGCTTGTTATTAGCAGCTATAACTGCAATCTGATGAAGGGATAAGGAATGGAGGTAACCTCCATAAAAGCTGGGCTAGCTTATGAACAGCTGGGTGGTCGGCACGGGGAAAGTGTACTCAACTGAGCTGAGCCTCAATTTTCTCCTCTGCAAAATGAAGAAACTGAACCAGGTGTCTAAATTTTCTTCAGTACTAAAAACTTTACAAAATAGGGGAGCCACACCTATAACATAGGAGAACCAAGGGGCAGGGGACCAGAATCTCCCCCGACGTGGGGCTCTAGGAGATACACTGGGTAATCTCATATCCTCAGTATCTCACAATACAGAGTATCACATAAATGCCTTCTTTTACTTTTTGTAAACAACTTGGTTAAAAAGTTCATTCTTTGGCAGAAAGTCCTTAAAGGGCTTTTAAATATAAAACGTTATTTTGAAAATAAAGGCTTCTGTGGTTCTATTATTTAATTTCAAGTGTTCTATTTATCCAGTTTTAAATTCTTTTAAAAATGGTTTAGAAGTTTAATATCACTTTAATCAAAATAGCTAAAGTAACTGACAACTCCCAACTACTTCTTCTCACTGAAATATTTGAAAATAAACATAAATTGAAAATCATTCTTTTCTAATGCAATGAGCTTTCAAATGCAAAGTATTTTCCATTCCCAATGACAAACAACAACAAAAATACCTGAAAGTCCAATGAGGTGGTACTTGACAGCAATAAAAAATCTTCAGACGTTCCAGTACAGATGTAGTCTTATCTTCAAACTGGTCTGCAAGAGCCTTAAGAGCACATATAATCAGAATCTATGTGTAGTAACTTTTTAATATAAACAAGGTTTTTATTGTAAAAGTTATACAAACAGACATATAAACAATAAAGAACAAGTCACTTTGATAAGATAATGGGATGTGTAAATTTTTTCTTGAATTTCTTTTATGTCAAAAACCTTAAAATTAATCATTTGTGTAAACGTACACATTAAAAACTTATCGAGAAAATCATTTTTAAAACTAAAATTTCCTATAATAGTTCTTTCAAAGAACTATCCTTATTAATCAGCTTTTCTACTTTTTCTAAGAAAAACTGCTCTGTAGTGTATCTGTTTCAAAACCCTGATGTCACTTTGACAATGGTACTTTCTAATATAAAAAGGGAAAAAAGTATATGAAGAAATTCATTGAGGACTATTTTCTCAGGAATAAGGTGAAAGCGAAAAGTGGGTCTGTTTGATCACAGAGAACGAGCTCTCTTACTCTTCAGCAGCCGACCTGCAAGGCTGGCCACTGGTTCATGCAAGCCACCCTTGACGTCCAGCCTGCTGCTGTGTGCACTGACGGACCCGTCTGCCGTGCTGAATAACTGAGCTCCCGGAAGCTACATCAGGAAGCAGACCAATAAGACCAAGACGGCTGACTCTAAGAAAAGGTACCAGGGCCGACTGCCAAGTCAAAGGCTGGCACTACCCTGTCTGTGGTCAAGTGATCAGCCGTCAAAAGAGGACATGTACTCAGCACTAGAGTGAATGCAGACACACTCTGGAGCCCCTAAGCAAACACACAGCTAGCAGCCCCTTACCATGATCGTCTTCGTCTGCTTCTTAATTTGTCATTCAGTTTACGTAAGTATATTTTCTCTGATATACACTTAGACCTTCTCTCAATTGTGACCAGTTTTGCATAATATAGTACTCAAATTTTCTTTTTGTCCAGTTGACTAATTTTTGCAGGCCTGTCTTATGGTAACAATACGTCACTGTAAATTTTCTGGTGTTAATGCACATACTGTAGGAGAATGTCCTTCTATTTGAGGATGGAGAAGTGCGATGTCGGCATCTTACTTTCTAATAACATAAGATACAAAAGACAGTTGTACTGTACTTGCAACTTTTAAGATTCAAATCATTTCAGGTTTTTACAAAATTAATTTTTTTAATTGAAAATCTCAAACAAAAGTAAGAGGTAACAAGTCTAAATTTCCTCAGAAGAAAAGGACAAGAACCTAATATATCCCGCAAAAGCCCAAGACAAGGAGACTGTTTTCTGAGTGGAGAAAGAGTTCCTAAATTGGGGGAATGTCTCTTTCACACCAGGTGGGAAATATATTTGTTAGCCTAGGAGTACCCTGTAGAATGAGAAGACACTCATTACATCACTTCTTTGACAATCCAAGATGTTATTCAATCAAGTCAGTCAGAACAAATTGAGACATAACCACACTCCTAAACCATCTTGGTCAAAATATTTTTAAAGCTTTCTGGCCTTACTTCAGAGAAACTTAATAGTAAAAAGGTTGCATGCTTCTGCCCAAAGCTGTTTAGTTGTAAGAAGGAGAAAAGAGAAGAAAAACTTCTGACTGAATACATATGGTTACAATACATAAATAAAAGCTTCCCTGAATTACTTCATCAAAAGGGGGGCAAATTTTCTTTTTATCAAATTTCTTTTTTCTTTCTCTGGGAGGGAAAAAAAATAATTAACACTTAGCTAATAATAATAATAAAGCCAAAAGCAACATCACAATGTTTACTTTTATCAAGTCCTAATTACATGTAAAACATTTTATTTTCAAACAAAACTCATGTTATTTGCTGTAATTAATGCATCTAATTAAAACATTAAGTACTCAGTAAATAATACCTGATTTATTAATAAACAGATTTATTATGTATTTCAGATACTCTCATATACTTTTAGATGATCTCAGAAAAAGTGTCTCAGACACTCTCCAAAATGGCAAAGACCACAGGAGAAAAAGAGCAGAGAACAAACACCTATTTGAGCCCAAGGCCACAAATAAGCCCCTACAGAAGCACAGTCACGCTTCCCTGAACTTGATTAGGCCGTATGTTTGAGAAAGATAAAGATTGAAAACAGAACTCTAACCTATTTTCACTCCTGCACAGAATATACTTCTTTTCACTTTAAGCATGACGATCACTTAAATAAGATTTAACTACCAATAAAACTAGGAACATCCAATTAATGCACAAAAGAAAGAAATTATGATTTACCTACTTCCCCTACAAGCAAGTTGTTTAACCACAATGGCATTCACCTATGAAATGATTTTCTAAATGATCTTTGCACTTACAACATTCTATGACATTCTATGAGTTTATGGCTTTATCAGAAGAGTATTTTGTTTTATTTCAAGCATTTGAGGAGGTTTGTTGGTCAGTTTTAGGCACCATTAGCTGAACACAAGTATCACGTACATTTGTTAGGGGCAAACCAAGTTCTCAAATATTCTGGAAAACAATGGTAGGACATTAAGTACAAGGAGAATGGAACTGAATAAACGTGAAGCCTCAATTACTACTGTGTTTATTTATGAAATGATGTAATGTGCTCAGTGAGAAATTGGCACTTTGAAGCCTACACATATTCCCAGAAATTTAGGTAAATGGCCTCTAAACCAGTGTCCTACCCCTTTCACTTGCCATTTTTCTCTTTCCAGTTTCTAAACTTCATTAATTTCACAACTAAAAGTCATGGGCACTTGGTCATAGTTAAAGCTGGATGTGGTCGTTAAGGAAAGATGGTAATGTCAAAAATAGAGAGAGAAGTGGAGGAGGTAAGGAAAGGGAAGGGGGAGGAGGAGGGACGGGGAGGGGAGAGAGAGAGAGAGAGAGAAGGGAGGGGAAAAGACAAGCAAATATTCCCTAAATCATTCAGAATTGAAAACAAGACAAAAAGTATACTCTAGGAGGGTGACAGAAAAGATGTGAATAAATGGGAACGATGACGAGAAGAGAGTGAGGAGCAGCAGTCTAGGGCTCAGTCCAGAGGTGGGGGGAGAGCCAAGTCACAAAAAGGTCAGGCATAACTCTACTGGGGCACATCCAGGACGACCTCATGATGTACAGACTATTGTGACATGAGACTGTTTTCAAGTTTTAAGAGCCCCTTCTCATGTTGTTTTCTCTCCAAACCTCACCTCGAAGCATTTATACTTGGAGTGTCCTTTGAAAAATGTGCTGTGCTCATGGATTCCCCAGCCCTGTGCAGTAGCAACTCTCAAAGCTTCCAGGAGCCACAGTAGCACAGATCAGAGGATACCTCTACAGAATGGAGAATAAAAGAATAAACCCCAGAAAGCAATGATGTGTCCTCTGTGTTCAATGCTCTGTTTTCAGTAGAGAAAGAACTTCCCTGCAAAACTAGAGAATGTCAAGACTAAAATTTAAAATTAGCACATGGAGAATGATTTAGTATAGAAAGACAATTCTGAACAAGGTCTGGTACGACTTAGACTTTATTTATGTGCTCATATCTAAAAGTATGGCACACTTATCTTCAAAAGAACAGAGCCAGTCCCTAAGGACCTGCCCTTTCACTGGAGGCTATTCATTCTTGCTAGCATGATATCAAAGTGTTTATCAGCTTTCTGAAGAGCCAAGTAGAAATTAGCTGATAATCTAAAAAGTATGACTGATCATATGCCAAATCACCTTGCTTTGTTGTACAATTCGTGTGTGTATGTGTATGTGTATGTGAAGAAAGGTGGGATTTATTATAAAAATATGTACTTAATCAAATATATATCCAACAACTGGACTGAACCACTTTCTTTGACAGGAGTCTGCAGTCACTCAGACTGCAGTGGTTCACAAAGAGAGTAGTCAAGCTAACTGCCGCCTCAGACCCCAAGCCCAAGAGAAGTTTCAACGTGAACAAAGAGAATGAGAATTAAAACCTACGAACACACCTACTCAGTATGGACACCACCATGAAACCTACTGGTAACTCAGTTTTACCTCATATACAGGAAACAGAAGCTCAGAGAAATGAAAAGGACTTGTCCAAAGCCATGAGACAGGTGAGCCCATCAGATTCCAAAGACCAAGTTGACAGCTTCATTAAAACCTTACCTCATAAGTAAGTGGACAATTATCTGATCTGTCAAAATAAAAAAGCAGCTTCTCATTGGAAAAATACTGAGGATTCCCTTTAACTGGGTTTTTTCTCTACCTAAATCCCCTAACATGGGAGTCAGGATGTGGCCTGGTCAAGAAGATCTTCAATTACTGCTTCTTGTTCTAGACACAGAAAAGGCTTTAGCAAGTGGGCTGGACAGAACCAAGGCTACCAATATGGCTGGGAGAACCCAGATGTATTTTTCATGATTCCAGAGCAATGAGATGAACATAAGGAGGTGGTCCTTGAGAAAGCCCAGAGAGCAATGTTGGAGCATGTCCTTTAGTCAAACCTCAGGTCAGCATTTCTTAAACTCTTTAAACTCTTACAAATTATTGCAGGACTCCAAAGAGCTTTCATTTATGTGGCCTATAACCTATCAACACTTACCATATTAGAAATTAAAACTGAGAAAAATTTAAATATTAGTCCATTTTAAATAAAATAAATCCATTACATTAACATTAACATGTTTTATGAAAATAACAATATATTTTCTTAAAGTCTTGAGAAGGTTGGCGATGTCTTACATTTTTGCGTATCTGCTTAATGTCTAGCTCCAGAGATGACAGCTGGAGCCTCATATTTGTTTCTACAGTCAATCTGCTGCGATATATTTTGGTTGAAGTTCATGAAGAAAATTTAGCCTCATACAGATATGTAGTTGGAAAAGGAAGGAGTACGTTAATAGCTTTTTCAATTAAATGTGGATATTATTCATTGATACTCTATCAAATTTCAACATGTGGTAGCTTCTCAGAGTTACCTGTAATGTGGAATTTATAATCTCATCAATGAACTTTTTTCTAACACAATAAAATTCACAAGTCTTAAAAAAAAAATCACTGGTCTGTCTTGCATTTTGTGCAGATCTTTTAGTCATGCATGATTTTTTAACATCATGCATTAGTCATTTGGAAAATGCACAGATCTTCCAAGTACTGACATACTTCATATATTATTTTTAAATTATATGCATTAATATCACCAATAATCTCATCAGAAAACTCTCGTCCTAATACTTGAAATATTGGGAAGCTGTCCTCCAGTTCATGGTTGCAGAGATAAGTTGTCAAAAACTCATTTTCTTGACAGCTCAAAATTTCATCATTGGTAAAAAATACTGTCAATTATTTTCCCTGAAGTGATGAGCTCACTTCATTCATTTTTGAGAAAATGTCTGTCAAATACCCAATCTGAATACCCAAAGGCTGTCAGTAGTTCAAGGAGAAAATAAATGCACCATGGGAAAAGTTGCACTTCCTCTTTTTCTTGAGAGAACCACCGTACGTTAGCATGATGCTCAGTGTTCAGGTGCTTTCCATTTCATCATAAAATACTGAAAAGGCCCACCGTCAAGGGAAAGGACTTAATAAAACGTTTGCTGTTTTGTCAAAGACATTCATACATAAAGTTGTCTTTTTAAATAACTACTGTTAAAAAAAAAGAGAGAGAGACAACAGGCCCAAAATGGAGTCACTTGTGCTAAGCCAACATTACCTTCTGAGACTTCATACCTCACCTAACTGCAGTTTCAGCCCCTCCCTGGAATGTAAATTTTACCCGTCAACCTGGAATTTCCTGGTCAGCAGTGATGAGGCAATCTGCCTGAGAGACCCTAGCCCTGCCCCCAAGAAAGGGGACCTTGTCTAAAATAATCCACCATTTGCTAGAAACTTCCTTCCTCCCCACACCCTCTCCCTATAAAGCCTTCCATTTTGTACAGTTCCTCAGGGCTGCTTTTGTTGGATGAGACGCTGCTCAATTCATGAATTATTGGATGAAGCCAATTTGACCTTTAAATGTACTCGGCTGAGTTGTTTTTTAATACCACAATGTGAGGGGAGGAGCACGCAATGACTGCTAGCACTAGCACGGTTTGGTGCCTCTACCTTGGTTTGGGTGAAGAGGCCTGCAGCTTAACCCCCACTGCTTCTGCTGATTCGGTATCAATACAGGGAAAGGCGAATGATATCTCAGCATTGGTACGAGGACAGTTTTGACCTGTGGACACTCTGGAATGTCTGGGGACCCCCAGGACTCCACAAATCACCCTTTGACAACTGCTGTTTTTGGATCAGAAGATGTACATCTCTCATGCCTTGCCACACCCCACCCACCTCCAACCTTCTCTCAAAACTTCTCTGGGACTTTGCTTAGTGTTTAAGGAAATACTTAGAAATTTTTTTTATTGTCTTATCTTAAAAGATAGAAAATGAGAACAGAAGTCGGCCTGTTTATCATCTGCAAGTATTATAAGAGTGAAAAGAACAAATATTATTAAAACCTAACTGAATGTCTTAAATCTCTAGCACTGCATTATCCTTTAAAAAAAAATAAAAAGTAGTTAGACTGATAAATGTCACCCCACTTCCCCGAGTAGGTCTCGGTCAGACGTAAAGCGCCTGTTCTTTGGAGAGCTCAACTGCTGCTGGGCCCCAGTTCTGCAGCCCTGAATGACACTCACTGCTAAGGTTCCTCCTGGCACTCGGTCCCCTGTTAAATCACGACATTGGCTCAGACCTTGGTAAATGCCCTTTCAGCTTCTGGTTCTGTATGTCCTTGGGTGTGAGTCAAAAAAACATCTGGAGCTACTACAGCTTAACAGCCTACCTCTGCCCAGGACAGTCTTTCCAAAAGCGCCCATAGTCACCCTGATTCTCTGAGGGCTGGGCTGAAGAGCTATGTTTTAACAAGCACCTTGGAAATGGTTCGTATGTTCAGGCAAGTTTGGGAAAAGCTGCATAAGGCTGTTAAGATGTACAGAGGGTGCTCTCCCAGGGAACACTGATGTGTCAGTTCAAGCAGCGTAATCTGACTTTGTCCAAGGAATGTAAGTGTGTCCCTGCTTGGAACCTGATGGAAGGTGTCACCTAGTGCTTTAAGTAGGTGTATTTTATTCCTTTCCATTAGTAAACTCCTTGGCTATTACTTTTTTTTTTATTTGTCTGTAACTTTCTAGAGTTTTTGTTGTTTTTGTTACTACTAACAAAGTTTATTTTATGTTATATAACACTTTCCCCACTCTTTAACCCCATATATCAATGAACTAATCCTTGCCTATTTTTTACTAATGTATTATGAAACTCACACCCTGGATTCGGCCTATCAGCCTCCCCCTGAGAAATCTCCTTTCCTGGCTCCTTAGCAGAAGCCTGTTCTCTCACCCATTTGCATGCTCTTTTCCCACACAGTACCAAACCTGATATTGTCTGCATTCCATTTCCCTCCCCATTCACCTAAACTGTAAGCCTTGAGACGCTGAGTCTGCAAACCAAGCCTTTCTCACAAAAGCTCTATTTACTTCTTCCTGCCTATGCTCCTTCAACCCCTTTCCTCCAGATGACGCCATGTCTTATGCTGATGCTTTGTTCTTTTTTAAGCTAGTTTTCATAGCTTCCTTGGAACGGTACAACATGGTGAACAGAAGTATGGCCTTCGAAATCCAAGGTAGAATGGGTGTGAATTCTAACCCAGCTATACACTTGGGTAAATCACTTGAGCTTTCTACCCTTTGGTTTCTGCATCACTAAAAATGTAGATAATGCTTACTTACCAGGATGACCTAACACCTGGCATGTAAGTTCAGTAAATGGTAGAAACTATATACAGTTTTGAATAAACCGCAGTAATTATAGTTATTCCAACAAATAAAAGCACAGCTACAGCACATGAGCAAATCCTGGTACACTTTTCAATACTTTCAAATGCTGCACATGGTTATCAATGCAGGTGAAGTACAGAGCTAGAATGAAAGACATGTTTCCATACCTTGGATATCTGAAAAGCTCAATGGCATGACCAGTACGCTATGAAGCAGGATAATTATCCCAATGTTTTCAGATTTTCCAGGAAGTAATGATTGCTTTTAATGAGTTATGAAGGATTGGGCAGTTTTATTTTTTGTAAAATTTCCCCTCCTTGAAAGTAAGGATAATAATGACAATCAACATTTATGAAGGGTTTACTATGGGCCAGGCACTACTCCAAATGTCTCACAAACATTAACATTTAATCCCTCGACATCGGCATGAGGGTGGGCACCACCGCTCTCTCCATTCTGCAGATAAGGAAGCGAGGCACAAGAGGTTGGGAGCTCAACCTTGACCTCAGTACATGACCTTCTTTCTCTTGGATTGTAAAATCGTTACAGATAACAAAATCTGGTACTTTTCTGACAATAGATATTGTGATACTGAAGGAGACAGAGAAAAGCAGCGATATGAGAATGAGGGTAAAAAAAGAGGGAAAAATAAAACCTGATGATCTGTTTGAGCCCTGAATCCAGCTACGTCTGAGACTGAAATACCCCTAGACCTTCCCACTCAGAATTGGGTTTCTGTACTTTACAACTGAAAGATTCTTTACTGAAACCTGTTCTCAAATTTTACTATAGTAGAAGTGTAAAGTCTTGAAAAGCTCTAAACTACAATCTATCTGTTATAAGTACCTTATATTTTAGGAGGACATTTAAAATAAGGATATTTTTTAAAGGATATTTAAAAATCAAATGCAATTTCTCAGATTTTGAAGCCATACCCATTCATTAGGCAAGCCACATACAGCCAAGGTCAGTTTGAATTACGAGATCATGTGCTACACCCCGCCTCCCCTCTCCTCCAGTGGCTCCATAAATGGCAGCACTACATTCTCCATTCACACATACAGTCAATCATCAAGGTCAATACCAAGCCTACCAAATATAATGCACATGAATGTACCTTTAGGAAGAAGTCACGTGAAAATATTGCATATTCTGAGGCACTAAGACACGGGAGAGGAGTCTTTAATGCAGAACGAATGCTAGTTTGTGATAAGAGGTAAGGCTTTGTTTTCTGGTATGGAGTGAACATATTTCTAGTTAAGAAGTTAATTCATGAACTCCTAATGACCTCAGAGATTAGGGATGTATGCATGTAATTCATCATTTTTTAAAATCCCTGTAAAAAAAAAAAAACCAACTGCCATTCCTTTAGCTCTTCTACCTCCCCTTGAAAAAATACAGTGAACCCAACTATGAATTACTATCCTCTGGAACGCCACACTAACCTCAGCATGATCATGGTGACTGCTCTGCTCCCATTGGCTTTGGGACTGGGGCTGAAGCTCTGGACTAGAATGTTATCAAAAAGGCTGGTCTCTACAGCTCTGAGATTTTGAAAGCGCAGATCAAAATATAATCTTTAATTTAGCTAACTCTCAATTTGTCCCCTGAAGCACAGAGACATGATAGTTCACATTTAAGAAGCCAATAAATACTCCATCAAGAGAAATAACAATAGTTATGACAACATTTATAAGCACTTCTTGAGAGATACTGTTCTAAATATTAATTCATATAACCCTCATAATAACCATGTTTATCCCATTATACACTGAGAGGTTAGGTAGCTTGTCTGAGGCACAGGCAGCTATTACTAGTAGAGCTGAATCCGAAACCAGGATTATGACTCCAGAACCCATGCTCACATTTAGATATAGCCAGAATTCTAAGAATGGGAGAAAATTCTAAAAATTTCAAAAAGAGAAAGAAAAAAGAAATATGTTAAAATAGAACAAGAATTGGACTGCATACTTATCAGCAAACCAGCATGCCAGAAGATATTAAAGAAATAACCTCATTTAAAGTCCTCAGGAAAGATGATTTTGAAACTAGAATTCTATACCCAACCAAACCACCAAATTGTATGGAAAGATATTTTCACAAAGACTCAAATTTTACCACCATGTCCTTCTATGAAAAAGTTACATGAAAAGGTTATACAGAAAGACAATAAGGAAAACAAAAAAGATAACATCTTTTATTTAGTATGAATTAAACAACAACGACAACAACAAAAAAAACATGGAGAATCCCCTGGACCTTGATTCTTGTTATAGCCTTTTTCAAACAGCAAACGTTTAGACAAAGCACTGGATTTCCTCTTTGGAGAAATGTACATCAAGTCCTCTGTCCACTTTTTAATTGGATTGTTTGAGGTTTTCTGGTATCAAGTTGTATGAGTTTCTTATATATTTTGGATATTAACCCCTTATTGGATGTATCATTTGGTGAATATCTTCTCCCACACAACAGGTGTCTTTTCATTTTGTTGGATAGTTATCCAAAGAAATCCAAAACACTAATTTGAAAAGATATATGCACCCGTATGTTCATTGCAGCATTATTTACAATAGCCAAGATATGAAAGCGATCTAAGTGTCCATCAGGAGAAGATTGGATAAAGGAAATGCAGTGTGTGTGTGTGTGTGTGTGTATTTATATATATTTATATGTACATGCATACATACACACACACAATGGAATAGTATTCAGTCATAAAAAAGAATGAAACCTTACCACTTCTAACAACATGGATGAACCAGAGGTTATTATGCTAAATGATTTAAGTCCAACATAGAAAGACAATTACCATTTGATTTCACTTACATGTGGAATCTAAAAAACAAAATAAACAAAATAAACAAAATGGAAACAAATTCATAGACAAAGAGAACAAACTGATGGTTGCCAGATGGAAGTGGGGTTGTGGGGCCAGGTGAAAAAGGTGAAGGAATTAAGAACTACAAATTAGTAGTTATAAAACAGTCAAGAGATGTAAAGTACAGCATAGGGAATATAGTCAATAATACTGTAATAACTATGTATGGTACTGAGCAGGTACTAGATTTAGCAGGATCACTACATAAGTTACATAAATGTCTAACCACTATGCTATACACCTGAAACTAATATAATATTCAATGTCAACTGTAACTGAAAGATTAGCAAGATTATTTTAATAATGAATATAAAATAATCTTACATTAACCCTCAATGACTGAGGTGAATTTATCAAAACTAGGTTAAAGCAGTTAATATGATAGAAGGCAATGATGACGTTTGGTTTGCATATTTTGATTTGGACATAAGATGGTCTCTTTGAAAGTATGAAGTTTCAATTAATTTGCTTTATATTTGTTACGTGCATAATACACTGCTTTTACGATGCTAAAGGAAAGAAAAAAAGATGTGATTTTACAATAAAGAAACTGTTGATTATATGGATCTGGATCAGATAGGAAGGGAGAAAAGCTGAATGACAATAGAGAACACAACTACCTTATATTCCATTGGTAAAAAGCAAGGTTAGAAATAAATATTGGAGAATATAATCTTATTTTAATTCAAGCTGCTTCGGAATCATATTCATTATAATGATCAATGTTTCCATAAACATTATTATCTTCATCATCACCACCATCATCATAGCCCTGAACATGTAAGATATAAAGAACTACAACCTAGACTAACTTCCATAAGACAGGGTGTTTTTAATGGATTGTCCTTAACTTGGAGTTCCTTTTTCCTCTGTGTATCTTATAATATTGATTGATTTACCTTTAGGTGTGATGCACTGTATTCTTTTTAAGTTTGGCATGCCCTCATTTGGAAATCCCTTCCACATCTGCCATCTTCAGGACCTGCCACTGGATCCTTCAATGTAACTGCCTATCACTGTGTAAGTTATAGTCCAAGTCACCTGACCTCATCACACTTGCATTTCCTGAACCCATAATATGACAAGATTAAGCTTTCCCTTAAGAGCTCCTTCTAGCTTATTTTTCTTTCCACTTTAACAGTTTATCATTTGATCACTTTATGTAGTCAAGGAAAAGATTTTCACAGAAACTAAAGCAGAAAATATTTTAAAACATCGTTTTATATATAATGTTATTTTTAAAATCATTTCCCCCTTATTCTTCAGGGATGCAGTAACTTCAACAAACACAGTAATATCAAACTCTGAATCAGAGGAATTGGCAAAAGTTCAGATTATGAGCTAAATGGCTCAATAAGTGATTAAAAATCAGACATTTTACATTCATCTTGTCACATTATCTGGCCAATTTCCAAAATTTCTGGGTTGGGGAGTAAAAGATTTTCTCTGAGGTACCACCGTGGAAGGGCAGAAAGAACGCTCCCTTATTCTGTCCTGTAAGTAGACAGGCATACACCTCTCTTCACAATGCAGCATCTGGAGGGCAAAACGAAGAGACTCCAGATATAACAGGGCCAGGACGGGCGAACTGCTAGAGCACAGTGATTTCGCTCTTTCTTTAAATCCATCTTCCCCCAAGCACATCCTTGTTATTTGATATCTAACACCATGATCTGTACAATTCAGAGGATGATGCAGGTTTCAAATCGAAAAGATAAACTACATGTTTGTAAATAAATTTACTTCTATACTTTTTTAGTTTAATTGCCATTATAAAGGAAAAATGAACATGTCAACTTCATTATTTTCATGCCAAAGTTAATGGAAGAGATGCATACAAAGCATATCATTTCCAGGTCAAAATGTCCATTAATAAATGACTAGTACTATTTGTTTTCTGAAGGCCAATAATTCAAAACAAAAACAGCTAAACTGTCTCCCAAAATGAAAAAAAAAAAAAAAGAAAAAGTATTATGTGCAGTTTCTTTGAATAAGAAATTATACACTTAAATAAAATATGCATAGTTGGTCATTTTAACACTTTGGTCATTTCGACATTTTGCTGTTTTATTGTGAAGTGAATTTTTAATAAAATTCAACGCAACAGGGACAATTCATCATGAAGAATTTAAGAGGCTGATCATGAAACTACATCTTCACCTTCCTTCTTAGCTTTATGTTGGATCCAGCTGTGGAGAGTTGGGTCAGCAGAGTGCCTCAAGATGACAGCTCTTTCAGAGTCCTCCTTAGCTGCAGAGAGGTCCTGGGTCCTGTGAGGTTATCTCCCTTCGGGAGGCCGCCCTTATCCAGCGGTGAGGGGAAGTGGGAGGTGGACAGTGAAAGGGGCTCTCGTAGGAAATAGTCTGGGCTGCGTTGGGCCTGCAGCTCAGTCCAACGTCTTCCTCAGTCCAATCCTGCTTCCTACCTCCTATTTCAATTGAACGGGCATTGAAAACAGCGTGCACCCCTATAATATTCAGGGGCCTAAAATAAGATGATAATTAGTGAAAAGAAGTAAAACGACTAAAACAATATGCAACAAACTACTGAGCACATACTAAGCCCTCAATAAAATGTTTCCTGATTCAAACTCTGTGTGGGAAGAAAAGCAAATGCACGTGGTAACAGCAGAGTATGTTGCTGAGAGAAAGTGAGGATGAAAAAGAGGGTGGAATGGAAAATAATTCCAAGGCAAACAATCTAGCCATTAGAAGTTTAGCTCCTTAAAGTCAATCTGCTATTAACTATAACAAGATAACACTCTCTTATTCAGAACTTAGTCACATAGACCCTTCTACTGCAAAGGAAGATGGAAAATTCTGGAAGTTCTATTACTAAAAGAAAGAAGGGGAGAACAAGTAATTGGGTACGATTACCATTCTCTGGCACTGAGAATCCACTCTGCTTTTACTGCAGCATTCTGTCTTGTGGATTTATTTTTAATACAGTAGCAAATATGCTCTATACTTAAGCTTATCTTATTCACATGAGCTAAAATTCTGTCAAAATTAAAAATAAAAAGTAAGTAAGTAATGATAGTATAAGAGTACAACCCACTGAATAAAACAGAAATCCATGAATCCACACTCTAATAAAGCTTTTTTAAATTAAATTTACTGGGGTGACATTGGTTAATAACATTATACAGGTTTCCAGTGTACGATTCTCTAATACATCATCTGTATATTGCATTGTGTGCTCACCACCCAAAGTCTACTCTCCCTTCATCACATACATTTGGCCCCCCTCTACCCTCTTCACTCTACCTCTACCCCGCTCCCCTCTGGTAACCACCCTCCTGTTGTCTGTGTCTCTGATTTGTTTGTTGTTCGTTTGTTGCTGTTTTATATCCCACATATGAGTGAAGTCATGTTTCTAGTCCTTTTCCATCTGACTTATTTTGCTTAGTATGATATTGTCAAGATCCATCCATGTTGTGGCAAATGGCAGTATTTCATCCTTTCTTATGGCTGAGCAGTATTCCATTGTATATATGTACCACAGCTTCTTTATCCAATCATCTATTCTAATAGGGTGAGGGGGTATCTCAATGTGTGGTTTTGATTTGCATTTCCCTTATAGCTAGTGAAGATGGCCATTTGTATGTCTTCTTGAGAAAAGTGTCTGCTCAGGTCCTCTGCCCATTTTTAAATAGGATTGTTTGTTTTTTTTTGTTGTTGAATTGTATGAGTTCTTTATATATTTTAGATATTAGCCCTTATCAGAGGTATTGTTTGCAAATATCACCTCCCATTCAGTTGGTTGCCTTATTGTTTTGTTGATGGTCCTTTTGCTGGGCAGAAGCTTTTTAGGTTGATATAATCCCATTCATTTATTTTTGCTTTACTTCCCTTGCCCTTGGGCTCAAGTTCATAAAATCCAATCTAGACCAAGGTCTGTTAAGTTTAGTACCTCTCTTTTCTTCTATGTATTTTTTTTTCAGATTTTATACTTAAGTCTTTATTCCATTTTGAGTTAATTTTTGTGTATGTGAAATAGCAGTCTAGTTTCATTTTTTGCTCTAACAGTTTTTACAGATGATGAAAATGAAGTTTAGAGATAGGATGCTGTGATATAATAAGAAATATATAGTTGGTTTTTATTGCTGGTTTCTGGCACAGAGCTTCTAAAAGATGTAACTTCCTGACTGATAGGTGTTGGAGGAGCATCTATTTTATTTATAATAAGATCCTTTCACTATACCTGAGTTTATGCTTATGAGGTGACTCTTGTAGGATGGAGGCTGGTTGTCAGAGGAACCAACCTGATGATTAGAGAGTGAGGACTATCAACCCATCCCCAACCTCCAGGGAGGGGCAAAGGGATGAGCATTGAGTAATTACCACCGGCCAATGATTTAGTCAATCATGTCTTCATAATGGAGCCTCCGTAAAAACCCCCAAAACAAATGAGTTCAGAGTGCTGCCAGGTTAGTGAATGCACCAAAATGCTGGGAGGGTGTCACCCTTAAACTCCATAGGGACAGAAGCTCCTATGCTCAGGACCCTTCTGAACCTTGCCCTATGTACCTCTTCATTGGCTCTTCATTTGTATTTTTTATAATATCCTTTGTTAATACACCAGTAATAGTAAGTGAAGTGTTTCCCTGAGTTCTGCGAGCCATTCTAGCAAACTATCGAACATGAGGAGGGGGTCATGAGGACCCTCGATTTACAGACAGTCGGTTAGAAGTACCCAGACTTGGATTCTGAAATGAGAGGCAGTCTCATTTGCCTGAGCTCTTAACCTGTGGGGTGTGCACTAACTCCAATGTCAGAACTGAGTTAAACTGTAGGACACCCTGTAGATGCACATGGGGAAGTAGGGAATTCCTTGGTGTAGAAGACTCTCACGTTTGGTATCAGGAGTGTTACGAGTGTAGGAACAGTCTTCCTTCAGAGAGGTTCAACATCGTGGTCATAGAGCTACTAAGCAGAGTGGGCTCTGAAGCCAAGCTGTCAAATTTTAAAACCTATACTCTAAATAATAACAAAGCGTTTGAGTAAAATGAAAGCCATCTCATTCTTTTAGAGTCATAACATACGCATATGCTTACTGAGCAGTAAAGAGTTGGAGGAAAAACAAAAATTGCCACATGAATTCCTACCTGTGTCTGCCTCATGGCCCGTTCTACTCGGCGTGTGCTTCCTCTCTCAAGTTTTGTCCGGAGGATCAAGGCTGATATCTGAATGGCCCAGAACTTTGGTTGTGAAAGCAAACACTGATGGAAGAGAAAACAGAATAAAATAACAATGACATAAAGTAAACTGGGTGATCTTACTTTGAAGAGAAGAAAATCAATTCTTCCAAAAATATCAGATACAACTAAAGGCAGATTTGAAAATCTTGGTGAAAAATAATAAAACATGTGTTTGCAAACATTCTTATCAAGAATGTGGTCATTTGAGCAGAGTCATTACTTAAACTAGTTGACTCATTTTATTATTTTACTGAATAAGTCACTTAAAAAATGAATCAGAATCTTTCCAGATAATCAAAACAAAAAGCAGAATATGTCATACTTCATAAACTAATAAATTTTTTAGTTCACAGATTACAATATATATGAGAAAATAAACTACATAAAAATAAATATTTTTTTCAAATTTGCAATAAACTTTTAAAAATAACCCAAATTCACAAATGAAAACAATTTTCACTTAAAAAAATCCTAATTCATAGATGCAAATGCATTTAAACTTAAGTATACAGAATGTCCAAGAAATTAAGTATTTGTTCACTTAAGAGTTAAATACATAAGATCTTTTTTAAAATTTATATTACAGAAAACCATTTAAAAATACATGCAAACGCTTTCTGGCGTTGGGTAGCATAAAGAATCTCCAACTTACTTAAAAACCTCTCCTCAAGGGGGCATCTTAAGAAAGACCGGCCTACATACAGAATCCTAACCCCAGAGAAAACTGCCATCAGTTCAGAGAATATAATGGAAACCAGTGAACATGACCGCAATGTGGTGAGGAAAAGCGAAAGCTTTTGGTGAGTGAAAACAGGGGCAAAATGTATTGTGATATGACAGGGACTAGGTGATGAACACAATTAAGCTCTTTGCTGATGAGCTGGAATCCAGTACTGACTCTGGCTGATCAATCACGGCAACAACTTTCAGTACAGACATGGCGAAGAAAGGGACAAGGGAGAACAAACCTGTTGTCTGGGAGTTGAGTACAGGAATACCTTGTTTTATTGCTTCACAAATGCTGTGGTTTTTTACACATTGCATTGAAGGCAAGACCCTCCACCAGCAAAAAGATTACGATTCACTTTTCGCGTGGTCAGGGATGGAGCCCACAGTATCTCCGAGGTGTGCCTGTATTCGAATGTTCAACTGAATCTAGGCCAACTCTCTTACGATAAAGAGGAAAACGAAGCACCAGCGGTTAAGTCACCTGCTCAGTGTCACACCTTCTTTAGTAGCGAAAGCTAAAACACTTGGTCTCTTGATCCCCGGAACATCTTTATATGGCTTTTCAGCACTTTCTCTAAATGAACTTGTGCTCATTTAAACTGCGAATTAAGACATGATTACCTCCAGGAAGTAGGTGATACTACCTAGGAAATACTGGTGGAGTACTCACAAGAAAAGGAGTCAGTAAAGCACTCTGGAGAGAACGGCCAAATTAAAGGGATTGTGGGAAAGGAGGAATAGGCAAAGAATATACAAATAAGGGAGAGGAGAAGGAGAAGCCACAGAGCAGGGTCTTACCGAAGTGTTTGTTAATTAATGCTCTTGAGCACATACTCAGCACGATGCAGTGGCACAAGGCCCCAGGGTGGCAAGCGAGACAGACAGGTCCCTGCCCTCATAGAACTTATATTCTAATGCAAATGTCAATTACCGAATCTTCTTCTATAACTAATGCTGCAAATTAAAATATTTTTACTTCCTTGAAATACAGTTTACAAGATTAGTGCATAACCTTACCTTGTTAGCCTCCATTACTTAAATCTAAAAATAGAATAAACTTACCAACATAAATAAGTATATATAGCAGTACAAGACACAAATGATGAAATGATGAAATAGAAGACATTAAAAAATGTATTCTTTAAAATGTGTAACATTATTTGACAGAAGATTTTATTGTAAAACACGATCTTGAGAATTTTCGAAGGAAAAACTTTTTTCATTAAGTAAATCTGCAAATTGATTCTACTACCTGCAGTGGGTGGCATCACTATCTTTTTTCTCTTCACCTTATTAAAGGAACTGTCACCTGTGACCTCGTGACAACAAAATGGAAGAGCACCGAGGACAGGGCTCCACAGAACAATGGGAAAAGCCTCCTGATCTGCAGAACTTGATCAGAATCCCAGCTACGTGACCCTGGGCAGTGAGTGACTCCCTTTTCTCCTCTGTAACCAGGAAGAGCCATTCCATCTCCCACAGCTTCAGAAGGTTTGCACACCAGAGGGGAGATATTGTCCTTCGAAAAAACAACAAAGTCAGACTGTTTTCTATGCTGGCACGAGAACCAAAGTTTGCCTGAGACTTTTATGTGAAGGTCAAGCAAAACATTCTCACTAAATGCTAAAAGTAAAATGCAATCTGGCAAATAGACATTTGAAAAGCTTTAAAGAAGAAACTGACTGGACAATGATATCACTGAAGAATGCATTTTTCTTATGTGCATTTGGCTGGGAGGTACAAAGACTTGGGAAGTCTTTCTGAAAGGGGGTAAATAATTGCAGATACACTATATTTAATATATTTTAAAAACATTGGTGCTCACAAGGTAAGAATCAATCATAATATGAGAAATTAGGTAAAGAAAAAGAAACCAAACAGGGTATATGCTATGATGTTCTATTGTCTTAGGAAGAAATTATACTTTTTAAAAATTTCCAGTCTAACAGTTCAGCAAGCAAACCCAATAGAGAAAACACCAACCTAACTACCTATGCAGCATGCCAGCCCCACTGCTGAGGACTCAAGTTGTCATCTGTCCAGATGGATGGGTGGAGTTGCTCCAGAGGCTCTACCGTGTCCCCAACAATGGTTACTGCTCTTAATTCCATTCAATTCTGGACCTGAATGACCACCACCCCACTGCCTCCTGCTGGCTCTGTCTCACCTTCAATCTCAGCTTAAACGCCATCTCCTCAGAGAGCCCTTTTCCACCAACAACCTAAGTGATGCCATCTCTCCCCAGTGATTCTCTATCGCTGCATCCAGTTTGATATATTATTCAGCCTTCCAAAGGAAGGAGGTTCTGATACATGTGGATGAATATGGAAGACATTATGCTAGGTGAAATAAGCCAGATACAAAAGGACAAATATTTTGAGAATCCACTATATGAGTTGCCTAGAATAGGGAAACGCGTAGGGACAGAGTAGAATGGCGGTTGGCAGAGACTGCAGGGAGGGGGAATGAGGACAGTTCAATGTGGACAGTTTCAGTTTGAGATGATAAAAAGGTTCTGGAGATGGATGGTGGCAATGACTGCACGACAGTGTGAATGTGCTTAATGCCACGGACCTGAACACTCAAAAACTGTCAACATGGCAAATTTTACGTGTGCAAATTTTACAATAAAAAAATAACATGTATATTTAAATAATCATCACTGACAAAGTCCTTAAAAAGACAGAGCAATCTTACATTCAATTTGAGCTCAGTGTTGCTAAAGACTTAGAACAGAAAACAGAACATAAAAAACTGGAGTGAACACCCTATTTTTAATCATCTCATCTTCTATTTCCCCCAAAGAATTTTTTATGAAGATATAAAATATCACATGTTGCTAATTCTTATAATTTATAATTTGCTTCCAATAATTCACTCATTTCTCAAAAAATACTCTTGTAAATTTCTGAATATTTTATTCTGGACTGGTCCTAAATAACAGAAATTACTAAAAAGCTGGTAACTGGGGAGTTAATTTCTGGGGGAAATACAGTAACCACTCAATTGCAAAAGCCTCTACGACAGTGGTTCTTAACCAAGATTTTCTCACCACCACCCTCCGCCCCGCCAACTGCCTTAAAGGCAAATGACCCAAGCACGAGTCAAGCTGTGACCACTCCACCTAAGGCTTATAGCAGTGTTCAACCTGCCGGTGCCCAGCCTGGTGACGTAGACATGAAAAACCATTGATGTTACTTATCTCAAAGTCTAAAATGCTAACACTAGCTAGCTAGATGCACCGGCAAACAGCAGTTGTGCACAGCAATAAACTCTCGTCTTGCACAAATATTCAATTTATTAGAATTTTTCCCAAGTGACATAAACTTAAATAATGT
This sequence comes from Eonycteris spelaea, assembly GCA_003508835.1. Lineage (NCBI taxonomy): Eukaryota > Metazoa > Chordata > Mammalia > Chiroptera > Pteropodidae > Eonycteris > Eonycteris spelaea. The sequence goes on along the minus strand of PUFA01000014.1, from coordinate 17,918,119 downwards.
CCCACTATGATTAAACCACGTGCTGGTAAACGTCAGGGTATCTGGCAGCTCCATCCCATATTTGGTGAAATGTTCAGACAGCAGTAACTTAAAAAAACTGGTTGCCCATTTTCACAGCATACTCTTCCATCTCTATTGTAGAAGAAAACTCCTTACACCCACAATCATTGCATTTCTTTTTCTTTGAGAAGATAAACAAAACCACAAAATCACCTTGATGCATGGCAAAAATCTGCTGTGTGAATAAGCTGTGATGGACACTTCTGTAGTTTTGCAAGACATTGTCACTTTTTTTTCATATAGAAATAATGGGTCATCCTGAATCTTGATGCTTTCTAGTATTGATAAGCTCAAAGAAATAAATCATATTCTTCCCAAGTGAAGCATTAGCAGAGATAAGTTTGGAGGTTCATGGTCTGTCTTCGCCTGACTATATGGAAGATGCAGTCCAACACTTACATTTAATACATCCATACAAGAAACTGAGCAAATACGTTAACAGTCTGAAAGAAATTATTTACTTTTATATAAGAAATTCTAGTTTGGTTTAAATGTGCTGAGAAAGGGTGCTTTATTAACATTCCTTTTCTTAGAGATACTGTTCTTTCAGAATAATGAAAGAATGACCATGTAATTTATCTGACGATGAATGTGAATGTCTTATGTGACTATTTCCACAGATTTTTCAATTTCATGTGGCAAAGAAATGGCTACTAGATCTGATTTTTCTTTTTATCAAAGCATTATAAATACACACGTATTTGCATACACACATATATACGTATACACATATACAATGCATTTTCACAACTGAGAAGATCTATGTAACCAGCACCCAGATCAACATTACCAGCATCCCACTGTCCAGCTTGCTCTCTGTCTTCACCACTCCCCTGCCCTCTGCAAAGAGTAACCGCTAACCTGACCTCTAACACCAAAGATCAGTGTGCATGCTTTCCTACTTGATACAAATGTAATCATACTCTTTTTTGTATCTGGCTTCTTCTGCTCAACATTATGTTTGAAAGATTCATTCCTACAACTGTAGAAAGTTCATTGCTCCATAATATTCCATTGAAAAATATACAATTAATTATACTGCTAATGGGCATTTAGGCAGTTTCCAATTTGGGGCTATTATAAATGTGTTCTGCACATTCTAAGACATGTTCTTTAGGTGAACATATACAAATATTTCTGTTGGGTATATACTTAGGAGTGAAACTGTTAGGTCATAGAGTATGAACATATTTAGCTTTCATAGATACTGCCAAACTTCTAAAAGGTTACTCTAGTTCACACTCTTGTATCAGAAACATGAGAGAGTTCTTACTGCTTCACATCTTTACAACATTCAATCTGTCTATTTTTTGCATGTTAGCCATTCTGATGTATATGTAGCAGTATTCCTTTATAGTTCAAATTTGCATTTCTCTCATGACTAATGAAGTTAAACACCTTTTAATATGTTAATAACCATTTTCTTAAGTCCCTATTGAAGTCCTTTTGCCTGTTTTTTTTCTATGGGGTTTTCGAATTTTTCTTGATAATCTGTAAGTATTCTTTATAGTTTAGATACAAGTCCTCTGCCTTTTTGTTGAAGGTAATTTTTATTTACTTATTCTTACTTGACAAACACTTATATAACATATTCTATGTGCTGGCAAGATAGAAAGAGTGTTTAATATTAATATAGTCCAGTTTATCATTTATTTTTATTTTATGGTTAGAGCTTATTTTCCTGTCTGTCTTAAGGTCTTAAAGATGTTCTATATTTTTCATCTAAAAGCTTTATAGTTTTGCTTTTCACTTTTACGTATTCAATCTGGAAATGATTTCTGCAAATATAGTATGATATAGGGGTTAAGACAGTTTTCTTCCATATGGATATAAATCATCTAGTACCATTTATTGAAAAGCTTACCCCATCCTCATCGTTCTGTAATGCTAACTTTGTCATAAATCAGATGAACTGTGATTGGTTTGTAGTTCCTTATGTCCAAATGTCTTAATTCAGTGTTTCTCAAACTTTAAGTACATGAGAATAACCTACAGAGATTGTTAAAAAGCTGCCTCCTTGGCCCCAGCCCCAGAGATTCTGATTCAGTTAAGGGCTGAGGTGGAGCCAGAGAAATTCCATTTCTCACGAGCTCCCAGGTGATGCTGATGCTGCCAGTCCAAGGACCACCGTATGCTGAGGACTGTCTTAATTAATATAGTTTCATAATAAAGCTTGCTGTCTGGCAGTATAAGTGCTCCAGCTCTTCTTCAACACTGCCATAGCTGTTCTTAGCCCTTGGTATTTCTATATGGCCTTTAAAGTCAGTTTGAGTTCCACAAAACCGAAAAACAACAGCCATAACAACCAAAAAAATCAAACTTGTCTACAGCCACGCCACCCTGAACAAACCCGACCCTGTCTGATCTAGGAAGCTAAGCAGGATTGGGCCTAGTTAGTACTTAGATGGGAGACCACCTAGGACGACCAGGTACTGCAGGTGTAAAAAATAAAAAATAAAAAAATACGGGATTGTAAACTAACAAGGTCCTTGCAATCTTTGAGGTTAACCAAGGGTTAGTTGCCTTGCCTAAAAAAAAAAAAATTAAAATTAAAAAAAATCAAACTGTTGGGATTTTGTTAGGGACTGCATTATGTAGGTTAATTTGAGAAGACTTGAAATTTTGTAATATTTAGCTCTCCGTGAACATAGTATATCCCATATTTAGTTCGTCATTAATTTCTCTTAATAATGTTTCATAGATTTTAGTATGGTGGTCTTATAAATCTTTTGATAGATTTATTCCTGAGAACTTGATGTTGTTTGGCATTATTGCAGGTGTTATCCCTTTTCCCTCTTTTTAATTTCTTTTAGTTGAGGTAAAATACATATAACATAAAAGGTACCATCTTAACCATCTGAAGCACACAGCACCCCCATCCCCTGCTGTGCCTCTATAAATTTGACTACGCTAGGTACCTCATATCGGTGGAACCACACAGTTACAAATGTGACATTTTTAAGTCCATTTATTTTTACCTGGAATTTATTAACAAAAGTAGTTTCATAAAATATCAGCTCACTAAATTATGCATATCCGGTAAAAAAAATCCAGTAAAAAACAGAAGTTTAAGACATTTGGTATGCTCAACTAGCAGCACTTTGAAAATCAGGACAATGCTAAAGAACACTGTCCCACTGGCATACGCGATGGAATTCCCACCGTATCAGGACAAAGACCAGAAACCACCTCGTGGGAGCGATGACACTTAGCGACTGTTTTAAGAAAATGTGGCTCATTCCTCAAATCTCATGACCAACTTCTATGACAGGCGAATCAGTGAGTCAGTAGGCTTTTACAAATGTCTTCTTTTTCTATTTCTATTATTATTTTTATTATTGTTTAATATTTCTGTTATTTCTATTATTATTGTGAACGCTGAGATAAACTCTAGTAATATCTCTTTTATTTATAGCGACGATGTCTCTTCAGTTAAAGAATCGATCCCTTCAGCAGTGGCTGATAAGCAGTGTGAGATGTTTCGAGAGCAACAGGAAGCCTGCTCTGCACGCCACGGTAGGTGCTCATCGCTCTCAGATATGCCACCTGAGCTGACATCAGGACTCACACTAAAAAAGGAACTGTAATAAGCTAAAATCTTAAGAACTGTTAACTGCTTAAAATGAAAAAGTCAGTAAATAACACCTTAGCTCACACTAAAAAGTAAATTTTAATACTATGACACACTATACACACAGGCATTATTTAATCTGGCTAATAATTTCTGACTATATCCAACATAACTTGCATTCCCAGAAAAGTAGCAAAAAAAAAAAAAATTCTGAACACCATCAAAAGGAAGATCTGGAGTGTTGTTTTTATTAAAAACAAATTTCCTTTTCATTCTCATCACTGCACGTTTCAAATAATGTCCTTCTAGAGGTCACCTGGATCCTGAATGTGACAGCCAGCCAGTCTGCCCCTTTAAACACAAAGGAGCTTTCAAATAGCTGCTTTTCACACATAAATCGGGAGATGCCCACTCAGGTCAAGCTGACCTTACGAAGCAAGGAACAAAGACACACTATAAAGAGCAGAATCATTCTCCCTTCGTGGTGATCTATTTAAAAGAGCATTCACTGTTAAAATCAGTACCAAATGACAATAAGTTTAAATTCCAAATTTAGTCTATAAATTATTCTCCATGAAGTAGAATAGCAGGCCAAATTCCCTATCCTCGCTCTGTAGACAATTTAAAATCTGCCTCAAATCTGTTTTCCCCAAGCCTCACTCACTATTGCCCTAAAAGAATCTTCCAACACAGCTAAACGAACCCAGCACAGCTCGCCCCTTCCCATCTCCTTGCCTTTGCTCATGCTATCACTCCATCTAAATCCCAGCTGTCTTTCAAGGCCCGACTTGAACTCCCACTTAGTGAATAAAGCCTTCTTTGACTGCTCTGTCCTAAATATGTTCTTATTTTCTGGGAAGTTAGGGGATTTATTTATCTGTGCTATCAATTTGTAGTTTAAACTGCCTTGTATTGCTAATTACATTTTCATAAGTTTATCTGATCTTGGCTAAATTAAAAATTCCAGGAAGGCAAGTCCTATGTTTTATACCTTTATTTCTTCTACCATATCTAGTCGCATGCTTGGCAAATCCTGAGATTCTGGATCTCCTGCTATTACAATGCTTTCAAAGCTCTCTTCTACGCTCTGTGAACTTTCATACAGAAAGCAGATACCAGAGAGATCAAGCTATTGGTCATTTAGCTGCCTCAAAAAAGAGATCTGCATTCCGGAGATGCCAGTTCATCAGCCACCACCAGATGCACCCTGCACACAGTCCTGAAAAGCAGACCTATTTAAAATGCATAAATTATTTTCAAACTGAATTTTTCATCTTTTAACACCATATTGATTCATAATGTCAAAAAGCCTAAGAGCTTCAGCTTTGATGATAGCCAAAAGCAGAACCACAAAGCCGTAAGTTTGAACAAGATGTCTTAATGTTAAATGTATTACCATTCCAGCTGTAAGTTCCTTATATTTCTCCTATCTGGGGAATGTAAGCCCCACTAAAGGGCTTTACTTTAAGGTTTTTTTACTTTACCTTATGTTAATGCTCTCTGTCATCACTGATTCTGCTTCTCTCCAGTCTAATGAATGATAATAAGATTCACTTAAAAGTCAAATGTATGCAATGAAATCAGTACTGCTTATTCTTTAAAATGGTTTAACGAATAACATTTAGATGATCTTGCTATTGCACAAAATCACTTTTAGATTTTTTCCCCCCTCTTTAATTCCTGCTCCCTACTTCCACCCATTTTTAGATTAAAAAAATTTTTTTTTTATGGTGACATTGGTTGACAAAATCCAGTAAGTTTCAGGTGTACGATTTAACAGTAAGGCATATATATATTGCACTGTGTTCACCGCCCATAGTTAGAGTTCTTTCTGTCACCACATAGTAGACCCTTTTGACTCCCTTTCCCTCCCCCCTCTCTTTCTTTCACTTTAATCTATGTCTTTAGGTTTATTTCATAACTCCTCCCTATTTTCTTTGCTACTAAAGACAATATGGGGCAAGACACAAGGTTGAAACCCAGTAAGGGACACAGGCAGATTGACAGATGTTTAATGGTTGATTGAGCATGTCCCAGACAGCCCACTTACATCTTCAACCCAAAATAAGAATGGTTATCTAGTCATAGGCAATGATAGCCTTTGCTCATTTTCTGTATAGTTTTGTGCCAGTGGGGTTTTTTTTCCTTTAACTTTTCATTTTCAAAGTTATTTTCTCTTTCAGAAAAGTTGCAAGACTAATACATAGAATTCCTCTGTGTACCTTTCACCCAAGTAATAATGTTTTGCCATACAACCAATAGCTTAATCTCCAGGCCTGATACAGACACTACTAAAAATGGCATTTACAGATTTAAAATAATTAAATTCTACTATTCTTATAGCCAGTAACAGAAGTTGCTTGAAATCATATATTAATATCTCACTTTCTTTCAGATGTCAATTACTTATCCTATCGTATACACAAGGTTTCTGCCCTATGAACTCTTAAGATTTTACATTCATCCTAGCTTCCCTCTGTTGTGTATCTTGGTTCTTAAATATGAGGGGAAAAAATTCAACTCAAACATTTTATTATCAGCAACCTGTGTTGGATGCTGAGGGTCAAGAGTAACCCCAACTAGAGCTCAGTCAGTATATTCCTCCACGTACATTTGGGGTTTCTTTTAAACACAGGTTTCCAAAATTATTTGGGAAAAAACTAGCCTGATCTGGCCTTAAAAATGAAGTATGCTTCATTTCAACATGAACACTGAGGAATTTCCTACTAGAAATTCGTTCTCCCTCTACATTTCCTTACTTAACATATCAGGTAGTTGAGTATTTTGTGTTGTATTTCTCAAATTGATGACAAGGACTAATCTATACTGAAACCGAAATCTATTTTGATAAATTAATCACTCTTAAATATTATAGCCCTAAATAACACACACGCATTTCCCCTTTTAGGTTACTCTTAGTGACTTCATTGAAACATAAGATAGATATAAAAATATTAATGGCTATATTTACTGTAGCATTTGATCTGTTTTCGAAAAATGTATACACCTGTGTAACTACCACAAAGTCAAGATATACAAAACTTCCATCAACCCAAAAATCCCTTGCACCTCTCTGCAATGAATCTGTGATCTACTTTCTATTGCTAAGATTTAGTTTTGCCTATTCTAGAATTCCAACTAAATGGAATCATACAGTCTGGCTTTTTTAACTCAAAAACCAAGTGTTTCAGATTCACGCACACTGTTGCATGTATCAAGTACTTCATTTATTTTTATTGCTGAGAATTATTTCTTTAGATCGATATAAGGCAGTTTGTCATTCACTTGTTGATGGACATTTGGTTGTTTCCACTTTTAAGCTCTTATGGACTAAACAGCTATGAACATTTGTGTACGAGTCTTTGTGGGGACACATACTTTCATTCCTCATAGATAAATACCTAGAGGTGGAATTGATGATTAACTGTTTGAGAAAGTGCCAAGCTGCATTCCAAAGTGGTTGTACCATTTAACATTACATTTCATTTACAATGTATGAGAGTTCCAACTACCCCACATGGTATTACAAATCTTTTCGGTGGTATATAGTGGTGTCTTCTTGTGGTTTTAATTTGTATTTTCCCAATGACTAATGATACTAAGCATTTTTCATGCTCTTATTGGTCATTCATAGATCTTTGGTAAAGTGTCTGTTCAAATCATTGGTTCATTTATAATTGATTTGTTTGTCCTATTATTATTATTACTTTATTATGGATACAAGCCCTTTACAAGATATATGTACAGTGAATATTTTCTTTCAGTCTGTCTTTTCATTTTCTTAATGATGTCTTTTAAAGAGTGGGACGTTTTAATTTTAGTGACGTCAAATTTTCTTTTATGGGTCGTGCATTTAGTGTCCTAGTTAAAATTGCTCATTACCCTAATGTTGCAATAATTTTACTTTTAGGAACCATGAGAAAATTGTTGTAACATTGAGTCAATGATTTAGGTAATAATTGACTTTTATACATAAATTTGTTTTGTGATTTCTTCATTGATCCATAGACTAAATACGTTAATTATTTGATTTCTAAATATTTGGAGTTTTTATAGATACTAATAGTTATTTGTGTCAAGCTTAATTCTTTTGTAGAAAGAGAGTATACTTCTTATGATGTTATTTTATTCACTGAGGCTTGTTTTACCTGCCTAGCACATGGTCTGCTAAATACACCATGTGCTCGTAAAAAGGCCATGTACAGAAAGATTGTATTTTCAAGAAACTGTGAGGAAAATGATGCAGCTTTTATATTTATCCAGTGTTTACCATTTCAGATGCTCTTTATACAGAACACTGAGCTTCCATATGGAATTATTTCACTTCGGCCTAAAGAATCTTTAGCATTTTTATAGTACAGGTCTTGCTAAACAGCAAATTCTCTTAGTTTTCTTTTTATCTGAAAATGTCTTCATTTGGCCATAATTCTTGAAAGATATTTTACTAAGTATAGAATTCTGGGCTGATATATTTTTCTTTTAGCACTTTAAAAATGCTATTCCACTCTTCTGCCCTCCAATAGTCCTGATGAGAAGTTGGAGACATTTGCAGTCACTAATGTCATTTTTTTTGTTCCTTATCAATATATTATCTCTATGTTTTACCTTCACCAGGTTGATTATGACATATGTTGGCGTGATTATCTTAGTTTTACCTTGCTCAGGTCTCATTGTGCTCACTTGGATCCAATAAACACGTGCATACTTCCTTTTAATGCACTTTGCTTCACTGCACTTCACATGTTGTGTTTTTTACAAATTGAAGGCAAGACCCTCCATCAGCAAAGAGATTATGACTCACCTTTTGAGATACTTGCTTGATTGCCATGGTCTGGAACCAAACTCTGTATCTCTGACATACGCCTACATAGACTTTCATACAGTTTGGGAAACTTTTAGCCATTATTTCTTCAATACGTTTTCCTGCCCTATTTTCTCTCCTTCAGGCACTCCAATTATATGTATATTGGGCCTTCTGATACTGCCCCACAAATCCATGAGGCCTTGTTCATTATTTTATCTTTTTTTGTCTCTATTCTCCAGACTGGATATTTTATACTGATCTACTTCATTCTCTAATGCTCTCTGTGTCATCTCCATTCAATACTTAATCTCATCCAGAGAACTTTCATTTCACAAATTCCATGTTCACATATAGATTTCTATGTGGTTCTTTTTATAGTTTCCATCTTTCTCTACAAATTTCTCTCTTTGAGACTTTTTATGAGCATTTTTCCTTTATGCTGCTGAGTATAATTAAAGAAGCTTTTTTTCCTTTCATCATTCTCAGCTAATTCCAACATCTAGGTCATGTGCAGTCAGTCTCATTGATATCTTTACTCTGGTGCATGGTTCACATTTTCTTCATTCGCTGAGTAATTTTGAATGGTACCCTACATATCATCAATGTTCTATTGTTGAGTATAATTTTGGTTATATTGCTCCAAAGTGTTGGGCTTTTATATTTTAACATGAACTTGGTTTGACTAAACACAGTCTCTTGGGTGGCTGCTCAAATCTTATCTGAGTTCCTTTATCTTAAACTGAGCTACTTAAGGGAATGCCCTGCACATGTGTAGCTAAGGGGTGACACGGACTTAGACAAAGTTTAATATACAAATTAAGAATCCTCATCTGTGACTCTCTCTTATTATGAAATGACTGTTTGCCCCGACATTCCAGCAGCTATGGTACCCAAATTGTCAAAACTGTTAATTACTATCAGAGTTTTAAGCTGCCTTGTATTTAAAATACAGAGATTTAGCAACAGGATAGAACAATGAAAACAAGAATCATCCAATGCCTTTGGTCATTCCTGAGTGCCACCAGGTAGTTGTTTTTTTGTATTTTGTCCATCGTTTACAATTTTTTATCTGCAGAGCTTACTAGACCTTCACAGGAATAGAAATCCCCAAATAATTTTAGATTCAGCTTATCAATTTCTGCAAAGAAAAAAAATACCTACTGGGATTCTGATTTTGCTATTTGATTTAATTTAAAGCTCAATTTGGGAGCACTGTCAATTCAACAAGATTAAACATTCTAATTCATTTATATCTTCTTTAATTTCTCTCAGTATTATTTGTCATTTTTGGTGTACATATCTTATACTTTAGCTAAATTTATCACTAAACATTTGATATTTTATGCTACCACAAATGGTTTCAAATGTCGTTCCCACAATATTCATGCTAGTAATATATAAACAAAACCTACTTTTTTATATTGAGCTTGTATTCTCAAACCTTGTTTATTAGTTCTAGTAGCTTTCATGTCAATTCTTTAGGGTTTCCTATATATACAACTGTGTTGCCTATGCATAATGATGGTTTTATATCTTCCTTTCCAATTTGCATATATTTTGAACCTTCTTATTGCACTAGCTGGGATTTCTAGTTCAATGAAGAATAGAAGTGTCTTTTCCCTGATTTTTGGGAAGGAAGATTATTTTTCATCAATAATGATTTTAACTACAGATTTTTCACAGATGACTTTTATCAGGTTGATAATCCCTTCTATTCCTAGTTTACTGTTTTTCATAATAAAAGTCTGTTGAATTTTTTTCAAATGATTTTCTATTCCTATTGAGATAACCCTGTGGCTTTTTTTCTTTGCTATACTAATAAGGTGAATCACATTGATTGTTTCATATTAAACTAATTTTGCATTCCTGAGATTAACACTGTTTGGTCATAACTTATCCTTTTCATACACAGCTGGTTCACATAGCTTGTAACAGTTTTGTAGTTGTTTACAATGAGAGTTCAAATCCAGTACAGTTACTTCAACATGACTGAAAGTAAACCCACAAATAATCATTAACCTCAAGCCACAGTTAACTGTGAAGAAAGAAAGAACCGTTACCAAAATAGATGGTGTAAAAACAGAATCTTGTAAGATTCACAAATCCTATTACTCTATTTCTGAAATAGGATATATACAAGGAATGCAGTTCAACTCTAGTCAAAAAGTATTTAGTAGGTCTCTGCTTTATAATAGTTAACCTACAAACTGATACAAAAAGTAAAATATACTGATATGAGACACAAAATACGCCCATCTCCCTCTTCTTTAAAAGTTACCAAGTTAAAACCCAGAGATAGCTATAAAGTTCATTAGCAATGAATGAATGCCTATTAAATTAAAATGCACAGAGTAACACTTTGGGAGACAAGTATTCAAACCAGAAAGAAAAGCAAAATCCCGAGCTATCCTACTGAATGCCAACACTATCGAAAAGAATCATGGCTGTCTAACAAAATTATATCATCTATCTTTAAAAAATTCAAATTAAGAGTAAGTATGCCCTAAAAGAAAAATAGGTATCATTTTAACCTGTAAAAATGGTTAGCTATTTTATGTTCACAACTATTTATTAAATAGCTTTAAAATTAATAGCAGAAAGAGAAAATCCATCCAATACAATGTATAACTTCCAAAGGCCTTTTTCCTCTTTTCATTTATACAGACCTTGGGGTTTCAGGCAAACAGTCAGAAGGCAGGCTGCCAATATCAATTCACACTTGAGCAAAACTTTTGCCAATTAAAACTGAAACACCTGTCTGATTTAACCAAATTGTTCCCCTTTTCAACAATGAAAGGAAATTAAAAGCATTATTGAATGTCACTGACTTGGCTCATCTGAAAGGAAATAACATAGATAAAATGGCTAATTTTAAATTATCATGCCGATATAACATAAAGGCTCTCTAAAAAATATGGGTTATTTTTACAATGACTCATTCAGCTTTCCTGAAATGTGCAGATATCATATCTCAGGAATGCACCACTTAATGACAATCTTAAAAAAGTAAAGTTTTCCTTTTAGGACAAGCTTCTGATATTGCTGAATTAAACATTTCCCCAACATATCTCACATATATTTCAACATGCTGCACCAACATAAAAATACTGGCAAAAATTTCTCCAAAAAAGATTTCACCATTGTTTTAGTAAACTTTAGGACAGTTCATTAAAACTAAATGAAATTCACGACCAATAAGCCATTCAATTTGCTTATTCAATAACTACCAAATGCCCAATAATTATGGTCTCTATCCTCTAAGTACTTACAATCTTCTGGTAAGAATATTAAGACTTCTACCGTACTTGCTCTTCTATCAGCAAAGGAAGACACCTCATAGCCTCAATAGTTCACAACCTCAGTCCCAGGCCAGAGCAGGGAATGGATGCTCAGCAAGACAGAGCATGCTGCTGTTTTCCTCTTCACTCCCTCTCCCCACATCTATAGCCAATTCCAAACAGGTCTTACCCACCTAAAAAAATCCGAGTCCGTGAAAACAGGACTGCTTGCCCACAAAAGCGGCCGGCCCTGAATGCTAGGCGTGTACCAGTTTCTACCTTCTCTGAAGTACTTTCATATGCATTCTGTAATGTGATGCTCAAAAACAAGTCTTCCTGCTGAGGGTGGGGCACACCACTCCTTCCCCATTTTATAGCAGAGAAAGATGAGACAAGTGGTTGTCCTTACCGCTAGGTAAGTATACACTAGTGGTGCACTACGTTAAAGTAGACCTACTAAATTACGGAACTAAGTGGAGCTATGCGCACTAAGCTGTGGGACAGACACACATCCTGTTCCAGGGTTCTAGTATATTTCATTTCACTCCGATTCTGCATAATTTATTGAGCAACGACTATGAATAAAAGCATTAAAGCACTGTACCAGGCCTTGTAGAAGACTCAGAGAAGAACAGAGCCCAGTCCCTAAAACTGGGAGTTTACAGTCTTGAAGGGAAGATAAGACATATACATAAATTGTTATAAGCCCAAATGTGATTCTTGTTAAAAGAGGAGCACAGATGAAAGTTCAAGAGTTCAGAAGTGGGGTGGTACCTAAAAGTGTTCCCTCTTGCCTCAAATGAGTTTATGGAGTTATGTAGGTTATAAATAAATGATACTTTCATACGGGATATATAGTTACACAAGATAAAAATTTCAATGAAATTTTTCATTAACACCGGGGCCACTTTCTAATCCATCTTATTTTCTGATTCAGTATCATGCACAAGGAAGGGATAAGAGGAGGACAGATGATGAAGGAAGAGTTCACAAGGGCTGATTTGGGTTTTTCTGGTGTATTCTGTATGGTTCCTTTGGGATTAAAAAAAGACTGGGTGGCGTAGAACACAAAGTAGGCATGGGGCTCATAAAGCTCTCCTCACATATAGTTATTTGCCCTACTTCTTAGCAATTAAAGATCTCCCTGGGATTAACAAACTCGTCTCGTTAGAAGAGTTACGCCTAGCAGCATGAAGCACTGCAATCAAACATCTCTCCTCCGAAAGGGCATCAGCTCCGAGGTCAGTTCTGATTTGGAAGAGCTGCAGGGAGACAGCAAATAACTTACGTACTGGAAAGCCCTTGGGGGGAAAGTATGAAATCTGGATTTATGATCTTCACTGCAAGTGAGGAGGAATGCATTAACTACCACCAGAAGTTATCAGAGTCAATTACTTCAGAAGTACCTCACAATATGGAGCAATAAGAACAATAAAATAAATTTAAAAATAGAAAAGGAGGATAAGGTAGGTTTAAAAAAGGAAGATATATATCCCCAATCCACAAGAAAAGCTAAAAAAAAAAAAACAAAAACCACTGTTTGAATATAATAAACAGAGTATTTTAGTGTCTTTTCAGAATAATGTGGATAATACATAAATCCCACAATAAAGCACTTATGAGACCAGTCCCAAGATGTTACTACTGACTGTCTCCCCAGGAGAGGCCAGCAGGAACATTTCCTGCCATATGCTACATCCTGTTTACCGCAGTCATCAAAAAACCCAAGCGTCCGAGTCATCATTTATCATCTAGACACTTGTCCCCTCCAGCTCTGTACTTCCCTACGCTGACGCAAGCTCGCGCCCATTCCAGACCCCCTGCGTCCTCCCGGTGCCTCACTTCATGCAGACCTGAGCTCAATGTCACCTTCCCACTGAGATCTTCCCCCAACCCTGCCTAAAACAGCCATCCCCATCCCACTGCCATTCTCTTAGTCTGCTTTCTATTTCCCCTGCTCACCCTATTAAACTCTATTGCTTTCTTTGTCTGCTCTGTATTTCTCCCACGGAATATAAATTGATGAAAACTCCAAGGGCAAAAAGAATGTTTACTGCTGTATCCCCAATGACCAATAGCACAATGCCTGGTATATATTAATTCAATAGATACTGAAATGCATGAATAAATGGGAGGTGCATAATAATTTTTTAATATGTAAATATTTAAAATGTGTGTAATATTTTATTTGTAAAATTTATGATAGCATATGTAATGAATAAATAGGACATTTCCACATAGTAAGCTAACACAGATATGCTATAATGATAAACTCAAAAGATTTCTAAGAAGTGGGAAAATAAAATAGGCACCAAGTACTCAAATGATTAACATCCAACCAGTTCCAAAATGATATGTAGAAAACAGCAACTTTCAAAATGTATACTACAGTACAAAGTAAGCTTTTCTTTCCACCAGATAAAAATATTTTATTTTTACCTTATCTGAAAAATAATAAAGGAAGAAAACATCAGAATTCTAACTTGATTCCTAACCATGCCATAAAAATGCTTTCAAAAAATGATGAGGTATCTTAACCAACTTCTGTTCATTAAAGATATGCATATCTTCTTTTTCTCCATAAAGCTAAAAAGATACTGACTGATTCCTTGCTCTGTGACTTTTCTCTTCTTGGAAAGCCTTCTTTGATCTTGATCCTCAAACATCGATTACTCTCCTTTTTGCTACCATTCTTTTCCAACTGTGATCTGTATCGACTTTATTTTCTCATCCCATTCCCTCCTTAATTCTCTGTAATGAGGTGACTACCCAGATTTTCCACTAAAACTGTCCTAGAGGTAAGCAGTGCACCCCCAAACATCAAAGCCCACAGCCTTTTCTGACTACTCCATGTTGCTGAATGCTGACAAGCGCCCCTCATGCTCATGACGGCGCCTCCATCCTCAGCCTCTATAACCCATGCTCTCCTGGTTCCACTCCTGGCTCCCTAAAGTCCTGTCCTCACCACGTCCACGCACCTATTATGTGTGATGTCCTGGGCAGTGAACAAGAAATATCTGGTCACTGCCCTCATACCACAAGAAATATCTGGTCACTGCCCTCATACCCCAGTAATATGAAGAAAAACATTTATTGTTTAAATCAGCAGCAAAATGGATGCAGTTTGAAAACTACAATGATGAGTTTTTGTTCCCTTAACATCCTTAAGTGGCAGTGTGTCCATATGAGCAATCTGAGGCAAGAATATATCAGAGGCAAAATAATTTACAAGGAAAAACAATGAAAATGAAAAGAAAAGAGACATTACTCACCGATATAAATGCCAGCAGCTCCTCCGCAGTTAATTTATGTACCGGGTTACTCTTTTGGAAATTTGTGCTTTAAATTAAAAAAAAGAAAGTAAATTACTTCTAAAACGTATGTTGTATCTAATGAAATATAATTTTTAAAAGGCAAAGTAAATTTATTTTATATATTTGAAAGCACATATTTTAACATTATTGTATATGTACAAATAGAGATATGAGTTTGCCAAAGATAAGTACAAAAAGTAATAAAACGCTCACAAAAACATGGCTGGTGTACTAAATGTCAACAAAATTTATTTTACTAGGAAAAAAGAAATCCATCTGTGCTACTCTGCAAAGAAAATGAAAAGAATTAATATGACATCAACTCCTATTTATTAAATTCATGCCAAAAAATTAAAATATTATTATAATCATTTGATGATGTCTAATTTTTGCCTGAGGCAAAACAATGTGAATTCTTAGATCCCGCTGGTTCAAGTATGATTTGGTATCACAATTCTGGAAAACAATTTAGTACTATCTTGTAAAGTGAACATTCACATAACCTGAACTCAGTAATTCCATCCTAGGTACCAGGGCCCAGAGAAATTCTTGAACGGGTATATCAGGAATTATGCACACAAAGATCCATAGTAATATTATATGTAACAGGAAAAATCTGTTAACATCCAAATGTCCAAAGGAGACTATAAATTGAGAAATGTTCATCCAAAGGACTGCTATACTGCAAAGTAAATTGCAGCTACCCATAAAATATGAATGAATCATACAAACACAATAATGAGGGGGAAAAAGCGAAATCACAAAAGACTACATACTGTAAGATAAAGCTCAAAGAAACAAAATGAAGCAATTCACTTTAGAGATATAAAAAGTGTGCGTAAATACATTTTTTAAAAAGGCAAGAAAATGACAAACAAAATTTGGGATAGTGGCGTCCTTCTGAGGAGAGGCAGGAGATGGGCAAGAAGTGTGCAGACTGGGTTAATGATATTTGTAATCTTCTAGTTCTTAACCTGATTGGTAGGTTCATTTTATCATTACACTATACACTTATATTTATATATTATATAAATGATTTTGTATGTAAATATTACTTATACTAAGAAAGAAAAAAAATACCACCCATAAAATAGTACCAGTTCCTTATAATTTTCAATAGTGTCTGGGAATTTTATAATGAACATAAAATATTTATATATTAATTTTTAAATGAACTTATTTTTATTGTCAGTAAGAAAATATAAATGAATGAGGGAAGAATTATGAAATCGTTTTGTTTAAAACACACAAACGCACACACATACATAAGCCTTTCTAGTTTAACTGCGTAAGGGAATTACATGTCAGTTGGCAAGATGATCCAATTAACCACTAAGGCCCTTTCCATTCTAAGACTCTGATAAGTGAACAGGAGCATAAAAGTCTGTCCAAGAAAAGAACCTCATCCAAGATGGATCAACATTCACCTCTCACATATACAATTCCAGTCTTTAATTCACTGCATAAAGTATTCAGCTAAAGTGAAATGCTACAGGCACATTACAAATAATTATGACATAGTCACTGAATAAGGCCATTCTTTACCATAATTTACTGACTTAGGTTTAGGATATATTACTATGCATACCTGAAAGTCATACTTAACTTAAAAGGAATCACCTTTTTCCACTCTGGTAGTCTAAACTACTGAAGGATTGCTATATTTCAAGGAATGCTTCCCACAATTACTTTACATAAAAGTAATAGGTATACTGAAGTATAAAAGACTGGGGCAAGTTATAGCATGTGGCCTTCAGGTAAAATCAAACTCGAGCAGGAGGCCAGAGAAGGGCAAGAGTCAAAGGGAAGAGGAAGAAGCTAGCCACCCTATTTCACCAGTCTGCCACCTGTAAGAATTAACCTTCTCTGTGTCTCCTTTCCAAACCAACCCATCCAACCACAACATCCAAGTTACCTCTTCATAGGAATTAATGGCTGTGGGGATAGAAGAAAATATAAAAATAAAAGGAAAAACTATTTCTACCACAAATAAGGTTCTATAGTATTAAAAAATAATTCTATCCTTTAAAAGGTAAATATCCTCAAAGGTAAACAGTCAGTCTCATCTATCCTAAATACTTTATTAAGAGTCTAACTAGCTAAGGCTAACCAAAGAAATGTTGCTTATGGAGGAAAGAGAAGAATT
This sequence comes from Eonycteris spelaea, assembly GCA_003508835.1. Lineage (NCBI taxonomy): Eukaryota > Metazoa > Chordata > Mammalia > Chiroptera > Pteropodidae > Eonycteris > Eonycteris spelaea. The sequence continues at coordinate 17,900,946 of PUFA01000014.1, read as the reverse complement.
TGTATACCAACTCAAGGGAGATTCTTGAAACTCCTAATCTCCAGCTTTTTAATTGGTTGCCCAACTATTCTCGATCTTCATATGCCTTACAAGATAACCTCTTCATCTAGAACTCTTGGGATCTCCTGAATAAAGATTCCTCCAACACAAGAGAACAAACACATGAGGTGTTCAAAGTAGCCAAGTGAGTCATTAACTTACCAGATTCCAAGGATAACAGCAAGCTCTTCAGCACAAAGGTCGGGCATCTGAAACTGTTCACTATCTGCTAACTTTATCTCATTTAGAACAGTATCATCATTGAGTTCAAGATTCTGGTGGAATACGAAAGAAAATATTTAGACCAAAAGTTAAATCTGATTTGTTCAATAGTCTGTATGCAATTAACTACTAGGGAGACAAATTACCTTTCGTTTAAGATTATACAATGTCTATGCATAGTCAATAGGCTTTCCTGTGAAATACATATTTGGGAACAACTTACTGTGTAGAAATGGAGGTCATGCCACCTGTACTTCAGGAACACACTGACAATATCAATAATAAGGAAGAATTGTTATCAATTGAGACTACTATGCAAAATCCCCTTTACTGATACATCAAGATTCAAAACCAGATCTTTCTACTCTGCCTCTAAATTCTAATCTAAAATATAAACTCTCAGTTTTCAACAGGATATAAAATAGCCGAAACAACACAAAAAAGAATAAAATCTGAGGACTTGAGAGGACTTGATAGAATATTTGATTTTAAGAATTACTACAAAGCCAAGACAGTATGGTACTGCCATGAAGACAGACATACAGATAAATAGAATAAAACAATCCAAAATTTTGGACCCACATTATATGGTTGATTGATTTTCAACAAAGATGCACAGGTGCTTCAACAGAGGAAAGTCTTTTCAGTAAGTGACTTTGGAACAAATGGATATCCATCTAGAAAAAAATGACTCTCAACACTATCTCAAACCATATTTAAAAATTAAATCAAAATCAATCACAGATCTTAATGTTGAGGCTAATAGTAAAAAGTCTAGAAGAAATTGTAGGAGAAAAGCTTTGCAGCTTTGGGATGGGGAGATAGTCCTTAATAAGGACATAAAAAATCTGAACCATTAGAGAAAAACTTAATAAATCGAAATTTATCAAATTAAAAACTTCCTCTTTGAAAATACTGTTAAGAAAATGAATAGCCAAGCTACAGACTCAGAGAATACATTCACAAAACAAGTATCTGAAAAAGGGCTTGTATTCAGAATATGAGAATTCTTACAGCTCAATAAGATAAATTACCCAACATAAAAATAGACACTTCATAAAAGAAGATAAACCAGTAGTCAATAAGCACACAAAAAGATCCTGGACAACAGCAGTCAACATGGAAATACTAATTAAACCAGAACAAACTACCAGTACACACACATTAGAATGGATAAAATTTAAAAGACTGACACTACTAAATGTTGACAAGGATCTGGAAATTTCTTATATTGCTGGTAGAAATGTAAAATGCTAGCACCACAGAAAACAGTTTGCCAGTTTCTTATCATAAACATGCATTTACCATGTGAACTATCCATCCACTCCTAAGTAATTACTCATGAAAAATGAAAACATATGTCCCCATAAAGACGTGTATATAAATGTTCACAGAAGTTTTATCTGTTAACAGCCCCAAACTAGAACAACCTAAAAGCCTTTTGTCAGGTATTTTTTGTATATATAGATTACATATATATATATATATATAATTACATAAATAGATTATAATTATAAATAGATTACACATTATAGGTAAATAGATTATGTAAATATAATCACACATACACTATACCCATCTAAAGGAATTCTAATAAGCAATAATAAGAAAATACTGATTTATGTGGTTACATGGATAAATCTCAAAAACATCATGCTGAGCAAAAGAGATCAGATAAAAAAAGTATACACTACATTACTCCATTAATATGAAATTCTAGAAAAGCCAAACTATCTGTAGTCACAGAAAGCAGATCAATAATTGTGTAGAGCCAGCGGGTGGGGGATTAACTACCAAGGCACAGATGAAACTTTCTAGGGTAATGGCACATATCCTGACAATAATGGTTGGATGTATATATTTGTCAAATCTCATCAAACTGTATATTTAAAATGAGTCCATTTTTTCTATATGTAAATTATATTTCAATAAAATAAACTTTTAAAATAAATTATCAAAACATAATAAATCATGCTGAGATACCACTACACACTCACCAGAACGGCAAAAATTAAAAAGATGGGTAATACCAAGCATCGGCAAGGACGTGGAGCAACTGGTGCCCTCATACTCTGACGCTGGAGACGTAAACTAGCACAGCCACTTTGCAAAACAGTCTGGCAGTTTCTCACCAAGTCAAAAATACACCTACCACATAATCCAGCCATTCCATTCCTAGTATTTACCCATGGAAATTAAAAACATATGTTCACACACAGAGTTACACACCAATGTTCCAAGCAGCTTTATTCATTATAGCCAAAGACCAGAAAGAGCTCAATTGTCCACCAACGGGTGAGCGGATAAACACATGTGGTATAACAATAAACAGGAGCTAGCTATCGGCACCAAGATATACGAATCTCAAAACTTTAAGTGAAAAAAGCGAGACACAAAAGAGTCATGCCATATGATTCTATTGATTTGAAAATCTAGAAAAAACAGCTCTAATCTGTGACAGAAAGCAGATCACTGCGAGGGAAAGTGATTGCAACGCAGTATGAGTGCACTTTTTGGTGTCATGGAAACGGTTCTGAATTTTGATTACGGTGGTGGATACGTGGGTCTAGCTATCAAAACCCATCAAACTATGTTTAAAATAGGTGTGTTTTATGTAAATTCTTCCTTGATTTAAATGTTTTTTCTAATTCAATAAAAGCAACTAAAAGTAGGAAGGCTGCAGAGTACCTGGAGCAGAGCAGCGCCCCGCCCCGCCACCGTCCCCCACCACCCCCAGCTTCAGAAGGTGGGAAACTGTCTATGACTGAAAAGTCAACCTCTTAACTGGTAATCTCTTAACTAGTAAATAGTAATCCGCCCAATCAGAGCCCAAAGAAACAGCTTTCCTTGCTTATGCTCAAATCATCCTAACTGTAAGCCCAGTCCTATCTACAAGGTTTCAAGAAACAGTGCAGCAACCTCCAACAACTGCTGATGGGAGGAACACAGAAATCTGGCTGCTGTTCAGTCCACTGAAAAAGTGGCTCTTTCTCCTGGACGCAGCGCCCTTCAAAGGCAGGGCTGAACATTATATTTAATGGTGAAAAACGAAAAACCTCCCTCGAAGATCAGGAACAAGGCAAGCTGTCCACTATCGCTACTGTTATTCAATATAACATTGGAGGTCCAAGCGAGTGCAATCAGACAAGAGAAAGATATAAAAGGCATCCAAATAGGAAACAAAGAAGTCAAACTGTCACTATTTGCAGATGACATGATTTACTATATAGAAAACCCTAAAGACTCCAAGGAAACACTACTAGAAACCATAAGCAAATACAGTAAAGTCTCTGGATACAAAATCAATGTTCAAAAATCCATAGTGTTCCTGTACTCTAATAATGAAGCATCAGAAAAAGAAGTGGAAAAAATAATTCCTTTATAATTGCAACAAAAAGAATAAAATACCTAGGAATAAATTTAATGAAACATGTGAAGGACCTATATAATGAAATAGCAAGACCCTATTAAAAGAAATTGAAGAAGATACAAAGAAATATATTCCATGTTCTTGGATTGGAAGAATGAAAATAGTTAAAATGACTTTATTACCTAAAGCATTATACAGATTTAATGCAATCCCCATCAAAAGCTCATCGGCATTTTTTTAAAGAAATAGAACAAAAAAATCATCAGATTTGTATGGAAGCACAAAAGACCCCAAATTGCCAAAGCCATCCTCAGAAAAAAAGAAGGCTGAGGCATCACTCTGCCCGACTTCAAATTATACTACAAAGGGACAGTAATCAAAATGGCATGGTATTGGCAGCAAACAGACACACTGATCAGCAGAACAGAATCGAGAGTCCAGAAGTAAACCTATAGTTCTACGGGCAAATAATTTTTGACAAAAAAGCCAAAAACATACAGTGGAGAAAAGAACGCCTCAATAAATGGTGCTAGGGAAACTGGAAGGCCACACGCAAAGGAATGAAACTAGACTGTTGTCTATCACCACACACCGAAACTCAAAACGGATCATGGACCTGAATATAAGACCTGGGACAACAAAATGCATAGAAGAAAACATAGGAACGAAACTCAAGGACCTTGGACTTGAAGAGGATTTTATGAATTTGAATTCAAAGGCCAGGGAAATAAAAGTAAAAATAAATGAATAGAACTATATCAAACTAAAAAGCTTCTGCTCAGCAAAAGAAATCGTTAACAAACCATCTGAATGGGAAAATATATTTGCAAGCAATGCCTCCGATAAGGGCCTAATATCCAAAATATACAAAGAACTCAGACAATCAATAATCATGACTGGAAAAGCAGAAAATCACATGATACCACTTATATGTGGGATATAAACCTAAAAGCAACAAATGAACAGGACAAACAGAGACTCAGGGACATGGACAATGGACTAGTGGTTACCAAAGGGTAGGGGGTTAGGGAGGAGGAGGGAGATAGACGGGTTAAAGGAGTCAAATACAGGGGGAGAGGAGAGGGTAAAGTAGGTAAAGGACAGCAAATATATGGTAGCTGAAGGAAACTGGACTCTGGGTGGTAATCACACAATAGAATATATAGATGTCAAATTATAATGTACACCTGAAAATTATATAATTGTATTAATGAATGCTACTCCAATAAACTTAATTTAAAAAATAAGAAAAAGAAAAAAAAGAAAGAAAAAGAAAAAAGAAAACAGAAGAAAAAAGGAAAAGAAAGAGAAGAAAAGAAAAGAAAAAAGAAAAAAGAAAAAAAAAGTAATGAAAAAGGCAGGACTGGCAGATGCACAGCACACCCTGCTGGCCATCCACTGTCAACACAGGACTTCATAATTTTAAAATAGAGCTACATATATAATTTTAAATTTTCTAATAGCCACACTTAAAAAAAGTTCTTAAAAAAGGATAAAATTATTTAACGTAGTACATCAAAAATGTCCTTGTAACATATATCAATAGAAAATTATTAATTAGATACTGCACATTCTTTTTTGCGCAATGAAACCTGGTGTGTCTTTTATACTTTAGCACATCTCAGTTTGGACCAGCCTACTTCCAAGTGATTAACAACCACATGTGGCTGATGGCTACCACTTTGGACAGGTCAGCTTTAGACTACTCCAAAACTCTCACCTTTTTACATCCTGATAGGGTTGTAAAAACCTGCTTATTCATAATACCCAATGATTACTAACACATATGTAAAGTGCCCTTACAAATCAAATCTGATCCTTTAACAAAATGAGATATGAGAAAAACAAATGAGGAAACTAAGAATATAATAACTTTTCCAGGTTCTCATCCAGGCTAGATAATGATGATATGACAGGAACCCTAGTCTCCTCCTCCCAGCCTGGGATTCCTCTTCCACCACAAAAGACCTGAGATCTGTTACTGCATTACTTATTTGCCAGATACAAACAGGTGACCAAAACAGTTCTGACCTTCATTCAAAATTCTCTATGTTCATATTCAGCTCCTTTGAAACCAACATGGGTCTACTACAGTATCAACTATATAACTGTTGTATAAGACTCAAATTTAAAATATTGTTCTACATTAGTCCCACTTGAACTTCATAACATTCTACTAAATCAAGACATTAGCTACAGTCTTTCAGACATATTCAAGTGATGCTTATGATATTGTTATTGTGTACTCATCATAGTGCTGCCCTTGCTGTGTAATAAATTCTATTTCTAGTTTATCTAGTAAAAGCGTGAGACTAGACCAGTATGGAGAGTGTTTTTTGAGACAGTATTTTTGCACATAACCTTGTATAACCTTGCGACAGAGGCCAACCACATAAAACATATATCTAGACTCTCGTATTACAAAATTTTTCTTGTTCTGAATATCCTTGACATCTTAAATAAACTGCTTTAAAAAAGAGAAAAATAAATAAAAAAGAAATTAGCACATAATTTATCTCCAATATGTGGGACATACCAAATTCAACATTTAATGTATATTTATTTTGATGCTGATCATATATGTGTTTGTATTTTCTGTGAATACATAATTATAATTTATTTTCCCTCCTCAACCCCTTATCATTAAACAATAAAGAACAAAGGCTGTGCTTTTGATTTGCACATTTGGTTGGCTTACTAAACCCTGAAAACCAATAACCTTTAGTCTATGTAATTCCCCATGGAAACAGATTAAAAATCTAGGAAGGTTCAAAGGGAAATACTATGTTCTTTACTGGCAATAAAATTAATGTGTTTCCTCAATTTGAAGATATATGTTTTCACATTGTAACATATACTTTGTAATTATTATAATTGGTACAATAGTGATCCTTCCTTACGTGATGAGTGGTTATCAATCAGATGGTGTTTCTTATAACCCAATAATTTTTTTTCCATAAGGAAATATATATCTAAAAACAAGCAATTCTATCTTCCATCCATAAATATAAATGGTTTCCATACAATCCATACCTACTTATATCACATAATTTCTAATTCTCCCTTTAGGTAGTAATTAATGAAAACTATAAAATTATCTGAATGTCTTTTTATCAAACATAGAATAAATAAATTCTGTAGTAAATTGTACATCATTTATACATTTCTCATAAATGACAGCATATTATGCTTATCATTACAGGAGACAATTTTCAACAGGAAAAAAATTAAAAATAATAAACATAAAAAATAATAAACAACAATGGATTACTTGAATGAAATGCTTGGATTGCAGAATTAAATCTTTTTTCATTGATGTTGTGCTATGGCCTGAAAATCAGGCTTATGACAGTTAATCTAAGATTTAGGGAGGGATTTGGGTTACATCGAAAAAATCTTAAGAAGGTAGGTCCAGCATATACAAACAGGAAATGGAAGATTAATGCACTTATCGGCCCAATTTCCTGACCAGAGGCAACACAGCAGTACAAACACTCATTCAACTACAGCTCTACCAGTTTCAGGAAGTGTAGGCTGTACCCTGTGCAGTCTTATCCCTGAGTTTCTAAATCTTTCCCTTCCTTCCTTCCTTCTTCTCTTAAATCAATAGCTGTTCCTCCCTGAAGTTATCACAAAGCAAATAAGAGTACCTGAGCAAGACCAGGAGGTATGTGACATCTCATCGAAGGCCTTCCTTGCGGCTCCTCACTGCTGCCACCCCTAACCCCTACCCTTGGTGTTATTTTCAGTACAGAATAGAATTTTAGTGTTCAATGTACTCAAGGTAAATTTGTTTGCAGGCTCTAGAAGAAGAGTAACATAACATGGGCTTCAAAGATATAACATCAACCAAAGAACAACCAAAAATGCTGGTTTGGGGTCTCTGGAATGAGAATATATAAATGCTTAACGGCCTCCATGGAAGCAGATAAAAAGACCTATAAGTAGGTAAACTGCCCAGAAGCCATAAATTCAAGTCAAAAGAAGAAAAAGCATTAACCAGGTCAAGAAATACATACTAAGGCAGGGACAAGCCCAATGACAGAGTAACAAGACAGAGCAGAACACTGGTAAAAATTTTAAGTCTCTTAATGGTAAAAAAATATCCTCAAAAGGCAAAAGTAAGGTAACAAATATGGTAGCACTAGCAAAATTCATCTCAGTCTGCCTCTTGAATTTTTTCAAGGGTGGGAGGTTAACACATAACTAAGAGCACTATGAATTCGTATTTACTAAAGACTAGAAGAACACCATTTTATCTCTATTTAACGGTAAAAAAGGTTTTAATGTGAGTTTTTTTTTTATGTCCCTCCCTGCTGCCCAGTCACCTCGAAAAAGCTTAAGAGACAAAATGAAGGCCCTTCCTAGACCATTCATTGTTCTATGAAACTCACCCACTGAATCTGTTAGACTTGGATGCTAATTTAAATAATTCACGATCCTCCTTACCTTGATTAAATGTTCCTGAGGAGTCGGGGCTGGACTGAATTCACAATTTGAAAAGACATCCCCTTCCCGTCTTACATCTAGAATAAGCTGTGCCACATAATTTTCCTGAAACCGTGTCCTTTTTCCCAAAGCACCTAAAAACATAAAATATGTACTGATTTGTCAATCAGATGTACTGTAAAATCATCAAGAGCAATATTTTCAAAGTGCTTTAGAGTTTATAAGATGTCTTCCTCCATTTCATATGAGAGAAACCTGAGACCATGATGATTTTTAAATGACTTATAAAGTTATAAAGCCAGTAAGCTATGGGGCAAGAACTCCAACCCAGGATTTCTGCCACTAGAGTCTATATATTTACTTTTGCATCAAACTACCTACTTCTTCAAGTAACTCATTTAGTGTCATAGGTAGAAGAAATACTACCATCTCCATACGACAGATAAAGAACAAAGGTTCTGAGGGTTAGTCACTCGCTCCGGATCACAGGGCTTCCCAGCGTCGGAGCTGGAGCTTAAAGTGGGGTCTTCAGGTTCTAAATCCCACAGTTTCTCTATCATGTAACACCAAACATTTTTTTCATTTTGTATCTGAAATAACTTGCTGAAGAACAGTTTAAAGAGAAGCAAAAGTTCTAACATCCATTCTCTGGCAAGAGTCAGATTACAAAGACCCTTGATTAAAAAGAACAGTCTAAGAAGTCTGGATTTCATCCTGCACTGAGTCTGGCTCTAAGTTATTCATCAACCTTCTAAACATGTTACACACAAAAAGAGCTACTGAGATGGTCTAGCATAGCTACTTTTTAATAGTAAGGTTAAAGTTGAATGAAAAAAAAATGATTTGTTTCTCATTTTATATTTGTGAGCACATTTATATTTTTAAGTTCTTCACTCTATAACTTGGATAAAATTATGAAGAACCAGCTAGTTAAAGCTGACTATATAGAGTACTGAGCTACTAGTATTTTAAGCAGTTCAAAAAAGTCTCCTAGGACCACAACATTCAAAAACATAATCTCTGACACTAACCTCAGAAGTTACATTACTTATAACTCTATTTTCAAATACAGACAAGACTCCAACTTACACATGGCCACTGTTCCAAAAGTTGCAAGCTGGATATTTAATAATTTTCTCTACACAAACAATAGAATAAATAAATGATGGCTAAGATCCCAGACTAAGCCACAAAGTCATGTTTAACTTATAATGTAGCTGAAGGATTTTATTGTATAGCTCAATAAGAAGCATAAAGAATGGGCCTTAGAAATAATGTAGGCGTAGTCTAGGGAGGACATCCAGGTTCAATCGTTTCAACATTCATTGACTGGTAGTCACAGTCTGGCATGCTGAGCCCAGTTCAACAGGTATAAATGGTGTGACTTTTATGGACGTGTTCAATGTTGAATGCCAATTATATTGTGAGACACTAGGGACTGAGCAATATGTAAAAAGAAATCCAAGTTATTTGGTATTCAGAAGAAACATGGAGGTTTCAGGAGAAATTCTATAATTATTTGTTCACTCAACAAATGTTGAGTATCTACTATATTCCAGATAGTGTTCCAAGGCATTGAAGAAACATCTAAACAAAACAGTCAAAAATTTCTGTTCTTAAGGGATACAAAAAAAGTCGATGGAAGCCATGGGTGGGTATTTACAAGAAAAGCACTGTAGAGAGGCTAAAACCTGGGACTTGGATGGGATTTTAGGGGTCCCACACCTACAACCGAATGGTCCAAAGTTCATTTGTGTACTCCTTGCTGCTGCACATTACTGTACAGGTGTCTAACAGATTAGAAATAAACAGACATCCCCAGGAATAAAGAAAATACATAGTTTCAAATCTGTATTAAAACTATGAATTTAAAATAAAATATTTAAAGTCTACTTCTGTAAAGCAAGGAACAAGACATAGAAAATCAAACACAACCAAACAATACAACCAAACTGCCAATGTATATATTAGTTTTATCATAAAAATGAATCAATTATCCACAAAAGATACAAAGTCTTACCTGCCAAATCAATTTGCAATTTGCTGATGTCTTTGGCAATATTGAACTGATCTTTTGCTTTTTTATATTCATAATAATATAAATATGTATATGCACATTCCAGATGGAATTGAATAGCGAAACACCGACCTGAGTCAGCTACAAAAAGATTCTCTAGCTTCATCACTGCAAGATAAAAAATGACACATTAAAAATCATGAGAATAAAATTATATTAATGAGTAAAATGCTGACTCCATAATATGTGAAATATATATTACACTGACCCTGCTCTTAAAGAATTTTAAATCTGGAAGATGAGGAATACACATATAATAGTTCACAGCCAGCATTCCCTGAGCACTTACATGTTCCAATTTTGCAGCTAAGGATAATATATACATTACCTCCTTTATTCCGCACAACACTAGGAAATATGATTCATAACCCAGCTCTTTCTTATGCTTGTCTTAATTGTTCAATAGCAAAAAATATGGCAATACAATGTGCTCATACAAGTACCAAATGAACCTACAAAGAATTAAACAATACAGAAAATCTGATCAGCTTACAATTTCCCTCATAAAGAATGCAAAATTTCTCCTTAAAAGAAAGAAGCAACAGATAAATACACATATATATCTAAGGCAATATGAGTATCAAATAAAGAATGAATGAATATTGGCTTAGCAGTCAGATTCTAATTTATTTCTCTAATAAATGAAGTGAGAAGATGAAAGGATAATAACCTGCTATCACAGTCTCTGAAATAAAGTGATTGTTAACATTAATTATATATAATAAAGGGTCTATATAACAAGTTACAGGAGGTATCTAACAGGTCACCTCATCCATCTGTCTAACAGCCCTAACAAACTACTCCTCATAAATGTTTCTATTATGGGTTCTAATAGGCCCAAAAATAAATGCATAATAAATAAATAGAAAATGAACTTCCAATGTCCAGAGACTAAGTATTAGTTTTCTATCATTCAAGCTGAAAGAGAAGTAAAATTTACTACCTAGTCATCCTAGCAAGGTACTTTATGCGTTGTCTTATTTAATTCTCACAATGATGTCTTTGAAGTTGGCATTATCCCCATTTAATTCATTAGAAAATCCAACTCAGACAGATTACTGACTAGTCACCTCAGCTGTTAAGAGGCAAAGCCAGGATTTGAATGAATGCAAGCCCATTGGAAAAATGCGAGGGAGGGAGTTGGCAGAGGAAAGACTAAGGTCAAAAGTATCGAGGTGAGGTTACAAAACCCAATCTGTTTTTTCACGTAATAGTATGCAACACACCCACAGCTAAGAAACAGGCACCCTTTGTCTTACAGTGAACTGAAATTAAAACGAGTCTGAAAAAGTGTTTTTCTACATATTGCCAGCCCTTTACAGAGATTCTCTGGACTCAAAGAGAATAAGTCAAGGTGTATATGTCTTACATCAAATGGCAGAGGCATGTGAACATGAACTTCTCACAGTGAAAATCCTCCAATAGGTTTCCCTCATTCAAGCCAAACCCAAGAAAAGCTGAGTCTGACGCTACTCAACCCTCTCAGTGAGTGCTTTCTCTTTTGAACTTTCTTTTCCTTTTGCCTTCCCATTATTCCTGATTATCTCATCATTATTCTTAGAAATACAATTACCTTCTATGATCTTAGTACAATTCAGAAGTGACACAATTTTGCTTAGTTGTCAGTAAAAGTAATCTTTATTGTTTCAGGATACAACCTGTATCAAGGAATGTGAAGCTGGCCAAAGCTTTTTAAAATCTCTCTTCTTAAATATCACAAAGTAAGGAATACGCAAAGAATCAACACTAACTGAAAACTGCAACCTTAGGGATCAAGCATGCGATAAAGCCGTGTCCTGCGCTAAAGCTCTCGACCATATCCCAGGGACCTTAGGGTTCTATTTTGATGAGTGCAACGAACGCCAAAGACAAAAGATGAAAGCTGGAAATCCAGAATGAGTCTTCATTTAAAGCTGAGACCCAAAGAACTGAATCTTCACTGAAAGATTAAAACGAGAGGTAAATCTGCCATACAGAAGAGGTCGGCAAGGAAAATGGCAATGGGAGAAAAGGAAAAGAATTTATCCCAAGAATGCATAACCGTAATCCGGCTTTCATACGGATTTGGAGACCATATTCAAGCTATCTGTGTAGTTAAAAAAAAAAATCTCAAGCCAGGAATTTAGAACCCCAGAGAACTGGCAGAAATAAAGATAAATCCTCTTCTGAAGGAATGAAATTTCAACCAGGATTCAAAGAATTCCCACAGATAAGTTTCCACGGACCATGAATTCATAGCAAAACAAAACGAAACACCAACACAGAACATGAAATACCTGAAAGCAGAAACAGCAAAAGGCAGAAACGTACCCTCAAAGCCTTCAGACACTGAAGAAAACAGATACAGTATGTAAAATATTTAACTGGCTTTAAGAAATAAAAGGTTAGAACATATGAACAAGAAACAAGAAACTACAGATATCAACCAGGCAAAAGAGTTGTTCAGAAAAACTTTAATTAAAATTAAAAATTAAATGGACAGACCAGAAAACCAGAAGATAAATAAAATCATGCAGAATGCAATATAGGAAACAACAAGAAAATAAAAGAATTAAAGAATGTTGAAGATGCAGGTGAGAAGTTCTAACATGTCTGCAGATCTAAAAGAGGAGAACAGAAGATAAAAAAAGACAATATTTTAAGAAGTAATAGCTAAAAATTTCCCAGAAATGTGGAAGACACTAAATCTCAGAGTTAGAAAACCCACCAAAAAGAAGAGGGCAAGCCAAGGAGAAAGAAAGAAAAAAGAAAGCTCACTAAATTCCTAACAAGATATACAGAAAGAAATTCATACCTTGTCCAGTCATGGTCGAGCTAAAGAACCTCAAATACAAAGAAATCTTAGGAACAGCAAAAGGAAAAAGACTATCCACAAAGGAAAGCAACTAGACAACAACAGATTTCTCAACACCAAAGCGGAAACCAAAAGCAAACAGATAGTATCTTAATTGTGCTGAGAGAAAATAATTATGAACTTAGAATCCTTTAGCTGATGATTCAAGGAGGGTTAAATAATGACATTTCCAAGTAAAGAGAAACAGAGTTTATTATCGAATATGCTTGTAAAAATAAAGCAACAACTAAATTACTTTAAATAATTTTTAGTATACAAAATCATATTTCTGAGTTTCACCTTGCCTTACCTCCTCTAAATGGAAAGAAAAATTAGAAAATAATGCCCAAAAGCAGACAGGAAAAAGCCAAGGACCATAATGTAACACTGCAGTTTCAAACTTCAAAAAATGGCACATCTTTAATGTTTGGGGAAAAAAACGAAGGCTGAGTCCCTTCATGAATAAGTTTTAGGAAAGTTGAGGCTTTAATCTATTTTTAAAGCTTCTGATTTGGGGTAAATTTGAAAAGTTGCTGGAAGTGTCAGCTTCAAAAGAGAAACTTTCCAATGTTAACTGAACTACTTACTGATGAAGACATATAAAACTTAGAAAAGTAAAAGAAAAAGCAGAGAATTGGTGATCCCTCCCCAAAGCAATGCAGTCACCCAAGTGACAACATTCTCATGGGAAGCTGAATTTCACAAATATTTAGACAAGCATAAAGAACAATGAAGAAACCTCTTCAGATACGTTCTGCCCTGAATAAAGATCCAGATTCAGAAATGATAATATATGAGAGAGAGAGTGAAGTATATCTGAACCCACAAAATGAGAAAAGAGCAGTTGATAACTCCTAAATTGAATATAACTAGGGTCACAGTGATACCTCATTGAGATCGAGCACTAAATAAACTAACAGAAAAGCTGGAATACAGAATTGTTTAATTTCTTCAATCAATGGTGTCTGAACAAATACTATTAAAACCCAGAAATAACTGAAATATATAGCATAATTATCAACAAAACTGATCAGAGCTGCTGCAGCTAAAACCATTTAAGTGATATGGTTTTTTGTGACTGGTTTCTGCACTTAGGTAGGTTCTCAAGATCCATCTGTGCTGGAGTATGGGTTAGTACTTCATTTTTTTTATGGCTAAATAATATTACGATGAAATCCTCTAACTGGACACACAACATTTTGTTTATCCATATATCAGCTGATAAACATTCAAATTGTTTCCACCTTTTAGATAGCATGAACAATGCCACTATAAACATTCACATACCAGGTTTCATGTGGACCTATGTTTTTATTTTTCTTGGGTATATACCCAGAAGTTGAATTGTTGGGTCACACGGTAATTCTGTGCTTTTAACCATTTGAGGAGCTGCCAAACTGCCTTCCAAAGTGGCTGCAGTTTCACATCCCACCTGTAGTGTACGAGGGCTCCAACACCTCATCCTTGACCATGCTCGTCTTACGACTTGTTAATTACAGCCATCCTTGTGGGTGTGACATCTCATTGTGGTTTTGATTTCCCTAATGACTAATGAGATCGAATATCTTTTCAAGCGCTCATTGATCATTTGAATATCTTCTTTAGAGATATGTTTATTCAGATCCTTTGCCCATTTTTCAATTAGGTTATTTGCCTTTTTAATTCCTGGGTTAGCAGAGATCTTTATATATTCTAGATACAAGTCCCTTATCAGATATATGGCTTGCAAATATTTTCTTCCAATCTGTGGGTTGTCTTTTCACTATCTTGATAGTATCTTTTAAAACACAAAAGTTTTTAAAATTTGATGGTCTAATTCATTTATTTTTTCTTTTGTTTTCATGTTTTTAGTGTTGTATCTAAGAATCCATTACCAAATCAGGTCATAAACATTTACCCTTACATTTTCTCCTGAGAGTTTTATCATTTTAGCGCTTATATTTATGTCTGCTCTTTTTGATTTAACTTTTATACATGTAGCCCCAGCACCATTTGTTGAAAAGACTGTTCTTTCCCCATGAAACATTTTAGACGTAGAATAAAGCAAGTAATTATGTTAATATTGTTAAGAACAAGATATTTAGAAGGTGCAAGTATCAATCAAGGATAGAAATATTAATTGGAGCTCCTTGGTCAGAATTGGGGACTTCAGGCATGTTTGCTGCAGTCTGGTCTTGGCTCGAGATTCAACCAGCATGTTTGCCAGGAACAAAGTCTCAAAAGGGGCCTCAGCTTGCTGAGTTTGGAGACATGAGGTATGCATTTGCTAAAATCAGGACTCATGGCTTGACAGAGACCCATCCAGCATGTTTGCAAAGCCCGCCATGGCTCATACAAAGGTTTGCCTGGGGTGGGGATCAGTCATAGGTTAGACCAGTATGTCTGGAGTTAGAGTCTCAACTGGTGTGTTTGATAGGGCCAGGGACTTGCCCAGCATTCAAAAGAGCCACATAAAGGACTAAGCTGTGTATTCCATGAGGCCAGAGCCAAAGGAGGAGCCTACACAGTTGAGGCTAGAGTCAGAGAGTCTCCACGGCTGGGAGATTACATCTATTGAGAATAATGGGAGCCTGGTTTTTCACTATCAGAGAAGGGAGTTATAAATCTGGAAGAGAGAACACTGGGATAAACCCTGTGATAATGGACTGGAATTGGAGATGATGTAAATTCATGGTTTTTAACATATAGATAGATACAGAAATACATATGAATGTATATATACATATATATACTTTCTAGCTATGTCTGTTGAAAGGCTTTAAAAGAAACCAGAGCTCCTTGAGAAAATTACTGATTCCAGCCTAGAGTAAGGAAATACAAAATGAGGCTAAAACATATTCTTGTGTCAGAAAATAAAGAAGTGCTCAAAGATATGTTGAAAGGGCACAGAAGCCAGTTTGAACAATTTCCCCTAGCCAAATCAGGAATAATAATTTGAGCATTAAAATAATGATAGTAACAAGTTATAATCCATTCAATAAATTAGGAATCCATGAGTCCATACTAATAGCAATCAATATATAAATACATAAATTCAAAGCTAGGTGAAGAATAGAAGACTTCTCAAGTATCTCACTAAGTACTAATAAAACTAATTAATTATAAAGAGTAATAGCCAAACACTGGAAGTAATGCAAATTTCCATCAATGAATCAATGGATAAACAAACTGTGCTCTTTCCATGTAATGGAATACTACTCAGCAATTAAAAGGAATGAACTACTGTTACTGTCACTATATGGAGGAATCAAAATGATTACATTGATCATGAATAGGAAGAATCAACATCATTAAAATGACCATACTACCCAAAGCAGTCTATAGATTCAATGCAATCCTATCAAAACACCAATGGCATTTTTCACAGAGATAGAACCAAATTTATATGAACCATAAAAGCCCCAAATAGCCACAGCAATCTTGAGAAAGAAGAACAAAGTTGGAGGTATCACACTACCTGATATCAATCTATACACAAGGCTACAGTAATCAAAACAGCATGGCACTGGCATAAAAATGGATACATTGATCAATGGAACAGAACAGAAAGCCAGAACTAAATCCACACCTATATGCTCACTTAATATATGACAAAGGAGCTAAGAATAAACAATGGGGTAAAACAGTCTCTTCAATAAATGTTGGAAAATTGGACAGATACATGCAAAAAAAAAAGAAGCTGGACCACCTTCTTTCTTACACCTTATACAAGAATAGACTCAAAATGGATCAAAGACTTAAATGTAAGATATAAAACCATAAAACTTCCACAAGAAAACATAGGCAGTAAACTCTCTGATATTACTAACAGAAATTTCTTTTCAAATATATCTCCCTGGGCAAGGGAAACAAAAGAAAAAATAAACAAATGGGGCTACATCAAACTAAAAACGTTTTTGCAGCAAAGGAAACCATCAACAAATAGAAAAGACAACCGACTGGGAGAAGATATTCGCTGATGATGCATCTGGTAAGGGGTTAATGGTCAAAATATATAAAGAACTCATACAACTCAACAACAAAAAAACAAACAATCCAATTAAGGTAGAAGACCTGAATAGATACTTCTCCAAAGAGGAAATACAGATGGCTAATAAACATACAAAAAGATGCTCAAGGTCGCTAATCATCAGAGAAATGCAAATTGAAACCACGATGAGGTATCACCTCACACCTGTCAGAATGGCTATCATCAATAAATCAAAAAACAAGTGTCGGCAAGGATGAGAAGAATCCTCAAACATTGTTGGTGGGACTGCAAATTGGTACAGTCACTATGGCAAACAGTATGGAAGTTTCTCAAAAAATTAAAAATGATATACCTTTGGATCCGGCAATTGCACTTCTGGATACTTATCCAAAGAAAATCAAAACAATAATTTGTAAAGATCTATGCACCCCAATATTCATGGCAGCACAATTTACAATGGCCAAGATATGGCAGCAACCTAGATGCCCATCAACAGAAGACTGGATAAAGAAATTATGATTCATATATACAATGGAACATTACTCAGCCATTAAAAAAATGAAATCTTACCATTTGCAATGGCATGGATGGACCTAGAGTGATTATGCTGAGTAAAATAAGTCAGACAGAGAAAGATAAATACAATACCATATGATTTCACTTACCCGCGGAACCTAAGGACAAAAAGAACAAACTAATCAAAAACAGACTCACAAATATAGTGGACAATTTGGTGACGAAGGGAGGGGAGAGGGGTTGGGGAACTGGGAGAATGGGGTGCGGGGTTAAAAAAGTACAAATTAGTAGTTGCTAGACAGTCCCGGGGATGGGGCGCACGACAGAGGGAATGGAGTCAGCATTAACATGTTGGCAAGGTGGAGGGCCAGGGGAGGGAGGGAGCAATTCGGGGGGGGGGGTCGTTTTATGAACTATATAGATGTCTAACCAATGTACTGTATACTTGAAACTAATTTAAAAAAAATTTATTTTAAAAAATTATTTGAGTGAAAGAAGTCGGGGCTGGGGGTGGGGGAGTACAGACCATATAAATCCATTTTCATAAAATTCTAGGAAATGTAAACTAATGTATAGTGATAGATCAGTAGTTGCCTGAAGAGCCTGGGAGAGATCAGGAAGGGACAGAGGAGAGGACTGACTCCCAAGGTGTACAAGGAAAGTTTGAGGGACAAAGGATATGTTCATTACCCTTGACTGTGGTGATGCCTTCATGGGTATAAGCATAAGTCCAGACTTTGCAAATTGTATACTAAGTATTTCCAGTTTACTGTATGTCAATTATACCTTAATAAAGCTGCTTTTAATTTTTTTTAATTTTATAAAAAGAAAATGGATAACTCTAGAGAGAAGAAGACTGACAAATATCACCTTAATCAAGTGACCAGAGTTACTATCACCAGTAATGGGACAAATTGAAATTGTGAGCCATCAGATAGAATGCAATGGGAATAACACAGCAAGACTTCGGTGATGTTTCCAGATTGAAAGAAACTAAAGGGATATGACGACTAAATGTAAAACCTGACATTAGACTGGACCATTTCGGACGTTTATGAGACAACTGGCGAATCTTGAATGGTAGTAATCAAATAGTAACGGGTCAGTGTTAATTTCCTAATTTGGATGGTTGGTTGTATTGCGGTTGTATAGGAAAATGTCTTTATAGGAAAACACACTAAAGTATGCAGGCCTCACATCAGCAACTTATTTTTAAATGGTTTCGGGAAAATTCTTTGTTCTATACTTGCAACTTTCTAGAAGTGTTTCTAAGTGTTTCAATTTTTTTTTAATCCCAAGCTATAAGCAATTAAAGAAAAATTAAGAACATATATTGACATTCCTGCATGAAGTATCTTTTAGGGTTATCAAACAGCCCTAGGTGATAAGGACAAATTCTTCTTTAAAAAAATAATGCTAGGGGGAAAAGTAGAAGAAATAACTGGATTATAAAATTCTTATGTAAGTGCTTAAGATGAACAGGAAGACTGCATTTTCTTAGCCAGATGCAACCTGGTGTCCTAAGTAAAATGCCAACCAAATGGAAATTCATAAAATCCTCAATAGTTGGGTGGAGGGTATCTACTATAAGCCGTAAAGACCAGAAAGGCACACAGCCTATCAAGTCTAAATAGGAAGTGCTGACCAATTCCGACGCATTTCCCCAAAAAATCCTCTTCTCTCTCCTTCTCTCTCCATACTTTTCAAGTTTCATTTCCTATCGCTGCCTGCTCTTACTCTTCCATCCTTCTCCTGCCTTGCTCCCCTTCGCAACGATTTTCCTCTCTTCACCCCATAACTTCTAATCAATATCCACTAAATTATTACATATGCTTAGAATTGTGCTAGATCGTAGAGCAAGGTTTAAGCCCTGCTCTCCCCTAAAAATGGGATTGGAGAGGGGCTCGGTAGAGAAGAGGTAGGAAGAGAGGTACATAATTATTAGTCAATACACAGTTAATCTGATTTGAAACTCTGTGGTGTTGGTCATAAGAACCAAGGAGAGGAAATCCATAAGTATGGGATGCTTGAATAAACACTGTCAGAAGGGCTACTCCTTGAAAGATGGGTAGAATTTGGCTACAACTTCACCTCAAAACTGTACAGTTCACATGCACAAAATCCAAAACATGTGTCTTGCTGCTGTATGCCTAGCACCTATCACAGTTGCTGTTCAATAAATATCCTTGGAGTGAGTGGATATTTAACAACCCTTTGACAACTATCCCCAAAAAATGAAATGCAACATCCAGTGATCTAGCCCTATCTACCCATGCAGCCTGACACACAGTCCCTCATACTCTGCTCCAGCCATTCCAAACTACTGCAATTCCCAAGCACACAAAGATGGTTCAAGTCTCTGTGCCTCTTTTTGTACATATTATGTGCCCTTTCCAACTTCTCCTCCTAATAAATTCTTACTCTTTCTTCCAAAGTCAGTTCAAGTATCAGCCATTGTGTGAAGCCGCCTCTGATCTCTCGAGTTTAGACTAACCACATCTTTTCCTTCATTCCTTCTTCTTTATGCTTTTTCTGCCTGTATTGTGGTCCCAATCTCACTGCGTTCATTGACAACCCTAGCACCTAGCACAGTGACTGGAACAGAGTAAGCAATCAAATATATATATATATTTTTTTTAATATCAAATTTGGCAAGAAATAGAAAGTCCGAGATAAACCTGGGAAAATTATAGATTTTTCCTATTCAAAAAAAAAGGGCATCATGAAATTGATATTTAGAAAACCAATCCAGTACTGGTGTACAGGGAGAAAGGACAAAGGCCAAGAAAGTGCCCACAAGTGAGGTGCAAACCCTTCAGAGAGATGTGATAATGAGAGGAGCCTTAAGTAAGTAACTGGAGGGCTGGCGATGAATGAAGGACAGACCTATCATGTCATTCTCTGTTGCTCAACAGCAGTGCCGCCCAAGAAAACTTCCTGTGATGAGGTAAATATACTGTAGCTGCACCGTTAGCGACACGTGGCTTCTGAGCACTTGAAAATGGCTAAGGAAACTGAGGAACTGAAGTTTTAATTTCAATTATTTTACTTCATTTAAACAGGCACGTGTGGCTAGTGGCCACTATGTTGGCAGCAGCTCTAGCTGGCAGTTGTGGCAAATAGCAGATATTTTTAATTAATAAAAGGAAGTACTATGTAGCAATTACGAATCAATTAAGTCATCTTGGAAAGTGCTTAAGGAAACAGGAGATAACTTTTTTGGACACGATCGTCCAAGAGATTCCACCCTTAGGATGGGTGGAAAGATGGCCTACAAAGAATCACAGTCTTTTACACCTGAAAAAAATTCAAAATCATTATTACATGGAAGAGAAGCTTGGTTTGGAAGTTAGTTAAGTTGCCTGAGGTCAGGGAGTAAATGACAGATTAGGAACTAAATGCCAGCTCTTTAAACACTATGTTCTGCGAATTGTCTTGGTTGTGATAATTTCACGTATGTGTGCATACATGAAATGTCATCAATTGTACACATTAAGTCTTACTGTAGGCTAATTATACTTCAAAAAAGCTATTTTTAAAAAAGCATACTGTACTCACTGCTCTACCATTCTGTGTCAACTCTTTAATTCCATCTCATATAAGATTATGAAGTTAAATTAGTTAATATATTTAAAGACTTAGAACAGTGCTCGGAATGGAGTGAGCACTATAGAAATGTTAATTGCATTATCATTATTAGATACTAGAATTCTGCCCTAGTGACCAGTGTGGAGGACTGTAATGGAAAGAAGAGTTAGCACAGATCATACTTCTGGCTCTTGGGCCATGTCTCTGAGTCTCAATTCTTTGTAAATGAGTTAGTTAGCCCGGACAAGATAACCTCTAATGGGCCTTTCCAAACGAAAACTTCAGACGTGGACTAGGATAAGAATTGAAAAAATGGAAAAGAAGATGCATATAAGCACCCTTAGGGGAAAACTGATAAAATTAAAGAACTGGCCAGATATGCAGAATGGTGGGAAACAATGAATCAACTCTGAACACAAAGTTTTGAGCTCTGGATGACTCAAATTTAAATGAAAAGAGGAGCATGTTGACCCAATAGAAGTACATTTATTATTTTAACAAATCAGTAGGTACTCCACTGGAATGAATATTCATGACCTTCTGGATCAAAATGTCAACCACTACATTCAAAACATATGGTAAAAGCAAAATCTCTTCTCATGAGATTATGTTAATGCTATGCTAAAATGAAATCCCTATGGATATCTATAATTAGACATATTTAATATTCATTCTAAAGGATCAAATTATAAAAAATATATAGTGCATACATCAGCCACTAAGAGACTTCTCTTGAACTCTTTTGATGTGAAAACAACCTAACCTCAGCATCACAGAGATGCCTGTAGATGTCAAAACGGACCTCTCAGGCAGAACACTGTAACCTGCTTGCTCTTACACAGTGACTTCTTCATGAGCTCATCCTCAAATAGCTAAAATGCAATACTATCTCTCATGCACTATCTGGAACATTTTCAGTATCAGGTACTATAATAAATGATTATGTGCCCTTAAGCATGGTTTCGTGAGTGTGACATCCAAAAGAGGCCTTAGGTCATGCTGAGGAACACACTTTTCAAGATTCCCTTTCTCAGATGTGATCAGTCCAGCAAAGTTATGCTGATGTTCTGATGGGCTCTATGCCACTACATTGTACTGATGTAACATTCCTGGACAAAAAATAAAGATCACAGTTGTTCATAAAATCCTTGCTATGTTTCACAGACTGAAAAAAAGAATCCTGCCAACTTTTTGATGATCCTTCAAGGGCAACATTTCAAATATAATATTCTCTCTGGATACTGAACAGTATTTCAGTTATAACTGACTGCTTGGTCAAAATTTGGGTCAAATCCCAGAACAAAACATTTTTTTAAATAAAATTGTTTATGAAATGTTGCAGCTTAAGACTATCTGCAGACTTATTTAGACATAGCCAAAATGGACCAATTTATGACTAGATAAAATGAAAAATGTCGTTGATTAGCCTAGAACAGCAACACACAAAATTCTTAGTTGCAAGGCAAAGCAAATGATATGCTAAAATGCACTACAGGGAGGAACTGAGACCACTTGGGGAATGAGTCACTTAGAGTCATATTTTCCAGATATCTTAGTTAACCCTTCCTGCCTGGAAACTAGGTTTTACCTCTTAAAATAAATTCTCTCTAAAACACACCATTATAGTTCCTAAATACCTTTTTAAATAGCACATAAGGAAGGTATTTTTTTTCTTTTCTTAATAAGTGTCATCAGTATAAATAACAGTCACAGAGATGTAGCCATTAACGCAGATATAACTGGCATAAAGGGGAGAAATGTGACTTTTCTATAGCAGCTGCATCAAATTGGATTCCTTAAAAAAAGAACTCCGGTGATGCCTTGTTTTTTGTTCATTTACCAATTTTACACAAAAGTATAATACAGCACAGGAAACTGTGTAATATCATATGCAGATAATGTAATTATCTTTTTTCAAAATTAAATTTTGGATTATTGGGCTAAATCCTGATGCCATCCTCCTCCAAATATTTCACTATCCTCTGGGAAAAAATTACCTTTTTTCCTCATTATTATCAACAACATTCAGCTGATCCCTGGCTTTCAAAAGCTTTACCCAATTTCATGAACTAGAAGCTTATCCCCACTCTTCCTTCTGCTTTGCACTAAGTTTGTTTACAGAGTGTTATCTCGATTTCAAAAATATGCGATGGTATGAACGGGAGAAGACTCAGTGTACACATTTTTCATTTTACTAAAAACAGAAAGAAGATAAGACATGTCTGCTAAGTACAGCGTCAGGTCTTAATTTTCTCCAAGTCCCATTTCATATTTCATTTTGAAGAGAACTCTATACCTCGGCAATTCTATTATGAGATGATTCGAAGTCCCATATGGTGTCTAGGTCATACCAATTTTCTCATAACGTCTATAATATTTCACATTTGAAAACCTGTTGTGTGGAAATTAGCTCAGATAAAATGGAATCAAAATAGAGGGCAAATAAAGGGAGTTCTATAATTTCTCTTCTTTAAAACTGCATGTAAAACAGACTCAAACATTAGCTATCACTATTCAATTACTATTTTATAGGTACTATGCTAAGTAGAAAGAAGTAAAAAAAAAAAAAAAAAGCCCTTGAGGAGCTCATAAGCTAGAGAATTGCTTATAGTTTAAGTAAAAATATAGATGGTTAAGTGGCTAAATTTGCTCATAAAAAACCTTTGTAATCCAAAAGCATTAAATCAAAGACTTCTGAAGGCAAACAGATAGCCTGTGTTTTCAGTTCTGTCACTTAAGATAATTGTATAAAAAAGTAAACTCCTTATATTTAAGAAAACAACTAGTCTGCCATTATATGTCAGGTTTAAATCCTGTGGCAGAATAAAACTTTTTTTAATATACAAAGCTGAAGCTCAGAATAAAAATTTTTTACATATGCAAGTTCAGTCTAAAATGCCCTTGCTGTTCACTGCCTTAAGTTCCTAAAATCCTGAACAAATATAAACTAAGTCCTAATATAAGCAATATAAGTGATTCAATTATTATACTGATTGAATACTTTCCCTACATTTTCTTCTGAATCCTGTATAGATGTATAGATGTTCATTGTATCTAAGATTAGCATATGCTTATGTATTTCTGTCCTACGACAAAATAAAAATTGAGAAATTAGTTTCAACCAATTGCCTATCTTACTAATATTTATTACTGCACAAATTAATAGCCTCCGTGTGTACTCGGACCTACCTTGTTAGTACCCAGATGTACCCTTGAAGGAAACAAGATTCCAGAGAGATACAGGAGCTTCTAGCAATTACACAAGCACACACAAAAGAGTTATTTTATGCCCTCATGAATGCGCTACCTCCTTCAAGTACTGATCACTGCTTCTCCACACAGAGCGATGCAAACCACCACTCCCCTCAACCCTTACACACGCATATGCACACACATCCATATTCACTCCATACTCTCGTCACATGAAAGGAGTGTGGGCTTTGGAATCAGATACACTCGAGGTCAAATCCCTTCTCTGTAACCCCGAAGCTCACTAATGAAGTCCAAGTTCACTTGTATTCAAGTATTCCTTCACTACAAGAGAATCTGGTTTGGTTTGGTTTGGTTTGGCAACTTGCGCCAAGAATAACTGTTCCAAAAGTCCAGGAAAACCAAGTGTCAAAGGACCCAAGATGTTCCCTCTTTCCAAACGCTTTCCTAGGGAACACAGGGGCACCTGCAACAAAGGTCATGGGGGTGCTCCCACGGGGGTCTCGTCGTAGTTTCTGGGTAACATTTTCGTTTGCACTCGAGGTGCTTTCCTGTATGTACATTACATATTTCAGTAAACATAAAGGAAGATGTAAAAATGTCTCTCTACCCATGTATTTTCTATCGAATGTTTAAAAAAATTAAGCCTTCCTTCATGTATTCAATAGGATATAGGATAAATAATTTCCCCTTCTGCGTGCAATTTGGCACAATTTACTCCAGCTCAAATTAGTTAAGGATTTTTTTTAATAAAGGGAGTTTATACTCGTTTCCAATAAGGCTTCTTAGATTAAAATACCTTTAAATAATTTGTAATGAAATCATGGTGACCTGCACAGAACAAATCACTCCTTCTAAGGAGGTAATATAAATGATGGTGATTGTCTTTTTTAAAAACTCGAAGATAAAAAGAAATTCCATAATCAGACATCCTAATAATTTGTGACAGTCTACCTCCAGAAAAAAACAAACCACCTTAAATAGACAGTATTACCTGTCAAAGAATAAGCTAAAAAGGAATTTCTCAACCAAGAAATTAAAATGGAGCTACATGCCCACATCAAACAAACTGTACTTACCTTGACTGATACAATCTTCGGCAAGAGCAAAAAGCTGTGGTGAGCGTTCCTCAAGCAACTGCTGATGAATATTCACACACCTCAAAGTCCACCATGGCAAGCTCTAGAAAAAGAAGGCACTGTGTAGCTGAAATAAAAGGACCCTTGGAAAAAACTTTTTACTAATTGAAATTAAGTTTTAGAATTTTACATTTGTGAAATTGAACTTATTAGATAAGTTATCCATCCATTGCTATTTCTTCAGTAATATCCAAAGCCACCTCTATGCCAAGAATAAGGTCTGTCCTCTGTTCTTGCAAAACCTGTATTTTTAGCCCTTTGGGCTTCCTGATGCCATTTCGAACTCACCGTCTCCTCCTTTAAAATGTCTGCTGTAATCATCCAGCTCTGCGGTGGGCACTCTGTCAGCACCGTACCCACGTACCCACAGTTCGGGGGGCCTTCCGCAAGTGGAGTGACACCTTCGCTTGTCTGCACTGCCAGCACATTATCTGCACTGCCCTTTGCAAACACATTCCACTGAGTTCGTGTCTGTCACCTCTAGCTTTCGGTGCTGTTTGCTGTCTATACAAGATGAAACATCATGTCTCACTCATCTCTGCATCCTCCTCAAAGCAACGTATTCTGCACAAAGTGCAAAACGAGAAATATCTTGGATTCAGTTATTCCCCAAACTGGAAGATCGCTTCCACACATTTGTGAAACCTCGTCCATGATGCCTTCTCCCACTTGTGCGACACACACACCAGTCTCTTACTTCCGAATTTCTACACTGATTCTAGAAGTTAGCACCACTGTGTATGTAACTCGGCCTAGTTCATATATTTTTTGAGTGTAGAGACTGCATTTTTTACATTGCCTTAAACTAGTGCACAGGCTTAGCCCACAGTCACTTTTTCTCCCTTCTCTGATGCTTGTTCTTACTTGATCAACACTCCATTATTCAAAAGAAAGAAAAACGATGAGCCAATACAGGGGCAAACACAGTGAAGAGTGAACATCTCTCTTCTGCTGCCTCAACGCCATCCTCCTTCCCCAGAAAAATCTGTGACAAAGGTTCGTATTTTTCTAAGTCTTCCGCTATGCATGTGCATGTGTGTACAAGTTACAAGTGTTTAAATATTTTTTGATGGACTCATTAAAGTATCAAGTATGATCACACACTAAATCATCTAAAATTAATTAAAACTATGTTACTTGGAATTGTATTGCATGAAGGTATGAGAAATTAATTTACCTTTTTTTTTTTTAAAGCGATACCTACTAATAGGAGAGATCATGCTTCATTACCAAAAACATTATTTTACTGAAACCTAACTTATGCATTTAACTAAGGGATAGCACCGCCTGGTTCCCTTCTAAACTGCTACACAGCACAACTGCCTCAACATCAATACAACCACAAATGAATGCTGACTTTGTAACGAAATCCTCTCTAATGCTGTTTCCTCAGGCCATATAAGTAAACGTAGAATTATCTAACAGAAAGAAGTCTCACATCATTTTTAATTTAATTCCCTGAAGTGTTACCTCATTCTTTTCCTATCGGTAAAGCTAATGAAGTCAGTCTACATATCAATTATCTGTCCCTTATCTGCTGTCAGGTTTGGCAGCATATTCTTTCCTTTTCTAGACTTGGGAATTTAGATAGATCGAAAGAGATTGCCCTTTTAAGAAAATATATAACATAACATAAGATGCCAAACTCTTATAAATCAGATCTATAAACTAATTCTTAACCCAAAATCTTTACATAGAAGGAAAAGTACGAAACAAAGCATAGCCTATTTTCTACTAGAAAATAAAAGCACCTTTTTCTATTTGCCAAGAATTGCTTAATAGCAAATCTGAGGCACTAATATAAAAGGAAACTTTAAGCCTCACTCTAGACGGTTCTAGATCCTGTCTCCTAATTATAGGACTTATTACATAATGTTCTGATTGTGAAGTCACATTAGTCAATAACCTCCTGGAAGGCATGGAGCATGTGTACCCAATAGGCACCCAATAAATGCTGCCTTATTCCATTTTAGTAATAAGGAAACTGATATTCATAGAAATTAACTAGCATAAGGTCACATAGTTGTTAAGTGGCTGAGCCAGACAAACTGGTCTGATTTCAAAGCCAAGGTTCTTTTCATTCAACATTTACATATTACTAATGCTAGACTACATACGTCACAGATCGGGGGGGGGGGGATCATCCCATGAAAATAATATTATAATAAACAACTTGATAAATTTCTTAGGGGCCAACTTATTCAAAATTAATTTAAAAGATTAAAATTAAAACTTGGATAAGTATGTGTTCTTCTTTATCATTTTATCTTCATTTATCAAAGAAGTCATTTTAACATTATCACTTACAGAATAATATATTCAAGACTAAAAAGGAAAAAAGCATTAATGTTTCAATTGAAAGTCAAGATTTCAGCACAAAGTGATCTTTGCATGGTGATACACAACAAGCAGGGTTTTAAGCTGAAGTCGAAAGTTGTTTAGCATCTACCAAGAATTTCAGATAGCTTGTCCCTCCAACCCTACCAAGTATGACTCCCACAACCAGCAGTTCACCGATTAAGTTGTTCTCCTAAATTGTGGATAAAACGTGTATCGTTATTCAAATGATGCTTAGCATACTTGCTGATGAAAATTTCCCACAAACAAAACTTAAAATTCTACCACTCACTCTTAATGACCATTAGTCTCACTAGAAAGAAAATAATGCCATCTGGCAGCCTCAGGCCTTGGTGTGGTACTTTCTTTAGAGCCAAGTACTAGTTAGTCTGTAGGATCATTTAACTCAGATCAACTTGAGGAAAGTTTTTTTATTCAAACCAATGTCACTAAAAAATCAAAGATAAGACCTTATATCTTCCAGGACATGTTGAAACTCATCTACTAAAAACTCTTCAAGCAATTGATTCCAAATAAATCCTGTCTCTCATGAAAGTTGCTGAGAGAACATCACTTCCCTTCTTGCCTTTCTGTCTAAACTTAAATGCTTATGACAGTAAGCCCTTACATAGTGCCAACTAAGACTACATTTGCCCATAGAAATATTGTGTTTCTTACAATTTTCTAGCCAACACTAAGAAATTTGGAGAGTCACATAAAATTTAGATTTACTTTTGGCAGTGTAAGGTCTGCATCCCGAAGCTGCAACAATCAGATCCAGAATAAGAAAGCTACAGCTTGGTGAGTCATTAAAAAAGAAGAACCATTAAAAAAAGAATACATTTTGTGACATGTGAAAAGCATGTGAAATGAAAATCTCAGTGGCCATAAATAAAGCTTTATTGGTGCAACAGTTACACCCATCCCTTCGCACAGTGCCTACAGCTGCTTTCACACCACATGGCAAGGCTGAAGAGTGAGAGCTGGGTAGTTAGAACAGAGACTGCACGAAGCACAGCTGGCACCTCCACCTCACCTCCAAAGACTTTCTTTGTCTCTCTCGTGTGGTTTTGGTCGCCTCCTACTGTCTATTAGCATTCTGTGTGACTGCTTCTTCTCACTAATTTACATGTGACTTACTGAAACCATGTAACACTCAACAAATGCTCTACTCAATCCAAGCCAAATAACCGAACAAGGCTGGTGTGAGGCAGGAAGTCGTGATGAAAATCGACTGCAGCAGTGACACCATTCTGACTGCTGCTCATTATCCTCACACAAAATTCATAAAAGACTATGAAGGGTGTTTTTAAACCAAGATTTAAGATTCAGAGAATGAACATTTACATACATGCACACATACATACACATATATATATATTATCCTATTAAAAAGGCTCAACATAACCTCATTTTCTACTAGATGAATCTCATGAGGGGAGAAAGTGTTCAGGTAATTTCATCAAATTTCAAAATGAAATGCCTAGAATACAACTCAGAGAACAGAGATATTGTCAACATCACACTGAAGTCTGCTGGTAGTCAGCACAGAAGTCACACCTGGGTATGAACCTTCGGACCCCTTCTCCCTTACCTGAATAGCTGTCAATTTATGCTTGACATCTGCTAGGATAATTCGTGCTAATAACAGCAGGATAGGGGTCGAGGTCAGGCTGTAGATTGATTCACCATCTTGAACGAGCATGCTCAGAACAACTGCATCCAGCTCCTTGACCTGAAAAAAAAAAAGCTAAGATGATATAATTTAACAAAATATTAATTTTATGTCTCATACTTCAGCTTGAAACAGCAACTGGCACTGGGCAGAATCGTAATGTTACAGCAGCCCTCAGGAATCTACAAATGCAGCCTGCCCTGGCAGACAGCCGCCCACCTGCCTGTACCTGAGGAACAGGGGCCCCAAATGCTAGTATTGAAGAAGGATCATGACTTTAGAGATTTTCTTACAATAAAATATCATCTCGATAAAAAGCATCCCTATGTTAAAGTATTTACATCAAACACTTTCGCATATGCTTCACGAGCTAGAAATGTCACCACAAAGCATGTCTGCTCCATAATTACTATCAAGACAAACAACAACAAGGTCTTATATATCGAATGCTGGGGAGCCGTACAACCACGGAGCAGAGGGAATGGAAAGAAATGCGATGCCTATGAAAAATCCACTGCTCAACTGAACAGAGATTTTCTATGATAGACGAGGCACCGGTGTTTCTAAAATGCGAACTGCTTCATTTTGACAGCTGCCATAAAAGACAGCAGGAATGCTTAACCACTAGGAATATGGACTCTAATCTCACACAGGATGGTGTCCTTTTCTGCTTCTTCTTAGCTTGTGGGCATAGATAAACTTTTTAACTGAAGCTTCCATTTCATCAATTATAAAATGAAATAATAGAACCTATACCTCATAGAGTTTTTACAAGGATTAAATTAAACTAAGATGTGTTTAAAAAATTCAATAATTAAGGAACTATTTTGAAATAATTACAACTGCCTCAATTTTAGATCCAAGAAAGTCAAGTGGAGCCCAAATCACACAGAAGTTAGTGTAGTTAGTATCTGAACAGAGATTGCAGCCCAAGTTTTCTGATGCCCAAACTAATATTCTTCCTACCACCCCACGCTGCCTTCCCCAGAGCTCTCTACCCCTCCCAGCCCTCAGCAAGGCCAGGGCTGTGCTAAGCCTTAAAAGCCTATGATGGGGCTGGGCTCACTTCCAGCCTTCTCACTGACACCGATATTATGCTGCGTGTGTCCTGAGACACAGACACTAGAAGAGGCCCCGGTTTGGAGAACTCTCATGAGCCCAGTGTTGGACACAGTGAGTCAGTATCTGCTAAGGCCTCCAAATGGAGGTGCCGAGTATACAAGTGAGTCTACTGACTTAAGAACTTGAGAGAAGAGCCTACCCAATGCGCCAAACCAAACCTGCAGCCTCTCTGACACATCTTGTCAGGTCAACGGCTGTAACGACATTTCCGAAGTCCACACCAAACTGGTGAAGTACAAGAAGGGTAGGACATGCCTTTAAGAAAAAGAACCTTATTCTTGTGTTAGCTGGAGATTACTGCTTAAAATTTATTATTTGCTTAGGAAGATTCCTGCTTAAAATTTATTACTCGCTGAAATTGCTGTTTAGCTATCGCTATGAGAACACAGGCTGTTAATTACAGGAACATAAACATTCTAGTAACAAGCTTTTTGCTTCTGTACCCCCGCTTGCATACCCGACCTGTGGGTTGACAGGTAATGAATGAGAGAAAACAGACCTTTGTGTTACGACAGAATGAGGAATAGGATTTAGGGTTTAAAAATCCTGTACCTCTACATTTCTCTGCTGCTTAATTCGGGTCTGCGTGCCCCTCGCAGACCCAGCTGCTGAATAAAGAGTGTGGTGGTCCGTGTGTCTTTCGGGGGCTGGCGGCTATAGCATTCTGATCACGTTTAGAAATATGTGTACCTGTGCTAGCACAAATCTAGATGATTATTTTTAAATAAAATCTCTAAAGGTAAATAACACACAATTTACATGGAAAAAATAAAATATTATACAAAGAGATAGCCCATATTATACTACCTGAAAATTATTACTTCTGATAGTCAAAGCCAGGGCTTGGTGACTAAACCACCTATTCTTCAACTCCAAGTTCTCTGGATATGGTGTTAACAAGGCAATAATAATAAACAAAGGAGTGACTAAGTGAAAAAAGTAAATAAATGTTCTAGTGTTCCTTCACATCTTCATGAAAAAAATTAAATGCTTTTCTATCTTTGCCTAAGTAAATCAGCCTCTGCCTACTCCTGTCATAGAACACTGATATTCCCACTGAGATCTAAATGTGCTTCCAGACGTTTTGGAAATGATCCATTTTAAAGAGAATTGTTTATATTTTCAATAAAAACACACAAAGCAAAGGTTACAACTCCCTGAAGAACAATTCCTCAGTCAAGAGAGCATATGACATATAAAAACACATATTTACAGCATAATAGTGAAAAAATTCAATATCTGGGAGCCTGAGATAAACTTCATGCAAAAGCAGATTACCAGATCACCCTTTACGAGTGAGATGACCTACTGCTCAGACGGGTCCCTTCGGTGCTGTTCCCTGGGGCTGATTAGCAGAGGTCAAAACTGCTAACAATGCCCAGGCAGTTAAGTTGGAAGCAGGGAAAATTTGGCTTTGGTGACTATCCTCCATGACCATAAAGTATATTCACAAATATCTGTGCATTGCAGGAACTAAGAAAGATGAATCGGTGCAGAAATGAAAACCAGAAAATACTCCCCAGTTTAAAATATAAAACTTCATCTCCATGTTCCAAATCTTGGATTGCTGATATAAAGTATAAATTGTATAACCCTGACATTACCGAGGCAAGTGGAACATGCATATTACACCCTAGGCACAGCAGCTCTACTCACGCACATAACTACAGCAGAGCTTCCCCGCTCAGTGCTGGGAAGGGTTTACAAGTGTGTTGAAATGATGATCCCTCAGCCCCCGGGAGCCAATGACAGCCTGGGGCCAGTAAAACCAACCTCCTCCCTTTAGCACACGGCACCAAACAAATACTATCATTTTTTAAGTATTGTGCTTTGAAACTCTTGCAAATCATTTCCAGAAGATGCGTTCCTAATAGCATTGACATAATATATTGCAAAACATGGAAACACCCATATGGCCATCAAGAGTAGAACAGGTATATTGATTGTGTTGTATTTATAGGGCTAGAATACTATACAACAGTAAAAAATGAATAATGGTATAATTTCAAAAATATACCACTGAGCAAAGCAAATCACAAAGAATACATAGTTTGGGGTGGCTCCATAGTATATTGGTTAGCACACCTGCTTTATATGCAGAAGGCCCTGGGTTCACGCCCCAGGTGGACCACAGACCATACCTCAGTGCACCAGGCCCCGGAGCACCAAGCCCCAGGTGCACACTGGAGCGAGTGGGAGGAACACCTCGCCTTCAGAGATTCAGTTCTTAAGGTAAACTGGCAACATCCATAGGTCAGGGGTGGAAGGGGACGGGGGCAGGGAGATGGAGTTAAAGAGGGGAGGAAAAAAAGAATACATAGTTTGTTTCATTTATTTGAAGTTAAAAAACTGGCAAAACTAAACCATATGTTGTCTAGGGACACGTACAGAGGTGCTAAAACTATGAAGAAAAGCAATGGAACAATTCATGAGAGCCGTTCAAGAGAGGGGGCCCGGGATGCTATCAGGAAGCACGCATGGGGACCTTCTAAGGCAGTATATATCCCAGGCTTTTTCAAGTCAGAGCACAGGAAGAGGATGGTGTGATTTGTAGGCGCCAGGTAAACAGAGAGCTGCTAAAGCAGAAGACACCAGTCTAAAGGCTGGCACCAGCACGGTCACAGCAGGGGCAGTGGCACAACATCTGGGAGACAGCAGTCAGGGCGCTCTGCCCTACGATGTTGAAAACATCTCTCTCTCTCTCAAGTGAGCTGGCGGGAACAAAGGAATTTATTATGTGAACTATACATATTCTATGGTTTTTTTGAATGTCTGAGGTAGTTCTGTTAAAACTTAAAACCAAGATCTCAAAGTGTCCTACAATGCAGCCTGAAGCCCCTCAAGTCTGACCATTTATTGCTACTCCAACAGACTCAACGCAGCTCCTTCCCACAAACACCACACTCTTCTCCCCTCTAATTCTGGCTCCCATGACTGCACCCAGAATGCATTTCCTGCTCTTCACTGTGCCTCTGTTTCCTCACCACCCTGCAGGTCCTGGCTCAAGGTCCACTCCCAACTATAAGGTTCACTTTCCTCAGATCGCTTCATTGATTTCAATATGTTCAATACTTCTTATAGTCTGAATCTCTCCTGGAACCCATTTCTGTACCACTTTCAACTGTTACTGACTTTACAGGCACTTCTAAACTAGTATAGCGGAAAGAGTACTGGATTTGGACCCAGAAAATATGGATTCCAATGTTCCAGCTATAAGACCTGTGACAAGTTTCTTTCATCACTTTGAGCTTCAGCCTCTCTTCTAGGGAATCCCTCAAATTAATATAATACAT
Organism: Eonycteris spelaea; assembly: GCA_003508835.1. Taxonomy (NCBI): domain Eukaryota; kingdom Metazoa; phylum Chordata; class Mammalia; order Chiroptera; family Pteropodidae; genus Eonycteris; species Eonycteris spelaea. Next base: position 17,867,106 of record PUFA01000014.1, on the reverse strand, counting down.
GTGGATCAATATATTATAACATAACAAACTAATATAACACATGTATCACTTGAACTACTCATTGGTGCTCAGTAAATATGATGACTTTGACTGTTGGGTGGATTTCTAAGCTACACTATAGGGCCATAGAAGCCAGAAACTGTTTCATACATAATAGGAGAGGAAATGAGATGTTCCATATAAGTAAATTTCTACATGAATGAAGCGTATGTATCTCTTTAAGTGCCATAATCTATGGGATTTTATTTTAATCATTTTGGATAAAAACCTTTGTGAAGTATAGATTAAATTTCCTTCTTAGACATGAAATACAGAAGATCTTTTAAACTGAGTTAGAGTCAGCATTATGAACTTTATTCTATTGAAATATAATATAGTGATTCACTAAACTGATATACACAGAGCTAATGATTATCACTTTCAGATCACGGCTGCTTGTGTACCCATCTTTCCATGCCAACATCAAATTTTTAACACTTATTTCAAAGAACTCCATTCCCCTTTCATTTGCAATTTCCAATTCTAAGAAACCAGGTAACAGTAAACAGGCCCCTTTTGCTGTATACATTTTGGGTGGTAAGAGATCCTTTTTCCAAGCTGAGTAATCGATTAATAGTTATGCTCAAGATCTCTGAGGTGGCTGAATGAATCGAAGTTACCATACTTCTTTTTCGGAGCATGTCATAGTCGCCAAGCCCTATGTATATGTGCTCAAAAACTCCTGAGGAATTCAAACTGCAAGCTCTACTAATGATCCGCTAATGCAGGTCAATGATTTTATTTTCCTATATACATAATAATTGTTATCACCATGGAGTCCTCTGTGCCAGGCACTTTAAAAAGTATTTGTAATATAAAGGAAATCACCCCTAGGAATTATTCTTAAGCAAAGTCGCAAAACTTGCAACAAAATTAAACAGATCTCCAGGTTTGCCATTTTGCCAGAAAAGACCATCATATAACTGTGGTAATACATGTGACTGAATGACTGGTGCAGCTGTGTACTTCAGAAAAAAAAGAGCAGCCCACCGAGCTCCATAAAATGGAGATGTCTGAAGAAGCATTGGAGACTGGTAAGGAAACTTCTAGAAATGCTTGAAAAACTTATCAAAGAACAAGCATTCTTAGTAGATTTTCTACAAGCTATAAATTCATGTTTCTTTCCTCCCAACTATTATCTTCAGTTTATAAAGACCAGCTCCTGAAGAATAAATAACACAGTAATGACTATATACGACATTTCCAAGAAGCATACCTCACTGAATTGCTGGAGCAAAACAGATGGCAAAAAGTCCTGAGGGTGTAAATCAACACCAGGCCCCGTCCAGTTACTCTGAACGAAAAGCTGCAAACTGCTCACGCCAATTAGGAATATCAGCTGTTGTCTGCATATAAGAATAGTTAAAGAAATAAATATGAATCACTATCATTGTATAACCACATATTATTTCAATTCAGTTAAAAATGTAAGATACCAACCACCATTTCTTGAGATTATCCAAAAGTTATTACAAAAAATTTTTCTGAAACGTAAACAATTTAGGTCTGCAATATCCGATATTATAACCATAAGACATATATGGCTCTTTTAAATCTAAGTTAATTAAAATTAAATAAAATTTTAAATTCAGTCCCTCAGTCACACTATACATATATCAAGTGTCAAGAGCCAAATGTGACTAGTGACCACCGAACTGGACCATGCAGATATAGAACATTTCCATCAACACAGAAAGCTCTCTTGAACAGTGCTAGTTTAGATCCTGATCAGACACTTGTAATTTCTCTTGCATTCTATTTAACAGCTCTAACATTGCCAAAGGTATACGTTACACTGATTTTATACAAAAGAAACCTGACAACAAAAAGTTGTTTTTAAACAATGTTTTACTAATCTTGTATTACCAAGTGCAAGAACAAAAGATTCCTAGAAATTTCACTTGAATCTACTTTTTTCAATCCTTCTTTGGCTTAAGACAGGGGGTAGGTAAACTTTTTCTGTAAAGGGACAGATATTAAATGTTTTAGGCTTTGCAGGTCACACATATTTCTACATTCCAAAAATGTAAACATCATTCTTAGCCACTTTGTCCCACCAGCTGCAATTTTCCAACCCTTGGATTAAGAGAAAAATAGGGAGGGATTCAACTCTAACACATAACAGCCAAAGAATCTGGAAGTTTCATGCTGAACAGAAAGTAAAACTGAACCAAGACAGTAAAGATGTAATTTCTCTATATATCCCCTAGACCCTGCCTCAAAAATAGATTCTTTAAGGGAGAAAAAAAAAAAATCAAACCTACGAGCCTATGATAACCAGAACATAAAGCTCTGAAAGCAGCACAACTGAGAGCAGAACAAAGAATAGGCTTCACGAAAAAGAACAGGTGACAAAGAGCCTGTCTGTAGTTACAAGTTAGGAAAAAACAGGTATGTAGCAAGATCTTAAAAGCTTTAAGATCACAACTAAAAATCAAAATCCTTATGGTAACGCGCAAATACAATTTCACTTGCAAATTCCTCAAAATGAGGTAACTGAAATATCTCTTATCAGCTCTATGTGACAAGCTGGAATTCTCCTCTGCCAGTGAATAATGCATTTGTGTGTTTGTGTGTGTTTTAAAATGTACCACAAAGCTAGCTGTTATCATTACACACACTTCAGATGCAAAATAAGAATCAGGAATGACGTTGCAGGAATGTAAACTATAAATAAACCAGAAAAATGAAGAGGAATATTATTTTTTAAAATAAAGTGCCTACAGTAACATTCTTTTGTGAACTCCTTATGGATACGAATTATGTCTTATTTCTCTTCACAACCTCAACACCTAGCACAGTAGTTGGTTTAGTTGTTAAAGAAGTAAATGAAGACATTCCCTAGAAATAATGGCAAACAAAAGATAATGAAAAGTTAACATGGATGCTACAGATAGAGAAAAAAAGAAGTATTTACAAATTTGCAACAAAAAAATATATATATAAACCACTAAAAGACACAGTTACACTGCTGAGTAACTATTTTACTTAATCCTATAAAATTACATAAACTTTAGTAAAGAAGGTAAACCAAAGGTTCCATAATAAAACATTAAGTTCTCTGATCACTAGAAAGAGAACAATCTAAATCATAACAAAAGCAGTTACAAGTATTACTCAGCTATCTAGAAATAGCAGATGCAGAGTATGTGCTTTCCAGTTAAAAGGAAATAAGGTCTAAAGTCTTGCCTATCACTAAAATCTATCAGATCTAAGCATTTGGAAGCTCAGTAGGTTAGCAGTTACCATCAAATTATATGCCAGTTTCATATGTGAAACCTTGATATCCTACATCACTTCACTTTATCATTCTCATGGGCCTTGGGACAGAAGTTCTTACATAGATTATTTGGTACATTGTAAATCCTACTAAATGTAATGACAGGCTTTTCAACAGCTGTTCATATTAGTGCCTTACACTGTCAAGGAACTGTTAAATGTAGTCAGAGTCTGTCTCTTTATAAAAACTCCAAATAAAATTCTACCTTTCGGTTTTGTCCAAATCCGTTGAGTGATCCAGGAATGTTAATATCTGCTTCTCTAGGTAGCTGTCGATCTTTTCTTCAGTCATCGTTGTTGAATTAAAAATATTTTGAGTCAATGAATTTAAGAATATGGCCTCATAGTTCCCTTCTAACAGCAATTGTAGGAAAGGTCCGCTCTCTGTAATAATCCAAAAGAACAATTTTTTTATACTATAAAGGATGACTCTATTAGATAAATTCACCATTTAGTATTTTTAAAAAAGAATATACTTATAATGCTTGCTATACATTAACCACAAAGCACTGAAAAAAATTACCATCATTCTACAAACATCATTTCTAGAATCAGCAGCTCATGACATAATAAGCAATAAGATAGAATTTAGACCCAGGAATAATATTCTTCACTAGGAAGTATTCTCACCCTTCTGCTAGGAATTCAAGAAGACTCCTACTGACAACAGACAAGTTTCCCTAGTGAAGGTTCTAAGACTTTTCAAAGTTTGGCTCCTCCTACCCCCACTATACTCCCTGATGAAAGGCTGGTTCACTCATTGTTCCCCTAATATCCCATACACATTCCTACCTCTACACTTTTACACTTGTTATTTCTCATGCTCAGCTCTTCTGTACTTGTCAATCTTACCCTTTAATCAAAAACCAGCTAGAGTTCAGAAACTGCCTCTTCTGCAGCAATTGTACACGTACACGCACGCTACCGCGCACACACAGCACTTGTATACCGTCCTAAATTGTAATTTCTCTTCTGGGTCCAGCCTAAATCGCACAACCAGATAAGCTTATATCCCACTAATAACTGTGCTTTAACTGTCTCCATTAAGTTTAAATTGCTCGCAAGAATTACATCTTCTGCTTACCAATCTCAAATAAATTACTTAACCAATCAATGCCTTCATCTGTAAAATGGGATTAAGACATGTCTATTAGAAGAATTAAACGACTATGTAAATCTTAAGAGCTTAGAAAAGTAACTGATATCGCCATTGTTGTTATTACTTAACCTGGGCGGTGAGAAATTTGGGGTAGTCGGTCAGGAAGCCTGAGGACCACGCCCACAATGTCAAGGATGCAACAAACCAACAACCCAAAGCCTTAATAAATCGCCAACATTTTGGTAGGAAAAAATTAAACAAGGAGAGCTGAGAACCCAGCTGCCATCACCCCTTCTTCTCACAGTCCCCACGCTGGCCTAAGTCCCTGGCTGGTGCGCCTCTCACCTGAGCCAGCGACTCCGTCCTGCTTCCATTGCTGCCGCTCAGCCTCAGTGGGGAAGCCCCTTAAAACTGCCAGCTCCGGGGTCCACATCATCCCGAACCCTCAGCCCAAACGGGTTCCCAAAAGGGTCACACAAGAGTCAGCAAAAGAACGTGAAAGGAGGAGGGTCCAAAGACACCGAAGTCTAGTGGCAACAGTTCCTGTGCATAGACCCACAACCATAGAAACCCATGTGCGGATACCGGACCAAGGAGGCCGCCATGACAGTAGCGCTGAGTACCCTGGGAAAAACACGCACACTGCACCAGCTTCCGCTTAGGAAACCAACCGAAGGCCTTGGTACCGAGCATGCCCAGTGGAGACATCCTGTCCCGAGCGGAGGAATGGGCGGGGTTGGAATGCGGCCAACCTCAGTCCCGCCCCAAGGTAGCGCTGCAGCGCGCCGTAGAAAAATTGTGTACTGCCCACCGAGGACCCGGCTTAGACAGCTGCTGCTCAACGCAGCGATCTTGCCCAACTGCGGTTTCTTTGGGATATTTACCGCTTTGACTCCTAAACCTTTTCGGGTCACAATCCTCGTGACTACCTGATGAAAGCTGTGGTCCTTCCCGCGGAATGCACGTGGGCCCTTACTACCAACATTTGGGTACCATTTCAGCAAGTTAGAGACCCCCCGCGGTGGAATCCGTGAGTCCCAGGTTAAGAAGAACCCCAGCAGCAAAGAATATGTCTTTATTCTTTGATTAAAATCAAGTGTAAGTATCAGTTTTTGACGCTGCCACTACATAAATCATGACCAAGTGGGACATTTGGCCTGGCCGCTGGTGCAGAGAAATTTTTGGAGGATCGACTGCTACAGAAACCTGCCACTTTGCGTGCATGTGGCTGAGCACCGGTCTAGCGCCTTCGTGGCAAGTCCTTGAATCTTCATAGCAACACTCCTGGGTAGCAGGGCGGGACTCTGTCTCCATGGGCCTGAATATGGAGAAAGCTTCAGGATAACACTTTACCACACTCAGGATTCTTGGAGAAATTAGGGCAATAGATCTCCGAAGGAGCTGAACCCAGGACCCGGCTCCAAGGAGGAAGCGAAAAAACTAATTCACTTTCTTCCTCAGTGTTCAGAGCCACTCCAAACTATGGAGGGAAGAGATGCTCAACTCAGCGGCTGCCAGCAGAAGCGAAAGCAAGCCAGACTTGAGCTGTGAGTGAAAGGCAGAGGCCCTAGAATGTCTTTTCATTGTAAAGTAATTAAAAGCTATTTGTACAGGGAATATTTGATCAGTGTACCTGTTTGTTTTTTAGCAAAAAATTCGCACTGTGGAAACTATTTGACAGTTATTAAAGATCAGCAGTTGTAGAAACACATTGAACACTCACCGCTACACCAAGTTCCTCAGTCACAGGTTGAGCGCCATTGACCCATACAGTGAACTTATAATTCAAGTTTTGTTTGTTTTAAATGTGGCATGCTATCAATGAGAGTGATTTAAGTCTATCAATTTCCCTTCGGGCAAAATAAACTCCAGTAATAAAATGGGGAGAAAAAAATATGCTCTTGATTGAAAAGAAAAAAAAAATACCGAGTGAAAACTGAGCTATTGAGTGGGAAATGTCCACTTTAAGATCAGTGTAGAGTGCTTTGGCTGGGTGGTCTGTTGGGAAACTAATGCCAAATGAAATAAGCTAGAAAAAAAAAAACATACTGTATGATTCCACTTACATAAATCTGGAAAATACAAACTATGATGACAGAAAGCAGATCAGTGGTTGCTTGGGGTGAGAAGATGGGGAGGAAAGCAGGGAGGGATTAGAGAGAAAGAAGGACACTGGAGAGTGATGGATATGTTTGCTATCTAATTGTGCTGGTGGTTTCATGGGAAAATACATGTGGAAAACCCCATCAAACTGTACAGTTAAAATAAGTGCACTTTATTCTATGTTAATGATACCTCAATGACACCGGGGTGTTTTTTGCAGGGGGTGGAGGGGGGGACTGTTTGTTGTATAAGGCTTAAAATCTGATGTCCCAAGGCTAGTTCTCCAAAAGCCTTCTCCTGACATAGAATTTTTTCTTCTCATCCACTATTGGTTCTCTGACCTTTCCAAATGCTGTCACTCACAATACCCCACAACACCACTAACCTTCACAGAGTTAGCTAGCCCTTTGTCTTGTAGCAAACAAATTAACATGGATCGAAGGCATAAAGATAAACCAGGAATGGCACTGAACAGTTAAATATCTCATGTAACTCTTACAATAATTCTGATTATTCAACCAGAAGCAGAGAAAAGGGATGCATTTGGTTGAAGTAGGAATGAATGTTAGTAGAAGGTAAGTCAATCTGGGGACAGAACAAGATAGCTGCTCTCCTTAATAAAAGCAACTAGAACCTGTAAGGTTTCGGTCTTCAGAAATTGCCCTGGTGAGCTGGGGCTGAAGCCAGACAGCCCAGTGATTTTCTCCCTAGGTTTTACTTTGTCCTTGGGGCTCTTGGAATTTGACTAATCGCTAGCATGCTTCCCTGAAGGGTGTTCGTGCTTCTCCCACAAAGCAAAACAATTCCCTTCCCTTTGGCAGGTCTTATTTCAGCTGAAAAAGGATGAGGCTTTCCACAAGACTTCACTAGATGCAATGTGGGTCCAAAGGAGACAAAAACCTAGCTACAGGAACAATGCCAGTCAGGCTCACACAGTTTGGGCTTGATCCAACCTGCCCTACTTAGGGCAGTGCCATCTTTCCCTTGACTCTAGGACTCTCTTCTGGATGTTTAGAACCTGCCCCGGGTACTATTCTTTAAAGGGGTCCGCAAATCACAAACACAAAAAAAATCACAGACTACCAGAGGTCCTTGTCACTCAAGATCTAAGGATACAGAGTGACCTTGAGCAGTTGCTCTTGATTTACAGCATTCCGGCTTCAGAGAAAAGGCATCCCCACATCTTATCTATGCCCTTGAAACCAAAAGTTCCTGAGTCAAAACACTACAGGTTTGTGGGTTGTGCTGCCAGCAATGCAGGAAACAGGCACTGATGAATTAACATACAGGGAGATTTGAGTTGCAGACGTTGCCTTCATGAATGCAGGAGAGTATACACCATTTGGCCATCTGAGCTTTGTCTTCTATAAGATCATTAGACCTTTTGTTTAGGAGGTATAATATTTGATAAATATTTGTGCCATACCCTGGCTTGTATTAGTTGTCTATCCTGTGTAACAAATCACCACGAAACATAGCAGTTTCAAACAATAAACACTGATTATCTCACAACTTGAGGCCCAGGAATTGGGGTGTAGCTTGGCTGTGTGCCTCAGGCTCAAGGGCTCTCACAGAGGCGATGACATACAAGGTTCAACTAGGAGAGGACTTCCCTGCAAGCTTATCATGCAGCAGGCCTTAGGTTCCCACTGACCCTTCCCTTCCACGTGGCCTCTCTGTTGGGAAGCTCACATGGCAGAGGCTTCTCTCAGAGGGGTACCCGATGCAGAGACTGCAAGCTTTGTGTAGCCTGATCGCAACAGTATCCCTTCACTTCTAACACATTCTGTTTGTGAAAATCAAATCTGTAAGTGCAGTCCATGCGTGAGGGGAGGGAGGCCATTGTTGCCGGGCTCACCTTAGAGCTGCCAACCGCACTGCTCATTGCACGCTTTGCTTTTCCTGTTTGTCTATATGCACATCTTCATGTTTTTGTTTTGTCTGGAATTGTCTTTTTCTGTAGAATGTATGAGTGTCCCATAGGAAATGTACAGAAACACCGGCCCTTAAGTCCCCAAACCAATCCAATCCAGCCATGAGGTTAGATTGATAACTGATTTCTGTAAAAGCAATTAGTCACTTTGCCTTGGTCCTCTGTAAAACCTTCATGAGAGCACTCCCTGCCTTATCAATTTGTGAAAGATCATGTTGTTTAATTTGAGTTTGAGGCTCAATGATTGTTGGGGTCATTGGTCATACAGTCCGTCACTATCTGTCCTCCACTCAGTTGGGGAATTTGAGATACTGTTACCAAGCATATGCTATTAACCGACCGTACTTGCCGCCTTTCTTGATGTTATGGCTTTATCTACGTCAAAATCTGCCCCCTGGAAGAACTTCTACCCTTCTACCTTTTATATAAAGACACACCATCATCCTAACTCTTGACTTTCCTTGGTAAATGAAAAAAAAATTAAACAAAAAAAGAAACTTAAAAAAAAAAAAAAAACAACTTAGAATGTGGACATCATAGGAAGCTTTTGAAATGTCAGGAAAAAAAAAAAGTTTCAGAGACATTCCAAAAGAGATTAGTATACAAAACACGCAAAAGACAACTCGGCTTCAAATGGAAAAGTGAGGCCTCAAAAAACACTGTCATTAAGGTAGTGACAAAGACTTTGTAACTTTCTGAATCGCATCCTCAAGTTCCTCGTTTTAGCTTTATCTGATTTTCCAGCGGAGCTCTTCTCACACGCACCTGCGCACACTCTAGTACATCAGTCAGTTCTGTCAATGACAGGGATATAAATGAAGAGTTGAAAAACACAGGCATCGATGCAGACAAACCACAAAGCCTGTGAAACTCAAGGTTCAGGGCCCCTTCCGAGGTTCTGGGAAGCATCCTAACAATGTAGTCTCCTGATCATAAGGTTCTGTAAAATTTGCAAAAGAAACAGGAAGTGGATTCATGATTGCTTAGAGCTGGTAAAGGGACAAGGGGAAAGGAGTGATAGCTAAAACTTGGGATTTCATCTTGAGGTGATGAAAGTATTCTAAAATTGCCCGTGGTGATGGTTACACATATCTGTGAATAAACGAAAAAACCATTGGCTTGTATACTTCAAATGGGACAATTGTATGATATATGAAATATGTCCTACTAAAACTTTTTTTTAGAAGATATTTTCATGTCAACCAGTTAAGTCTACTTCTCCAATCAACTGACATTGTAGTGGCTGTGGTAATTTGGGGACTGCAGAAAGTTGAGTCGAGGATGTATTTAATTTTGCTTTAGTGACATAGGTTCATGTGGTTTGCAGTCATTTCTACAGATAATTTAGGTACTGCTAAACATGCTAGTGTAGGAATGGCTTCCAGGAATGCTCCCACAGCCATCTGTGCTGGCCTCTTATGAAACAAAAATGCAGGCTGGAGGTTTTGGAATGAAATTAATAAATGAGTCCTGTGGTGCTCTACACCAGAGGCAGGTGGGGAATGGGAGGAGAACAGGTTTGAAATGTACGGAGCAAGAAGCTGTCAATGTAAAATTCTTCCAATAACCAGACAGCTAAAATTGTGCAAAGATTCAGTCCTCATCAATGCCTGGCCAAATGCAAATCAACTCCTGACAGGAATATACTTAATTTTTACACAGAGTTATCACTATAAATCCATGTGGCTTTTTGTTTTTTGATGGGAATCATAGCATAAAGAAGTTATGTGTTAGTAGAACACAAATCTGCCAGAATACTATAAATAATGTATATGTCCATGGCATTGGTTATATGTTGTATGTATTTCTACCATCAACAATAAAAAACAAATTTTATTCAACCATACTAGATTAATGAATTGTCTTTCTAGTTGATAAAAATATTACAAAAATTGTGGTCATATGAAGAGGTGATCAAAAATTGCACCCAAGGGGAAAAAAAAATTTTAAAAAGACTGCAGCCAATATACGTAAGAAAAGGGTATTATAAAAATGTATTTCAATCAATAAAAGTATTTCTATACATTTTGTTATGTTTGTTGTATTTTAATTGATGATGGTCTCTCATTTTAAATAAATATCCAGTTGTGTAATATTTTTAAAAATCTAAAAACAAAAAGGCAATTACATTGTAAAACCGATAGGCAGAAGACAGGTTTGAAGTTAAAAACTACTATTAAGAGTCAAGTAAAGGGCAATAATTAAGAATTTTCATTTAATTTCAGAAAGACAGATAAGAAAAACCTTCAGGTAGATTATTATCCTGTACTTCTGCTCTATATCAATTAATTCAAAATTAAGAGGCTATCTGGGAACAATACATATTAACATCTTAAGACAATGCAAAAAATGGGAAAAGGTTTAAAGTGATCACTGACAAAATAAAATTCAAATGGTTAATAAACATCAACAATGTTGAAGAAATGCAAATAAAAGCATGTTCGATGATGACAGGTGAAAATATCAGATTAAAAAAACTATCATCCCCAATGCTGGCCAGGGCATGGCATCATTAACTGATACTAGAAGTGTGGCTCAATACAGCCTTTCTGGGAAGTAGTTAATCATATATCAAAACCTTTGATCTAGTAATTCTACAATTTATCATAAGGAAATAAAGATAAAAACCACATTTCTTAGAGAATTATTTATAATTAGAGAAACAGAAATAACCTAAATGTCTAACAGTAAGAAACTGGTTAAGGACATCATTATGCAGCCATTAATTTGCTTTAATGATAAAATGTGCATAACATAGTTTAAAAGTTGATAAAATTTACATACAACCAATTATATAGAATATAGAAAGTGGAAGATAAAAATATCAGGAAATTGAGTGTTAATTTTACATTTTTTTTATTTTTCAGTAGTTTCCCAATTCTCCATGAGTATATAACTATCATAATAATTTTTAAAAATCTTCAGTATTACTGTAACCAAATGAACCTGAGGCCCTGCTATGCCCTCTGATCAACTTGCCCAAGACTGAAGACCAACGCAGTAGCTTGGGCCAGGCCCCTCATTCTAGCCCTCTTGTTCCCTGGCTGCCTGTTCTAGCTCTGTAGAGCTCTCTAAGATCTGCGGTCGGGTCTGTTCCTGTTTAGGTTGACTCAGTGTGTTTCCATCTTGGAATCTTTTGACCTAGCCACTCCTATTACCTCTCAAGATTTGAAGCTTGTGTTTTAGCAAACTGATACTATTCCAGCACCCAAGGATGTATCAGAATATTAACTTTTAATTGTGGAAAAGTATACATTATGGTGAAAAAATACAACTGTAAAAATTTGTCTATTAAATAATCAGCTCTGGTTTAAGGAATGGCCAGTTAGTAATACCTGGCTGGAGACCAACCCTCACTTCTGTTCAGTGCTGCTCAAGTCATGATCCACAGACTGCTACCAGTTGGCAATGGACTAAGAACAGAAAGTGAGAGTAAGTAATGTGACAATACTGCAACATTTTCATTGTATTTTGCAAAGTATTGGTTTCTAATGGAAAGGAAGGATAACCAAAAACCTTGGTCCTTCACCCATTTAAGACACAGTAACTGCCAACACCTCACCATATCCATCTTATCCTACCTATAAACCAAATTATAGGACATCAAAGAAAAAAATGTTTACAGTTCTTTCTACATTTGTCTGACTTTGAAGATACTGGTCTTAATGCTGGAATAGTACCTAAGCAGTTTTTTGTACTTTTAAGATAACACCCTCATAGTTCATTTTCTGCACGTGCTCTTGGTCCTAGGCCGTCTTGTGTGTGCTGGTCTTTGGTCCGTCCTTTTCGAACACTTCCACCTTCTCCTTCCTCCACTGGCTCCTCGTTCTGTAAACATACTGAAGTTATTCTCACACCAAAAAATATACATTTCCTCAACTTCTGTCCATTGTCCCTTCCTACCCACCCAATTTTTCTAGTTCATGACATACCACTTGGACCCTAGAGTGGGCTCTGAATCGATTTCCTTGTCTTCTGACAGTTGGCAGAATGATCTTCCCAAAACACAATTTTACAGGCTGCTCCCCTAGTTAACCCCCCTTGAGAGCTCGCCACCAGGATGGTGGCACAGTTTCTTAACAGGACAAACAAGGTCTCCCATGACCCAACCCTCGTATCTTTCCAACACTACAGCCTCCATCCCACCCATCCCCACTTTGTCTCCTAGAATCCGATAGTATCTAATGTGGTGCCATTAACCTGAGCTCTCCTTTTGCTCTGTGTCTGTCATAACTTCTCCCTGCCTGGCTAACTTCTTTATCCTCACCCTTCAAGACTCGATATATCTTTCTTCAGGAAGCTCTTCCTGGCTGTATCATCTTAGTGGCCATCAATACTTACATGAGGCATCCCTCCTCTGTGCTCCCAAAAGTACCCTGTCAATAACCCTGTAAGAGAACTTACCATATGTTTTCATGTTTGTCATTCAACTGTCAAGTATAGGAACCTGTATGTAGTTAGCACAAAGTGAGTGCATCAATGTTTGCTGGAGTAAAGTCTGGATTCCACATAGAACCATTTTAATATCATTGGTCTCAAATTTAGACTTTTAAGCTTTGGATTTTTAAAAACATGAATTGGGCTTTAAAGTACTGGTATTGTTACTTTCCTTTTAAAAACTAGCATTCTGAGAACTAATGGTGTGGAATGGGGATAAGGACCCAACCTTATTTTAATGATTAGAAATAAAAATTCAAAATCGGAGGCAAACAATACACTTGATAGCACTTTGATCATCTACCCTGATGAGACCCTATAGACCAAAAAACAAACAAAAAAAAAGACTACAAGATTGATGAACTGTCCTTTTATTTATTCTTATTGCTTATAGTTTTATACTTATATTTTAGTTAGCATGCCTGTGGGTGACATTTAATTGACTCTTCCTTCTCATAAACTGACTCTGTCATTCTTGGTGTAGCTCACCACCCATGAGACCCAACATTATGTGTTTGAGAACCTTTGATTTCCTGGTCACATACTGTTTGTCCCTCTTTCATCCATGTGTAAGGAGTTCAATACCTTGTAGTTCCTCTTTTTCTCGAGAGAGTAACTCACTGGTCAGGATACAGTTTCTCCTGGTCAGCTCCAGAGCCAGGGTTCCCACACACCTCTTTATATAAATACTGTCAAGAATCACCTTAGCTTTTATTTTGTGATAACAGGTATTAGAAAAATATCTTTTCCTTTCCCATGCTTAGGTCTTGAAAGTGTCCAATTTTTTATAAAAATAGCATTTCACACATGGCAAACTGTTTTAGAAATAAGACATACTAATACGCCTAAGTCTTTATTTATTTGTCTCTAGGATTAATTTGCATGAAAATGAGCCTATATGGCAGGTACAGAATATACTGTAACAGCACCAGAAAGGTACATCCTCTCTGTTCTACAGAGCCTCAGTGTTTAATACATACATGTGACTTCAGTAATAAAACCAGAGTCCAGGAAAAAAGGAGCCCTTTAGGAAAAAAAATCAGTTTAAGAGTGACTTTTCAAATTAACCTTTCCTTTTCACATTCTTAAATTCAAATAATGGATACATTCACAAGCCCAAATGTTGGCGTAGAATAAAATCATGTTCATTTATTTTTTTTCTGCATCTTAGAATTAGAAGGCATAAAATTAAATATGTTGAATGTAATAAATTCATCCATACAAGTGCAAGTCTCCAGCTATAATGCATTTTATGGCAGATTTATCATTTAAAAAATGTACCAGTAAATCAAAAAAGAGGAAGTATGTCCATTTAACTTTTATTGAAGTGTATGTAGGAGGTCTTCTGAAATCAAATATATGAGCATGAAGATATGGCCAAACATAAAATCTATCAAATTCAGTGAAAAGTTGCTGACTTTAAATAGTAGTTGTAAGAATGACCAATATATATTCTTTGTTAACAACCTCTCACTCTACAGTAAAAAAAAAATAAAATAAACATTCAGTAAACATTCTTTCCTAAGGTAGTTTCCCTTATATATCAGTGATTTATCCATTTCTTTGTATACACAAATTTGTTCAACATACCAATCAGTGGTTCTCACAATTGAAAAATAAAAGCACAAAAAAGTTTACACTCTTGTACAGGTAAAATAAAGATCACCTTGAATTAAACTGAATCTCCTTAAGGGCATTGTATAGTTTCAGTTTCATTACCTATTACATAATTAGTTTCTTACATACAAATATTGACATATTTGGCTTGTGCTTCAAAGCCTTGTGTCTATGAAGTCCATGTCAATGCAGCTCATAATTTGAAGTCACTGGGGAGTTCGTTACTGCTGCTGGGTTTGACCTGATCGTGCACCAGAGTCTCCTCAGCACCTGCTGTGGCACTGCACATCTCCGAGGCATCATCGGCATCAGGGTCCAGGCCTTCAGGACAGGGAAGTTTTAGCAGCTCTTCCCGGAGCTGAGCAGTGTGACGCTGCAGGGGAAAATGAGTGAGTTTAGAACTATAAACTTAGGGATTTTAACACACATCGTCTGAGGGAGGAAATGAGTTTAAAACAAAATCTAAAGCATAGGCCTACATATATTTATTGAGCACCTTCCTTATGCTATTATACCAGAGAGTGAACAAAACTTGGCAAAAAATGTCTCAAAATAACTGATGTTGTCAAAAAGCCCTGAGTAGCATGCCTGCAGACCCTAAGCCTGCACAGAAACAGCAACACTGATGATTTACAGGATACCATTCATTTGTACATAGATTCTTCTTAAATGAGAGTAACCTCTTGACTTGTAATACGTGCTGCCTCTAATTAAACATTTTTGAGAGAATGACAAATCCATAAATTAAAAATAAACCCACTATTATTTTAGTGAATGAAAACCCAGCATTTACTCTGTACTAAGTCCTATGCAGAATGTTTGTAAAAATGTTTCACACGAATTGCCTCTATGTCACTTACTGTTCAGAACAAACCCCTTTTAAAAGAAACTATCAGCTAATTTCTTTTAAACTAAGCTTAAACTTAGGGTGTTACAAAAGCTTATGCTGAATCATCTAATTTAAAAGTCATGGCAGACTTCTTCTATAAAGTGAAACTTAAGCTGAAAATTGAATGGCGGTAAGCTATTGGGCAAATGAAAAGTAGAGTGAAAAATAAGCATTTGTAAAGGTCTGGAGAGAAAGAGATGAATGAACAGAGAGGTGAGCCAGGTCACTGGCTTTGAGATCTGGAGAATGAATAACTTTGATAGAATTGATGTTAAACCATAAAAGGTTAATTAGTGAGAGGGTGGTTTTACAATCGAAACAGAAGTTAGTGCTCTAGTTTGACAGTAAAAGAGAGAAAGGGTTTTATAATAATAAGGACAAAATGAAACTAGCTTGCGGATGCAGCAAGTGTTAAAGAGGAAAATAATTTTCTTTTTAGAAGTTATTAAATGGAAAATTTCAAGCATATACAAAAAGGACAGCATATAAACTCCTACGTATGTTCTACATGGCTTCGACAATTATCAACTCATGACCAGTCTAGTTTCATCTATACCCCTCAATACCTGCCCCTTTTCTTTTTATTTGACACAAACCTCAGACATGTGGTTTTTCATTCATAAACATTCCTGTATGTAACTCAAAAAGATAAGGATATTTTTTAAAACCATACTTAAAAAACAAATACATCTTTATTATCATCATCCTCTCATTTTAAGTGAAGACAGTTTTAAAGTGAGAAGGAAAAGAACCAGTAAATATGGAAAAAACTGAATTGAAGATAAAAGAGGAAAGATAATTGGTGGAGAATAAAAGGAACAGAGTTAAGCAGGGATGGATATTATGAGGCTGGGAAAATTGGGTGGTTAATGAAAGAATGAGTCCCATAGAGAAAAAAATATCTCTCAAATCTTCCTATTTTACATTTCCTTTTTGTGAATGCCCAAGTTGAAAACAATTGCCTGCCTCCCCCTAAACAAGGTTTATATCAAAGACACTTCCACCAATCAAATGTTGGAGGCAATACAGCTACCACCTCCATCATTACTCAAAGTAATAAAATTCCAGAAGATCAGAGGACTAGGGAAAAGCTAAAGGAATAAAAAAATGCCATTTGCAAAGCACATGTGGTATCATCACCTTCAAACAATTCTATAAAACTCTGTACAGAGCTCAGCCCCTGTACCGATTTTTAATTTTAAGAACTGTCGATTCAGTGTCAAAACTGAGTATATCTTTCCTATAGACTTCTGGGTAGCAATTTAGGCCTCTGAACTTAAAAATAAATTTTATGTTTCTTTGATTCTCTCTCACCCTTTAGCATCTGGTGACCATGGTTCTGTCAATAAATATACAACTCCTCTTTTAAAGCCACCAACGGGGCTCATGTCAGGAGGCTTACTCACCTTGAGAGCTGCTGCATGGTGAGACATAGTTCTGCCCACCCGCTTATCACTGCTGTACTGCTGGATGTCGGCATCCACTCCTCACACTGGGCCATGTTCTCAAACTCTTTTCAAGTAAAAATGTTTGTGTATAACCTTAAGAATAAAACAAACAACGGAACAAAATATATTCAGGTCAGAAATTAAAAGACAAAAATGTGTGGCATTACAAAGAAATGAAATTTAAAAGACACTACAATGGTTTTCTCTCCATAAAACTCAATTTAGTGAACTCTATGTAACAGGGGAAAATCAGATTTATGACATCAGATGACAGGTGTGGAAATGCCCAGTTCTATAGCAGAAAATAATACCCAATGCTAATCAGACATTCAAACAGTTAATCCTAATTCAGAGAGAATGTCATATATATATGCAATCTACTCAAAAGGTGAATGTAAATGAACAAATAAATGACCAGCGGAGAAGTATTAGAAAAGCACTGACAAGAGTAAATATGTCAAAATTTCTATCTTTAAAAGAGAACTCAAAGAATACCGAGATAAACTAAAGATATTACAAATGTGAAAGGCATTCAAAACAGAGCCCTAAAAAAGGCATTATTATTACTTTCTTAATTGTATCTTCTGGTTAATTTATGGATAGGATTTTATGAAGTTAAATTTCCTTCTAATAATTGTGGTTTACATTTGGGATAAAAAAAAATCTCTTTGAAAAAATAAGTTAAAATTTCTTCCTGTGTAAGTAGGAGTCTATTTCTGACAAATTTAAGTCAGAAAACAGATTTGGAAATATTAAATCAATTTGTAAATATTATTCTGTGTTCTGAGTGAGCTGATACATTTTCCAATGAAGTTGTATCTTCTAAAGAAAAGGAAATAATACCTAGATGGGAAAAATCATTAGGAAACCCTGGGCATGGATGTAAAACACCAATAAGATCCTATTATACTGAACAGTTATTGCATTTTGACGCACATAGAGTTAAACAGTGAATAAGACAGAACCTGACATGAAGAACCATGATAACTGCAGAAGCATATGCGAAGTAAGTGCACCAGAAAAAAAGTACTTAAGAACAAACAAAAAATTCCAGGGAATTCAAAGAGGAGCGAGTCATATCCAATTGGGAAAATCGGAAAAGCACTCATGGACAAGGGGTGTCCTCTTTCATATGAGCTAGCTTCTAAAGGATAAGAAGGATTATTGTTTCAAATTATACTTATTTGCTTCTGTAAAAGTCATCCTCAAACTCTGAGTTGCCTGTATTAATAGTTTATTCTTCCAGAAAAAAAGGTTTTTATGCATGAACCAACAAATTATACATTGACTGAGTATACGTACTTATACATTTTCTTCGATACCTTTTAAAATTAAAGTTTAACATATACAGAAAAGTGCACAAATCATATGTGTACAATTAGACACATTTTTCCACAGTGAAAATGCTACTATAACCTCTATATAGATAAGGAACAACATTACCAAGCCTGCCAGAATACTCCCTCTGCTACCTCTCACCATTAATCCTCATTCAAAGGAATATATTATCCTGAATCCTTTAAGCCTAAATTAGTTTTACTCTTTTCTGAATTTTAATAAATGGAATCATATGGAATGTACTCTTCTGTGCCTAGCTTCTGATGCTCTATATTGTGTTTATGGTATCTGTCCATGTTAACATGTGCTGCGGTTTATTCATTTACACTGCTTATTCCATTTTATAAATACTCCATAATTTGTTTATTCATTCTGTTGATGGACAATTGGGCTGTTTTCAATTTTTAACAATTATGAATAACACTATGAGCTTTCTCTGTACCCAATATGTACACAATTGTTATTGAAAATATACCACGGAGTAGAACTCCTAGTCATAGGGCATATACTCAGCTTATATCAGATCTGTCAAAGAGTTTTCCAGAAAGGCTATACCTGTTTATATTCCATTGGAAGTGTATCTGAGTTCCAGCTGCTCCCACCCATCCTAACATTTGGTCTCAAAAGCCTTTAAAAAGTTAGCAATGCTTGAAGACTAATTAGGTAGGGGCCAGACAATGCAGGGCCTTGTAGGCCACGGTAGACTTTGGGGTTTCTTCTCCACAGAGTGGGAAGCCACTGGAGTGAGATCATCCGATTATGTGTGGAGAATAATTGTAGAGGGACAAAAGTGGAAGCAGAGAAACCAGTCACAAAACTACTTCCACAGTCCAAGGAAGTGATAATGGTGGCTTGAAATAGACTAGTCATGGTTAAGATGGTTTTACCACCAAGTTTTGATTGTGTTTTGAAGGGTGAAATCAACAGGATTTGCCAATAGAGTCAATATGGTATGTGAAAAAAAGAATGAAGTCACAGATGGTTAAGGTTTTGGGCTTAGATGATGGTGCTTTTATGGTGAAAGGGAGAAAGGAAGAAATAGAATTTCAGTTTTACAGTGTTAAGTTTGAGATGACTATTATACATTCTGTGGATCTATCTATGAAGTAGTTTATATACCTGGTTTCATTATTCAAGTCTTAAGGGCATAAAAAATTATTTTAGGATACAAACAGGCGGAAAAGAAGTTTTTCAAGGGCAGAAACTGAAATTCATTTATCCTTGTGTTCTGAGTACCTAGTGCAGTGCCTAATAATAGTTTACATTCAAGAGGGCTGCAAAAATAAATACGTAACCTAAGCTTGAAGGAAAGAATATAATGCTTAAGAGCACAAATAAGTGCATATTTGTTATTTCCTATAATATTAGGAAAAGTGATTTCCACAGCTTTTCAAGGTAAAATGCAAGCCTTTCCAAAAACGAAATACCCAACTTTGTCATTCAAAGTGTAAATTCATTTAGTAATAACAAAATGAAGGAAGAAATATTCTTTCTATATTCCTTCAGAGTCCATTCATCAATGCTATTTGATAAAGAGGAGGATTTCAGGTATGATGTTACACATAGCAGTCACACACAACATTTGCTTAGTTATATTAAAGATCAATTTTATGTCAGGTAAATGTGCCAATTATTCCCCTAAAACGCTGAGTTTCTAGCACAATTAAGCAACTGATGATCAAGGGAAATAATTTTTAAAAAAATGTTTCATGGCAAAGTTAAAGTAAGATGTGATGAAGTAATCACATATGACAGGTGAGAAAGACAATCATGTTTTACTCAGACTATGAGGGACAACTAGCAACAGAAAAAGAGCCGCGCTTCCAGACGTCTTGATACTATCAAGACAGGTTTCAGAAACTCCCAAGGTCCAACTTTTTCCTGAGGAAAATATCTTTTCTTCAACATTCACACACAGATATATTAGCATCAGGGCAAAGTTTCTACTTGCAAGATAACTTAAAAAAGCATCTTAATTCTAATAAAATTTTATGAGAAATATTTTAGTAATATACCTAGATATCTGCTAGTAGAACAACTATTAAAAAATTAGGAATTAATAAAACTGTCCCAAATATAGTTATGCCTTTTAGGAAGTAGGTGGTTTTAAAATTCATCTATATTACATTATTACTGATTTTATATTTATAATTAAGCTGTAGAGTAAAGTTTAGTGTACTGAAGATACTCTAAATATAAAGGCAAGTACAATACTAATAAACTATATTCCATAGTCTTTAATAAAGTTTTTCATTAATTTTATTGAATATACCTCTTTAAAACACGGTGAAGGGTTTCTGATTTGTTCGAGCATTGCCCACTTAACCGTTGCTTGTCGAATGTTTCCATCATATTCTCGAGAACTCTGTGTGCCACTGGGAGTGCCCCTAGACCGTTCATATCCTGGTTCATTAAAATAAGGCTCAGCTACTAATATAAGGGACTGAACAGATACCAACACCTGAGGAACAAAGAAATAAAGAATAGTTATAATGGGAAATTTTACTACCAGTAAACCCATATCTTGCTTTATCTACTAGGAGTCTCTTTTAATATATACTTCTACATATTTTTATCACCACAAAATTGATGTCAATAATGACATTAAAATAGTTTATATTAAAGCAAAATTAAATAGAAACAGTAGTCTTAAATCTTATGTTTTAACTTCTTGAATCTTTGAAAATAAAAATATAAAATGTCTATTTCCTAAAACTGCTAAAAAAAAATTAATAAATATCGAATACCAATTTAAACATTATTATGCTCAAATTGTCCTTACTCTTTCTTAAAGAGCATGAAGCTTATTCTGCACTCTTACCACTTGTAAGGAAAACCATGCATTAGGCAGTCTTCATTTGTATCCCAAGTAAAACTGACTTCTTCCACAATAACACAAAAACCTTATTCCTGGAAACTCTTACTGGCAAGATGACATGGCTCAAAGACCACCTCTGATTCCCCCTTATAAACAGAAGGTTTTTTCTCCAGATGTAACCATTCTTAGCTAATGTAACGTTGCTACCTAATGTATCTATGTAACTAGCTAATATAACATCTTTGGAGGCAGAAAAACATTAGATACCATCTGCCTGCTTCATAAATCAAAAAAGAGTAATAGCAATTGGACTTTCATTAGGAAAGATTATTAAAACAATGTCACAAGACATATTTTCTTAGAAATTTTTAAAAGTGTGAACTTAAAACTTAAAAAATATAACCTAAGAATAGACAAGGTTAAACATGAACTAGAGTGACGATGTTTTTGAGGGTCAACTACAGAAAGAGAAATTTAATTTGTATAATTATGAGGCAAAAATCTCCTATTTTTTTAAAGTTTCTGAAACCAAATGTATTACTGAAGGAATGTGATTGTCCTCTGGCTATATACTTCCCCCTTTCACATCTGACACTTGGGAAAGTTATTTCCAGGACACAGTTATTAGTTCCTTCCCCACTCCCTCTTAAATAATCTTACTCTTCTATTAATATGAGTAAGATCTAAATCCTCATTTTTTGACAAAGGCAGAGAAAAAAATTAAATTTAAAACCCATCACAAATCTATAACATAGGATTCATTTATTTATGTAACCTTACCTTCTTTGAGACAAAACATAGTTTTATAAATCTCAGGCGGTTAAAGATTCAAATAATTTAAGTTTCAGATTCATAGCATATTTGGTTTCAAACAAAGGAAACTTAAAGATTGGATGTTTTGCATAGGGAACTCAGAAAATTACATCTAAGAAATAAATTTGGGTGTAAATTATTATCTGCATACATTGGACTATAAAGTTCGCATCATCAAAATATCAATATTACTTGGAACTAAATTCAAACGATTTATAACATGGGTTCCTTTATCATTGGGTGACATTTCTGTGTATTTACTTTTTAAAGGATCTTCTATTTACTTTTTAAATATTACCTTTCTGGAAGTATATAAATGCCACTTTATTTTTCTTCAGTGTACTCAACTATTCATAATATTGATTTTATGGAATTTCTGGAGCCTCGGATTACATAACCTGTTATGTCATTTTATTTTACAGCATATTTTACTGTAGCCAATAAAACACTGGGCATGAAAAAAAAGTAAATTAATAAATCCTTTGAAAAACAATTTCTCTATTTTAAAAGGATTTAGTTTCAATTATTAAAAATAATAGGATTTACCTAGCTCTGAGAAAAACTGTATAATATTTGAAGTCAGAGACCACAGTAGGCAGAGTAATATATCCCCTCAGAACTTATTTTTTGGTCATCTGTAAAATAAGGACAATACCTTACATTATAGAATGACTGTGAGAGTTGAATAAACTTTTTTTTTCAGGGGGAGTAAAGTAGTAATGCTCATAAGTTTAATCAATACATGGTAGCTATTCTATTTTAGAATAAAAATGACAGTATGCCTCCAGAAGATAGTAAAATATAAAACAAAATCACTTCTGCTCTAAAAGTATTTTTACAACTATGTAATAGGGGCATGCAAAAAAGCAGCCAGCATGAGTTTCATTTTAATCAATTAAAATTAATTAAAGGAACTACCCAGATTCAAATAAGAAAATAACAGTATTTATCATAGCTACATCTTGCTAAAGTGTTTTCCTAAAATGAGTTGAAAATGGTGGGGTAATTAGCCAGACAATATTCACTGCATTCCATAGTATATTATACACATATGATTATATTTATGTTAACTTAATAATAAACAGAATATGTTTTCATTTCATAATGTAGGTTAACTGATTCTCAGTCAATTCTTTGATATTTTCATAAAGTCAAAAGTGACTTTTACTCATAGGCTGAATTTACTGTCCCTCCATATTAGCATCCACAAAACTGCAAGAAGTTCTTATCATAATTTGCTCAAAAACTTACTAAATCAAGACCATATAATAGCTTCCTTTTCCTTTGTCAAAACAAAAATTTTAACCCTGCTGTATGGTCTTCTACCAGGCACTGCCACTCATTTGCTTAGCAATCTAGTCTCCTACAATTTCATGTATGCATTTGGTCACTAGATTCCTACCACTATCCATTCTCACAACGATTCTTATCTTTAGAATATCCACCAGATTGCCACAGTCCTCCTCCTAGCCTACTCTCATTAGGAATTATTAATTTATTTCCTGTATTTTCATGTTATGTCTGTCCTGTCAAAGATTTAAATCTTTGACTTGGTACAGTATAGTAGATATTTCAAAGACAGGAAAGTACAGAGAATACAATCTAAAATGTTAATCTGCAATAAAAAATTATATCATGAAATTATAATATCTTTGAGAGTGAAAAAAAGGAACACTTAATTAGTAAAATGCTTTAAGTCTCTCAAACAGTAGGTACTTGCCTGTATGGAAAATTATGTTATTGAATAGGACTGTAATTGGTGGCTGATTCTGGAACTTTCCATTTTAAGAAAAATGGTAGTATGTATTTAACATTTATAACCATTTATAAATGGGTGATAATCTGAACCATTAAATATCTTTAACTCCTCCTGCATATAACATCTTTATTAACGTCCAATTGGAACAAACTACTCACAAGGTATTAACAGGATATTAATAATTTAGGTTCACTGAAGCAACATTAAAAACCAGTTACATAAGCAATACCAAAATCTGGTGCTACTAATAAAATGTAGTAATTCTTGCTGACAATTCTAATATATAATATGACTTTTCATTTTAAGTTACGTAAATAGTCAAGACTATATTATGTTACGCTAGACATGAGACCTATGGCATAAGACTAAAAAATGTGATATTTTTAGGCAAATAAATACTCCTTTAAGAGTCTCACTATTAAGAAACAAAGCAATGCTAACAATGCTTGTCACTATTCAAAATATTTTGGGCGTTTTTAAAGTTGTATGTAACCTTTAGAAATTTTTGTGAAAGATTTTCGATCTGGCAAAAGTATTTTTATCTTTTGTGCACATGTGATAAATAGAAGTGTAAAACATCTTGGGTCTCAAACTCTAACTGAAAAGAAATTAATTCTTTCTAAGGCTGTGTCATCTGCTTCTAAAGGAAGTTTCTAATTCATGATAAAAATGTGCAACCAACTAGAAGAAGGGAATGTCCTCAACACAATGATGGGAATTTATGGAAAACCCACAGCTCACATCATATTCAGTGGGAAAGGCTGAAAGATCCCCCCACCTCCGCCCCCAAGATCTGGAAGAAGACAGTGCTAATCAGTCTTGCCACAGAAAAGACAGACCTCCTCTTGTTCCTGACCAAGTCAAATTCATCACAAACCTGGAACCTAGATTCAGGAAACTATATGAAATACAACGAAAGTCATATACTAACAGCATTATTTATAAAACTAAAAAGACAAAATTAAAATATTTAGTTAATAATGGAGAAATAGTTCAATTATAGTATAAAACTCAAAATATTATTATATATAGCAATTAGAGATTATAAAAATATAATTTAAAAATGGATATATGCTCTAATGTTAAGTGAACAGAGAGGATACAAATAATTTATCTGATTATGTAAATTATGTATATTATGATTATGATTATGTAAACTATGTATATGACAAAAAAAACTTAAAAGGAACAGATTAAAAAAAGATCATTTTTATGTGTGGGTAATTAAGTTTCCAAACTTGTGAAATTTAAACTCTGAATATGTTTCTTTATTTCACACAATTTTTTTTGGTATATAATATAGATATATAGGCAATATAAAAGTTGAAAGCAAATCAAATTCTAAATTAAAAAACTGTGAAAATTAATTATAAATTTATTTTTAAAACGACATATATTCAAATAAAATTCAAAAATTTATTTCAATTTTCAGGTAAGTCTAATGTAGTTCATGAAAAATAGATATCTCTAAATTTCCTGTCACAGTAAAACCCATCATAAGCTTAGTTTATGTTGACAAGAGTAACACATGTAGGAAAAAAATCTTTTAAGATATTTTTGGGAAATATAATTGACATAATTATTTTAACATGAAGCAGTTACTTTGCATGAATCACATAAACTCATTTTTTCTTGGTCTCCATACTAGCAAAAAGAAAAAAATTATATCATTGTACTATTTCTCTAATTCATAGTTTGCTGTAAGGTCTTTTCAGAGAATTTAAAAAAGTGACAACCTAAAAAATTATTTTTCATTTATCCTTTCACCTAATTCAAAATAAGTATGTAAGAAAATTATCGTTTCAGGGTAGGTCAACTTTAATAGGCTTATCTGGGAATAATTTATGGAGGTCTTTCTTAAAATAAACACTAAACTGTAAATGTGAGTCTAAATAATGTAGCAACAATAATTTGTCTCCTAAAAAAACAAGCAATGGAATTAATGTTATTAATATGCTTATTTGTACATTTCTTTGCTGAGATTCTGAACTATTAAGATAAAGCATCAGCTGATGGGACATGATATAACATGCTATGTTTTATGTGCTCAAAGTGTTCTGTGGAAATTAATTTATAAAACTCAAGACTAAAAAATGTGTCAGTTGCTCTGCAAAATAAGAACGACAAATTCTAAGTTTCATTAATTCCACAATAGTATTTCTGAGCCTCAAATGAATATCACTAGCTTACAAAACTATATCATATGTGGAGAGATACATAATACTAATAGCTTACTAAGTTCCATTCACATGTATCTAAGCCCTACAGTTACTAGGAAATGGGATAATGTCTTATCTTGTTACATCATAGTGTACTTTAAGGGCAACTTGAGAATTTTTTTAAACTCAATTTTGACAAAATGCAATTTCTATCTCATGCCCTAACTTAAGATTTTAAATTCCAGACGAGACTCAACTGTAATAACTGTTCGCCTCTAAATCTATTTAATATGCATTTCCTATCAAGTACTTTGTGTGTGTGTGTAAGAGGGGTTATTATGGTTATTCGTGTCACTAAAATTTCTTTGTTAAAACATAGATAGTTCTTCATTTTCTAAGTGAAACTGTCAGAGAAGTTTGTTTACTTGCAAAAAGCTTGAGGTCTGAGGGTTCCACTTTTCCTCTGGTCTCCCATGCCATGTATTTAAGATGCTTAAACAAACCTGAGGAGTAGGGAAAACACAAACAAAATTTAAAGAGTACATTTTACAGCAAGCTGTCACAACTAAAAGTAAAAATGAAATGCTATTATGTCAAAGTATCTCAGGTTTATGTCCCCGAACAAAACCGTAAGGGTAAGTCTGTTAAAAACAAATTGGCATCTCCAGATGTGATCCAAATCTGTGACGATTTCATCATAATGTAAAATGAATCAGTACCTATTAAAAATTAATATGAACAACAGATTTTTAAATCTAGCCTTATACAAACATGAAACTGGGAAGGGGAGGGCCTCACAGAGTCCCTGGAAGGGTCTTGAGGATCGCCAAGGTTCTCTGGAATGTACTTTTAGGACACATTAGATATTTGCTTATTCAGACAGCAGGAATGAACTCAAACTATCTAACAGAGGTCAACTGGTGATTACAGGAAAAAGAACTAGGTCATTATCTATTCTTGTAAACTAACAGTTGTACATTCTGGGCAAAAGATTTGGAAAATAAGCATTTTTAAAAAAAGAGAAATCTATCTCCCTACTATTCTCTCAATGCTCTATAAAAGCAATCATGCAAAATTCATTTAGTAGGTAATTTCATTAATATCTTAAAAACACTTGTATGTGAATGGCTTTGTGCATTACTTAAAGTACTGCAGACGTACCATCCCACTTGATTTTTAGAGCATCCCTGTTGACTATCAATGGCAGATATTCTTATCCCAATCTGTAGATCTAGAACTCAAGGTTAAATGTTGTTACCAGTGTGTAATAAGAAAAAATGATACAATTCTGAGTGTTGAACTCTCAAGCCCTTATCCTCTTCACCACTAAGTCTTAAAAAAATAATTTCTCAATTAAATGTTAACATTTTACACTTAAAACTCTAGGTTCCAGTCTCTTAAGTAAAGCCAACATTGCTATTTTCTTTTCTCTACTCAGCTATAAAAGATTTGCTCTTTGCTATTCCAAAGAAAGTAGGTCTACCTGTGGTTAAATCTCCTGCAATAAACCCAGAAAACAGATTCCAGTTTTTTGATTTGAGCTTATAAGATAGAAAAAATGAAACTTGCATGCAGAGATCTGAGGCAGGCTGCACATCTTGAAATTAGGAAGGCAAAACGAAGCGAAGACTAGGATCATCTTTAATATACCAGATCAGCTTCTAGAATCATCAAAGAAGTGTCTGCCTGTGAAGCCTATAAATTTCTTCTGACCTTCTAGTGCTTTTTTAAAAAAATTATTATTTATGCCTACAGCACCTGGTCTTCCTAAGTGGTCTCCCATCCAAGTACTAACCAGGCCCGACCCTGCTTGGCTTCCAAGATCAGACATCGGGCTTGTTCAGGGTGGCATGGCCCTAGACCATGGACCGTGGCTCCAATGGGCTGCAAACCCAGGACCTTCTGCATGTAAAGCAGACATGCTAACCACTACATTATGGAACCATGTCCCTTCTAGTGATTTTTAAATATTAAATACTCTCGGTGTGGAATTTATTGTTGAAATTCCATCAGACTGTCCAAAATTACTATGAAAAGTGATGACTGTTCTTTTAAATCAAATTTTAAAAGGTTTATTGTCAAATGAAATAATTTGTATTATATCTGTTTGTCAACTTTGTAGGAGAATGATAGGAATGCATCTTCCTATTTATAAGAAAATATTTTAAAATCAAATTCACAATTATATATATCATGGAAAACATAGATGGCTATGATAGCAAAAAAAAAGTTAGGATATGCAAAAAAGGAACATAGAGTTGACAGTACCATGCATTTGCCATTCATCTATCTTCAGGCACTTGTGAAAAGATAACTGGAATAGGAGATACGAAAAGCAAAGTGAGAGGCAAAGACAGACATCTGGCTCTATCATCTACATTGTGGAGAAAGCTCTCAATTGGCCAAGGAATGTGTTAAATAAGTTAGTCGCTCGGTAACTTCGTAAGACTGTACGTGCTTCTTAACACTGCTGTGTCTCTGCCCTTTTTGGTTTCTCCCCTCATTCCTCAGGCTAAACTTTGCATATAGGGAAGAGAAACATGAAGATAGCAATGAACTCTGGAAATAAGATAACCAAAACAAAAGACTTATTACATTACCTTGCCATCATTATAAAGGTTTGGATTGAATCGCACGCTATGACCACCAGTTGTCTCTAGATTCACAAGAGGGGGTGAACTGGGATAATCTTGAGGAAAATACACATCAAACTCAAAGCAGCCATTTGCATAAGGAGTGTCTGCTGGACCAGTTATCAGAACCTAGAAGACATATACAAATACACAAGAGCCAATGTTACTTATTCCTAAATACAGCCATTCAGAAAAACATGATCCAACAGGAATAAGAACAACTTTCTTACCTCCTACACACACACACACACACACCTATAGAATGTGTAAAAATGAAGTTAAAACTTTAAAATAAATATAGGACTAGGATATGGTTTTAGATTAGAATTAAATTAATTTGGTTTTGGTAAAAATAGGCTATTAAAAGAGAGATGACTTAATGTTACCTTAACATCAAATATCTTTTAAAATATTAAGCTACTTTTTCTCTGAGAGCCTTCCTTCATAATGTTCTCTATAGTATTTTCAACAATTTGACATTCTAGCTATATTCACTATCATATCGCAAAGGTATGAGGTTAATTTTCTGCTTTAAATCTTCAGGTAAATAATGTTTTAAAAAATAATTTAAAAAAAATAACTTATCATTTAATATCATTCTCTGGGATGAGACAAGTATGTAACATCAATAAAAGTTCTCATGTGACAACTTATGACAAAAAGTTTCTGAGAGAACAGGTGTTTCCCTTAGGATTTTTGGTAGTTCAAAAAATAGCAGAAAACCCAACAGTGAGTATCAGAAATATTTAACATACTTTGAGTCAATTAACAGATATTTGCTGTGTAAGGTACCAGCAGCAAAGCCTCTGATCCCAAATAGTTCTGCGTGAAGGCAAGTGGCACTAGAGTCTCCAGCTGTGACAACTTTGATTTATGCTTTGGGACTCCGTGGTGCGATCCTTTATGTCAGCTTAATGCTTCACAGAGAAAACGTCACAGGTTTGAACTTATGTGGCCAGTTAGTGATAAAAGACTTCCTTAGGCAATCATCCTATAACTGGCTCTATCGTTTGTAACAAGGAACAGGTAAGAGTGTGGCCAAATAGGCAAGGCCTGTGAGATTTCCACTGATAAATTACGCAAAAGAGCAAAGTAAAAAAGCAAGCAAAGAACCTTCCTCAAATCAATAGTTTTAGCTGTGTTTCTAAGGTCAACAAAATAATTAACCTATGAATTAAATCATAAATGTAAACAAAGCCCACCTCACCCCAACGCCATGTGTCAAATCTTCAAAATTTTATTGTTGCAACAATCTCTTGGAATTTTATACCAGAGAGCCAGTGTTAGCATAAAGATGCTCATTATTTCTGTACTACCATCATGTAATTTATAGACCCCCTGGATCCCTAATTATATAAATTTTCTAGAAAGAAAAGAAAAGAAAAGAAAAGAAAAGAAAAGAAAAGAAAAGAAAAGAAAAGAAAAGAAAAGAAAAGAAAAGAAAAAGAAAAGAAAGATTTGAAGACAGTAAAACATGAGAGAATTATCTTGGACAACAAGGAAGAAATCCTTCAACTTTTTTTCCACAACCGACATTAAATCCTTTGATACCATGTTCTACAATTATGACAGGCTGCATACGGTTTTTGCTCAGGTATTTTTGGTATTTTCTTCTAAATCTTTATTTTAAATAGTCTCATCCACATACTCTGAACTAACATTAAAAAGGAGTCCTTCCACTGAGGTCGAAAATGATTAACATATTTTTTACTGAATTTATTAAAATTCATGCTTTATCTAGTGTTTTGCATGAGTATTTAAATAATTAGATTAACCAAGGAGATAGGAGTTTTTTCTACCTTCATGATATCAAGTCGTTCCTCATCACAGCGCACAAACACACTAGAAGATGATGAAAGAGGCAGTGAGGTTGAGAGTGTCACTGCTTCCTGGGCAAGGCGGCGAGCCCTGGCAGCACTGTTTGCATCGTTTGCATTTTTCACCTGAGACATGTAGTGGTAGTTTACTTTAAAACCCAATTTCCCATCTTCATCTTCAGAAACCATCTCAAATGTGTCTAAATAAAGAAAAATTATTTTTAATCTATAATGTGGACATGCTGACAGATTACGTCAAGTAACTAAATGACAATGCAAAGTAGATAACTTTTTCTTAAAATGAGCGGCATATATTTTTGCAAAAATTCTGAACATAAAATACCAAAAGTATTCTTACTACATTTCATTTTTTAAAAATAGAATAAGTCTTTATATATTTGCATTGATTTGGAGTCAAAAAACAGAGCTGCCAAGCTGAAGTTTACTCTTGCATTACTTCTGGAATTAGTAGAATAAAAGAATATTATTAGGGTGATCTAAATACTCTGACAAAATATAATTAATGGGCTAATTCTTAACCATTTTTTAGGCAGATTTGAAGGATTTAAGTTTACTCTTTACTTGTAAGCTATGTAATACAATAGGAAGAAAATGGTGTATTTAAACTTTATCTGTAATTCAGATTAGGTCCACCACCGATGGCTTAAAACCAAGGATACTGAAATAAATCATAACATTAAATCAAAACCATCTACTAGGGCAAATACCATCATAAGAAGCAATGATAACTTTTTATCTTGTATTCACACAATTCTAAATATATGGAAAAAACACTAATACTGTATTATAGTTAGTAGCATTACTGCATTAAATTGTACCAAGAACTTACTAAGTACAAGGTTCCTGGCTAGGCTGTTTGAGTTAAATGACAACTATGAAACTACATCTGCCTTCAAAGAGCTTATAATCTAGAAAAAAAAGAGAAGACCTATAAACAGTGTAACAGGTCCGTGCACTATGGTATTTAAAATAGGAGTGTCACAATCTTTAACAAATTTTTCAGAGGAAAAGGAATTTTGGTTCATTTCTTGTAGAATCTATCACTAATTCTATACAATTAAAATCTAACTTAAGCAATATTGAAAGGTTTATTTATCACATAGTACATATATAACTATTACTGATTAAATGTACTATATCTCAGCAATTCTACTGACTAGCTTCTATCAGTAAACTTGTAAACTGAGGTTACTTCATCTTCAAATCTGCTGCCTTTCATATGCTACATGGGCAAATTACCTTTAAATTTTATAAATAGCAATCCATCAGACAGAAACACAAGCCCATTCCCATGCCTGGAAGAAAACTTTTATATCACATATCTATAATAGAACAGGGTCTACCAATACCGAAATTTTATTAATGTATTCAATTAAAGATAATGGCTAATTGCTAAAAATATACATCTTGTTTGACTCAGTGATTCCCTAAGCAAATAATCAAATATTTATATGCAATGATGGCCACTGAGATGTTTGTTGCATGTGCTACTGAAAAACTGGAAACAACAAAGGTCCAGTTATTGGTTAAACAAATGACAGTATATCATATGATCAAATATTAGGTAGTAAATAAATATCAAATTATGGGAGAATCATGATACTGGAAAATGTTTAATAAGGTAGAAATTGTAGTTTATTAAAAAATTTCAACAGAAAATATGTATTTTCTGAATTATTTAAAAGTCAATGAGAAGCAAAACAGTACATTTAAAGGCACATCCAACTTTCTATAATATGAAAATCTTCTGACTGGCTAGCATTAATCAATGGTTCATGAAATATGACACTGAATTAATTAGAGGTAATCATTTTAAACCAGAACCTCTCATGAATATAGAAGCATAAACATTCATGTTGAAATGAAACTTTCTGTATTGAAAGAACTAAAGAATATGTAGAGATGAAATGTGGCTGAACACTTCCAACTACATTAACCTTACAGTGTATTATTGTGTATAACCCAGTAAGGAACCAAAATCTAAGCTCAAATAAAATAATTCTAATACATACACAAACACATTTCAGGAAACTTTTTCTCCAAGAATCTAGAACAAATTTGCTATTTTCCCAATAGAAAGCTGGTGGTTTAACATACATGCACAAATTATTTCATACTCTTCAAAAGGCAGAAATTAATTTCCTCTCCCTGATTATGGAGTAGACTTAGAGACTTGATTCTATTGAATAAAGCAGAAGCAATAGTATATTACTTCTAAGACTATGTCATAAAGGCAGTGTGGCTCCCTGTTTGTTCTTCTGAGAAACCAGATGTGATGTGTGAAGACACTCAAGAAATCTACGGAGAGGTACGTGGCAGGGAACGGAAGCTTCCTCTCAGTAGCCACATAAGTAAGCTTGAGTACACAGCCTCAAGACCCAGTCAAGACTTCATAATGGAAGCTCCAATCAACATTTGACTGCAACCTCATGAGACACCTAAGCTCGAACCTGTGAGCTGAACCATTCCTGAATTCCTGGCCCATGGAAACTGTGGATAAAGGTTTTAAGCATCTTAAAGTTTGGGGGGTAATTTTTTATGCAACAATAACTAGTAAAAAACAATTTGATAAAATATTATAAAAACTAATGAGAGTCCAAAAAGCTATAAACAATCCTAGTAATGCTTAATCAAATTCATATAAACCAAATAAAGGATATGGTTTTAATACTTACAAAAAGGAATTTTCAAGAAAGTGCTTCTTCAGAAGTATTGTTTTAAAAAACATGCTAATAGAGTGAAAGGAAGAGACTAGATTGCTAAACTAAATGAGGCAAAACACTGTAACATTATTAGAAACTAACCAAACCCCAAATCAAAGTTAAAAAGGAGAAATCTGCTTGACAAAGGTTAGAGAAAAATTTCTAAGAGAAATAAAAATGGTATTGCATAATATGAGAACACAAATAATGGCTAGACCCTATAGTCTACAGTGTCGCCTCAGTATTGATAAACTACAACACTAAAAGTGGAAGAGAAAAATAATCACTTTATAAAATATTTCTGAGAAGCCAAAACCAGCTTTTCAATGATAAACTAAGATTATAGAAAATAACTCAATTTATATAAATTTTGGCCCCCTAGCAAGGAATGTTTTTCCAAGTAGGAGAAGACAAAATCTTGGTTAGAAGAATCACTTTCGTTGGTTTCCCCAACCCAATTCCTGACAGCTTCCACTCCTGGCTAACATTCAAACACTGAACAGGAAACTGAAGTTTGCGATTTATATACACAAATCAGCGCAAAAATATTAGTACAAAATCCAAAACCCAACATAAAATTAAGATCCTAGAAAGCAGACTAAATCTAGTTATATCCAAAGTTTTGTGAGTTATAAAAGATTAATAAATCCAAAGCTCAGTACTATCAGCAAAGCATATATGGTTTAGAAAATGCTATTTAAAATCTTGGACCAGAAACAGGACCATGGACTGTTTTCTATTTCCTTTTACCTAGTTCCGACAAATACTGCTGTTATATCTAATGGGGTGAGTGCAACAGAAGCAACTGACGCCCTTCTGACGTCTCTACCAGAGGATACGGGGATTATTTTTAACTTAGCGATGCTTGCGAAGGTTTCCCAACGGAATTATTGTCCACTGACTTGAGGCTCAAAATTCTGTTCCTTTAATCTAGAAATAGATCTTTTCATCAGTCCTTCATTGTCGAGAGTTTTGAAATGGTAAAATCTACCACGTGAACTACCTGTAACTACATTTTCCAAAAGGTAAATCTCATGGAATTCTAAAACAGTGACAGTAACATACTTATTAGCTCAAAGCCCCAGGTCTTGGACTCCTCTTGGCCAGGACATAAAGAAATAGATAGGTAAAGAAAACAAACTTCCTGCCCATTTGCTAGAGATCTGGCTTTGGTTTCTGGGTTTCTAATGAACCATGATTTTGAAATATAACTATAAATGTACATGAATTCAAAAACAAAAATATGATTAAAAATTTGTGTGTATACATGTATATATTATGTCTGTTTATACTGTGTGAGAGAGAATATAATTCATGTTACAAGCAAGTTCTAAAATCTTTGATTTACTAGAACACATTTCAATAACCTAAAGAAATGAAGATAAAGATTTCGACTTACCAAACTGTAATTTCTTCATAACAGCCACATACTTTTCTTCGTGATTTCAATACTGATAGAGGTTTGGGTTTCATGGCCGCCTTCTTTGAATATTCACCTAGTTTTTTTTCTGTTATTTAATATTTCAAGGTAAATGATATAAGTATCCATTTTAGAAGATTAAAGCAAAAAGCAATTAACCTCTAGAGTTCAAATTTTGAATTCTAAAAAATTACCAAACTTTACAGTCATCTTCCGGCTGCACCATTTTAAGAATAAAAGATTTCTATTTCAAAAATGTAACTTATTAAGGGTTAAAAACCTTATCAATTTTAAAGCTTAAATTCTTAAAATGTTAATTAGGTTTCATCCATTCAGGCAAAAACAGCAGAACTGACACAACCAATTACGCAGACTCATTTATATCTTCTGTTGCTATTATATGAAAATACCAATTTAAACTAAATTCTCACCCAATCTTAATGCATTTTCTATCTAATACAATGGCAATTTTCAATTTCATGATCTTTAATAGAAAGAAAAGATAAATTTATGATGCTGTTAGCCTACTAAACTTCGTCTTTGCAATCATCCATTGTAGAGATAAATATTTTAGAATTACAGATTATTCATAATTAACTTGAAAATATGACAGAGAACAAAATTTTTAGGTAAATGAACTTGCTTGAACACCATTAATGTAGAGGGAAGAGAAAGGCAGTTTTCAATAAGTAAATGAACATCTTTGAATCAAAAGAAAAGTAGCATAAAAGGAATAGAAGTATACCTTGATTTGCTTGCCGCAAACTGGTAGTGGCTGCATAAACTATCTCAGCAGTCTTCTGGATGTCTGGTACCAAAAGAGTAAGTCCTTCTGGTTCTTGATCAGATGTATCTGGTTTTACTCCTGTTTTAACATTCTCCCTTTTAGATCTGAAATTTTTTTTTTTAACATGGAAAGAAATGGATAGAAAATTAAGACTGTAAGACTGAAAAACGATACTTCTATAAGTCAAAAACAGTAGTTAAAAATCAAAATGATAGTGTGCATAAATGATAGTTTAATTCATTGTTGCTTTGGAAACTATAAAATAATGCCTAGCTAACATAGTAAAGTTCTTGATAGGTTTACTCTTCAAATGCAAAAAAAACAAGAGATAGAAACACTGTAGAAAAGGTCATACTGTACAAAGAACTAAATACCTGACATGTCCTTGAATCCACACCTTTAAAAACACACGTATTGTAATTTTAAATACCTAGAAATAAAGAAATCACTTCTATATCTAAAACTGACAGGTGCCTATCCCCTGTCTTCTAAAATTTGGGAATCAAAGAACCCTATGTAGTTTTAAATTTTCATCTTACTTACATTTCACTCAGAGTATGTCATTTCTAAGACGGAAAAATATTCCAGAGTGAAATGTAGTTCACTATTAGATATTTTAACACAATGTGCTTCTATACACTGAAATTTAATTTAAACATTAAGTTTTAGGGCATAAACATTTTAAAGATATTCTTCTGTTATTCCCTTCTCAGAGTACACCCAACCTTATATCAAATTGTGTATCATAACAGGATGTGTTACAGCAAGGTTTCAGTGTATAAAGCATCAAAATGTTTCTTTAAAATTTCTAGATAAATACAGTAGTATTTTACTATAAGAATCACTGAAAATAACAACTAAAAATAAATTCTCTTTTCTCTATTTTAACTCTCAGCATGGTCACTCTCATAATAAACATCATTACACTACTGCTTAGATACTAAAAATCTACATCTTTGTTAATTCATTAAGTAATTTAAAACAAATTGAAATCACATGTAAATAAACATGTTTAAAATATTTATGCTAAGGTGTGAGCTAAACTATACATAACTTATTTTTCCAACTGTATACCTACCAACAAAAAGACTTGGCTATTATATTAAAACAGTATTTCACAAAGTGGGCATGGAGCCTTAGAGACCACAGACTAAAAGAAGACAGAAGAGTCTTTAACAAAATATTATGTTAATTATGTACAAGTGAATTGTTCTTTATCGCAAAGATAAAACTCTGCTCAGAAAATAAAAGGCAAATTAAGAAGAGCCACTCAGTGGGTAGCAAGAGCAGATGGATACAGTATTATGCACGTGTGTGAAATGGCTCCCATAGTATGTGAAACACTAGTAACCACAGATATATTTAACTATCAGGTACATACTACCTCACCTGGCAAGATGATTTAATTGAAGAACTATGAGGTGTCAACTGGGTTATTGCCTTTTCTCCTATGCTCTCTTATCTTCCCTGAAGTGTAACTAACAAGTCACAGAGAACATGTGGCCAACTTCCCTTTGCCACTGAGGAGCCACTTGAGAGACGTCATACTGTATAACATTTCAGTCATCAACTTCTGTGTGTTGGTATATATGAACATATACGTTTGTATACACATGTAAGGAGAATGTAATGAATGTTTTAAGATTGAAATCACAGACATTTTTATTGCTAGAAACGAACAAGATAGTACACCTTTTATAGCTAAGAAATAAAGTTGAGACTACAGTTTACTAAAGATATGATTCTGGTAGACAAGTTCAGATTCTCCACTATAGCTATCCACAATAAGTAGCACACACCGTGAGTCAAGAAAAGTGTATAAGCTGCTTGACTGTACTCCTTTTGAATTTAAAAGGACTCTCTCTCTCTCTCTCCATTAGAAATAATTCTCTTATTCCAGGGCTCAAAAATTTCTTAAAGGGCCACTAAATCTTAACAGGAAAACAACAGTAAGCAATTTGAAAAACTAGAAGAGCTATGGAGCTGTAAAAGATGGTTTCCTAAAATCTATCATCAGTTGATCCACTGTACTCTCAAAAACAGATTTCACTTAAAGAAACACATCTTGCCAAGCAGAGAAGAAAGATGTGGGAGTAAAGCTCATTTTTCCAGAATTAAGTAGTTTTCACCTTGAAGAAATAAGAACCTGCAGCTTGGAGAGTAAACTGCATCAATGCAATTCAAGGAAAGTTACCCTGGAAAACCACTGATTCTGATTTTCCAGCCTTATACATGAATGCCTATTTCTTAATTCCAGGTTTAAAAGATTATTAGTAGAAGAAATCCCTATTATTAAAATAGTTAGGATGGTAAATTTTATATAAAGTTAACAGCAAAATAAAAAATGAAAAAGTGCAAAAATCCCCAGAAATTTAAAAAATATCATTTTTTATACTAAATGAGTAAAATAAATGATCACATACATCTCATATTGAAGACAATGGTTCAGTTATAAAGCAGATATATCTTAAAACTTTACATCAGGTTCTAATGAAAAATTTCTACGTGGAAAGTCTTTTTCGACAAAAACATATAGAGGGGGGAAAAATATGTCCTCCAAAAGGTGAGAGTACTTCAAATATATGAAGAACACACACTACCTGCCTAATGATGACTACAGCTAGTCATTGTCTAACATTAAACTACAACCAGCAGTCTCTTTCCTATAAAAGTTGCAGGTTACTGTCAACCCATATGTAGGCCCAGCTCATGAAAAAAGGCCATACCTTGGCTCACATCCTGAAGTCTGTGTGAAAAGCTATTTGAGTTCAAGGCACCTAGCTGGAAGTAGGTCTTTGAGACTGACAATGGATCCAACATGGTAAAAGCAATCAGCGACGGCCGCTACCATGGTATCCGCTGCTTTGTGCATACGTTGAATCTGGTTGTGATCACTGCCCTGAAGAAATATGAGGAATCAACTGAAGTTTCTACTATTGCACAGAATTATCTGCAAACATTTTCCACTATGCTGTGAATTTCAACTAAACAGCTAATAAATTAAGCATATTCTGGCTCTGTGATATATAATCTGAAATTAGGATGTGAGCAAAATGGGCAAATGGTGTTTGTGTGTGTGTGTGTGTGTGTGTGTGAAAACAAAAGAAAAAAAAACCCAAAACTTAACATTCGGTTATAATGCACTGCCTCTGCTAATACTACCACTCAAATTAAGTTGGATATTTATAAGACTAAATACGAAATATCAGAATTGTTCTTTTATTATCTATAATCTGAAAACAGCTTAATATAGCTATTTTCTTTGTAGAATATTTAAAGAGATCACGTCAACCCCTGCACTCCGAATTCTAAAGTCAAAACTATCACACAGTTGAAATAAACATTTAAAAAGCTGAGCCATGTTGAAGAAGTAATCTGGAGACTACACACTAAAACATCCAGATTTTGAACTAGTAAGAATTAGCATTTTAGAGAAAGATTCTAAACTATAGGAGAAACTTCTGCATTTACCTATGAAACAACGTGTCATCTTGTACTCCACAGTTCTAAAGATCTTTGCTAGGACTTATAGTTGAAAACAAATTAAGATTAAAAGCAAGCAGAAAAAAAATTTTCAAAAATATTAGTATGGAGAATTATTTGCTTCTAATGTCTCCAGAACACATGAAAATGATTCTTAAAATGCACCGGTAATTAGGGTAAAAATCTCTAAGATTAATGTTTTCTGCAATTAGTTTAAAGCTTAGTTTAAAACTCTTGATTCTCTTTTAGTTTTACTCAAACTTTTTAAAAACTGCCAGTTTTAGTTTCCAACATTATTTAAATGAAAGTTGAAAATAAAATCTTCCTTGGGGAGCATAAAGGAGCAGTATGAGAAGCAAATATTGAAGATAGAGGTATGATAAGACTTTAAAAATAAAACCATAATTTCTAGATTAGATGAAAATATAATTTTAGGTGAGATTAAACATCATAAGACAAAAAGAAGGTTCTGTGTGTTACTGAGGAATAGGGTTGCCTCAAATAATATGCTTCAACAACAGGCAATCCATCTGAGGCACAGAAGACATGTTAAAATAAATGTTGGCATTGCTGTTTCCATCATCAAGTAAAAAGTTTAAGAACAACTGAATTTGTTCAAGGTCATCCAAAAAATTAACTTAAAAAATATAAATGGTTACAACAAATGCTTCTTGGCTAAAAAACTAGGCTTTTTTCATTCTGTAGGTCTTAAAGGCAGAGGAAAAAGAAATGAAACTAGAAAAGGTTTTTTCCAATGAAAATAAAGTAGAAGGACTGGAACTGAGGAACTAGCTTAGGGAGTTAAAATAAGAGTTTAATAGAAAATATGCCTTTTAAGAAAGAAGTAGGTCAACTAATCTTATTGCTTAGTTAGAGAAAAAGAAATTGGGTGTTTCTACAAGGTAATTCTATTTTCAAATAAGATGAACTTCATTGTACCGGGGAAGATGCTTTGAGATAGCTAAGGTAATAAAGAACATTTGCTATTAAAGTTCATTTGTGTCATGTCCTTATTATCAATTAAAACTATGTGACTGATAGTAAGTCTCTCTTTCAAATTCTTGGTGAAACAATCAAATACTAAATATGATTATCTGCCTACTGGAGTCCATCAAGAAAAGTCTGCATAGAAGATCAAAGACAAAATGACTGCCTATGTTACTTCTCCAAGGAAGCTATGAAGTATCACACTTATTTAAAAACGAAGCCAAACTATTGTGGCTGTAGTCTGACCTCATGTTGAGATTACACCAGCTGAGATAACAATGGCCAGCAGGAGACGAATTTCATTGAGGCTGGTATGTAAAAGTTAAGGGGTCCCGTCTTCACAGTGTGATTATTTTGTAGGTAACAGAATGAATTTCCATACCAGGCAATTATATTTCAAGTGGAAATCATAAATATGTAAAAATCTAAAGTATTTTGTTATGTGACCCATGCCACAAATCTCTTTAATACTTTAGGTAACTAAGAGTTGCTTTCAAGTTCTTTAAGAGTCTAAAACAGAATGTTGATCAATAACTGGTCATAAATCAGGGAGAGTGTTTTTGCTTATTCTTTCAATATCAAATACTATTGATACAGAAACTTTAATTTCTTCTTGACAAGAGTGTTAAAAATATTAGAAATATAAGGTATATAAGATAACAATAAAATCAGGAGATGAAAAACAAAGTGTATAGGGTGGGTAGGGAGAGGCTTCTTTTAGCAACAGTCAAAATAATTTATCACCAACACAGCGTTAAACTATGCAGGAAGATAACAAATTAGTCTGAAAGATAGTAGAGGAAAATATGCACATCAATGACTAAGAAATTTTCAGAGGAATGATTTTATTAATTCTTTTGAGCAACAAAAACATCAAATGGGTAAAGCTGACTTAATGCTCATTAAGTGATTAAGTTGATTGCTACCTGCTCATGTACTAGACAGGCCACAACACAGAGTGAGGCTCGGTTTACTTTAGCAATCCAGCAAGTATTACTCAGGTACGACTCAAATGCTATGTACACCTAATGAAATATGTTGCCTTTTAATATCCCATCATAGTGCTAACTTAAAAATTCTGCAGGAGAACGAGAAAAAGATGAGTAAAAGGAAACATCACCAAAAAAACTGTAGAATCTACATTATTGTATATACTTTTATAATTATCAAAACCAAATTTCTCAATTAAAAATAATTTTACTTTATTGTCAACATTTAAAAAAAACTTTATAAGGCCTAAATATCCAAAGCTAGCTCAGAAACAAGTCCACCTCCCTCAAATCAAATTGGTTTTGGAATTAAAGTTTAATTTAGTAAATAAATATACTTGATTAGGACATTAGAACACCTGAGTCTTTAATCATAGCTCTGCCACTAAGCATCAGAGAACCTGGAAAAAATCAAAGTACTTATAAACCTTGTTTTTTATAAAAAGAGAGATCTAAACTATCTGAACTCTCAAGAGAGTCCCTTATAGCTCTAAGAACCTATCGATAATATCGGACAGGTTACTTATTATAATGTGCCCAGAAAGAGTTGTTATTAACTAAGTCTTACTTAAGTAAGAGACTTCAAATTCAACAATTAAGATTGCTTGAGATTTTGTCTGAGATAATATAGTAGAATGCTTCCTGAAACATAAAGTACATCTGATGCAATTCAATAAGAAATAATAATTTTATACTGATATGTTGGGCTACTGAGGTGGAAGTATTACGCCAATTTATAATTTTTATAAGTTT
This sequence comes from Eonycteris spelaea, assembly GCA_003508835.1. NCBI lineage: Eukaryota > Metazoa > Chordata > Mammalia > Chiroptera > Pteropodidae > Eonycteris > Eonycteris spelaea. Next base: position 17,825,783 of record PUFA01000014.1, on the reverse strand, counting down.
ATTTGTTAATCACTTAAATAATAGAATAAGTTGCATTTTAGCATTTGATCAAAGCATTTTTTCAGACACCACCTATAAGGCTCAACTGTAGCCATTATAGAAGCACAAACCCTAAATGATCAATAATAACAAATATTTTCTTAACTACTACATATAACAGGAAAAACTGATAATACATACCTAAGAAGTTATATTACCATCTTACGTTTTCTATGTAAATATATGCTACTACATATTTGTTACAACATCCATAATTTAAAAGTTTGATTTTTTTCTCAAGAAGTGAAATCAACGAAAACAGGTGAGAACATAAATACTATACTAAGCAAAATTATTTCAAATTGGCAGAACAAAAGAAATTCAAAAAATGCTTTTGTCTTCTATCTGCCCAAGTCATCCATCTTAGTTATAAAAATTCATTTTCACCAGATGTTGATTCTTCATAATTGGTATAAAATTAAGTGGTAGTGGTTTTGGACTTACACATCAATAAACATCTAATGACAGGCTGTCTTTGGCAAACATGTAACACAGCTTACACTTCATACATCCTTTACCTTCTACTTTTGATATTCTGCTTTCTCATTCTAGCATGCGTTCCCTCCTCTCTACCTCTTTACCTCTCTCTTTTGGCCCAAGTGAACTATTTCTTCCTACTCTTATAGGCCTAAAAATTAAAAGTATTAAACACAAAAATCATTCAATTATAAAATTTTAAAAAGCCAAAAACTAAGACTATTAGGAGAAAATAAATGAGAAATGAGTAATAAATTTTTCAAATGCTAGCCAAGGGAGTGAATTACACTTAGAGTATAAGTCCTTCATGGATGTTCTTTATAAGTGCCTAATAGGCAAGCAAAAGAAATAAGAACAGGTTTTTATTACTTTGCTCTTTCTGTTGAAGTGACTACCAAGGTTGCTTCTGAATAATTTCTCTGAAGTAAATAAAACTACCTAATATTATTGAGGCAAACACATGTTAAATAGAACCAATATTTATGGTTTAACCAACCATTTTCCTCATTTTTATTCAAACTGTCATAAAAAAATTTTAATTGAACAAGAAAAACATAAAAAATTTCCTGTAAGGGCATCCTGAACTATCCAAATCTTTTTAGGTTTTAAGTGATAGAGGATAGTAGAAAAGGGTCTAAGTATAAAATTACATTTAACTTTACAGGTACAGTTAAGGTACGTTTTCGAATGCTGTAAGACTAATGTACAATATGTCATACACATCTTTTAAAGAGTCCCCCAATGAATACTGATATTTATCTGTTTCAGGGAAAAGTCAGAAAGTGTTGAATGTAAAATTCTCTATTTTCAAGTTAAACACTTTTGCCTAGCCTTTTGTACTTTCAAAAGGAATATTCTCTTGATTATCAATCTAAATGCTTACTAACAATCACCACCACCACCATTAGTTTGTCTAAATAACGGTTAGACTCAAATTAACTCTAAGCAGTTATTACTAAGTGTGAATCTTGAAAAGATTTATTAGGAGAGGTGGCAGACAGTAAAAGTAGAATCATGAATAAAACATCATTCTTGTGACACCATGGGCAGACCTAGAGGGTATTATGCTAAGTGAAGTAAGTCAGACAGAGAAAAGACAAATACAATTGTCATCTCACTTATACTTGTAATCTAAAGAACAAAATAAATGAACAAACAAAATAGAAACAGACTCATAGATACTGAGGATAAACTGATGGTTGCCAGATGGGAGGGGAGTTGAGGGGCTGGGTGAAAAGGAGAAGGGATTAAGAAGTACAAATTAAATTACAAAATAGTCATAGGGATATAAAGTACAGCACAGAATAATAGTTAATAGTATTGTAATACCTATGTATACTGCTAGGTAGGTACTAATTAGGGGATAATTTCATAAATTATATAATTGTCTAACCTCTATGCTGTACACCTGAAACTGATATTGAATGTCAATTGTAATTGAAAAATAAGTACATAAAGAATAAATTTTAAAAATATCATCATCATTAGGAAGTTCTTAATGCAATTTGCAGATTTAACTACTCCCTAAGGACCCTAAGGACCTTTTAAAAGACAGACTAAATCACAGTAAATCACTTCTAGTTGCCACTCTGCCATGTCAACTGGTTAATCTATCAGAGAAGCCAAGAAATATGAACATAAACTAGAAATATGTTTATTACTTGCATAATGCTCTGATTTACACTATATACCAACCCCATCAGAGTACTACAATTATCAGTCACCAAACCAATCCTCATCAATAGGGATTCATTTCATAATTAAAGAAACCGATAATCGTTTCATGATTAAGGTATAATTAAGATATAACAGAGGGAGATAAGCAATGCCCCAGAGTCCACTGTTTCAAAATTAAAACTCAGAAGCTACTTTTCAGATGTGTGTGTACACTGCTATAAATGTGCATAGTTATATATGGCATATATTATTATATATAATAGCAAAATCTCAGTAGTAATTATAGAACTACTAGGCATAATAGGCATTCCCATGGTGTTTGTACCACTATGCCATCTCAGATTCCTCCTCTAAGCAGTTATTTTTACTGAAGCCTATGGTGTATAGAAAATTTGCCTGCAATATTGATTATACCTAGTTTTCTACCCAGCAGACCACCCAAAAGGAAGTATGGTATAGAAGGCAATCCAACTAATACATATCTTATGTACTCCTTCACCCAAGAATTATCTGAGTTATCCTTCATTAAAATACAATTGCCCCATCGAAAGTTTAAAGGGTCATGTCCTTCTCTGTATAAATTATAATAATCCATATTCGGGGACGTATTCTGAAATAAGAGGTCTACCTTGAAGAAAAAGGGCAAAACCCTGAAGAACAGGACAAACCGAGTTAGAAGGTGCTTCATCGGCCACAAGAGGGCCCTGAGTGAGCCAGATGAAGGGAAAAAAAAAGGAAAAGAAACATGTTAAGTTAAAACAGCTATTTTTGTAAAACTTTAAGGTGAGGATGAGAACCACAATACCACTCTATGTTGTAGCCATAGGGAAACACAAAAGCTAGGCTACTTTGGCTGTCTGCTTAGTTTTTCCCAATTAACTACAGATTAAAAAGTAGAGAGTATCATGATTAATGGACATTTTCCTACTTCTTTTTCTATATTGTTATTTTGTATTTGTAAAACACATCTATTAGAGGACTTGAAGTATATTCTATTGAAGTGTTTCCCAAAGTATGAGAAGACATTAAGTGGTGATTAGATATGCTATTAGATAAATGAACTGCACAGTGAGAAGGCTAGTCCCTTTCCAATGAAAAGAAAGTCTCAGTATGCCTTTAGCAACTATTCTTTAGCATTTGCTAAATCATCCAGAAAACAGGTCTGAAGTCAAAGACTTTTTTATTTTAGTTTACTCACTTTTACACTTATCTTCTATTTATGGCAAATGATACTGGTTCTTCTGATTTGGCAGATTTTGAAGTTTCTTCTTTAAATAAAAAATTTATTTAAAGACAGTTGATCTAAAGAAGATTCTAACGGTAACATGTGCAGTGTAAGATCTGAAAGGTCTTCCCTTAAATGCTGAGGCTCTACACTTGGATGAGGAATTTCTACCAATAAAATTTTTTCGGTTTCCAAACACGAAAATGGCTTATTTAATCAGATTAATAAAACTCTATTATTACATGAATACTCTTTTTAGATTTGGATGAATTTTAATTTAGAATATAGGCAAAAGTCTCCAGAAAAAATTTATCTAAAACCTACCTCTTACACAAGTTTTCCACACCTACAACTTTAGCTGGATAACAGCTTTAGGAATATAGTCACGGAATATATGAACATGTATAGAGCCTCACTCTGTCATTCCTGAACCTTAATATGAAAGACTCTCTGCTAGTGACTCTGAGCCTTTGTTAAGCCAACAGATAGTAGTTTTTTGCCTAACTGGGTCAGTAAAATAACCTAGTAGGAATACTTTTGGGAAACTTCTGTCTGGGATTAGACTTCAGATTTTTATATGTGAACAAAGGAAACCATGCCCCCAGAACCATTTATGCTATAGCACTTATATGTATTAGAGATTCCTACAGATACATGTGTAGTTGCCAATATTAACATAGGCAAAATAATGCAGTTAATAAATGGTTTAAAGCTTGAGTTACATGAGTGCTTTTTAAGTCAACAATCTGGAACACTGAATGTATGTTCTAAGTAGTAACTTTTATGAAGTCCATAATACAAGTGCAAGAATGCTAATGACCCTCAAATCCTGTCCCCAGAAATGACAGGATGGAGAGGGTCACATACAGCTCTACTGCTGAGATGGAAAGGATGAAAATCTCTTCCATGGCAGTTTAGTCTCTTACCACAGCTCCCACCCTCAATCATTAAGCTACACTGCAATATAATCTTTTTATAAGGCGAATCTGATCAATCTCTGCTGAAAACCTCTCAGGTGCTCATTACATTTAGAGTTAAGTAATTGTTAATACATCCTGCTTCCTCTTCTAGCCCCTCTTTTCCTCTCCAGCCTCATCTCCCATCCACATGATACGCAAGCACACCAAATTTGTTTAGGTTTCCTTCAATATGTGATGCTTTCTTTCACTGCTAACATTATTCCCACTGCCTGGTATACCAGCTCCCTGCTCCTCATTTAGCTAAGTCCTACTTAATTTATAGGCATCCAAATCTGGGTTGATTCTCCAGTAGTGTTTTATACTTTTCGTATACCACACACTATGTTATTAAAACTGTCTAGCTGTTTCCACCATTTGTTAGTATCTTAGAAAAATGATCCAATTTTCTTTTTACGCTCCCATGACAATTCAATAAACATCTGTTAAATGACAAATCAGTCATGCTCTTATGATTGGGCAGATCTCACCTATCTAAATATAATCACAAATTTCTAGTGCACAAATTAGATAAAAGCCAAGGTACATGATCTGCCTTTTCAGCTTCTTAATGAAATGATAGCTTTCTATTTCCTCTTACAGAAGGTTTCAGGCATGGGGGAGTCAGGTACTCTTTACGCTGAATTTTGAGATCCAAATTAGTTGGGTTTAGGCACGAGCCTCAAGATAGAATTATCTCCATTAGGTTTTTCCCACCAGCAAAAGTAAATTTCTCCTTTGTACTTGGGCAAAACTTTTAAATTTCTCTCATCAATAAAAGATAAAAATTGAAGAAATAATTTCAAGGAAATCATTATATGTAACCACAATCTTCATATAGAGATCTGCAGAGTACAGAGTAGATCTTCATCTAAGACGACCAAAGAGTTAAACACAGTGAACTTCATTTGAAGAAAAAAAAAAATTGCATGCCTTTTGTGTATGCTTGGTTAATAAAAAAAAAAAAAAAATAAGAAATATGCTAACAAAAAGAAAAAATAAGGCTATAAGGTATATGAACATAATTAGAAAACTAGTACTTGCTATGTCTTACTTAAAAAAAAAAAAAACCAACTATTTAAGTGTACTGTATTCACCCTTACATTTCTTACTAATTAATAAGTGTGAAAACAAAAATAGTGTAAAAATGTTCTGAGCTGGCGTACACCTACAAATTGTTTTCAAATCGTAACTCCAAACCCTGATAAAGCACTAAAACATATTCTGTAAGTGCTATAAAAATAGAACATGCTTGCCTTTACCACTCTCTTCCAGTATTCTGCGGTTTTAAAAAAATACAGCTGGAAATGGGGCAAGTGGGTGAAGGGAAGGGGGAAGCTTTGCACTTTGAATCAGTGTTAAATTGACTTAGGTCAGTATCTGTGGGTATAAACTCGATAGGAAATTAGATTATATTGTTTGTGATGAAAATATGAAAAGAAAATATCTTAAGTCTTGACAGGCTGGAAAAGAGCAGATTTTACACTCTGTGAGGTAAAATGAATTCTCAATGTTTGAAACCTTGAAAGTAAAGCAGGGATGTTATATCACGTATGTCTTTGCTGATTTCTTTTTCTAACAGAGGGTGAATCATATAAGAGATATTATGAGGGATCATCACTAAGATGCATAATCAAATCCTAATAACGAAACTCACTAGCAGTGTTTCTTCATCAGTAAAATAAAATTATGATTAAAAAGTTATTACACAGAAATAACCATAAAGATAAAAACAGAAATGAAATGAGCTATATGCAGTCATCATAATCTTTACATGCATGTTTTGCTGGTACAGAATTTAAAAGTTTAAACTGTCAGTTTTTTCTTATTGAAGGAAAGAATATAAATAATTTTTGTCCAGGTAACCAAGAAGAAAAATAAAAGAGCTCCAGTTAAATAAAACTCAGTTAATACTGTATAAATTAATACATTTATACAGAAGTCAAGTTTACTTTTTAAAAATTTATAATGCGTATGTTATATGAACAGAAAATATATTAAGAAAAGCAATGAAAAAGGCACTCTAGGAGCAAAACTTTCATTTACTGTAATAAGCATCTTCTATAACTACCTTAGGATTCAATACAGTAGAATTACATTTTTATAGGATCCATCAGAAATTACAGCATAAGGAAATATGTAGTACAAAGAAAGTTATTATTTTAATGGTATTATTTTGACCTTTATAACACCACAAATCTGTGATATTATTTTCAACCAAAGTGATAATTATAACAACATTCAAAATCTTTACATAATTTTTCATCTAAGAAATAAAATAGTCCTGGGGGAAAACACTCAAAGTTTCATAAATTTTTAATTTTCAGTTATAAACTAGTACAACACATCTCAAAATACAGAAATATAAGGTATAGGAATACAGGGCAAGATTCCTCCTAAAAATTCATGAGGGAAATTTCAAAGCTCTCTCTATATTATTGCTTTATTAAAAACTACATGTTTATTTTATAAGAGTAAGAAACATAGATGGTCGGGGCAGCGAACGGATGTTTGATCAGACATTTCTCAATGAGACATTAGCTCGATTAGAAAATTAGACCTTCGGTTCAATTATGACACTACACTTCTTTAATATAATTACACTGGCTGCCTAGATTACTGTTTTAAAGATGTTTTTGCCACAGGGAAGGATGGTACTAAACATAGTACTATTCTCTACAGCAGAAAAAAAAAAAATCTCACACTATTTAAGAAATATAGCTTTACATTTTCCTCCTCTAAGAGAGAGTATGAAGTCTACTGCCATGCCACCCTGAATGAACCCGATCCTGTCTGATCTTGGAAGCTAGGCAGGGTCTGGCCTGGTTAGTACTTGGATGGGAGACTACCTAAAAGGACCAGGTGCTGTAGGCGCAATAAATGAATGAATGAATGAATGAATGAATGAATGATAAGGGGTTGTAAATTGACAAGGTCCTTGCAATCCGTGAGGTCAACCAAGGGTTGCCTCACCTAAACAAACAAACAAAAAAGAGTGGCATGAACCTATAGCTTTCTATATCTCCCACAACTGGCTCTTCTTTAATCTCTAATCTACTATTCTTACTGCCTTGACAGTAAGCCATTAGTTTTTAAAGCGATAATGACCTTAAGTTAATTGAGTAAAGATTATCTACAAAGTTGATTTCTCTCTGAAAGGTGAAGGTTGACAAAAACTATTCCCCCAATGAGCAGTCCTCTGCTATTATTTAACATATACTGTGTTTGTCAAGTTTTAGGTTCTTGAAAAATAAGTAAGAATAGTTAAACAAATATATTATGATGGCAAAGTCCATTAATTGACAAAGGAATCAATTTCCATTGACGGTATAAATGCTCTAAAAATCAAAATTAGGCCACCTTTAAGTAAAACTGAACAAATTCTAAGGGAAAGGAAAAGGTTTACTAGGTCATTTTAAGAATTTTTGATAACAACTCATCATCTCCATCTAAGTGAGGTATAAACTTAAACCAAAGATTGATGTAAAAATTCAATTTTCCATGAAGATAAATACTAATTTTATTGTAACTCCAAGAAATAAATACTAAATACTGACTTCTAAAAAAGGTTATAGCATGAATTATAACATATGTATCAAAATGAAACAGGGGCAATCCATAATCCCAACAATGTTAATTCTATGAATCTATTCTGCAGATTTCTACTAGCCCCAAAAGTTGTGTATCTGAGGTTGTTATAAATTGGAAATAACCCAAATGTCCACTAATGGATAAGTTATATAAAGTACAGCATCTATATACAATGCATAGTTAGAAGAATTAAGAACAATGTTAGAAATATGTATTTACTAACACTGTAAGGTGTCTTTGATCTCAATGATGAGTAAAACTAGTATCTATCTATTTAATAGGTACAATGTACCAGTATTTAAGAAAAACTCCATACCTATAGCCAAAAGATCACACAGGGACATACTGGATAAGCCAATGTGAATAAACATTTCTGAGTACATGATTTGGTGGATACTTGTTCTCTGTAGATATACTGCTTGTGTGTATGTGTGTTTAATCTGCATATATCATTTTAAAAACACCCTCAAAGCTATTTTTAAAAGATTATTAGAGGCAAGGACAAGACAAATGAACAAAGTATAGTACCTCAAACGGTTGGTGTAGGTATCAACACAGGTCTTCATTTTGGCTAATAATGTACCAACGGAAGTTTGACACTCTGACTGTTCGTCTTCCTCCTCACCATTCTCTGTAGAAAGAGGCAACAAAAGTGGCACCATGGACGTACAAGAAGCGATGGCCCGGAGCAATTCCAGCAAAGCTCGATAGAGTGGCACATGTCTTGCCATGTCGAGAACTATGAGAAGAGAAAAGCATAAAATGAGAACATGTGCAATATAGAAATTCACAGCAATGTAGCTTCTATCTGGATCTTAAGATAAACTGGTTAGTTGGTAAATGAACTAATACAGATATTTATGAAGCTCCAATGTACAAAAATATAATAACAGGCACTTTTGGGGAATAAAATGAGTTAGGGAAAGAACAATTAATTAATGTAATATATATCCAGTTATACTACACATAAAAATGATTAAATAGCCCAGATACTACATTATGAAAATAAGTACACTTATTACTTACTATGAAGTAGAAATATATTTTAAAAATTAAATTGAAATAATGAAGCGACTCTATCTTAGCTAAAATAGAATGATATGACTGGTTTAACAATACTATGTTTCAACAAATCATCTTGATAGGAAAAAAGTTGACTATGCTAACTTAATTATCAGCTACAAGTCAAATGAAATTTTTTTCTTAAAACCACATGTTTCTCAGAATGGATTCCCTACTCTAAGAACATATATTGCTTCTAAAAGATGTTTTGTTAGGTTTTGTGGCTTTCTTCCAATGGGAATCTACATCTTCTGTGAATAAGGCGAGATAAAATCTAACAACTTTTTTCCAATACCAGTTATCAGTTATTTCATAAACATTAGTTACGTAGTTACTCCATAAATATTCACGGAAAACCTGCTTTTGGAAAGGCTAGAAAGCCAGCAATAAAGAAAACAAACAAAAATCCTTGCACTCATGTAGCTTACATAAAGTAGAGGACAAATGAGTAAAAATGTTCAGGGCTAGTAAGTACTCTGCTACAAAGAAGACTGAAACAGAAAAGGAGAATTGGAGGAGTACCAGCTGGAGGTAGGAATTGCTTCAATGCCCACAGACAAACAGACAAAACAAATATTACAGTGGGTGGGAAATGAGGAACCCTGGACTTTATGTGGCAACTCATTAAAAGGATACAGGATTTAATAAAAATTGTTCCAATTGTCTGATAGAAATAGGCTGTTCAGAGTGATGGAAGAATAGGCCCTCATTTCACACCTTCCAATAATTAATCACGCAGAGGACAGTGATAGGAAAGTATGACTATCCATTATTTCCTTGCTTACTGGAAATTTTACCCTCCATCTTTCTCATATATAAAATTTCTATACACCCTTGATTATATTTAAAGCTTCTTTTCCAATCTATGATCTAATGTTTCTAGTTACTATAATTTTATAGTATAACATAGCATATTACAGTTTTCAAAAAAATACAAGTTAAAACCTAAAGTTACTAACTGAGAGAGATAAAACACATTAATATTTGTGAGGCTAGGGAAAAGCTACTTATATAGACAGGTAGATATGAACACTGATAACCAATTTAATATTTAAAATGCTAATATTCTATGACTTAGCAATATCACTGTTACTAAGTACCTATAAACAAGGATAATCAATATAATACTGTTTTCAATAATGAAAGTTGGAAGCAACCTAAGAGCAATCAATTAAAGGACTAAATACACCATGACACATCCAAATGATTCTATCCTATGTATCGTTTAAAAATCAAGATCTAGCTCCTACATCTATAATTAGTGAAATAACTTGCAAAAAAATACATGAAGATGACATTTACACAAAGTCTCAATTATTATGGCTAGGAACTATGTAGGAATGCTCAAACTAAAAAGATGAATTTCTACACATTAATTTTACATACATGAGTAAAATCTCAAATCAATTATCCTGACAAATAGTAAAACATTCTTGATGGGGCTAGAATCTCTTTTGACAATTTTTCTTTCTCCACTATCACTTTGGTGTATATATATCTAACCCTTATCCTATGTGATGACATTTTGTGTGTGTATTATTCTTTGGAGAAGGAATTATTATCCCTACTATGTATATGAAAAATTAAGATTTAGCGAGTTGCACAGCAGCTAAGTAGAAGACAGCAAGACCAACACTGACATCAGATACATCTAACTCTGGGCTTTTTCTTTGTATCGTGATGCTTCCTGAGTTATCCAATATGGTAAACACTGGCCACATATGACTATTTAAATATAACTAAAATATTTTTTAAAAATTTTAATTGTTCCTTGACTGTACCAGTCACATTTCAAGTGACCAACAGCCACATGAGTCCAAACTGAACAGCACAGATACAGTCTGTTTCTATCACAGCAAAAAAATTCCCTGGATAGTACCATCTTCAAGAGCCAAATTCCTTCTATTCTTTTTACTACGAACCATGACAAGTGTATGGGTTGGTCTCTATTCAAAGAGATGGGTCTTTCTCCAGGGTTGTAGGTGGCATATAGCCACCATCACTATGATTAAAAGAAACAATCTCTAGACTATATTCATAATAGCATAAATACTCTATTTCAGGTTTATTTCAAAACAAGGGGTACATACACATACTGGATATAATTGTATAGATATCGAATGCCAAAACCATTAACCATAAACTAGTAATAGCAGCTTCCTGCAGAGAGAAGAACTAGACTTTGGAGGGGCAATGTGAGGGTGAATTACTTTTCATCATATACCTGTTAGAACTGTGTTATAATGGTTTATCAGAGTATCTGGTATGCTAATAATATTTTATTTACAATATAATTTAGTAATTAATATATCATAGTAACTTGATAACATGTAAACAATTTAAAGAACTTAAGATTTCTCAAGCTAGCATGTAATGTTCAAGCGACTGGAATAAAGTGGCTTACAACTTGAAAAAAAAACAAAATGAAATTTAAGATTTAAAGAACTTAAGGTATACACACATACACAAAAGGAATTTAGCTATAATCCTGTCCTAGTTTAAAAAAAAAAAAGCAGCAGACCTTATATATTTTTCGTTAAAAATCTTAAAAATTAATTAGACTTCTATATAAAAAAAGACAATACTTAGTGTTTTAGTGTGTTCTTAAAGGGGTAGAGTTTTTTTTTCTAATGTTATCAAACAATGTATAATTACAGCCTTTCCTCAGAATTTTTCCTTATATTCTCTTGAATTCTATGAATGCAATTTGTTTCATATTATAGTACTGTCTCCAAATAATCTATAGTTCACTGCTCTGCAACAATCTATTGCCAGAAAAAAATAAAATCCACACACAACAAAGCATGGCTTTTATAATTAGTAACATATTCTTACATTAACATAAATTATGTGCTGAATCACACATTAAAGTGACAGTGGGCTATTATGTATACTCAAAAACTGTCTTAGAGGTTTTATAATAGATACTCTGCCAGGATAACAAATCAGTGGGAACAATTAAAATGAAAGCAAGTTTGTTCTTACAACAAAATAACTGAGGAACTATTGTATTCTTATTAGAAGATAAAAACCCTGAAGAATTATACCTAAAATGTCCTAATATACAAACTATTTGATCCAAAGAATATGAAGAAATAATTTGATAGAGGAAATATTAAATAAAATGTAAAAATACATCTCCAAATGAAGTAATATTAGCTGCCTATTGGCAATTTTTTAAGGATAAAGGCATAAATCACAGTACTCAGGTATCTAATCCCCAAATGAAAATAGCAACTATAGTGTGGTGAGTTTTCCTGCTAAAATTGAAAAACAACTAAAAAATGAGGAAATGACTCCTGACTATATTATCAGCAATTCAATGAAACCAGATACTAATTTTAGAAGTAATCCCCCTATAAATATGGTTTCATGTAAAATGTAGATAAATTTAGATAATGTAAATGACATGCAAATTTAATTAGGAACAGTAATCAGTGGTACTTAATTGAAAGTACTATAAAATTTTACTGTTTCAAAGATAATTAATAATAGTGATTATGATAATAATAGCAAACACAGAGAGCCCAGGTGCAGGAACTATTCTAAGCATTTACATACATTAACTAACTTAATTCTCAAAACCCTATGAGGTAGGTCTTATCTTCATTTTTCACATGAAGAAAGTGAAGCTCAGAAAAGATGAAAAACTTGCTCAAGGCTCCATAATCAGTGAAGTGAAGAAAGCAGGATGCATATGTAGTTATCCAACTCTGAGGTCCAAGCCCTTAGCCACTAAAATACAATGGCACTCAGAGGGTATCAACCAACTAATTCTAAAATTTATATGGGAAGGCCCAATACCCAGAACAGCCAATACAATACTGAAGAAGAACAAAGTTAAAGGACTGTTAAGACCAGACTTAGTATCAAACTACAATAATCAAGACTATGTACTACTGTCGAAAAAAATACATCAATAGAGCAAAACTGGTAACAAAAATCAGTGCACAAAGCTTTCTAGCTTTACTCATACCAAAAGCAACCAAGATGTACTCCAAAGATGAATGGCTAATCAAACTGCTATTATATCCATACGATATTATTCCATGATAAAAATGAGCTATCAAGCCACAAAAAGATATGGAGGAACCTAAAATGCCTCTTGCTTAGTGAAAGAAGCCAATTAGAAATGGTTATATAATAAATGGTTCCAACTGTATACATTCCAGAAAAGGAAAAACTAGGAGCCAATCAAAAGATGAGCGGTTACTAGAGGTTTTGGGGAGAAGACAGGGAGGCTGGATGAATATGTAGAACACAGGGAATTTCTTAGGGCAGCGAAACTATTCTGGTAAGGTACTGTAATGGTCAAATGCATGACACTATGCATTTGTAAATACCCACAGAATTGTACAATGTCAAGAGTGAACCCTAATGTAATTATTTAGTTAGAAATAACGTATCACTATTAGTTCAATTGTAACATGTACCACACTAATCAAGAACAAAAGACTACTACTAGTGGGAGAGAGAAGGGGGATACGGGCATTCTGTGCTATCTGCTTAATTTTCTGTAAGCCTAATACTGCTTTAAAAAAGTCTATTGATTTAAAAACTACATAAAATTATAGCATTTTAGATAAAATCTCATAAGAATATAAGTAATTCAAGATATGTTGATTTTAAAAAATAAATAGTTATTGAGTTACCATGAGAGAAAAACACAAAATGAGAAGCTACCTTTCCATTGTAAGAATTACGGACAGGAAGCTTAGCAGGCTAAAACTAATACAAAAGAGAGGGGGAAAATATATGACAAATTTGTAAGCACATGTATGGTTGATAATTTTTTTAAAAAATTTTAATCTGGAAATAAATGGGCATAGAAAAATATGACAGCTCTTCTAGAACAAATGCAATGTGATATTTCCTTTTATTCTATTGGTATTTATTTTAATCAATTAAGTTTGCAGTGGGAAGGGCCAACTGGGATCTTAAATTATGCAAACGGAAGATATTCTCTTCACATCAGGGAGGGATGGAAACAAAAGCTGTGGAGACAGCATACGCAATGGCCAAGGAGCCGCTGAAAACAGTCCAGTATAAGACGTGAAATTATTTTTTTACAAAGAACTTTAAATAAATTTCATTACTGTGTCATTTCTTATATTCAATTAAACTTAAAATACACTTTTGTATGTTTGCTTTTTTTCTTGACCATTAGTTACATAAAAAAGTGTGCTCGTTTTAATGTCAAATTCTATGATAGTAACATACTGGAAATCTACACTTAGGCTTAAAACGTGAAAGACATTTATATCTAATTTTAGATTATTTGTGTATTTTTAAAGATTTATTTCTGATTATCTCCGAAGAAAGGTATTTGGAAAACTAAGGGAGAGCTAATTTATGCTTTATTTTTTAAGACATGCATTTTCAAACGAATATGTATGGGTGGTGAGGGAACAAAAGGGGTCAATAAATGTTAACCCTCTTAATGAAAACCTGCCTGTTAAAGTATAAAACAGACCAACTATTTCAATCTAGAATTCCTTAATCCTATTTATTACCTTGAAGAGCTTAAGGACAAAACAGTCCTTTAAATGTAGCTCCTTTTCACACAGCACCACTTCATTGTTATTACAGGATTAAATGTGACCAGCCTCACAAAGGCAGAGCGAGGCACCACACTGTTCTGCAACACCCTGTCTGCAAGAGTGCTTGTGGCTCTAAAATTTTACTCAGCAAGTGCCAAGTGCAGTTCAATGCTACTGTTTACTACTACACAAAGTCACTATCTTAATCCTCAGATGTGCCTGGTTGCTAAAGTATGAAAAAGACCTTGAATTGTTGACAATTACAGATACAGGTGTGTGGCATTACTATAATTGTTCCAATAAAAAACATTCTAATCTGTAATTAGTAATTAATACTAGGTAGAACAAAATTCTCATTTTCTATATTTGAAACTACAATATTTCAATGGGAAAAAGGATATTCAAATGGTTAAAAAGACACAGAACAGTTTAAAGGTTCATCAGTCAGACAATTCTTAAGAAATGACCAAAAGCATTAGGAATTGTGCGTGTGTGAGAGAGAAACACAAAATCTAGCATGTACAAAAGCTAAAAATAATTCTAAGACAAAAAATGGAACACAATACCATTTGGCCTATTACTGTTAGAAGCTATCAATTTATACCTAATAGTTAAAGTGAAATTTATCATGGATTACTAATAGAGAAGACTCATCCCTTGGGGAGAATTGAAAACTTTTGCCATGTTCAATACACAGCTTGTCCAGGTTTTGTTCACTTCTTTTCTCTGAGTGTAACGGAAGCTCTCCATAAAGAGAAAAGGTTCATTCATCATTTCTGTGAGCTAAAGTAGGTTACCTGATAACACTTTATCACTGATGCAATGTAGGGTAAGGAACATCTCTCCTTTAAATATTTTAAAACTCTGACATTTAGAAACTTCGTTATTTTAGGCTAACATGTGTAATGAGTATGCATACATATCAGACAAACTATAGTTCAAATTAAACATATGAGCTTAGTTATATATACATAGAAAAATTTAAAATATATTTATAGCTACTAAATATAGAATCATAACATATAAATGGCAGAATCTAATGTATACCTTTTCATTATATTTTTTATTATTCTGTCCAACTGTTAAAATAATAGATTGGAAATTCTGCTATATATATAGTCTATTCATTTTCCACCATGTTTACTGTCTAAAATAGAACCGCACACTAAAAAATTATGTAAGAAAAAGAAATATAGTAAATTCATTTACTAATTCTCCGTAGAGTTCAAAGTACCTTTCCTTGGGATTTGTTTCATAATCAATTTTCTTTTTCTTTAGACTCAGAGATTGTCTGGGAAAATGGGTACTTCTGTTATCACAAAAGCAGAAGATATAAAGAAGCAAGAAGATAAAAAAGAAAAAAAAGAATCTATCTTGGTCACGTTAGGCATAACTGGGACGGTATTTAAGCTCTTGGTAATTGTTTTCATGTATATCTATACCACATTCTAATGGTCTTTCACAGGTTTGCATTCAAGACAAAACCTAGCTCTAATGAGAATGATTTCTAAGACTGCATTTTGAAAGTACATTTCCAGAAGATCATAACACACATTTCAGGGTAAGTGGCTTGCTCTAAGCACAACAGTGAATATGGATGAATATGGACAATAAAGACTTACTGCCAGAAAAAATACAAGACCTGGTTTTATCAACATGACACAAAAGCAAAAATGCTAGACATTTCTCTAAGAGCATATATTGAATATACATTATTTATAATCAAATTGTATTTAGAGCTGTTTTTTCAGCCCCGAATAATCTGCCTAATACAAGAAAGGGAAATTTAGTCAGTATGGGAAAGAAGGCTAACAAAATGTACAGGAAAATTAAGTTTTAGAAGAAACGCACACCTTGTAATGATTTTTTGGTAGTTAAGCAATTTAAGTAAAAGATTACAAGGAAAATAAACACAATATAGAAAAAGCATCTTGTTTTCTTTCTGATGAATCTGTAGTATATGTTGTCTTATTTCTCTGATGAATTTTGGTAACACAAAATAGAAGAGGCCCACCTACAGGATAAAAACCTCAACTCAATCTAATAAAATAGTATTATGTGTTTATGAAACATTAATCAAGTAGACTAAACTGGTGTAAAAATCAAATAAATTCACTGTGCAAATATTTAATTTTCAATTAAAGAATTTATCCATTCTTACTTTGCCTAACTTGAAATATATGGAAACAAAGCAATCGTAGATCCTTAAATTACTTCTCTGTAATTCATAAATCCTTACAAGTGATTAAATATTAAAACTCAATCCATAATTATTTGCAATCAATATCCCTACAATTAATGTGGTTAATGTGAATATCTTAAAATATAATCATATAACAAAATAGTTTTGCCTGATAAACTAATTTATGCAAAAGAGAGTTCAATTTTTTAGTGCTGATCTAATAATTTGACTTTATAGTTATAACCCTAACTCTTAACCTATATTTTTTCTCTGGCAGATTAATAGTTGTAAAAATTATACATAAACAAATTTTTTGTTTTTTTAAAAGGGGCTGAAATAAACATTGAGTAGAGGAAAATACCAATTTTTTTCACCGAGAACAATCTTAAATTTTCACTTATATAACTCAAAAAATAAAGCAAACTATTCTTTGATATGATACATTTCAAAATAAAACAAGACTCCAGTTAAAATCTTTGCAAGTGAGATTACTGAAACTACATCTTAAGTACATATCATCAAAAATGTCTGTTCATTAATAAAATGTTAGTCAGAAGTTGTTTTACTACAGAGCTATGAATTTAGTATGTAATTAGCAATAATTACATAATACATAAGTGCTGGAAGGGAAACATCAATGAGTTTTATACAAATATGATAATCATTTCTGTACCTGATGATTCACATGAAATTTTTAATTTCGTCATTTTTGTTATTATTTAATTTATTGAATGTATACTTCCCGACTGAGCCTTAGCCAAAAAACTGTTTTAGGGATCCATGTCAACCCTAGATATGCTGAACTTTGGCTCAAGTTAGCAGTTAAGTCAGACATGAGTCCAAAAGAATGAACTACATGGGAACCTGCATCAAAGAGTCAAAGATTTCTAGCAAAGGATTAAAGTATAAATGTTTTTTACACTTATTCACTTGCTCTACACAGATGGAAGGGTATTCGATGGGGAAAAACAAAAATGTGTGTGTGTGTGACTGTGTGTGTATATATACACACGTAATCTTTTAGAATTTCTCATGTAAACCCAATTCAATGATTGTTTTAGTCAATTTCTTTTTTATGGGGTCTTTTAAAAAGCATTCCACCTATTTAAATATTAGCTGTTTAATACTTAATTATATAATGGAAATATAACTGACATTAAGTAAATGTGAGGCCCTTGAGTCTTTGAGCCGCTCTTGCTTGGGCCTGCTTCCACATCTGGAAGTGTTCAGTTAGCTTTACTTTCCCTTCTAATAAAGCTATTCTTTTCTGCTAAAAAAAAAGAAAGAAGAAAGAGGGAGGAGGGAGGGGAGGAGAGAGGAGGGGAGGGAGGGAGAGGGGGAGGAGGAGGAGGGAAGGAAATGTGAAAACAAACACAACTAATTCTTAATAGGCTTACAATTTAACTATTTGGAATAGGAATATATATATGTGTGTCTCCAATATATATGGTACAAGTCATTTACAGAAGAAATAGAGAGTTCTGGTTAATCTGGCAGGCTGCTTAGGTGGATTTTTATTAAGTTTATAGTTTAAATGGACTACTATGTGAGAAGTGAAAATGAGAATTAGGAATACCAGTAACTAATAGGAAAAGAAGAACCATTCTATTTGGGATAATCGAGGAAGGTATCTCTGAAGTGCTGCAGATATCTTACCATAATAAACCTATAAAAATCAAATTAGTTGGTAACCCAACTAAATTTTAATTTAAGCAACCTCTCTCCTCACTTATAAAACTTACCAGTATAATTACTCAACAGATAAAGTGGTATATTCTATACCAAACATATTTCTACATAGGACGCCCTTGACAAATTTGAGAATTCTAGACAAAAGGAATGAACATTTGTGATGAGTACCTATGTGCCAGACACACTGATGGCCACTAACATACTTAAAATTTTGGCACTATGTACTCTCTTGCCAGGAACGAAATGGCATACAGAACCTGATAGTATCTTGTTTCTGAATCATAAGTAGAAATAAATGCTTTTCAAGAAAACTAAGACCATACTGTAACACAAAATTGAAAAAAATGGCACACAATTCTACTTAGCAGAAAAATCTTTTCAAATTTTCACCCATTTCTAACACTTCTTTATTATAACTGCAAAGAAACAGCATATTACATCTCAAAATTTTCAAATAAACTATTATAAAGAAAACTATAAATATAAATATAAAGTACTATGTGTTATGATAGCTCAATAATTTCTAATTATTTGTTTCTCAGGCATGTGTATTAAACAAAATAACTATTTTCATAAGTGAAAATATATTTCCTACCAGTATCAGACCAGTATCTTTTCATTTAATAGCATAATACAATTTCTAAGCCTTCAAAGAACAAAGGCCTTTTGGCTCCCCCGAGGCCTAAAAACATGGGTAAGTTTTCAATTGTACATTTACATTCAAGTAACTTTTAAGTACTATCTTTTGGATTTAAAGAATGTGATTGTATTTAAATTAAGACAGTTACCATAACAACAAAATTAACTTTATACTCAAATAGTATAAAACCGAAATCCGAATTTATAAGGAATATAACCAAAGATAAGATATAATAATAAGAACTTCAGACACAAAATATCCAGTGTGAAGATAATCAGATGGTATACTAAAACCTGCAATAATGGGCTTTGCCCCACCATAGCTAATTATGGAAATGCCAAACCAATACTTTGAAAATCAGAAAATTTTAATACTGAAGTATATACCATCATTTAGCTAAGCAGCAAAATTAATAGCTATTTTATAATGTCCCCAATAAAAAGTCTTGTGCTTGTTCTTTCATTCTACATTCCTCTATCACATACATTATTTATTTATTTTCTCTTTTCCATACTGATAAAATCTATTTACATCTCACTTTTGAATTTAAAAAATAGAAGGTTAATAATGACCATATTACTGCTAATCAGTTAAACTTGACCAAATGAGTAAAATTCTGGATTTCGTTTTTTCTCATTTGTTCTTTCCAAATCTGTAAACTGAAAGACTGAACTGGATAACTCTAATTTCCCTTTCTACTTTGAAATAATACCTACATTTACCTCCATGCTATGAAACTAGCACAAATAAATCTATTTTTATAACACTTTTGTAAATGATTTTTAGCATGTTTCACTAAATTAACAGCAGGTAATTTCATGTGGTCAGTGGTGCTGTTTATGAAACACAGGAACACGTTATTTTCAAAAATGGGAGTGAGATGAGGTGAGGGTAAGGAACTCTGAAGTAACATTCAACCTGTTAACTCTACATTCATATATTTTTCAAAATATATCCAGCAAAGGAAGAGGATCTCCATCTAGTGGCCAGTGGTATCTGCAAGCTTATTAAATAGCATAAATTTAAGTGACAGTGGCTAGAGAAAAATGATCCTTGTTTACAGTACAACTTCCAGAATAACACAGCTATAACAAATGTAAGTCGGAATGTTGAAATTAAAATAAATACATCCTTTATACAAGGATCTTCCTATCCTAAAATCCCTCATAAAAATAACTACTGTCTCTCTATAAAGGCTTTTATCATTCTTTTTAAGAATATTGGAAGGTAAGAAATCCTAATACAAATTATTCCAGTTTCTTACCTTGAAGCTACGGCTTCAAATGTACTGCTTTATAATTTTTCTAACAATTCTCTTAATTATAGCCTACTAAGTTCTTTGAAGAGAAAATTTTAAATTATATTTTAAAAATTACTAAAATTGCTACATTTAGTTGCCTAACAGAGTTATGTTACTGACTTCATGTTAGTCCAATGTGCTAAAACCAAGTAAGAACACTAAGGGATGTCTTCATTTTATTCTGTGTTCTAGGACAGGTGACTGCATAGTATCAAATTAGACATAATTCTGAAGAAATCAATCCATCGAACTCATACCTACATATATTGAGAGACAATAATATCAAATATGTAAACTGAATCTTATTATTCAAACTGATAATGTTAAGTAAACAAAAGTATTCATCCACAAAAATCTTTCAAAGGACTAATTACAATGTGATTTACCTGAATCATTTCGTAGATAAGATGACATGGCTGGGATGAGGCAGGACTGACTAAGAAGCTCCAGAAGTACAGAAGGAAGAGCATTACTGTTCTGTCCTCTGCTCTCATGAGATGACTGAGCTTCTCCATTTACTGCACCACTCGCAGGATTTATATAACTTGCAAGAACCTAAAAAAAAATTGCTGGATTTAAATTGTATTTAGGCTTCACATACTTCAGAAGCCCGTATTTTGTAACATATCCAGTCTTAACAGCAAGAATATATATCTTTAACTAAATCAATGTCTTGTACTAGATGCTCTAAAAATGAGACATTTTTTCTTTAGATTTTCAAAAGACAAGGATATGTTTTGAATGGTGAGGGACCACATATGACTAGACATATAGAAGCAATCTACCTAAAAACACAAATTTAAAACCTTAGTAGCAACTATGACATTATTTGTTTTATTGAATAAATTCAATTTACATTTTGGGGGTGATGCAATCTCAGAATTTTATACTAAAATGAGCCTATCGTTCTAGAACTGCAGAAAATAAATGCTTAAAGATTTAACCAATTTTAATCATTCAGTCGATGCAGGAACTAAAGCTAATCTTTAAGCAACTCCCTTCTCATATCTATACTACTTCATCTTTCCTGATTCTCGAAAAGTCATAGTACAGTGTAAGAAACAAAGATATAATTTTTTTAAAAAAACAGTTGATTCAGCACTTTAGGTGAGAAGATGACTATAAAAAGGCAGATATTGCAGTTATTAAATAATTTCATCTTTGTCACTTTCTTCTCAAAGAAGCTAACTGAGAGAGGAAGTAGTTTAGACTTACAAGTGGGAAAGAGCAGTTTTTGTCCAGTGGTATCTTAAAGTACTGAGAGGAGGGAGCATAACTGGCTTTATAAAAGTAGCTGAGGATGACTCGGACAGTCACTGATGCTTAAAAATCAATACAAATACAAAAAATTATTTAGTTATTATCACTGATAATATCAACTTTGCAAATATACCTGCAGAAGACAAGTAACATGTTCCTCTTCCAGCCTCTGTTTAGTTAAGGCTTGTTCCACATCCCATCCAGAAGCTGTAGAGCCTGTTCCAAAGCCAGTCCCTTTGGCCCAATATAACTGCTGTTCTTCTGTTGATGTAGGGTTATGAGAGCTTGATACCTGAGGCTTGTAACAAAAATAAAAATTTATTACTATTTGGTGTTATTTATCCTTAAAAATATTTATCAGTAGAAATATAAATAGGTAAGCCTCTATGGAAAAACAGTGTGGATTCCTCAAAAAATGAAAGAAAGAATTACTATGTGACCCAGCAATTCCACTCCTAGGTATATATCCAAAGAAATAAAAACTGATACTCAAAAACTGATACACACATGTGCATAGCAAGACTATTCACAACAGCCAAAAAGTAAAAACAACCTAAACACCCACCAATGGGTGAACGAATAAATTGTGGTATATACATACAATGGAATATTATTCAGTATATGAAGTACTGATATATACGACATGGATGAACCTCAAAAGCATTATGCTAAGTCAAAGACAACAGGCACAAAAGGTAACATACTGTATGATTCCATTTTCATGAAATATCCAGGTGGGTAAATATACAAAGACAGAAACAGACTGGTAGTTGACAAAGGTTAAGGGAAGGAAAATGAGTAACAAATATGTATATTTAAAAAATAAATAAATAAATATTTTAAAATATTTATCAGGAAAAAATGGGGTAAAGCACTTTAGGGTCTTAAGAGTCAATGACTCAAAATTAAAAAGAGAAAACAGTGAAAAGAATAGGAACATGAGCCAGATCTTTTAGGATGAATCTTAGTAAAAGTATACATCAAGAAAATTCTATGATAGTATCATAAGTTTTTAATCACAGTAAACAAGATTGCTTCTATTTCTAGAAGCAGTAATTCTTAATTTCTTCCTTGCTCAGAATGTGATGTATAGAAAAACCTCTTTTGGGAATAGAGAACATATTAAAAATGTAAATAATGCACAGACAGAAAAAAATGACTGAGAACCAATGGTCTTTAAAAATAACCTCAAACTCTGTAAAAGTCAATTATTATTTTTGTTAATTGTAAAATTAATTTTGTAATGACAAGCCTCCTTTAAAGATTTTTCATTAAACATACTATGTACCCTCTCAAAACATTTGCAATTAAATATTAGTTTAAAGGGTAACTTACAAGTAATAGCAATACTTTTTGCTTTCTTTAATGAGAATATTTTCTAAGGAATAATACATACAAATAATACTTTTATAAATTGATTTGCAATATAGTTTTAGGGATCAAAGATTGAGGAATTCCATCTTTCACGTTTTATAAGATAAACTGTTAAAGAAATCATGAACATTTTATTACCATATAAACATTTACCAGTAGAATGATAAAGGTTATTGATAAAAAGTTATTTTTTAAAAAGATTTGAAAATGTGAAGTATAACAAACACAGAAAGAACACAAAGCAAATAGATCAAGTTCAATTAATTGCAAGCACTTATTTAACTGCGGTCAAAAATTAAAAATCATTGCATGTAAGAAACTGTCCTCGTTCCATTTCCTTTTTGTCACACCCTCATTCCACTACAAAGAGGATGAAAAAAAGTTTGTAATACACTGCTTCTTTTAAAAATGTTCACATATTTTATGTACATATTTCTTCAGATTTATTCATAGGTATTTTTTGTTACTATTCTAAGATATCTTTAATAAGCTCATGTTATGTTGTTGCTGAAATATAAATAACTTTTTATTTATTTTACCTGAATATTATATCCTCATTAAACTCATGCCATTAACTATTCTGGATTTTTCCATAGACACAATAACATTATCTTGAAATAATGAGGGATATTTCTTCTTTGTTTTTTTACTCTTGCCTTACTCTACTGGGTAGAAGCTACCATTCAATAATGATTCTCTAAAGTTCAAGTAAGGAAAGGAACAAAAATCATGGTATAAATTTAGCATATCCTAGTAGCTCATTAAGCTATTAAATCTTTCTTGCTTTTCAAGTAGATGGGGTAACTCATAGTTTTCTGAAAGAGCCTGACAGAGAACAATTAGTTCACAGTGTCTCTTTTAAATATTCTTTGCTTTAGGCGCCAAAAAGGAACACACAAGTCTCTGAAATATTAATTACTTCAGAAAAAACTATATTCTGTACTCTGTGAATTTGACTTCATTTTTTCATAATCTAAAGAATTAAACTTGAACCTACCTCTGCTTGATTGAGGCTAGAGTTTGGAACTCGCGGGGCATGGTGGCTCAGAGCAGAGAGGCAGACAAGAATGAGGTGCAGTGCTCCGATTTCCAATGCCATCCGCCTTAGAAGCACACCATCGTCAGTTGTCAAAGGTGTAGTGCTAAATAAGCTACGAAGGACATGGAAAGGAAGGGTTGGAAGCACATTGGCTGACGGAGATTGTAGAATATGGCCTAGATTAAAAAAGAGAAGAACTCAAAATTAAAAATATTTGAAAACACAATAAGGAACAATATACAGAATCACAAATTAATGACAATGTAATAGAAAATTATACCATTAGAAAATAGGCCAAAAACCACAAATACAATAGTAGTATCCTAAAATTCAATTATATAAAGTAGTGTCTGTGAAAGCTCTGTAAGACACCATATATATCAACTCCCAAAAGAAGTTGAAATATGTTCATATGATAATAGTTACAGACTGTCAAATTTATTATAAACTAGATTATAAACTAAAACATAATAATTCTAAAAGCAGCATTAAAAGTTTCTTACAACAGTATGAAAATAACTGCTTGCCTTCGGAGTAGTTTCAACCATGAACAGATAATGAAAGAGTGAAACTATTTTGTTTTGTTTGAAATATAGCTTTCTAGCTAGAAAAAAAGTGTCAAATGCAAAAACAAAAACAAACAAAAAAACCCACTGCCACATGAATCTGTGGATGAGACAATCACTGCAGAAAGGAATATCAGATCAAATAATTAGAAATCCCTAATCTACTGAAGTACATGCAATTTATGTATGAAACCAAACAACCAGGACTATTTAGTATGCAGCAGCTGTAATGTAATAATATTTTTAAAAAATTAAAAATACTCGACATTTTTAAAGAATCCCATCAATATAAAAATGTAAAAGAAAAAGTATATACTTTGAATGTTCAAAAGCTTCAGAGTTACAGGATCCACAAATAAATTCAGTTTTATTAAGTGTACTTTGTGGTACAGGGTCTAATGATCTAACAGTGATTTCTTTCTAAATGGCATGCGAAAGCTATCACCTCTAACGAAAACCATGTGACTTTAAAATAACCAAAAAATTAATTTTCGAATAGAATGATCATTAACTAAAAAAGTAGAGGTAAATGAAACGAAAATCTACTTCATAGGCCATCCTAAGTGTGATTTTTGTATTCCCTTCTATTAAATAAAACTGCCAGGCCAATTGACAGAATCGCCATAGTTTTCTATTATTATTCTATATTATTGTATTATGGAACATGTAATCATATATGTTATTTTCCTCATTCTGTTCTTTTTAATCTAAATATTGCTACCAGATTCACTTTCCTAAAAAATACTCTCATTACATCACCACTTTGTTAATGTTTTAATAAATCTTACTATTCAGAATAAAATCTGAAGTTCTTAATAAATCTTTCTATGATCTGTTGCCAATATCAGTTTTTAAAATGAACTCTCAATGTTGCTTTTTAGGCCGATTTTCATCTGCTAACTTATTACTTCTCATATATCTAGGCATACAAATGCCACTAAAATCATTTCTTTTTTCTGACATAGCTCACCTCAACTACAATCCTTCACGGCTTCATTAAAAACTGCTATGCCACTTTATTCACATCACTGGGCAGAAAGCAAATCACCTAATACCTGCGTGGCATACTCCATAATGCCACACCTCGCTCAAGGCTTTTATATCTTATGATGTCTATATGTTTATATACATTCCTTATTGCTATTAATGGAGGACACTGGCTACTTGCGGCTAGGATCTAAATACCTGCCTCATGTTTAAACCCCTCCAAAATGTCCAGCAGTTTTGTGAGTACTCAAATACCTTTTGAATGGATAAAGAAATTAAAATGAAGATAATCTTTAGGATTTATTATGTCTATTATTGGAACTAAGTTGCCAATAACAAATCATCTTGTAGCTTAACTATGAAAGAAACGAATGATGAATAAAAGGCAACAATCTAAATTAACTTTTAACATAACCCACCTATGTTAAGTTTCATTAGTAACACTAAATACTTACTTCCTTCTCCATCGTCTGTCACTCCCAATACCAATCGAAGAAGGCACTGGGCATGTTTTCTCTCTTTCAGTAGCACTTCAGCATAGCCCGGAAGACGAAGAAATAATCCAAAAGCAGCCAAAGAATGGGCAGGTATGGGAGACATGGTCTGTACTGCTGACTTGATGGGTGGAGGTTCAGCTGCAATGGTTTCTGGTGCTTCATAAACTAATTCCCCTGATTGTTCAATGGTCACCCATTCAAACTGATCACTATCCTTTGGCTTTTCTTGAGTGGTAGATGTTACAACTGGGGCACTCACCTAAAATAAACAAATAAACAACACTTTCGTTTGGCTGTATGCATGTTTCAATATCAAGTCCAAATTAATGACTTGACTTCAAACTATCTCTTTAAAATATAGAAATGTATATAGAGAGAGACTTTTTTTTTTCAAAGAGCTTCCAAACATAGGAGTTACATGATATCATGAGTATGATGGTATCTGTTAAGTATCTCTACTTCGAATTTACTATTTTCTTCTTTGTGATTAGTTAAGAATCTGTAGACAGATTATTTGAGACTATGTAAATATTTTGTTTCTCACCAAACTTTGATCCATTAGAACTAGTGTTTTTATAATTCTTGCCTAAAACAGTAATTACTACAGTGGTTGCCAAATGGTGACTTTCTAATTCTATCATTCCTTCTACATTTATTAGATGGCACTGAAATGTAACCAAAAATGTTTCCTCCTTCTTCATCTATTTACTTATTCATTCATTTCTTAATTTATATCAACATGGATTCTAATTTTATTCTATAGGTTATTATCTGTTACTATACTACTATATTTGAAGCCCCAATAGACTTGGACTTGGCTAGTACTACCCACTTAAGCAGGCTTCTGTATCTAGGCTGCAGGATACAGATACAAATTCTCTGCCCCAATCCTAGAATTTTTCCAAGGAACCCAGGACCTGAGAATGTGATCCTAATTGTAAACAGGGTCTATGCGGATGTAATTAACTTAAAATGAGGTCATACTAGATTAGGGTAGGCCTTGAATCCAATAACTGGTGTCCTAATAAGGACAGTGAGATACAGACACACTAGAAAGATGACTACATGAAAATGTAAGCAGAAACTGAAGTGATGCAGCTATAAGTAAATGAATGCCATTCACTGTCAGCAACCATCAGAAGCTAAGAAGAGGGAAGAAAGGATTCTCTCCAAGAGCCATCACAAAGAGCATGTCTCTGCTGATACCTGCTTTTGGACCTATAGCCTCCTAAACCATAAGAGAAAAATTTCTGTAGTTATAAGCCACCCAGTTTGTGGTCATTTGTCACATCAGCCTTATGAAACCAATGCAGGTACATATGTACTAAGAACATGTAATTAGAATAATTCCCGTACCCTCTTCAACAAACATAAAGAGTTTTGTATTTACAACTCTCTATGCACCACACTTCCCCCACTAATAAAAGCAAACTGAATGTATGCACATCAATAACAGTAACATTAATGCACAGGTGAAGAAATTAATGTTTTTTTAAACTATCTAAAAAAGAAATGGCATCTAAAAGTGGAATAAAGGCTATTTAAAAAAACCTAACATATTTGGGTAGAAGTATACACTATTTTACTCTCCCATTTGCAGTAACATCCATAATATCACATCTAAGGAAGCATTAAAAACAAAAGTTACAGTGTGACAACCATAAAAATCAAGGTAAAGACTACAGTGTAATGAGTTTGGCAAATATGCTCAGTCTCTGACATTTCTTCAGTATCGACTAATTCAAATAAAGCTCTGTATGGGTGGAATTTTGAAATTATATATATATATATATATCACATAATACTCAAAGAATGTAAGTGAAAGAGTACTTCCAAAAGCTTAATAGAAGTTAAAAACAAACAAAATATTTCTCAATAAAATTGGAAGAGTTTATAAATGAAAGGGGAAAAAAAGGAACAAAGAGCAGTAAATTGAATTGATATAGTTAATTAGAAACCTTATCTTACCTGTTGAATTACTTCTGGATAAAGCATGGGTAATCTTTCTGCAATAAGAGCCAGTCCACCCATCCCTGCAAAAACTTGCAATGGTGACTGAATGGGACAGGTTTCAAGTAAAGATTCATCTAATAGTCCATCCATACATTCATCACTTGGAGTGAGGACCTCATCTTCCGGACAGCTACCAAGTAAATCTCCATGATCTAAAACAATAAATTACAACAGGTAATAGTCTTCCATTTACAAAGCAGATATTGTTGTCATGTCTCAAATAAAAAAAAGGAACATATAGTTCAGTTATCACAATACAGCTGTATTAAGGCTATATGCTACAAAAATGTTTAAATGACCTATGATGTTGCCTCCTATCATCTTGATACTCAATGTGTGGTTCATGGACCATTAGTGCTGGCATCACCTAAGAGCTTTTGAAATGTAAAATCTCAGCTCCTATCCTAGGCCTACTGAATAAGAATATGTATTTAAAAACATTCTGTATGTAGGTAGTTTATAAGCATATTGAAGTTTGAGAAGTACTATCCTTTAGGGCATAGCTGTACATTACATTCTATGTAAAATAAGTAAGTCCTCAGACTCACAGCAAACACTAATATATGCACAAGCTATGCTCTAAAGCTCCAATTAGGAAAAAGTGAATAATAACAAAGACTTCTTACTGAAAACTAAAAATTTACCATATTGGTTTAGCTTTAAATCACTCATAAAGGAAAACCAAATGGCAAGTATATTCACACATAACCAGACCATGTAAACATTAAAAAAGACAAAAAATCCTGCTGAAACTTTGGGTAAGGGAAATGTACTAAACTTTATGAAAGAATCAAAGGCTAATAATAATTAAATAACATTTATAATAGTGAAAACTGGAAAAAATCAGAATGTTTCAACAATTGGGGAACAAATCGATTTTCTTACATCTACAAGAAAAAGCAGGCAATAAAAATTCATATTAGAATTATTGAATGGAAAACATAAGTAAAAATAAAAATGGATGATCCACTTGTGAGGGGGGAAATGTTTCTGAGCATAAATACCACTCTGCATAAATGATCCGTAAATTGAAAACTGTAAATTTGGATGCCCACTTTGATTACAAAATGATACAGATTCACATAACTCATGCAGAAATAACATTAGAAATTAAAGCACATGTGCTCATAAGTGATGCTATAAGGGTAATTAAGATTAATTCCCAATGGTAAGAATAGCAATTTCTTAATATTTACAAATAACTCAGACATAAAGAAAAATATCTTTATCATAATTTGATGTACCAAAAAATGGTTAAGTCATCAGCTATAGAAATTCCTGCCTCCTCAGAATACATACTATAATTTTAAAGAAATATCACACACATACCTTTTTCAGGGTGTAGTCTTTTAAAAGAATCTGTTTTTGACAGACTTGGGTCTGTGATAATTCTTGATCCCAATTTAACAGTCAGATCTATTGAGCGGTAACCCTGAGGAAGTTTTCGGTCGTATAGGAGAGTTAAAAGCTGGGCAAGGGTCATTTCAGCTGGCAATGGCTGGCCTAAAAATGACAGAACCAAGTTAAATCTGGAATCCGAGAGGGAGACATTTACTTGATTCAATTTAATCAATTACTTAATGATTTTACTGATCTATAGGTGGGAGTTTGATTCTGATACCGAATTCAAAAGAATTTGAAAATCAGCCCATGCAAAGTTTACAAAAATTAAATCTATTTCTGACATGTGTGAACAATAATGTCTGTAGAAACTGTTAATTAGTCGCTAACCAAATGGTGGGCCAAGATGTTCTGAACCACAGCAAATAGAAACAAAGAAATAGATATTCCTATAAATCTGGGGCTGACAAATCTTTCCTATAAAGAGCCAAATAATAAATATTTCAACTAAAGGAGGCCAAGCAGTCTCTGTTGCCACTACTAACTCTACCACTGTAGCAAAATAGAGCTATGAACAATACAGAAATAAATGGACACAGCTATATTTCGATAAAACTTTTTTTTAATAAGAAGAGGCATCCAATCCACAAGCCATAGTTTGCTGACCTCTCCTAGATTTAAATCAACAATGTAAAGCTAAAGAGGAAAACCCATTCAAAATTAGTTGAAAATTTGATTATGATACATTTCAAAAATAGAGGTAAAATGGTTATCACCTGGACCAATAGAAAGTATTATGGTCAAAGAATATTTAGCTGGGGAGAAAATACTGCTTAACCATTAGTGATCTATCTAAGATTCTACTGCTAGAACTAGTTATTTAAAATCTGCCTCATAATGTTTCATATACAACTTGTCATGAACTCCCTAAAACATTAATTTTACTTATCATTTTATGGCACATTGAAAGCAAACTTTAGGAAGCTAGTAAAGCATAAATGTGCAACATGGTGTTAAAAGGATATTTAATAGGCTAATCTCTTTTTTGTTCTCACTTCTTTTGCAACTGTATGGACAAAGTCAGTAGCTCATTATCTCATCAACAGCATCTGATTAAACATGATTCTGGAGATTACATGTCTGATTTACATAGTTGTAGAATTATTAAATTTCTTAAGGATATTTTATTATTGTGAACATTACCTGCCAAGAATTTGTGAAACAGGTGAAACACTGGGACAGTAATTATTTTGTTGGCAGTCTCTGCTCCTGAGGAAGCACTTCCTATTTTATCAGGCATTGTCCTCCCTCTCCTGGATGGTGGGCGAGGTGGTGTAGCTGACACAGCACGTTTAGATTGGGATTTTAGCCCTAAAAGTAAAGAATCAGTAAAATTCTATATAGCCAACATACTAATGAAGTAAAAGTATGTTTTCATATTTTACTAAAACACCACATTCTAATAACAAAAAATAAAAAAGTTATTCTAATATCTGATCTCCTGAGTACATTTGTCCTTCATGACACTACATGAAGTTTTTTGGCTGCATTTGTAACTATTTGCCAAGAAAGTAAAGAATATGGCTAACTACTATAGCGTATGAGAGACAGATGACCATCTATTTACTAGAAAGTAGTTCTGTGCAAATGTGTGTAGGAAATGTGTTCTTAATTTTTCTCTGAAATAGAACAAATTGAACGAAAACAGAAACCTACTATTTGAGAAGGGAAGCTACGCTGAGCCCTCTCTTTTGACCTAAAATCAACACACCAATGTGAAAGAACATATCCTCCAAAATTACCCGTTATCCTGGCCATTCTTTCTTCTTCTTGTACCTAACAGTGAAAACTCATTTTTCAACCAATTTTCTTTTAATTATTTTTATTTTCTAATTTTATGTAATGAACAAATCAAAACATAAATGAAAACTAGTGACTATTTTTTCAATGAGCTTTTGCTTTTTTAAAAAACAGGGAGGTTATACAAAACTTCATTAACATTTAGTGGATTTTTAAGAGTATAATTCTCTGTATGCTGTCAAGTTGAAATTCAATATCTAAACTATTCACACAAGTTCATTATCTGGTGAAACACAGTCAGCTTTGGATATAAAATAAGGTTAATAATTCCACTGTCAAAGAGTCATGGATTTCTGGTATAACAGTTTTATATCTAATATGAAGACACATTATATCACTTTTTGTATTAATACTGTTTAATACATGTAGTTTCTATAAATCTAAATTGTTGTATTTTATAGAAACCCAAACAAAATAACGATTATAAAAAACATAAAGCATACCTGAAGCAACAACGACACTATAATTGTCCTGAAATCCATTTTCTGCCTTAACTTTTCTTTCTCTTCATGGTTTTTCTTTTCTTTGTCATCTTTTTGTTCACTAATTAGTTTAGCAGTGATACTTGGTGTATCTGTAAGACAATATTATGTTAAAAAACATTGCTTTTCAAAATCATTAAGAAGGGAAACTATAATATCTGTGGAAGATTATACAAGATTATGTTATTGCTAATATATAGGCATTGTTAATGGATTTAGAAGAAATATTGTGAGGCAAAATCGAATATTTAATCCTTGCAAATATCAATGAAAGGGACTTATAACTGTTCTTAAGTCAGGACACTTAAAATCTAATTTCTAGAAAATATTATATATTACAATAGTACTGCCTCTAGAGGCAATGAAAACCATTACCATGAAAAATTTGCTTTATTTTAAGCATAGTTCAATATGCTTGCCACCTAAGTCTAATTTGTTCCTCATAACATGCATATCAAGAAATAATATTATTTCCAAAAATAATGAAACAGCCTTAGCAAGATTACTGATAATCTGTAAAGGGCAAATATGAAATTGAAGCTCAGGACTTGTTCTAAAGCATTACAGTAGACTCTGACTTATTCTACAAGAGGGAATGTAAAAACAAATTTCAGTAACAAATTTCTTGTTTTGTTATTTTTGTTTAGTTAGGAATCTTATATAACAAAGTAACATTTAATAGTACTTTAAGAAATTAAAAAAGCTGGACGATTTTTTCTGATATTAGAAATATTTTTCAATAAGTGTTATGATGGATCCAAATTCTCTTTTTACTTTTCTTTTTTAAAATTTATTTTTATTTTTATGGTGACACTGGTTAACAAATTTTTTACTTTTCTAAATTAACACAATTATGATCCAATTATTTATTATGTTAAAAAGGTGCAATGATATGATAAAACAGCATCTTTTGTATTATCTATGTCACAGCTATCTTTGAGTATCTGAAAATATCCCAATGATCTCAATTTCTAGAGCTTCTTCCTAACTGCAGATTGTCTTTTGACAGTTTTTGTGAAATTAAAAAATTCTGTAAACACCATAAATAAATACATAATGCAACAATGTATTTTACTTACAAAAACCACCAAGCAACCCAAAATGGCAAAAATAGTTGCACAAGCCAGAGTAAAATATTTAAGTAATAATTTTAAAACCCTCAAACAATTATTCATAGCATAATCAGGTAAGAAAACATAAAGATCATTAGGTGATAAGAATTTATGTATTGTCATCTCAATAAATGCCATACAAATAATAAAAGTCATCACTAAGAAAAAGTTTTCTCAACTTTTAAAAAATTGTTCTGGCTTGGAATCCATTCTGACCAAGATAAAATAAGAAAGACCAGATTTGCTCTCCTCACCTGAAATAACTAGAAATTAGGAAAATATATGAAATAGTAGTTTTCAGACACTAGGCATCAGGAAGGCAGGACAGTGATACCTGTGAGTAGAATCAGATGAGGTGAACCCTAGGATTGTTCCACTTTACTGCCTAGAGTTTCCTAGGCCACAGTGCAGCACAACCCAAGCGTCACCTAAGGTGAGGATATAGAGCTGAAAGGCAGCCAGCTGCAGTTCACAGGGTAAATTGCCAAGGAAAAAGACTGCACAGCAAGCTCGCTCCAGAGATGTACACAGTGTCTCCTTTGAGTCTTTAGTGCATACTAATGAGCATTACATGTGAAGAAACAATCCAAGGTCAGGAAAAGTACTACCCAAAATTGGCAAGTGGACCAACTCAGGGTCTAAAATGAGGGTTGGAATATCTAACACCCCAATGCCTAGTGAATTTCTAACAGAGTTCTCAGAAGGGTTGTGCCTCAGTAGTGATGACAAATTAGCCCTAGACTTCCATTTTTAAATATGGCAGCACCCTATTTCTACTCCAATACAGAACCTAATTAAAATTCATTAAAATTAAAAATTTAGTTCCTTAGTCTCACCAGATAATATATGTTCAACAGCTACTGTACCAGACAGTATAGGTTTATAAAAAATTTCCACCATTACAATATGTTCTGCCCTACATTAAAAGGTGCTCTGTTCCTTCCTACCTAACGAAGTGTAAAAGCTGGGCCTAGATGCAACAATCTATTTTCAAGTAACAGAAATACATCTCAGGACAAAATAAAAAAATATCTATTAGAATACAAAAATATCCAGGACCAAAAAAGTAAAATTTCATATTGTCTGCATCCAATAAAATTGTCCAGGCAAATAAAGAAGCAATAATATACAACCCAAAAAAGGAAGGGAAAAAACCCAAAAAACAAAAAAAGACCAATATGTTCAAGATGATAGAGAAAAGTGTGTATTATTTAAATGGGATAAGGATATATAAAAAAGAACCAAATAAAAAATCTAAAAGATTAGACACCCAGAATACTGGGAAAAAGGAACAAAGCTTCAGTGAAAACAATTTCAAGAGGCCTAATAAATGTGGAATTGGAATCATCGAATGAGAGGAGATGGTGAGACAGAAGATATCTGAGAAAATAAATAATGGTCGAAAAATTTTCCAATTTCATGACATCTATAAACCCACAGATTCAAGAAAGTCAACAAAGCCAAATCATAAGAAGCATGAGGAAAACTGCAAGGCACCTAGTACTCAAACTATGTAAAACTAATGACATAAATCTGTAAAAGCCAAAATACTGACACACAATATTGAAAACAACATTGTCCAAAGCTATAGGAAGTGGGTGAAATTACTGATTAAATAATTTGGGATTACTTGTTTTTATATATGCTAATAAAATATATACACACATGTAAACATCCCAAAATATATTGGCTAAAGATTATAAAATCACTTTTAAAAGACCAAAAATATTGATAATTAGAGATTAAATTCAGCATTTTCTTTATGATGTTTGCTCAGGACAACTCTTTTTGGATTTTTTACTAGGATATAGTATTTTTCCAAAGCAATCAGTTTATTTTTTTTAATTTTCAGGAAATGAAAGAAATTCATCTGTAAAATATCTTTAAAAATAGATTACATTTTAAAACATTCTTTTATAGAAAGATAAATGAATTGTTAAATTTACAGTTATTTTGTAATATGTCTATCTTTTTCCATTATCAAGTTAAACATATAAATCTCAATAACTGAATTTCAGTACTCTTATCCACTTCCTTACTATCTTCATTTAATTAATTATTTTCTCCTTTTTGTCTTCATATAAAAGGATAATTTCTGGGCCATGTTAGAAAAAAGTTGTAAAACCAAATTTTCAGAAAAGTTAACTAACAGATAAGGCAGACAATTTCAAATAAAAAGTTATTCATTTATTTAGTATTCTCCCATTTTATTGTGTAATTTTTTAAAAAGTTAAGAAAATATTATAATGTTATGTACACACTTGCGTTAGATGCAATGACTACAACTGGAAAAGAATCTTTTCTACCTTATTTTCTCATAGTGATCATATATCCATTCACGTGGTTTAACTTAACTCCAAAATCTCTTCAACCCAGTCTTTTATTCTAACCTTTAGGTTTGTATTACGCCTAAAACCAGACATCTCACCTTTTTTCTGAGATATTCCTAACATCCTTCAATTATTGGTGTCACTTTACAATTTAGGCACCCCCTCTAACGTATACTGGTAGAAACACACTCACATTAAAATGCAGTTAAATTTCCAGCTTGTTTTTAAATCTGTCAACATACATTAAGATCATAACTACTTTGAGGGGCAGATATGTGCCTGGTTCACTTTTACATCCCTAGAACAAATTACTGTGCTTACAAATACTTAGCAGATACTCACTGAGTTCATTCACTGATTAGGATTTCTAGACAACAAACTCAAACCATCCACAGTCGATCTGCATTCTGCCATCAAAAACCTTAAGTTTTTAATACGTTAATAACTTGTATGTTGTTTAAAGGCATCACCTGAGCACTTCTGTAACAGGGACAAGAAATCCAGCAAAAAGATCTCTGTGCTTCCTTCACTGACACTCTAAACAAAAAGGTCACACCAATCAACTCTACCTACTTATTTTCATCTTTTGACCACTCATTTACCTCCCAGATTTAGTAACTGTTTATTACTTAGAATCCTATCATTCAACCTAACACCCTGGAATTCATCTACTATAAAATAGCCAGATGGTAATTGTGAGAAAATTCCATTAATGGCTTCTAACAACTTGTTGACATTTCCAACCATCCATTCTGTCATTAAACACATAAACAAATTATATCAAATAATTACATGTGCTGGAATGTCCATTTTTTTTTCTTCATCAGCTACTTACCCACGCTTCAAAATGTGAAGTTATCTTGACCTTTTCTAGTCATTAAATGAGTGAATGAATGCAGCAAAATAAAGTTATAAAAGTAATAAAATTCCATATACATCTAATATAAGATTAAAGAAAAATCAATACTTAAATCTGACTTACCTGACACTCTGTCAAGAACTTCGGACAATGTTGTTGAGACTGGCAGATGAAGTGTACGGAACTTGTGGCCTGCTCCATACATTGGATGCTGGATGACATGGCTAGTAGCATTAATTCTACCTTTGTAGAGCTGAAAATGAATTTTAAAAAATCAAGATGTGATTTTTTGAAATATGTATCATTATGAAAATTTTCAAAGGCATAAAAATATGAAAAATTCAAAATGCATATAAAATATAAAAGGCTCATTTTAAAAGTGGTACATTATCATGTGATTTCTTGGTCAACTTTTACATTAGCACTATTGCACATAATATATGTCACTTTTCCCCATATCGAATTTTACTATTCAAGGTAAGGTACAATGAGGTTATTCTAGGCAGAGAGGGTTATCTGAAAGAGATTATAATGTACAAAAGAGATCATAATGTACAAAACTTGTTCTAGTTTTAGTTCACTATATTCGAAATTAGAACATAGAGATAACTGCAAGCTCTGATGTGAAATTATATCTTTATGCAAACACAGATAACTATGAAAGATTAATTTAACTTGAAAACTCACTGGACAGGGAGACTGAAGAAACATTGTCACCTTCTCATCCTCTAGCATCAACTGCAAAAATAATCTACGAATAAACCCTGAAATGTTCCCGGACGTTGGAAGGTTCCCTCTCTGAGGAGATGTCTGAAATAGCTCACAGAGAACCTGGCAAAGCAAGAGATCTCAAAGTTAAATGCAGTATTTGTTTGCAGCTTTGAACTTTAAAGAATAAAGAGGAAAATTAAGAATGTGAATTAACTATATCTGAATACATCAGATCAGCAATTAAAGAACACTTATTTCATCTTGAAATATATGAACACAGAAGTAGATAAAAAGCTAAAAGTGCAACAAAAATGTCTGTGGATAAGAGAAATTACTACTACAGGGTTTTTATAAATACCCAGCACAACCAACTTACTTTTAACTTTACTCAGTATCAATGTGGTTACAGTACAATAAAAATTATGAAAGCAATGGAACACAAAGTATCATGCTACCTAAAGCCACAAATCAAATTTTCAAATACCCGTATTCACCGCCTTGGTTAATATGGGCAATTTAAGCATTTCTTTTTAACTAGGCACATTAAGCAGATTTAGTTTCCCAATAATTAATTAGTTTAGGCAGTAAAGTATCCGCTGTTTTTAAAAAGTTAAATCATTCACTATTTTTTGAAAATTATGATATCTACTCTTTTGATATTAGTAAGTTTGACCTAAAATAGCACTATAAAGGAGGTAAAAATAAACTGATATTTATTGATGTCTACCATGTCTCAGACAGACTATATGCTAAGTATTTTGCATACAATACAATATTTAATCCTCTTAAAAAATGTTTGAAGCGGTATTACTAACCCTATTTTATATGTTAAACAACTTGCTAAAGCTACAAACAATAGCTGGAAAGAAGAAGAATCTGGCAAAAAGCAGTTATTCTTGAAATAATTTCAACTTTCATGATTTTTAATCCATAGACTTAATAGAATAAAATCTTCCTTCACATTTTTAATGTGATTTTTCAGGAGTCTCCTATCTAAAACCTACTCTAATGTCTGCTTCATTAAAATCAAACCAACACTTGTAGCAATCCAGTTACAAAAAAATGCAATGCCTCAAAGTATATGAGGCACTAAATGACCACCTTTGAGTAGTCAGTCCTGTTCCACCAGCTTGAGTGTTTGTTATCTGGGTCTGGTCTGGTTATTTCAGAGAGTTTTTAAAAAGGAGAAGTATACAATCTATACCTAAAATCTCGGTGAATTTACTCATTATTGCATCAAAAAAAAACCTGATTTATGTAACAACTGAGGGGAGGATGAAGGACATATAAGTACTATATTTTAATTACGGTTTAAATTCAGATCCTCAAACACACCCAACTCCACACTTTACCATCACCTGGCCTTAATACATGACTTTCCTAACTAATTTCACTAGTGCTATCTGGTGACGTATTAAAATAACGAAGACACCTGAAACATAAGCCAGTTTTTCTACTTTTACCTGTGCCATCAGCTTTTGATTGTTAGGGTGGCATGAAATGCACTGCAGAAAGAATGCAACAGTTGCATTCTCAATCGCTGTCCTCTGTTGAGTAGTCAATCCTGTTGTAGTAGCTGAAGAAAGAGAAGCTGATCTTGCACTGGTCTGTTGTGCACCTAAATTATGTCCTCCAGAAGTAGACCCAGAGTGACACAGTAAAAACAGAAGTGCTGTCCACAGTGGATTGACTTCAGACCCACCGAGCCAGTCTTTCATAATATGGCTATTGCCAACTTCTGTCAAAAACCTAAGAACAGGAGCAACCAGGTCTGCTGTGATAGGCATCTTATTACATTGTTGTGGCACATGATGCCGCCTGAGTTTGTCTTGAGAAGCATCTATTGACTGAGCGATGTTTTCTGAGTAAGAAATGTGACTAAAGCAGAAATTCGCCAGACTCCTCACAAGAAGAGAAGGCAAACCTGAGTCCAATAATTGTTTGATAGCTTCTGGAGATTGAGAAGAAGAAGCAAGGGTTGCCAGATGTGATTCAGTTAGTGCAAGAGGCGCTTGTGCATTTTTAGAATCATCTGTTAAAGATGAACTAAGGTCTTGCTTTTTGCTATCGTCTGTCATGGATAGTCTGTGGTGACACTGCACTGGAGGAGGAGTAATTCCCATCCAGCCCATGAGCAAGGAAAAATAACTTGGGTGTATGTGACACATTGAGCAAAGCAGACTGTCAACAGCTTTCTTCAAAACCATGTTGCAAGGAAGAGACATGGACCAATTAAAAAGTAACCTAGGGGAATAAAAAATACCATGTTAACAAGCATATATATATTTTTAGCAAGATCTCACTGTTCCAAAAACTTCTATTAGAGATCAATCTATACTCTGATGAAAATTATAGTTTATTTGAAATAAATATCATTACATTATAACATGATTTCAAGAAGACTGCTTGTGACATACATTATTTAAGTATTTACATAAACTGGAAGTTAGACTTTTAAAATAAGTACAGAAAACCAAGAGTTCTATATTATAGTGCTTCTACTATTCTCTGTGTGACCTCAAAAAAAGTCACATAAAGAAACAATGAGAAATTATACCAAGGAAATGTTTAGATCAAATTTGATATGACTGATGGCTTAAATTATGTTTGCAAATCAAAAACTATCAGTGAGTTACACTAATTAGGGATGTGTTATGCCAACTGGTAGAGCCATATATGAAAATAACAGAGTAGAGGGCAAAATGCCAAAGCTTATGAGTTGTGGAACTCTCCAGAAATAAATATAATGTTCTGCTACAAACTTCGCAGTTATAAGGAAGTTCGGCAAAGCCTTAGCTGAGTATGGTGAAGAAATGTGGGTAGTGGAAACTACTTATCAGAATGATCATAACAGGTTTCTAAAAAGTAATGAACAAACTGTAAAAACTGTCTGAAGTAGTCTTTCAAAATTTCTGTCTCTACTTTTCCTGAACAAAGAATCTGATGGATAAATTTCCAAACAGGATAAACACTAAGAACTGCAGAAGCATGCACATTAAACAATTACATTTAACCCAATAAGCATATAAAATTATTTCATCCAGTGAAAACCAAAGTAATCTAGTACAGGGGGCAGGGGGGAGAATTTCACAAATCATACTTACTCAAAGAGGTCTCGATCTAGTAGTGCTGGTAAATCATACTCTACAAGCAGTTCATAACTATGCCACAGAATTGCTGCTACACAGTGCAAATGAGAAGGAGATGGCATTAGAAGACCATACTCTATTGCTGAAGAGTTAGGGCACATGTAGCTCATCCTGCCACTTCTCTTCATTGCAGCCACTCTTGCAGAATCGCTGACCCATTTTAACAAGGCCTGAATTCTTAAAAGAAGAAAATGAATTCAAATAACCAATTATACTGCAATTGACATTTAATATAAACATCACACTGCAGTGTGTAATGTGTTTACTGAGAATAATTTACTAATTGTTCTTGATAATTTTAATCTAAAATAGCAGGGAAAAAAACATGTGAGCAAAAAGGATACAGTAGTTCTAGTTTTCCAATAACCTTGCCAACCTTAACCCATGAAAATGTTTGAGATAGAACAACTATAATTCAACAAATAAACACTGATGAATTCTTACCTAATTTTTAACAAAATACGTAAATACCTAGAATTATGGATATACAGCTTAATTGACCCTTGTTCTAAATTTTCTCTCACAACAAATCCACAACAATCCAACAAAAATTTTCACTGTGCAAAATCTCATGCAATACAGTATGTTTGACACCTTTGGCCTCATCCATTAAATACTAGTAGCAGCCACCCACCTTCCTGCACTCTGACAACAGAGTATACAACACATGTATTTTCACAAGTGCCACCCTACCCTCGATCCCCTGGAGCTGGGAATCACTGAGAGTAAAAGAATCTTTAAAGCAACAACACTTTGGAGTTTGTATTTAAAAAACAAACAAACAAACAAACAAAAAAAACAGTATAAGAGTCATTGTCAAGTTCTTAAAACACTGTATTTGATTTTGTTTACTTTCAAATTTCTATTTCAAACCTCCAGATTCTTTGCTTCCAGGTAAGAGAATTGGGAATAGGAAAATATATACTACTACTTAATCCTCGCTCTACCAAAAAGGACAGAAGGATAAAAATACACTTTAAATTTCATGTAATAGGAAATAAAGACAAGTCAGAGAAAAAGAAGGGAGATGAAGCAGCTAAGGAAGAGTAACATTTTCTCAGTCCATAGAAGCTAACAGTCTTGTCATTAACTTCAATTCTGAAACACTCTGAATCATTTAAGTTTTATTAAATCTAATTTTCTTCTTATGATAAAAACTATTAAAACTTGAATAATCATAAGAGATTTCAAGAAACCTGTTCTAGAAAAACAATGAACACTAATTTAAAAATGTTTTTTAACCTTATTATCCATTATGATTCAACTTTGGCACAAATTCCTATTTACTTTTGTTAAAAAATATTCCAATCTATTTTTAAGTATAATACAATCATAGTTCATATAAAGGAAAAAGCTTAATGAAAAAGAAGTCAG
Source organism: Eonycteris spelaea (assembly GCA_003508835.1). Classification (NCBI taxonomy): domain Eukaryota; kingdom Metazoa; phylum Chordata; class Mammalia; order Chiroptera; family Pteropodidae; genus Eonycteris; species Eonycteris spelaea. Next base: position 17,784,448 of record PUFA01000014.1, on the reverse strand, counting down.
CCTATTTCATATTTTGAAACTATCACACTGAAACTAAATTTCTTTGTTAAACATCATTTAAACACTTTTAATCAATTAAGAGAACATAAAAGCAACTAGCCTAAAATAAGTGAAAGCTATTACATTATCAGTGATTAAATAATTTTTCCCAGGTCCTTTTACTGCCTGATGCTCTATCCCATACCAAGAGTGACCTATGTAAATCTTCCCTGTGAGTGACACTGCTCTGTTTCCCCAACCCTGAGGGCAAAAAGCCAAACTTAATTAACTTTGTCTCTCTAGGATCTAGCACAGTGCCATGCATAGAGCAGCTACTTAGTAAATACCTACAAAATGAATAAGCGCCTGCCAAAAATTAATCATTTGTTAATTTACGAAGCAAGAAATAGAATATTAAATGATTAAATTTAAATATAAATTAACCAAAATATTAAAGGGTAACATAAGTCAGGAAATGATCTCTAGTGCAAGGATTATTTATATTCACTCTGTAAGTATGGTCTTCTGATACAGATGACATACATAAAACTAGAGAATGCCAAAGCATCACTCAAATATTTATCATCAATAACAAGTTTCAAAAATACTTGGAACTCTTATCAGTTTGAAGGCAGTAGACATTAAGAAAAAACTACATTAAACAAAAGAAAAAAAGAAATGAGACTACATCAAACTAAAATGTTTCCATCACATATAAAGATTTCATCACAACATAGTTCGCATAAAATTTATTTAATGTTTTATTCTAGTCCATTCCATTCCTCAGAAGCAGTAATGATTAAGAATTCTATTTAAGTTAAAATTTGCTTAAAACATGTCCAAATATATAGAAAGCACACAGGTAAATATACAATATAATAAAGTCTTAAGTTTTACAAAAACGATCTAAGGAGAAAGTATTACAAGTGATATTCTCTACATGTTATTACATGTATATGTGACCTTATTTTTTAAATGAGATTATTATATACCTGTCTTTTGTTCCAGGATCCTGCGTTGTTCCAAGCTGATAAAGAATATCTATTGTAGAGTCAGAAGAGAGTCCATTCAGTCTTCCAAAAAGTAAAGGGCTATTCAAATCTTGCACAAAGAATCAAAAGAAAAGGTTTGCTAAATAAGCAAATGGGATGGGAATATTTGCTCAATATAATTTTAAATTCTTCATGAAAAGTAACTTCTGTACAAATTGGTTGTTACAAAATGGTCATGGGGATATAAAGTACCACATAGAGAACATTGTCTAATTTTGTTACAGCTAGGTGGGTACTAGACTAAACATGAGGATCACTTTGTAAATTATATAAAAGTCTAACCACCATGTTGCACACCTGAAACTAATATAAAATAATACTGAATATAAACTATAATTTAAAAATTTTCTTAAATAAAAATGGAAAATACTTTTGTAAATCTCAACAAAAAACAAATTCCAAAAATAAGGAAGCTGTATAGAAGTTAATTTCAGCAATAATTAATCACAAATATCACATAGTTCAACTACAAAAATTAAAATTAAAGTTAACTGTCACCTGTAGGATCACTGCCTGATGCTGCACAATTTCTGAGTAGAATGTCTATAAGCTTCAGGCCAATTCTAGTGGACTGCAGTCCTATCTTTACAAGCACGACCTCTATGTTGGGTGAATGCATTCCACAGTATGGGGACATCAATAAGGCAGCACAAGTCTGTAGCAGATTAGCAGTGGGTGCAGCTGCACTTGCCATCATTCCTTCCAGATCACTTATGTGAGTAAGGCAATGATGTAATAACCGTAACCATCCAATACTGAAATACACAACACAAAGTAGCTTATATGGTAAGTTTTCGTAGCTCAAATTATTTCAGGAATAAAACAAAACTTCTTAAAGATCAGCATGCTATTTCATAAATAGCACCAATCTATGTAAAAAATTGAAAGTTTTAGAATACCATTATTGTCAGTAAAAATTTAAAACAGCAAGTTTCCTCTCTGACATAACAAATAAAAGTACTTAAGTGTTAACAGCATTCAGGAACAATGATTTGCTTTTTTGGAAAAATAGTCAGGAAATGATTTTTATATATATATATATATATATATATATATATATATATATATATATATATATATATATACACACATGTTTATATTTATAAATACTAACCACATAGGATTACAGACTTGCAAAAATGCAAAGTCTTAGCAGCTTAAGAATAAAAAAAACTATCTTAAACTTTTTTATCAGGCAAAACTTTTAATAAACTTCATCTATAAAATTTCAGCCACCAAAATCTACAAGAATGTAAGTTTAAGAATATATTCAGGTCCTTATTTGTTTGGTTTGTATGGTTTGACACAAACTCTTCTGCTGACTGGCACTTAGGAACTGCCATATAAGTCTAGCTGCCTGGTTTATATGGTCAGTTTGTATGGTTCAGATGTATTCTTATATTAGACTCCAATCCAAATAACTGAAACCCATATCTATTTATACCACACTATAGATCATTTCAAGGATTAAACACTCATAAATCTCAAATTTAACTAGCCTCAGGGTTCTGTTTCTATAGAATTGTCTTTAATATACTTAAATTATGCTATTATATAGATACTTATGGAACAAAAAACAACTTAAACTGTAAAAAAAAACCACAAAATAATTTTACGAATGAGAAATAAACATACCTTGTTTTAGATACCTGATCTTCAGATGGAAGAAAGGGATTATTAACTGTTGCTGAAGACGTGGTACCAAAAGCAGTGAGGCCCAGTAATTTAATTTGTGAAAGGCCTAATGTGCTGGCATCTCGTGGACGATGGAGTCTAAGGCAGACAGCAGAGGCCACTTCAGCTTTTACGAGCTGAATTTTTATGTAGGTGAGACCACTTGTGACAACGGGAGTGGACAAAGGCAGCATATTTACCCCATCTGCACTTACTTCAACAGACACTGAGGATGGGCAGGCTGTAAGAAGAGAAAATCAAACAATTACTAAAGAAAAAGTAACTAGTCTTCATAAGTTAGTAAAATCCCAGTAAAGTGGACATCCCAGAGGAGTACCTGCTCCTCTTATAACCTTTCTAAAAATTCTTTTGAATTCTTCACCTTGAAAAGTTATAATAATACTCAGTGGAAAAGCATCAAATAAATGATACTCAAAATATTAGAAATAAAAATTCATACTCAAATACTTAAAATATTACACAAAAAGTATTATAATTTTTTTTTTAAATTCTTTACTGATGTAATTATCTTACATTGGGGGTGACTGGCACACACAAATAAATCTATGCTAACTTCACATTACAGGGCTAGTACAGAGGACCAAGCTGGAAAAACTAAGATTTCTATTCACAAGTATATAAACTAACTCATTTCGACTTAATGCTATAGTTTAATAAATTTGGAGAAAGAAAAAAGGCAATTTTTTTTTTTTATTTGAGGGGAACAGCTATGACCTGTCATTTCATGGGAAATGATTTGGCAGTCATAGTGAATACTATGCTAAAATCATCAAAATTAAGCAATCTGGAAATCATGTCTAAGCTGTCTGCTATACATTTTTTCATTTTTAAATGTTCCTACATTATAGTTTATTATTATGATATGTCTTTACAAAAAATATTACTCACTTGCAAGAGATGCAAGGTGAGGTTGGATATGTATCTCTTTAAGAAGTACTGCTGCAGGAAGGTGAATGGTAAGGTCACACCAAGCCTCCTCTGGCAGAAAGATGTAGGACCAAGCGGCAGAGCGAGCTCTTCTGTGGGGTGGTGTGGCTTGCAAAAGCACCTCAGCTGGTTGGGCAGTAGGACTGCTAGATGTGATTGTACCTACAGAAGATATTTTGAATAAAATAAAACCAAAGAATCCCAATAAAGAATCAAGAACTATTCGAATCATAATTACACTAGAAATACCCATTAAAAAACGTAAGATTTGATACTACGAATGTACTTGGTACATTTAGCATGGTTTGTCACAATATTCACAACACATCAGTTCATCCGGTAAACTGGCAAAGTGACAAGTTCATTTTTAACTGCTGCCTATTTATTTATACTCACATGTCAAATGAAAATACCATAACAAATATAGCATAATAATTCCCAAATAACTTCAGTAAAAAGCGATGTCCAATACAGTCTACACTCTGAAAGTAATCACTTTTATTCTAAGTTGTCAATGCTCATGAGTTAGAAATATGAAAAAATAAAATAAAATAAAAAGAAACTATGTAAACTGGAAAAAGGAGTAACTATATAATTTTGAAGCTTCTTAGAAAACACCCCTCAAAATAAGGAACAAGTTCTCTAAAACCAACTAAAATTTACAGTGAAAACTGACTTAATTTGCTATTTAGTTTCTTAAATTGTGCTTTAAACTCAAAAAGAAATTTTACTGCTAAAGAACTACTAATCAGCATGTTTCAAAAAAGACTACTTTTAAATCAACGGTTTTTAATTAAAATGGTGATATTATAACACAATCAACTTACTTCGACAACTATTTTTGCTTCATTACAACATAAATTACATAAATAATAAACTACATAAATTTATAACAGTAAGGTTTAAAATCTCTCTTCTTACCCAGGGGTGCAAAGTTATGGATCCCTTCTGCATTGTCAGGCTCAGAAGCTAGTATTCTTGTTTTCAAAGTGCTGTCAACAGCTTTATTTGGACCACAGTCAAGAAATTTCATGATAGTTGATACCATACTTCTTGCAGTGTTTACAATAGCCCTTGTACTAGTAACCATATTGTTGCAAATGAGCTGAACACCACCTAAAATTTACAAAGAATAGTAAATGAAAATTATCTTAAAACAGATGGTTTGACATCAAATCAACTTTCATAGAAGACTACAAAAATAAGAACATCAAGTATATCAAGTGATTATACTTAAATGATAATTTTTGGTTTTTTATCTTACCCATATCATGGAATGCTTTCAAGGCATCACTAGTATCCAAAACTCTCAAAATAAACCACAATAATGGTTCAGATAACTGGCAAGTTGCAAGAGAGCCCTAAAAACAATACATGTATAATATTAAAATAGTGATTATTAATTTCCTATGAATTAGGACAACTAAACTTCATATAGAATATTCTTTTATAATTATAAAATGTCAGCCTTAATCTAAGTCACTAAACCCCAAAAATCTGCCAAAATGTTTTACCTGAATCAAAGAGGAAGTAAACAGTCTCCTCTCTGAATTCTGAGCAAATTTTTACACATCTGTTTTTACCTATTATCATTTCTACCTTAAATTAATGTGCATTGATTTTGTTTTCCACTAAACACTAATTTCATTTAAAAATTAATCTTCCTCAAATACCTTTGTATCTTCCAGTGGAGAAATATATTTGTATCTTCCAGTGGAGAAATATATAAACATGTAATAAATATTTTAAAAAATGATAACACATTCACATATAAAACATTTCTTTAAAATGCATGTTTCAAATCTGCATTTGAAAAAAAATGATAAATGGACTAGAAGTTAAAATAAGCATACTGGGCCTACGGCCACGCCACACTGAACGTGTCCAATCTCGTCTGACCTCGGAAGCTAAGCAGAGTGGGGCCTAGTTAGTACTTAGATGGGAGACCACCTTGGAACACCAGGTGTTGTAGGAGGTTTTGTTTTTGTTTTTGTTTTAAATAAATAAATAAAATAAGCACACTCATTTCTAAAATCTCATTTCTTACAAGGGAAATATAAAAAGCAGCAATATTCTAAATAATTTTTCTTTTAAAATTACCCTAATGCCTTTTAATTGAAAGGAAACTAAATATACAACATAAGCTTGAAGAAAATATTCATTAAATTTTCCTGTATAACATCTATAGACAACATTTTGGTATTCAGCTATGCTATTTTTGGGGAAAAGGAAAGAACTAAGCAGGACAATGGGAAAAAATCTAAAATTTAAGAATATGTTAAATGTTTTATTCTTATATGACTGTGGTCCTCTTTGGCAATAGCACTTAAAAGAAACTTTACCCTCCATCTTCTAATAATCGATAATCCTAATCTGATGTTGTCCATTTTCTAGTATATGACATAACTGTCTCTGTCCTATAAATAATTTTCTACTCTCATTACTAAAAACTACTTAAGTTACTGCAACTATTGCTAGAATGAACTTACTTGTCTGCCCATATATCCACAGGCCATGTAGGTTAAAATTGGCTGCAGCATCATGTGGACTGTAGAAGCTTTTTTACTAAGGGTTGTCAGTATGGTAAATAATCCATCCCCAACTGATATGGCATCTAACCCACCATGAAAGTTTTCATGTTTGGTGAGATGTAATCCACTTGCCCCTAGTTTAAATAAAAAGATTACACATTTTTTTTACAAAAGTATATTTTTACTAACCAATAATAATTAAAACAGGCTTAAAGGCCATTTTTTCCAAAATCACTGAAGGACGGGTAAATTACAGCTATCTGTGTGTGTGTGTATACACACATGCGTATATACCTAGAAATCAAAATATCTACCATAACATTCAACAGAGCATGTTGTTTTGGTTATCTGATTTATATATGAGATATCTCTATTGGTAGTAAAATAAAAAGTTGTTTTGTTACATGATTGAGGAACATAATCCTAAATATTAGCCAAATGTCAAGAAAGAAACAAAAACATTTGATATTGTTATATAACTATACTTATAAACATGTAATAAATAAATGACTATTTCCCTTACACAAAGAATACTAACAAGCAAAAATACATCAAGAATAGATTTTGTCACAATTTACAATAGTTCAATTATTTAAAAAAATTAACACTACATATTAGCTTTTAAATAGAAAAGTTAATTAACAATATATAAATTTTACATTGATATGTGTCATAGAAATTGCCATGCCTTAAATAAAATTTCATATTTTACTTTTTAAGAAAATGTGAATAAATTTTACTGGTTCCCTAAAACAAAATTTGATATGAAATTCTTCATTTTTAAAACATTAGAGGGGAAGGGGGAGGAGGGAGACAGATGGGGTAAAAAGGGTTAATATGTGGTGACGTTAAAGAATTAAAAAAAAAATGTTAGAGATATGTGGCTATAAACTATAGTACCTGTTTTATGGTACTGATATTTTTTCTTAATTTAATTGACATTATTTTGTTAGTATTTTCCAATTTTAAAAAAATTTTAAATTTTTCAATATTTTAATTTCATTTATTGAGTGAAGCCACTCTATAATTTTTCACTAATAAAAAATTGTACATGCTAAGTTTACAATAAAGTATCTCTACTCTATAAAGTCAAAAGAAAATGAATTCATATACTGCAAAAGAAAAGAGATATAGTACCAGAAAAAAGTTATAAAATTAATATTCTCAATACGTACCAATTATCATCGCCATGGCACTACTATTACACAGGCCCAGAGCAGACAAAATCTGGCTCATAATCTGTTGGTTGGCTAACACTAAATCAGCGACATATGCAGGTGATCCTTGAATACTACTACTGCTTCCATTACCATCTTTGCTTCCTGAGACTTTTTCTTCATCTGAAACACTGTCTGTCGTATTGGTGGTCACAGACACTCTTGCACTGTATTCCCTATTGCCCGAAAGAGGCAGCTGTACTAAAATGTTAACCAGTTTTAACAAATCAAACATAAGTTGATCTCTTGTCATTTCTCCACAAACTGCTTTTGCATCACCTGGACGAATAAGGTTGGCAAAGAGTCCCCCAAAGCATGCTCGAGCACCCACTGAGCTATCTGATCCACTTCGAGACATCACTTTGTCAGAGCAAGTGATATAGTGGTGCACTAAAAAGGTGACAGACTCTATCACAGCAGAAATAGTACTAACTGAAACAACTTCAAAGTTCTGCTCCAGAGTAAATTCTAAGAGCTTTACTTGGGCATCAAGAGGTCCTTGGCCTGTCTGGAAGGCACCCCTGCAGAAAAAGAAAAAGAATTAAAAATTAGCCCATTTAAAAATCTTCTGAAAGAAGTTAATTACAAATTACAATACAAAAAAGCCAAATAAATGTTTGGTATTTGATATTTCATTTGTAGCAAATGGGTTCCATCTCTTCCTAAGTCCTTCTTGTTCCTGTCTACTTTACACAAAATCAAAAATGATCCTTCCAAATAGAAAACTAAATGACAAGTATATCAAAGGAGTGATTCTGAAGCTATAGATGAAAATATTTAAATATCACAAGGCGTTCCTCATAATGATGAGCTCTGTAATATCCTCAAACGTTGCTATTTTTAACATTCTCTACTGATTTTGGTTTTTGAAAATTAAGTCAATCATATGACTCTTATGCATCAAATTTAAATGGCCTCATCTTCTGCTTATGCCTAAGATATAGAAAGCTGGGAAGATCATCACCTCCAATCTAACAAAAAGAAAAAGCCAAATCAACTACAAAGTCATAACTTCTCTTGAACCCATCAGATTGCTGAGGTCAAACAGTACCAAAAAGCCTGAAATACATGAAAACAAAGGCACCTCCATGGACATAGAATATAAGCATTGGCTTTCCTGCAGCAGAATTTAGTAAAAAGAGATGCTAGCAATATACAAATGGGAAGAAGAATTACACTAAAATATTTAACAAACTGCTAAACACAGGAAACACAAGGTATTACCAGAGTGAAAACACAGAACCCTTGAAGTTCACACCCATTTACAGGCACCCTCCCTCACCCCTAACACTTTGCTCTGTGCAACACTATGCATCAATTCTATGTGACTGTTTCTATGTCATATACTTTATAATAAACCAGAATCACAAATAAAGTGTTTTTCCTGAGTTCTGTGATTCATTTCAATGGATTATAAAACATGAGGAGGGGCTTGTGAGAACCCCTTAATTTGTAGCCAAATCAGATGTAACTGTGAGGAACCTGGAAACCTGGGCCTTTGCGAATGGCCCTAAAGTGAGAGCAGTCTTGTGGGACTGAGCAATTAAACCTGTGAATCGATGCTACTTTGGGTAGTGTCAGAATAGGACTGAATTGTAGGACACCAACTGATGTCAGTTAAGAGAAATGGTACTGAAGAGATACCATGTATTTGGTGTCCGAGAAAAAAACCCTCAAATACCATGAGCTGTTTCCTGCCACTGCAGGGAAAGAAATGTTCTCCTGCTCAGACCAAAAGCTGAGGACTGAGGAAGAACATTAGAAACAAGTCTCCTGTACCTAACCTAAACCCTATTGAAGCACAATTAACTAGAGCAATTTGAAGCTGATCTAACACTAAAAATAACCATAGCAACAACAAAACTCAAACCCAGCTGAACTCCCAAAAAGAATAACTCAAAACCTCACTAATAACGCTAGAAGAGGCTTTTCCCTTTCCAGGTAAAAATAATATTTATTTTAGTGTCTAAAAGATATGTTTATCTAAAGTGAAAAATTGTAGGAATGTATTATGTGTTTACAGCAGATGTAAAATTAAACATGACAACTATGTCACAAAATGGAAGAAATTGGAAAAATATTTTTGTACAATTCTGACATATATTAAAAATATTGGAAATACACTGTAAAGTTCTGACATTATATGTGAGTTAAGGTAGAATAATATTTGAAGGTAGACTGTGATGAAATAAAGATGTATATTGCAAAGCTAGGGCAAACACTATAGTCAAAATTTTTTAGTTGTAAATAATAAGCCAATATTGGAAACAAAGTGACATCCTCAAATAAACTAACATAATCCAAAAGTAGTCTGAAAAATATGTTTAAAAGGGAACAAAGAATAATAAACAGAAAACTGGCAAAGTGATTGATTTTTGTGCACTTCATTAACATTACATTCAATGTAAAGTGGTCTAAACAGATCAATTAAGAGACAGATACTATCAAATACTTATATGAGAAAGATGAATGAACTATTGCTAACAATATTTCTACTTGTGAAAAACTGAATGTTTTCCCAGTGAGAGTGAGAAAACACAAGAACAAATTTTACCATTTGGGCTGAACATCACATTGGCGGTGCTAACCAGGATAACTGGGGTAAAGGGAGACATACACAATGGAAAGGAAGAAATAAGACTATTTTCACTGATCACATAACTGTATAAAAAGGAAAATCTCAAAGAGGCTACAAATCTTCACAAATTGATGCTGAGATTGATAATCAAAATCCAAGAGGTTGTTTGGGGGAAAAAGGGAATCAATAAGCTGATTTTAAAATTTATATGGAAAAGCAAAGAAGCTAGGATAGCCAAAACAGCCCTGAAAAAAGAACAAAGTTGGAAAATCCACAATACCAGATGTCAAGAAAAATATAAAAGTACTAAAGCAATTTGGTATTGTAAAATGGACACAAACATCAATTGTAAAGAAAAGAGTCCGAAAATAAAGCAGAACAAATATGGTCGACTGATTTTTGAAAAGGGTTCAAAGAGAATTCAATTAAAAAAGAAGTCATTTTCGCAAACAGTATAGGAACAACTGGCTACCTACAGGGAAAAAAAAACAAACACACACAAACTTTGACGCAAATGCAAAATTTAACTCAACATAAACCTAGATATAAAACCTAAAACTATAATATTTCTAGAAAAAAACATAGGGGACCATCTGTGTATTACACTGTGTTATGCAAGCATTGTTTATGACACAAAAATAATAATAAAGAAAAAGTTGACAAGACAATCTAAATTAAAAACTGCTTTTTGATACTGTTAAGAAAAAGAAAACATGATCCACAGAGCAATAGTAAATATCTGCAAAACACTGAACTGATAAAACTGAATGCCCTCTTCATATTAAAACTGGGTATTTATTTACAATCTCTATTATTAATTTAAATAAAGAGCTGCTGGTTAATTTATTAGGATTCTAGAAACTTTCTTAAAAACATATAAAACAAACAAAACTAAAAGCCTTCTTGGGGCAGAACCTTATTGACACAATTAAAGAAATTTATGGAATGTGTATAGAGTGGAAGGGAGTGGAAGAATAGCTGAAAAAAAAACCTAATTATTTTTTGAGGAACGTAAACCTATAAATACATCCACTTAAAAAAATACTATGTAACTAAATTAAAAAGACTAATATTACTGTAAGAAATATTAGTCAATGTATTGAATTTTAATATGAAAACCTTTCCTATTATACAACTCTACATGGACAGAACTAAACTAAAGCTTATATGTCTCATGAGTATATTTAGAGGTCTGAGATAGACTTTTTTAAAGACTCTAGTTGAAATAAAAATAAATAGTGACTGATTTTTGCTTGTCAGCTAATTTTATGTATATCATCCAAAATCTCACAAAATCCTCACGTTAGTTTTCCAAATACATGAATGCAAATCTTAATGCATGCCTTTGGTTTTGTGAATCTAACCTTCTTACTCCTGTTCTCCACTATGTAAATACTACAATTGAGCTCAACTACAAATTAGTGTATTAAGAAGGAATAAAGGGGGAAGAAAACACAAACGAGGACAGTCACTGTGAGAAAATTTTCTGTAGCTATAAAAGCATGTCCCCATATAAATTTTGCACATAAATTTTTGTATTAGGCATGGGTAATTTTCAATTTTATTAAAAAAAACTTATGAATAAATCATTTATTAAAGTAAAATTTTATCAATTACACCTTTTAAAGAATTTCTAATACTTTAAAATTAATTTTAAAGAATCATGTGATTGTAAATAATGTGATTGTACATATGTTTTAAAAATTTTAAATTCACTGGCATTTCCAGAATGAAATTAAATAAATAAAGACAGTAAACAGCACCTTTAACTTATTCCTGATTTAATGAGAATTCTTAAAATATTCAAACATGCCAGTTTGGTTTGTTCATCTTCTAGTATTTTTGTAACTTTAAATAAGATGACACTGTTTATATTACATTAAAAGTTTTTATCAGAAAGAAATGCTGGATTTTATGAAATGTCTTAAAAGTATGATAAAAATGATTCTCTAATACAATATGTATTATATGATACTATTCTTGCATTTTAAGAACCAACCCATCATGGTCAAAATTTATTCTTTTAATATAGTGTCATAGATTTTGTTAATAAATTTATTTAGGGTTTCTACATGAGATTAGTATTTAATCATCTTTTTTAAGCTATCTGTTCCAGGTCCTTTTATCACATATTGGGTTTCAAATGAAAATGATGGTAGCTTTAATTCTCAATCTGCATTCTAGAACACTTTAAACAGCTTCAAGCAAATTTTACCTAGAAGGTTATAATAATTAATCTATGAAAACATTAAAAGCAAGCAAAGGTTTATATTCTTTTCATAACAGAGATATAGTTCAAGATCCAGTAGAGCCATAATGAAATAAAATGAAACAAATCTGAAAACACATCAATAAACCTTTCCCCTTTAATCCTAACAGCCTCCTGTTTATCTGTTCTCAAATATATCTCAAACAACGGTAAAGGAAAGTTTATTTGGAGGCTTACATATTCCTTATACATCAGGAATATATGTGAATTTACCTTTCTGTTGAAAGTATATGAATTAGCTTGAGCAAAAATTCACTGAATATCTGAGGACATGTTGAAGAAAGATGCACTTGTAATCGGGTAAGAAATTCTTGCATAGCTTGTGTAGCAGTTGGACCAACCTAAAGAGAAATGAAATTTCATTGAAAGCTGCTTACTGATACTATTTACAGAATTTTTTATTTAAAAAGTATCAAGTGTCAAATCAAATGCTACGTTGTTCTAAATTTTCATATGAACAGTGATAGAAGGAAACCAATTAATTTTTAAGTCTTGATATTTACTTTAAATTGAAAATTATAATTCTATTAATAATCTTTTCCATTATAAACAACTTATATTAGGTTTATGTAATTCAATATAAAAAGATTCACTTGAATTAAAAAAAATATCTTTATAATACTTTCAAAAGTACGAAGAACTTACACATTGACTTTCACAAACCACCTGATTAATTATCCCATTTCAAAACAAAAAAACTCAGACTCAGAAGTTAAATAACCCAAAAAGTTATGCTTCTAATGACCAGCACAGCTAATGCTAAAGTGGATAAAAAAAAACAAAACTACAAACAAACCAAATACCCTAGTATTAGAAACAAACTTGTACAATTCATAAAAACCTGCTTTCCCAGACTGCTATCTCATCAATAAAAGAAACGATAGTGAAAATCACATTAAGTAACTTGAAGTTTTAGAATGTTTTGTTAACACTTCTACATATTATTTTATTCCACCCTGATTTGGTATGATAACAGAACACTGGAGGAGTTTTGGAAAAATAAAATAAAATTTAATTCTCCATAATATTTTAAAGTTAGATAAACTTAACCGTTATTCAATGCCTTACTCTGCTTTTTTTTTTAAAAAAAAAAAAAAAAAAAGAGGAAAAACACGGTTTTACGTAGTGACATGTTCCCTGACACCTAGCTCTAATACTAACTAGTTGTATAACTGAGGTTGATGCAGACAGTGCATGTTTCCTCATATGTGAAATAATGGAAGTTGGAATCAGTGATGCCAGGAATCTTCACATTTCAAATTCATGAAATCCTTATACGTAATAATCACTTGACAATCTACCTGCCCTTGCCCCTACCCAAACTCTGGTCCAATCTAGCTACAAGTAGTTCCTTCTTTCTCACTTTTTTTCCTTATCTCATTTATTACAATCTAAAAAATTAAATTATATTTAGTATGATAGTACTGACTAAATAAACGTATCCACCAGAATTTAAGCTGCAAAAAAAGGCAGACCTGGTTTTATATCAGACTTATAACCCTAGCACCTAGAACAGTACATAGATCTAACACATAGCTAAAAATTAAGAGATAACCTTGTAAAATAATTGTTAATAGCTTCCATCAAAAAGATGCTATGAACACTAAATATATTTTTATATGAAATGAAATACAATGAAGTGGAAATATTTTAAAAAGTGGTACAATATAACAAGAAATGAAAATGACATAAAGGAAAGCTGTAGTAAGGCTAAATGTTTATAAACTGATACATCTTATTTTTCCATTAAATATTCAATATTATAAAATGATTAAGTTACATGAACGGTCAATCCTGATAGTAGAGGTCATTAAACATGTACAATATCTTCAAAAACTTTAATTCCCTAATTTCTTAAAAGCTTCCCTGAATTTCAAGTAAGTATCTATTCAGAATATCTTGTATGATACAAAGTCAATGCCAAAAATCCAAGAGAAAACTTAATATCTGCTTTAATTGTTTCAGCTATTATTTTAATAAATAATTCAAAACATTTTATTACATTAATACATACAATGTTATCATTTAATACTGTGGGAATAACAACTTTTATATTATGCATTAAAGTTTCTCTTACAAACATGCTTACTGTACAGTCTGGGCCTATCACTGGTTTTAAAAGTCATGTTACCTGTGGACTGTGTTGATTTGTTCCATGGGGACTGGTGCCAGAAAGAAATTTCACTAAAACATGAATCAGGTTTGGATCTGAAACCAACAGATGGGCAGTACTCTCCTGAGTTCCAATGGCATTGCTGGAACCGGCTATAAAACATTACGAAAATGGTTTTAAAAAATGGACCCTAAAACAATGAATATGTAGTATTTAAAACATCTTTTAGTTTCAAAGAAAACTCAACTAGTCCTGGGTGTTATAATTTATTAAAAGGGTCTGAATCTCTACAGTATTGACTGAGTTTGACTCATTTCTCTGTTGTCACCTACTGCAGATCTCCTGCCTCTCTCCTTTTATTGTAAAGAATACCAGTTTTCTGTGTATCTTATTCAGTATACAGTCAAGTGAAAAAGAAATAAGTGCTTACTATCCTTTTGGTGAACCTATTATCTTCTTCTTCCAGAAATAATCAGAAATCCACTTTTCAAGTAAATCTATCCCAGTTTTCTAAGATAAACTGAGAAAAAAAACTACAAACTCTTTATTTCATTTTTACATTCCCCCCCCCTCTTTTTAACTCTTCCCCCACCTTCCACCCATGACCTAAGGATATTGCTGTTTCCCCTTAAGAACTAGATTCCTGAAGGCGAGGCGTCTCCTCCCACATGCTCACAGCGCACACCTGGGGCCTGGCGCACCCAGGGTATGGTCCATGGCTCTGCCTGGGGCGTGAACACAGGACCTTCCGCATATAAAGCAGAAGTGCTAACCACTACACTATGGAGCCACCCCAAAAACTATATATCCTTGCATGGCAACTGTATAAAGATGTACACTATTAACTAATATACAGAAGATACACCAGTTTTCTGAACTGAATAAAATCTCCTTTGAATTAAATCTATCTTCAGTATTCACTACTAATGCTTTTGAACGCGTATTTGGAAGATATACTCCAAATAAAATATGGAATTTTGACACTAAGCAATGATTTAAACTGATACCTTCATCAATGTCACAGAGCTTTCTTATTCAATGAAATGAAGTCTAAAAATGGGAACGAAACCCACCCACCTGGTGTCATAACCTACAAGCACAATAAAGGTTTCATTTCACAAATGGCTAGTGCTTGTTCTCTAATATGAACTAATCCTTAACTCACAACAATCTCAAGAATGCCAGATAAACATGAAAAGTAAAACGGACACTACTAAAGAAGATAATATAGGAGAGTATCTTCCTAACTCTGGGATACAAAAAGCTGCAGAAAGCACTAAAAAGTTCTTCTGAGGAAGTTCAAAATTATTGTACTATCTTAAATGGGAAAAAAGGGAGTGGGGTAAGGAAAGAACAAAACGTAACAGGCCATTAGAACTTGAGAAAAAGCAATTATGTTCAGTAAATATAGATTTAGGATGTGAAAAACAAAAACCGAGGAACCCAGTTATATATGTTCATAAATAGTATAATGAATTAATTATTTTAAATGCAAAGGTACTTTAAAAGTGTAACCAAAACAGATTAAATATTTGACTTTGTATTCTAAAAGTAATCAACTTTATTTTAATTATTATTAAGTTTTTAGAAGATAAAGATATGATCTGAACTTGTGCTAGGAGATATATGAGAATATTTATATTATCAAAGTAAACAGGCACAAAAGATACAATATAAGAACAAATTCAGAAGAAACAGTCACATGAAAAATTCAATCATTTTCACAATTATATCACTTCTCAGAAAAAGTTTTTTAAAGAATCTGATATCAAGAATAATAAGGAGTATGTGAGAGATTTAAAGAAATAGATTTAAAAGAATAAATTTTGAACTTACGATTAAGCTGCATATTTGTCATGAGCGTCAGACTATGAAGCACAAGGCACCATGTCCGGAGCAAAGTATTGGGATACCAAGCTAACACCGTGAGAAAGCTAGTTATTGATGCTATGTTGCAGGGGAAAAAAGGGGAGGAGAAATTTTTATGTAGATAAAGCAAATGTTTACTAAGAATTAAAAATAAAAAGAATGAACTTTAAAATGTCATTATTTCTTTACATCAACTCACTACCAACTGTCCTCAAAATATACAAATGAGAGTTCCCCATTAAATATAACGAAAGCATTAAGGCTCAGTAACATTCTATGGCTAAGTTTAAAGCTCAGCCCATGATACATAAATTAACATGATAATCTCAATAAATTTGTTGTCCTTTCCAAAGTACAGGCATTTCTACTGCAACATAATTTGTTTTTACTAAATATCCTGATATTCTGTGACACTCAAAATGGAAAATAATAGGGCATATTGAAAAAATTAGGGATGGGGCAGACCAATCAAAACCAATGCAATTTCACAACAAAAGCATAAATTAAAACAGTAATTAGGACACTTGCAAGGCCCAGATAAGACACTAGCATATCAAAGGAAGTTTCTTTTTATGGAAGGATTTCAGCTAATAAATAAGGAATGACTGAGCTAGACTATCTTCACTTTGAAACCTCTAGTGAATTGTTCATGAGTTTAGGCATTAAACATCAGTGCCCACTAACATCATAAAGAGAGACAATATATGAAATTGCCTCAAAAAAAAATACTTCAAATGAGATTAAGCTCCAATTAATTCCAATTTACAACAACTACCAATTTATAGAAAATATAGAGGACATCATGGAGATATCATCACTAAAACATAGACCCTGGAATTCCTGGAAAAGATAACAACTAAACTTCTTTGACAAATGACTTGAAAAGGGGATAAAAAAGACATGAAGGGAATGACATAGATTAAGAGGTATTTAAGAAACACACTTAATTACAATGTATAGATCTTATATGGATTCTGTTTCAAATTTAAAAAATTTTAAGAGTTGAGACAAGAAATTTGAATACTGACCAGATATCTGATGACAGGAATAATTAATTTTCTAACTACTCTTGTTTAATATTTTTTTACAGTAACAAAGTTAAACATAGCGATGAGAAGAAAATTTATAATAATAACTATTAAAGCAGTGGAAGAGATAGAAACTGATTAAAGCTAGGCTGGTTCTTGCTGAAACAATGCAGTGGGACCGTGAGCCGGGGTAGCTGTCATTAAGGATGGCAGACAGGCCCTGTGACAGCCATGTAAGATAAAGGATGCCCTTTTCTAGGGAGAAAGCACCAGGAAAAGATAATGTTCACATCTTAAAATATAAATAAAACAGAATCCTGTAGCCAGATATGAATGCTAGCTGCAGTCCTATTGAGGATATTCTAGTCCCACTATTTCCACATTCTTGAATTTGCCAAGAAATAAATGAACTAACACAACTTCTATAAGAAATAACATCTTTTCCAATTTATAATTTCCCCTAGAAGCAAATTCACATTTTTTAAAATCACCAGTTGCAACAGAACGGCTATGACCAAGACAACAGCTTAAGAAAATACAATATAAAGATGAATAGAACATTACCAATTTTAGTTACACACAGGCAAAAGATAACATGAACCACAAAATAAGGGTTTTCTGTTCTTTCCTTCTAATTATCAAGTCAGTATACAAGAAACTTTTTTTCACTGAAACATCACAACACAAAAAAGATTAAGTATATATTAACCTAATCATTACTTTTAGATTATTTATGCTATATTAATTTTTCTTCTAATAAATCTTACCTTGATTTAATGAAATGACAGGTATCCGATTAGCATTATATAAAAAAATGTCTGCTCCATTCTCTTTGCTTCCAGATGAACTAGAATTCAGGCTCAATGTGAGCCATAATTGTAGAAGTGATTCCAACTGAAAAAGTAGGAAAATTGACAGGAAAAAAAGATGTGTCTATTATATTATGAAATACTATTTAAACAAAATCTTATGTATGAATCCTAATGATTATGACCAAATAATTTTTCTATTAAATACTCTGGTAACTTCGATTCAGCTGACAAGCAAACACATCTTAAAATTCTTAATGAAACAAAATTTAACTTAATTAAAATGTCTAATTTAACTATTATAAATGTCTGTCCAAATTAAAAGAGGTGATTCAGGTCTTTACAAGTATATTTTATTTGTTTTAATTTTTTTTACAAGTGCATTTTAAACTATAATATATACATACAGTTGACCCGTGAACAACACGGGAACTGTGCAGGTCCACATATACATGGACTTTTTTTAGATAAACATATACAGTACTGTAAATATATTTTCCTTATGATTTTCTTAGTAACACTTTCTTTTCTCTAGCTTATTTTATTGTAAGAATGAAGTATGTAATACACATAATATACAAAATATTTGTTAACTGACTATGTTATTAGTAAGGAGCCTGATCAACAGTAGACAATTATTAGTTAAGTTTTAAGGCATTCAAAAGTTATACATGAATTTTCAACTGTGAAGAGGACCAACACACCACCCCGTGTTGTTCAAGTGTCAACTAAAATCGGATCTACAGAAGTAAACCTTAAAATCATAAAAATGATATACGATCTATAACTGAGAAGCTGTGGTTATCGAAGTATCTCCAATATTTTTCCATCTAACATGATAAAGAAAATCATCCTTGGCAGGTTGTGAGTGGTCTCCCCAGTTATTTTAATTACTGGCAATAATGTCTAAAAATACACAATTTCTCCTGAAGTCATACCTGAACATGATGGACTTGAAGCATGGAAAAAAGTTTGTTGAAACAAACATTTAACATTGGGACAGATGATAACTGTATAATAAGCTGGGTGGATTGGTTCGCTGCTTGTAAGCCCCCTAGAAGTGAATCATCTGTTCCAGTGGGAGACTGTGATACTGAAAATTAAACACAATTATGATTTTAAAATACACAAAGCATTAGGAGAAATGTTAACTAGCTATTACTATGTATAGGTAAGTGAAGATAATTTTCTAAAAAATTAAAATTGCATTCTTTAAAATAGTTCATCGTTATTATTACTTGAAAACTTGTTTTCACCACATTACGTGAAAGTCAAAAAGACAATCAACAGAAAGAAGCTCCCACATTCACAGGACTTGTCCACCAAAGAAAAAGAACTTACTTACTAGCCATTTTTATTTTTAATTTTTTTCCTATTTAAAAGAGGAAAATAAAAGTGAGATAAAGAAAAATCTTGACTAATTCTTAAAAAGGTAGTTTTAGGATAAACGAGACTCTTGTCCATTGATTCTTAACCCTGACTGCATATTAAGTTAGCTGGGAAGCATTCAAAAATCCTAATGCCCAGGTCATGTCATATCAAAAAATAAATAAATAAGCATAATTCATGAGGAGAATGAAAAATATAGGGACTCTAAGAGCAGTTTTTCATATATTTAGAAAGTTATCACATTAAAAGGGGGGACAGAGTTCTGTATAGGACAATAATCAAAAGACAGAATATATTAAGAGAAGCAAAAACAAACTACAAAAGGATCTTCAAATAAAAGGTTTTTAAAAATGGCTAACAAAGAAAAGCTACTTCAGGCAGTATTGAGCTGTCTGTGGTCATAGAAAGGCGACCCAACAAAGAGTATCCCCATACTACATAGGAGAAAACATACAATAATATTAGTGCACCAATACTAAGATTAGAGAAAGCTAGTCCACTTCTATGTTTTGTTTTTCTGTATCTTCTACTAAGGCAAGACAGACAGACTCCAACTGAAAGATTCTATTTAATACAGGAAGATCTAAAAACCTGAAAAAGATTGAGAACTCCCCTTTGTAGGAAAAGAACATGGTGCTCTTCCTATATTCTAAATAGTATCTCTAACCTGTTAATCACCTTATACCCATAGAGGGTAAAGTAATTCGTAGGCCTACAAAAAATAAAAATATTACCGTCTTCTCAGCATAACTCTTATCTTTGTCTTTGAGAGAAAGGTTGCTATCTAAGCTATACTCGCTGACAGACCTACCCAAGTCTAGCACTATGTACACATCAAGGATCAGCAAACCAGCCTGATAGCCATATCTGGCAGGCCATCCGATTCTGCAGCACAGTTTCTGTGACAGCCATGCCTATTTATTCATTGTCTACGGCTGCTTTATTGCTACAAAGTCAGATTGTGTAGCTGCAACACACACCACATGGCTTGGAAGGCCTCAAATATGTACTGTCTGGTCCTTTATTACAAAAAGTTTGCCTTCCTTTGCTGAGGATAATTAGGTTGTAAATCTTCTCAATTCTATAGTTCATTTAGGCCCATTTAGCTGCCATCCTTACCTAGGCCTTGATTCTAGTCTTTAAAATAAATGTTACTACTTTTTTAAAAAGCATACTTTATCAGAAATCTAAATATAATGCAATGAATTCGCAGGCAGCTACAGCCTTTCCAAGGAATTTCATTAACCTTGCAACATCACAGTAACAAAAATCACTCAGATTTTAAATTGAATTGTAGAGTACTACGTGGAGGTATTTTGCTCCCATCCACTGTTCCAGTTTATTAACCTTTTACCTTATTTCTCAATTTGCTACTAACTTGGCAAGGGAGAGGTGCTATATACTAGCCCAATCAGACGCATACCAGATAGAGAACTAAAAAATCAGTCCTAAAAATAATCAAGAGATAAATTATTTATTGCGATACTCTAAGAATGATCATTTTTACTTACATGTAGGAGATGTATTTGTTAATGCCTGTAAAATGGAATCTGCTTCCAAGGTAGACATCATTTTCAACATAAGTTCTGCTTGCTGTTCAAGTCCAACTTCTAGGCGAGCATCTAAGGCTATAAAAAGCAATTTAAAGATAAAAAGCTATTTGATAATTGTTTCTCATGTCCTACTTCCTACAATAAAATGTTGACATCCAAATCCAAAATAGGATGGGGAATGTGTCCCTCATATGAGAACAACCACCATGGGTTATCATAGCCACAGCAGATAATATGCAAAGCTGGCAAGAGATGGGAGAGTGGATTGAGAGTGGTGGATAAAATAAGTGAAGTAATGATAATGGAAGCAAATAAATTAAGGATGATAAGAACCAGATTCCTCACTGTCAGAGGAAAAGAAGATAAAATTATGAGGTCAGAGAAAGTTAAAATGAAGCCTTTGGAATTAGACTACCTGATGCTATTGATGTGACCCATGGTATTCTAAATAGACAAATATAGAAATGAATATAGACCCAAATGTGTGCAGACACACACACATTCCCTACATTTGTCCACCAAGAGGGCATGGCCATCAAAATAGCAATAAGTATATCTAGCACCAGAATTTTAAATTCTTAATCACATATTTCCACTAAAAAGTTCCAAAATTCTCTTCTTCTTGCTGAGGAAGCTAATTAATTCCCAGTCTGGGGAAGGGAAAATAAATGATGAGCCTGTGTTATCTTGTTGTGCCAGAAAACAAGGAAGTACTCAAAGAAAGATGAGGATGTAAAAAGAAAAAAGACTAGTTTAAAAAAAAAGATCCCACTGGTCAAATCTGGGACAAACTGAATATCAAAAAAATAATGATATACTGTGAATGTATTTAATGCCATCGAACTATACACTTTAAAAGTGTCTAAAATGGTAAATTTTGTTATTTATATTTTACATCAATAAAAACTAACAAATGATGATGATAATGTATAACC
Organism: Eonycteris spelaea; assembly: GCA_003508835.1. Classification (NCBI taxonomy): domain Eukaryota; kingdom Metazoa; phylum Chordata; class Mammalia; order Chiroptera; family Pteropodidae; genus Eonycteris; species Eonycteris spelaea. The sequence goes on along the minus strand of PUFA01000014.1, from coordinate 17,762,504 downwards.
CATTGACTGAAACAGGAAACCATGGGTCTTTTCAAACTGAATAAACTAATCATTTAAAAAAAATGGTTTTCAAGTACCACTCTGCCATCACACCCCCAAAAATTCTTTATAAAGTGCAAGAGTATCTTTACAAGGGAAAATACCGGCAGATACCTCTCTTAATCAAGTAGATAAACTTAAATCCAACAAAGTGAAATAAGTTAATATCACCACATAATGGGATGCAAAAAGAAAACCTGAGCATTACGCTTTTGTTATATTTCTGCCAAATATGCTTGACCATAAGTCTAATCAAGAAGAAATAGCATACAAGCCCCAAATGAGAGACATTACATAAAATAACTGGCCTGTAATCTTCAAAAGCATCAAAGTCAAGAAAGTTAACTCTGAGCAAGTGTGGCAGACTGAATGAAACTGAAGAGATATGACAACTATGCAATGCTTGATTTTGCACTGGATCTTTTTGCATAAAAGTCATTATGTAGACACAACTGCTGAAACTTGAATGGGGTCGGAAGGTAGTACAAATGCTAATTTCTCGATTTTGATGGAATGTGCTTTCTGATCTGTTTGTGTAGAAGAATATCCTGCTTCGTAAAATAAATGAAACAAAACAAAAATAACATCAGAGTAGCAACTTACTCCCAAATGAGGAAGGAAATAATGTCCTCTTATTATACTTGCAACTTTCTGGTAAATGTATGATTGTTTCAAAATTAAAGACAAGATTTTACTTTAAAACAACTGATATTCTATGTGGCTAGAAGAGTGCAAAGATATTATTCAAAGTGGTTTCATTCTGTTTACAAATAAAAGACAAGTTTATTATTAACAATTTTTTTTTTTTTTTTACCCCTATAGCACCCAGTCTTCCTTGGTGGTCTCCCATCCAAGTACCAACCAGGCCCGACCCTGACTTAGCTTCTGAGATCAGACGAGATCAGGCATGTTCAGGGTGGTATGGCCATAGACCAAAAAAATTTTTTGAAGCACAATTATTTCAAATCACTGGCAAATCCACACAATTCACCAATATTTTTTGCTAAGCGTTACTTTAAGAAACAAAATTTAAACCACAATCGAAGTTTCTCCAAACTGACAGAGACAAAGATCTGTCATTCTATGGCACACTTGTGACAGTATGAATCCTCTCAGCATACACTCCGGCTCAGTTTCTCAAGGGACAAAGCATAAATTTCGGGCTTGTTTTAAGAATAGCATATGTCTTGAAATAAAAACACATACTTACCCTGAGACACTGAAACACTAACTGTCTGTGATCCATTCTTCTCTGTATTTGTGGGTGGCTTTGCTACAGGAATTCCAAGACCTCCAATGTAAGGGTTGTAGTTGTAGGTGCCATAATCAGCACCCCAATAGTCATACCATGTACTGCTTATTGGCTTAAAAAGAATGAAAAACAACTGTGGTTTATTTCTGTGTCTTCACAAACAGTTACATTATTATTTACATTACCTAAACTCAGGACTACAAAATTAGCATTCTCTCCACCCTTTAAATTCCTCAAAGCATACTTATAATCTTAATGACTTACAGGAATGGTTCAGTAATATTCTCTTCATTTTATACCAAAATTTACAAATAGCTTATTTATTCAGAATCCGAGAGATAACTACCATCCTTAATAAAAATCTCTTACATACAAAAAAAAAAAACAACATAAAGTATTAGGGATATATCTCTCCTTTAGAAAAAGATGAGGCTAACATAAAAGTAGAACCTGAAATGAACTTGGCTTTGATCGGCTTAAATGCTGCTTGAAACGTTCATAATCCATAAGTATACTTCCCCATTATATGTATTATCTTATATAATATTAACAAAATGGCTATAGTAACAAAATGGTTTACGTTTTCCTTCTATTATTCATTTGATAGATACTACAGTACCTATAACAATTTAATGTGTTACATATGGAGATAAATATGTACTTTCCTCTTTTAAGTAACGAATAAACCAAAAGTATAAGATGAAAGATTTTATTTGCAAAGAATAGCGTATCATACCTTAAAAACTTTGGCTGCGAGAGGATCCTTTTCCAAATCAATATCTAAAGGATCAATGTCAACTTCCATTAGATCTTGAAGCAGCTCAAGATCAATTTCTTTATCTTTTTCCAAAGAGGAAAGAGGAGGTGCACCTTAAAATAAATGAATGTGATTTTACTGGAGGAGTATATAACATAAAATTTAACCAATATATTGCTTCTAATTACAGAAAAAGTTATTTCACCTGTATGTAACATATATATTTCTATTGACACCAAAAGGAGAGAAGATTTAAGTTATAAGACAGCCATTCACCTTATTTTTCTATTATTAATTAGAAATTTTGTGTTCAGATGTCTCCAAATTCTTACGTAGCTTTATATGCCTTACAACTTCTATTCTCTCATCCTTCCCACCCTCTTATTGAATGTATAGAAGGCCTCGCAAATGCCAGCCTCTATTAGGGTTTGAGTATATGAAGATTAATAAAACAAATGACCACCCTCCAAGAAACAGAAGTTCAGAGGCAAGGGTAGATTACAGACATTAAACCAATTACATCATGGTAAGTGCTATCAGTGATAATCGAGTATAAGGCAGCACTGCTGAGTCTCCAACAGAGGTGGTGATGGAAAAAGATTCTTGGAGAAGGGCATGTTTAATGTGAATCTTAGGTAAGGAGTTCATCATGCAAACAAGACGAGAAAAAGATAAAATCACGAGAGAATGTAACATTAAAGAATGACAAATTGCTGAAATAACCACAGCATCCGGCATATATAGGATAGTAACTAAAATAGAGTCTTAAAAAGCAGGGAGTATGCCACAAAGGTTGTGCAGGCTAAGATACACATATACTTTTTTAAAATGCAGGGAAAAAAGCAAATGAAGTAAAAGGAAAAAATACAGCTCAAAAAGTGACTATAAAGGATAAGAGCCTATAACCTTGTTTTCTTCACCACTGAGTATTTTGACAGTTTTCTAGATTGTAATTTTTTCAATATGGCCAAAGCAGACCATATCAAAGTAACACGACATTATGAAAGGATAGCATTTTATTATAATGAGCATTCAGAGAATCAAAGCAAAGTATATTTATTACGAAAATAACTGATATGATTACTAAGGCCAAAAACCAAATAGAAAATATAAAATTTTATACTTAACTTTCTTAATTTTGAAAAATTTTTATTTAAAAAAACAACAAAAGGATATTTTAAATAAAACATAATTCAAAGAATGTACCCGTTATATCAGGTGTCAAAGGTTCATCTATAGTTTCTAGCAACTGAACAGAAGACTGTTGGAGGCAGTCATCAGAGTCAGCAGCTGTTGCACCAACATCATCACTCGCTGTTCCTTCCTCCATGGCTTCTGCAGCTACTGGAGCCAGCAACTCTCCTAGATGTAATGAGATATTCTAATTGCTTTCATAATTTATAAGCAGACATCCAAAACATAGTAGAGCATATTTTTTTCTCCAGTTAGAGAATGATAGCATGTATGCTCTACTAACTATAAGATTCTGAGGCAAAAAACACTTCACCTACTTAAGGAAAAAACCCTATCATTATCCTCAAATGCTAAAGACAAGTAATTAGTAGAAAACACAAAATGTGTAATGTGAACAAGGAATTATTATAATCACTTTACATATTAACTCCTGTATTCATCAAAACCACTTTATAAGGAAGGTACTTTTATTATCCTTATTTTACATATGAAAAGACTGAATGAAGCTCAGAGAGTACCTTCCTCAAGGCCACATACAGAACTAGGAAGCAGTCCATTGCTGGTATTAATAATGAGGCTTACTAGCTCCAATATCCTTGCACTTTAACAACCTAACTCTTCTATAAAGACTTAAACTTGTCACAACTGTCAACATAATTAAATACAAAAGCAATTCTAAATGGTTGCTACAGCTATAATATTTTAAGACAGTTTTTATACTTTTAGGGGTTACAGTTTCCTTTGAAGATTACTTAGTTGAGCAATGACCAGCCAATTCTGACACAGTCTATGAAAATTAATCCTGACAAACCTGCTAAAATATCTTGTAGCATACATGTTAAGGAATATTGAGCCCAAGCACCACCCCAAGATATATCTCCTCTGTTGAAGTCAGTTCCGACCAAAAGTAAGAGTAGTCTTTCCAGTTGGGGTTCATTCACAATCTCACACAGATGTATAGTTGGCCTCGTGGCATTCGCAATGCGTGCAAGGACCTGTAATACATTTTATAAAATCATGCACTTATATAGCAATTACATATGTTTTCTCCAAAATCAAAGCCCCGGAGTAACAGTTTTCAATAATGCTTTTGCTGTCAAAATAATTGACTGACATGGAATGCAAAAGAAATGTAATTTCATGAATCAAACATTAAAATCTAATTAAAAATCTGGGTTGAATGGTTAAAAATAATGTTTATAGATAATGGATATGCTACAGGAAAGCCTTCAAGGTATTAAAAATCATTGAAAATCAAATCACTACCTAAATTTAATATTTATCTGTATATTTCCTATTTTAATTAATAAATAAGACAGACATACCCAAACTACACATATTTAAACTCTACATTAATTTAACTAGATTAAAATATAAATCAGATCCCCTGAGAAATAGGTGATAAAATATATTTTAAAACTTTCAAGGCACAATAAAACTAAATTTCATAACAGGAAAACCAATAAAAGTATTATTACTTCTCGTAATCAAAAATCAATTCAAAACTGCATTCTTGACCAATTCCTTTTTTACCCTATAAATCATGCCTATTAGTTTACCTACCTTACAAACAAACAACAAGAGATCTGCATGACATGTAAAATCCATGGAGAGGAGAAACAGGACAAGTTTCTGGACTACTGAAATACAACGTTCATGGGCCAGGGTAAATGGAAGTGGTTCTATCTCTGGACTTTCTTTTGTTGTTGTAACTTCTGTGTCTAAATTAGAACGAGACCATTCTGCTGTCCGGCGTAACCGAATTAAATCCTTAAAGTGCTATACACAGAAATGTACAATATTTAAATCAATAATTATTGAATGAAAATTCTTTCAGTACAGATTTATTTATATTCACTCAGAAAACTTATAATTTCTAAAGAACAAAATTTTTACATGAACCATAAGCTTGAAAAAGTAAGGTTATTTAAAGCTATAGTGAACAATATATCTAATGTCCTATTTTAGAGTAAGGTATGGGATATGTAACAATTTCAGAGATGTAAAATTTTACAGAAAGGCTACATTTGGTCAAATCCAACATCATAAACAAATATTACCAAAACATCCTAAACGTAATTCATAAAAGGTGAATTGTAAAGAAACTTATATAACTTCAAGTATTGAGTATTAATTTCAAAATCTAAGGGAATGACTATAATTTCATATTTATAGAAACACAATCACAAACTTGGTTGCTACATATCATATAAGTGTTAACCCTCCAATTTAAAACATGTTATTTTTAAATTTTATTTACAAATCGTTGCAAAACTTTCATTTAGAAAGGACAGATTAGGAAAACTGTACATTTCCTTGAGTCTTTTATCTCAAGGAAATGTTAAAAGCTACTCCTGCCCAGTGTTCAGAACATCTTTTTCTGTTGAAAAGCAGAATAACATATATTTAAGTTTCCTGATCATTAGTAAAGATACTTATCTACTCAAATAATTTAAAATACTAAAAGGGAAAATGACTCTTCTAAGATAATTACATTAAAAAGTAAAAGTCATACCTTTGAAGTAGCTTGCTTTAGTTTTGCTTGCTCCACCAGAAGTTTATATGATGAGCCTTTGTTACTCTGTATTTTTTCTTTTTCCATCTGTTCAACCAAAGCCTTCTGTTTCGCCTTTAGTAGGTTAAGTTGCTTTAAAAAAAAAAAAATCTTATAACTAACAATGTTAAAAACAACAAAGTAAATTATTATACTCCTCGCAGAATTCATACATCAAACCAATGAATAAGTAGAGTCGGTCCTCCCTGTATGCCAGTTCCTCTAGCTCAGATTCAAATTTTACCTTGTTTCTGACATGTACTATGTATGCAGGCAGTCCCAACCACAGTTGTCTCTGTACGGAATATGTACAGACTTTTTATTCTTGTCATTACTCCCTAAATAATGTAACAACTATCTAGAAAACATTTATACCATATACTAAGTAATCTAGAGATGATTTAAAGTGTATGGGAGGATATACATCGGTTAGTTGTAAACACTATGCCATTTTATATCAGGGACTTGAGCATCTGCAGATTTTGGTTATCTGCAGGGTCCTAGAACCAGTTCCCTGTGGATACCAAGGGATGACTGTAACTCCCTGACATTTCTAGTTTTAATCATGTTACTGATTAAAAAATCATTTCTAAATCCAAATTACGAGATCTCTCTATGCTATAATTTAAAATTAACCAATTCTTTATCATATGGAAGAAGGGAATAACTAGAAGACATTCTTTTTTAAACCACTATTGAGATTTTTTTTTATATAAAGAATTATTTTTAAATATATGAGAGAAATATTTTTGTTGCTCAATATTCTTAGCTTAACTGTTATGGGACTCTCCCTAAAGAGTAGTACATTTTCTAGTATGCTTATGTTTTTTACTGAAATTTAAAATTTTTATTGAGAAAACAGGGCAGACCTCTTTGAAGAACTGAATATATGAACTAATACCTGAAAAAATAAATTAGGTTATCCAACCAAAAGAGTAAAGTCTATGGTTGGGGAAAAAACAGAACAGCACATGCAAAAATCCTCTATGAAAAAACTGGTATACATGGTCCAAGAACTCAAATTCAATATGGCTAAGTCAAAATTCAAACCGGAAAGTTCGACAGAGGGACAGATAACAAATACCCTTGAAGCCATGTTCAGGAATTTGACCTTTACCCAAAGGTCAAGTGGAAGCCACTAAGAATTTAGAGGAGTGATATGAATAAGTTTGTATTTAAAAAGAACTGCCCAGGGGCATCATGAAAAATGGACTGGACTGAGAAAGAACAAAAGCATGGAGGCCTTTCACTAGGCAAAGGACAATGACGGCCTGATTTAGCATGGTAGTCATGGAGCCCTGAAGAGTAGTTAGCTTAAAGGACATCACCAAAAATCTGTAAATTACATATTGTTGCCTTCTTACAAATAAGGAAACTGTCTTAAGATGTTAAATAATTTCTCTATGGAGCTTGTTAAATGTCATATGTAATATCTGTTGGCAAGTCTATCTTATGCAACCACCAAAGCAATGTTCTCAAATATTAAAACAAAAAATTTACTGAAAATTACCTGTTTATGATGAACTAGTTGCTTTCTGATTTTCCTAGAATATAATCTATCAAGGCTACTACTGCCTTTGGAAGACCTATTTATGTTCTGAGTGTGCAGATTATTGTTAATGAAACTCCACTGGTTACCTATAGGGGAAAGAAAAGTTTCATTAATAATTCTGTTAAATATGACTTTACTTTTCAAACATAGTAAACACAAAACTATAAATGTTTCAAAGTACTTTTAAAGAAAATTAAGAAAACCACTGTAAAAAAAACTGCTAGGAAGAATTGACTCTAGAAACGTTATCCTAGACCCTAAGTGACTTTAAGACCAAAGTTCTATCTCCAATCTTTCCATTAAGATAACAGCCAGCCATCTTTCTCCACAACTGTTTAAGAATAATTCTCATGCAACTTTAATAATATCACTCAATTCTATAACAATAACAAATATTCAATATTGCCTATATTTTAAGCTCATATGCTTTTGTGCAGGTACCCCAAAAAATGGTACTAAGTATTTTGATTTAATAACTGCAAAAATAAGGTTAAATAGTACAGAAATCATGCTATGTAGCTCTATTCATTCTCATTTTGGGGAATGTATCCAGACTATTCTTTAATATTCTTTGTCAATATTCTGCTTAATTCAGGCTTAATACCACACATTACACATCTCCAATTATTTGTTCATGTCTGTTTAACCTAAAAATATTTTTTCTTTTCTCTATTACTCAATTTTCAAAACAGTTCAAATTCTGTAAACCTTAAAATAAATGTCTTCCATGAATGTGTTTTCAAAATATCTGAATGATATAAACAAAATACTATCAATATTATCTGTAATATTCTAGCTTTATATTGTTGTACTTACTGTTATATTCTAGCTTTACACTATTGCATTTAATTGTATGTCTTACCTCTATATTCTATAACTGAGTAAACTGACCACTGACATAAAGCATGTGTTTAAAAAATAAGCATAAGACAAATTCCCTGTACATGAAAAAATTCTCCTGTTCTCATCCCAAATATAATCATAAACAACTGATTCACCTATAAAACATTTCAAGTGATCTTATTTAACTACTAGAATCCTGACAATGTTTAAAATTCCAAATGTTATAGTACTTAGATGTAGCTATTTCAAATCTTTATGAAAAGTCTTGTTAACTTGGAGAGGAAGAAAATAATGTCTTACAGTTTGATTTCTTTTCATTTTTAAATTTTGCTGTGTCTCCAGCTTATGGAAAAAGATTATAACTCAAAATCTAGGATTTTCTGTGTCTAATGATAAAAGTCATTTGTAATTAATTGGTAGAACTATGTTTTATTATAGAAAATGGAAGAACTCACTATACTAAAATAACAAAACTACAAAACTCTTACCAGATTTCCTTTTCATAACTTTACATATATGTATCTTATTACAGAGTATTTAAATGAGCATGGAGGAAAACCTTGTAAAAGGCATGATTCTATTTAGAAACCAAAGTCATATTCAGACAAGGGGCTTGTCCATGAAGTACTTTAAAAATAAATAAACTCTATCCTTAAACAGATTTCTGGTAAAGTTAATTCACATTTTAAACAAATTACATACAGCTGGAATCTCCAAGCCAATAGCCAGTTCTGGAACAACAGTGATTCTCTCAAAAACCCCACCAATAGGTTATTATAAATTTCTGATACCTGTCAGAAACCTCTCTCTGTCTTTACCATTCAAAGGTTTCTTTGCAGCTGCTGCTTCATCTTCAACAGTTGACACATAATCCAGTAATCTGGACACCAGCATAACTACCCAACTGATCATGGGAATGTCTAGTACTCCTATACAGAGATGAGAGGAGGAAAAGAAATAAGGTGATTCTAAAAGTTCTAATAAAATAATTATAATATAAAATATTATGTAAATCCAAAACATACCATATCATTACTAATACTAATATTTATTTAAAATAAGCCTCAAAACTGGAAACTTATAGTCATAAATTAAGTAACACATTGAATCTAACAGAAAACCAATATTTCATGGTATGAAAATAGATCCTTAATTGTAGGTTGAATTCAACAGATAAGAATTTGTAAATTAGAAAACACGGTATAAGATGCTATTCTTAGATTTACAGGTGACCGAAATAAAAAATCTAACTCTCAATATACAATTAACATAGTTTTAAACTATGTTCTAAGGTTTTAATTCCAGTAACAATTTTCTTGCTCAAATGAAATTCAAATGACCAGAACAGCAATGATACCATAAAGCTTAAATTTAAATGCTTTTTAGTTATGATATAAAAGAAACCTATTACAACAGTTTCCAAGTTGAAAATTCAAATAATGAAAAGTTAAGATTTAAAAAGCAATAACTATATGGCAGTCAGTCACATGAAAGCTAATCATCCTTAAAAGTCTACATCATAAAAACAGTAACAAAATGTGCAGCAATGAATATTTTAGGAGTATTTCAAACTAACCATTTTACAAAAGCAGTATTTATAGAAATCTTACATTTCTACTAAAGGTAACTCTTTAAACAATACCTTCTGTCCTCCGATGCATAGGTAACTGTGGCTGAAGAGGTGACAGTAAATTATCCAATAGATTAAGTAAGCTTTCTAATACTCCACTATTACTAAGTGATCTTTGACCAATGCAGGAAAGTAACATGAAGACTCTAAAAAAAAAAAAAAAAAAAAAAAAAAGGTGTAAATAAAATACCCATTATGAATCAATGTAATTGTTCATTTAAAAAATAATTTACATTGCAGTTTCGGTCAAAATGGTGGAGTAGGTAAATGCTGTGCTTACCTACTCCCATGACCACATTAAAATTATAAGTAAATTATATAACAATCAACCTTGAAAACCATCTTGAGACTAACAGAAGTCCTATAACTAAGGTTATTTTTTTAAAAAAACGCCACAATGAGACTGGTAGGAGGGACAGAGACATAAAACAAGCTGGCCCCACACCCACTTGTGGCAGTTGAGAATCAAGTCAGTTGCAGATGTCCCCTGAGAAGCGAGAGGTCCCTCAGGGCCATAACAAGCTCCCTAGTTTGGAGCACCAGTGCCAGAAAGTGGCACCCCCACAACATCTAGCTGTGAAAGTCAGCGAGGATTCCATCTGTCAGGGTGAAACAGAAGGCTGCTGGGAACCCCAGCATACTCTTACTGTGCTCACAGAGAGGAAGAATTAACATCGTTAAAATGTCCATACTACCCAAAGCAATCTACAGATTCAATGCAATCCCTATCAAAATACCACTGGAATTTTTCATGGAACTAGAACAAATAATTTTAAAATTTATATGGCATGACAAAAGACCTGAATAGCCACAGCAATCCTGAGAAAGAACAAAGTTGGAGGTATCACACTACCTGATATCAAACTATATTACAAGGCTGCAATAATCAAAACAGCACGGTACTGGTATCAACCCAGACAGATATATCTGTAGAGCCTATAAACAAACCCATAGCTACATGATCGACTAATCTACAACAAAGAAGACAAGAATATACAATGGGGTAAAGACAGTCCATTTGATAAACAGTGTTGGGAAAACTGGAAATACATGCAAAGATGAAACTAGAACACTTTTTCACACCATATAAAAGAATAAACTCAAAATGGATTAAAGACTTAAATGTAAGACCTTAAACCATAAAACTCTGAGAAGAAAACATAGGCAGTAAACTCTGACATTGCTTAGTAATATTTTTTTATGATTATCTGCTCAAACAAGGGAAACAAAAGATGCTCAACATCGCTACACATCAGAGAAATGTAATTTAAAAACCATAATGAGATATCAACTCATACCTGTCAGAACAGCTATCTTCAATACATCAACAAACAGCAAGTGTCAGTGAGGATATGTAAAAAAGAAAACCCTCATGCACTGTTGGTGGAATTCCACAGTGCAGCCGCCATGGAAAACAATATGGAGTTTCCTCAAAAAATTGAAAGTAGAACCACCTTATGGCCCAGTAATTCCAATTCTGGGTATTTACTTGAAGAAATCCAAAACACTAACTCAAAAAGATACATGCACCTCTATGTTCACTACAGTACTATTTAAACGGCCAAGATATGAAAGATCTAAGTGTCCATCAATAGACGATTGGATAAAGAAGTTGTAGTACACATATATGATGGACTATTACTCAGCCAAAAAATAAAAAAATCCTAGCATTTGTAACAACACAGATGGACCTAGAAGTATTATGCAAGGTGAAATACGTCAGACAGAGAAAGACAAATACCATATGATCTCATTTATTTGTGGAATCTAAAAGAATAAAATAAATGAACAAACAAAACAGCAACAGATTCATAGATAGAGAAAGCAAACTGATGGTATCCATACGGGAAGGACATTGTGGGGCTAAGTGAAAAGGTGAAGGAATTAAGAAGTACAAATTAGTGGTGACTATCACAAAATAGTCACAGGAATATAAAGTACAGCATTGGGAATACAGTCAATAATATTGTAATAATTATGTATATGCCAAGTGGGTGCTAGACTAATCGGAGAGATCACTTCATAAATTATGTAATTTCTACAACTATACTGTACACCTGAAACTAATATAATATTGAATGTCAACTGTAATTAAAAAACAAAGCCGAGGAAAAGCCATGTGAAGACACAAGACAAGCACCTGCAAGTCAAGAGGAACCAACCCTGCTAACAATTGATCTCTAAGTCAAGCATCCACAATTTGGGAAAAAAAAAATTGTCCAAAAAAAAAAAAAAAAAGGAATAAAAAAAAGGAAAAATAATTTATATTAAAATTTAACAGATTAACGATAAAACATTTGGTTCTTAGCACGATATCTGAAGGTATGTTAAAACCAGCTTTTTTTCAAGCTATAGGTTGTATTTTCTAACTTTATCCACAAGAAATCAGGAAGCGAGAACTTTGTCAGAGCCTCAGAAAAACACATTTCACACATAAAATAACGTGATCTGGTAGGAAATACTTGTAAAAAAGATCTATAACTCCGCAGATTCAATAAGGAAACTAAAGAATGTAGTCTGGTCGTATCATGCATAGTCTTCACGTGCCCTTCACTAGGCATTCCACGAACTCTGAAATAAACATACTCCATTTTTCCACACCCAGTATCCATACACAGAAGATTTCAAAATTTGTGACAAGTATAAATCATTAATAACAAATAAGTTTAATATTTTCTGACCTACCTATCCTGTGGAAAGATGAGAAGTTGCTCTGAATTGTACAATTCCTGAAGAACATTGGAAAGAAACTGACCCCACCATCTTTCACCACCACAGAGTTGAACAAGAAGAAGACCAGTATGCAACCGTATCTTTGGGGTTCCACTGATGCACAAGTGTTTAAAAAGCTCTTCACAAGCCTGGGCATGAAATGTGCTCTGCAAAACTGCAGGAACAGAGTGTCCTATTATAAGAAAGAAACAGTAAAATTTCCCATTTAAGTGCATGCTCTAATATGAAAATCGGTATGCCTAGATGTCTTCTTCTTACCCAGCAATCAGTATAGAATTATATTCTATTTATTTATTCATTTATTTACTGCTTGTATCTAGAAATTTAATTACTAAATATCTGAGGAAAAGAAGAGTTAGCAATTAAATCCACTATATTTCTTGTATGTGCAGTAAGGTATATGAGATGGCTATGTGAGTATGTGTGTTTGTGTATGCATGTGTAATGATCAGAAATGTAATGTCCATTTCCTCGCTAGAAAATGACACAGCTCTATATATTAAATTAGCAATATATAAATGGTTTTCATTGTATCGCTCCTAAATAATATTTATTTTGCCAGTAACACAATGGTGTGGCACTTCAATAGCAAAACTTCAAGAAAAGAAATAATCAAAAATCCATATAAGAAAAACAAATAAAAATATGGGGGAAGGAACAAGTTAACTTAAAGAATACATTTCATAAATGCGTTAGAAAGGATATCAACATTAACAATATCCAGGAAATATCAACACAATTAAATATGCAACAAGATCACATCAAAACATATTCCCAGTCTTCAAAGTACTTAAGCCAAATACAAACCATTGGTAGAGTGAAGGAGGCTGAGCAAAGTATCCAATAAATATCTGATGATAGTACGTAACTGCTCTGTGGAAGACGTCTGAATTAAATCTTTTGGATCTGATGTTTCATTCAACATCTTCCTACTTGCACCTAGAGCTACTTTGAGCCTCTGCACTGCATTATGAGCCAAATTTAGTTGAAGTTGTAGCTGAATACAATCCTGATAGGAGGAAAAAACTCTACTGTCTTCCTCAACTGCTTTGTCTGGCTTTCGCAAGAAGTACTGTGCGTTATTAGCACTGTTGAGAGGAGGAAGATCAATACTTTGCAAAAGAGTTTCCAGTCGATGACAAGCTAAGTTATACCTGTAAGTAAAAAGATAAATGTACAAAATAATTCATGTAATATTCTTTGATGTACATGTAGATACACACTAAAAATTAAATTTCTATAACATGTTAACACACAACCATTAAAAAAATTTAATTATATGGTAAGTACTAAATAGAGCTAATTATTTAATCACAATATATTAATGCTTTGAATATTATTGTAATATGTATAACATCTTCCATCTTTCTTTTCTATATACTTACAAGAAATTTCTTAACAAATATATGTAAGACAGTAAACAAAATGTAGGATTTCAATAAGATTAAATTCTACTATCATTTTCTACCAACCTGCACTGTATATCCTCCTGTAGAGCAACCATCATTGCTAAATGCTGATCAATTTCTGGTTGGTTTGCATATTCTCCTTCTCCTCTTAAAGGGTCATGCATTAATTTCAGTTCACTCTCCCAAGGCAATATGTAGGTATGACCATAGTAAAATCCTAAAGGGATTTTGGCTCTGGCATTGGTACTTCCATAACGTCCAATGACCGTGATCTGGAATGAGAAATTATATATATGCCCAACTGCACCAATAAAAATCTGAGTAGATTTTAAAAGATATAGTTATACTTTTAAATCATATGTCTGTATATTTTTCATCACTTTTCAGAAACATGGAAAGCATATCAATTCACTTTCTTGAAGTTCTTTACCTTCATAAATCTGCACACAGAGGTGGTATCAAGTCATGAAGAATTAGTGAGTGGGTGCTTATATCAGTTGCCACTACTAAGCGCCTCCCATCCACCTCTTCTCCTAATGTCCAAATGTCAATTGACAAGGAGGCCAAGTCTCCACAAGTGGGAATCAATACATCTGTCAACAGTATTGGTCTACCAAAATCCAAGGTCACAAATCTCCTTGCTCCTATGAAAGGGAAAGTAACAGTTGACCAAAAATACCATACATCAATTAATCAAAAGATATATCGAAAAAAATATTTGGAAAACCCATCTTAAGATTTCTGAAACTTCAATCTATGTAAGTTTGAACTCCAAGACTTAAGTTAAAAATGTACTATAAAGGTAATCAACTGTACATATAACTTAATTTAAAACATTAGAGGAAAAAGTTAAATAAAAATAGTATATAGATTAACTCTATAAAGTACTTACCTTCTTTTGGCCATTTGGTCATTTATTTTTCACACACAGACACATTAATACCAAATTCTATTACTTGATTTTAGTTTTCTTAAGCATCTTATAGAGTTAAAATGCAAAGTAAAAGTATAAGGCCAAAATAACAAGTGGTCATTATTGCCACTAAAAAAAAAAAAAAAACCTTAGGAAGGTCCTCCAATGGAGACAGATTCAGCTTATCTCAAAATTTTCCCCCAGTACTGACACATCACTGTCTCTTCAGCTCAGTATCAGATGAAGAAATGGCTTACTCTTAAGGGCCACACTAAAGAGGTAGTATGTCTTTTTTATGTAAGCACTAGAATCACTCAGCAAGGTGAGATACTCACACTAATGAAAGGCATACATGATCTGAGAGGAATGGAAGAGAAAGCGGATTTATATCACTCACCTCACAAACATTTCAGAAAGAAGTTTAATTAATGAAACAGTAAGTAGAATCACTAATAGTATCTTAATTCTTTTTCTTTTTTATTGGGTTAGGTTAAGGAGCAGCTAATAACCTTATCATCTACATTTTATAGTGAAGGAACCCAACTAAATTAAACTTCCAAGACTACAGCTAAACTCTATGGGAATAGTTTAAAAGAAAAAAAGGCAGTTACCAATACTTTTCTTAACAGAAAAACTATTAAAAAACAAAATTCACAATTTTCCTCCTTAGTCAAGTTCCATAGATTAAAAAAAAATACAGTGTATACAACAAACCAAATGTAAGTGTAAGAACTCCTCATATAAGACTGAACAGCGGCAAATTTCACTTTCAATGTTATCAACACTAATGTCGTTACCAATGATTAGTTATGCAGAAATACCATTACAACTTTTATTATTGTTTAAAAACTCTCTCTTCCAAAAAGGAAACAGCCCACTGCAATAAAGTTCAACTGTTTATATAAAAGAAAAATGATATGATACAGTATTCATACACTTCTTTCTATAAAACATACCTGAGGATTTTGTTGAATTCTGCTGCTGCTCATGTCCAACAATTAGTAGGATTGTAAGGTAAAAATTGCCTATAGCTTATTAGTAAACATACTCTAAGCCAAAGCACCTATCCTGATCATAGGTCTCTAGCATATAAGCAGGGTAAAATATGAATTATCCAGAGACCATGAAGTGTTATTAACCTTACTCAATTATGATAATTAGCAGTAATTCTGGCTGTTATTCTCAAGAAACAGTTCCAATACCAGAATGCTAGTAGTAGAAATACTACTGCTTTAAGTGTAATTCCTAGTGTAATGGTAATTGAGCAGCTACACTGGAGGCAAATATTTATGTTAATCATAGTTCAATAGGTGAGATTCATATACAGATCAAATCCACTGTTAGACAGAATGAGTGAAACTACTCAGCAGCATTCTTCCCTTCAATTTGGTGAGCACTAACTTTGAGCCTTATGTAGTGCTTATTCTTAGTAAAATGTACTTATCCAAGCAAATGTGATTTATTTGCAAAGGGAAATCAAACTACAGAACATTAAGTCTTCAAAGGGCCGATAGGCTAGGCAAGAAAAATATTTAACAAAGTCAACAATTACCTGAATGCATTCGCTCTATAATAATGGACTGGTGAGGTGGAGGTTGAAGAAAATGAGAAGCATGAGAAACTGCAAGGGCTAGACCAGAACCAAGTGGATTCTAGAAAAAAAAAAAAGTATAAATCTCTATTGATGTTACTCTGCCATTTAAAAACTAATAACCATAATATCAAATTGACACATCTCATTTCCTAATGTACATTCTGTAATATTTTATAAAAGAAAATAATCGAATTTCATTTATCAAGTTGGTATAATCACATTTTGCCTTCTAAAGTTTGTGTATTTTTCAAAATATTTTTAAAATCTAAGCGAACACCTATTTAAAATATAATAATTTACCATTCTGGACTTGCTGGAATTTTTGTTATGTGCAGCAAGATTGACTGCTGGGGGATCAATAACTGAGCCTGGGAAAAGCTGTGCAAGTTCGGCATTAATCACAACGGAAACTGCTTCATTGGGTGGTGTGAGTGGTGGAGTCATAAAAAGTGGTGTTGTTTTTGGAGTGGGTGGAATAACATCGGATGGATGAATGAAGAATCCAGGGGCTGCCACTGGGTTGGAAGGCACAGAGTTGTGAACGGGACCTACTGCTGATGCTGCTGATGCTGCTGACGCTGCTGCAGCTGCTGCAGCTGTTGTCTGATGTAACTTGGCTTCCAGCTTTGCTTTCTGTAAAAGAAGTAAAAGCAACAAATATAGACTAACCCTGCCTACCTAAATTGTGGGGAACTAGACAGGTATATATTATGAAGATAAACATGGTTAACTGGATCCTAGTTAAATAAAAACGAAATTAAATACAAAACGGAAAACGAAAATAGAGTATTCTTTGCTATATATACACTTCGTTAAATATTTGATACGAACTTCCTGAGTATTTGGGAATTAGGACTTTCTCAAAGAAAAGGTACAAAGGAAGCAGAACATGTAAATGTAAATAAGAAAACAAAGTTCTCCTCAAAATAATTAACAGGAATTGGACTCTCATGTTTCCGCACCTGATACAATTTGTCACCTGAAATTGCATAGGGCATTTAAACCACGATGAAATCTCCAAGACACATCATTGTTACTAAATTTTAATTCACTTAATTAAACTGGTCTTTAAAAAGTTGTTTTAGGTTCTTCAATCTATAAAATAGTAACTGGTAACTGTAATGTCTGACCAAGAGTGTTTAAACATAGTAAGAATGGATTTTACTTAAAGACTGCAAAAAAAGTATCAATTCTATTTCCTCAGATATATGTATCAAATAAAATGCATTTATACAATTTTTAAAAATGTAAATATATCACAAAGACATTACCTCAATTTTTTGAAGAAAATGATTAGTTCACATCGGTCAACCTACTTTCCTTTACGAAAATAATGGTCATTTTTACAGTACTTTTTCAGCTTTTGAAGTTTAGAGACAGCATGAACAAAGAGCCAAATAGTCTCCAACCTGTTGCTGAAGCTTCAAAAGCTGCTGCTGTTTCTCTTGCAGCACCTGTAGCTGTTGCTCGGCTGAAGCCATTGCATGAGAGAGAGACTGCAAAGCTACCTGGGCTGCTGAACTCAGGGCTGTCGAAGCTTCCCCAACTGTCCCAGATGATAGTCCACCTACTGCAGGAGTAACCCCGAAGGAACTCACTGGCATAAGACAAGGGGGAAAAAAATGGGATGAAGGAAAGATTCACAGAGAAAGATATTGAAATTACTATACCATTGTGACACAAAAACTATAGTTAATTTTCATTTTGAAAGCTAAGAATCTAGAGTATAAATAAGAGAATCTTAATGATAATAATAGCATTCATGTTTAAGGGATGCAGGAATAGCTTCCAAATCAAAGAGAAATTACTATACTTCTAAGTTTAAAAATATTTTCAACACAGACATTCATTAAAAACAGCTAAAATGAAAATACAAAGGAGAGTAATCTTATCATACAATTTGAGAATGAAATTTGCTTTACTAAGATTGCTTACAAGCAACACTTCCCGCTCCCTCTCCCAAAAAGCTCAAAGAACTTTCAATTATAAGAAAAGTTTAAAAAACTGACATTTAAAAAACTGACAACACTTATTTCCTCATTTTAAAGCATAGCCTAGACAGAGTCTGGCCCACATAGAATGTGTAAAGCAGTTTCCTACCATATGCTTCCCAGAACACTGATATGGAGAGAAGCATGTCCCATGCACAGTCAAATAAGTCAGGCATATACTGCTTACCCATCAACATTATCATCATTAAAAGTCTATGAAATCCTTTAAGTTAAGTTGACTTTCCTTTTCAACATTATTCAAACATGCATTACAAAATAACTTTTTTTCCATTAAATATTTGCCAATATTTGTGAAAAACAATTTGGGAAAAAGCTGAGATAAAAACAATTACACAGCATAAATAGGTCAGCACAAAACAAGAAGTAGAGGTCAAGTCTAACAACAGCATTAATACTTGTAACAGGACTTTAGTAAGAAGTTACAGTGGTGGAAAGACATCGGCTACAATAGCAAATGTGTAGTGTGCATTCCCATGTGATACTGTTTCAGTTAATTACTATATTCAACTGATGAGCAACTCTGAGGGGCAGGTACTGTGATTCTGTTTTTTAGTTGATTAAGTGAAGAAGGACTCAAAGAAGTTACCCTGTAGAGCTGAGAGTAGTCAAACTAGGATTAAAACCAATGTACCTCATTTAACTTACACAAATTCAACTTTATATAAGCCTGGTCAAAGAAAGAAAAATCATATCTCATATAAGCTGAGTGCTCAAAAATGAAATCCATCTGTTCCATCTAATTTTCCACCAAAGCAAAAGCTAGTAATTCCAACTCCAGAGGGAAAATTATTAGACTTACTGAAGAATTTATGTTATAATTGCATTGTTGGTGTAATTAAAGTGATTTTCAATGTTAACCATGGGTACACTTTGGCCCTTCACTGATTTTAAAATCTAATGCCCCAAAAAACTTTATGGAAAAATTAAATGTCACTACAAACACATAAGAGACATAAACAATCCAAGGATAAGTCATCATGACACTACAAAACTAATTTTAAAATATCTTTTCCACGATCTGAGCTTTCAGTACCCTTTTCAATTTTTATACAAAGAGCCTTAAAAACTACATATAAAGAGGTGAAAACAAGACAAAAGATGACTATTGTCACCATTTCTATTATATCATGCAGCAAGTCCTAGGAAGCACAAAAGAGTTAAAGAGATAAAAGAGATAAAAATCAGAAAAACAGCAAAGATATATGTACTGTATGGTAAAAACAGGAACTGAATTTCTAGATGTCAAAGGTATGCATGTATTAGGATTTCTGGAATACCGCTAAAACCAGTAGAAAGCAGAAAAAGACAATAAAAATATAATCACCAACAAAAAAGAGAGAAAGAAATAACTGGCAAGACGAGAAACCTAACAGAATAAAAAACATGGTCGATTCAAACACAAACACATCAGTAATTACATTAAGTGTAAATTAAATATTCCAATTAAAAAATTACCATAGTGGATTTTAAAAAGCCAACTACATGCTGCTTTTAAAAGTATGTCTAAAATATAAGGAGACACTGAAAAGCTAAAAGTAAAAAGTAACCAAAAGAAAGCTGATGCTAGGTATATATATACCAAACTACTTTTAGAAAACACAGCATCTTAGAGATAAAGAGATAATTAGTAATCATGAGAGACTCAACTCACAAGAAAAATACAACCATTCTAAATCTGTAGGGTAGTTCAAACTAAAATAGACAAACCCACAGGTACAGTGTCAAAAATTTAACATTGGTCTTATTAGCTAAAAAACCAAGTACATAAAGTAACTGATACATAATTAGCAAACTTGTCCAAATGGATTTATAGAATATACTCTCCACCAATGAATGCTGAGTAAACATTATTGTAAAGCACTCATGGAATATTTATAAAACCTACCCCACTATAATTCTTAACATATTTTGCAAGATTGATAATCAGAGCATTTCTGTTGACCACCGAACAAATTTAAATAGAAATTAGTAATAAGATAACTAGAAAATCCTCATGTATTTGGAAATTAAGAAGTATGTTTCTTTAATGTTAATTACTAAAGTTGAATATATGGACAACCCTATGAAGCCAAATCAACTTCCACATTCACATCCAAGAGAATAGTGTATCTATTAGCACTGACAGTGCCACAATGGAACAATCCAAATGTCAATCAATCAACAGTATACAAATCAATAGTGGATACATTTACTTTATTCAGATGATAGAATCATAAATAGCAATAAAAAGGGACTATCTACATATATGCAATGATATAAATCCTAAGGTTAAACAGAAGGCAGACTAAAAAACATAAATGCAATTTTATATTATATAAATCCTACTCGACCACTGCTAAGGAATATATAATTAAGTGGTGACACAAAAAATTCAAAAACCGAGAAATGATTACTCCAAAAGCTAGAACAGTGTTTACCTTCTGAAGAAAGGGAGGAAGAAATAAATGGAAAGGGGAACAAAGACACCTATTAGAGCAGGGGTCCACAACCCCCAGGCTGCATACCAGCACCGGTCCATGGCCCATTAGGAACCAGGCCTCACAGTAGGAAGTGAGTGGTGGGCAAATGAGTGAAGCTTCATCTGAATTTGCAGCCGTTCCCCGGCACTAGTGTCACTACCTCAGATCACTGGAACACTGGTCCCTGGTCACTGGTGCCAAAAAGGTTGGGGACTGCTGTTTTAGAGTGCTGGAAATATTATTTCTTGATTTGGTGGACAGTTTTTGTTCTGATAAACTGCTGGGCTATACAACTGTTTACTGTACTTTTCTGTATTGGGTATTATATTTCACAATTAACATGTTTCCAAAAAGAAGTAACAGGAAGTTGAGAGACCACAGTTATCTTCTAGTACCTTATGATCACTAGTCAAGAGTATGCCCTAACATTTAATAAAAATCCCTCTGCTGGTGGTGGTTTCAGTTTCGGTAGAATACAGAGGTGACTGACTGTATAGGCATGGACTATCTTTGGAAAAACAACTGGTTCCACTGCTTCCTTTACAGAAGAGGAAATGGGTGGAAAATGTGATGGAATACTTTCTTTCCCAAACCTAATCTTTTATCTGTTTTAAATTTTATACCTTCAGAAAGCATTATTCAAACATGTAAATTTTCTTATTTTTTAATTAAGATTTATAAAAAAATCTTAACTTATTTTTATGACAGTTCCAAGAAAGAGTCTAACTGATTACTAAAGAGCTCTGAAAATTCAATTTCTTGTCATGGAATGTCTATACTAGTATAAGGTATAAATTTCTACAAAAATGACTATAATAGTCCAAGAAAACAAACCTAAATAATGATCTTTCTTATATCTCCATATAAAAGAAATATAAGATTTTAATTTAATTTTAAATTGAAACTCCCATCCTAACTACATAAGCCATGAATTTCACTTAGTGGTTTCTTCCACAATTGGAAGATATGACGATTCTGAATAAAACGGCACTCAAATAAAAAACTGGTTAGGTTTCTTTGAAAACTCTTTGCCATTGTGAAGTCAAGGGAAAGATGAAATTGTTCATGATTTCTGAAGCAAACCATTTTTACTTTCTGTTAAACTGTTAAAGAAAGTAAAACATAAATACAATTTCCCACTAATTATTCATTTAAAACATCAACACTATCATACATTTAACACACTCAAATACTGGTTCATATATCCAAAGCTGCTTTAAACTAGCTGGAAAAATAGTATTCCCTTTTTACTTATCTCACCATTTTCAAAAACATTGGAGCAAATTTACGTTTAACTTTAAATGCAAGAAACAGACCATTAAGATGTCAAAACTACACAAAAGACGGGCTATCAACTGATGATTACTGAAGCTGGATAATGGAAATATAGAGTCTATTGTAATGTTCCCTCTACTTTCATTATGTTTAATATTTTTTAAATTAAAAGGCTTCTAAAAATTTACATACATAAAAACAAAAAGGTTTAAAACAGTGCATTAGTGAGTAGTAAAAAAACCCTACGAACAGACTGAAAAATTACTTATGATTTTCCCCCCAAAATGTCCTTCCTCTTAAGTTTCTGCTTAACATGACAGTAAAGGAACACACATATACTATAAACTGATGTATACTTATATACCACTTATTATAGCATATACTATATAATAAAAGAATGTATATAATGAAAGAAGGTATATACCAGTAAACGTACTTGCATCATCCCTTTCTATTCTGGTTCCATCACTAGTTGACACACAAGTAAAGTGTAGGGGCTCAACTTCTAGAAGTCCAGTGAGAGATGTGAAACTACCTTCAGCAGCTGTGCAACTACTGACCTTTCCATTTCCTAATACAGAAAAGAAACAAGTTTTATGATATGTGAATCAATATTTAAAAGGCAATCATCATATTAAAAAATATACTCCTACTCCAATTTTAATTAGGAAGCTGTGTAAACACACGACCTTCATACAGGGCTTCAACAATGGACATGGTATTTAAAAAACTAACAAACAGGAAATACTAGTTTCCTTGCTACAAAAGCAGAGTTGCATAAAAGCAACCCAGTGACCATTCACATTAACAAGAAATAACAAGTGATATAGATTTGAAATGAGGAAAAAAAATAATACACCAGCTACTTATATTAGCTATTGCCTAATCTGTTGAGTATGCATAAAATCAGAATACATCTATGACATCAACTGTATAAATATGACACTAAATAAAAACTAAAGAAACATTTAAAAATATTAACATTTATCAATGATTCTTTATAATTTGTAGATTTATCAATTTCTAGAATGAGGTATACTACTTTACACTCATACAAATAGTTTAAATTATCCATTGTAGTAAAAAAAAATCACATGGTCATAACTACATGAACAATAACAGTACAGCAATAAAACCACAGCAAGAGGACTGAACAGACAAACATAAAAGAATTAAGAGTGTACATGGTATGAGGGGGAAGGGTTTTTTTTAGCACTTTTCAAATTTTCTGGAATTAGCATTAAACAGAATTAACAGATAAAGTAAAACAAACTCAAGGTGGAAAGAATGAAGAGATATAAAAACTGTCATCAACATCTGAAGATCTAAATTAAAAGCAAGACTAAATTGTCATAACCTTGTTTTCCAATGTCCACTGGTACCCAGTATTGGGCCTGACACAAGTGTTAAAAAAATATTTAATGCGCACTTAATACAGGATATGGGCAATACAAAAGAAAAAGGACGGGCCTCTTGTCATAAACACATATTGTGTGTTAGAGGTTACGAGGCATTAAACACTTAATTATACAACTGAACTTTTAAAAAGAAAGTACAATATTTTACTTAAGAAAAGTTCAAAGGACTAATAAAAGGAAAATGATCTAAGGCAAGGTGTAATAAAATACTTCCATGATGAGGTAATGAGATTTATGGAAAGAATAAAAGATTTTTATGCATTAGTTCCATCAGAGCAGGGTAATCCAGGCAGAAGAAACAAAATGAATGAAATCTCTCCAGTAGGAAGGAAGTTGGCACATAGGAGGAAATAAAAGAAGAATGTAGTTAGATGAACATTTTTCAATCCTAAAAGCACTCCTCAGATCTTTCAAATAATTAAGAACCCTAAAGAGCTTTCACTTATATATTGGTTATATATATATTGATATTTATCATAGAAGAGATTTTAAGATGAAATATTTTAAATAAATTACTTAACAGTAATAAACTCATTAGATATAAAAATAGCAATCTTTGATAAAAAAAAACTTTAAAATAAAATTAATGGAATAGCAATGTTTTACATTTTGCAAATCTCCTTAAAATCAGACTTATCAGAGGATATCTGGATTTTCCTATCTGCTTCTGCATTAAATGTGTTTTTAATATTTTTTTTAATATATAGTAGAAAAGTTTTATTAGAAGAAAAAGTACACTTCCAGACATAGAACCGGACCTGAGCAAGAGAAGTGTGGCTGAAAAGGCTTAATATATGTTTTTGTAGCACATAAAAAAAAAATCCAACCCAAGACAAACGATATGTTTGTCTTGGAAGATTTTTATAGCCTTGCATACTCAAAAATTTGACAAGTGGAGGTTTAAAGATCAGTTGGCCAATTTTTAACTTTTATTTCCCCCACGTACAGTACCTGGTCTCCCATCCAAGTACTAACCTCAGTTGGCAAATTTTATCTTATATCAGTAAACTTTTCAAACTCGATTGCACTAAGATTAATTGGCCTATCTTGCACTTTTAAAGTATCTTTTACCCATGCATGATGTTGGAACATCATGCATTGATCATTTAGAAAATACTAGTTTACCACTATATACAGACCTTACAAAGGTTAACACATTTCATTATGTTAACATATTTATTATTTAATATCACAAAATGACACTCACTAATATATGCCATTAAAAAAAAAAGGCTTTAAGTACTGGGAAGCTGTCAAGCTCACTTTAAGGGATACACATTTCTTAAAATTCTAATTTTTGCTTAAAAGTTCTATTTTTAACATTGGCAACAAACACTATCAATTGGAATGGTACAGATAGGCAGGTTTTTTTCTATAAAATTTTTAGAAAATACCTGCCAAATAATCAAGTCTAAATAAATATATTTTCCCTGTCATTCTTGCAAATAAAAATGGTGTTCCATGAAATAAGTAATTAGTTCAGCTCAAATAACTGCACAAGTATGTTTCCTTGAAACAGCCAGGCTTCTACAGTATGCATAAGTGCTTCATGCATACTCCGCATTTCATCATGAAATATTTAAAAGTACTTGTGGGTTCAAAATTTAATAAAATTAACAATTTTTACGGGTTCATCAAGGACATTTATAAGTTAAAGTGAAATTGGCATTTTTTTTTTTATTGCAAGTACCTAGTGAAGAACATCATGCTTTTTGCACAATCAGTACAAAAGTCAATGCAATGAAAAAAACAAATAACACTGTTCTATCATGAAAATAGTTGACCCCCAGACTCCCTTAAAGGATCTCAGGGACTCTGAGGGGGTTGAAGGAATACACTTTGAGAATCATTGACCCAGAGAAAAGAGACTAACAGTGGCAATAGAAAGAGAGCCAGATCATATAAGATTTTATATTCTATATTAAAGACTTGGACTAGACTAGAAAGTAATAAGAAGACATAAAAAATATTTTAATGAGAGGTAGAGAGATCAGATTTGTATTCATAAATGATTATACTCATTGCAAAATGGAGGATGTACTGAACTGAGGCAAGAACAGATACAGAAAGACCAGTTAAAATGCTATGACTGCAGCGGCTTAAGACTGTCATCGGTGTGATCACGGGAGGTAAGAAAGTAAGCAGATTTGAAGTATACACTGATGAAAAAATAGATAGGATCTGGTGATAGCCTCTATGTGGAAGATGAGAAAGAATGGTAGTGAGAATGACATTCAGATTGGTTACATTGCAGAAGGACTAATGGTGAGGAATAAAATAATGAGACATTCATATGGAGACTTATGTCACGATATCTAAGCCCCTTCTCCTGGGCATTCTATAGTGAATGTAGCTGGTCTCGCATATTTAACTCCCTGGCTTGGCCTGAGCTTTATGGTCTTCTCCTTACATTTCTCCATAATGGATCTCTGTCTATCTTAAGGAATACAGAAGGCATCTGAATATCTAGTTCTAACCTCTCCTCTGAGTTCCACTCCTAAATAATTTGTTACTTGGATAAAGACAGATTGTCATGAAGTAGTCAGAGTCTAAATCATCAACTAGAAGCAAATGCTCCAGGCAGCATAAGTCAGTAAATGGCAAGTAATGGGCTAGTAGTGTAGTGTAATCACTTTCATTAAAAACATTCATGAACATGCACAGCAAACAATTCTAAATAGCTAAACACACTATTAACAATGGTAACCTAAGAGGGTAGAGAGGTTAGAGTTGAGGAATTTTACTTTTATTTCTATATTTGATTTTTCTCTTTTGTTTTTTTTCACAATTCAAAATTTACTTAAAAATAAACTGTATTTAAGGTGGCAATTACCTTAATATGTTTACAAATAAATGTTCTAACATTTTAGTTTACTAGCAGCACTTTCAGTAAGTTCAAAAGATGGAAGCAAATAAATAATAAAACAGCCATTGCTTTATCTAACGAAACTAAATAAACACCCAATTCTAGTACATGAAAAGATTATATACTGTTGTACATTCCACTAAAGCATACTCTTCAGAAATGTAAACAAGGATACATGTAACACTGTGCACAGTTTTCCTCAGGAGAGTGTGACAGTAGATGCAAAAAATTATTTTCTTTCTGTATCTTTGCTTATTATAATATGTATGAATTTTATTTTTTAAAATATGAAATAGCCATATTCTTTGATGTTATGAACAACAAAGGCACACCAAATAAAACTGAAAAGACTACAAGAAATAATTATATTTTAAACACTCTCATGAGTATTTAAGTCACTGACATGCAATGAAACAGAAAAATAAAAAACAAATTCACAACCCTTTCAAAATTAACCTTAATATTTTTTGAGGAGTTAAAAAATCAAGGCAAATAATTTAATGATTCATACATGTTAAGGTTAAGTTCTAAATTTTAATTTTTAAAGACAGAATATAGTAACTACATTGTATTATGTCAAACGTAGCTTAAATCCAAGATAAAAATTCTGTAATTCCTTTAATAAAAGAAGTTACTACCTGAAAGAACATCTGATAAATCAATTTCATCTGATTGGACACCAATGCTGCTGTTGTATACATTTTTACAAGAAGAGCCACTCATTTCCAAATCAAAGAGGACTGGATCAAATGGTGAGCTATATAATCCATATCTGAAAAATAAAATAATGTCCTAAAAATTTTCCTGTCAGCCATCTAATTAACAAATTATTTATTTACTTAGTTTTAAAAAAGTTTTACATAGGGCAGGAGGACACACAACCAGATTTAACCCATTATATTCAGTGACTCTCAACTGTATTCCTTGCAAACCTATACTCCAAAAGACTCAATAAATGTGATTCCAATAAGCTAGTAGGTAATGAACCCAGACTAAATCTTCATCTGCAGACTGAGCACAGACGAGGTATGAGGTGGCCCTTCCTCACCTCAGTCACTAAAATGACTCAGCAGCAGAAAGTACAAAGGCTTTGAATAAAATTTCATCAAAATCAAGATTTCCAAAAGATTACAAAAAGATTACAAAAAGAATACTCTACTTTAAATACTGAAGACTGGGCAAGAACTCAAATCTAACTTTTAGCTTTCTTATTTCATTATGTTTAAGTTTTAGATAATCAGCAGGTGAAGAATACTAGTTAAGTGCCTCATGTAATTCCACCTATAAAATTTTAACAGAGAACAAATTACCTTAAATATTTCTTCCATTATCAAGAGATACCTTTCAGTATTTTTAATATAATTAGCCTTCTGAATAACCATTTCAAGACTTTCAAAACTGTGGAATCATTTCAAAAAAAAAACAGAGGAAAAGAAAACCTTAGGCTAATATCATTTAGAAAAAGGCTAAGTATAAATAAAATATACTTTTGCAAGAAAATTAGTTTTCAAACTGTACAAAAGCAGTGTCATGTCCCATGTCCTAAAAGGACTATTATTAGTCAGTATATATTTTTAAATACCTTGTCTGAAGTAAAGCCTCCATTGGCGTTAGCCTGTCCTGTAATTGTCTGGACACAGCAGTAAGCAAAGATGCACAAGCTGTACTGCACCCAGCCAAATCTTCATCTTTAACATAATTCAACAAGACAAAATACCAATAGACAGAACCTGAAAATAACAACAAAAATAATCAGTGTTTCTTCTCATTTCTCTGTAACAAAGAAAACTTCAGAGTACATATTTATCAGCGTGTCTCCTTTTCCTAAAAAGATTTTCTTACAACCTGAAACTTACAAAGAAGGACCAATTCCTTCTTCCTTGGAGGACGCTAAGAAGATACTGGCAAAGAAGTTCCAACGTATTTTTTCAGAAGTATATCAAGTCACTTAGGCATTTAGGTTTTTTAATAACATGAGGTAACTGTGAGGGACATTATAAAATAGCTGGAAAAGTGGAGTAGCAGGGCCTTCAAGCCATCCTTCCTGAAATACTGTTTCTCTGCATTAAAATTTTCAAAAACAATGGATGGCAGAGAGCTACAAATAACACACTTCAGCAGGTGAATGGAGTATAGGTATTCTACACTGCCAGTTAGATACAGACCAACATGGCTAAAAGAGGATCATGATAATGTATTTTAAGACTCTTTTATGAAATCTGAGATACCTAATTAAGTATGCCCCACAATTTAAGCATCCTAGCTCTAAGACTATCTTCAAGAAATTGTATTAAACACAATAAGACTATTAAAGTAAACAACCAAGTCCAAAACATCCTATTCTATATAGTTTTATCCAATATATGTTCAATGCAAATATAAAGAGATTCTTTACCTAAATTAAGATATTGACAAAATACCCATTCGCCAACTTTGAAAAGGCTTTTTTTCTGGTATACCACAAAGATCAAATCCTTGTGAAATGTATTTATCTCACTGAGATAACTTGTTGAATGGGTTGGTTATTTCTAAGACAAGAGATAGAAATGTCTACAAAAAAATAACATTAGGTTTAAAAGGGCAAATCAGTAGTCTTCCATAGCAGCAGCATAAAACAGCAAAAGACATTTAAAAACATTTTAAAAATCTTCATTACTTTATATACATGCTATTTTAGGACACTGCTCTGTAAATTCCTACTTCATAGCCACATTCTTTCTGAAATGGCATTTCTACACTATTCAGGTGTTGGAATAAAAACCACTGGCCTGTTTTAGAGAATTCCAGTTGGCCATACATAGTCCCTACCGATCACAATATATGCACAGACAATTTTACTTATTTATGTTATCTCTCTGGTATTTACTGGCATTTTAGTTTGTGGTATCTGATGTATAATTAGTAAACAAAAAAACAACTCAATGATTTTAATGAAATACAGAAAAATATGGATAAGATGAATTGATAATTATACTTAACTCGCCCATTTTTTCCTAGCATTATTCTATACTGATTACCTGTGCATCCAATCGGAATCTAAGAACCCCTTAAAAAATAAATTTCAGGGGAAAAAAAAGGGGGATAATCAAGAAAAATATTACTAAATAACCCTAAATATACCATAAAATACTTTCTATGACTACATTTATAAGTGATTAAATTAATTTAACATACCACCAGTTGCAGCTGCAGGTAAAAATGACATATTATCAAGTAAGGCCTTCAACAGAACAGATCCAAATCCTGGTTGACATGGGTCACACTTGCCATTACTACAAAAAATTTTAAAAGAAAAAATTTAAATACATTAATACTCAAGGTCCAAATTCAACCTAAACATGGTATACTGATTATAAGAAAAATCTATGTTCAAGCCATATAGACAGCAAAAAGAGTAGGGACTGATTCCACTAAAAGTCTTTGTAACTGTTTTCCTATACATTAAACCATTCTCTTTACCAAAAGGGGCTAACAAGTAGTCCAGTCAGTATTGACGATTAGCTCTTAAAACACTTTTTAGATAGTTTTGAGTCTCAGGGTCCAAAGAAAGTGATCTGGACAACGTTACAAAAAAAGCCTGGTAAGACTGTCATATAACAGAGAATAAGGCCTCAGGTAAAGGATCCAAAGATGGCCAGGGAAAGTAAGAGTGAAAGTGAGGAAAGTCTCCCTTACCAAACTCCCCAAACGGCTACTAGTAAGCAGAAAAGCCTAGTAGACTTCTTTTATTAATAGATTTATTTAACATGACATTTTCCCTTAAAAACTCAAAATTATTTCTTAGAATCGCAATAACCTTCAACTTTTGAAAATTTGTTGAAGATATACATATAGTCAACAAGGATATTACACTAGAGACAAGGTATCACCTGCCAAACAGCAGGCACACCTAACAAAGTATACTTTCAACGTAAAAAAAAAAAAAAAAATCACCAACCTAATGCACAAAGCTAGAAATCGGGCACACTTATGGGCAATGCTTCGTCCTGCCTCAAAGAAGCAAACACGCACAATGTCTGAGAGACATTTTCGTGTTTTTGAAAGCAGGCTCTCATTTCCTTCTTTTGAGCTGCAAAACAATAGCAGACATTTACACTCATCTTGAGCTTCCAATCATAACATTCGAAAGGCAATCATCAGTGGTTAAGTAAAATCTTAATTATTAACCTTCCAGGTCCATTTGAATGTACTCCAGCTAACCAACAAAGAGTATCTAACACAAGGCTCTGGGCATGTTCTGTGATTTGGCCATCATCTGCTTTTCTGCAAAGGGTGTTAAGGAGCTTCTCATGAAATTCTGAAAACTGTAACATGGCACATCGTTGCACTCTACAAAAAAATATATATAAGTACATTAATGACCAAAATAAAACAGACTAAAACTATCAAAATGTAGTCATGCTTCACTTTTAATCATGAATATTACAATATGAAAAATGAAAAATTCAATATTACATTGAAATGTCAGTCTCTGAATTAAATGTTATAATATTAAAAGATTTAATATAGTATATAAGCAGTATAACGCTTATAAAAAGAAAATTTAGGTACAGCCACTAAGAAAAATAGTTTGGAGGTGCCTCAAAAAATTAAAAATAGAACTAGCTTATGACCCAGTAATTCCATTTCTGGGTAGTTATCCAAAGAAAACCAAAACACTAATTCAAAAAGATACATGTACACCTATATTCACTAAAGAGCTATTTACAATAGCCAAGGTATGGAAGCACCCTAAGTGCTCATCGACAGACGACTGGATAAAGAAGAAGCGGCATATTTATACAATGAAACATTACGCAGCCATAAAAAATGAAATCTCATCATTTGCAATGACATGGATGGACTTAGAAGGTATTATT
This sequence comes from Eonycteris spelaea, assembly GCA_003508835.1. Lineage (NCBI taxonomy): Eukaryota > Metazoa > Chordata > Mammalia > Chiroptera > Pteropodidae > Eonycteris > Eonycteris spelaea. The sequence continues at coordinate 17,731,145 of PUFA01000014.1, read as the reverse complement.
ATGCTAAGTGAAGTCAAAGAAAGACAAATACCGTATGATTCCACTTATATGTGAAATCTAAAGAACAAACTAAACAAAGTGGAAACAGACTCACAGAATAAACTGGTGATTGCCAGATGGGAGGGGGCCTGGGGGATTGGGCAAAAAACATGAAAGGATTAAGAAGTACTCATTAGTAGTTACAAAATAGTCATGGGATATAAAGTACAGCATGGAGAATATAGTTAATAATATTGTAATACCTATGTATAGTGCCAGGTGGGTGGGTACTAGACTAATTGGGGAAATCGCTTTGTGAATTGTATAAATTCTAATTTATATAATTTATATAATTTATAAATGTCTAATCACTAAGCTGTACACTTGAAACTAATATAAATTAACACTGTCAAATCTAACTGTAAAATTAAAAAAAGGAACAAAAAAAAGAAATGAAGCTTACAATAATGTATTATATTTATAAAGAGTGAATAAAACTTCATATTTCTATATTTCTTTCCTCGTGCTACTGATATTGTATTTCTGGTATATACCAAGCAGTAGGTAGACACCACGGATAAACTAATGAAGCAGAAAGACAATTCATACCCTTGCTGAGGTTACAAGTTCTTAATAAGAGAAACTGAAAAAACACAAAAATTTTCGAGTAAATGAAATTTTAAAATATTATGTGTTAGTATGTTTATTGGAATTCTTCCTTTGAATGTACTTTTATTACTATAAGAATAACAAGAAAAGAGAATGACGTTACCTTTCCTTAGAAATTGAAGTTTTCTTAAATCTTCGAATTGTGACTGAGACCTCCTGAAGTAAGTCACAGCCCCGGAGGTTTTCAGATTTGCGGGTGCCACCTGCATTTTCATTCTTAACATTAGATGATTTTTCCTAAACATACAAAAATAAATAATTGAATGAACAAATGATACTAAAATTGTTTACTAGTAAAGGTTTCAAAGGACGATCATTGAATTATGATTATCAAAACATATTTCTCAAAATGATAGCTCTTACCCTATATTCAGTAAATGACTGATTTCCCCCAGAATTATAAGAGTTACTATTTTAAAAGTAATAATGCACTAATCAAAGATTATAAGGCCAAAGTCCTGAGTCCAAGTCTGAGCTATAACACTTACATATAAGCTATATGTGATATGTCAGACTCCCAATCTCTAAGGTTCACTCACTTTCAATATGAAAAATGGAGATAATAATAGCACCTGCTCTGCCTACCTCAGAGTTATTTTGAGGATTAAATCAGATAAAGTACACAGAAGTCCTTGAAAAATTGAAAGACCTATACAAATATAAGATGATTGGTGTTACTGATATTGCTACTGTTGCTTATAAACGATAATGATAGGAAAATCCAAGATCAGACAATATGAAGAGACTGCATGGCACACAGCTAGTTGCAGAAAAATCAACCATGAAATTACGATTTATCTCGAAAATCACTTCCCAACATCTTTTCCTGCATCCTCCCAAATGTTTAACAAAAAATAAACAAACAAACAACCAAAAAACAAAAACAAAACAAAAACAAAAAGGTGGTGAGTTTCCAATAGAGGGTATAGAAACAAACTCTCACACCTAAGGAAAGTAAGTATTATGGCCTACAATAATTACAAAGAGAAGTATCTGCTAATGATTACTCCCTTTTGAATGTACTTCATAAATGTTATATCGTTTGCTTAAAGTTAATTCAAAATATTTTCTTCTTAAATACATTTTTTATGTCATTGTTAAGAAAAATACAAACAAACCAATCACCTATTGAAAAATAAACACAGGGTTATATAATTTTCATTAGTGTGTCAAATCTCATCCACAACATTTAAATCAGCATTGTTATAGTTCAAAATAACAGTATTTCATACCTTGCCTGCTGCAACTTTTGCCAAAAGTGAAGCAAGTGAATAGCCCTTGTTAGTCTGGTGTTTTAGGGATGGAAGTCTTACTACAGGACGTATGCCCCCATTACAGATCTCATCTGTTCCTCTTTCATTCACTGCCTTGACATGGATTAAAAATGAACGATATTTTCCTCCTGCAATACCTAGAGAAGCAGTATAGAATGGGATTAAGAAAGCAAATTGAGCAAATGAGCAAATTGTTTTTCATCTTCATAGAGAAAGTTAAATAACTAATTCCACAAAAAGAAAAACACACCTGTTCAGAATTCT